>CM060902.1:1117706318-1120206318 GCA_030737815.1 Allium fistulosum | reverse complement strand
TTTTTGGATTGTATACCTTTTGTGATGTTTTGTTGTCTACCTTACTAAATGGAAACACATTCTCATTAAAAATCACATGCCTTGATATAAAGATTCTTCCATTGCTGTCTAAACATTTGCATCCCTTTTTGTTAGTAGCATAACCCAAAAATGTACATGGAGATGACCTAAAATTTAATTTATGTGCATCATAGGGTCTTAAACGAGGGAAACATAGACATCCAAAACTCTTAGACTTTGATAATCAGGCCTGATTTTATATAACACTTCCATTGGACTTTTGAAATCTAAAACTTTTGTTGGTAATCTATTAATCAAATAGACTACTGTAGAAAAAGCATCAGGCCAAAATTTACGTGGCAGTGATGCTTGAGCTAGTAGTGCAAGCCCAGTTTCAACTATTGTCTATGTTTTCTCCCAACTAGTCCATTTTGTTCTAATGTGTATGGACAAGTTGTTCTATGAATTATCCCATTTTTCAGAAAAAATTCCTTGAGCGGTTAAAACTCTGTTCCACCATCAGTTTGTATGATTTTTCCTTGGCAATTTGTTCATTTTTCAACTTGAGCTATGAATTGTAATATTGCATTGTAAGTTTCAGATTTTGTTTTTAGAAAATAAATCCATACATATCTAGAGTAAGCATCAACAAATAAGATATAATTTTTGTACCCATAATCAGTGTTGATTGGTGCTGGTCCCCATAAATCTATAGCAATAAATTCCATAGGTCTAGTGTATTTAGTTTGTGAGTCTGGAAATGCAAGTTTATGACTTTTTCCCATTTGATATTATGTACAAACATAAGACATCGAAATCTTCTCAACATAGATATTATTATTGTTTAAAAAATGCTTTATAATCTATACATTTGGATGTCCTAGCTTATAATGCCATACATCAAAATTCTTACAGTCTTCTCCTTGTTTGATTTTAGAAATATTACATCATTTTCTCTTAAATCCAGGATTTCTTGAATTGACAACATTGAATTTATATAATCTTCTAAATTCTTTACCCTGCAATAAAATTCCTTTAGTTAGAATATCTTTGACCAAACAATATTTTGGATAAAATTCAAAGTACACATTGTTATCTTTTGCAACTTGAGACACACTTAATAAAAAAAATTCTTATTAAAGGAGTTCTTACCAAATTATTAAGATAAAGTGGTCTCTTGCCTATAAAACTTGCATTTCCAGTATGTGTGATTCTAATGGACTTACCATTACCCATATACATAGATTTTTACCTCTGTATTCTTTGCTGCCTAAGTTTGGATTGTTTAAATTGCTTGTCACATGGTTGGTAGCTCCTGAATCTAGATACCAGCTTTCATTATGTATATCTTCAAGTTTAGCTGCATCACTGCCTATGTTTTCTGATTGACTTATGCTGTCTTGTTGAACATTGACTATATTTGCAATGAGTTAATAATTTCTTGAATTGTTGTTGCTTTGCTGTAATAGTACATAATTTGCATCAAATCAAATCTAATATAGCATTTGCTTGCAGAATGACCATATCTCTCACATATTTGACATCAGATCCTGTTGTTATTATTATCCTTCCACCTCTTCCTCTAGATCTGTTGGATTGACTACCTCTTTGACTGCTTGATTGATTTCTTCCATTATAGTTTCTTTCTTGGTTTGTATATTTGTTATTACTAACAAAGTTGGCCGAGAAATCTAAAACAATTGGCTTCTTTTATTCTATTCTACCTTCATGAACAAGAAGTGTGGAATGGACATATTGGATAGTAAGTGTTGTTTCTTTTGAGGAAATAACTGCTACCACAACTTCATATTCCTCATCTAATCCATTCAATATGGATAGTATCTGTTCATAATCAGAAACTTTATGACCTGCTGATGCAAGTTGATCACACAATACTTTGATCTTGGACAGATACTCTTTCATTGATAGGTTCTCCTTCTTTAAATTTTGCAATTGCCTTTTATAGTACATAACTTTTGCTGCACTTTGAGTATTGAATATATGTTCAATGGTTGCCATATTTCATGTGCTGTAGTACACCCTATTAGTTATGGAAGTAAATTTGGACTAATAGTAGATAGCAACCAAGAACTGATTAAACTATCCTACCTTTGGTCAATTATGAATTCTTGATTACTTACAAGTTTTCCCACATTGTCTATGATGTTTTTAGGTGGTGTAACCAATGTTCCAAGAACATACTTCTCTAGACCATATGCCCTAATAGCAGTTTCTAATTGAAACTTCCAGAGAAGGAAATTGCCTTCATCTAACTGCACATTGATCAGTTGACTCTGAGGCTTGATTAAAGTTTTGATCAAATTTTGGGATGCTGTTTTTTAAGATGCTGAATCAGTGTTTCTTGCAGTGGAGGAGGCAGAGTAATCAATGTCGCCTTCTACCATTTCCGAGGACTGGGAGAATCAAACATGAATCTTGAGTCTTAAGTGAGAAAACAAAGGCTTTGATGTGATTTTGTCCAGCCAGAAGGTGCACTAGGTGATGAATATGAGTCTAAAAGTGGCTTCTTAGCGAGGCACAAGATGATGATCAGTTTTGAATTGATAAGAATGTTACAGATCTTGATACAGACCCAGGTATGACCGCATCAGCACAAATCAGATGATGAGAATTCTTGATTGTCTTATGACTTCAATGCGCGGCCTAATCTCGATGTTGAGTTTGTTTCTGAGAGGTTAATGGCATAGCGCTTTGCTGCTAAGCAATTTTAAGCTCTGATACCATGAAAGAACTCGAGCAACTGAAAGAATTTTATTGAATTTCAGAATTGCAAGTATTTGGTACAAGAAGCAAATGATGTTTTTTTATTTTCTTTGATCATTCAGTACATTATGGCATTGTATTTATAGATACATAACATTATATGATATTTGGCTATTTGGGCTTCAAACTGGCCCATGAGTATATGACCGCACTGCTTAAATGAATATATCTTCTTTGCCCTATTCTGTTTGTTGAAGCATGCGTTCATTTTATTATGTGGCATTGTTAACTTGACGCCTGTGAATACTTGCGGCATTGACTTCCTAGTGCCATTACTTATGGCATTGACTTCCCAGTGCCATTGAATACTTACGACACCAAATAGTCGAATGGCAGATCTTCTGCTCACTCTACATCATATACCACCTATAAATCTCAAAGCTCCTAGGCCTCTAAATTTGAATTCATCTGAATCTAAAAGTTTAACTTTGCTCAGATCTAAAAACTTGACATTATCATGAGGTCGAAATCCACATGAATTTGAATCCATTGATCCCAATAACAGAGATAGACCTTATACTCGATATTGCAATGTTGAATATGAATTTGATATCGAATAAGTTGTGAATAGTTTATGGGTTGGAAATAGAGCAAATAAAGAGAGAGAAGGAAGCAAATGGGATAAAAATGAAGGAAGAGATAGGAGGAAGGCTGAACAATGGACAATATAATTTTTGTGTATAAAGTAAAATATTCAATAAAGTATGTCAGGGATTGGAAAATTTATAGGATAAACAAGTTGTCGCAAACCATAATGTCGAATGGCTGAGTAAAATTAAGAATAAATTAATAATGATCACATGATGGTTCATGTTGTAAACCAAAGGATGTTGCATAAGCGAGATAAATAATTAAGGATGCCGTGAATAAGGGATGTAGAATGTTGATTCGTTGAGCATCCATTATGTTGTCCCATAGCGATGGCTGTTACCTGCACATACATAACAGGAGTAAATTTTTAACACTTAAGTTTGAAAATCTTATAAAATTCAAATCCTAGGGTATTTTAGTCATTTTCGAACACCTAGAGGTTCAAGCCCTCCTTCTAGCGCCAAAATGTTAAACCAAAAGTTCAACGTTTAACATGTATGTACAAGGAGGCATGTCCGAAGAAATTCCAAGAATACTCCTTTGTCTTATGATAATTCACAAGTTTATTTAAATCATAGTTCATAAGTTCAAAAAGTAAAATAGGCAACTCCAAAAGTCAATATGCAAATATGTAATATGCTCAAGTCAGGTCCTTTTATTCAAATATGAACATGTTACAAGATGTGCAAATATGCAATTATCCAATTACATAGGCCGTTGTTTACAAATATGTCATCTCCTCCTTCATTATCCTTCATGCTAGTAGTTTGTCCTTGAGCTCTCTTTATCTCAATGAAGAGAACTTGGAGAAGATCCTGATTGGAAAACATGATAAGAGTGAGAAAGAAGTTCATGACCCCTTTCCCTGAGGGATTGCATCTCTATTTAAAGTGGTTGGAGGGAGGTACACTTGCTTCCATTGCCGATGTGGGACTTATGACGCCATTTGTTATTAACTTGGTGGTGGCTTCAACATGGAGCATGTTGAGTGAGTATGAAGGCCTTTTGAAGCTTTATGGAAGAATGTACACTAAATTCTCTTGAACTTGCTTTTGTAAATGATTTTAATCTTCTTTCTTTGCATGGCCTTCGACATCTTATGGCATGGACGTTGTGTGACATTGTCAAAATGCAATGTTCATTAAATACGGCCTCGATTAATGTATGTTGCTTGTTATCATGTAGGCAACCTTCAATGTGGCAATCTTATCACAACTCTTTGACATTCTTTTGTTTACAACTTCCTTCTCATTTGTCGGCATTCAACATCAAATATTGTTCACATTATCATGTTGATGAAGCTCGATATGGTTGAAGAGCGTTATCAACTAAATACGATATGGATGAACTGCTGCATCAATGAAGGGCAACATCAATAAAAGGAGGCATTGATGAAAGGTGTCCTTGAAAGAATGCAATATGGATTACATGAAACATTAATGAAGTGCGGCATTGGTACGGCATTGGCATAGAGCGACATCTTTATGAAGCAACATTGATTTGGTGCAACATCATTATGGTACAACATCTACTTTGATAGCCTTCATGGACATTGATGATGTTCATTATCAATGTCGCTTTAGAGGTCTACAGTGATATCTCCAAAGAGCGATGCTAATGTAATGCGACACCGATGGTATATGTCTTTAGTGGAATGCGATGTTGAAGTTAGGTGGCATGAATTCGAGTGACGTTGCTATGATTCACGACATGCTGCTTATTAAAACGGTGTAGTATAGATGGAGCATGGTACAAATGGAGTGTGATGTTGTATGAGATGCAGCATGGCTGAGTTGCGATGTTGCATGAGATGCAGTACCGTACGCTTTTGATATTGATCTATCTTCATACTTTAGGCATTAGTTCATCACCGTTCCTTCGACATTGGTCCTATGGGCATTGATTTCATTGTGACACCACCACTTATAGTATTACCTTCGACATTGAAATTATGTGGATAACATACTCAATCCGCTTCCATTCCAAGAACACTGCTCCCAACCCAGCATGTCTTCTACTCAATGCATCGAGGACTGCATTTCCTTTACCCGGTGTGTAGGAAATATCAAAATCATAGGAGGCCAAGAACTCCAACCACAATTGCAGACGAAGGTTGAGATCATTTTGAGAGAAAAGATACTTTAAGGATTTGTGGTCTGTAAACAGCTCAAACCTTTCTCGCAATAAATAGTGCCTCCACATCTTCAAAGTAAAAACAATTGCCGCCAATTCCAAATCATGAGTTGACTAATTCCTTTCATGCAGCTTTAGCCGTCGACTGGCATAAGCGACAACTCTTCCCTTCTACATTAATGTCGCACCCAATCTAGTACCACAGGCACCAGTGTATATTGTTAACTCTTCATTTTCACTTGGAATATTCAACACCGGTGCACTCGTCAACCTCTCCTTTAGACCCACAAACGCTTGCTCACAGTTTGCATCCCAAACAAAAGTCTGATTCTACTTTGTCAAATTAGTTAGCACTGCTAATGTCTTTGAGAAGTCCTTGATGAAGCGTCTATAGTATCCCGCTAATCCTAGGAAACTCCTTACATCCGTAGCATTCTTGGACCGCTTCCACCTTCGTAGGATCCACTGCTATAACCTATCACAAAACGACATGACCTAAGAATCTCACTTCTTCTCTCCAGAATTAACAATTGGAGAACTTTGCTCTCAACTTGTGCTTCCTTAATATCTCTAGCACAATCCTCAGGTGTATCTTGTGCTCTTCTTCAGTTCTGGAGTAGATCGGGATATCATCCACGAACACAAGCACGAACTTATTCAGCTGACCGTTAGTCAACCCGAATGACATTACCAACCACTTATAAAAACCTAACGGCATACGAAACGTAGTAATAGGCACATTCTCCTTCGCTACTCTAAGTTGGTGAAATCCTGTTGCCAAATCCATTGAGAGAATACATTCGCACCATACAGTTGATCAAGCAAGTCATCAATACGCAGGAGTGGATACTTGTTTTTTCTTTATCACTTTATTTAGCTCACGGTAATCCACACACAACCTCAAAGAGTCGTCCGCCTTATTTGTGAATACTACAAGTGCACCCCACTCGGATATACTGCTTCAAATAAACCCTCTTCTTAATAGGTCATTCACTTGCACCTCTAATTCCTTCTATTCTCTCGGTGCCATGTGCCTCAAAGGCATAACTATAGGTCCGGCTTCCTTCACTAAGTCCATCTGAAACTCAATCTCTCTATGCGACGGCAATTCGGTCACTTTCTCAAAGACATCCAGATACTCTCTAGTGAAAGGCACATATGATAACCCCTCCCGTGGAACCTATAGCGAATATAGAAAACTAACCATCATCCTATCTCGTAGTAGGAAATCACTACCGTTCGCCCATCCATATCCCCGATTGTCACCTACAACTTCTTGCAATCCACTACAACTACATATCTCTTTAGCCAGTCCATTCCCAATATAACCCCAAACTCCACGAAATTCAAAGCAATCACAAAAAAAAGAGCATCGATGAATCGATAAGACTAAACCACTACAAACCATGCACAGGCTCGTGGAGCCTCCAGTAAGGTTTATTATGATCAAGGGCCGGTATACTATCTCGGATCTCAATCCCAACTTGTCTACTAGGTCACTATAGATGAATGAATGTGAAGCCCCAGTATTAAACAAAATTCAAATAGGAACATCACCAATAGAAAGCATACCTTGAATGAAGACTCCTTTCCCTTTTCCTTCGTCGAGGGAGCACTCGACGAAGTTGGAACTGTGTCCAAAGCATACGCTTTCACAACCTGCTTATCCTTCACGGGTTCCGAACAGTCTTTCTTCAAATGCCCTGACTTATCGCAGTTGTAGCATTTCTTCTTATCACTCATTTTTTAACCCTTAATCAAGTGACCCTTCTCCTTGCACCCATAGCAAGTGGGGTCCCATTTACCCTTCTTCTTACCACACTTTCCCTGAGGTTGCTTCCCCTTTCCATTTCGCTTCTTCTTGCCCTCACCCCTTGCTGCAGATTTGGCTCCTTCTTCTCATTCTAAACAACAATGACAGTCCTAGCCTTAGGGTATAGGTTCTCATGGTGAAGTGCCTTCTTTACAAGCTTCTCAAATGGTTTATCAATGTAGTCTACCAGCTTCTCTCCAAGATAGTCATCTAAGCCAATGATGAACTTCTCATTCTTTCTCAATGGAGTATCAATGAATGGCAGCTTATACTTCGACAAGGCATCGAATTCAGCTACATACGGAAACTAACATCTCGCCTTACTTCAGTTCCGCAAACTTCCTAAACAAAACCGACTTCTTAGTAGTCGGAATGAACTTCTCTTCGAACCTTATCTTGAACTGGTCCCAACTGAACTTCTTTTGGAGTAGAAATGGTAAGAGCATTCCACCAGTTCATAGCTCGCTCCTGAAGCTGTCTAGAAGCAAAATTTCTCTTTATAGCATCATCCACTCCCATATCACTGAAGATGCACTCACAAGTATCAATCTAATCTTGCACTTCTATGGATGATTCCGTCCCATGGAATGGCTTTCCTTCAAGGGTAGAGTAATCCTTGCTCAACTTAGCTAAATCAGCCCTAGGCGCTTGCACAGGAGCACCTGCACCAACCCCCACTCTAGAAGCATTCCTTATCATATTTTCCATCATAGCATTGAACATGTCTTGGAAATTAGACGTAGCGGTTCCTGATCCTGCTCCTTCTTCAACTCGTGAAGCAGATCTCACATTATTCTTTGTACGCCGGCTCATTTTTATCTATAACAAGAATGATCAGTCTCTCATAAAGAAAACTGTATCTATGGTGTTTATGTGCATGTGACTTCTACTATAAAATATATTACTATATAAATTTTAAAACCAAAATATATAACAAATATGGACTCTCTCGTATATATAAACTCTAGATCTAGTCTAAGGCGATAATTCCTTCCTTATCTCTACTGGATCGTGGTATCAACTCAGGTTAATTATGTAACCAAAGCTTTGATAACAAATGTGACGATCGCCACATACCACCTACACTAATAGTATATAATAGTGAGCTTCAGTCGTGCCCGACCGATATAGGACGACCATAAGATGAATAATAATAAACACAGCATAAAACCCGTCGTATATCTCACAGCGAATGGATAAAATATAATATCACATATGCAATAGAAGAGACAGTAAGAACAACGTGAACTAATCATCAAAGTATAATATCCGTAGAGTTATACATCAAGTATCATAGAGTATACAACCGGATCAACTCAATAAACTGTCTTAACAGATAGAAATAAGCAAGAACTGCAATGGGCTCTATAGTTTTGCTCAGCGGAAAATCATAGAAATCCATATATATATAGATAATACGAGATAGTTCCATCCATCTCATCCTCCAAACAGCTATTGCATCACCTAGACCTATTATCTAGTCTACTCATTTAAGAGTACCCAAGATAATAAGAAGCAAAGCATAAAACCTTAGATCAGAAAATAGTCTGCTGTGAGTGGTAAATGAATCCCAAAATATTATATAGGTAAATATGGTAAGGAACAAGGGTACACGAACCATACCTAACATATCCCTGCAACCAAAGAGTTAGCGCATAAATCATAATATGCTACTCAACATAACATAATAAGAGTACAAAACTCAAATAAGGATATCTCTCCATGTGTCCTTATCTCTATTATTTACTCCCTATGAAATCTCTAGGTGCTAGCCTATTAAAGAAAGCAACCATAACATCCATCAAAAAATCCTAGCTATCATTCCCTATATGCCCTGAATATATGATAACTCGTATGACCACCATACCAAGAACTAATGGAAATTCCTGTTCTCGTTGTACTCTCATATCACGCAGCCTAAAGCTCGATACATGTCTCGTAGCCCAAAAGCTAGGCACTAGACCCAAAACCATTGGTTTAGGGTATACAAGTCCCTCAATTGACCATCGGTGTCTGCACTTACAATACACCTACTTCGAGTACAACTGAAAACACTCCGAGTTTATCAACGATTCCTTGGAACTATCATCTGAGCCCTCCCCTGCTCCTTTTAGACACCAAGCCCTTCTTGCTCAATCCAGTTTCCATCATTCTGGAACCCACCATGTTCCATTCACAGTTCCCTCCTTTACCGAGCCGCCATCTTCGGTACCTACTCCCACCACGAGCTATCAACCGAAGATCCATAGCTTTATCATGATGCCATATCGCCATCCAACCTTGATGGTAATGTGCCACCACCTCCAGCATGACTTATAGAGCATCCACTACCCGCCCTAGAAATTTCACCTTCCATGTAGTGTGACAACTCGGTACCGAGTTATAGGCATAACTTAGTGTCGAGTTATATACTTAGTCAACCAATAGATACAACTTTTTTCATGCCTTTAGTACTCTTCTTCACGCACTTTGGATCCCAACCCATCCATCCTAGATAATTTGGTCCCAATCCAAAGCTCCATCTTTAAGTTCTAGAGATAATTCAGTATAGCATCCAATCCTTAGCCAAATACCCTGCACTTTGCTATGGAACATCTCCTCTAGCCAAGCTCTATCCATCCATTCTAACCATCGACCTATAGGAGCCACCCCTATAACTCATCACCGACCTATCGCCATAAGTCGGTACCAAATTTAGCCCTTAGCTCCTCCTGAGGTGTGACTTAAAATGTAGGCTTCTAGTATGCTCCACAGCCTCTCCTTCAAGTTTCATTCGAATCTGATCAACTTTGCCTCTGATTTGCCCAATTCACCAACCTATCTTCCTAAGCATCCAAAACACTAATAAATAGCATCAAAACACAACTTACAAATATAGAATAATATGCATTCACATCCAATCACACAGGCAATACATGGAATTATAGCAACCAAACAATTTCTAATCCAAATCTAAGAAATTAGTGAACGTATGAATATGAATAAGGTGAATTATAAGGCTATTACTACAAGTTATATTAAAATTCATCAATTTAGGTCATAAACATATGTCAACATGTAATTTAGGATAGAAAATGATTTAAGATCAAAAACCATTTTAAAACCTATAATTTTGTGGTATAAACATGCGTAGGACAGTGAGAAGTCATAAACTATTCATCAATTATCAAATTCAACCAATTTGAATGTAAATCCAATCCGAACAGCAATGAAAAGCACTTCTAATCAACCAATTTGATGATCTCCAACTTCTAATCGAGGATCTAATCTCTAATCCATAATCTAGTTTGATCTAGAGAGAAATTCAGATGAATTAGGATGGATCTAGGGCAAATTAGGGTTTAGTTCTAATTTGGAATGAGAGGGAAAGTTATAATTTGACTTCTATGACCCCTATTTATAGTAATATCCAATTAGAATAATGGGCTCACTAATGCTCTTAGTTAATTACATATTAATTCTGGCCAGCAGCTTTTAAAACTTAAAGCAGACATAATTTCTTAACCGTCATTCCGTTTTTCTATTATGACTACTCCACGGGAAGGCAAACCATCATCTTGTAGCAATGGAACTGGGCTAAGATCCTAATTCAAATCCTTTCAAAACTTATGGTCCAAACAAAATTTTCAAGGTCAAAATGGTCACATAAAAGTTAGGGAAAAATCATAAGTGTATAAAATATCTCTAAGAGTCATAACCCAAAATTATAGAATCAATACGAACTCGCATGAACAATATTTTATAATCCTATGATACATAAAATACAGGTCGTCACAGCTCCGATCAATGCTCAGACTCCGATTGGTCGACATATGTTGACATCCTTTGGACTCCAGGTTTCGGTCACATGGATTTTAATTTTCAAAATAAAACGTACTTGATTGTGTTGAACGTCATGTTTCCTTTTCTAGACTGACTCGTCGATTGCCTGCTTCAAGTCCGGTGGTTGTACGTCTACTCCACCTAGAGCTAGATCCTTCGTAGCTTAGGCTTTGCCCTTTATTCCTATTATGCTGGGATGATTGATCATGGTTGAATTGCAAGGCACAATTGCTATTACAAAGTTGTTGCTAAATCTGCCTTCTCCTCTAAATGAGTACCCAACTTCAACGGTCTTGGATAAAGAGGGAAGAGCAAGTAGGGATTCCCTGAGGCTTGCTGGCCTATCAGTCTTCTCCTTGGTTAGACAATCCATACTGTTTGTTTTTTCCTTAAATAGATCGTACTTATGCTGGGGTAGCCCTCGCTATCTCGCAACTTTGTTCATATAAACCTGGTTATGTTTTGTTATTCAACCCTATATACAATTACGTACAATCCCAGTTCTGCAATGCTCTTGACTATTATGGAGCAGTAGATGGGATGTTTATTTTCTTTTTAGAATGACTGGCTTCGGGCACTAGTAGTAGTTAGACATTATGGAGAAAGCTATTTAACTGCCCCTTGTCTAAGTGAGCTTCTATAACCTCGGTCTTGGATCAAGAAAAGTTCAATAGTACTTGTTTTTTGTTTCTTTGCAACTATCATCGCCTATTCTAGACCAAGGGTGTCTTGCTTGGTCGCCAGTGCTGCCGTTGATGTTTGGTCAGGCACTAGCTTTAATATTTGGAAACTAGCGCAAGAATTATTCGATTCTGATTATCCTTCCTTGAAGTTGCATATTTTTAAGGAACAATATAAATTTGGAAGGCTAGTGATTGCACCTTCCCGACGTTGCCAATCTCCGAGCAGTGGTAGATTTTCGAAGGTTGCGGCTAAAAGCCCAATCGTGCGTCGGTTTCTATCTTCGAAAACTTGCATACCAATGATTTGATTCCAAGCATTTCGATACCGAGAGATTCCTCTTGGTATTTAGACCTTTTAGCTCACTATTTCTACATGTCCATCTACCTTCTTCATCCTGATCGTGGAGACGAGAGGTTCCTGAAGTTCGAGGTCAGAAATCAGGTTGTGCACCAGTTTCTATCTCCAGAAACTAGCACACTGGTGATTCTATTCTGAAGATTCATCCTTAATGTTGCATATCTCCAGGAAATAACTGATATCTGCATGTTGGAATCGAATGATTCGATCGGCTCGAAAGTGAAAATTTCGATGTCGCCAATCTCCGGGCAACATCAGATTCCTTAATATTTTACGATTACACCGTCTTGTCGTTGCCTATCTTTGGGTGATGCCAGGGCTCTAAATGTTATAAGACGGTACCTTCTTAATGTTGCCAATCTTTAGGCAACGTCATATTCCAGAACGTTGGGCTGAAGGTTCAATCGAGCTCTCGCTTCTGCCTCTGAAAGACAGCATTATGCCACAAAGTGAATCAGACAACATTGATCACACAACATAAGGTAGATTCTTTATTATCCCACTTTTTTACACAACATATAAAAAAAATCATTTGTCGTCTAACATAGCCCCAGAAATCAATATGTTATTGAGATTTCATGCATGTCATTCAGACAATATTTTATCTGCTATTTGATTGTAAATATCAAAAAATTTAGATTTGGCTCCACAAATATGTTGCTTTCCCTTCAAATATGGTCAACTTTTTATTTTCCCTCTTATATTTTAGTTTTGTTTTCAGACCATACTTTTATGTTGTTTAATAATAGTTATCAAAAAATTTAGATTTGGCTCCATAAATATTTTGTTCTCCCTCCAAACTTGGTTAACGTTTTACCTTTTACCTCTCATATTTTAGTTTTGTTTTCAGACCATACTTATCTATTGTTTGAACAAATTGTGAAAAAATTAAGTTTTTGGTCCACATTTTATATTTTGGTTTCGCTCTCCATGTTTTACACTTTTCTGTTATTTGCTCGAAGTTGTAAAAAAATTTAGTGTTCGGTCCATATTATACTTTGGTTTCCTTCTCAGCGTTTTATTTTCCCTCTTCTTATTGTTATTATTTGTCTCTTTCTCTCTCCCGATATTCTCTCTATCTCAAAACCCAATCGAACCCTAATCTCGATGATTCGGTAGTAAAATCCTAATCTCTGCGGTGGTAAGGTATACCCCAATTCTCTTGTCTTCTGTTTGTGAAATTGTAATGAGAATCTGGTGATTGTTATTGGTTGTTATCGGTTGTTTTATTATTGGAAAATTTGGCTATTGTACTTATTGCAATTATGCTTACTACTATTGTTCTTCTTCTTGTTATTTAGGCTACTCTTTAATGTTTTTGGTTTGTATTCAATGGTTTCAATTGTCCGTAGTGTCATTTAGTATTGAATACAAAATTGTTTCTACTCAAATATAATGGTTTGATTGGTTTCTAGTATATTGTTTGTATTTATCATTATGGTTTTCAATTTCTCTAAAAACATGATAAACTTTATTAATTTTGTTTAGTTGTAGATGAATAATCTCAGTTATAGAATAACAATCAACTTAGTGCATTTTGTTTAGTTGTTGGGTAAGTCATGGATTCATGCTGATAAACGTTCACACAAATTTGAAAAGGGATTAACAGCATTTTTGAATTTGCATTAGCTAATGCTAGGGATAAAAAGAATATACTATGTCCTTATTTGAAATGTTGCAACACAGATGGATTCTCCATTTTAGTTATTAAGGGCCATATTTATTTAAATGGCATTGATGAGGGTTATCAGCATCGGAAGTGTCATAGAGAACCAAATATAGTTGGGTCTGAGCCTAATATTGGAGAAGAATCTGAAAGTGAAGATAGGAAATGTCATAGAGGTGTGTGGGAGGATGAGGTAGATGGGGAAGAATGCGAGGATGAACGTATGTCAAATGACTCAGTTGAGTTTTTGAAGTATGTGGAGGATGGTGATAAGCCACTATACCCTGGTTGTACGAAGACAACTAAGTTGAATGCTTTGTTTCAAATTTTCAATCTGAAAGCAAGGCATAACATGACTGATAGTTGTTTTACAGAAATGTTATTATTGATTAGGGGTTTGCTTCCAGAAGATAGTTTGGTTCCACACTCCTTGTATGAAGCTAGAAAGAGCCTTGATGCATTAGGAATGAAATATGAAAAAATTCACGATTGTCCTAATAACTACATGTTGTGTTGAGGGCAGCATGCAGCTGATGTTCACTGCCACATTTGTCGCGTTTCACGTTGGAAATCGGGGAAGGATGAAAAAGAATTAACGGGTGTTCCTGCTAAGGTTTTGTGGTACTTTTCACTAATTCCAAGGTTGAAACGTATGTACCAGTTGGAAAATACATCAAAGAATCTTACATGGCATGACCATGGAAGAAAGAAAGATGGAATGATGCGACATCCAGCTAATTCCCCAACTTGGGATTTAATAGACAAAAAATGGTCGGAATTTGGTAGTGAGCCTAGGAACCTCAGACTAGCACTATCATTTGATGGATTTAATCCCTTCAGCTCCCAAAGTAGCAAGTATTCTTGTTAGCCTTTTTTGCTTGTCACGTATAATCTTCCTCCATGGCCGTGTATAAAGAGGAAGTTTATGATGTTGACGTTATTAATGTATGGGCCAAAATAGTCGGGTAATGATATTGACATCTATCTTCAACCCTGAATAGACGATCTTAAGTTATTGTGGGAGGGTGTTGATGGAGTATATGATGCACTTAGAGGTGAATACTTCATGTTGAGAGCAGTACTTCTCCGGACTATTAATGACTTTCTCGCTTACTGGAACTTGTCTGGTAGCGTTGTGAAGGGTTACAATGCTTGCCCAATATGCATCGATAAGACAAAACCAAGGTACGTGAAGTGTGGTAGGAAAATGTCGTTCATGAGGCATCAGAAGTTCTTACAACGACATCATCCTTATCGGAAGCAGAAAAAAGCTTTCGACAACACAATAGTGGAGGACATGACTCCTGATCCATTAATGTGTGAAGAAGTGTTAGCAAGAGTGGAGGGTCTGAACTATGAGTTTGGCAAAAAGGTAGATCCTCCTTTAGTGAAGGGTTGTGTAGACCATATCAAACTTGTGTGGAAGAAGAGTTTGCTTTTTTCCAGCTAGAGTATTGGCCATATATTCTGTCTCGATATATGCGTGATGGGTGATGCACATAGAGAAGAACTGTGCTGAGGCCCTTCTTGGTACCTTGTTGAATGTTCCAAGGAATACAAAAGACGGGTCTTTTGCTCGTTTAGACATGTGCGCGATGGGTATTAGGAAGGATTTGGTGGCTAAAGATGGTGCCAAAAGTTCGAAGTTGCCTACAGCCAGTTGGAACCTTCTTGTGAAAGAAAAGAAAATTGTTTACAACTCTTTCTTCAACATGACCGTGCCAATAAATTTTTCATCTAATGTTAGGAATCTTGTCTCTATGCATGATTTAAGACTTGTCGGTCTTAAGTCCCATGATTGTCACACCGTATTGCAATTTCTTCTCCCTGTTGCATTGTGTTTTGTTCTAGAGAAATCCGTGAGGTATGCAATCATAGGTTTCTACCTATTCTTCAAGGCAATATGTGCCAAAGTGAATGATCCTTCAAAGTTGGAAAAAATGCAAGCTGACCTAGTAGTTACAATCTGCTTGCTTGAGAAATACTTCCCTCCTTCATTTTTTGACATTATGATTCATTTGACAGTTCATCTTGTGAGAGAAGTAGAGCTATGTGGTCCTGTTTTTTTCTGATGGGTGTACCCCTTTGAAAGATATATGATGGTATGTAAAGGATGGGTGAAAAGTCATAGACATCAGGAGGGGTGCACAGCAGAACGCTACATAGTTGAAGAGGCTGTTGAATTTTGTGCCGAACGTATGCTTGGCAATCCTAGTACTACTGGAATTCCACAAAGTTGCAGATCATACATCCGTCATGACACCAAACGAAAATCAGGAGTGTCATACTTAGCAGTTTATGGAAAGGCATTTGATCAAGTACATCTCTGCGTATTGCATAATATGGAGGATGTAAGGCCCTACTGTGCATAAGTTTTAATTACTTAACTGCATACTGTTTTTTTGAATACGTGGATTATATTATAATTGTTTTTATACGGCTAACTTGTTTGAATTTATGTTAATCCAGTGAACACTTGGAGATACTGAGGTTGGAAAATGCTAGCAGACCCCCCAAAACAGAGAAATGGCTAAAGGATAGACAGAATAAGACATTTTCGACATGGTTAAAGAAAAGGGAAAGTCGTCGATTTATTGATGACTTAATGAAGTGCTTCCAGCTTGTAATTTTCTTTTGAATTGAAAGCTAATGCATAATGTGTATATGTTCTTGCGGGTATCAGATGAACTTGACATTCCTGGAAACAAAGTTTTAGAAGAATTGAGGTGGATTTCAAGAGGTCCAAACCATCAAGTGCCTATCTTTAGTGCATACATGATTGATGGAGTTCATTTCACTACCAAGGAGCATGATGACATCCGATCAGTTCAGAACAGTGGAGTATTTCTACAAGCAGATGTAATGCTAGTATCTAGTGCTAAGGATGAAAATCCCACAATAAAGGATATGGACTTTTATGTTGTGATTACACAGATTTGGGAGATGGACTACTACAAATTTAGTGTACGTATATTCAAATGTGATTGGGTTGAGAATGTTAGGGGCATCAAAGTAGATGAACTTGAGTTTATTTGGTCAATTTAAATAGGAAAGGGCATTTAAATGATTCTTTCAACTTGGGTGCACATGTGAAACAAATTTTTTACATACAGACCCCCTGGATCCTCTATGGTCAGTAGTTATACGATGCCCCGACAGAAACTACCAAGGGACTGATGAAGATGAGGAAGTATAAGATATTGAAATGGAGCAGCGACCATTTAATGCCATAATGCCATCAGTGGAGACTTTTGATGATAATATTAATGATGAACGTAGAAATTATAAGTGACCCGGAGATGAGGAAATATATGTTTAGGAGGCTGAACCTCAGAAATAGGCTAGGGTTGATTATTTTGTCAAATTTCTTTGAGTTTGTGTTCTTCGATATGCTTGAAAATATATGAAGACTTCCCTGGATTACATTGAGTTTGTGTTCTTTGTTGCTTTAAAATATATGCTTGTGTTCTTTGATATGTTTGAGTTTATCAAATTGCTTTAAGATTTTACATACTTGTGTAGGTTACTTCTATCTATTAATTGTTTCCTTGTTTATTTCACTTAATGTGGTTTTCTAACTTCTTTATTTTCAGGTAATGGCTCTGAAAAAACGATTACAAATTCAAACAAGTGAAGGTTCACCTTCATGCCTTAAAGTTCAAACAAGTGAAGGTTCACCTTCACGCTCACCTTTTCGCCGTAAAGTTCAAACAAGTGAAGCTTCAGCTTCACGCCATAAAGTTCCAAACCTAAAAAAACCTGAAAAGACAATATAGAAGAAGGTTGTTGGTTCCACATCCAAGAACGCTATGGCAACATCCAAGAGTGCTATGGCAACATCCTAGAGTGTTGTGGCAACATCCAAGAACACTGTGGCGACAATATCCAAGTCAGTTTCAAGTGGTAACAATCATGGAAAGTGGAAATTGCCTGAGGATGAAGCTGAGAATGTAACTGGCGGATTGTAATTGATGAAGCGAGGAACGGTGCCGATGAACCGCATTAACAAGCGAGTTGCTAGGGTAAAGAGATGGAAGGTTTACTTTAGTGCCAAAGGGAACCAATTGGAAGGACTGCGACGTTGATGCAGTCCTACATTGAGGTGCAAGCACAAACAATGATCTCAATAGCTATGTCTGATTGGAGACTTGTTCCTCCATATGAGAAAGACAATATTTTTACTTGTGTAGAGCTAAATGAATTGTCCAATGTTTACTTATATAATTTTAGCAATTAGTTAAAAATATTATTATGTTAATTTGTTCATATACATGTAGAAAGCATTTGTGGTGCCTAAAGAATGCAAGAAACTGATTATAACATCAGTGGGGAATAAATGGAGAGAGTTCAAGAGCAGACTAGTCACCAAGTACGTAATGCCCTATTTGGACTCCTCTGAGATGTTGGAGTTCCTTCTAGATGATTATCGGTTCATTCAGAAAGGCGATTGGGATATTTTGTTGCTGAACGAATTACTCAAGGATTAATGGTACACCTTCGAATTGCTTATGTCCTTTTATTTATGGTTGGTTCCATAGTAGTTACAACTTAAAAAGGCGCAAGGTTGCATAGTAAAATTAACTTTAAAACTTTAAATCAATTTTAAGATTAACTTTAATATTAACTTTAAATTAACTTTAATATTAATTTTAAATTAATTTTAAGATTAACTTCAAATTGACTTTAATATTAACTTTAAATTAATTTTAATATTAAATTTAATATTAAATTAATTTTAATTTTAATTTTACTTTAAGTTAACTATACTTATAAATTAACTTTAAATTTTAATTTTAAATTTACTTTAAATTAACTTTAATATAAATTTAAATCAACTTTAAAATTTACTTTAAATTAACTTTAATATTAACTTTAAATTAATTTTAAATTTACTTTAATATAAATTTAAATTAACTTTAACATAAACTTCAAATTAACTTTAATATTACTTTAAATTAACTTTAATATTAACTTTAAATTAAACTTAAAATTAACTTTAAAATAACTTTAATTTTTTTAGCAAAGCTAGCGAGGTTGACTATCCCCTACCAGATTTTATTGTAGCAAAAAACAATAAAATAAAAGACAAAGAACAAGCTCCATGTCAAACACTCAAGGGAAACACACAAAGAAGGGAACAAACATACAACAGAAGACCAGAAAAAAGAGCAAAAAGACACTACACCCAAGTACTCATCAGAGAGGCATCAACTAACTTGCACAGTGTCAAACCATTTGCTATTTCATGCTTTAAGACATTCCATAGTACTGCATTAGTTCGAAATTTCTTCTCAAACCATATGAGATTTCTCTCTTTCCACATCATATTCATGTATTTTTTTATACAGAAGAACATGAGGCCTCTCTCTCTTTTTCTCCATTTTATTGCCTTTAAAATCAAATCCCACTCAATAGATGAAACAGTCGACACATCATACCTTCCAATGTTAGTCATAAGCCTCACCTATAATTGGGATAGAAAACTACATTCAAAGAAAAGATAAGAACTGCTTTCAGTACATAACTTGCAATAAACACATAGGTGGTCAGTTATCATACCAAAGGACAACAGCTTGTCCTTAGTCAGTAATACGTTGCTGTACACTTTCTAAAATATTAAATTGTCTCTGTTCGAAGAGAGATCATTCCACAATACCTTATGCCATGGGCAGTCAGGCATCTACGCAAAGTTTGATAGGAGAGTAAACACATAAGGGATAGAGTGGAACTTACCCTTCCACACCAAGGTGTCATTATCAGCAGAGGGGTAATTCATACCATTAAATCTAGCCCACAAAGATCTTACAACCTGGTTACTAGTGTAAGGTAGGAACAACTTACCATCAACAATAAAATCAGCAGCCAGAGCAGACCAATTTATTCCAAACTGTAAGATTTGCTGATGAGAAAGCACTTTAGATAAAATCATACCATCACTCATCCATGGGATATCCCAAAATTGATTGGTGCTGTCATCAGATAGAGAATACCTGAGGAGAGGGATAAAATCATTTCTCAAAGCAAGTATACTCTTCAAAATCCAGCTACATCCTTGAGGGACATCCATAGTCCCAAAGCACTTCCTCCCAACATTATGCTTGATGGTCCACTCAACCCAAGCACTCTTATGGTTACTAAGTAATGAATCAAAATGATAATTGATAGCAACCTTGTTCCATTTTTGAATAATTATTATACCCAACCCTCCTTTTGACTTAGGTTTCTCAAACTTAGAGAAAGAACAAGGAACAATTTTCTTAGAGTGAATGCTTCTAGTACAGAAAAATCTTAACATTGCACTCCTCACCATCTTAAAAAGTTTCAAAGGAAGAATAAAGGTTTTAGCCCAGTAAACCATCATGGAAAAACTATTAGATTTAATAAGGACAAGCCTACCTACTTGAGAAATGAACTTGCTTGCCCAGTTGCTTATATCCTTAGTTATTTTATTGTAAATTAGGATGCAATTTGCAATGGTCACCCTGGAAGAACATAGTGGTAAGCTAAGATAATTCATGTCCTGTTGCATTGACAAGAATCCGGATAAGCCAGTTAAATCATTAGCAACATCAGAAGGGATTCCAAAGAGAAGAATGCGGGACTTATTGAGATTAAGCTTTAATCCAGTGTTGTCATGGAAAGCTTCCAGAGTGTTCTTAATACAATCTATGGACGCATGATCTGGCTTGGTGAAGATCATTATATCATCAGCAAATAATAAAGATGAAATGAAAGGAAGTTTACACTTAGCATGGAAGAGGATCTCCCTTCTAATAAATTTTTCATTGATCATGCATGTAAACACCTCCATAACCAATATGAAGAGGTATGAAGACATAGGCTCCCCTTGCCTCATGCCATGCTTGCTCCTAAAGTAGCCAGTTGTTTTGCCATTAAATTTGAGAGAGAAACTGGGGGTTGATATACAAACATAGATCCAAGCAACAAAGGGCTTTGGGAATCTCATTAGAGCCATAACGAACAATTGAAGACCAGTGAACATTGCCATATGCCTTCCTTAAATCAAGCTTCATCATAGCACTGGAAGTGGATTGCACTCTACCATACCCTTTTAAGAGTTCATGGGCAAGCATTATGTTATCAAGAATACTCCTATTAGAAAGGAAGGCAGCCTGATTATGGGAGACTAAACTTGGGAGGACTTTAACAAGTCTAGAAGCAATGATTTTTTATATATATTTGTAAATGACATTACAACATGATATGGCTCTGAAAGAGCTATTGATGTGGATAAGCTTTCCTTTGGGGTAAGAACAAGGTTGGTAGTACTCACCTCACCTAGAAGTTTGAATTTGTCAAAAAAATTGTGGATAGCTTTGCAGAAGTTAGGGGTAATTAAATCCCAACTATGAGTGAAAAATAAAACATTGAAACCATCTGGCCCTCCACTTGATTTCTTATTCATTGAGAAAAGGGTTTTCTTTATTTCATCAGAAGTTACCTTGGTGATCAACTGGGAAGCCGCATTGGGGAGGATACAAGAAAGATTCAAACTAGTTAGAATGGATAAGTCAGGAACAAAGTTGGTGGAATTACCAAGCGGCTTGGTGAAGTAATCAACCAGAGCATTATCTACCTCTTGGGGGGTAGTGTGCAATACCCTATCCTCATCATAGATGGTGTTAATCTGCTCCCTAGCCTACTTTGATTTTAATAAAGCAGGAAAAAATGCAGTATTACTATCTCCTTCAATAGCCTATTTATAATTCAACTGATGCTTCCTCATCAAGCCTTCCAACTTGAGGGCCTCAGAAAGAGCAATGAAAAGTCTGCTTTCAGCACAAGCCGCTTCAGGGTCATCAAGGTTACCTAACACCTTCACTTGTGCCTCTTCCAACTGCTTCTTAATGTGGTGGAGATGAGGCTACCACACCCAAACTTCCCATAAGCCCATATCCTTAGTGATTTTTCAACTTCCTACAAAAAACATACATAGGGTTTCCATTAAAAGAGGTAGACCAAGCATTAGATATAACATTAGTATAGTCAGGTTCAAGGACCCAAGTATTATAAAATTTAAAACTTCTTTTCTTTTAATTAAAGGATGGGCAGTAGAAAGGATTAAAGGGGAATGATAAGATAAGATAGGAAGGGGAGGGAAGGCTGATAAAGTTTGCCAGGTAGGCAAAGCTTTAAAGTTACAGAAAGGGTGATCAATTGTATTAAGAGTACGAACCCCACTTCTACTCCGATTATTCCATGAGTATTTGGCACCGGATTTATTAATTGAGAGTAGAGAAGCATCTTCAACAGCAATATTTAAGGGCTTGATGTCTCTTGCCAGTAGAGGAAGACCACCATGCTTGTCATCAAGACTAAGGCAACAATTGAAGTCACCTAACACAAGCTATGGGTGAGTATCTTGCCTGAAAGAAGGAAGAAGGTCAAGAAGGGATTGCCTTGTTAGAGTGGAATTGCTAGAATAGATGATAGTTAGAAAAAAGAGATTTTACAAGGGTGTAAGATAGCATGAAAATGAATGACCTGACTTGTTTATAAGATAGGATGAAGAGTGAAAACATTTGGATTGTGGAGTATCATAATTCTCCCATAGGTAGCCTCATGAAGATTGTGATTGAGAGTCCACAAAATGCTTATATGGTTGGCAACAACAATGGTTAGAGGATGGTTTAACTTAGTTTCAAGAATTGCAAAAGGATCAAGATTATTAGAATGAATTAGGTGTTTGACATGGTCAATCTTAGTTGAGCAATGTGCACCTCTAATATTCCACGCAGCTAAATGATGTGACATTGATCAAACTAAAGGGATTGGTGGACAACATCTTTCTTGCTCCTTGTTGAAGGAGACCCCCGTGCTTGTGGATCATGCAATAAACCCACTGCACTCGTCAATTTTTTAATTGGTTGCATTGGCTAACTAGGAATACTCTTTGGTGGCCCAGATACATGAAGAGATGATAAAGGATCAAGAATAAGTGGAGGAGAAGACCAGCCAGGAAGCTTGCTTGAAAAGACATAAGGTTAAGAAGGAGGGATTGGAGAAGCAGGAAGAGCAGAAGGGGAGGAAGTAACAAGAATGGGATTGGGTAATGTAGAGGAGGGGGTAGCAGTTTTCATAGGAATGATAAGAGATAAGATTTGGTTTTCAAGTTCATCACAAAAGAATTTTTCACTTTCTGCTAAGATTAGACAAATTTCACGTGAAGGAGTGACTTTTGCATGGGGAAATTTAATGGGGAGGTTCTTGGTTGGGGAGATTTGCTTTAAATTATGCACATGCACATTGTTTGCAGTGTGCACACGCACACTATTACTCGTTACTTCCACCTGATTTTGCACTGTGAAAACACAACCCTCTTTTTCATGAACTACACACTCATCTACTCTTTCTTTGCTCATTTCAAAATCATCGCCTTCTACAAATTCACCCTCCTCAAACATTGCTTCATCCTTATCCACCTCAAACTCATTAACAATATCATTCTCATCCTGAAGAACATAAAATTTGTTCTAAGTCACAAATCCATCAGCTATGGTTTGGGCCATGGTACGAGGTTTCGGACGGTACCCCGAAATTTCGGGGGTACCGTTCCGGTACCGCTGTAGAGCGAACCGAAATCGATCGACAAAATCGGTTTCGGTTAGGGCTAAAATAAAAAAACGAAACAATAAACTAAGCAAATCACAAAAAACTTGCCTAGCTTCAGCAAATCGCGCAATGACTTTGCCCTAGCTTCAGCAAATTGAGCTTCGACTTTGCCCTAGCTTCAGTAAATCATCAAATTGATCGACTTGTGCTAGCTCAAATCGACCTTCCCCTAGCGTCGTCTTCTTCTTTAGCAACATCGACCTTGGCTAACGTTTCCTTTTTTTGCCTTTGTGTTCGTGCTTTTTTCTTTTTTTTCTACCCTAGCAGTTTTGTTTTCTTCTGTTGTAGCTTGTGCAGGTATGTTTTTGTGGTATGTATTTGTGGGCTGAACTATACATGTGTGTGTTTGATGAGGGCAGAAAGTTCTATGGGCTGAAAATGTGTTGAGCTGAACTATTAAATGTTAGGCCGGTATTAAATGATGATGCCTATTAGTTTTAATTAGTATGTGGTATCCTTTAATTTAGTTTTAATTAATATTTAGTATAATTTAGTTTCAGGGTATAACTTAATTTAATTTTAATAGTATTTAGTATAATTTTCATTAAAAAACTATTGGAAATCAAAACCAGGACCGAACCCGAAACTTCCGAAATTTCCAAAAACGTCCGAAACTACCAAAAATTCAAATGTCCGAAACCGAGACCGAAACCGAGTTCTTGAACCTTGGTTTGGGCATTTACAATCAGCCGATTAACCTTTGCACTTGTCCCTACATTGTCAAGAATCCTTCCACCAATCATTTGAGCATTGCTCATTGAAGTAACCTTTTTCATGTTTTTATTATTCACTACCCTCCTCCACGTTTGTTTTTTCCTTACAACATTTCTAACTGATTCCTTTTCATTTTGCAATTTCACAACCTCCGGTGTCAACCGGTACCATGTTTACATTAGCATTCTCCACTCTACCTACCCTCAAACAATAGTCCTTGACATGTCCAAACTCCTTACATAGCGAGCAAATTGCAGGTTTCCATTGATAATTCACCTGAACCACTTGATCACTGTCATCTAAAAGTTTGACAGGAAATTCATCAAGCAATTCTTGTTCAGGGGTGACTTCCACCATACATTTAGCAAAACCAATCCTTTCCAATTTCTCAGTAGATTCATCCATATAAAGAAAATTACCAAGCCTTGTTGTCGACCAATTAATACCAAGGTGGGACCATGAATACAAAGGGATGGTCGAAAACCTCAACTAGACAGGAACAAATTTTATAGTACTACAACTGTTACCAATAGAAGGATCCCATGGCTTAACAATGAACAGCTTGTTCCTAGTAATAATAGGGTCAGATTCAATTAATCTCCTTCTATCCTCATCACAAGATAGATGGAACAGGAACAAAAATCCATCAAATTTAATAGAAATAGCCCTTTTGAGCTTCCAAACTTTTTTTAAATGCATAATGACAGTGGTGTAAGGGAGGGGCTTATCGAGAAAGAAGCCAACAAGGTACTCACCCTATACCTCATTACCAACTTGAATTACTTCAGGTAGTGGAACCAATACATCTCCAGAGAAGATAATGTGGATAGCCTTTGGAGAAAACTTGCCTGCATTACGGGGCTTAGACTTGAAAAGGGAATTCCAGGGAGGGACAGGCACGATAGTGGATGATGGATAGGGAAAAGAAGAGGAAGAGGGAGACAAAGGGAAAGATGTTCGAAGAGGAACAGATGGCAAGGGAATCATGGACGGGGAAGGATCGGGAGCAGGAGGGATTAAGATCGGAGAAGGTACGGTAGAAAAGTACGATGGGATTGGTAGAAGCGGGAGATTCAAAGAAGGAGAGGAGAGAGAGGCGGGAGAAGCTTCCATAAAGAGAAAAAAAAGTCAAACTGAACATAATTCAATTTTCACAAAATAACTTTAACTTTAAATTAGCTTTAATATCAACTTTAAAATAACTTTAATTTCAAAATAACTTTAAATTAACTTTAATAATTAACTTTAATATTACCTTTAAATTAACTTTAATACTAACTTTAAATTAACTTTAAATTACTTTAAAATAATTTTAATTTTAAATTAACTTTAATATAAACTTTAAGTTAACTTTAAAATAACTTTAATTTCAAATTAACTTTAATATTAACTTTAAGTTAACTTTAGTATTAACTTTAAATTAACTTCAAACTTAAAAATTAAATTAACTTTTAAAAACTGCGCCTTGATAACTATGGTTGGTTCGATGATGCCATGACATTATATAATGTACAATTCTGTGTGTAATTTGTAGGAAAATTCGGGAGGCCCAAAGAGAAAAATAAAAAAAATATGTACCCTTATTAGATGGCACGCAAAGTATATGCTAATCTGATGCAAGAACTGGTTGGTGTTGCTTGCACAACTACGTGATATCTACAACTAAGTGTTTTAGGTTTTGTTAGAATGGACTGATAAATGTTCACATTATTTAAATATATATAACAGTTGCAAACCATTTTTGAGAAAGAACTCTCTCGTGGTATTCTATGGTTAAAGGCACGTCAAGAAAAGAATGGAAACTTCAAGGACCCAGAAACACACGCCGCTGCTGATAGAATTGTAAGTGTAAGCAATTTGTGTTTATCTAATTTTTATTTTGTATTTATTGAAATTAAAGTAGATGGATCCAATATATTTGATTTTTTTATTAGGAGGTGTTGACAAAAGATGTTGAAGCGGGATCCATTGAGGTAAATGGACCTAATGATGTTCTGACGATTGCTTTGGGAACCCCCGAGTATCCCCGCAGGGTACGACGTGTTGATGGCTTTGTCAAGCATGAGGCTTACTTCAATTTGCCAACAAAATACTGAAGAAAGATCATCAAAAAATATAAATATGTCTCCATCAAGCATTCGGGAGATTATAGAAGAGGAAAAGGATAAGTGGGAGCTTGAGAAGAAGGCAGAAATGGGTAAGCAACATGCTTGGTTTAAGTAAAAGTTAAAGCAGATAGAATCAAAGATTGGAGGGGTAAGGGAATTGGCTAATTCACCCAAACTATCTACACAAGGCAGTTGTTCCCATGAGCATTTGGAGAAGGCAGCTGATGATATTGAGCATGCAAAGAAACAAGATGTGAAGAAGGGGATGGCAAATAAACAAAATGTGAAGAAAGGGTTGCCAGTGGTTATTGAGGAACATGTTAAGTCCCCAAAAGAAAATTGACTGAAGACTTGGAAGTTTGTGAAGAAATTTTGGTAAACACCTGCTAACCTAATTTCAATAATGATGTTAACTTTAGCTGTAATAAACCTTGTATGCTACATAATGTTTTTGGTGCAGATTGTAACGTCCCCTATTTGGAGGCCCAAAACTAACCGCTACGGATGATGCAGTCATCCAATGTTATTACTTCTCGGTGACCAAATGCGGTAATGTAAAATACATTGATAAACCAGAAACACATGAATATGAAAAAATTTAAACTCAATCTTAAAACAAATTTCTCATTTCATTTCAAATCGCATTTCAGATTCATTACATAAACCCAAATCGTAAACCACATCCATAGAAATATAATTATTACAAATTATGCCAAGAGCGACATATAAAGATGCCCCCTTGGTTGATCAGAGTCTAAATATAGGTACTAAATAACTTTGCCACTACATCAAATTACACTGCAGAATCAAATAGAAAGAACTCCTAATAGCTAGCTTGCCTCCTACATGTCTTCGGAAGCTTATTCGTCTAAAGAAAACCCTAAAAACCTTAACTCTCAAACTACCCAAAATCAATTGAGTACCCGACAGTTTAAGGGGAAAAGAAAATCTTCGAGTTAGACAAAAAGTCTGGTGTGAATAATAACGTACCGGCTCGAACCATATAGATATCTAGTGAGACCACACCGCTTAGCGGAACATGTTTCCCCCTCAATAGTATCTTAACCCAATTAATAATAACCATATACTGCACACCTGCATCCACAATGGTTAAGACATAACATAATAAAATGTATCATGAGGATATGCAAACATGCAATATGCTCTGGATATCTCATCCTCATTTACTTGACTATCTGTCTCATGTTATAGTTTATAGGGTTACCATTAACCTATTAATTTTTGTGGGCTAACTAATAACTTGTTCAATTCTTTATGGATTTACTATCCACTTTCATAGTTTTCATGGGCTCACTATGAACCTATTAGTTTTTACCAATAACATCATCCAATCACAGTTTTCATGGGATCACTGTGAACCTATTGGTTTCTCCAATAACATCTCTCATGTCATAGTTTTCATGGGCTCGCTAGGAACCTATTAATCTCTATCAATAACTTACTCCAGACATAGTTTTCATGGGATCACTAAGAACCTAGCCCCTGCCTATAACAATTTCCATAACATAGTTTTTATGGGCTTACTAAGAACTTGTCTAGCAAAAATCCTTTGATCAATCTTGAACATCCACCGTCTGACCTCCTGGATGTAATTCTACTCACACATGAGTTAAATTCAATATATATACATATCCACTACTGGGCCAACCTAGCCTGTTATTCTGCCCTTACCCCAAGATGTAGTTATGGGTTATAAATGAATTAAATATAGTTACACAAGCATTAATGATAACTGATCAAATAACATAACAACATAAACACTACGGTTAAATTCCTTGTAATCATTTTTCTAATGAAACATGGTTAATACCCTTAACCCACTATCTTTAGAGCGAAAGCTTCTTCAAAAATTTCAAAGTTAAATGCCATTTCAAAGCTCATTCATGTATTTACTTTAAAAATGAGATTGGTTTCTTAAATTTGAAAACTAAGGCTTTCAACTATATCCTTTGTATCATTACTAAAAACCTTAGATGTTCTCTTTCGAAACCATCCAACATATCTTTCGAATAATTGGAACCATTCCTTTTGAAACACTGAAAATATACCTTTCGAATCACTGAAACATATACCTTTCGAAACACTGAAAAATACACCTTTTGAAATACTTAAAGCATACCCTTCAAAAGCATTGGGTTAAAGTAAGGATTTGTGGAAACAGAGCTTCGAAACCATTTAAAAGCATTCATTTCGAAACCATTGGGTTTAACATTTAGTATAACTATAGGGTCAAAGAGAACATAAGCGAAAGTAAACCTTTCGAAAGCATTGATCTCAAGTAAAAGAATTAGAGAAGAGGATAGCTTCAAAACTAACCTTTCAAAACCATTGCCTCCGAAACTCTTATTAAAAGTGGCTAAAACAACCCTTTCGAAAGCATGGAGAAGGCGGCTCCAATGTTAATAAAACGATAGCCCTCCTTTCGAACTCATTGTTATAAGGCTATGAAGAAAAGCGGCCTTTAACCAATTCGAAAGGTATGAATGCAGCAGCTAGGTATCAAATGAGTTCAAAATGCGGAAATCCTTTCGAAAGCTTATTTAAAAACAAACGCAAGTTGGATTGATTCAAAAGCTTATAAAAATGGCTTCGACCCCTTCGAAAGCATGCCTTCGACACAGTCCCTTTTGCCTTTCTCCAATACAATACTTACCAATTGCTTTATACCATGTGCATGGGTTTCGAATGAGTGTGAAAGGTCAAATGGGAATGGTGACAGAAGCAAGCAAATGGAAGTGCCAAAGTTGTAATTCGAAACAAAACTAATTTTATGCCTTTCAAAATAATTCCTTTTAACCTAGCTTGTCTAATTTGTCAAAATATGATTGGTTGCCTATTCTTTATCAAAATTCTTTTCTTAAAAGGCTGCCAAATTCAGCAATTAACAATTCAAAATGTTTTAGCAAATAAGCCCTTCTCCTTAACAAAATTTTTTTAAACATTTAAGTCCTCTAACTTAAATAATTTAATAACTATAGTAAAACACTTAGGAAAAATCTCCAAAAATCATAATTATTCATTTTTAATATGTTTTCTAACATATATAAATTTCAGACCTGAAAACAATACTTGATTGCCTTAAATAATTTAAACCCAAATTAACTATTTCTTCCATTCAAAATTCGTAATAAATATCCCATAGCTTGGAATATTATGAGAATTTAAACCCATCTCCAAAATAATGTTTTATGTAACATATTCAAACATCATGGCACTTGGAAATCAATTTGCATGATTTTAACCTTAAAATTGAGTTATATTATCCCATAAAAATCCTTGTTTAAATTATAACATGGCATATAAATCAAAGCATATCATCATTCATCCATCCAAACGGTTTTAAACCATAACCGAATTAAAACGTTTAGGAAGACTTAATGAGATGGTTTAGATCATTATTCACCTTGTTTGGATAAGGAAATTGATATTTGTTCTTGTTTTAATCTTCCTAGCTTGAATCTTAGCTTCTAATTGGATTTTTGCTCTTCTTCTTTTTAGGGTTATGGCCAGCCTTGTTTTCCTTTTGTTTATGTTTTTGTTTTTGTAAGAATGTAATGGGAATGAAAAGATTGTAGGGGTTTTAGGGGTTATGGGGTTCGGCTATTCCCATATTACCCTTGCCTTATTCTCTTAAGTATCTAACTTATAAACCATTTTTATAAATCCATTTAGTTAAGGAACGACTCTAATTAGTATTCAAATCTCAATCCCCTTATCACTCTGGTCTTGACATTATTTTATTTTATTTATCTAATTAAATCTCCTGAATAATGCTAATAAAAATTAGGGGTGTTACAAGCTCCCCTCCTTAAAGAATGTCATCCTTGAAATTCAGCAAGGACTAAATACTAAGCATAGCAATCATCTGTAACATCTCCTAACTACCATACTAACCTACCCGACAAGAGAACTATATGTATATATATATATGTGTGTGTATGTATATGTATATATATATATATATATATGTATATATAATAGATATAGAACATACTTTATAATAAATCGGGATAAGTATCTCTAATCATGTCTTCTGTCTTCCAAGTACAGTCCTTCTCAATGTCGCTCCACTAAACTTTCACCAACTTGACTATCTTATTTCTTAACCTCTTATCATCTCTTTCTACAACCCGAACTAGTTTCTTAACAAAGGTCAGATCTGATTCTACTATCAAGTCTTCTAATGCTGTCTGAGGTGATAGTAGTCTCTGGATCATGTACATATTTACGAAGATGAGACACATAAAACACATTATGGACACCTGCCAAACTGCTCGACAACTTTACTCTGTATGTGATCATTCTGGTCCTCTCTATAACTGGGAACGGTCCAACATGTCTCGGTACCAGTTTTCCTGATTTTCCGAATCGTACCATATCCTTCATCGGTGACACTTTAATGAAAACCATATCTCCAACTGAAAACTCTAGATCCTTACGCCTCTTTTCTGCATAACTCTTTTGTTTAAACCGAGCTTCCTTCATCCTACCTCGGATCAATTCAATCTTCTTTATTGCCTCTCTCACCAGATCTGGACCTAAGACTAATCTGTTTCCAATTTCCAACCAACATGCTGGTCACTTGCATGGCCTTCCATACAAAGCTTCGAAAGGCGCCATTCCTATACTAGTCTAATAACTGTTATTATAGGAAAACTCAACTAAGTGTAGGTGATCTTCTCATGATCCACCAAATCCAATACACAAGCTCTTAATATATCCTATAGTACCTTGTTGACTCTTCCTATCTACCCATCCGACTGTGGGTGATAAGCAGTACTCATCTTGAGCTTGGTACCTAACACATGCTGTAGACTCTTCTAGAACTCACTAGTAAACAAAGTATCTCTATCACTTACTATACTACTAAAAATCCCATGCAGTCTAACTATATTCTTCGTAAATAACTTAGCTAAAATAGGTGCCATCCTGGTTGACTTAACTAGAATGAAATAGGCACTCTTGGTTAACTTGTCCACTATGACCCATATACTTTCATTTCCTCGATTCGACGTTAGCAACCCGTCTATAAAATCCATGGATATCGAATCCCATTTCCAAATTGGTATCTCCAAAGGTTGAAGCAACCCACTCAGCTTCTGATGTTCGGCCTTGATAGTTCACACATTGCTTTACCCATAAGCTGACATTCTTCTTCATACCTTCCCAGTATAAACTCCTCCTCATTTCCTGATACATCTTGGTCCCCCCAGGATTAATTGTAAATTTTGATCGATGACATTCTCTAAGGAGCTCCTTTCTTAGGTTTTCTACATCCAGGACACACAATTGTCCCTTCTTTCTCAACCACCCTTTCTGGTCAAGACTAAAATCCTTCAGGTCATCAATCTCGGTTCCGACCTCATGCCTTCTAATCTTCTCGGTCAACAATGGATCCTCTTTCTGCTTAGAAGCAATCCTTTCGATCAAAACTGGTTGGACTTCCAAGAAGGACAACATGGCAGTGCTCTGATTAGAATTAGCAGTCGCCCTTAACTGAACAGTACAAGTAGTCAAAGCTTCTAGGTCCTTCCATTCTGCTAACATAGCTAATACCACCTTCTGATGTTTTCTGCTAAGAGCATCTGCTACTTTATTTCCTTTTCCAGGTGTATGCTCTATACCAAAATCATAAGCAACGAAAAACTCCAACCACATCGGCTGTCTCATATTCAACTCCTTCTGAGAGAATAAATACCTTAAGGATTTATGATCCGTGTATAACTCAAATCTCTTCCCTAAGAGATAATGTCTCCATACTTTCAGTGTGAAGATCACCGCTGCTAACTCTAGATCATGAGTAGGATATCTCACTTCACGCGGTCTAAGCTGTTGTGAAGCTTAAGCAATAACTTTACCTTTCTGCATTAACACAGCCTCTAATTCAGTTCCACATGCATTGGTATACACTACCAATTCTCGATTCCCATCTGGAACTACTAACACAGGTGCATTGGTCAACACGTGCTTTAACTTAAGGAATGCTTCCTCACATTTGTCAGACCAAATAAACTTTACGTCCTTCCTAGTTAGCTTAGTCAAAGGCGCTGCTATCCGCAAGAAATTCTTAATAAACCTCAGGCAGTAACCAGCAAGCCCAAGAAAACTTCTAATCTCAGTCACCATCTCCGAACTCTTCTAGTTGTTAATAGCCTTGATCTTATCCGGATCAACTGGCAAACCCTTCTCTGAAACCACATGACCAAGAAACTTAACTTCTTTCTTCCAGAAATGACACACACTTTGAAAACTTCGCTTTCAATTAATGCTGCCTCAGCGTCTTAAGCACTACTCTAAGATGAACTTCATGTTATCTTTCATCCTTAGAGTATATTAGAATGTCATATATGGATACTAATACGAACCTATCTAAGTGCTCTCGGAAAACTCGGTTCATCAAATCCACAAAGAAAGCTAATGCATTTGTTAACCCAAATGGCACACTAACCACTCGTACAAACCATACCTAGTCTCAAACGCCGTCAACGGAATACTTCCCTCTGCTACTCTTAGTTGATGGAAACCTGTCACCAAATCCAATTGGGAAAATACTCTAGCCCCACTCAACTGATCAAATAAATCATCGATTCTCGAAAAAGGATAGCTATTCTTAATCGTCTTCTCATTCAACTTACGATAGATACACATTCTTAACGACCCATCCAGTTTCTTCATGAACATCGCGGCCGCTTCCCAAGGCGAACTGCTCGGTCTAATAAAATTCTTTCCTTCTAAATCCACTAGTTGCACCTTTAATACCTTCATCTCGGTAAGTGTCATCCTGCTAGGTGTTCTACTAACAAGTTCTGCTCCTGGTACAAGATCTATTTGAAACTCAATGGCTCGCTTCGGTGGTAGTCCTGTGACTGGCTTAAAAACATCTGCAGACTCTCTTGCTACCACAACCGGATTCAACTCTTCTTCTACTTACATTGCATTCAGCAAAGCCCAGGCACTTGAATCTGACTTCTCCACCGAGTATATAATTCGGTCATGACTATTGGGGTGTCTTAGCGATATTTCCCTATCTTAGCAAAATATCCTAGCAACATATCTATCTAACTAATCCATACCAAAAATAATCCCGAAGCCTATGAAATCAAAAACATACAAACTGCATGCAAACTTATGACCTTACAATTCAAGTTCTACCTGGTCACATCTCATCCCTAGAGTTTCATACCCTCCTATCGGATTCACAACCCTTAAGGAAGTAATAAGGTATGAATGTTCTAAACATAACTTATCTACCAAACACTGAGATATAAATGAACACGATGCACCGGTATCAAATAGTACCCTAACTGGTATACCATGAATCAAAATCGTACCTTCCATCATAGTCCTTCCCTTCTCAGTAGTAGTTGGTCTAGAAGATGATGGTTCCAAAGCAAAGACCTTTCCCTTGTCCACTCGGGCTTATTCTGGACACTGATTCTTGTAATGCCCGATCTGGTCACAATTAAAGCATTTCACTCCTTTCTTATCTGCAACCTTCTTCCCTTTTGCAGTCCAACATTCATGAGCAAAATGTCCCTTCTTATCACACTTAAAACAAACTAGATCAGCTTTTTCCTTCTTAGCAGCTCCTCCCTTCTGAGTTCCTTTCTTCCTAAAGAATTTCCTCTTCTTGCCCTGAGAATCCTAGGTTTTAACTTGCTTCTCCTTCCCAAAAGTAGAAAGCATCTCTTCATTCTTGAATGCCATCTCCACTAAAACTGTACTTGGGTCACAGAGGTGTGGCATAGTCGCTATGGAAATCTTGGGTCTTAACCCTCGAATAAACTTCTCATTCCTTTTAATGATGGTGCTAATGGTAGCATATCCGTATCTAGATAACTCATCAAACTTTGTGGCATACTCAATCACATACATCTCACCTTGCACTAAGTCCATGAACTTTCTCAGTAATAATGACTTGCCAAATTCAAATAAAAACCTCTCTTCGAATCTCCTACGAAACTCTACCCAAATCAACTCTTCCACGGGAACTCCCACGGTAATGCCATTCCACCAACAAAGTGTTGCTCCCTGGAATTGTCTCGAGGCAAGCCTTTTCTTCTACTTATCGTCCAACCCTAAGTCAGCAAAAATCCTTTCACAATGCAAAAGCTAATTTTCTACTTCTATAGCATCTTCTGTTCCCAAAAACGGCTTCCCACCAAGGCTGGTGTAATCCCTGCTCATCTTGGCATAGTTATTGCCAACTGGGGCCACAGGATTAGTTCCTCCAACATTCACAGCATTTCCTCCAACTACTCCTATAGCTACTCCCGCTTACATTAGGTTGAGAAGAACTGGTACATCATCCCCATATCTACTGGCGGGGTTCCAGCACCTACATTCGCATTTACATTTGGATTTGCATTTGCCTATCGACCCGGATTCCTTCTAGCATTGGGTCGAGCATTTCCATTAGTTGTGGTGCTTCTAAAAGTGTACGTGCAGTACTAAAGATCGTGTAATATGGTATATAAATGCGGAATTTGATAATAGCAGTAAAATTAAAATTAAAGTAAGCACACCAGGAATTTTTATACTGGTTCGAACTTCCCGTTCTACGTCCAGTCCCAGAATACCCTCTGGATTTAAACTAAACCCCTCACTTAACCCGGAGGAATAGGTATACGACACCTGAGCAGCCGAACAGGAATTTTTCCGCCTCAACAGCCGAAGAAGACTTCAACTTAATATAAATAGTTTGTTGATGAATGTGTTCTGAATAACACTGATTGTCTTTTGATAGTACAACTTTCCTATAATCAAATCCTCAAGAGTATATATGTGTGTGAAGATTTGGAAGGAAGATAATCACGTAGAATCGAAGTATATGAATTAATTCAAGGATTCTAGTGATATTGAATAAGAATGAATGCTTTTATTTGTAGAAATAAATAGAGAATAGATTTCAGAATTATAAACAAGAATCCGTTAATGTAGAAGTGAATTGAATATGTTTATATAGTTGTAGAATAGTTACAATCTTTCATGAAGAGTTTCAATCAAGAGTTGTGTCCATATCTGTTGGATTAAAGAACATTCCTCTTCATGAACAATTGCACCTTTTCAGAAAAAACTAGCCGTTGTGTTCTGGTCGGTTGACCGAGAAACCTGGGCCGGTCAGCTGAGTTTACAGATATAAATAAAATGGTGCATATCTGTGCTCTGGACACATAGTCGGTCGGCCGAAGATTCTGGTCGGTCGGCCGACCTGCTGTTATTTGCACAGTGTACACTAATTTTTGTATAAATTAATTTGTGTGTATGTGTGACTACTTGAGGAATGATTTTAACAATATTCTTAGACTCAATGAAATAAAATATTCATACTAATATCTAGATTGTAGTCTTGTCTCCTTTGTAGTGTGCAATATATGGTTATTCTCCTTTTTGTCGCTTTCGTATAGTATTCTCGTCGTATGATCTCTGAAGCTTGTGTCATGAATCAAAACTCATGAATCAACATTCTCCCCCTTTTTGATTGATGACAATACTTATGTGACGAAGTAGAACTTATCTATATTATAATTCTCCCCCTGAATATATGGCGACTTTTCTGCAAAAAATTCGTTAGTTTTCATACATTTCTCCCCCTTTGTCATCGACAAAAAGGAATACTTATAAGATGTAATATATTAAAGTAATGTGAATCATTTAAATTTACATAGTACATATTTAAGCCTAAATAGAAATAATTAAAGATGTTTTCTTAGTACATAACAATAATTGAGAAAAATAGATTGTTCTCATACATAAATTCTTGAAAGTAGATTGTAAAATACTACAATTACTCCTCATCATCATCAGAATCCCAGAATTCTAGACGAGTATTATCATCCAGTGGAGCTGGTTCCTTACCCCGTCTTTGTGTGTGAGGAACGTGAGTTGCCGATGTGCTGGAACTTGTGTTATCGGATGTAGACCAAGAGAAATTTGGCGCTGGTCTTTTTCCAGGGTCAACAAATGAAGCACCGGCTTCAGAAGTACATGATAAGGCATCCCATAACTTTATGAAGAAGCCTTTGATCTTCTTGAACCGCCCATCAATTTTTCGAAGTTGAGAATCCAAAGCTAGTTGATTTCGAGCCAAAATATCAATGGCAGCCTCCGTACTAGTTCCGGGAGTTGGTCGTTGAATTGAGGTTTGACGAGTTATACGTTCCGTAAAATGAGTGGATGGTTGAGGTGTGGAATAGCTGCGACGTAGTTGTTCTCGAGGAGTAGTACGCCATTGCTGAAAAGTTGTAATTTGGGATGGTGCATCGGGTAACTTCATTAGTTTTATGGTTCGTGAGTCAAAAGTACGAACTTTGGATGTTTCGGATTCCGGAGCATGGGTGACAAAGTTATTAATCAACCTCATTATGTATTCTCCATAATAAATATGGAGCATCTTTCCTTGGTTGAAAGAGAGAAATTCATCCATAAGAAGTTGTGTCCAATTTACTCGAATATTTCCACACATAGCATACAATGCTTTGAAGTTTTCGGGATATACTAAGTGGTATGATCCTCCTCTTGGAACAATAGACTTCATCATGAATCGATGAAAGAGTCGGGCTTTAGGTCGAAGGGATGAAGTTTGCCTTAAATCGGTAGCGTCATCTTCAAAAAATAGATGACTTAGACGGTCACGAGTCGATGTATTACAATCTACATCATGTAACGAAATTCCACCCGGTCGAGCATTTAAAATGTGGTCAATTCGATCAATGGATAGAAAAATCGAAGTGCCACAAACCGATGTCCAAACACAATTTTCAGTGTTTCTCGGTGGATTTACAAGGTTGAGATTTGCTAGAAATAACTTGACCATTATATGATTAATTTTCAAGTTATTTTTCCTATGGTCAAGAAATGTATCAAGACCACTTTCAAGGGCGGCATTTTCAATACCGTAGGAGGTAAAATCAGGATAACTTACAAATGACTCCTCAAAGATTTTGGCATCTTGAAGCCTTATCCATCTTTCTAAAGCTTTGTCACTTACTAGCCAAGAAGCAATTTGAGAGTCTACAGGAGTTGATGAAGATGAGCCAGCATTAGTCTTAGATTTCTTCTTAGGGGCCATTTTTGTTTGAAGAATTTGAAGAAATTTTTGGTGATTGTAATGGGGGCTAGGGTTAAAATCTGTTTTGGGAGAGTAAAAGTGAAGAGACAAAGTAAAAAAGGTGAAAGGATGGGTATAAAACTGAAGTAGAAAACAGAAAATGATACGTTCGGTCGACCGGAAGCACTAGGTCGGCTGACCGAAGTGGCAATCTGAAAGATGGTGAAATTATCGGGAAGGGTTCGGATGACCGAGTCAGGGAATTCGGTCGACCGACCTGGTAGAAAATATGTTTTTAAACTTCTCGGGATAGCTTCGGCTGACCGACTCAGGGTCTCCGGTCGACCGAGGCATGTGAACAAACAAATTTCTGCTGTTTTTCAATAAAAAATTATAGAAATATAAATTATATTATTACATCATTTATATCTATACATCTTATTGAAAATAATAACATATATATATTAAATTATAGCCATGGTTCATCAGCATCTACGTTCCCATGAGTTTGGAGACGGAACATTTTCTATTGGTGACCATCTTGGAGCTATTGGAGTTTGAACGGGGTTTGAAGGTGATGGAGATCTGTAAGAAGGTTCAGCAACATCATCCTTCTTAGATGAACAAATTTTCATGGCAATCTTTTCAAGAAAACTTAAACGTCTTGCCGTGACTTTTTGTTCGTAGTAGAGTTCCCGTTGCATATTCATTTGCTGTTGTTGGTAGTGATGTATTTCATCAATCTTTTGTTTGGTTAATGGAGATACTACCATTGTATTCTTTCCTTTCTTCTTTTCAGGTGTATAGCCTGTATGGGAGTCTTCCCATGGTTTCCACCCGTGTCGGGGGTCTTTATCTGGAGAGGAGAAGTCTAGAACCCGGTTAGGCATTGGAAAAGTAGGATAAATACCATTTCCACTGATTCGATCAGAACAATCGTCGTCTGGAGATGTGTATGAAAGATGAGAATTTTCAGAGTTATAGTAATCATTGTTTGAAGACATATTTTCAAGTTTTGTTTTGTAAAAAGATTTTTGTATTATATGTTCTAATCAATAAACATAGTACATATATATAACCATTTATTTTCTAAAAAAATAGTGGTTTAAAACAAATTTTAATTTTAATCACAGAACTTTAAAACAAAACTGTTTGTAATTATATGATATATAGGCTTTAGAGTCAAAAATAGTTTGTTCTGAAATTAAAGTTAATGGTACAGATTGTAAATAGAACTGAAACAAGAAACACCCATAGCTCAAGTAGCTATAATACAACATTTAACAAATAAGTCAGAGGTCATGAGTTCGAGTTCCGCTTTGGTCAGAAATAAGAAATTTTTTGATTTTTCGATATTTTTACATATTTTTATTCATAGATCTTTAAACGACATTATACCTAAATCACGTCTTAGTTTTATAAAAATATTTTCATTTAGCGGTTTAGTAAAAATGTCAGCTATTTGATTTTCAGTGTTGATAAATTCTAGATTTATTAATCCTTTTTCCAAACAATCACGAAGAAAATGATGACGAATATCAATGTGTTTTGTTCGTGAGTGATTGACCGGATTTTTAGAAAGATTTATTGCACTAGTATTATCACAATAAATTATTAATTTTTCAAGATGACAATTAAAATCGTGTAGTGTTTGTTGCATATATACGACTTGTGCACATGCCAAAGCTGCAGATATATATTCTGCTTCACATGTTGATAAAGAAACACAGTTTTGTTTCTTACTAAACTAAGAAACTAAGGAACGTCCAATGAAATGACATGTTCCGCTCGTACTTTTTCGATCCGTCCGACTTCCTCCAAAATCAGCATCACTATAGGAAACTAATTCGAAAGGACATTCTTTCGGATAAAATAGTCTGAAATCTTTGGTTTTAGTTAGATAACGAATAATGCGTTTAACTGCTCTCATATGTGATTCTTTGGGATTTGCTTGAAATCGAGCACATAAACAAACACTCATCATAATATCGGGTCGACTCGCTGTTAAATAAAGTAAAGAACCTATCATACTACGATATAACTTTTGATCAACACTTTTGCCATCTTCACCTCTATCGAGATGAATCGTTGTGCTCATAGGAGTTGGTTTGGCAGTAGTGTTTTCCAGACCAAAACATTTGATTAAATTATAAAAATATTTTTCTTGATTAATAAAAATTCCATTTTCAATTTGTTTAATTTGTAATCCAAGAAAATATGACAATTCTCCCATATGAGACATTTCAAATTCATTCGTCATTATAGTTGAAAATTCTTGACATAGTTTTTCATTTGTTGAGCCAAAAATAATATCGTCAACATATATTTGAATTATTAAAATATCTTTATTAGTTTTCTTAATAAAAAGCGTTTGATCTACTTTACCGATTTCAAAACCAGATTCTAATAAATAGCCTTTAAGACGATCATACCAAGCACGTGGTGCTTGTTTTAAACCGTATAATGCCTTTTTGAGTTTATATACATGATCCAGAAATTTTTCATGATTAAACAGAGGTGGTTGTTCAACAAAAACATTTTCTTTTATGAATCCATTTAAAAATGCACTTTTAACATCCATTTGATACAGTTTAAAATTATGAAAACATGCGTAAGCTAATAATATTCGTATTGCTTCAAGTCGGGCGACCGGAGCAAACGTCTCTTCGTAATCAATTCCTTCTTCTTGATTATATCCTTGTGCAACTAATCTAGCTTTATTCCTCGTTATATTTCCTAGTTCATCTGCTTTATTTTTGAAAACCCATTTAGTACCGATGACTGATTGATCACTGGGTCTAGGAACGAGTTCCCAAACTTCATTTCGTTCGAATTGATTTAGTTCTTCTTGCATGGCAAGAATCCAATAGTCATCAGTTGAAGCTTCTTTTATATTCTTAGGTTTTATGTTAGAGAGAAAAGCTACATGACCAACTTGATTTAGTTGATGTCTGGTTTTAACATTCGTATTAACTTCTCCAATTATATTTTGCATAGGATGGTCTTTTAAAATTCTAGGTGGAGATTTTATTATATTAGGGGTAACGTTTGTATTGGTTTCATGAATATCAAAATTTTCATTTGTATTACTATTTTCATTCTGAGTAGTTTCATCATCAGAATCAATAGTAACACTTGGATTTATATTTTTAAAATTTTCATTGAAAGAAACATGTATACTTTCTTCAATAATTTGAGTTCGTTTATTATAAATTCGATAAGCCTTGCTTCGTTCCGAATATCCAACGAATATTCCTTCATCGGATTTTGGATCGAATTTGCCTAGTTGATCTTTAGTATTTAAAATAAAACATTTAGAACCAAAAACTTTAAGATATGAAATATTTGGTTTTCTTCCATTTAGAAGTTCATATGGGGTATTCTTAGTTAATGGTCGAATAGAAACGCGATTCAGTACATAACAAGCAGTAGCTACAGCTTCTGCCCAAAAGTGTTTCGATAAAGTGGTTCCATTTAGTAAAGTTCTTGCACATTCTTGTAACGTTCTATTTTTCCTTTCTACAACTCCATTTTGTTGTGGTGTTCTAGGAAATGAAAAATTATGGTTAATACCTTTCTTGTTACAAAATTGTTCAAAAACTTCATTTTCAAATTCGCCTCCATGATCACTTCTTATATTTTTAATTTTCAATGTTTTAATATTTTGAATTCTTTTAACAAAAACTTTAAAACTATCAAAAGTATCACTTTTATTTTTCAAAAATAAAATCCAAGTATATCTAGAGAAATCATCTACAATAACAAACACATATCTATTATGATTAATAGACTGTACTTGAGTTGGACCAAAAAGATCCATATGTAAAAGTTCAAGTGGTTGTTCTGTAGATATTACTTTCTTTGATTTAAAAGAAGATTTTGTTAATTTTCCTAATTTACATGCATCACAAAATATGTTAGTTTCGAATTTTATATTGGGTAAACCTTTAACTAATTTGTTTTTAGCTAGTTTGTTGATGGTATTAAAATTGATGTGACAAAATCTTTTGTACCAAAGACAAGAATCGTTTTCTTTAGCCACTAGACACAAATTTGAATCATTATTAACGTTCATATTTAAGATGTAAATATTTTTATCTCTTTTTCCTTCGAAAATAATGTTGTGATTTTTATCAAAAATATTTATTTTCTGAAAAAGTTATATTAAAACCTTTATCGCATAGTTGACTAATACTTAATAAATTATGTTTTAAATTTTTAACTAATAAAACATCAGTAATGAGAGGCAAATTAGATGTACCGTTGCTATTGACATTACCTTTGCCGATAATATATCCTTTTGAGTTATCTCCAAAGGTGACTGCTCCTCCATTTGAGTGTATAATGTTTGACAACATTTCTTTGTTTCCAGTCATGTGTTTTGAGCAACCGCTATCTAAAATCCATTTTCCTCTCTTCTTATGTGGTACCTGCAAAAAGTTTATAAAAAGTTGGTACCCAATCTTTTTAGGGTCCTAAGAGTTAGATCTTAGGAAGCCAAACCCATACGAGTTCAGAATTCCCTTTATAAACATAATTTTTGTTATTATGAACAGTTTCCATAAACATTTTGATATGTTTATTCCTTATCAATACATTATTTGTTTTTGGAATCCATATCTTAATGGTTTTTGTATTTGAATAAACTGTTTTCTTAATATCTTTCTTAACTTTATTATTAATCCTACTTTTAGCAAAATTATTTTGTTTCTTAAATCCTAGTCCAGATTTATTGTTAGAGGATTGAGAGTTTTCTAGTATACTAGAAAGATTTTCTCTTCCTTTATAGAAATTAGAAACATTTTTAGAAATATCATCAAATTTTATTTTAAGACTAGATTTTTCTAACTCTAAATCCTTAACCTTAGATTTTAAACTATTATTTTCGAAAAGTAAAACATCATTTTTATTTTTCTGAATTTCTAGTTCTTCAGATATTGACGTAATTTGAGAAGATAAGTTAGAATTCGATTGTTGAGAAATTTCAAGTTCTTCTTCCAATATTATCTTCTCATCTCTTAACATATCTACTTCTAAAACTGTTCTATCTAACTTTCTTTGCAACTCCTTATTTTTCTTTTTAAGTTGTTTTGTTAAATTTACTAATTCAGAATTTATTTCAATTAAATCTTCAAAAGTAAAATCACTTACATCGTCTGACGAAGCCATAAAGCATACATTTTCTTGTTCATTATCACTTTCACTCTCTGATGAGGATGATGAGTCAGTGTCATCCCAAGTGACTGAAAAAGCTTTTCGTTTGGTTTTATCCTTCTTGAAGTTATTCTTTTTACGATCTGGACAATCCTTCTTCATGTGTCCTTTCTTATGACATTCATAACATTCCATTGTTGAAGATGATGGTTTGTTGCTATTGGAATTGTTGTTGGAATTATTTTTGTTTCCCTTGAATTTGTTTCTGTTGAATTTCAAAAACTTTTTGAAATTTTTAGCGATCATTGCCATATCTTCATTATCTGAGTCGGAATCATCTTTTTCTGCTTGGAATGCCACATTTTTCTTTTTTTTTGCACCATTTCGTTTTGCCTGCAAATTTACTTCGTAGGACATTAAATTACCTATCAATTCTTCTGGTTTTAATGTTGACAAATCAGTTGCTTCTTCAATAGCTAGGACTTTTCATTCCCATTCGTCCGTTAAAGAATTTAAGATTTTTTTAACAACATCAAAATTAGTAAACTTGTGTTCTAATGATAATAAAGCATGATAGATATCCTAAAATCTAGAGTACATGTCATTTATAGATTCATTTGGCCTCATTTTAAAATTTTCAAACTGATGTTTCAACATTGAAATTTTGCTCAATTTAACTTTGTTCGTTCCTTCATGTGAAACTTTAAGAGTTCTCCAAATTTCATAACCGGAAGTGCACATGCTAACTCTATTGAATTCATTTCTATCTAATGCACAAAATAAAATATTCATAGCCTTAGCATTTGATGTAGCATCTAGTTTTTGTGTGTTACTCCAAGTTGAGTATTCTCCAGTAGGAGTTGTGTACTCACTTTGTATAATATTCCAGATATCAAATCCACTTGATTGCATATAGATTCTCATTCTAGTTGACCAATAATTGTAATTTATACCATTGAAAAGTGGAGGTCGTGAAGTCGATTGACCTTCTGTGAAACTAGAATTAGTGTGAGTGTTAACATCGTTAATTTCTGTGGTTGCCATATTACTAGAAATAAATATCAAATAACTTTGTGATGGTTATAGGATGACCTTGCTCTGATACCAAATAAAAGTGTATGTGCAGTACTAAGGATCGTGTAATATGGTATATAAATGCGGAAATTGATAATAGCAGTAAAATAAAAATTAAAGTAAGCACACCGGGAATTTTTATACTGGTTCGAACTTCCCGTTCTACGTCCAGTCCCAGAATACCCTCTGGATTTAAACTAAACCCCTCACTTAACCCGGAGGAATAGGTATACGACACATGAGCAGCCGAACAGGAATTTTTCCGCCTCAACAGCCGAAGAGGACTTCAACTTAATACAAATAGTTTGTTGACGAATGTGTTCTGAATAACACTGATTGTCTTTTGATAGTACAACTTTCCTATAATCAAATCCTCAAGAGTATATATGTGTGTGAAGATTTAGAAGGAAGATAATCACGTAGAATCGAAGTATATGAATTAATTCAAGGATTCTAGTGATATTGAATAAGAATGAATGCTTTTATTTGTAGAAATAAATAGAGAATAGATTTCAGAATTATAAACAAGAATCCGTTAATGTAGAAGTGAATTGAATATGTTTATATAGTTGTAGAATAGTTACCATCTTTCATGAAGAGTTTCAATCAAGAGTTGTGTCCATATCTGTTGGATTAAAGAACATTCCTCTTCATGAACAATTGCACCTTTTTTAGAAAAACTAGCCGTTGTGTTCTGGTCGATTGATCGAGAAATCTGGGCCGGTCAGCTGAGTTTACAGATATAAATAAAAATGGTGCATATCTGTGCTCTGGAAACATAGTCGGTCGGCCGAAGATTCTGGTCGGTCGGCCGAAGATTCTGGTCGGTCGGCCGACCTGCTGTTATTTGCACAGTGTACACTAATTTTTGTATAAATTAATTTGTGTGTATGTGTGACTACTTGAGGAATGATTTTAACAATATTCTTAGACTCAATGAAATAAAATATTCATACTAATATCTAGATTGTAGTCTTGTCTCCTTTGTAGTGTGCAATATATGGTTATTCTCCTTTTTGTCGCTTTCGTATAGTATTCTCGTCGTATGATCTCTGAAGCTTGTGTCATGAATCAAAACTCATGAATCAACAGCTTCCTACACCTAGATTTCCTCATTCGTTTCCTACCTGCATATCTTCCTTTCTCGAATACCTTTATATGAGCCTTAGTAAGATACAGAAGAACAATCTAAGAGAGAGGGGAATATGTACTTATAGATATGTATATATATATATATATGTGTGTGTATATATAGATAATGCAAGTAAGTTACTATAGCATTAGCCCCAAACCACGGTCTTATTTTCTGATTCTTTGGTTTATGTTTTGAAAGACTTTTAGGTTCAAATTTTCTTTTAAATTTACGTAAACCTATGCTCTGATACCAACTTGTAACATCCCCCATTTGGAGGCCCAAAACTAACAGCTATGGATGCTGCAGTCATCCATAGTTATTAATTCTCGGTGACCAAATGCGGTAATGTTAAATACATTGATATACAAGAAACAAATGAATTTGAAAATTTTTAAACTCAATCTTAAAAAAAAATTCTCATTTCATTTCAAATCGTATTTCAGATTCATTACATAAGCCCAAATCGTAAACCACGTACAGAGAAATATAATTATTATAAATTAAGCCAAGAGTGACATATGAAGATGCCACTTGGTTGATCAGAGTCTAAATATGGACACTAAATAAATTTTCCATTACATCCAATTACACAACAGAATTAAACAAAAACAACTCCTAATAGCTAGCTCGCCTCCCACACGTCTCCGGAAGCTTATTCGTCTAAAGCAAAACCTTAAAACCTTAACTCTCAAACTACTCAAAATCAATTGAGCACCCGAGAGTTTAAGGGGAAAACATAAATTTCGAGTCAGACAAAAAGTCTGGTGTGAATAATAAACTATCATCTCGAACCATATAGATATCTAGTAAGACCACACCACTTAGTGGAATGGGTTTTACCCTCACTAGTATCTTAACCCAATTTATAATAACCATATATTGTGCACTTGCATCCACAATGGTTAAGACATAACATAATAAAATGTACATGATGATATACAAACATTCAATATGCTCTAGATTTCCCATCCCCATTTACTTGACTATCTGTCTCATGTCATAGTTTCTAGGGTCATTATAAGCTATTAGTTTTCATGGACTAACTAATATCTTGTTCAATTCTTTATGGATTTTCTATCCACTTTCATAGTTTTCATTGGCTCACTATGAACCTATTGGTTTATACCAATAGCATCATCCAATCATAGTGTTTATGGGGTCACTATGAACCTATTAGTTTCTCCAATAACATCTCTCATGTCATAGTTTTCATGGTCTGACTATGAACCTATTGATCTCCATCAGTAACTTATTCTGGATATAGTTTTCATGGGATCACTAAGAACCTACTGGCCCCTGCCAATAACAATTTCCATAACATAGTTTTTATGGGCTTACTAAGAACCTGTCTACTAATAATCCTTCCATCAATCTTGGGCATCCTATATTCTGGTCCGTCCGACCTCTTGGATGAAATTTTACTCACACAAGAGTTAAATTCAATATATATACATATTCACTACTGGGCCAACCTAGCTTGTTATCCCGCCCTTACCCGAAGATGCAGTTACGGGTTATAAATGAATTGAATATAGTTACACTAGCATTAATGATAACCGATCAAATAACATAACAATATAAACATCCACAGTTAAAGTCCTTGTAATCATTTTTCTAATGAAACATGGTTAATACCCTTAACCCACTATCTTTAGCAGGGAAAGCTTCTTCAAAAATTCCAAAGTTAAATGCCATTTCAAAACTCTTTTATATTGCCATGTATTTACCTTAAAAATGAGATTGCGTTCTCAAATTTAAAAACTAAGGCTTTCGACTATATCCTTTGTATCATTACAAAAAACCTTTGATGTTCTCTTTCGAAACCATCCAAAATATCTTTCGGATACTTGGAAAGATTCCTTTCGAAAAATTGAAAATATACCTTTCGAATCACTGAAACATATACCTTTCGAAACACTGAAAAATATACCATTCGAAATACTTAAAACATACCCTTCGAAAGCATTGGGTTCAAGTAAATGTTTGTAGAAACAGAGCTTCGAAACCATTTAAAAGATTCCTTTCAAAACCATTGGGTTTAACATTTAGTATAACTATAGGGTCGAAGAGAGCAGAAGCGAAAGTAACCCTTACGAAAGTATTGATCTCGAGTAAAAGAATTGGGGAAGAGGATAGCTCCGAAACCAACCTTTCAAAACCATTGCCTCCGAAACTCTTATTAAAAGTGGCTAAAACAATACTTTCGAAAGCATGGAGAAGGCGACTCTAATGTTAATAAAACGAAATCCCTCCTTTCGAACTCATTGTTATGAGGCTATAAAGAAAAGTGGTCTTTAACCAATTCGAAGGTATGAATGCAGTAGCTAGGTATCGAATGAGTTCAAAATGCGGTAACTCTTTCGAAAGCTTCTTTAAAAACAAAGCCAAGTTGAATTGATTCGAAAGCTTATAAAAATGGCTTCGACCCCTTTGAAAGCATGCCTTCGACACAGTCCCTTTCGTCTTTCTCCAATACACTACGTACCAATTGCTTGATACCATATGCATGGGTTTCGAATTGGTGCGAAAGCTCTACTGGGCATGGTGACAGAAGCAAGCAAATGGAAAAGGCGAAGTTGTAATTCAAAACAAAACTGATTTTATGCCTTTCAAAGTAATTTCCTTTTACCTAACTTGCCTAATTTGTCAAAGTATGATTGGTTGCCAATTCTTTAACAATTTTTTTTTCAAAAAGGCTACTGAATTCAACAATTAACAGTTGAAAATGCTTTAGCAAATAAGCCCTTCTCCTTAACAAAACAATTAATACATTTAAGTCTTCTAACTTAAATAATTTAAAACCCATTGTAAAACACTTAGGAAAAATCTTCAAAAATCACAATTATTTACTTTTAATATGTTTTGTAACATATGTAAATTTCAGACCCGAAAATAATACTTGATTGCCTTAAATAATTTAAACACAAAATTACCTATTTCTTCCATTCAAAATTCATAATAAATTATCCATAGTTGGAATATTATGAGAATTTAAACCCATCTCTAAAATAATGTTTTACATAACATATTCAAACATCATGGTATTCGAAAACCAATTTGCACGATTTTAACCTTAAAATTGAGTTATATTATCTCCCAAAAATCCTTGTTTAAATTGTAATATGGCATATAAATCAAAGCATATCATCATTCATCCATCAAACGGTTTTAAACTTTAAACTCGAATTAAAACGTTCAAGAAGACTTATATAAGATAGTTTAAATCATTATTCACCTTGTTTGGATACGGAACTTGAGATTTGTTCTTGCTTTAATCTTCCTAGCTTGAATATTAACTTCTAATTGGATTTTTTCTCTTCTTCTTCTTAGGGTTATGGCCGGCCTTGTTTTTCTTTTGTTTATGTTTATGTTTTTGTAAGAATGTAATGAAAATAAAAAGGTTGTCGGGATTTTAGGGATTATGGGGTTCGGCTATTTCCATATTACCCTTGCCTCATTCTCTTAAATATTTAACTTATAAACCATTATTATAAATCTATTTAGTTAAGGCACGACCCTAACTAGTTTTCAAATCTCAAACCCCTTATCACTCTGGCCTCGACATTATTCTATTTAATCTATCTAATTAAATCTCCTGAATAATGCTAATAAAATTAGGGGCGTTACATAGATGAAAGAACCTGTATATGGCAACAACAATGCCGAGTTCGCACTCGTAGTTGGTTCTGTGGATAATATCGTTGGATTTGGAACCGTCATTGAAATCAATATCGATTCCACAGACCAGAAGATCCATGGCGTTCCACTTGGAATATAAAAAGCACGCATCTCCATCACCAAATCTGTTGTTCTTGATGCCTTACAATCAATTCCTATCAAAGGTGAATTTACGACAGTGCAAGAAGCGCTTGGTGGTGCATATATTGCTTGTCCGAGAAGCTTGATCTCTAATACAGTAACTAAGAAGGTAATTTCAGTATCTATGCAAGGTTACCATGTATTCACTCTATATTAATACACTTCATAGATAGTATACTTTCAGTATCTACTGTTACATTTCAAGTTAAAACCATGAATCCTTCACTGACAAACATACCAGTTGTTGTCACTTGGGTAGTAACCATGACTTTTGCACACCATGGCTTTTAACAAACGATTGTTTGATTACAAATCATCGGTGAACAAGTGTATCTTAGTTTTCGTAACATCCCCTATCTGGAGGCCCGAAGCTAAGCGCTACAGATGCTGCAGTCATCCATAGTATTAACTTCCGATGACCAAATACGATAATGTTAAAGGTATCCATAATATCAGAAGCACTTGAATATGAAATAAAACCATTAAAGATTAAAACGTTTTTATGATTACATTTCAAACAACTTTTCGTATCCAAGTTACATAATCCTAAACGTTTCCTAGGTTAAGATCAAATATAATTATTACAAAATACGCCAAGAGCGACATATGAAGATGCCCCCTTGGTTGATCAGAGTACTAAATAGTCATAGCTGACTTAATACAACACAGTGGAAATAAAAACATAACAACTCCTACATTGCTAACTTCAGCCTCCTGCTTGTCTTCAGAAGCTTTATTCTTCCACCTACTAAAAACCTATAAATCCTCAAGCCTCGGCCTACTCAAATCAATTTTGAGTACCCGAGAGTATAAGGGGAAAAACATAAACATCGAGTCAGACATAAAGCCTGGTGTGAATAATACTACACATCTCGGTATACGATATTAAGTGAGACCACGCCGCTTAGCGGAACGGGTTTTCCCTCACTAATATCCTTTTTAAAATATGTCTTTTGCAAATCTCCATCCTGCAACCAAAAACTGGTTTAAGAAATAACATCAATATAATGAAAGCATATAAATCAGGTAACAAATTGACTATCTGTCCAAACACTATAGTTTTGTTTGGCTAACTACTAACCTTTGGCTGACTCGGGCCTACTAGATAAAATAAATAAATAATCTAACTTATGTTCGATACTCCTCTTCTAGACGGTCTGTCCCTAACTTACTTCTTCAGGATCAACCGATCCTAATGGTTTTGCGGGCTCACCAATAACCTATCTGTGTACATACATATTCCTTTCTGTGGGTAACATCATTTTAGTCTTACCTGTGACCAAGACCTACATACTGGAATTTTGGACTAAATTAACTAGGGGCTAATAGCTAATGTATAGGGCGCGACCCTATACTAGTCTCATCTGGTATTCTAATATCCGAGTCATTTTACTTAGGGTTAACTACCCATAAATTTTCATTGAAAACCTTTTCTCTCAAAATGATTTAATCCTTTAAATCATAATTTAAACAAGGAAAATATACTTTTTGCTTTACTCAAATCACCTTGCCATGTTATATATACTTTACAAAAAACTTTGTTGATGAAACCATTTACCCTTTGAATGTACCCTTTCCAATCCATTGAAAGTACCCCTTTCGATACAAGTAAAACCTTAGGCCGGAGGCCAAAACATACCCCTTCGAAACCCTTCATAATAAAACTTTCGAAACCATTGAAAATGTCACCTTCGAAAGCTTTAAAACCTTAGACATCCTACCTTTGAAACGCTTACGTTGCCTTTCGAAATCATTAGAAACCTTCCTTTTAAACCTTTCGAAACCAATGGGCAACCACCCCTTCGAAACCTTCATTTAGACCTTTCAAAAGTGTTAAAATCCTTTGTAAACATCAAACCGTTCGAAAGCATTTGGGTTCAAGTAAAACATGTGGAAACCTTTCGAAACCATTTAAAAACCTTTCTTTTCATAACTTTTGGGTTCTACCTTCAACAGAACAAAAGGGTCATAAAACAATTAAGTCGAAAGCACTCTTTCTAAAGCAATTCCTAAGTATAGAAGTGATGGTGTCGAAACCAACCCATCGAAAGCATTGGAGAAGCGGCTAAGTTTTAAAAATAGAGTATCCTTCCGAAATCATTTGCTTCGAATGGTAAGAAGTGGTAGCAAGGGGTTTCGACCTAGTCGAAAGCCATTACTTCAAACAAAAAGGTGCAACCATTCCTTTAAAACAATTTAACCCAGATGAAAGCTAACCAAGTCAAAAGCCAATTAAGTCGAAAGCAAGCAGGCGCATTCTCTTTTAAAAAAAAAGACATACTTCGTCCCCTTCAGAACCCATGGTTTCGACAACCTATGTTCCGCCTTAGTCTAATTCACTATGTACCAAATCATTGATACTATGTTCATTGGTTTCGATGGTAATGGAGGCGGATGTACCCATTCGGAAACTAGGTGCCAAAAGTGGCGAAGCATGAAAAAAACATGTAAAACCTTATTTTTAGCTTTTTAAAGTAATCTTTTCAACTAACCTGCCTTTTCTGTCAAAATATGATTGGTTGCTATATTTCCTTTCTAAAAATGCTTCCAAAATTTTAGAAGTATTTAATTTAAATAATTTACAATATACCACTTCGCCTTTTATATATATATATAACATTTAAGTCCCATACCTTAAATAATTTTATATATCCATTAAAATACTTAGGAAAATTCTACAAAAATTCCTATAAATCATTTTTAATATGTTTTATAACATATATAAATTTCAGACCAAAAACATATATAATTTAGCCATAAATTATTTTAAACCCAAATATCCATTTTCCTCACTAGAAAATTAATATAAAATCCACATTAGTTCAGAAAATTATGAAAATTGAAGTCCATCTCTGAAATATCATTTCTTATCTAAATCTAAAATTGTAAGGAATTTGGATGTCAAATAATATGGTTTTCACATCAAAAGATATCATAAAATCTATATGAATTATCATAAATCATCAACCAGCATATATATCCATTTTATCATTCAAAACATGGCAAAACACTTGCAAATTGTTCAGATTTCATTCTGAAACTGAAAATAAATAAAACATGAGATGTAGTCATTATTCACCTTAGCTTTAAGATTAAGGAGTTGAGATTTGAGAATGGATTAAGTTGATTTTCTTCTTCCTTTAGCTTATCTTCCTCTTGTTCTTGCTTAATGGTGGTCGGCCTCTATTTTGGTTTTGATTATGAAATGAACATGTAAAATGAATGGCCTAAGGGTTTAGGGTATAAGAATAATGCTAATGCTTATTCCTATATTGCCCTTGTCTACTTACCCTAACATTTTAATTCATATTAACTCTCTTAGTTCATTTGTTAACATGGCATGGCAGCCTTTACTAATCACAAATCTCAATCCCTTAACCATTTTACATTATTTCATTTAATTTACCTAATTTAATGTTCCTAAATAATGTTACTAAAAATATGAGATGTTACAGACTTCCCTCCTTAAAGAATTTCGTCCTCGAAATTACGATAAGGTACTCAACAAATCAATCAAAAATATAAACATACCATCAAACGAATTAGAATAAGCGTCCTTAATCCTGCTCTCAGTCTCCCAAGTATAGTCTCTCTCATCGTCGCTCCACTAGAGTTTAACTAATCTGACTGTCTTGTTCCTTAGCCTCTTCTCATCTCTCGCGACTATACGAACTTGCTTTCTAACTATAGTCAAATTCAGCTCTACTACTAAGTCCTCTAACATAGTCGGTGCTATAGTAGTCTCCGGATCTCGAATACACTTTCCTAGATGAGAAACACGAAAAACGTCATGGACTCCTGCCAAACTGTTTGATAACTCTACTCTATACGTGAGTTTCCCGATCTTCTCTATAATATGAAATGGTCCAACAAATCTCGGTGCGAACTTCCTTGATTTCCCGAATCGAATCACACCCTTCATCGGTGACACCTTAATGGAAACATGATCTCCAGCAGAGAACTCTAAGTCTTTCCATCTTCTATCCGCATAATTCTTTAGCCTAGACCGAGCTTCCTTCATCCTAGCTCAAACCAACTCAATCTTCTCTGCAGCTTCTCTAACTAAATCCGGACCAAGAACCAACCTATCTCCAGTCTCTAACCAACAAACTAGAGATTTGCATGGTCTTCCATACAAAGCTTCAAACAGTGCCATCCCTATACTAGCCCGATAACTATTGTTATACGAAAACTCGACTAAGTGTAAATGGTCTTCCCATGATCCCCCAAAATCTAACACACATGCTCTTAACAAATATTCTAAGACTTTGATAACTCTTTCCGTTTGTCCATCGGTCTATGGATGGTAAGCGGTACTCATCTTGAGCTTGGTACCTAAAGTATCATGTAGACTCTTCTAGAACTCGTTAGTGAATAAGGAATCTCTATCACTTACTATACTACTAGGAATTCCATGAAGTCTAACTATACTCTTCATAAACAACTTAGCCAAAACAGGTGTTGTCCTAGTTGACTTAACTGGAATGAAATGGGCACTCTTGGTTAACCTATCCACCACGACCCATATACTTTCATTTCCTCTATTAGATCTTGGAAACCCGTCTATAAAATCCATAGATATAAAATCCCACTTCCATACTGGAATATCTAATGGCTGAAGTAACCCACTTGGTTTTTGATGTTCGGCCTTTACATGTTGGCAGTTCAAGCACTGCTTCACCCATAAGCCAATATCCCTCTTCATACCATCCCAGAAGAAACTCCTCTTCATGTCCTGATACATCTTAGTTCCTCCCAGATGAATAGCGAACTTCGAACGATGGCATTCCTCCAAAACCTCTTTCCTTATGTCTCCTACATTCGAAACACACAATCTCCCTTTCTTTCTCAACCACCCATTCTGGTCAAGACTAAAATCCTTCAAGTCATCGCTCTCCATTCCATCTCTTAACTTTTTGATCCGTTCAACTAAAAATGGATCCTCCATCTATTTAGAAGCAATCTTTTCGATCATCACCGATCGAACTTCTAAACATGACAACATAGCAGTTTCCTTACTAGATCTAGCTTCAGATCTCCACTGTATTCTACATGTCGTCAATGCTTCCAAATCTTTCCACTCAGCTATCATTGCCAACACTGCATTATGATGTTTTCTACTGAGTGCGTCTACAACCTTATTTTCCTTTCCTGGTGTGTACTCAATACCAAAGTCGTAAGCGGCTAAAAACTCTAACCATCTCTGTTGTCTCATATTCAGTTCCTTCTGAGAGAACAAATACTTAAACGACTTATGATCCGTATACAACTCGAATCTCTCTCCCAAAAGGTAATGTCTCCACACCTTCAATGCAAAATTCACCGCAGCCAATTCTAAATCGTGAGTCGGGTACCTAACCTTATGCGGCCTAAGCTATCGAGATGCATAGGCAATCACTTTACCTCTTTGCATTAACACAGCTCCTAGTCCAGTTCCACACGCATCTATATATACTACCAAATCCTGCTTCCCTTCTGGAACAACTAGTACAGGTGTATGGGTCAATAAGTGTTTCAATCTCTATAATGCTACCTCACACTTATCGATCCAAACAAACTTCACATCCTTTTGCATTAGCGTGGTCATCGGTGCTGTTATCCGCGAGAAATCCTTTATAAACCTCCGATAATACCCGAATAATCCAAGAAAACTCTTTATCTCAGTCACCGTCTCGGGTCTCTTCCAATTATTCATTGCTTCGATCTTAGTCGAATCTATAGACAACCCTTTCTCTGAGACTACATGACCAAGAAACTTCACTTCCTTCTTCCAAAAATGACATTTCGAAAACTTCGCCTTCATTGATGCTGCTTCAGCATCTCAAGCACCACTCTAAGATGAACTTCATGCTCCCTTTCTTCCTTAGAGTATATTAGAATATCCACCAACACGAACCTGTCCAAGTGTTCTCTGAAAATTTAGTTCATTAAATCTACAAAGAACTTCGACGCATTAGTTAGTCCGAACGGTATTACTAACCATTCGTACGATCCATATCTAGTTCTAAACGTTGTTAAAGGAATACTATCCTCTGCTACTCTAAGCTGATGGAAACCTGTTGCTAAATCCAACTGAAAAAATACCTTGGCTCCACTCAACTGATCGAACAAATCGTCAATTCTATGCAAAGGATATCGATTCTTTATCGTCTTCTTATTCAACTTACGATAATCGATACATAAACTTAACGGTCCGTCCGGCTTCTTAGTAAACACTACGGCTGCTCCCTAAGGCGAACTGCTTGGTCTGAAATTATCGCCTTCCAGATCCACTAAATGCACCTTCAACTCCCTCATCTCGGTAGGCATCATTCTGCTTGGCGGTCTACTCACTGGTTTTGCTCCCAATACCAAATCTATCTGAAATTCAATAGCTCATTTCGGTGGCAACCCTGCTACAGGTTCAAAAATATCTGCGAATTCTCTAACCATGAAAACTCGATTCAACTCGTCTTCTACCTCCACAACACCCAACAGAGCATTAACCTCTCAACTAGGGTTTTCTACGGAATATACAATTCGATCACTACAGTCAGGGTGTCTAAGTGATATTTTCCTATCATGGCAAAATATCCTAGCATCATACTTACTTAACCAATCCATACCCAAAATAATTCTAAACCCTATGAAGTCAAATAAATGCAAACTGCAGTCAAAAGCATGACCTAACAAATCAAACTCTAGGTGGTCACACTTCATCCCCAAGTGTCGCATATCCTCCTATCGGATTTGCAACCCTTAAGGAAGTAACTAAGTATGAGGGTTCTAGGTTAAGCTTATCTACCAAACAACGAGATATAAAAGAATGCAATGCACCATTATCAAACATAACGCTAACTGACATATCATGGATTTGAAGCGTACCTCCCAACATACCTTTTCTTTTTCCTCTACCGTTGGCCTCGAGGTAGCTGGCTCCAATGCATACACTTTGCCCCTTCGATACTTAGCAGGCTCTTTGCACTTGATCTTGTAATGACCAATTTGATCGCAGTTGAAGCATCTGATATTCTTCTTCCCGACCACTTTCTTCACTACTCCATAACGACATTCATTCGCAAAATGTCCTTTCTTATCGCAATTAAAGCAGACCACTTCTGACATTCCCTTCTTCACGACTCCACCCTTCTGGGATCCCTTCTTATGAAAGAACTTCCTTTTCGGACTCTGCCCCACCTGTACTTCCTTTGCCTTATTCCTCTCCAAAAAAGCAAGCATCTCCTCATGTCTTAAAGTTATCTTTACTACAACATCACAGGGATCTCTGATATTAGGTATTGTAGCCTTTGCCAACTCAGGCTTCAACCCCTAATGAACTTCTCGTTCCTCTTAATCACAGTGTCTACAGTGGCATAACCATACCTTGCCAATTCCTCAAACCTTGTAGCATACTCCAACATAGTCATCTCTCCCTGCTCCAACTCAGAAAGCTTCTTGAGCAGAGTGGACTTCGCAATTTCTGACATAAATCTTTCCTTGAACTTCCTTCTAGACTTAGCCCATGTCATTGTCTCCTCATTAACTCCAACTGTAATGCTGTTCCACCAGTACAATGTTGCTCTCTGAAGCTGTTTAGAAGCAAGTCTTCTCTTTTGCTCATCATTGAGCCTTAGATCATCGAAAATCCTCTCGCATTGAAGCTGCCAATTCTCTACTACGATTGCATCCTCTGTACCAATAAATGGCTTTCCTTCCAACCAAGCATAATCCCTACTAAAATAGCATAGTTATTCACCATTGGAGCTTCCTGAACTCCTCCTCTAACTACTCCAGCAGTAACACCCGCCTACATCATGTTGACGAAAAACTGATACATTGCTCCCATGTCAACTTGCGGGGTTCCAGCACCCACATTTCCAGCTTGTGCCTGACCTTGGTTCCTTCTCGTATTTGGTCTGGCATTTCCATTTGTTGTGGTGCTTCCTCCAAGGTTAACTCTTCTACTTCCAGCATCCATATCAGTATTCAAGCCTCGTGAGATACAGAAGAATAGCCTAAGAGAGATAGGAGAATAGAGATATAACATATACTTATATATAGCAAATAAAACTACGTTATTATAGCGTTATCCCATAACCCAATCTTATCTCTAATTCCTTAGGATTATGTTTTCAAAAATCATTTTAGTTTACAGTTTTTTTTTCATAAACCTATGCTCTAATACCAAGTTGTAACATCTCATATCTAGATTCCCGAAGCTAAGCGCTATAGATGCTGCACTCATCCATAGTATTAACTTCCCGTGACCAAATACGGTAATGTTAATGGTATCCATAATATCAAAAGCACTTGAATATGAAATAAAACCATTGCAGATTAAAACATTTTTCTGATTACATTTCAAACAACTTTTCATATCCAAGTTACATAATCCCAAATATTCCCCAAGTTCAGATCAAATATAATTATTATAAAATACCCCAAGAGCGACATATGAAGATGCCCCCTTAGTTGATCAGAGTACTAAATAGTCATAAATGACTTAATACAACACAGCAGAAATAAAAATATAACAACTCCTACATAGCTAACTTCAACCTCCTGCTCGTTTTCGGAAGCTTTATTCGTCCACCTACTAAAAACCTATAATTCCTCAACCCTCGGCCTACTCGAATCAATTTTGAGTACCCGAGAGTTTAAGGGGAAAAACATAAACTTCGAGTCAGACATAAAGCCTAGTGTAAATAATACTATACATCTCAGTTATACGATATTAAGTAAGACCACACCGCTTAGCGGAACGAGTTTCCCCTCACTAATATCCTTTTTAAAACATGTCTTTTGCAAATCTTCATGCTGCAACCAAAAACTAGTTTAAGCAATAACATCAATATCATGAAAGCATATAAATCAGGTAACAAATGGATCTATCTATCCGAACACTATAGTTTTGTTTGGCTAACTCGAGCCTACTAGACAAAATAAACAAATAATCTAACTTCTATTAGATACTCCTATTCTGGACGGTCTATCCCTAACTTACTTCTCTAGGGTCAACTGATCCTAATGGTTTTGCCGGCTTACCAATAACCTATCTCTATACATACATATTCCTTTCTGCATGTAACATCATTTTAGTCTTACCTGTGACCAAGACCTACATACTGGAATTTTGGACTAAATTAACTAGGGCTAATAGCTAACGTATAGGGTGCGATCCTATACCAGTCCCATCTGGTATTCTAATATCTGAGACAATTTACTTAAGGTTAGCTACCCATAAATTTTCATTGAAAACCTTTTCTCTCAAAATGATTTAATCCTTTAAATCATAATTTAAACAAGGAAAATATACTCTATGCTTTACTCAAATCACTTTGCCATGTTATATATACTTTACACAAAACTATGTTGATGAAAACATTTAACCATTGAAAGTACCCCTTTCGAATCCATTGAAAGTACCCCCTTCGTTACAAGTAAAACCTTAGGCCGAAGGCCAAAACATGCCCCTTCGAAACCCTTCATAATAAACCTTTCAAAACCATTGAAAACATCACCTTCGAAAGCTTTAATACCTTAGACAGCCTATCTTTGAAACACTTACATTGCCTTTTGAAAACATTAGAAACCTACCTTTTAAAACTTTTGAAACCAATGGGGAAGCACTCCTTCGAAACCCTCATTTAGACCTTTTGAAAGTATTAAAATCCTTTGTAAACATCAAACCTTTCGAAAGCATTTGGATTCAAGTAAAACATGTGAAAACCTTTCAAAACCATTTAAAAACTTTCCATTCGTAACCTTTGGTTTCTACCTTCAATAGAACAAAAGGGTCATAAAACAAATAAGTCGCACTCTTTCGAAAGCAATTTCTAAGTAAAGAAGTGATGGTATCGAAACCAACACATCGAAAGCATTGGAGAAGCTGCTCAGTTTTAAAAACAGAGTATCCTTTTGAAACTATTTGTTTTGAAAGGTAAAAAGCGGCAGCAAGGGTTTCAACCTAGTCGAAAGCCATTACTTCAAACAAAAAGGCACAACCATTCCTTTAAAACAATTTAACCCAAACGAAAGCTAACCAAGTCGAAAGCAAAGTAGGCGCATTCTCTTTTAAAAACAAATTCACTATGTACCAAATCATTGATACTGTGTGCATTGGTTTCAATGGCGATGGAGGCGGAAGTACCTAGTCGAAACCTAGGTGCTGAAAGTGGCGAAGCATGATAAAAACATGTCAAACCTGATTTTTAGCTTCTTAAAGTAATCTTTTCAACTAACCTGCCTTGTCTGTCAAGATATGATTAATTGCCGGTTTTCCTTTCTAAAAGTGCTGCAAAAATTTCATAAGTATTTAATTTAAATAATTTACAAAATACTCCTTCTTCTTTTATAAATATATAAAACATTTAAGTCACATACCTTAAATAATTTTATGTATCTATTAAAATACATAGATAATTCTACAAAAAATCCTATAAATCATTTTTAATATGTTTTATAACATATATAAATTTCAGACCCAAAACATATATAATTTAGCCGTAAATTATTTTAAACCCAAATATCCATTTTCCTCACTAGAAAATTAATATAAAATCCACACTAATTCAGAAAAGTATGAAAATTGAAACCCATCTCTAAAATATCATTTCTGATCTAAATCAAAAATTGCAAGGCATTTGGATGTCATATAATACGGTTTTCACATCAAATCATAGCATAAAATATATATGAATTATCATAAATCATTAACAAGCATATATATCCATTTTATCATTCAAAACAAGGCAAACCACTTGCAAATAGTTCGGATTTCATTCTAAAACCGAAAATAAATAAAACATGAGATGTTGTCATTATTCACCTTAGCTTTAAGATTATGGAGTTGAGATTTGAGAATGGATTAAGTTGATTTGCTTCTTCCTTTCTCTAATCTTCCTCTTATTATTGCTTAATGCTGGCCGGCCTCTATTTTTGTTTTAATTATGAAATGAACGTGTAAAATGAATGGCTAAGGGTTTAGGGTATAAGAATAATGCTTATTCCTATATTGCCCTTGTCTACTTACCCTAACATTTTAATTCATTTTAACTCTCTTTGTTCATTTGTTAACATGGCACGGCTGCCCTTACTAATCACAAATCTCGGTCCTTAACCATTTTACATTATTTCATTTAATTTACTTAATTGAATGTTCTTAAATAATGTTACTAAAAATATGGGGTGTTACAGTTTTTTTATAGGCTAGTGTAAAATAAATGATAATTTTTATGACCAGACTAGTTTTTGTAGTAAATGAAGATTAGTTTAAAGAGTGAATTATTTCCTTACAAAAACCGTTACTACTACACCACTTGCCTAATTTGGAAATGAAATTTCAATCAAATTATTGTGAAAATTGGTGTTAGGTTATTAAATGCATAACATAAGCAATAAGATTACGGTAATCATTTGTATATGATCAAGGAATATTAGATAGACAACTTTGTTTCATAAGGTTAATTTATAAGTTTTTTACATAACCAATGTTTTACTTAATTTGATATTTGATTGCCCAAACAAGTTGAGTGTTATTTATATAACTTAGAGGTTGTTAAGCCTCGTACCGTCAAGAAGAAGAAGAAGTAATATGATCTTAGTGAGCCGAATGATGCTGAAGACCTCGACATGCTGCCCGCTAAACTGCCTGCAGAAATGAAGGTGCTTTGCCAATGGGCCAACACATCCCTGAAGAATGGGGGGTTAGCACCAACACCACTTTGGATAAGGAAATATTTGGTTTCCGAACAAAGTGGCTATCTTCAGGAGAGATATACATGTGATTACAAATTTTTTTGAGACATCTGCTCAAGTCATTTTTTTATATGAGGTAGGTGTTAATTGTTCTTTTAATAATGCATTGGTGTTGCATTGGTTTTGCTCATGTCATTGCTGAGACATCTGCTCAAGTCACAAATTTTTAATGTTGCATTTGGTGTTAATTATTCTTTTCTTATATGTTTTTACAGCTACCTTCATGAAGCGCCAAAGAAATCTAAGATGATAAACGTGATTTCTTTCATATATCCTTCTTATACAGATGCACGTGGATGTGAAAATTTGCTAAAATAGCTTTTGGTTTGGCCAAATGGTATGAACAAGTGAAGCCTGATCAGATTTTCTTGGTGTTGTATAACTCAAGGTATGTACAGTATGGTTATTTATATTGATCGATCAAATTTATTACTCGATTCATGCTATATATACTTTGTTATGAATGCTGAGTGGAATTTTCAATGTTAATAATCATTGGTCGTTGATGGTTGTGAATGCCACTAAAGAAAGTGTGCATTTCATGGATCCATTAAGAGGATTGTGTGGTGAAGAATGAATGAATATTGTGAACAAGTATGTTCAATTGCTATTTATATTATGACTTTTCGAGTGGTTTTATGGTTTATGTTTGTTTACTTTGTAGCTCCATTGCAATTTACAATCAGGACAAAGTGAAAGGCAAAAAGAAAGTTCGATGGATACCTTGTTTGGTGCATACTCCATATTTCTCAAGTCTGATGACTTTTCTTCCTCAACATGATTGATTAAATTATATGTTTACTTGATATTTATGCATGCTTCAGGAAGCTTCGAAAACAGAGAGGTCAACTGACATGTGGATAGTGGGTTATGCACTGCATGAAAGACATCTTGGGGACAAGAATCAACCGTGGGCTTCTAATGTAATATATGTTGATGCTGTATTTTAGTTAGGCATATATCGAGATCCATGCCGAGTAAAGTTAACCTCTGCATTTCATATTTGTTGCAGTGGGAGAAGGATCTAAATAATACCTTTTCCCAAAAGGTTATTGATATCATTCGGGTAGAGTGGGCTACGTATGTCTACAAGTTTGTTGAATCATAGTGCTTGAATTCTATATATGCCTGTTGTTATATTATGTAAATATATGCACCTTGCAATTGAACCCTTGTTAGTTAGCTTTGCTAATTTTGGTTTTGTTGTATTTTGTGTATCTATGGGTTCAGTTGCATAGTTTATATAGTTGGTGTTGAACTGCTGCTTGTAGGATATGTATTTGGATTTGGTGTCGATATTGGTTTTGTTTAATATTGTACGTAGTAGAAATGTGAACTGCTTTGTGTTATCTAAAATGTTTTGTATCATTTCATTTAAGAAAGAACAATACATAAAAAACTGATTTATGTTATCTTAACTACTTTAAAACAACATTTATCTGTTGTAAGAAGTTGGTTCTAATAATTAGTAGAAATGTGCATTTCATTAAGATAACAAAAAACTATTATTTTATTAACTTTCATACAACATATAATATTCATCTGTACTATTTGTAAAATAAGAACAACACATCAGACAACATACGACTTTGTTTTTATGTGTTGTGTTAGTTATTATAAGACGACGAGCATATCTATGGTCTGATGTGCAATGAGACAGCATGGAATTTAACGACAGATAGATATGCGATCAGACAACAGAGCATATCTATCATGTGATTCGTTTTTTCCCATAGTGTAGTGCATCGATGTTCCATTCTATGGTTTCCTCTTAGCATCGCCAATCTCCAGGCGATGGCACATTCCTACAAGCTGGGATCGAATGATCTGGTCGGTCCTTAAGTGGGTTATCAATCCTTCTAGCCATCACCAGACTGCAAGCGATAGAAAATTCCTTAAGGCCAAAGCTGAATTATCCGTTCGGTTCCTGGTTTGGTTTTAAGAACCTTCTTGCTGTGTCAAGCTTCAAGCGGTAATGAATTCTAGAAGAAGATTTTGTTATCAAATCTCCTCGTCACATATCTGTCTTTGAGAAGCAATGTATTCTTGAGGGCTAGGCGCTTCTTCCCCCTGTTACTGCCTATCTTTGGGAGATAGTGTGCTCCTGCCAGTCTTCGGTTTGCAATGACTTTCTGGAAGTCAGCTTCTCTTTCCAATGCTATCAAGGAAATGACAGTTCTCAAAAAGTAGGGAATCAATGTGACCATCGATCTGTCGGTTTGGACCTTCCTAACATTATCAGAGAAATGTCGATTCTCAGAAGGCAGGGGTCGATTTGACTGTCGACCTGTCGGTTTTGAGCCTTCCCTATGTTGTCGGAGCAACGCCATTTCCTAGAAGATGAGGTGTTAATGTGATAGTCAACCTAGTGGTTTTGATCTTGCCGACATTGCCAGTCTTAGGGCCACACTGATTTTCAGAAGGTTGGAATCGATTTTCCCTATCGATCCAAAAGTTTGATTAAATTTTCCCAATCGACCTGGCAGTTAAGACCTTCTCGACATTACCAGTCTTTGAGCAACGCCGATTTTTGGAAGGTGAGGGGTCGATGTGACCATTGACCTAGTGGTTTAGACCTTCCCGACATTGTCAGCCTTGGGACAACATCGGTTCTTAGAAGGTTGAGGATCGATATGACCCATCAATCCGATGGTTTAAGCCTTCTCGATGTTGCCTATCTTTGGGCAATGCCGAATACCTGAACGTTAAGATCTTCATTTCCCTAGGTGGAAATTTACTGCCAGAATGCTCTGTTTGGGAAAACATAACTTTCTAACCAACTCCATGATTATTCGTGTTTGGACTTCGCGAGGTTCCTTTCGACCAAGTATTTGTATGCCTATCCCTGCTCGTAGGACTGGTTATTTTAAATGTCTGTATTTGGGCGTTTATGAGAGATGGAAAGGTGTGGGGTGAATAATTCAATTGCCCCTAGTTTGGCTCTCAATCCTACTCTGGGATTGAGGAAGTCCAATGATTTAATTCGCGACATTCCATGATTTTCCCCGCTTGTCCTTAGCCGTGAGTGTCTCGCTTGGCTGCTAACGTTATCACAGAAGTCCTGTTCATATGTTAATCCCTATCTCTGAGAACTGGTAACTCAACTGCTTTTTTCCAAGCAACATTTTCTCGAGGCTACTTTTCTCCGGGCTGCATCAAAATTCTTTCTAAGTTGAACACTAGAAATTCAATTGTGCACCAGCTTCTATCTCTGGAAACTTGCACACGAGCAGCTCGATCTTGGGGATTTTCCTACAGTGCTGCCTTACCTCTAGGCAATGGTTATCCCTACAATGAAGGGTCGAACCATTTGATTGACTTGTGAAAGGTTATGTCTTCCCGTTGTTGCTTATCCTCGGGCAACAATAGTTCACTGAAGCTAGTGCATCGATGGTTTACAGCTGTGAGTGTTTCTCATGGACCTGGCTGTTTGGACCTTCCCGATATTGCTGGGGCAAAGCCGTTTCTCAGAAGGTTGGGTCGATACTACCTGTCGACCCAGTGGCTTGGACCTTCCCGACATTGCCGAGGCAACGCCAGTTCTCAGAAGGTTGGTGGTCAATGTGATCATCGACCCAATGGATTTTACTTTCTCGACATTGTCAGTCTTGGGATAATGCCAGTTCTTGGAAGGTTTGGGATCTATACGACCCATCGATCTGGAGGTTTTGACCTTCCTAACATTGCCAGTCTTAGAGAAATGCCAGTTCTCGGAAGGTTGGGGTTCGATATGATCGTCGACCAGGCGGTTTTGACCATCCCAACGTTGCCAGTCTTAGGACAATGCAAGTTCTTAGAAGGTTTGGATCGATACGATCCGTTGATCTGACTGTTTGAGTCGATTTTTCCCATCAACCCGGCGGTTTAGGCCTTCCCGATATTGCCGGAGCAATGCCGGTTCTCAAAAGGCAAGGATCTATTTCCCCATCGATTCGACGGTTATGACCTTCCCAACGTTGCCAATCTTCGGACAATGCTAGTTCTTAGAAGGTTGAGGATCGATACGACCCGTCGATCAGGCAATTTATGAGTCTACACTCCCCGTCCATCATTCTAGGGCAGAGGAGCATTTTCTCCGTGATGCTGTCGGTTGCACAACATAGGAGTTTTGATTGCAAGAACGTGGTTCCATTGGTTCAAGAAGAGATTTTATTAATGAGTAGAAGAAATGGCAAGCCCTTCCTATTATAATGCCCCCAATGTCCATATTAAGCTTATTCCTAAAAGGAAATTAGATAAGAATGAATGTACTAGTATTGCTTTAGGTTGCTGCTTCATTCCTGGGTGACCGACTAACCTAAAGGTTATCTGATGAGCAGTCTTTCGTCAGCTTGCTTGGGCCCCTCTCCGTTGGGTCCATGCAGTTTTTCCTTGAGTAAAGAGACTTTGGGGTCCTGCAATTTCTCCACAATTCTACGGTTCCTTAACATACTGCTAGAGCTTGTTTTTCCTTATCTGCTCCTCGATTAAAATTTTTCAGATGTCGGCATTCATTAGTGTTATGCCAACGGGTTTCGTGGAAGCAACAGTACTTCCAGGACGTTAATCTTGCTATGTTGCTTCCCTCCTATGCAGCTTCTTATATCACTCGGTTCCTTAAGTAGCAAGATATATACTCATCGATGTACCATTCAAGGGCGTGTAATCCTTCAATTCGAATTTCTTCTGACGTTTCACATTCGCGTCATGCCCGTTATCAAAGTTTTGCTTGTTTTCTTCTGATAATCAGAGTTCCCAACATTCACTACTATGTTGTTCTGGATTTTTTCTTTTGGTTGTTCATCTACCAACCTTTCCTTCAGCCATTCCTGCTTCTTCCAACTGTAGGAACTAATTCGCCTTTCGGTGGAATTCCTCTATGGTGGTGGGTTGTTTAATCTTGATCCATCTACTGAAATCCGTATCTTGATGAATAGCCCGAACAAAAGACATAATCACCATATCTTCCTTTGGATTGTTTACTTCAATAACATTGATGTTAAAGTAATTCAAGAATCCTTTTAGAGATTCTTGGGGTCCTTGTGACAAGCCAGATAGCAACATTACATCCTTCGATCACGTAGTGTGAAGCCTGAACAGTTTCAGAAACTTCTTCACCAACTCATCAAATTTCGATATGGATTTAGGCTCGAGCCTGGTGAACCACATCGAAGCAACTCCTTCAAGAGATATAGGAAAACATCTATAGTGGAAAGCATCTGCGGCACGTGCTCCATCCATGTGCATTCATACTTAAATAAATGTTGCTTAGGGTCGGTGGTCCTGTTGAAAGATGGCATTGTCTGCATAACAAACTTCTTATGGTATTCTTCCCTTAAGATTTCCTCAGTAAAGGGAGTCTAGCTTGGTGTAGAACCTTAATTTTCATTCTTTCTTCCCTTACTTTCCTCCATCGGTCGTTTATCCATGTCAGCAATGTACTCCTCGTTGCCATGGTATTCCAAAGATCGAAAATCAGGGGTTGCACCATGTATTTGACTCCGCAAATGATCTCGGCTTACCGGCTGACACGTAGGTCCTCCTTGCTCCAGGACTTCATTATTATGGTGTTCCTTTATCGTGCAACAGGTTGAGTTGTAGCTTCTTCGGTTGGCTGTGTGGCAGCTGTTTAAATACCATCTCCGTTAATATCAAGATCCATCTCTAAATCCTCATCATCAAGTTGGAAATCTACTTCTTCATCAAAAATCACCATAGCATCCAAATCTTGAGCATCATCAAGTTGTGCATTGAGATTGGCACCAAGTTGATTCTCGGTCCTAGGTTGTTTTCTGGTGGAGGGAGCACTCCTACTCCCTCCTGCAAATCCTGTAGTAGTTCCGGTAATTCCAACTTGTTGTTTATGTCCTTCAATCATTCCGTTTCGTCAAGAAGCAGAGGAATTTTCTTGTCCAACCATAGGTGAAGCACCTCTTCCAACTATTTGAGGCTTTTAAGTTCGCAAGGTTGCCAAAGCCTCCAACTTTTCCATCAAAGCTTTTTGGTTGTCCGCATCTTTTGGTTAATCTCCTGCACCATCCTATTAAGTTCTTCTCTAGTGACAACATCTCGTTGAGCAGAAGATCCTGGAATTTCAAATTGATTGTTAACTTCAGTTTGATGAGTGTTTCCACCATCACCTCCTGCTATAGCTGTAGAAGATCTTCCATATTTCCATGGAGCCATTGATTCTAATAGGCAAGTCTTAAAATTCTTCAAATTAACCTTCCGGATCTAACTTCTAGATCTATCTAATCCAAAGTAGAAAGCTAGATCTAAGCCTGGATTCAAATTTCTCAATGAAAGCATCAAAATGTTGATGCCGAAAATGGATCAACACCCAAGAATGAGTTGTAGGGAACCTATGTGACCTAGATCTAGCAGATGATAGTATACATCAAAGAAAAATAACAAGGAGATACAAGATTTTTATAGTGATTCGGCAATCCCTAGCCTACGTCCACTTTATACTTTTATTGGTTATGGATCTAAGAGAGTTTGTATGTGATTACAAAGAATTAGAGTCACAATTATAAGAAGTTGACAATTATAAGAAGTTGACAAGTTCTAAGGCCTAGAACTGCAAAGAGTAATTGGCTTGGTGACTATTGTAAGGGAGGAAGATGATGATGAGCAACGGAGTCCCAAATCCAAAGTGAAGTAAAAAGAGCAAGGTAAAGATCCTCTTTTTGTTGCATATAGGTTTGTATTTATAGGGAACAAGTGTGATGGGTTAAAAGTCCACTTACAGCAGAGTCCAGACATAAGTCCAAAGTTACTCGAGAAGTTTGGGGGTCTACCGAGTTATAGAAATACATTGGGGTCGGGTTATATAACTCAGGGCCGAGTTATTTTAACTCATCCAAACTTGAGTTCATTGATTTTCTTTCTTTTCTATCTTCTTGTTGAGTTGGCCCATGTTGTTTTCATCGATTATTGGTTGATTTTAGTGATCGTTCCTTAATCACTTGGTTTATTCTACTGTTTTAGCTGCCATCTCTTCAACTCTTGGGATTGGTTGTCCAAAACTCTTGAAATCACTTGGTCACACATGAGAGAGGTAAATAATAACTCATGTGAAATTGGAGTGAAGAATCGAGTGGTAGAAATAACTCGGCCTTGAGCTAAATAGGTCAGTGCCGACTTATATCCTTAGCTCATTTTTGGTTGAAAATTTTCCAAGTCATTTACATGCCTCTTCTAAATGTGCTTCCAAGATTTCAAGTCGTTTCATAATCTTCTTCTTCTTCGTCCTGACGTCGGTGAAAACTGTCAGCTTCGGGTCTTGGTTGACCTGATTTGGAGTCCGACCTGAGAGTTTTGTGTATCTAACTCAAGTCCTGCTCGATAACGATTGTTTGGAGTTCGGTCTGAGTGTTTTGTGAGTCAGACTCGAGTAAAATCATAACTCGGTGCCGAGTTGTGTTGCTTGGAGTCTGACCTGAGAGTTTTGTAAGTCGGACCCAAGTAAAATTATAACTCGGTGCTGAGTTATGCTGCTTAGGGTATGACTTGAGAGTTTTGTGAGCCCGCCCAAGAAAAATCATAACTCGATACCGATTTGTAACTTAAAACTCGGTATCGAGTTGACCTGGGTCTGATTTGGGTTTGTCTCGAGTTTGACTTGGGTCTGACTCTAAGTCATATTTTCTTGCCCTGCTATTTCTCAACTTAGGTTTTCCTTCATTTTTTCTAGGTTTTGTTCAGGTACGACTCGGGCCCGACCCCAAGCACTGTGTTGAAAAACTCAACTTTTTCTGCTCATTTTTTGATATATCATTCTTCTTGCCATTTTATGATGTTTCCAAAGTCCTTGAATCATTTCGTCTTTGTTTGATGTTCTAGCTACCGATTGAAATTGGCTTGGTCAAAAACCCGATTAACAATTATTATATTATTTATACATATATATAAATATTTAATATATATAAATATATGTGTGTGTGTGTATAAATTTTTTGTATTCATATATGTTGTTTTCGGCTATTTAAAAAAAATATTTAATATATATTTTATAAATGATTAAATATATTCATATAGTTACAAATACATATATAATGTTAATATTTATGTTTATAAAAATATATTAATATATTTATACAAAATTATTTAAATAAAAATATAGTATATATATATGCATGAGTAACATTATATATATATATAAATAAAAGTATATAAATATACATTTGGATAATATATTTCTATATTTGATAAGCTAACGTGTGCATTGTAGTATAAATACCAACACCTATACACGAACATGTTATACCTTGCACGGATTGATATGTTATACATGCGCGCGCGCACACACATATATGTGTGTGTATTATACACATGTATATATAATATAACATAACTTAAATAATACAAAATCGTTTTATAAATTTAAATAAAACAAAGATTTTATTTAAAAGAAATTTAGAAATATTCTAAATAAATTAGACTTAGTAGGTCAGATAAAGATCCAAAATGGCAGAGAAAATTGAAATTCAGTCATTACTTCCACTACGGGCTAGCCCAGTTCCAACATAATTAATCCCCTTCCCACTTCATGCCTATATCAGGGCCTCCAAATTGCTCCAAGCCTGATTAAATAATCATGCATTCAAATCTAATTCAAACTCACATCATTATCGTATATCGATACATGTGTATATAACTTTTATATATGCACTATCTTAATACTGATCAACACAAATTAAATAAAATTTATATTTAGTATTTCATAAATATTTATTTATTTATCTAAAATTAGTTAAATCGGGTGGCAGTTAGAGTATTCAATGGTTCGGTTGTGTGACTCTAAGGTGTAAATTCGTTTAGTAATTAATATCGAACAATTCAAATATTAATGTGTACACATCGCCTTAGCTAGTTGTGTGACATTATGGAAAATTTATCGCTTAAATAGCTTCGATAAAATCCAGTTTTACTTCTTTAAGCGCTACCCGGTAGTAATAGTTATTTACACCAATTCTCTTCGTCAAAGCTGTATCACATTAGGACTCATGAAATTTGTAATGGTCAAAATTCCAATATCGTTCACATTCAACTTTATAGTCCAAACATGAAGTCCTTAGTTTAATTGCAACAATTATTATTAATCGAACTACATTGGCCAAAGATTTTGATTTTGAGCCGACTTCAGTTGACCGTGATATTAACCTCATATAATTAAGGAGGTGAATCCTATATTGAATAGTGCTTCACTCCCAATGCTTTCACTCGATCCAACTATAGTCGTTCAATGGATGTCGTGCCACGATTTAACTATAATCAAAATGAAGTTTCGACATTAAAGCTCAACTGTATTCTCAAGTCAAATGAACTGTGTAAAGTTATCACATCAATATTTTATGTTCGACTTTAGTTATATTAACCAACAAAAAACTATCAAGTGAGTCATTCCATAATTATCCAACAACTATCAGTACGTAACTACCAGTGTCCCTAGTAGTGAAGAGTAATACGTTGTCCAACTTTTGGAGAACATTACGTACTCTAGTCTCAACGGACGCATCGATATCCAGTCTCGATACATTTTGACTAGGAATATTTAAAATGATGTGTTTATTATATATTGTAACAATGTACTCATGATTACAACAATTATAATTACTATAAAAAATACACCATTTACGGATTTTTTGTTAAATATACTTAAATTAAATAATTAACTAATTATCACATATTACAATCAGTATATAGCAGACAAAAAACATCTTTTATTTCGAATAAGATTTTATTACAGAGTTAATAATTTACAATAATTTACAAAATTTCCCCTAGGGCATTCTCCTAACTCTATCAAAAAATATAGTCAACCTCGAAATGCGTTTGTATTAGCAAAGGTTACTTGCTAACCTTAGGCTTGAAATTTGAAAATGAGAAGTAATTAAAGTGACACGAGATGCATAGTGGTCTGGCTAAGCTTGTCTACGTCAATTGTGAAGATTTTTTTACTGTGTTGATCTCTTACATTTACAAGAAATTACAAGAGAATAATAAATAGTTAAGAGTACTTAAGATTACAACATTACTAAACTCAAGAGCCCTTGATTATTTTTGCACTGGAAATAAGGTTCTGAACCCTTATAAGTTGCATAGCAAGGGGCATTGATAGTTGTTGAAATTGGGCTTCAAATAGTTGAGATTGCGTAGCTGAAAGGCGTGAATCACTTTGGACCATTGATCTGACCGCCTAGGCCAATGGAGGGCAACTGGAAAGCCGGTATGATTATGTGGATAAGATGCACGACAACTAGCGTTCCGTACTAGAGGCATGCTTTGTGCAAAGCAAGGCAACAGATATAGGAACCCGTGCGCTTTTATCAGATATGCTACAGTGACAATTTGTTGGTACGTACAGTTGCACTTTATCAAATGAGTAGTGTCATATAGTACACTTTCCCAAGAAAGAAGGCTGGAGAGAAGCTTCATTTACACAGTATAAGTTGACTGATAGTAGCTGAAACCCGTAGGTAAAAGACAAAGCTAAAGGGGATGAGGCGAGCCATTCACGTTGTAACGAAACGAGTTGCATAGAACCAGTCGAAGGCGAACTAAAATTGAGATGGGCTAAGGGCTAATCGCTTTTAAGATGCATCAAGTAAAATGAGTTGGCTATTAATATTGTCTTGCGAGTCGACTGAGGAGAAGGGTCAACTGTATCTTTGATTTGTTTGTTTGTTGTCGTCATGTGGATTGACTTGACCCGGACCGAGCTAGACGTGCTGGTCAGCAATTCTTTTTACTGGGGGAAATTAAGCTACAAAATGCAACTCTAAAGCTACCGTTTTTAGCATGGTTCCCCATGAAGGAAAAAGTGGGATGAAGAAATCATGCTTTGGGTTTTTTTTTTGAAAAATGGGTATATAGTTGGGTAATAAGCCCAAACTTAAACAACACAAGGCCTAAGGCCCGCTAAGGTTATAATAACCGACATAAAACAAATAACATCTTTAAACCTAGCCGCATCTCATCTTCCAGAGAAAATAAAAAAATGGCGACATCATTCGACACAATGCCACTTCTTCACCATGAAAATCCACCAAAATATGAAATGTAACACTCGCAGCCAGTTTATAATAAGCTCTGAGACCTCTACGACCAATTATGGCGGATCCCAATACTTCGTTGCTCCATTACCGCTAGCATCATGCCACTTCGAGGATGATTTGTTATTGAAATTGTTAGATCTATTCTCCTTGCCAACAAAATGTTCAGTTTTTCCATAAAGAGAGCTGCTTTCTTCCTGCTCTTCACTATTATTGATATCAGCGCTCCTTTTAGAGATCCATTTGCTGTTATTATTTCTATTTCGATTCTCTATAGTAGCCAGATGGTCAGATTTTCTATAAAGCTTGTTGCTTTCGATTTCGTTAGCAACCAAGTGGTCTGATTTGTTGTAAAGATTGCTGCTTTCGCCCTTCTCCCACATAGATAAGTGATATAGTTTGCCATTGAGCTTGCTAATGTAATGATATTCTCTGATCTTTGCATGTTGAGATCAGAATGATTTGCTTTGCTATGTTTTAGGGGGAGCGTCTGCTTCATTGGTTCCTTGCATGTAGAGCGGTAGCTCCTGCCAAAATCAGGTAAAACGATATTTGTAGATTTAACTTGATTATGTTTATTTATAGAGTTATAAAAAACTGAGTTATGTTTTCTTCCCTTGCAGGAGTTACTCCTGGTTTTGGAGCTGGAATGGACGCCTCCTGCATTTAAGCTAATGGAGTTGCTAGCTTCTCTCCCCGAAGAACCGTGAGACCAGTATTTGTTAAATTGGTAATGACCACCCTAGGAAATGTCATTCTTGAATTTCCCACTCTGTAAGTATGATTCCACCCTGTTTTCATAATCATTAGGGTCTTTAGCATCTGAATAAAGCTGATGAGATGATGAATTTTCCTTGTTTTCTTTTCGTTTGAGAATATGAAATTCTGTTTCGATGCATTTCCAAGTTTGAATGATTTCTGTTTTCTTTTTGGAATGCAACCTTGCATTCCTTTCCTTACATATATGATAAATGATAGTAGTTTGCATTATGCTAGCTTTGTTGAATTCTTTTGATTTGATTTTGAAGCTTTGTTGTATATGTTGAATACTGGCTTTGATGCTTTGCATTGGAATATTTTGACTGATATTGAGTTTGTTTTTTGTAATGAACCAGATGTGTCTTTTGTAATTGCAATCAAAGAATAAGTGTTCTACTGTTTCATTTTCTGTTTTGCATAAGAGACATTTGATGTCATTATTTTTGCTCCATTTTCTACATCTATCTCTGGTTGGCAGTCTCTTTATCAAAGCAAAATAGGCACAATGTGCCATCTTTGGGCAGTTTGCCTTATTCCATATAGTAACATGCCAATCCATTTCTATTTCAAAACCTTTAATAATTCCCAAGTAGATTTAAAAGAGAATTTGTCTATTTTTTGAAAGTTTCCATTACCAGCAGTCTTTAGCTATACTTGAATCAATTTCAACGCTTTCAATAGCTTTTTTAAAAATAGAGGTAGCTGGATGAAGGCTTGAATTCCATCTGTGATTTTGAATGATACTCACAATATTTAAATTTGCTCCCCCAAAATGCAGTAAATTGGACCAGCCTAATAAGCTTATTAAAGTTTTTCCTTTGATCCAAGGATCAAACCAGAGGCTGGTATTTTTTCCATCTTTAAAATTTCTATCCAATAGTTTGATACCATTACTTCTACTCTTTAAAATGCTTTTCCAAGAGTGAGAGTGGTGACTTTCCACTGGCATGGTCCAGAAATTCTTGTTTTTGACATATTTACTTTTCATCCATTTTGACCATAATGACATGCCTTCAACAAACCTCCAAAATAATTTCAGATTACAAGCTTCTTTTAAATCCTTGATGTTTCTTAATCCCAGCCCTCCTGCCTTTTTTGGTTTGCAAAAAATGTCCCAGGAGACCTTATGAAGTTTTCCTCTCCAAATGAAATTGGCACACATTTTTTCAATTTTTTGAATGGCTGATTCTGGAATATTGTGAGTCTGAATCCAATACATTACGATAGCCATAATGACAGTGTGTGTGAGTTCCAGCCTACCAGCAATTGATAATAATTTGCTAGACCAGCTTTCTAATTGGCCTTGAATGATGTCTATAAGTCTAGAGCAATCTTTGTCTGCAATTTGATTTAAACTAAGAGGAAGACCCAAGTATTTAACAGGCAGCTAGCCTTCTTGAATTTTTAAAATCTGAAGAATTTCCCCCTTGTTTTCACAAATTTTGCTAAAATAAGCTTTGCTTTTGCTCTCATTGATTTGCAAACCTGCATAATCATTTAAGTACTTAAAAGTTTTTGCAATATATAGGGCACTATTAGAGTCTGCATTTATAAACAAAAGAAAATCATCAACATATAATAAGTGAGTAATATTAGACAAATTTCTGTTTACTGGTCTGAGATTGTCGTTCATTTGTTCCAATTCCATTTTCAAAGATAAGTATTCCATAGCAATTGTAAATAAATAAGAGGAAAGAGGATCACCTTGTCTAATTCCCCTATTACTATTAATAAACCCATAAGGTGATCCATTAATTAATATGGAAAAGGAGGCAGTGTCAATACATTCTTTAACTAAATTGCAAAAAATTTCATGAAAACCCATTTGTCTCATCATGTGAATGATAAAATATCTATTGATCTTATCAAAAGCTTTATGGATATCAATTTTAATACAAACTTCATTTTTTACAGCCCATGTTGACGTTTCTGATTATTTCATGTGCCAGAAGGGTATTTTTAATAATGTATTTACCTGGAATAAAAGCATATTGGTTTTCTGAGATCAAGTATTTTTTTAAAAAAATTATTCTATTACTCAAAATATTAGCTGTAATTTTGTAAATAAAGTTACAACAGGCAATAGGCCTGTAATCTCCTAGACCTATAGGAATTTTAACCTTAGGGATTAGAGTTATAAAAGTATGGTTTAAGCATTTTAGAAGCTTTCTAGTTGAAAAAAAAATCATTTACAGCATCAAAAAATTTAAATTTAATATCCTCTCAATGTGTTTTGTAAAACTTAGCCCCAAACCCATCAGGGCCTGGGCTTTTATCTATATTAGAGCCAAAAACAATTATTTTTTTTAATGTCATCAATAACAACAGGGGCTAGTAGAATGTCTTTACTATTTTCAGTAAGCAAAAATTTTGTTTCAATACTTGGGAAATCTTTCTTATATGAATCAGTATTGTAAAGATCAGAAAAGTATTTTATTGCCTTTTGCTCTATATGAGAGCATCATTTAAGATAACCCCATTGTTATCTAGCAATTTTCCTATGTCATTGATTTTTTTTCCTATTAGACATCTTGGCATAGAAGAACTTGCTAGATTCATCTCCATTAGTAAGCCAGTCTACCTTGGCTTTCTGTCTCATGTTGATTGCTTGCACATGCAAAATTTTACTTAATTTATCCTGATTTTGAAAAAATTGACTAACAAGAGAATTATCTGAGCTATCAAAATCCATAATGTTTTGGAGAGACTCGCACTCTTTTCTAATGAGCTTTACATCATCTTTGTTTCTATTTTTGTTCCAGATTTTCAGCTTTTCTTTTGTGTTTTTTAAAATATTTCTTAATTTATATTGGGCAGAACCATGATTGGAAGAGATTATAATGTTTTTAACAGTATCCATATTTTTTTTTCAAAAGTCCACCCATTAGCAAATCTAAATGGGATATTTTTCCTAGAAATATGGTTTCCAATAAGAAAGATATGAATAGGGGTATGGTCACTTGTGGCTTGAGGGAGAGTTGAACATTGGAAATTAGAAAAGGATTTTTCAAAATAATGGTTAACTAAAATCCAGTCAAGTTTACAGTGAATATTTCTGAATTCACCAGATTTCCATGTATATTTATTCCCAAAAATAGTGGGTTCAATTAAACCTGTTTTAAGAAAAAAATTATTAAGAAATTCCAATTTTCTAAAGGAAATTGGAATTCCACCCCTTTTTTCAAATGAATGGAATACAGTATTGAAATCCCTCATTATAATCCAAGGCTTTATCATGTTACTATTCAAAGACTCAAGATCATTCCAAAGAAAAATCTTTCTTTTTCACTATTTGAAGCATAAACAAAAGTAACTTCTAATTGAAAACCACCTATGTTTATAAATTTACAGTGAATAAATTGAAATTTCAAAAAGTGATGACTTAGACTTTAGATATTTGGATCCCACAGAACCATAATTCTACCATTACCCCCCATAATGTTATTATTGATAATACCCCACCCTTTAAAATTGCTAAAATGTAAAATTTGAAATTATGTATCCTCAAGTTTGTGTTCAAGAATACCAACAATATTGGGTCTGTTTGTAAAGATTAGATTGGTTAAATATAATTGTCTTTCAGGAGAGTTTAACCATCTAATATTCCAAGTAATAATAGACATTATTAATAATAATAAAATATAAAGGATATGATAAGGATATCACTGCTACTATATAGACAGACTGGGTTGAAATCCTCCATTTTCTCTCTATCCCTCTTCTCTTCCAGATAATCTAAACTTTTGTGACCTTTTTTTTAAGTGGCTTTCTGTCTTTGATTTTTAGATGTTCAAACCACTTTTGATTTCTCGTAATATATTTTTCCTGAAAATCATCCTTTTCACCATTTCCTTCATTGTCTTGGGATAAGATTTCCTTTAGATTTTTGTTTTTTTTTCCTTTCTTTATTATTCTTTTTTGCTGGAGAAAAGGATTTTAGGACAAGTTTCATGGTTTTTTGAACAATATCCTCAGATAGATTTTGTTGCGAGCTGTTTGGACTAGTAATATGATTAATGAACTCTTTCCTATCAGCAGCATTGGTAGTTTTTTCGTCTGTGTTTATGCTAACTTCCATAATTTCATCTGCTACCTCAATAACATCATTAATACGGGAGCATGTAGCATGTGTTAGGTGTGACTCGCATTGTAAATGGAGTGGGTACATGGATTGAACGGAAAAGTCCCACATCGTAGGATATTTGAAATAATCGTGGTATATATATGGGATTGGTGACACGTAACATTGAGGATTCCTTTTGTTACAATGTGTTACCAAGACCGGATTATATGCTCGATGGAGGCGATGGAGGGATGTTCAATCGGGACGCCGACATGGGAGACTTCGACCGTTGACTCCGGCTAGACGGTGAAGCGAACGCGTATGGCACTACACCAAAACAGGTAAGAATCTGAAAACACCTTCAGTTTCTTGTATGGATATACAACCCCCAAAACGTTGAGAAGTTTCTCAACCAAGTTTCTCATCATCCATTAAAATCCATGAGCCGTTTTCCACTAAAAACACCATTCATTTGCCATCAAAAAAATCACATAATGTTTGGACATTCAACTTCAATTCTCAAATATTGATTTCTAAAGGAAAAAAATTTCACATTGACAAAAATTTAGTGATAAATAATTATCTATAAACTAGTGTCATTATTAAGTAAAGCAACCAGACAATACAACATTAGATTTGAAGCAGGTTTTATGCTAATCCACTTGGAGCAATAAAATATTTTCCTATTGTTTCTAATTTCTACCAATTTTTCAAAGCTATCAAAGTAATCAAAATATATACCCTAAGAGTGTAGTCAGTTTGCAGGCTGCTCTCAATCCCTTCCATTGCGGTTGCCTGCATATTTTCATTATACAAGTAGTTAACTACATTGTATCTACTGCATTGATTTCCTTGTAAGTAACATATGTGTTAAAACTTCACCTTCATGAATAAATCAACCTCTGCTTCAGGGAGAATTCCTTTCGCCTTCTCCCTTCTTGCCAATTCAGTTAAAAGGTCTGCATCATAAATGTAATTATGTTAGATTCATTCGCATTTTAACCAATAGAAATTTTATGTCAGTGTTTTTTAAAAAGGGTATCATACCATATCTAGCACCGACGCCTTGACATCTAGCTGAAAAGTCTAGTGTTTCTTTCATTGTCATTTCTCCTACATGTATATCATTTTGACTAATGTATGCTGATGTTTTTTGTGGCACAAACTCATTAAGCCTATATCCGTTGTATGTAACTTCTCCTACTGTCTGCAATTTCAGTACCATTTCTGCTGTTATCCCACGAAAAACATACAAGAGTGCTTGCGTTATTATATCATTTAGTTGAACAAACCTTCAATTCAGAGTCAAGTTTTCCAGCTAGAGCCAGTAAAAGAGTAGTCTTTCCTGAAGACGGAGGACCCAATAGAAGAGTCATTCTGCAAATATAGGAAAGTTGAATACATTTTTATCAGTTATAGATACATACATAATTTGTTTGTACAGTTGAGTGTATACATACCTTGATGAATGTATGATTCCAGATGCATCTTTAAGGATAGTAAGTTTAGTTCTCTTAGCTAATCTAATGCCAACCAAGCCCAAAGCAGACTCGGCCAAATTTCTAGCTGAGTTCAACAGAGTTGGCAGTGCTCTGCTTCCAATGTAGCATTTTGCTTCAACAGTCAGATTTTCAAATCTTACTTCTACTGTTGGCAGACTGATTCCAACTCTGTTATTGTAAATAACTTTTGCTGTTATTAATTAAACGTACCATAAACTCTCATATATTCTGATAATATGCAAAGCAGGGATTCACCGATAAAATTTAATATATTAAAGGAAAAAAAAGAGGAAGAAGAAAACAAGATGTCATATATACAACTAAATATTCCATTTTAGTTCTGCAAGTAAGATAATGGAGAATAAAATAGCATGGAGAAGGCCACAAATTTTTAATTGGTGAAGTTAGAAGCTTAAAGACTAGGAAGTAGGAGTTCTGGGTTAATACTTAATACATAACTTTCTCTTGATGACAAGGAAAACTTTGATTTAACATTAAATACAGATAAAATGAGTGCTCTCCTTGAATGGAGGATCGTTCTTTTTCTCGAAGATATATTAAATACTGTTTGATAAAAACAAACTCAACTAGGTGTATTTTCTCCAAAGAACATACAGTAACCTAGGAAACAAACATAGAAACTGCAAATGTAAGGGAACTTACAGTTGCACGGGTTATTCCAAGATTCAATTAAGACGCAAGCTGCATACGTTCTTTTCTACCGCCGTGTGAAAGTTGAATAAACAACCATGTGCTAATAAGGTGGACTCCTTTCAGTGGCGTATAGGTGGGATGAATATTATTTCAGTATAATGTTTTGGGATCAGAGACTGATTTTATTTTTTTCCTCGATTGTATAGATATTGGGTGGTTCAGGATCGGTATGACTAGAATGCTTGATCTTCTATCTGACATTTTCGGCTTAAAGACGTCGTTCTATAAATTTTTTGTAGTCAAATGTTAGAAACAACCAAATAACATAAATATACCCTTTCCATTTTCAATGTTTAATACGTTGCTACTTTGTTGATGAAAATCTTGCCTGTGTTTGATATTGTTGTTTAACTGATTTGAAGTGATCTACAACCGCCCCACTTATCTTAAAGATAGTAGCATCTTTTGCAGTTGTCTTTTGAAAAATATAATTTCAAATCAACTGAACAAATCTTTTCTAACATTTGAGTTCAAAAGAAATGAAAACAAAAAGGCAGGGTTGTTGAAAGTGGGAACTCATAAATGTAACAGGATACAACATTTTATGCTGGTTTCTAATATCATAATTGCTCTAACATTGAAAAACAATAGGTCTTATCATTATCAAATATGGTGATTCGTATTTCTTCAATTGCAATACCCCATTTTTTGACAACTGAACACCCATGAAGTTTCATAATTCTGCTTTTAGTTGGTGCCAAACAGTCAGTTGATAAAGGAAGCTATATTCAAAAATCATCTTTTTAATCCAAGATCACACAAAAAAAGGAGTCAAATTTTTTTTTGTTTAACTTGTTAAAATATCTAGCCAAACAATATCTGAAACTCAAAACAAAATTATGCAAGGAGAAGAGATTTATATGAGCAACAAAAATTCCAGAGATAGAGCAAACAATACTTGTAGCTGGAGAAAATAATAAAAAGGTAGGTTTCACCATTTCTAGCATTGCTGACAATATGCTGGGCTTCCTGCTCTGCAGCTAACAGTTGCTGGATTCCACCTTGACGTGAGTTAGACGTCATACTTTACCTATCATTTAATAGGATCTTGTTCAATTGTGGCAGTAAAATAATATGAATAATAACATAACTATAAAACAGTTTCCAAAGTTGGATACAAGTAGTAAATCATAAAATTCAGACTTTAAATTCAAACGGATATAAATCGTAAATGTAAATTCAAAAGATCAATGTTTTAAGGTTTGTACTCCTTTTAAGACTGATTTTGATGCTAGAGTTTCGAAACTTATCATATAAGTAGATTAACTACATGTCGTTCTCGCTACCAAAATCTAAGCTTAGCATCTCGTAATAAGACATGATCTACTAAGAAAATGTCGATCGTCGTCGTCTTGCCTTTCCAGTGCGATTGCCTACGAGATGGAGTCGTCGTCGTCTCGCCTTTCCAGTGCGATTGCCTACGAGATAGAAGTAGTTGGATTCGATATCGATTGACTACGAGATGGAGTCGTCGTCTCGCCTTTCCAGTGCGATTGCCAGTCGCCTGCTTCTTTGATTGAAGACTTGAAATCTTTTGGGGAAAATGCGAATTGGAGCACTTCATTTTACAGATTTTATTTTACAGATACAGCACTTGGAAAATTGGAGAATTGGGGAAAATGCGAATTGGAGAATTGGAGAAATGAACGTGGCTAGGGTTAAGCGTGATATGTTATTCAATTACAATTTTACCCTAGTATATTTCAATTAACTCCAATTAAACCAAGGCTTACAACGAATATAAGTGTCGCCGTATTTAAAAGTGTAAATTTTTATTTTCAGTAACACTTACATTGGATAGCGACACTTATTAGCGAGACTAAAATGCAACCCATATAAGTGTCGCCAAATGAAAAAAAAATGTTGCCAAATGACTGTTTTGGTGTAGTGTGGTACGCAGGAATGCAGAAATTCAACATGGTATCAGAGCTCCATGGTTCGATGGGACCGGTACGATGCAGCGCGACCGAAGCATGGATCCAAAGGATCTTGAGCATGGTATGCTCGTCAAGGTAAAGATATGGTTAAGCAGTCGCTCCTTCCTGCTTATGAGAACTCGGAGTAGCAGCCTCATCCAACTACGAAGAGGACTCAGTATAACTCCAAGGTGACTTGAGCAATGATCGTCAAGGTGAAGATTGTTAGGTGTGGCTCGCATTGTAAATGGAGTGAGTGCGTGGATTGAACGGAAAAGTCCCACATCGTAGGATATTTGAAATAATCGTGGTATATATATGGGATTGGTGACACGTAACATTGGGGATTCCTTTTGTTACAATGTGTTGCCAAGACCAGATTATATGCTCGATGGAGGCGATGGAGGGATGTTCAATCGGGACGCTGGCATGGGAGACTTCGACCGTTGACTCCGGCTAGACACGGTGAAGCGAACGCGTACGGTACGCGGAAATGCCGAAACTCAATAGCATGTGCACCAGGATCCTTTATTGTCTGCTTTACTGCTGAAGTTGTTTCATTTACATTTTGCTACATTTGATTTATATTCTCATATGAATTCTCTGTCATTTCCTGGTCTAGTATAACCTGTTTTCGGGAATCTTCCAGTTGCTTGGTAACTTCAATATTATTCACATTTTTATTAATTCTTTTGTGCAGCCTTTGTTTTTAATATTTTCAAAAACTTTGATTTTGCTTGTTTAGGAGTTTTCCAATGTTTCGGTAGTGAAAGCCTCTTGATGCCCAGAATGCTGATTGGAAATACTATCTGCATTTTTGTTACTTTCTTGATTTTGTTCCAAGACAGAATCCTTTTCTTTATTGCCCAATAAATCCGTCGATTTTTCTTTCCAAATTTTCTTTGATGAACAGTTTTCAGTATGATGCCCAAAGCATGCACATATTAAACACTGGTGGAATCCACTCATATTCGATTTTTTGGACAATGTTTTCTCCATTATGCATTGTAATGTATGCTTCATCAGGAAGTTCTGCATTCGCTTTAATTTCAACAAGAATTCTCGCATAGCTTAGTCTTGTTTCTTTTGCTGTTTGTTCATCTAATTTTAGAGGAACCCCTACAACACTTGCTATTGCTCTGAAAGCTTCTCTGTTCCACAATTTTAAACTTAATTCTGGAAGATGAATCCAAATTGGAATAGTGGTTAACATATCTCTATCGAATGCAATTTTGTTACTCATTTTTTCAAGATAATCAGTTTTCCATTGATAAAATAAGGTCCTCCATTGATTGCTTTTTCATAATCACTTTCAACAATAAATTTAATTATAAAAAATTCATTATTTCTTGTGAAAATTTCGAAATTACCTATGAGATTCCATGTCCTTTGCACAAATGCTCTAAAGTGATGATAAAAAGGCCTATTACCGTATACATATGCTATCACCGAGCAGCTCCACTTGGACTCTGTTCTTCTACTTACCCCTTCTTTCATTATAACCATTTTCTTGTTGTTAATGGTTATAGGTGCTTGATACTTCAGATCGAAATCATGGCTGAGACCACCCTCTCTAATCAAATCTCCCCAAGAAGATGCTTTATGAGAGAGACCATTTATTGTTTAGAATGTGTCCCTGATTTGCTACAGCACCATTATTTTCTTGATTTTTCTGTATTGTGGCTGCAGATTTAAATGAGTTCTGAGAATCTTGGTTTGAATTATACTTGTAATGGATGATTCTTGAATCTTTGTAACCATTGTAATATGACTGAGTTTGTTTCTTGGTGCGGTATTAGGCTGGATTTGATTGGTGAAGGGTTTTCTTTCTGTTTCGATTCCTGACTAATTGGAACCCCTCGGTGTCGATTTCAGGTTGCAACTCCTTAGGGGTTGAGGAAGAAGAATAGGTGATGAGAGGAGGAGGCTCGGGTGTGATAGAGAGAGCGGCCTTTGATATCTGATTAGAGCAGTCCGCCATTAGAGCTTTCTTGATTAGAAGTGTGTTTTCTGTTTTTTATTTTTCCTCCTCGGTATTTTCTTCTCCTCTTATCTTCTTGTTAGCTTGTTAATATTTTTTTTCTCTCACGATTTTCCAATATACTGTGAAGGGGTTGTTAAATGTAAAGTATTTAAATTCTTAAATTACGAGAGAAAAAAAAATCTTTAGGGGAGACCTGATATATTTTATTATATACAATAGTTGGTTAGCAAATTACTTCAAGTTTGTATATTTAATAGGTTATACCAAGTCTGTATAGCGTTCGAATATCTGAAAATTCAGGGCTACTAATTTTGATGTCTTCTGAATTTGGAATAGCGTCCAAACTAGCTTTATGTGTTTCATACCATCCAAAATAGAAAACAAATATACTAATAACTGACACGTTGTAATTAGAAAATAAATTGGGGATCAACAGCACGTAAATCAAGCATGTTATATGGAACATAGAGTGACATGTTAATCTCATTTCAGCCATATAGAACAGTTTACTATTTTTTCAACATAACATTAAATGCAGTCTCACAAATAAACATAGTAAGAACACACGTTACATATATACACCATAAGCTACATCATCTTTCTCTTGTATGCAATCCTCTGCTGCTCGCAGTACTCGAACAAGCTACCATCAAAGCAACGCCTAATGACCTCTTTGGAAAGATAGCCTTCTTCATCTCTTGCCAGCAAATACAAAAGCAACCATTCCAGTTTTGCAGTTACCCTACATACATACATTCATGCTGTTAATTAAAGAAACTAGCGGTACATATATATAGATCTGTGCAGTTAAAACGCTCGGTGGATTCAATGCGGTAGAGGTGCAAAAAGTCATAGCGGGAATGTAGCGAAGATATAGCGGGATATATCGGATTACTCTAAAATAGCATATAAATCTCATACTTGTTGTTTTTACAAATATATAGATAGTAATTATGTGAAAAATTAACATTCAATTGAATTATAATTAATACAAAAATAATTTTAAATAAAAATATGTGCAAATGTATTGTAAATGAACGTAAAACTGTTATATAACTTAATTTAATTTAGTAGAATATTAGAGTATTATCATTTCTAAACATATATAAAAAATTCAATGAAATTAATTAATTTCATAATTTTTATAGCGTATAAATATCATTTTTCAATCCAATTTTTTATAGAAGATATAGCGGAAATAGCGGAAATAACGGGATATAGCGGAAATAGCGGGGATTAAAGCGGAAAGGCTATATGTTGGGGATATATGGAAAAATCGTAGCGGTAGGAATCCGCTATAAGATATATCGGAGTTATAGCGGGGATATAGCGGGGCATTAACTGCACAGATATAGATACTGCACTTAATGATTCCAACATGAAGTGAAACACTTTTACCATCCAAAGAAATCATAGGTCAATCTATTTCCTTCGGTCATTGCCCACAACTCCGCAAGGGATAACTTCTCTGGGTTAGTACGTGCATACTTGCTGAACATGTTCTCAAAATGAACTGGCATGTACCTGTTATTTGAACCACCATAGTTGATTACAGTTTTTAAAGACTATATATATAGTTTATAATACACGAGATTTCATTAGGGAGAACTAAAGTTACTTACCTTCCTTCAGTATCATATGTTCCAGAGTCGCTACCATGCTTGGTCTTGTGTATGCTGCGTATATAGATAGGAAAGAAAGGAGAAGGTATCCAGCTCTATATTCAATTCGTTTACCATATATTAGGGAATATTAATATGTGTATACCTAATTCACTTGCATACAAATATTAATCAACATACTGGGAGAGTTGGGTAGCTCATAGCTCCATTAATGAGAATAGCCATAATAACAGAAAGTATCACATTAAAGCCAATAGCTCGAGACCCTGCAAAATTTAAATTTAAACTTAGCTGCAACAACTTGGTACCAAGTGAAACTGCACCGAGATCATTCAAATCTAGCACCACCATGAAGATCATAAGTCGCATGCCACTATATATTTTTCAAACTGGCTAGCTACCGAAGGAAAAAAAAGATAATAGTAGCACTTAACCTGCATAAGTTTCCCAAGGATACACGATTCCATCACCATTACGATCAAAGAAGGCAACATGCTGCTGAAGAACACTCATATCACGAGGATCGTGTTCTGTAGAACCTTCTGGATGATTCATGTCTGGAGCTGCCATTGCTCTAGCCATGTCTGTATGTTACATTACTATCAAACACCAAGACTGCTGAATGTAAGATCAAGTTGAATTACATTTTGATCAAACCAGCTAATCTGATGCTCTCTAGTTGAGGCATTTTAAGCTTCATGCTTAGTAGACAGTTTTGTCTTTATTTTAAGCGCATTCTACGCTGTACTACAAGAAAAGAGTCACAGATCCCTGTTTTTGATGTTGTTATACAAAAAGTCCCTACAGAAATGAATATGTAAATTTGATCCCTATTTTTCAAAAATAAAAAAACGCAAGTGTCTTGCACTTTTCTAATTTTAAAATATTTTTCGAAATTTTTGAAAATTTTGAAAATTTTGAAAAGCGCAAGTTAACTTGCACTTTTAATCAGAAAAGCGCAAACTAGTTTGCGCTTTCTAATTTTGAAATTTTTTTGAAAATTTTGAAACTTTTAAAATTTTTGAAAAGCGCAAGGTAACTTGCGCTTTCTATCAGGAAAGCGCAAGCTAATTTGCGCTTTCTGGTTTTGAAAATTTTGAAATTTTAAAAAGCGCAAGCTAACTTGCGTTTTCTTATTTAGAAAAAACAGGGACTTAATTTACATACTTATTTCTACAGGGACTTTTCTTGTAACGCCATCAGAAATAGGGACCTTTCGTGCAAAGCCCCGCTGTACCATGTTCGTTCTGAGTGAACTAAGGTATGGTTCAAATTATACTCAAATATTACGTAATAAGCGTTGAAGAAGTTTTTTCTTATTTTTTTTAAGCCAAAAAGAGCATCCAGTACTGATACTAGTCAATTAATCATTTGGACAAATATTATAATTGGCCTTAACAAATAAAAAGCTATTTCAATTAGAAGCTTCATTTCAAACTCAACAATATATCTGGTTTTCAAAGAACAGAAACTTTATGCTCTTTCTAACCCTAGTCGTATGGTAAGTTCCAAATGAGACTTATAGTGGGAATAGGTTTTTCTTTGCCTAATTTAAAATTTTGTCCTTTAAATATTTTCTAGTTTGGTAGATGGAAGGAAAAAATGTCGTTGAATAGCATCAGACTTCTTAAACAATTCACAAATGTTTCAATTATTATGTATAAATTTTAGCATTAACCACCTTCAAATAATTCCTCTATTCCCAAAATTCATATGTGCACTCATGGGAACGCACAATTTGAGGAATGAGGAATTGAACCCAATTTTACTCTTAAGACTCAAGCAGACTTTTATGCTTAAAGATCTCCAAGTAATTCTAAAGCATCCTCCAATACCCATTCATAAGGTAGAAATAACCTGTCTGTACACAATCCAATGAACCAATTTTTTGAAAATATGCTACTTCTGTTCTCTAATAAAGTTGAATTCGTTCTAAAAAAATAAACTCAACAAAGTAGTAATTCAACTCAAAGATTTACAGAATTTACTTCAGGGGTCTAAACTAAATCATATTTCTGTTTGTTTAGGAATTTTGAAATAATAATTTTGAAATAATCGTCATCATCATCATCATTTATTGAATCATATGACAAAAACAGCATCTCTCTATAAATTTCACCTCAACATAACTTGAACTTATCTGAATGATAAATGGTTCATTCTCGAATTATATGTTCACAATGAATCGTATCAATGCGTTATCAATTGACTTAACTATCTTCCTTCACTGCTGCACGCACCAGACTTGTGTACAACATTAATTAGATGCATGATCACTCTATAAAAAAAATTTGTTTACCACAATTCCGAGCATGTTCATATATTCAAATGGAATCAGGTAAATTTTTAGCGGTTGTATCAATTCATCTGCAGCTAATCGCAATACTAAAAGATGATCCTGAAACATGTGCAGCTTATCAATTTTTTACAAAAAGAAAAAAAAAAGTGAAAACGAACTTACAGGGTTTAGAAAGTTTAACTTCAAGGTCACTCCTCACCGGCCTTTCCTCGGTCACAGGAGCACTGTAAGCCGTCGTTGCCATGGATTCTTTTCTGTCTGTCATCTTTCACTTTCTATCCTCTGCTTTCTTCTAATTAGCACTTCTCTTAGAAATAGGGACCGTCAAGAAGTAACTGGTTTGCAGATGAACAATCATGTGACGAGTGTTTCATTTGGATGTAATACGTGTTAGCTTACAGTGCTTCCGTTGCATGCAACTCACGGTTCGCTTCTCTTACAAGCTTACAGCTGTCTTTGTCCTTTTTTGTTTCTTTTTCAATCTACATTTCCAGTTTTTGTTAGAGTCGTGGTAAATGTATCATAATACTAATTTTTACGGGTATTTTGCAGGCAAAGTATTATTATTGGCAAACCGAATTATAATGGTCTTACTATTTTACATCAATTCAAAATACGTGTGAGGCACAAACGGCTAAACAACTGCGAAAGCAGAGCAGAGGAGAGAAGAAAAAAAAAATGTAAAACCCTGGACAAAAAACAACCAAGGAAGAACAAAAGAAAAGACCTAAATTCTTCATCTAGATGAAGAATTGAAGACATTTATAGTTCTTAGTCGGGTGACAATATTATGCCTGATGGAATGTAAAATCTGACAGCATAGTTGTTCATGTTGGAAATAAACTTGATTTCATTAAGCAAATATATAAAGTATATACTAGATATTTATGGAATATATTCGAAATTGTATAAAAAAATATGTAGCAGATATTTATGGACTAATATATTTGAGATTGTATGATCGAATATTTAGGAGATATTTATGGAGAACCGTCAGATTAAGTGAATTTCCACGGTTTATTTGTGATGTGAACTCTTATAAATAGAGATGGATTCACTCATCGTGGATGTAAAAAGAGAAAAGAGACGGAAGAAAAAAAATATGAACTTTTGTAATAAAGTTTTTCTTGTTATAAGAAAAAAAAGTCGTTTTTTTCTTCTGCAATATCTTCTCTATTTTCTTCTAAAATCAAATATATTTGTTATTAAAGAAAACTTCCAACAAAGTGGTATCAAAGCTTGAAAATTCTCCTAAAAAGATGGCAAATAGCGGTGTTTCCTTACAAATTCCAATGCTCACCAAGACCAATTATGACAGTTGGAGTTTAAAGATGATGGCTATTCTTGGAGCACACGACGTATGGAAGATAGTCGAGAAAGGCTACACCGAATAAGAGAATGAAGTTAGTCTATCTCAAACTCAAAGGAATGGTTAGAGAGACTCAAGGATGAGAGACAAGAAGGTTTTTTATCTATCAAGCATTGGATGACGATATTTTTGAGAAAGTTTCGATACCAAAGTCAGCTAAAGAAGCATGGAAAAAGCTTCGAACATCTTACAAAGGAGCGGATCAGGTCAAAAAGGTACGTCTTCAAACTTTAAGAGAAGAGTTTGAAACTTTGCATATGAAAAAGGTGAACTTGTTTCTGATTACTTCTCAAGAGTTTTAATGGTTATTAATAACCTAAAAAAACGGTGAGAAGTTAAATGATGTAAAAATTATGGAGAAAATTCTTAGATCATTAGATCCAAAGTTCGAACATATTGTCACCATCATCTAAGAAACAAAAAACTTGAAGGCCATGACAATAGAGGAACTTCTCGGTTCATTGTAAGCTTATGAAGAGAAGAAAAGGAAGAAGGAAGAGATCGTGAAGCAAGTACTTAAGACATATTAGTTCAAAAAAAGAAGAAAGCAATCGAAGCCAACAAAGACGAGGTTGTGGTCAAGAACGATGACGAGGTCGTGGATATGGACACGGACGAGGTTAGAGACCCAACAACGACAACAACAATGACAACAACAACAAAAAAAGGAAAGATCAACAAGAGGTCGTAAGAGAGAAATTTCAAAGTCAAGGCATGACAAGTCACACATTAGATGCTACAATTGTGAAAAATTTGGACATTATTTTGTGAATGTAGAGTTCCAAGCAATAATAAAGTTGAAGAGAAAGCCAATTATATTGAAGAAAGAAGTTAACAAGATAGTACTTTACTGCTGGCATACAAGGAAAAGAAAGAGGAGTTAATCTCCAAAGAATTATGGGAGATTGTCGAAAATGGTTATGAATGGCCGAATGATTTGAAGAGCATGTTGCAAATTGACAAAAAAATGTTTGTGAAATTACGATGGAATGATCATCGTGTTCATGTTGTGATGAGTGAGAACGTTGAAGAAGTAGCGTAGGATCATATTCTTAGAGAAAATTCCGCGAAAGATTCATGGAATTTGTTAAAAAAAGTATATGGAAAGAATGACAAAACAATAATAGAAGAAGACAATCTGATTAATGAGAAAGAGAAAACGAAGGATAGCGAGGAGGAGAAAGAGATGGAAAAATTGATGAAATTTGAGGAGTTAGAGAAGGATAAATTGGAAGAAGAATGAAAACATGTAGAAGATGAAGAAAATAAAGTAAGTGAAGATGACGTCAATGATGAAAAGTACGAAAATAAAGGAGATGACAATGAAGAAGACGTAAGTCAAGGAGATGAAATTCAAGAGCTTGAAAGAGATTTGAAATATGAGCAAAAATCTTAAGAAATGAAAATAGAGAATGTTAAAGAAATAGAAACTGTCAAAGAGGAAACCAAAGTGGTAAGCGATGAATTTCATGATCATGGAAACAAAGAAGTGAGCAAAGTTTATATAATTTGAACAAACATATTTTTCAAGTAATGTTTTCTGAAATGACATACAAATGTAAAATTTGTAAAACATACACAGAAATTGGATTGGTCAAAAGCTGCAAGAGCGAAGTTATGAAAGAATGTAAAGATAAAATGTATGACTCATTCAAAATTTATGGTACTGAAACAAGACCGATGTTAGAACGCTTGCTTCATGGAAAATTCTATTTTGATGAAGAGGGATGGAATGAAAGGAGTAAAAAAATAATCCGTGAACTTGCATTGAAGATCTCGACGTTTGGTAAGAAGCTCAACGGAATGAAGAAAGTTTGGAGAATATCTCTATTCCTACCGAAGCACATGAAATTCAAAGATTTCAAGCATTACTTAGTATTGCAGAATCAAGTTTATAGAGGATGTTGGAAATAAACTTGATTTTGTTAATCTAGATTTTTCCATATAGGAAATGTCTAGAGTATATGCTAGATATTTATGGAATATATTTGAAATTATGTGAGAAAATATTTAAGAGATATTTATGGACTAATATATTTGAAATTGTATGAGAGAATATTTAGGAGATATTTATGAAGAACTGTCAAATTAAGTGAATCTTCACCGTTTATTTGTGATGTGAACTCCTATAAATAGAGGTGAATTCACTCATCTTGGATATAAGAAGAGAAAAGAGATGTAAGAAAAAAATATGAATATTTGTAATAAAGTTTAGTAATAAAGTTTTTCTCCTTATAAGAAAATAATCATTTTTTTCTTCTCCAACCTATTATCTATCTTCTTCTAAAATCAAATCTATTTGCTACTGAAAAAAACATCCAACAGTTCATTGGGCTGGGCTTTATTTGTGAACATCCTCTCATTTCTTTCTTGCCAAATCATAGTTGTGTGTGAAGTAAAGCACCGTTTTATTTTCATTTTTTATTTTTTGGGTAAAAGATAGTCTGTAATGCGGTGCATTTAGCACCACCCTTTTTTATATTTATTATTTTTATTATTTTAGCTAAAATTGTGATGTTTTTTAGTTGAAAGGGGCCTATATTGTAATTATTTTAAAGATTTTATATTTTAATTTTGAATATATTTTGTCCATATATATGAATGGCAAACTTCTCTTGTTATTACATCTAAGTTCACTACAATTTTACTTTAGATCAAAACATAAGATTAACAATTTGATGGTATCATAATGACTATGCAAGTATGTCCTCTTGATCATAGTGTCATGGTTTAGATATTATATCCTAATTGCTTTTTTTTGCTCCTCATAACCTAGATTATCTTCTTCATCAGCATAACAGTTACCCTTTCCATACATGTTATACCAATATGAATCATTAAATTCTTTAGGATGATGGAAAGTGTGTTTTTAGATGTGCTAGGATAGTGTGAAACAAGTTGATGGTTGGATATAAACGTAGGGTTAGGTCCTCGGTATGTTCTCAGGCGACTAGAGGCATAGCAGAGGGAGCTAGAGGGGGAAATGACGGTGAAACAAACAAAATCTAAAACTAGAAACTAACATCAGATACATACACCGTTGAACCGATCTTACCAACCGGTCCACTCGTGCACTATAATTTTTCCATATTGAATCTGGACCTTAAGGGGCCTATATAAATAAATAACGAACAATTTGAGTCTTGTTTCTCTTGTGTTCTGAAAGGAAAATGGAGACTAGTGAGAGGAAAACTATGGTGATATGAAATGAGTGAATGGTTGTGATGATTGGCTGTTATTTGAAATAAACATATATGTTATTGCGATGTAGGGACGTCATACGATGGTGAACGTGAAACATGAATGAATCTGTGGCACATGTAGACTTCATGGAATATGGATATGGACATAGATATGAATATGCATACGGATACGGATATGGATATAGATATGGATGCGGATATAGATGTGAATACGGACCTATGGCGCAAGTATGTGGTCCAGATATTGCGTTGTTCCCGTATAATGCTACAGTGAACCAGTGAGAAGAAGTGGATGTAAGCGACCCTGTAGGGCATGAGGCTAGACAGGGGCATGAGTCCAATTAGTTAGCGCGAGGACAACAGGCGGCCCTGTAGGATATAAGGCTAGTCTAGGGCGTGAGTCCTATATGCAATTGACGTGACGGCAATCAATAGGCAACCCTGTATCACATGAGGCGAGTTGTGGAAAGTGAGTCTGAATGGATGTGATGCGATATGGTGAGATGTATATGACAGTTAGGTATGATGTGACGATGAAACGTGTGGTAGCCAAGCGATAGACTCATATAATGTTACAATATTATTTTTATAGTATATGTAGAGTAAAGTATGACTCACTCGCCGGACTAATGTCTGACCCTCTCCTATTTTGCCTTTTTATACATACACCCTGGTTGATGGAGTCTAGTGATAAGATGGTATCAGAGATGGAGATTCATTTATGTATTGTATCTATGGTGTGTATATGGGTGTTGTACCTAGATTTGACTCTATATATGGATTGGGTTGTACTTATATCATTCAGACATATGTATTTGACATGTTAGAAATATTGTGGTGATGTGACTATTTTATTTATTCATGTTTTATATTTTATTTCCTTCCACTGTGAGACTATGAGAGTAGTCATTAGACAGTGGAAATTAGAACTGCATCTTATATATGATATCTGTCTTTATCATTAATTATATATGTATTTTAACTGATCCCAACCACTCATCCTTTCAGTTCTCGGATTATCGGCTTCGGTTCAGGCGTAGGACCCTGGGTCAAAAAGGGCGGGTTGTTCCTTTGGTATCAGATTAAGTTAGGAACTATGATAAGAATTATGAATGTATTAAGAGGGTGTATTTGTTTTTTATTAGAAATACTATATATATAGGAAATTAAAAGTACATATGCACATACACATTTACTATTCAAGTTTTTCTTACTATCTATTGAGGAGTTGCTAGTGGACCCATTTTTACAGATAGCTTGTAATAATCCGCACTTAAGTGGGCCAAAATTTTCGCTTAATCGAAAACCTAAGTCTATCAAAGTTCGGATCGTTGGTGTTAGTATCATGTAAATAAATAATCAGAGCACTATCGATAAAACTTACAGCGGAATAGTAAAGTATAATAAAACATATGATTACTAACCAAGGTTGACACCTTTGATCCTAGTGCCCTTGTTAGTGTCGAGCATGCATGTACTTCCACTGTTCCCTCCTTGTATCAATACATGTTCCTCTAAATCTATCCTATGGGTTGTAATGAGGAGGGGTCCGAACAATGTTCTAGTGACTAGTAAGTTATACACTTTATGCATAACAATAGTTTATGACGATTGCCTTCCATTACATGTTATGTCTCTTCTGTATTACTTAGTCGTCTTGACTTCACGTATGCGTACAACATGCCCATCTACTTGAGGTAGACAATAACTACATATGTGTATGTATGTATGAACCACAGTCCCCCTTTGGATCTGGATACTTTCCCTGCTAGTATCTATAACTTTGCACCTCGTTAGGATCCATCGTCAACATGGTATCATGTCCTCACGGCCGTACATACCAAGAAACTCCTGTAGTGCCTAATAACGGCATTACAACTATTTAGCCGCATTCTATTCAATTTTGAAAAACCTCTATTTAAAAGATTATCTAGCCTTGCCTCCTAAATAACAAACAAACTACAAACAACTGTTAGGCGATGCATGTCCTAAACGTAATCTACACTAGTAGGAGGCATAGTCCATTTGGGCGTAACTTCTATCTTTCAACTGACCGCTCAGGACCAGTGATGATCTGAACCTATGTAAACAACTCCTACTCCTCGTATGTATTGTACCAATCTCACTGTCATAGCACCGAGCCTAGCTCACCATCTCATTTAGATTGCCTAATGTAACCAAGGAAATTCCCATTTGGTTACTTAAAACATACCCCATAAAAGGTTGAAGCATACTCTACTTGTCTTTTGACACTTCGACTGGGATGAACCCTTCTACTTTGGTATATTTTCTTCATATATACACGAACGTATAATTCCATGGGTCCTACACTTGATGATGTCTCACATCAGTGTAATATATACACAACCGTTGGTAGCCCCATTCGGTGGGCATACTTTTGTTGTGTAACATTACTGACCTCACATCCCAACCTATACTAGTGACTTTGTTATTTTTAATTAATCTAAGTTATTGACTAGATTCAATAATTAATACCCTTCATAACGCATACTTGAGGCTTATATAAACTTATTTAATTACTACATCTCTTATATTCAATAGTTGCGTTCAATTATTTTTACACAACTTACTTGTTTCATTTATGCCATTTTAATATCATTTACCACTTACTACTAATTAAATAGATCAATTACCTTTTTTACTTAATTTCTACCTAGTACTATTAAGGATGTTCTACTATTCCCTTTTCAATTCTTACTATCTTCCTTTGATCACTATAATCTTCTTACTTGCTCATTTCATTGTTTTTCATATACTTCATCATCTATTGTTTATTTCTCAACTTATCGCATATATTAGATTTTGTAATTGAATTATTGTTATTATCTCTACTTACAATACTTTGTTTATACTTAAGGATTTCTGTATTTTAATGCATTGGAATTACATTATCCAAAAGAAAATGCTAACACTGTGAATTTCCATAACTTACCTAAAATGATACTTGTGTTAAGTTTGAAATTATGAGGAATTATCTTTTCTGTTATTACTGAAATAGATAGGGGTGGGCATTTAACCGACTTAACCGATTTAACTGGCCTTAACCGAACCAGTTTAACCGACAAAATCAGTTAACCGAACTTTCGGTTAACCGATCGATGTTAACCGACCAAATTCGGGTCGGTTAACGGTTAAAGATTTTATGATATCGGTTAATCGTTTAACCGAAAATAATTTTTACCCTTACCATTTGAAACCCGACCAACTCAACCCAATAACCTAAACGTGATTAATTACCCATACCTCTTTCATTTGGCGCATCTCGCTCCTTCTGTAAAAAACCTAGATCTACATTTTTCCATTCAACAAAACTGTAGATCTCATCAACCTTCGAAATTCAATCAATTCAAAGTTGGGCATATCGTGTTTGTTTCCAAGTTGTCTGGTGGGTCGTTGGTTGTCAATTTATTGAGCTGGAATTGTTATTCCTATTTCATCTTTGGTTTTCGATTCCCTTGAACACAATGGAGATGATAGTTTGGACATGGAACAAGGGGATGCAATTAACTTTGCATCTTTGTTGAAGGTAATACACTTTTTTTATTTTGTGATCTGTATTCCTGTTGGTAAGATAACACCACCTCAGGAATTGACAATGTTTTATATTAAATTGTGTATTATGTACGCTCTTTAGTTATACACCTAAGAAAATATTGTAATTTATCCATTTTGGTAGGTAATATTTTAATGAATATGGAGCAAAATTGTGTGTTTCAGCAGTGCAATGCCGACTGAGTAGTGTGCATATATTTTCCCATTTTACATCTGAGGTAATTTGGTATGGTTTCATTTATAACTGTAAATTGTAATTTGTATGCATGCTGATTATTTGGTTTTGCAGTTCACGCAACCAAGATATAGGAATGTGTATTTATATAATTTTTTTTATTTTACATAGTTTTGGATAAACAATAAAGCTAAGGTTTTGAATGGTCAATTGTTTGATTGATTGTATTATCCTAACCGATCTGTTTGGCATTTTCATATACATGTTCTATGCAATTAAATATGATTAAACTAGAAATAGATGAATTTACACACATATAAATTTTCCATTTGAAATGCAGTTAAATTAAATTAAACTATGTCTTAGACTCATAAACTGTTAACTAAACTATAAACATGTGTATATGAATTTACAGTCAGTTTGTATTTGATCATTTAGTCAGTTTTCATTTAAACTAAAATTATATGTGAACTAAATTAAATAAGAATTGAACTATGCTTTTATTTAGTTTACATTTAAATGTATGATTTATCAATTTAGTTCAATTTACAATTAGTCTATTGTTTATTAAAATGTGAACAAATTGCAAATTGTGAGTTATAAATTTAGTTTAGTTTAAATATAATTGCATTTTATTTCACATTTAATTGCAATTGAACAATGAGTTATACATTTAGTTCACTATGAGTTATAAATATATGTGAACATCGTCGTCGCTAGTTTGAGATGGCTAGTTTTGTTCATCTTTTACACAGTTTTACCAATGCACTCAGTTAGTTCATTGTTAGTATACTCTACAATCTAGTTTGAGATGGCTAGTATACTCTACAATCTACATTAAAATTATATACTCGGTTAGTTCATTGTTAGTCATGGAAGTTGTGTGCTTAGTTCATTTATAACTCACAATATAAGCATGGTTAGTTTACAATTATAGTATATAACACATGAAGTTGTATACTGAGCTAGTTTATTGTGCATATATATGCATATGTTATATGCTCTTGTCATGTAATATATAAACTCCTCTTAGGAAAAAGAGTAAAATGAATATTAGGCAATCCTCTATTTGCAATAATCACAGTCCTAAATAGTTAGAGATGGCTAGTTAGAGATGGCTAGTATACTCTACAATCTACATTAAAATTATATACTCAGTCAGTTCATTGTTAGTCATGGAAGTTGTGTGCTCAGTTCATTTATAAATCACAATATAAGCATGGTTAGTTTACAATTAGAGTATATAACACATGAAGTTGTATACTGAGCTAGTTTATAGTGCATATATATGCATATGTTATATGCACTTGTCATGTAATATATAAACTCCTCTTAGGAAAAAGAGTAAAATGAATATTAGGCAATCCTCTATTTGCAGTAATCACAGTCCTAAATAGTTTGAGATGGCTAGTTTGAGATGGCTAGTATACTCTACAATCTACATTAAAATTATATACTCAGTTAGTTCATTGTTAGTCATGGAATTTGTGTGCTCAGTTCATTTATAAATCAAAATATAAGCAATAGCAGAATAATAAAAGCAAAAATAGAACAACACAGATTTACCCAGCTTCGGCAAAACCCTGCCTACATGCTGCCCCCAAGGTTTCTACTAGAAATTAAGTAGTCAGAGGCTTACACATGTAAACTTGAGACACCCGCTATCGACTAACCTAACTCTACGCTCAAAACCCTACAACAACTCAGCCACTGAGTTGCGAATTCTCGAACTACACCACCGTAGTTCGTAACCTAGTTAAACAACTAGAGTTTGAAAATTTTAAAAGAAAATTACAATTTAAAATAAACACTTAAAGACAAAACCCTATAGTTAAGCCCAAATATCAATAGCCGGCCCAAAAATAAAGATAACTCCCTTTCATTTTATTACTTCTGCGTTAAAACCTCTGGCCGATCTTTTTCGTTCCTTCGTTCCTTTTCAAAATTAGGCCTTTGCTTTGTTGAAGCTGCCGCTTGTTCTTTCGCTTCGATTGAAGTATGCGTTTGCTTTGGATTGCTTTGTCAATCGATTGCTGCTTTGTTTGTCTTCGGCTGCTCCAATTGTTGAGATCGAATGATTATAAAACTGGTATGCGGTTTGCCTTTTTCGAATTTTGATTATTCTCGGCTTGATTCGAGTTTTATGATTTATTGCTTTCGGTAATTGTTTGAACTCGAATGAGATAATTGCCGATGATGAACTGGGTTTATATAGGGAACGAATCCTTTAGTTTACGTTCGTATAATTTCAGTTTGAATAATTCATGATTTTGTTTTCTGCGTTGATTTTTGATCATGCGACTGTGGTGATTCTGACGTATTCATTAGATACGAGTTACTCCATATATTTAGGATGAATTTGAATCTGCTCCGTTCTTCACTGCTATGACTTTAGCATCATTCGATTTTTACTTGAATGGTTTGAATTGGTTCCATTCATTACTGCCAACGACTTGTTTAATATTTCATTCGCTGTTCCATATGACTTCTGATTGAATTTTATCTCGGCCTTGACTTTCTTAATCCACTGTACGCGTGACCATGTCTAAAGCTCTACTGTATATATTCATGTCTAAAGCATTGTGACTTTGTTCTGGTTGGAGTCTTCATGTGTCTGCACTTCTGAAATGTTTTGACTTGAATTCTGGTTATCTGTCCTCAATTCTGGTAGCTTGTTGAGTTGTTATTCAAGTGGGTCTTCATTGTTGAGGCTACACTTGTACATGGATTCTTATTAACCTACTGTTGCATTTGATTCAAGTTAAATTTGTTGTTTCTTCATTTTCCTTGACCACCATATATACTTTTTTTATGTTCATCCCTTCATACCGGAACTGATATATGAGAACTCTGGTTCATGTTTTGCCTTTAACCTGAACTTTTGAGGCCTTTTTCACTTTGTGTCAATTTCTCTATTCTTAGAGTCCATTCACTTGTTCACTGATCTGGGTTGCATATCATTGTGCCTCTGGTTGTGATGCTCTGTTAGTCTAGATGTGTTGACACACTTGTGCACTTGTTAGCATGGTCTGGTTTGTGTTGGTTGGCCCTGATTTCGGTTTCACATGTTGATTTACCACTTTGTCATGTTGAATGTTGTAAGGTTGGTTTGCTGAGTCCTTTGTGTTCACTTTTTCATGTTGATTTTCTTCACATGTATATCATGTATGGTGGCATGTTGTATTGTACTAAGTCTTGTATATGCCTTTGAACTGTTGTGTTCAATCTGGTTTTATGAGTCTGGTCATTGCATTATTCTTGTGCATATCTGTTGTATACATACTCATGTATATACATGCATAGATATGCATGTATATATGTATAATACATGTGCCGTATCCTATTTATACTTGATTCGTACATGTGTATATTTGGTTGTTGCATTTTAGTCTTTATGTGTATGGACCATTTCATTGAACTTGGAGCCTCTGGTCTGATTGGTTCCATGTGTTGTTGCAATTTGGTCTGTGTTCACCTCAGTTTTGTATTGTTCGAGTCATACTTGTTTGCTCTCATGTGTATATTTGAGGTGTTGTATGTTGTATTGCGTGCACCTGAGTTAAATCTAGCCTTGGCTCGGGTTTGACCTTGTGCTCACCTGTCACTGCAGCTTTATCAAGTGAATATTGGTGTCCACGACCTTGTGACATGTACAGTGATACACTGTGCATGTTACAAGCTGTTCGTGTAAGATGAATTCAAAAGAAATAAATGACGAACAACCCAAATAACTGAGGCAAATAACATTTTCAAAACACACATTTCACTGTACACTGCACAAATATTTCTTTTTTAATTTTACTGCATTAGTGTTTATTTTGCAGATAATTCAGATGCTGGATTCCAGCTGTAACAAAGTTGAAGATAAAAGTACGAGTGATGAGTGAATATGTAGTGAGGTCAAAATTGTAAATTAAAATTTGTGATGTTGAAATTGTAATGTAATTGAAAATGTATATATGTAGTGAGAGCTCAAATTTGTACTATTTGAATTTGTAATAAAATATTTGTTTGAATAAAATATTTGTTTGAATTTGAATTCTGTGTTATTATTTTATCCAACAAATATTTATTTAATTATGTGAAAAATAAAATAGTACAATATCAAATACATTTAAACGAATATATATATGTGTGTGTTTATTATCATCAAACAAAAAATCATATACTAGCATATTCTACAATCTCCCCCTTTTGATGATAACAAACCTATATTTAAGATTTTGAATTTATTAAATGTATTTGGTCATTGATGAACTCTATTTGCTCCCCCTACATCAAAGCTCCCCCTTCATATATGCATGAAAATAAATAAAAATATGCAAATAAACCTAGATGAGAATATGCAAATAAAAAATATGACTTGAATTATTTGCCAACCAAAATCTTAACTTCTCTCTCCCCCTTTTGTTATCAGCAAAAGAGTAATAGTGTTAGAAAAATAGAGATAAAATGATAGACATTAATACAACATTAATACCTAATCGAGTATAAATATTAAATTTCAATAAAAAATCAAACAAAAATCATAAATATTCTGTTAGGCGCATATTCCACTTTAGAGTGATATGGGTGATGTCGGCATATAAAACCATATAGTTGTGTCTATTTGTGGTATATGTATATCAGGAATTTGAATATCTACTAACCATGCATAACCGTTACGACTTTTAAATGAGATTAGTAGTATTCCCAATTTTTTTTAAAAAAATGAATTTCAAGCATCTTCTAACCACACATAACCGTGGGGACTTTTAAATAGGATTAGAATCAACTCGTCTATTTAATAACCAATTTTGATATGTGTTCCATACATGCATAACCGTGAGGACTTTTAAATGAGCATGAAAGCACATAAACAAATATTCCAAGTAATTCACCCATGCATAATCGTGAGGACTTTTAAATGAGAGTGAATACTTTGGATGTTTTTATTTCAAAAAAAAATAAAAAATAAAAACGAATAATTTCCCGTTTAAAATACCACATTTTGACATACTATATTGGATTTTGATGAGTGATGGATGTTAGAAATATGATAGAAATAGAGATGATCATGGAATTTTTACCAACAAAAGTTATTATAAATCTTGTTTAAATTTTTATAGAAATTTACTAAATATACTATCTCAAGTCATAATATATGATTAATATCAACACTTATCACTTTTTCAACTACTATTTATCTTTTCAATAATTAGTAAGGAGTCAGATTAGTTAATGTAGTCATTTAAGATCAAATCCAAAAATAATTATAAAATCAAATTTTCTAAAATGCCTAATCTAAAATGAAGTCAACAAAAACTATTTTCTGAAAGGGGTTTTATGAAAAAAATGTCTGCCAATCAGTTAAAATGAAAATTATGCAGATTTTTTATTTTGAAATGTGATGCAACTTATGAATGTTCCTATATGAAACACATTCCACTAGTAATTTTTCTATCAACTAGACTACCAGCAGAATCTGCATCTGAAAAACTTTTGAATCAAGGTTATCATAAGTTGGATATCATAGACCAGAACGTGAAGTTGTGCAACAAATACCTTAAAAACCTTTTTACAGCTTTTAAATGAAATTCTTTTGGATTTGAATTGAAATCGTGCAAATAAACAAGCAGTGAACATAATATCAGATTATAAGCAGTAAGATAAACAAATATATCCACGTGTATCTTGAGTAATCATCAACCAATACAAAAACACTACCTCTTACCACTAAAACTTTCAATATCATTAGTCCAAACGAACTTATATGAATTAGTTCAAGGATGAAAAGATGATTGGTCAACATTTTTGCATAAATCAGAATCAAAAATCAATATTCATTTTCTTATCACGTAACTGGCTGATTTAAATCAGACTATGGTGCATATTTTCAACATATAATATATCGTTCAAGATAAATATACCTATTTTACCTTTACCGATAATTTTGCGTTGTTACCCATTGTGACTTTGCCACCTTTGTACTAGGCTAAGGAACTTTGATTTGTCGCCCGTCGTGTGCTTGGAACAGCCAGAATCCAGATAACACTATTGTTGTTCCTTAGCCTGCCACCACACCTACACGAGAAAAGATTTTTGTGACCTATTTGTTTTTTAGGTCCATGGATGTTAGTGACAAAGGATTTTGAAAAATATGTTTGAGTAGACCCAAGACAATGTATATTTGTTCCTTTTGGCACCCAGATTTGTTTGACTTTAAGGGATTTTATATTTGTGCCTTTTGGAACCCAAATTGGTATGGTTTTGTGTGTTTGGGTCTATACCAGCAAATATTGTGATTGTGTCCAATTTTTCCACAAATCGTGCACTTGGAAATAACTTGATTAATTTCGCTTTTAATACGTTCAGATTGAGTATACCCAAGTCCTTGTCTAATAGGATAAACAGCTTGTTTCCCTAATAACATATTTAATGATTTTTCTCCTTTTGAAAATCTTCCTAAAGTTGTAGACAAATGTTTGACTTGTGTTTTGAGAGACTCATTTTCATTCAATAACAGAGTGCGTTTTTTTAATAGAATTTTCTCTCCTGGTGTTTTCACTTTCTTTCAAAATCAGAATTTCATTTTCAAGGGATTTAATTTTAATTTCTGATTTTTTTTATTTCTTCTTCAAATGATGGACACTTATCACACTTAGGGCTTTTGTTTCGATAGTTTTTAACCAATTGATCAAGTTGTTTATTTAGTTCTATCAAACTATCTTTTTGTGATTCAAGTTTAGCGTACTTCTCCCTAAGTCATTCAAAACAGCCATTTACTTCATGAAAATATATAAGTAATTCTGAATGAGTAAGTTTTGATACCTCGCTTGGCTCGTCATCATCACTGTCACTTATTTCTCCTTGAAGACCCTGATTTGCTCTTTCACTCTCACTGCCAGTACTTTTATCATTTTCCTCACTTTCATCCTACGTTGCTGCAAAGCTTCTCCTCTTCGGTTTCTTTCCTTTACTGAGTCGATTCTGAGGGTAATTTGGCTTGACATGACCGGGTTTATTGTAGTTGTGACAAATGATCTCCTGCTCTATGGAGTTGTCTAGCTCTCTGACAATTCTGTTCTTCAGTTGTTGATTTAGAGCTGAATTTCCGTATTTGCGGTTCCACTTTTTGAATCTCTTCATTATAAGTACCAGTTTGGTTGCTCCATCATCATCACTTTCCGTTGTTCCTTGGAGAGCTATTGATTTCTTTTGCGTATCACCTCCTTCGCGTTCTTCCTTGAGTTTGATTTCTAGCTCATAAGTGGTGAGATTTCCGATGAGTTCTTCAACTTTGATTTGTTCAGATCCTTTGATTCTTGAATGGCAGTCACTTTTGCTTCGAAATTTCATGGAAGAATTATGAGAATTTTTCGAACTATTTCCAACTCCGTGTATGGTCTTCCTAGGGATTTTGATCTGTATACGAGATTGGAAAGTCGTCCATACATTTCTTTGACACTTTCATCCTTTGCCATTGTGAAGTTTTTGTATTCGCTACTAAGCATGGCAAGGTGAGATTCATTGACTTGGGAAGTTCCTTCGTGAGTCACTTCAAGTGTGTGCCAAATTTCCTACGCAGTTAGACAATGTGAGACTCGATTAAATTCAATTTGATCCAATGAACAAATAATAGAATTCATAGCTTTAGCATTAGCATTCTGTAGTTTATTTTCAAGATCTGTCCATTGATCCATCGGGTTTTCAATTTCTTGATTATCTACCACTATGGTTGGTGTCCTGTATCCGATCTCAACAATATTCCAAGCATCAATGGTTTTCAAAAAAAATTTCATTCTATTTTTCCAATATGCATATTCACCATTGAACATGGGTGGTCTAACTATGGACTGACCCTCAGCAAAAGAATTATTAAAAGAAGCCATTTTAAAAAATCAAAATTTTAAAACTACAATTTTTTTTTGAAAAATCAAATTTTTAAAACAAAAAATGGTTTTTGTTCCTAGCTCTAATACCACTTGTAGGATCGATTTCACCGTAGAGGTGGGGGGTGAATTGGGTGATACTAATAATAATTAATGCAGAAATATATAAAATAATTGCAGCACAGAAAATAGCAGAATAATAATAGCAGAAATAGAACAACACAGATTTACCCAGTTTCGGAAAAACCCTGCCTACATGCTGCGCCCAAGGTTTTTACTAGAAATTAAGTAGTCAGATGCTTACACACGTAAACTTGCGACACCCGCTATCGACTAACCAAACTCTACGCTCAAAACCCTACAACAACTCAGCCACTGAGTTGCGAATTCTCGAACTACACCACCGTAGTCCATAACCTAGTTAAACAACAAGAGTTTTAAAAATTTAAAAGAAAATTACAATTTAAAATAAACACTTAAAAACAAAACCCTATAGTTAAGCCCAAATATCAATAGCCGGCCCAAAAATAAAGATAACTCGCTTTCATTTTATTTCTTCTGTGTTAAAACCTCTGGCCAATCTTTTTCATTCCTTCATTCCTTTTCAAAATTAGGGCTTTGCTTTGTTGAAGCCGCCGCTTGTTCTTTCGCTTCTATTGAAGTATGTGTTTGCTTTGGATTGCTTTGTCAATCGATTGTTGCTTTGTTCATCTTCGGCTGCTCCAATTGTCGAGATCGAATGATTATAAAACTGGTATGCGGTTTGCCTTTTTCGAATTTTGATTATTCTCGACTTGATTCGAGTTTTATGATTTATTGCTTTCGGTAATTGTTTGAACTCGAATGAGATAATTGCTGATGATGAACTAGGTTTATATAGGGAACGAATTCCTTAGTTTACGTTCGTATAATTTTGGTTTGGAAAATTCATGATTTTGTTTTCTGCGTTGATTTTTTATCATGCGACTGTGGTGATTCTAACTTATTCATTAGATATGAGTTACTCCATATATTTAGGATGAACTTGAATCTGCTCCGTTCTTCACTGCTATGACTTTAGCATCGTTCGATTTTTACTTGAACTGTTTGAATTGGTTCCATTCATTACTTCCAACGACTTGTTTAATATTTCATTCGCTGTTCCATATGACCTTTGATTGAACTTTATCTTGGCCTTGACTTTCTTAATCCACCGTACACGTGACCATGTATGAAGCTCTATTGTATATATTCGTGTCTAAAGCATTGTGACTTTGTTCTGGTTGGAGTCTTCATGTGTCTGCACTTCTGAAATGTTTTGACTTGAATTCTGGTTGTCTGTCCTCAATTTTGGTTGCTTGTTGAGTTTTCCTTTAAGTAGGTCTTCACTATTGAGGCTACACTTGTACGTGGTTGCTTATTAACTTGCTGTTGCATTTGATTCAAGTTAAATTTGTTGTTTCTTCGTTTTCCTTGACCACCATATATACTTTTTCTATGTTCATCCCATCATACCTAAACTGATATATGTGAACTATGGTTCATGTTTTGCCTTCAACCTAAACTTTTGTGGCCTTTTTCACTTTGTGTCCATTTCTCTGTTCTTGGAGTCCATTCACTTGTTCACTGATCTGGGTTGCATATCATTGTTGTGACGCCCCCACCTCTATACTTACACTAGCCAAGGACACTACAGAGTAATGTTGTCGACTAGCATAAAGAATAAGGCTGTTGAGGAGCGACCATCTATATAATTGCTTTGTGCGAGTATCGATATGTCAGATAGTATGACATGCATTTCATTTCAAGGGGAAATCTGACACATCAAATACAAACTCAAAGCTACTACACAGTGGCTATGTTGTCTTCGAAAACAAATATAAAATAAGCATAACACAAAATCAGTCACAGATATTCATATCACAAAGGCGGAAATATGTATGAATTTAACACATAGAAGTGTACATCAAAGTAGTGGTTGTACAAGATCCACTACAATCATAAAAGAATAGGTACAAGTGCTAGACAAAAGAATATGTATACATCAAGGAATCTCTATCTCGAATGTATAAAAGAAAAAACTACTAAGCTAAAGTAGTTAGCCAAAAGTCAGAAGCTAGTCCCTGCTAAAAAGTCAAGTGGAAGCACCTGAAACACCTCGGTCTGACTTGAGTGTTATTTAAGAAGAAAAATAATAAACGGATCAGTCTAGCTATAAATACATATAAGATGAGATAGGATAAGAGATATGACAAAAATATACGATAACAATAATGCCATACTGTGATAAGTATATATTTGATAACAATGAAAATCATATAATATCTCAAATCTCCTCAAATGTCAAAAAAGAATATCATATTCTTTAGCTTATTCACCAAACCTCAAATATTGACAAAACATATCAACGCAAATCACAAAAATTGGTGAAACACAAATTCTAGAAATCAATAATTATAAATCCAAAAAACACAAAGGGGGAGGCCTATCACAAACGGGAGCATGAAAACTCACTAACACGTGTATCATAAACGAGACGCTATCCCATAAGAATACGGGGTACAGTCCCCCCTTGGGGACCGATAAGCTGAACATCGACACACCTAAAACGATAAGCCCTATGCATAGGCGAACATTGACGCACCTAAAAAGATACGCTCCATGCACATATTTATTGAGCCGAACATCGACGCATCTAAAAAGATACGCCCCATGCTCCGAACTCGTTGAGCCGATTGCTCCATGAACGGTCAAAAGACTTAGGGTCGCTAGCCCCTAAAAATGAAACGAAGCTCCATAATACGGGGTATAGTCCCCCACGCGGACAAAGAGACATCGCATATCGATAGTCTAAACCATAAAATGATCATAATTGATCAGTAAGAAGTGTAAATTACACTAAGCTAGTAAATAAATGAGTTTAGCTTCATGTCCCATAACCACTAGCTTAACTTAAAATTTTACGAACAGATTGTAGATTTCCACTCGAAAGTTGACACAAGAGTTCAATCGAACAAGTCCAAGAATTAATCGACGAAGTAAACGCAAGCGTTTCATACCACTTGTTTTGCTAAGTCGTTTAATTAGATTTCTCATACGAATGAGGTAAAGGTTTGTATATACTAATATATTTGAAAACAGTTTTAAAAGCGAGCTTTGTATTAAAAGTAATTGTTGAAATCATTTTTGCGAAAGAGTTTGAGTATTTACTACTAGTATAGAAACCTTTGTATTTTAAAGTGACAAACCATAGAAACGATTATAAAAACAATCTATCATCAAAAATTCACATTCGACGACGTGAATTAAAACCATAAAAATCGATATCAAATGGATATTCCCAAAAAAATCCAGAAAAGAAGTCATCAAAGTCGATAAATAGTGATAACAACTAATCGAATCAACCAAAAATCGATATAAATGGAAAGCTACATAAAAATAGGCAATTTCCCTGAATTTAACAACGACGGACGTCTAGTGGTTTTCCCACACGTCTGAGCTGAAGGTCTGGAAATTTTCTTCCAGATCGCCCAAATGTCTGGGAATAACCTCAGACGTCTGAGCTATAAGTTTGGAATTTTTATTCCGACTAACCAAACATCCGAGCGTTTACCAAACGTCTGAGCTGAAGCTCAGGGCAAAAATTATCCTAGGCCATTGATGGCCAATTCAACTTGGAAGCGATCGAATGAGTGACGATGGCTAGGGATTTATGCCAAGCGATAACCCAGCCCTATAGACTCATCAATACACTCCAAACAACATGTCCAAACATCCATAGTAGGATTTTTATAGATTTTGACTTCAAAATACCAAAAATTGGAAAATTCACCAAACCAATTCAATTCAAAAGCATTTAGACATGAAATAGATGTTAGGAATTCATATCTAACAACAATGAAAGCTATAGACATAGATGTGAGTTCAAGAACTCACCTTTAAACCCAAATATAGAAATGAGAAGCTTTAAAACAAGCTAAGATTGATTTCTCTTCAACAACAACTCTAGAATCTTCAATCTATTATCAAATGAAATGAATTTCCTAAGTTAGGTTATAGGAATTTCTAAAAATTAAAGAGAGATTGAGATGGAGAAGATGAAGAGGATGCTTACCTAAGCTTCTCTTTGATTTTAGAACTTGAATTTGAATTTCCTAAGAATCTAGGGCTTAGGAATTTTAATTTCCCCTCTTTTCACCCATTTTTCTCTTTAGCTTGAGTGTTAGGAAATGAGGAGTAGAATGAATGAAGAGTAGAGGAGTTAGGGTATTTGTTAGAGAAGTTTGGGTTCTCTTATTGGGTTAGTGGGCTAAATCCAAACCAAAAGCCCAAATGAAAATACCAAAATCCTAATCAACTCCAAACATATCAATGTTTATACTCAAAAAAGTTGTAAATGTCGTTTTGAACTCAATGGAAGTTGTCTTGAGTCCAGATTCGACTGTTTACAAAAGGTCACATTTCAGACTTTAAATTCAACAAACGATGCTATATTTAAATAAAACTTTTAAAATTTATAATCGTAAAATATGTGGGTTGTTACAATTGTGCCTCTAGTTGTGATGGTTTGTTGGTCTAGATGTGTTGACACACTTGTGCACTTGTTAGCATGGTCTGGTTTGTGTTGGTTGGCCCTGATTTTGGTTTCACGTGTTGATTTACCACTTTGTCATGTTGAATGTTGTAAGGCTGGTTTGGTGAGTCCTTTGTATTCACTTTGTCATGTTTAGTTGCTTCACAAGTATATCATGTATGGTGGCATGTTGTATTGTACTGAGTCTTGTATACGCCTCTGAACTGTTGTGTTCAATCTGGTTTTATGAGTCTGGTCATTGCATTATTCTTGTGCATATCTGTTGTATACATACTCATGTATATACATGCATACATATGCATGTATATATGTGTAATTGTGTAATACATGTGCCGTATCCTATTCATACTCGATTTGTACATGTGTGTATTTGGTTATTGCATTTTAGTCTTTATGTGTATGGACCATTTCATTGAACTTGGAGCCTCTGGTCTGATTGGTTCCATGTGTTGCTGCAATTTGGTCTATGTTCACCTCAGTTTTGTATTGTTCGAGCCATACTTGTTTGCTCTCATGTGTATATTTGAGGTGTTGTATGTTGTATTGCGTTCACCTGAGTTGAATCCAGCCTCGACTCGGGTTTGACCTGGTTCTCATCTATCCCTGCAGCTTTATCAAGTTTATATCGGTGTGCACGGCCTTGTGACATGTACAATGATACACTATGCATGTTACAAGTTGTTCATGTAAGATGAATTCAAGAAATAAATGACGAACAACCCAAATAATTGAGGCAAATAACATTTTCAAAACACACATTTCACTGTACACTGCACAAATATTTCTTTTTCAATTTTACTGCATCAGTGTTTATTTTGCAGATAATTTAGATGCTAGATTCAAGCTGTAACAAAGTTGAAGATAAAAATATGAGTGATGAGTGAATATGTAGTGAGGTCAAAATTGTAAATTAAAATTTGTGATGTAGATGAAATTGTAATGTAATTGAAAATGTATATATGTAGTGAGAGCTCAAATTTGTACTATTTGAATTTGTAACAAAATATTTGTTTGAATAAAATATTTGTTTGAATTTGAATTATGTGTTATTATTTTATCCAACAAATATTTATTTAATTATGTGAAAAATAAAACAGTACAATATCAAATACATTTAAACGAATATATATGTTTATTATCATCAAACAAAAAATCATATACTAGCATATTCTACAGTTGTGTGCTCAGTTCATTTATAACTCACAATATAAGCATGGTTAGTTTATTTATAATTAGAGTATATAACACATGAAGTCGTATACTGAGCTAGTTTATAGTGCATATATATGAATGTGATGTTGGTTTGTATCATTAGCCTTTATATAAATTAGTAACCAGTAACTATCATATAGTGATTCACACCTATTACTTCATTGCAGCTCAGGTTTTGGCATGATGCAAGCCAAGTTCATGCACTAAGCATCTAAATTTAAGGGACAACATATAAAATATACAGTGATCTCATAATGGACAGAAGCTGTCAATTAAATGGACAGTATATAAAATATACAGTGATATCATAATGGATAGAAGCTTTGTATTTGATGTATTTCATAACAGCTTTGTATTTGATTGTTTGTTTATAACAGCTTTGTATTTTGATTATTAAAAGGGACAACGAGTTAATGTTAGTGCTTTAAGATTATTTGAAAATGGAGTCAGATATGAAGTAGTTAGTTGTGTAACATGTGTAATGTTTCATGCTTGTAAATTTGAGAATTTTTTTATTAACCGTGCATATATAATTGGTTAACCGGTATGATTTGAATAGTTAACCAATAGTCAGTTAACCGATCAAAACCAATGGTTAACTGATCAAAACCAACAGTTAACCGCGGTCAAAAATTATTAGTTCGGTCAGTACTAGCTGGCCAATATTAACCGACTACCGGTTAACCGAACCGCCTATGACTTTCGGTTAACCGCAAAATTAACCAATCAGGTCGGTTAACCGATCGTGCCGACCCCTAGAAATAGACAGTAAAAAATACGGTAAACATTTTTATTTTGTACATCTCTTTCTTTTAGGCATATTCCTTGTTACTTCAAACGTTATACATTTGTTCACATTTACAAGATAGGATGATTTATACATGGCAACACACTTCATGCCAATGAATTAAAATACAACTTAAATCACAATCCAATCTACACTAACGTCCAGTTCACATTTACTCACATATATCGTATAACCATCAAACTTGGAATTACTACACAATCCTATTAATTTAAGGACTAGTTTTATTCTTGCTTTCCATATCCAAATATATGCAATATTAAAACAATGTTAATCGTTCACAAAATATGTAGTTATGATTTATCAATTCATCACACACACACACACACAAATATATATATATATATATATAAGCCAACAACTCTAAAATTACTTTCAAGCATATAGGAATGGATTTATAATGATATAAATCCAATATTATATAAAAATATATAATTTCCTACTCATCTTTAAGTTTCCAAATCTCCAGGTCTAAACCCTGTTATTCTTTTTTGACTTCCTTCCCTTCCTACGGAAATACGTATCGAAAGAATATACATATTCATTAGAAATTTAGATCTAGGAAGAGATTTGAAATTAATTTAGATTTGGAATTATAATTTTTCCTTGCCTTTAGCGATTTGATTCGATTCGATTATTCTTCGCTATTCTCCACTTGTATATACGTATATAGATTTCAGATTTAAGAATTTGAGAAGAGAAGAAAATAGCAGAGCTTCGTCGTACTTCAAAAATTACGAGAACACAAGTGGGGGGTTATGCCCGTATTTATAAGAATTTTAATCAATGCCAGCCGTTAGGTTAGATTCTTTTAAATCTATGTTGTTTGGCCTAGGTTCAGTTCACAGCCACTAATATGGTCCCAAATAAGGGTCGACCAGTTGTTTTTTATTGTCAGTGTTCATTTCATTCCCAAATCACGTTATTTTATATATATTTAATCGATTTGATTAACTTTAATTATTTTTCGTTGTTAAGTAACCATTAACGTTAATCAACATTATTTAATTACAATTATTTCCTTAATTACAAATATAATTATTTATGATTCGAAATATTCAAACGTTAATAACTTTTTCGTTTGAACTCCGAGCGGAAAACTTTATATATGAAAATTGATCAAAAAATCGCCACAAACACAATGGTAGAAATTTCGTAGTTAAATTCTAACATTTGTAAAAATTCTATTTTCGGCATTACTGAATATTATTTAATTTCTTTTTAATTAATTATCATTAAATTTATAGGGTGTTACATAGCTGAAATAAGTAATTCAATCGAAACTGGAATAGAGACCAACATGGCTAATACCGATGGGATGGAAACCAGGGCACAAACTAGTATCCATGATGATATACTGGATATTCCCAGAGTTAATATTCTAATATGGTTCAAATGCTACCTTCAAGCGATGAGCCAAGCAAGTACCAATCCTACCGAATCCATAGCCACTAATACCACAGCTAATCAAGGTTTGATTCCAGCCCCAACTCTATCTATTATTGATTTTCCTAAGTTGTGTAAGCATTTCTCCGGCCAGGGTGGAAGTCTTTTCTCTGAACGGAATCATGCTCATTAACTCGGGCATGGTTGAACGATTGTAAAATATTTTCAACATGTTAGGACTTAGTGATGGTGTTAAGAGACAATTAGCAACTTGGCATCTGAAAGGTGAAGCAGCATTTTGGTGGAAAATGGTAATAGCTGAAGTGGATGGGAATACAATTACCTGGAGGATGTTCAAGTCGAGATTCGAAATGAAGTTTCTTTCCAATGCCGATAAGGATTTATTATCGGAGAAGTTGTTCTTATGAAGCAGGGAGAAATGATAGTTGGGGAGTATGTCAGTCAGTTTAATGAGTTAGCCCGATTTGGATTTGAGTTGGTGAATATTTCGATGAAGAAGGCATAAAATTTGCAAAGGGATTGAATTCACCTCTAAGCGATTTAGCGTTGAATCAGATACTATTTGGGGATAATTTTGAAGGACTGGTGGAGGCAGTGCTATTGAATTCTTTAAACGAAACTTTGGCTAAGGATTAGTCTAAGGAAAGAGAGGGACAACAATAAGGAAAGCGTAAAGGAACTGGACCACAAGGAGGACAAAGCAAAAGTAGTTGGTTACTTGTCAAAAATGTTGGAAGGTGGGACATCATGCAAAGAATTGTAAAACGAACCTCTCGAAGTGTAAACGTTATAATTATAACCAAGTGGAACACATAGCTAAGGATTGTAAGGCAGCCCTAAATTAGAAAAAGTTGAAGTGCTATAATTGTGATCAGTTCAGACACATGAAAAGGGACTGCCCAGCTTCAAAAAATAAAGGTCAGATTGTGAAGCCATATGCTATGGATGTCGTTCCGACCTCTAGTAAAGCAACACTATCGCTCAGGTGAAGGGAAAGAAGATTGTGATGGAAGGTGTGTTGATTTTATCTACTTCTCTTATTCGTACCTTATTTGACACTAGTGCATCTCATTCATTCATAAAAAGTGCATTAGTTAAAAATTAGCCCTTAAACATGACGTTGTGCATGAATCCATTATGGCGTTGAATCCTATTGGAGGATGAACCCATTTATCGATGTTATGTCATATCTAAAGTTGATCATTTATGGTGTGGAGTTCCCTTGTGATGCATATGTACTAAACTTTTGGGGTATGGGGGTGTTTTGGGAATGAATTGGATGTCTCGCTATAGGGTAGTGTTGGATTGTGATAGGAGGATGGCTCGATTGAGGAAAGGCGATGGACTTGATTTGATTTTGTATTGTGAGTTCGATATTTCTGTTATGGATATACATATTTATATTCACTCGGTCTGTCAAAGGAAGGGCTATTGTTTATACTCGTAGTGAAAGATTATCCTAATGTATTCGAAGAAGTTTCTGGTCTCCCTACCCGAAGAGAAATTGCATTCCGTATTGATCTCGAGAAAGAGGCAAGGTTGATTATGATGCCTCTTAGGCATATGGCTCTAAAGTAGAGAAGAGAATTGGATAAGCAAATTTCAAGATTACTGCAGAAAGGCTATATTCAGAGAAGTATCTTGAAATGGGGAGCACTTGTCGTTTCCTTTACTAATGCAGACGGTTCCATCAGATAATGCATCGACTATCGAGAACTGAATAAGCCAAAAAAAACTGCTATCCATTGCCTCACATTGACGACCTCTTCGATCAGTTATTCAGAGCGAAGGTTTTTGTAACAACCCGCATATTTATCGATTTTATATTTAAATATTTTATTTAAATATTTCATCGTTCGTCGGATTGAAGTCCGAAAAGCTACTTTTTGCAAACAGTCGAATTAGGACTCGAGACCTCCTCCATTGAGTTCAAAACGTCGTTTGCGATCTTTTTGAGTGTAAGCTTCGATATGTTTGGAGCTAGTCAAAAATTTGACCATTTGCACTTTGGGTTTGGTTTTGGGTTCAGCCCCTTTGCCAACTTAAACCCCAAACTGAACCATCCCTCCCCATTCACTCTCACTTCCTCCTCTTGCTCAGTTCTAAAGCAAAAATGGTGGGAGAGATGGGAAATTAAAACTCCCAAACCCTAGTTTCATCTTCAAATCAAGTTCTAGCTCCAAATTCAAAGAGAACCCATTGGTAAGCATCTCCTTCATCTTCTCCAACCCGTTCTCCTTTTAATTTCAGAAATTCCTAAACCTAACTTTAGGAATGTTCTTCTTTTTGAGCATAGATTCAAGCTCATTTGGGTTGTGTTGAAGAGGAGTTGATCTTAGCTTGTTTTAAAAGCTTCTTCTTCATTTGTTTGGGTTCAAAGGTGAGATTTTTATCTCACATCTTAATCTATATTTATCTTCGATTTTTAGGTATGAATTCCTAACACTTATTCTTGTGCAAATGCTTTTGGTTTGGATTGATTTGGTGAATATTCCAATTTTTAGTGTTTTGAGTTCAATTCTTTGAAAATCCTAACTTTGATGTTTTGATCATGTTTTTGGTGATGAATCGAAGAGCTTATATGGCCGGGTAGTCGATGAGCGTAAACCCTTAGTGCCGTTGCTCGACCGATTGCATTTCGAAAGGGATTGGCATTCATTTGATTGGCATGGGAGTGCTGGAAACAGGCTCCGGTCGACCGACCTCAGAGTCCGGTCGACCGACCTGCTACTCTAGCATCTCCCTTCCTCTGTTTGGAAGTGCAGGTTACAGGCTTCGGCCGAGCGACCTCAGGGTCCGATCGACCGACCTGCTACCCGAGCACTTCTGTCTCTGGTCCGGTCAACCGACTCAGGGAGTCCGGTTGACCGACCTGATCCTATTTGCCAGTTTTTCCTATATTGCTTATTTGTTTGAATTTCCAACTTTAATCGATTCGTGTGGTCTCCTATTTGTTGTTATCATTTCTTAAGACTTTGATGACTCCTCTTTCGGGATGATACCTCGTTAGGTCGCTCGACCCTATCCCCCTTAGGTCGTTAGACCTCATTTTGTCCTCTCTAGGTCGAACCCCGTACACCTCTGCGTAGGCAATCTTATCCGAAAAACATTCAACAGAACTTCTTACTTTGATGGTTTTGGGAATTAATTTCTTTGGATTTTATTCACGTCTTCGAATGTGAACTTTTATGATTGATTGTTTCTACAATCACTTCTATGATTTGTCACTTTAAAATATAAAGGTTTTCTATACTAGTAGTAAATATCAAAACCCTTTCATTAAAACGATTTCAACTCTATTTTCAATATCAAAGCTCGTTTCTTAAAACCGTTTTCCAATTTATTAGTATATACAAACCTTTACCTCATTCGTATGAGAAAATCTAATTAAACGGCTTAGCAAAACAAGTGGTATGAAACGCTTGCGTTTACTTCGTCGGTTAATTTATGGACTTGTTCGATTGAAACTTTTGTGACAATTTTCTAGTGGAGATCTACAATCTGTTCGTAAATATTTGAGTTAAGTAAGTGGTTATGGGACATGAAGCTAAACTCTTATATTTACTAGCTTAGTGTAATTGACACTTCCTCATGATCGATGATGATCATTTTATGATTTAGACTAGCGATTGAGCGATGTCTCTTTGTTTGCGGGGTTAGACTAGACACCATTTGTGTGATTTCGATTCACACATATCTCTTTATCTTCAAGGTTAGTCTATACCTCATTGGTGTGATTTCGATTCACACATACTGAAACTCTTGTGACAATTTCCTAGTGGAGATTTACAGCTTGTTCGTAAATATTTAAGTTAAGCAAGTGGTTATGGGACATGAAGCTAAACTCATATATTTACTAGCTTGGTGTGATTGACACTTCCTTATGATCATGACGATCATTCTTGTGATTTAGACTAGCAATGTGCGATGTCTCTCGTCCGTGTGTTCGGACTTGCCTTCGGGCCATCCGTGTGTTCGGAAAATTAAATAGATAGCTTCTCATCCGTGTGTTCGGAAAATTAAATAGATAGCTTCTCATCCGTGTGTTCGGAAAATTAAATAAATAGCTTCTCATCCGTGTGTTCGGAAAATTAAATAGATAGCTTCTCATCCGTGTGTTCGGAAAATTAAATAGATAGCTTCTCATCCGTGTGTTCGGAAAATCAAATGGATAGCTTCCATGAGATAGCTTCTCGTCCGTGTGCTCGGACTTCCCCCTTTTTGTGATTTCTAGATTTCATGTGTTGATTTCTGAATTTAACGTTTCACCAACTTTTACAATTGGCATTAATATGTATGTCATTTATTGTGGCTTGGTGAATTAAATAAAGAATATGACATTCTTTTTAATCTTTGAGAAGATTCTTGTGGTATTGATTAATCTCTTGTTGAATTTCAATTACGTACTTATCACAGTACGGTATTATGGTTATGATACATTTTTGTCATCTCTCTTATTCTATATCACTTTATCTGATATTTATAGCTAGACTGATCCGTTTATTATTTTCTTATAAATAATACTCTGGTCAAACCGAGATGTTACAGGTGCTTCTGCTTGACTTCTCTTCGGGACTATTCTGACTTTTGGTTAACTACATAGATTTGTAGTTTTTGGATGTACACATTTGAGATATAGACTCTATGTTGTGTACTTATTCTTTTGTATAGCACATGTTGCTATTCTTTTTGTATTATCGTGGATCTTTCTGACCACTACTCTGATGTACACTTTCATGTGATGTATATTTATATTCATATCTTCTTCCGCCTTTGTGATATGGATGTCTGTGACTGATTTATGTTATGTTTATTTCTATATTTGTTTCCGAAGATTATATATAGCCACTGTGTGATAGCTTTGAGTTTGTATCGGTATGTCGGATTTCCTCCTTAAATGATATGCATTTTATACTATCTGATATATCGGTACTCGCACAAAGAAGTTACATGGATGGTCGCTCCTCAACAGCCTTATTCTCCGCGCTAGTTGACAGCATTACTCCGTAGTGTTCTTGGCTAGCGTGGGTATAGAGGTGGGGCGTCACGGTTTTCTCGCAGCTTGATGTGGCTACTGGGTTTCACCAGTTGAGAGTGGCCGAAGATAGTATCCAGAAGACCACTTTTCGTACACCTAGTAGATTGTTTCAGTGGTTGGTCATGCTATTTGGACTAACAAATACTCCGGTTTATTTTGTGGATTTGATGAGCAGATCATTCCAAGAATAGTTGAATAGGTTTGTTATGTTCTTCATGGATGATATTCTTATTTATTCCAGGAGTGAGGTAGAGCGTGAGGTTCGCTTGAGGGAAGAAATGGCAGTCCTAAGGAGAAATCAATTGAAAGCTAAATTCTCTAAGTATCACTTTTTGTTTCCTTAGGCATGTAGTATCAATGGATGAATTGGTGGTAGACCCAGGGAAAAAAGTGTAGTCAAGAATTGGAAGACACCGAAGAATGCTACAAAGAACCATGGCTTTTAGGTTTGGCCGGATTCTATCGGAAGTTCATTAAGGATTTTGCTAAGATATTGGCACCTCTGACTTATTTAATAAAGAAGAACATAATTTATACATGGAGATCGGAGTGTGAAGCGACATTTATTCGATTGAAGGATTTGTTAGCGAGTGTTCCAGGTTTGGTTATCATTAATGGTACCAAAGCTTTCATCGTATATACCAACGTATATGGTACTGGTCTTGGTGTTATCCTTATGCAAAAAAGGAAGGTAGTAGTGTATGCGAGTCCAAATTTGAAGAACCATGAGAGGAGAATTATCTGATGCATGACTTGGAGTTAGCTACTATCGTATTTGTATTGAAGTTGTGGAGATATTATCTTTTGGGCGAAAGATTCAAGTTATTTACGGACCATAAATCTCTCAATTATTTATTTTCTTAGAAGGACCTGAACCTAAGATAGCATATATGAATGGAGTTCTTATCATCGTATGACTTTGAGGTTTCTTATACTCGGGGGAAAGGAAATGTAGTTCCGGATGCTTTGAGTAGGAGATATCCATAGGTGAGTGTTATGTTGTTAGAGCGAAGAAATTTTAATTTTATATCAATGTTTGATTCCAGACCACGATCAGAGTATGCACTTGGATTATTGGTAGCGATGGGGGTGAGGCCTACGCTGATGGACCGTATTAGGCTGAGTCAAGGGAAAGATGCATAGTTGGTTGATATTATGGAGCGGCTAGGACAGGGTGAATGGTTTAGTCATTTAGATCATTACTCCAAGGACTAGAAGGGTTGTTTGAGGAGAGATTGAAGGCTATGTGCACTATAGGTTAAGGAGTTGATAGAAAAGGTTTTTGTGAGTGTTATCACTCTAGAATGACTATTCATCCAGGAGTAGATAAGATGTATCGGGATGTGGAGAGGATGTTCTATTTGGCTAAGAATGAAGAGGGTAGCCGAGTAGGTGGGAAAGCGTATGACGTTCCAAAGAGTGAAAGCTGAGCAAATGAAGCCAAGTAGGTGGTAAAGCGTATGACATTCCAAAGAGTGAAAGCTAAGCAAAAGAAGCCGAGTAGGCTATTACTTTCATTGGACATGCCATAGTGGAACTGAGAGAGCGTATATATGGACTTTATGGATGGATTACCCCGATGTAGAAGAGGGAACAAGGGCATATGGGTTATAGTGGATCGTTTCGCGAAGACTGTGCATTATATTCCGGTTAAAAAAAAGAGAACCGCATCGACTTTTGTGACGCGATATGTTAAAGAAGTGGTATGACTACATGGAGTTCTAGCTAGTATAGTGAGAGATCGAGATCCACTTTTTACGACCGAATTATGGAGGAATCTACAAGATGCATTGGGGATGGAATTGAATCTGGGCATCGCATATCACCCACGGGCTGATGGACAGAGGAGAGTAAATAGGGTGTTGGGGATTTGTTGAGAGCTTATATATTGGATTTTAGATGTCCTTGTATAATGGATTTTGGAGGTTTTTAGGAGGATCATCTTCCTTTTATGGATTTCGCATATAATAATATCTATCAGGCTAGTATTGGCATGACACCATTTGAAGCATTGTATAAAAGACCATGTATATCACCTTCATGTCGGTGGCAGTCTATAGACAAGATTATTTTGGATCCAGAGTTGGCTAGGGATAGTATAGAGAAGGTGGAGCTTATAAGATGGAGGATAAAAGCTACGTAGGACTGAAATAAATCGTATGCAGATAGAAGGAGAAAAGATTTGGAATTTAAAGTTGGAGATTTGGTCTTTGATAAAGTTTCTCTGTTTGAAGATGGTGGTAAGATTTGGAAGTTCGGAAAAGTTGGCATCCAGATTTGTCGGTCCATTTTCAATGTTGGAGAGATAAGGAGTTTGCCAATAGAGTAGAGCTAATAGAGAAGAGGGTGGATTCCATAACATATTCCATGCATCACATTTGCAAAAATGTGTACACAATCCTACGACCGTAATTGCACCTAGACAGTTGGAGGAAGTAGGGTTGGATGTTGAGCCAAGTTCATACCATGGTCTGACCCGTATTGTAGAACATGGAGTGAAATAACTTAGAAATAAGATGGTGAAATTGGATAGCGTGCAATGGGGAAACGAATCGAAAGAGAGCACCTGAGAGCCAGAAGAGAAGACATGGGCTACTCATCTGCAACTTTTTTTGGTACGTTTCCTAATTTGATTTGATTTCTTTAGTTAGATTACTCTAGAATAGGGATTTAGATGCCTTTGATGGATTGATTGTTGAACTTTATGTATGTGACTGATATATACATGTTACACACACACATATTCTTATATTAAGATGTTGTAGATCATTCCTAATATGTCATCTTATCGCATTCATATAGGATTCATTAGCGTATTTATGCAATGTAGGGGTAGAAATTTAAAAGTTCATGACATGATTCATGCCTTTATGTCATTTACATCAATTGTATATCCATATATTGTTTGTTTAAATTGGATTATATGTTTTCTAACTTGATTTATATATGTTTGATGAATGAATGTTTGATAAATTATATATTTTGTTCCTTAGGAATTTCGACGATGAAATTCTTTTAAGGGGGAGAATGTAGTACCCTGGAAATTTGAGAAATATTCTAATTTAATATTAGTAATATGATAATACGAAAATAATTTGAATCAAAGAATTAATTAAATAAACTAAATATAAGAATGGGCCAAATGGACATTTTTCAAACGTTGTAATTTGACGAAGAAACCAGCGCCACTGTGAATGTCTCATTTAAAAGTGCACATGGACCTTGTATAATATGGCTTATATGTATGTTCAAGTATATAGTCTAAACTAAGCAATACTAACTTGCAATGTATTGTAAAGTAGAGTAAATAAAAACAATCACACCAGGATTTTTATACCGGTTTTGACCTTCCATCCTATGTCCAGTCTCGAACTCCCCTTCGGAATTTTCTTTAACAAAATACCCTCACTTCGCCCGTAAGAACAGACAATACAGAAGAGTTTTTGACTTGACAAGCTTGTGTTCTCACAGCACAAATTCTGACTGAATGTACAACTCTTCCTATAATCTCCTTGATGGCTCAAGATGCATGCTTTGTGATTATTGAAGTAAATCAGATGATTCTTGAGTAAAGAATTTAATTTGAATGCAATAGAGTTGTAAGTATGCTCAAGAGAATAGAGACCAAGAAATATAGATTGAGAAAAGTTAAAAATAATTTCAGATGTTGATCTCTATATATAGATGCCAAAAAGTTATGTCGAATAGCTATAATCATTCAATTACAGCCATTACCATTCGTAGAGATGCTCATGAACGATCACAACTATTGGAAATGACTTTTCAGAAAATAGCCGTTATAGGGTAAATAGTCGACTGAGTATAAAAAGTCAGTCTACTGAATAAGAACACTGAATTATGTGGCAAAATTCATAAACAAGTTTAGTTTTTTATAAATTCAGTCTTTTAAAACTAGTTTCTTCTCTTTGATATATGAAAACATTTGTATGTAGGTGTGTGTGCGCATGCATATGAACTACCAAGGAGATTTCACAAGTATATCTAAGAACAAATACATACATTCTGATTTTGATGGTTCGTAATTCCTTAGCTTTGATATGTGGATGATCCGCCTTGCTCTCTCCTTGATTCTCTGATTCAAGAGCTCCTTCTACTTGCATAATTTTTTTTATAATTGATATGCGTAGAGATATAGTCATTGTCATTAAAACATAAAACCAGCGTACTAACAATCTCTTCATTTTTGATGATGACAACTATGTGAATTACTTATTAAAAACATATGTATCTCCCCCCTTAATACTTGCTTCCTTTGTCAATATTCTCTCCTCCTTTGGCATCACCAACGTGAGGATATAACATAGATTACAGTATACTAAGATATATTATAGGGGATGATGATATACAACAATTACTGCAAAGCAGATTATAAGCAAATGCAAAAACAGTTATTTGACAAAGGCATAAGAAATAAACAAGACCAACATACTATAAACACGTATATGTTTGACATAACAACAACAATTCATAATATAAACATGAGTTCACATCAAACGACAAATTACAACACCACATTGTTCAATACACAATGATGGTACATGAGTTCAACACAAATGACCTCAAGACTAACATAATAGTTCGAAAGTTACTACAACACACATCACAAATTCAACACCAAATAGAAACCACAAACACAAATACCACAAGTTCAACATAAGATGAAAACAACAAAAGAAAGCTAAGTCCATCGCCAAACCATACTAATGAAAAGCTTACCAACCGAAGAAAAGTTTCTAACTCTCCGACTTCGAGTTGTTGGGAGAGGATGGTCGTGAGCATGAGGAGAACTTGTTTTATATCTTCTCTAAGAAACAAGTGTCGTCTTCTTGAAATTCTTTTGGCGCTTAATTATTTTTCCTTTATTGTTTATAGAGGATTTCTTGGTTTTTCATAATGAAAGCATTAGTGGAAATGTTCTTAGATGGTTCAACAAATGTAAGTTCCTTATTGCTTTCGAAACTCCAACTAACCTCTTCAGCAATCTCTTGTTGCATAGCTTGTTGGCCAACTGGAGCAAATTATGATGATGATCGAGCTAAGTCTTCTTGAACCCTATGAGCTAAGTGGATGTTGTACGGTACAAGATGTTATATTTTCGATGGTAGCTTCATAAGAGAGATGGATTTTTGGTCCATCACCTTAAGTAGAATGAAAGCTTGCATGCTTTCAACATCAACGACCTATTGGATGAAAATCTTAGTCAAGTATGATGCAAAGAACATCGTATGTCCAGATCATTAATGAAAACTCTTGATCTCATCATGAATGATCTTGGCCCAATTTAATTTCTTGTTGGAGTAAATAGCATGTAGGACCTTGTAGTTGTTATCATACATTTTTTCATAACCCCTGATTCTACACAAGATGGTGTGAACTATCATTTTGTTGAGTATACGAGCTTGGGGACGAAGGTTAACTAAAGTGTTAGGAGTTTGGTTGTTATGAAATAGATAGCTAGTTGATTATAAGCGAAGTCATTATGGTTAATATCTTCTAATTCGTATCCGGAACTAGAACATCCTTAGATTGACCCCAAATCCATTATAGACAACTTAATTTCAACACCAAGAACTTTACACCAAAGCAATCCTTCTCATTTTCAGGTTTGTAAATGTCTCTACAAAGATTTGCATAGAACATCCTAACTAGAAATGGATAGATTTTTACCTTATTATGATTTGCGTCAATCAAGGAAAGAAACTCATATTCCTTAGCGATTGCTTCAATCCCAAATGCTTCAAAATACGATATTTTATAAAATGTTTCTTGAAATCCCCTTTTGTCGTTCAACTCAATGAAGTGCTTCAGTAGAAATTTTGCTATCATTTAATGATTATATGATTTGGTCCTCGAATGCAAACTTAGGATTAGAGGGATTGAATGATAAAGCCGAAGTAGGAACTTTTTCTCTTTGTGGTCTTTTCTTTGAGATGGGGAGTTTTTGGAGTTTCTGCTTTGCGGCCATGGATTCGGTGGTGAAAGCTTTTGAGAGATTGGGGTTTGAAATTCGAAAAGATAAAGTGAAGAATGAGAGTGAAAAGGAATTTAGTTGATTGCCCAAACCAATCAGTCGATTGAATCTATACAGAGTTGTTTTACGAGAGTAAAATGCAATTTTTAGTCGACTATAATAACCTCGGCCGCGATGACCGGAATCTCTATGACTAAGGGAGATGAACTCTGAAGCTCCTGCTGTTGAGAGCTTGTAGACTCCATAACTAGTCAACTTATTAAAAACCATCATTAGATGATGATAAGCCCGTGTGTTCCCCAGTGTGAAGTGAGTGAATGTGTTTTGTAGTGCAGTGCTACATAATGCTTTAAATTTCTTAAAGTTCTAAAGATGTTAAAATGACAAGACTTTGAGATTCAACCGGAGTGACCGTCATCGCTGACCGTCACAACCATGCCATCCTGACTTCGGAGAATGCAATTACACAGTTAAGCCAAATTATGCAAGGTTGAAGCTCGTCGGAGTCAAATGATTGATTGTGCAAGATTTCATATCCATCAAAGTTCAAAGTTGGAACGTTCCACAAGAAGTTCAATTCGTATCAATCACGGAAAGTAGGGTTTCATATCGATCACATGGAGATCATATCGTATCGATCCAAAACCCCCGGTTTCGTATCGATCGTAGGCCGCATATTCGTATCGATCATCAGGTCTAGAGCTTCGTATTGATCGCATTTCCAATCGATACGAAGTCACTCCCTACATCGATACGAATTTCCACTATTTCCAATCGATACCAACTTCCATTGCTTCCGAATCGATACGAGCCATTTCCATTCGCTCCAGTGTTTTTCCGTATCCAGTACCCCTTCTTCTTCCCTAAGCAGATAACACGTCATTTCCTCCTTCCTTGACCTTAATCCGACTCAACTTCGGCATCAACGTCACCGGAATCGGCAACGGCTTTAGACAAATCAGCCTAAAACTCGAGTCTTATCGTTTTGAGATGGTTTTAATTGATCTATTACCTAATTTAAGCAATTAGTTCGAAAGATTAGCGGGTTGAGTAATCCGAAGACAAATGTGGTTTCTTCTTTCTCAAACACTTAATCGATACGAAGACAAAGTACGAAAATGAGAGCAAGTGAAAATTCGGCTAAGACCAAAACGTATATATATGGATGCGAAACTAAGGAGAAAAAACGATTCGACTCCCAGTCATCTCAACTGGTTTCAACAGGTTTCTCCCCAAATTGATACGAAGAGGGCTATTTGTATCCATCAATTCGAGTCCATTTGAAATGTATCGATACGAGCTGCTCTATTTGTATCCATCAACATATAGCTCGTGAAGACTCGTATCCACCGATACGAATAATGCCCGGAGGATCAGCTGGACTATTCGTATCCATCATAAGTCCCTCGATACGAAGATCATTGCAAGATAGTATTTGGACCATCCTGCTATCGATACGAAGAACGAACATTACTATGAAGGCTAATTCATCTATTCGCATCCATCAAGCATCTATCGATGGGGAATGGCAAGTTCGTGTCCATCATTATGAAGATCATCTGGGTTCGTATCCATCGATACGAAATGATTCAAAGAACCAACTGATTCGTATCGCTTTCCATCGATACGAAGAACGACTTCCTCTTTTAACTTTTCGCATCGATCCAGGAGAGGATCGATACGAAGGGACACTCCAAAACAACCGTCAAGCGTTGTTCCAAATCGAATTTCACACTTATTCAGGAGAGGATCGATACGAAATTCGATACAAAAAAACTGACAACAACTCGTGAACGTACGAACGTTAACAAGAGTCGGGTTAACATACATACATGTATAACGGGCTAACGTCCAATTTTTAAAATTCGTAGGAATTGAATACTTGTTTGATGACGATTACATCAACGGTTTGCTATCATTCAGCACTCAGTCACAACAGTACACAGTACAACAACTGACAGTCAAAAGTTCATGATTTATGTTTCTAACGAATCAATCAAAGGTCGCAACTTTTGACGAGAAGACAACAACCATTTAACAAGTCAGATGGAACTTTTCAGAATGAAGATTGCAACTTTTCAAAGCACGTTGTATTCTCACAAGACGTACTTTGGGGGACAAATGTTATCCCGCCTTTTAGCAAGGCCGTGATACCAAGAACTTAACTGGAAACCGAGGACAGCCCGTCTCGAAGATTGGTTATACGCAGGCTCACTATGGATATCGATGAATTTTGTCCGAGTCCGGATCGAGCTACAATTGACAAGACGTGACAAGCAAAGCTACGAAGGCCAACGTTCCAAATTTCAAGTCAATCAGAGTTCGTATGCTCGAGATATGATCGATGCAAATAAAAGGGATCAATCTCACTTCGTATCCATCATGTTCGTATCGATCAATGGTGGCCTTCTTCGTATCCATCAGGTAACCATTGTTCGTATCTATCAAACAAACAGGAAAGGATCTCCTTCGCACCGATCCTATTCAAATCCATCAACTGTGCACAGTTTTGTATCGATCAGTAGCAAGTAAGTCCACTTCGTATCCATCCAGATTCACATACTTCGTATCCATAGAAAGCGGCTTTCTTCGTATCTGTAATCTTCAACTTGTTCGCATCGATCAACCAACTTCACTCTGTATCCATCAAAACCAAACAAAGCCACTACTTTGTATCGATCGGCTAGTGATCGATACGAACAGAGTAGTTGCCATCGATAAGAACAGGGCAGAGTAGTTGCCATCGATACGAACAAATTAAGCAAAGTAGTTGCAATCGATATGAGCGGAGGTGAACTGAGTCGATACGAAATGAGGCTCAACCAGGTCGATACGAACAAGGCGTATACATAGGGAAGACTCGATCGTTCGGCATAAAAAGTGGATCGATCCAAGGAGATAGCGCCATGTCAACCTACAGGCACGTGCCCGGATCGATACGAACAGATCGATACGAAAGGATCGATACGAATCCCACAGCCTACCAAAAACTTGAATTTGCATCGATCATAACTCACAATCTACAAGTCCAAATGGCACCAAATTTTCACATGAGCTTACGTACGACCTAAAGAATGTTCGTGCCCAATTTCAACTCGATTGGGTCAAATCTTGATCAATACGAAATTTGTTCGTATCGATCACGGACCGAGTGCAAACCACAGGGGATCGATCGCGTGGGCCCACCCACGTGCTAGAAGAGGTCACCCGAGATCTGAGCGAGATATTTGCACCCTATGCCTATAAATAGCATCCCAGAGCCAACAGAAAAAGGATCTTTTGGATCTTTGACATCCAGACTCTACCGAAAGCATTGTTGCACTCAAAAATAACTCTTGTACTCGAGATTTACTGTTGTAATCCGCTGTAACCAGTAAGCAAAAGTTAATAAAAGTCAACCATTTCATAGTGGACGTAGGAAACACGCCGAACCACTCTAAATCTCTGTGTTCTTTTGCTATTTTTCTTATTATTGTCTGGAGTGTTTGTTAGATAATCCTCTTTTTACATTTACTTTCTTCATTTTATCTCTTCAAACTCTTCCGAAGAGTGTTGTGCCCAATTTTGGTACAAACAGTTATGTATGGTGATTTCCATTATGAAGTTATTGTAAGAAAAATAGCACATTTATGTGGTAGTGGCGACTTGAATTCTTTGTGGAAGTTATGTAAATTGTTTTTAAAACTCAATCCAATTTCACGTTTTTAAACTTTGTTTATATTTTATAAATACTTACTTTATGTTTTGAAAAGTAAGTGAGTTTCATAAGGTGATAAGTTTTAAGTTAACTTAGAAAACATTTCTAATTACGGCATCCATAGCGATAGTCGCTATAGATGCAGTTTCGCTTAAAAATCCGATTTTTGCAAAAGTTTAGTTTTTAAAATTGTTTTAAAAATGTCTTAGAAACTTAACAATGATGTTGAAGGAAAGTTAATTAAGAATTTAATAATTATTTATTAATTAATTAGTTTGGATAATTAATAATTAATTAAGTATTAAACAAGGTTTATTAATTTTAATTAACTAAAGATTAGTTATCAATTAATTATCTTTCAAAAGGTAAGATTAATTTTTAATTAATTATGAGTTAAGTAATGATTTATTTATAATTAATTATTAATTAAATATAGGGTTAATTATTGATTAATTATTAAGATAATGTTTAATTAAATTTAATTATAAATTAATTATGGTTTTAACTTATAATAAATTATTTATTAAAGGTTTAATTTATTATTTAAGTTTTAATTAAGGATTATTTCATTAAATATTTGAGATTAATTAATATTTAATTATTATTGAAGATTTTAATTATTTATGTAATGGTTAATTATTGTTTAATTATTTATTTAAGGTTAATTATTTCTTAATTTATAATTCAATTAAGTTAAGAATTAATAAAGATTAATTATGGTTTAATAAAGGGTTTAACTTGTAATTAATTATTTTAAAAAGGGAATTTTAAGTTTTAATCCTTATTTTCCAAGAATCAAATTGTTTTAAAGGTACTTCTTTCCAAATATGGTTTTGAACACATGGGGTTTAAATGTCGATACCATCAAGTAGACAAACAATTGTGAATGAGTTATATAAATGGTTTGATTGTATGGATATGTGTTAGCAGAATAAATCCCCATTCTGTTATAAGTTGATTGTCTGGACATCTGATAGTAGAATAAATCCTCGTTTTATCATAATGTAATTGTTTATTGTGTGCACATATGTTTAGTAGAATAAATTCCCGTTGTGCTATAAGTAGTGAATTGTTTGGACATTTATTTAGCAGGACAAATCACCATCCTGCTATTATGTTGTTTGGACATGTATATGCTAGTTGAGTTAGATTGGCAAGTTATTCCTGATTTGGATATGAATTGCATTTACATATATGTTGACTTATGTAAATAATTGATAAGTGACTGGAATTAAATTGAAACTAAATGGTAACTTAAATAAGTATAAATGGGATTGCTAAGCTCTTTTTGAATTTATAAAGTATGGTTTTGAATTAACTTCAATTCTTTAATCAATTTGGGTTTAAAGTTTATAAATGATTTTCAAGTTATACTATTATTTTTATAAAGTTATTTATAAGTAATAACCTGTTTATAGGAGTTTTTACTAGATAAAAGAGTTTTCGTAAAGTGTTTCACAAATGATATTTTATAAAGGAATTTTTATAAAGGAGTTATAAAGGAAATTTCATAAAGATTTTAAAAATAAAGGAAGGATTTATAAATTATTTTTGAGATTAGCAAAGAGGTTTTATAATTTAACTTAGAGAATTTTAAAAGTGAGTTATAAATTTATTTGGAAAATTTATAAGTTATTTGAAATATGAAGTGAGCTTTTAAAAAGGAAACTTTTTATAAAGGATAAGTGGATCGGTTTATAGTAAGTAATGTTTTTAAAAAGAAATTTGAAAAGAAGGAAACTTTTGTAAAGTTCGATAAATAAACTTATACCATTGAGATAAGTATATAAATGTTTTTTCCAATTATAAAAGGGATGAAAGGGGTTTGGCAATAGTGTTTTGTAAAGATCTTTTGATCAATGCTATTAAGTGATTTTAATTAATTACCGATTAATTAAATAAGGCTTAGTGAATTCCATGTGGAATCAAATCAATGTTGAATGATTATTTATTTAATAGTTAAATAACGGACTATCAAATCTAGATTTAAACGCAACTTTGGAAATATCTAGGGGAAACACGTGAGTTATATGGCAAAGTCATCTCCAATGATGTTATACTGTGCGTATAAATCTCGTTTCGTTCTTCTAGGATAGATGATTAGGAAATCCGTCCACAAATGGTTAGGGATGGGCTGTTATAACTGTTCAATGGTAGAATTGTATTAGTATGACTCTGATGTATCATTTTTGAAATGACTTTGTAAAGTATTATGTTGATTAATATATGTTATTTCGTTGCATTGTGATATTCTATGATTATTTGTTTCTTCTTACCTTCTACCTTCTTTCTTTCCCATAACGATCGGTCTTTCCGGCACTTGAGTGCTTGGCATGCAATACGGTGGACGTATTAGTGTCGATTTTCGAATGTCGAAAGGTCCATTTGTTACAGTTAGGGTCTACGTGTTAGTAAAAGAAGGTAGCCATACCCAAGAGGGTTTGATACCCTTAGAAATATAATTATCATTATAGACAATACTTCTTAAATGGTCATTTATATATTTCTGCTTTATCAATTTATTACTAGTTTTAGGAATCCAAATTTTCAAAAATTTGGAATTTGAATTACTTGTTTTAATATTATCTTTGGAGTTCTTTAACTTAGTATATAAAGTACTATATTTCTTATTACTTTGTTTAGCTTTGAAACAAAGTCCATCTCTATTGCTAGAAGGCTTTAAAATTTAACTAAATTTTCTAAATTCTATTTTCCTTTATTAAATTTTGAAACATTATAAGTAATTTGTCCAAATTTTTGCTTCAGTTCAAAATTTTCATTTCTAGCTGAGTCTAGACTAGATTTTAATTTACAATTCTCACTGCTCAACTTATCATTCTCAGTTTTGCTAGCCATAAGTTCATCGATTGGAGTAGCATTTTGAGAAGATAAGCTTTCACAGGATTTTATGAAATTTCTAATTCTTCCTCTAGAATACTTTTCTCGTCTTTTAATAGGCCAATTTCTAGTTCACCTCCGTTTAATTTTCCGATATTTTCTTTATATGAATTTTTTTTAGATATCTAAGTTCATCATCTAATTCTATACTTATTTCCAATATCTCGTTATACGAGCGTTTAGGACTTACCTCTGCTGTGGTGGCCATAAAAAAAAGGCGTTTTCCTATTATAAATCACTATCGCTATCACTTTTTAAAGAGGATGAGTCTAAGTCGTCCTATGTCACCTGGAATGCCTTTCTCTTTTTCCTAAACTTTTCAAATTTGTTTTTCTTTTTATCGTTGTTTAGTAGCGAACAGTCTTTCTTCATATGGCCAAATTTGTTGCACCCATTGCACTTGATTCTGTGTTTGTAAACTTCTTAAACTTCTTGAATTTGTTATAATTTTTGGCAATGAATACGATCTCATATCATCCAATTCCGAGTCATCATCACTGGCTTGGAAGGCTATGCTCTTTTTCTCCTAATTTTACTCCTTCCTTGTCTGCAAATTAGCTTCGTACGACATTAAATTTTCTATTATTTCTTCAACCTTGAGTTGAGAAAGATCGTTAGCTTCTTCGATAGCTAAGACTTTTTTTTTCTATTCAACAGTTAAAGAGTCTAAAACGCGAGTGACAAGATCAAAATCTATAAAAGTGAAATAGTGTCATGAGATCGTGTTGAATCATTTGAAATCTCTATGATAATCTCATTTGCTTTCATTTTGAACGATGAGAACTGATTCTGTAAAATAGATATTTTAGTTTGTTTCACTTTATTTGTGCCTTCATGAATGACTTGAAGTGTACGTCAGATATCATATGTAGTTTTACAAAGCATAACTCTTGAGAATTCATTTTTATCGAGTGAGCAGAATAAAACATTTATAACTTTAGCATTGTTGGTTGTTGCGGTCTTTTGAACATCTGTCCAAGTAATCATTTCAGTAGTAGGAGCTTCCTATTTAGTTTGAGTAGCTTACCAGATTTCAAGACTATTAGCTTCCATAAATATTCTCATACGTGTGGACCAATAAGCTTAGTTAGATCCAGTGAATAGTGGAGTACGTGCAGTTGACTGACCCTCTAAAAAAGTGCTTGCCATATTCTAATGAATATTCAAATACTTTGTTACGGTAATTTGAAATGACCTTGCTTCGATACCAAATAAAAGTGCATACGGATCTTGTATAATATGGTTTATATGTATATTCAAGTATATAGTCTAAACTAAGCAGTACAAACTAGCAGAGTATTGTAAAGTAAAGTAAATAAAAACAACCACACCAGGATTTTTATACTGGTTCGGACCTTCCGTCTTACGTCCAGTCTCGAAGCTTCCCTTTGGAATACCCTCACTTCGTCGCTCGGCCAATCACATCTGCACGCCATCTCATTACCACCAATTCGAAGCTCTCCTCCGTACGAGTTCAAAAATATGGTTTCGTGATTTACCTTTGAGCGAAACTCCCGATTTAATTTTTTGAAGGGTTTAAAAGGAGGCGGCCATATCTTTTTCTATAGGCAATGAAACAGTAGAAAAATGAGAGGGGGTGGATTAGGTAGTGTATATTTATATAAATATTATATATTATTTATTTGATTTCTTAAATAAACCGTTGTACGTTTTGAGCTCGTACAACCACATGACGCGTCCGATCGCAACGAAACTCATCGGCGTATAACACCTCATTTTTCCGGTCTCAATGATATAAATTTTGTCACGATCCAAGACAACGCTTCGGGATGATAATTTCATGCATTTCTTGGTCGTTTTGGCTATCAGATCATCCAATCTCCAAATATGGCGATATTTATACTTATTTTAATCCGCAACGTCGATCCGGATTCAACAAAAGTGGTCTCGGGTCCTGATTTGACCTATGCGAAAAATCATATTTTTGGACCTTTAAATAATTAACGATTCAATATTTAAATCAATCATTTAAATATCCTATCGTTAAAAATACGGATCGTTACATCTAACGATGCTGCATGAGTAATAATATCACCGAAAGTAGTGTAAAATCTAAGCCAACGGCTCGAAGCCGTTGCAAAATCATGACTTTAAATAAAAACATTTTCACTCCTGCTGCTATTACTATATCACAAACATTTACATATTCAAACAAACATTTATATATTAAACATAAGGGGTTTTAGGCTCAAAGAAAAAGTTGAAAAAAAATTTAGTCTTAGTGACAACAAGTTTGTTTTTTAGACTGAAGGACACTTTCTAGTGCAAATCACAAAATGATAGTTGTAATTATCATTTTCTGTTTACACTAAAAATGTCCTTCAGACTAAAAAGCAAACTTGTTGTCCCTGAGATTAAATTTTTCAGCAACTTCTTCCCTGTGCCCATTTTCTTGTAAACATAATATCAGAAAGCAAAAATCATTATAAAACATAAACATTTATATATTTAACATAATATATAACAAAGTAATATTCTTAGCGTAGTTATAAAACACCACAAAAAAACCAAAGTTCCTCCATTTTGACACAGTTAACAACAACAAAACATTTTTTCTGGACTTCAACTCTTTGTCAAACAGCTAATTCAGCATGATAATATACTGTTTTTATTCTACATTTCTGGTTCAGAAAATTGGAAATCTCAACACATTTGCTCTTTGATAGACAATACATAATTCCACACTTGTTCTCAAATTATCCTTCAACAACTTCCCAAGCCGCTTCAGAGTATCCTTGCTTTTACCTTGAACTTCATAGTTCAGGTTTGGCCCGTCAAAGCTTGTTTCCAGCACAAGAGCATGTGGTATCCGCAAAGTGTCCAAAATATCCTACATGTATTCACATAGCATACTCAAAGCCCTGAATTATTTAAATGCACCTCCCATCCTTAAATTTTTTTATTAACGTGTTGCTTGAGAAATCATTTAGCTAGTAGAGTTAGGCATGTATAAATTTAAATAACTAAGATTGCACTACCCTGCGAACAGAATGGGTCGCAGTTGTAGTCAACGCCATCACTAAAACTTGTGGGAAATTTTGCTTAAGACATCCAAGTGCTCTATAGTCGGGCCAAAAATAATGGCCCCATGGACTGGAAAAGAAATATAGTAACAACTTTTCAGTTAAACTTCAAATAAGATTCTGAAATTTTCATTTCATTGCAGTATATGGTTAATTTATACAATGAGCTTCAACTATGACAAACCTGGCTAATAGAACCTGTCATGTGGCACCTACAGTTAAACCTTCCTTTTAAAGAATATCTTGTGTATGTTGAACAAGATTAACAATATCAATGTAGCATGTGAGTGTGTACATATTCAATGAATCCAATCCCAATGTTTAATTTGCACCAAGTGGGTGAGGTTGCTTAATTAGACATCGATAGAATAATTTTGTTGCAGATTCTTGTGTGTGTAACAAGAAGCATTAAGGATTGTTTCAATATATAAAAGAGTAGAAGAATGTTGATATATAAAAGCTCAAACTGGCAAGGATACCGTTGTAACATATTAACTAGACTAGACATTTTGAATATCAAAATTGATACAATATTAATAAACATACAACAAAGATATTTTATCTTTCTTGTTTTTATTTCAGTAAGCCATTATAATAGTCCAAGGATGCTAGTCATAATTGTTTATTAATTGTTTATAAAGCATTGTAAAATCAAGTGATGAGCTATTTATATCTAATATTATGCATAACTGATCATAAATCATGTCCTAGATGCACCCAAAAAAGAAAGTTCAAATTCAAACATAAAAAATGTTCAAGTTTACTAGTTTTCAAGAAGATGAGTTCCTTGATATCAAAAACGGTGCTACCACTATATCATAACCATTCATCATCAGTTGATAAGAATGGTACATATAATAAAACTAATATGAGTAGATAAAATACATTGAGGATGTAGAACCTCAACATATGAGGATAGAAGATCTTGCCTTGTTATTAAGTAAGGAACTAATGATAGATCATCAGTCAGACAAATAATACGTTAATTTTGCGACCCGGCATAAGATTGTATCAGTGAAATACGATAACAAAACACCCGAAAAACAATTAGAAATTTTACATTGCAATCCCAATAGAGCTAAAAGAACCAACCGAAGTACAAACAAGTTCATAAACATCACAGAATTAATCTATCGGCTACAAAACTCTTCTAAAGGATGAAATTATTATTGCGCCTAACTCATAAAATAAATTATTTAATTTCAGAATAGCCATAAAAGCTCTATGCCAGAGCATTTGTCGATTGAAACCAAATACAAAGTAGCTATAAACATACCAATCGTTAAATTTCTTTTGAAATCCTATGATTCTAAACTCCAAACCAAAAATGCTTTTGAAATTCTAGCATAGTAATCTGAAACGCAAGAAACAAGATAAAACAAATTCTATCCCAATTTTTTCATAAACTTGAATAAGTTACAAATCAAAACGTTGCCATGACATCCATTGAGAAACTTTAGGAATCTAAGTTCAACTGTATATTAATAACTTCATTTCGAACAAAACCACTATATCAGTAGCGTGAACAAGAAAGAAACTATTATTTTGCTTCTTTCTTTAAATATCAATGCTTTAGAATCATATAGCACAAAATGATGATAATAAAGCACAATCTATAAATTCAGCATTAATTAGCACTAACCTTCCATCGAAGAAACATAAAGCTACAATCCATAAGAATCAGCTGCCAAACTTGTTGATGTTCTACGTTCAGGCTTCTAACTTCAAATATCATGAGCTCACTGGCATCATCATTCGTTGTGACATTAAAGCACCATAACAACAAATTCAGCATATGCCCCTTGATCAACAAAGATTATTTTGGGTTAGACATTGCAATAATAATTCCATTTTATGGAAAATGCTTCCACTACATCAGTCAAACCACATCAAGTGCTGCAGAATGTAGATGAACAAAACAAATTAACCAGGTTCTACCAATATATATTTATAGTTCACAACATCTACATTTCATTTAATTCAAGAGGGTATTGCAATTTTTTAAATCCAGAATGAGGAACGGGTCATAGCCACTGACAAAATTAACACTCATAATGTGCACTGCCTCTTAGAAAGGGATTAAGAAAAGGGGTTGTCATCCAAGTATAGATACTACCACTGTCTAATTAGCACTAAATCAGAAGTTTTAAACCCCTTGGACAAAAGTTTGAAATTTTAAATCCACTTCTCCTCATGGTTATGCCATATAAAGTTATATTTATCATTACAAATAGAAAAGATTGTTTGCACAGCTCAACTTTTATATTATAAGTTATGAAAATACATTGTAGCTTCAGATGCACAAAGCATTTTTCTTGATTGTATAAACAAGTTTTCTGACTATCACTCTAAGCAAAACATTTATTTTTTCTTCTAGTAGCTATGCTAAAATTGCAACAACAATTTTTTTTTTTACAAATATAAAACAGATTAAATTCATGTGATCCTTCAACTATAAAAAACTTTGATATCTAATAAAAAAAGCCCAAGAAATTCTGTTTGTAAACCAAAATTTGCTTAATATATGCCAAAAACAGTACAAAGTAGAATATACAGAAAATTACTTAACAATGTTGGATCTAACTTCCGAGAAAATAAATTACAATATTTTAAAATTGGAAGAGACGTGTAACCTTTTTCTTATTTGATGTTTTGAGTTTCTTCATCAAATAATTAATAAACATCTTCATTACAATATTCTTTCTTGATCAAATTTTATAATTTTTTGAGTTTTAGTTTTATGGGTCGTGAAAAGATGAAAATAAATTTTAGCATTGCTTTTTTTTGAAAAGAAGAAAAAACATACATCTTAGTTGTTAATTTTTTGGTCGAAGAAAATTAGTATGTTTTAAGAAATTCCTCTTCGAAAAAGTAGAATTTACCGTAAAGTTATTCATATGTCAGACTAGTTTCATCCCAGTTTGATCCTTTAGGTTGTGTTTGTTTTATTTCAGAACAGCTGAATTTAGTTCTGAAAGTATAAAATTTCAGCGTTCAGAACATTTGGGGTCGTTTGCCCGGATGCATAAGTTCTGAATAACCTGGTCAATTCAGATATTATTTTTAAGCGAAAATTCATCGCTGATTTTAAGCTTCTGAACATTTCTTCCTGGTTTACAGTCTCGAACCCGATGAAACATTTATATAAGCAATAGACTGCAGGCTATTTATTCCATTCTCTCATCTCAAAAAAGTACTCGTCACAGTGCTCCTGCAAACCAGGCTGAATTCACACTGTAAGGTACATTTTTGCAGCTTTATGTTGTTTATTGTTTTTTAATATGCTGGTAGAAGATAGAAAGGATTTTAGACAAGGTTCATGATGGGATGTTTTTTGCAATTGCTGTATGCTGCACCATGTGATTAAGAATGCAAAGAGAAATGCAAAGTTCAATTGATGTGCTGTAATGTGATATGAACAAGTACTGTATGTGTACGCACAAACTGAAATATTTCTTTTTATTTGTTGTAAGCTAAGATTATCAGTAAGCACAATGATACCATTCAAAGACACCATTGATGTGCTTTCTGTTGTAATTGTTGTATGCTATACTACTGTCTAATTAGTGTTTTTTATATCCAACAGGTACTAGTAACAATTTTTTTTGTTAGACCGTTTATAGCACATAAATAATTTAATAGCAGCGAATATAAGTACACAAAGTGTGTTACAACTGACGTGTGATACAAAAAAAAACTAGACTGTAGTTAGTTTCGTACCAATTTTTTTTATTAATATTACCGTATATAGTTGTTTATAGTTCTATCGTCGATGAATAAAAACGGAAAATTTTTATGATGTAACAAAAAATATTTTCATTAGTGGTAGTAAACAGTTATGGCATCAAGGAGAAAAATAAAGACAAGAATATGTGACAACGATGAAGATAGCGAGAGTTGCGACGACAGGGCTGCTTTCACAAAAGATCTTGAAATGGAAAAAGACTTCCTTGAATTGTGTTTTAGGGAGGTTGAGCGCCAAGGTTATAAAGGAATGTCTCTTACGAAAGATTCCTGGACAAGGTTAGAGACAGAGTTTAACGAAAAATGGAATGTGAATTTTGCCCATAAAATTTTTAAAAATCGTTACGACTATTTGCGAAGAGATTACGATGCATGGGTAAAAATTATTGGACTATCTGGACATGGCTTTTGTGCTGCTACCAACTCTGTACACTTGCCACCTGAAAAGTGGAAGGACGTTATTCAGGCAAGTTAATCAATTCTACAAGCATTTTATTGTTCGTGTATTATGATGATATATTTATATTGTAAATGTTTACCTTTAGCAGCAAAATCCAAGGGCAGCGAAGTTTCGGAATGGTTCTCTTAAATATCCTGATCTAATGAAAGGCGTGTTTGAAAAAACGCTAGCAAAAGGATCATATGCTTGGTCGTCTTCATCATCAGTCCCACGTCCTACCAATGGTAATGAAGATGATGCCGACCATGTAGGTACGGAAGACGATGCAAATGTAGATACTGCTGACTTGAACAGTAATATGAATGACGACTACTTTGATGGTATACGAGTTACCGAAGATACGGATAATACCCCATATGACGAAGACACCAATCGCTCTCGACCTTCGAAGGCAATGCCCCGTCGACCTAATAAAAAACAACAAAAAAACTCAAATGGCAAAAAAATAGAAAATCAAATTCAGGGATTACTTGGCATCTTGAAGCAACAAATTGATGAAGAGAAGGCTAGCAAAGGACCTTCGTACGCGGATATTACAGTTTCCCTAAGAGAGATGAAAATTTTGGGTCTTTTATCACAAGACGAATATAGACAGGCAAAAGTATTGTTTTGTGACAAACCTGAACTAAAGATTGCTTTCATGGATGAACCTACTTTTGACGAGAAAGTAGAATTTTTGAATTATGTTCTATATCAGTAGTTGTCTAGTGTCTGTTCTCATAATGTATGATGACTGAATAATTTATTGTACCATCCATCGGAATAATTTGCAAGTTTCGTTTGAATTCACAATTGTAGTTATTACAGTTAGGCCTAATACTGATAAATTGTCTAAATATTACAGAATGACACCGAAGTTTTGGATATTCGTTGGTTGGCACCTACTGCTAATATTACTTAAACACAGAAATCATAGGGTAATGCGGCAAAAAGTGTTGACTTCATCACTTTCTGGAAAACAGTACATGAAGGAGTTGTTGGAGGGTCCTTCCATTGTCATATACAATGAATTTCGAATGGATAAGCAATCTTTTAAAAACCTTTGTCTTTACTTTCGGCAGAAGAATTGGCTTTTTAATAGCAAACATATAGACGTCGAAGAAAAAATGGCAATGTTTCTATCAACTGTAAGTCATAACAACCGAAATCGTATAATAAGGTACAGATTTCAACACTCTGGACAAACGGTTCACAAATACTTTCATGAGGTATTAAACGCGATGATGAATTTTGCTCAAAAAATGATCGTTCCTCCAGATTTTACCAGTCCTACTGAAAATATTCGATCTCAAATTGACCTACGAGAAGGGGCTTTCATAGGTGCAGTTGGAGCTTTAGATGGCACATTAATAGATGCAAACATTCCAATAGATGAGCAAGTACCATTTAGAGGACGAGGTCAAGGTAATTGTTATCAAAATGTAATGGCGGTTTGCGACTTTGACATGAAATTTATATACGTGATGGCTGGATGGGAAGGAATAGCGCATGACTCAAAGGTCTTAAATGAAACATTACGTGATCCTACAAATAATTTTCCTATACCACCTCCAAGTAAGTACTTTACAATTTAAATAACATGTTGATTGAATACTATTATTAACTTCGCAATTACGCTGCTGTAGGTATGTATTACCTTTGTGATGCGGCGTATATTAACACTAGAGGATTCTTATCTCCATATCGCAACACCCGTTATTGGTTAAGAACCTACAGAGGTAATACTGCTACAAATAGGAAGGAAAAATTTAACCATGCTCATGCAAAACTAAGAAATGTTATTGAGAGAAGCTTTGGTGTGTTAAAAAAGAGGTTTCCCATTCTAAATAAAATGCCTCCGTACAAGTTTTCTGTACAGCGAGACATAGTTATTGCTTGTATGGCAATACATAATTTTTTACGTCGTATGTCTCGTCGTGATGAGTTATTTGAGCAAGCCGAACAAAATGAGGAAGATGAGAACGATAGTAATGAAATGTACTACAGCATGGACGAATCAGAACCGCCACCGGTACCACCTAGCCACAGTGATATATTTTCTACTCAATCACAAATGTTCATGAATAATATGCGTGATCAAATTGCCAATTGCCTGTAATTAGTAGATAATGAAAATAAATAAACAGGTAATAGTCATGTACGATTTATTTTTTTGTCTACGATGGATGTATTTCTATTTTCTTTCCATCAATAGTGTAATAAGTATTGAATTAGATTTGAGAAGAATTTTGTTTAGTTCCTGAAGTTTTAATAATGTAACAAAAATAAAAACAAACAACATGTCAGTATTCAGCATTCAGCATTCAGCTTTCAGCTTTTAGCCAAAAAAACAAATGAAGCCTTAGTCAAGAAATTTAAGAAATCCAAATAATCACTGTATAAATGCACTGTAAATAAAACAAATGTGTTCAATCACAATAGATCCATGCAAATGGAGATCAAAATCATGATTACAATACCTGCAAAATTATTTATTTTACCTAATTTTAAAACATATTTAGTATGGTGGAGCAAATTTGAAATATTAATCTGAACAGCATGAGTTTCTAATCAGTTATAAACTTGTTTAAAGTACCCAATTCATTTAACTTTATCTGAAATCGAAAAAAATAGATTAGAAAAATAAAGTGCAGAACAATTACCCAATTCAACCTTGACCTTCTTGAAAAAATCGGACATGAGCCGCTTATGGGCTTGAACCAAAACAACCGTGATACTGCTCGATACAGCAACAGCCGCCATTAATCCCATGCAACTTGGGCTCTTCATCTATTAATTTCAAAATATTTAACTTCTTAACACTTAAATCGGGATCGGATCAATCGAGGAGCATTGGACGTTGGCAGATTTTAGGGATTGAAGGTTGAAGACGAGAGAGAGGGTGTAACTGTCAGCATATTGATCCATCTTATGTTTGGGATTTTTAGCCTTTTCTTACTTATGCTTTCTATCTATATAAACATATCTCTATAACCCTAATACACTTCACTTTTTCTTAGCCGTCTTGTTTTGCTGAATAATATGAATTATCTTTTTTTTCTTATTTGAGTTTACAAACGTTTACATGGTATCGGAGCCTCGTTCATGTTTCTGCCCGCTGCCTTGTTTCTGCCCGCTGCCTTGTCTCTGCCTCGTCTCTGCCTCCGCCTTCGCTCCTGAAACCCTTGTCTAACCCCGTGAATCTCTGCTTGTCTCTGCCTCCGCCTTCGCCCCTGAAACCCTCGTCTAACTCCGTGAATCTCTGCCTCGTTTTCCCTCAAACCTGCTCCTGAAACCTGCTTCGAAATCTGAGATCTGAAGCTCTTGAAACCTGCTTCGAAACCCGAGATCTGAAGCTCCTGAAACCTGCTCCTGAAGCCAGCAACTCGTTTTCGTCCACCCTCGTCCAATCGTGAAGCGAGCAACTCGTTTTCGAAGCAGGCACGAGATCTGAATCGTGAATTAGTGACGATTATTTTGTTTGTATTCGAGCCAGCAACTTGTTTCTGCATTTTGGTTGTTGTCTCCAGGCTTATTTTTGTTTTCAGATTAGTTTTTATTGTCAATTAGTGACGATTATTATTTGTTTCAAAATATGGCCGGAGGTGATGATTCATTACAGGCCATTAGTGTTCATTTAGATGGCAAAAACTATTCTTATTGGAGTTATGTCATGAAAAATTTTCTGAAAAGAAAACAGATGTGGGGATATATTTCTGGTGTTATTGTGGCTCCTGAAGCTGCTAATGTTGAATTGATGGAGAAATGGGATACCAACAATTCAAAGATCATCACTTGGATTAATAATTCTGTTGAGAATAGAATTGGTATGCAATTGGCTAAGTATGATACTGCTAAGCAAGTTTGGGACTATTTGGAGCGACTTTTTGTGCGTTCTAACTTTGTCGTTCAATATCAATTGGAGGCTGATATTCGGTCATTGTCTCAGAATGATCGAAATATTCAAGATTTTTATTCTGAAATTACTGCTCTTTGGGATCAATTGGCTATGACTGAGGTTGCTGAGCTTAGAGCATTTGCTCCATATATCGCTCGTAGGGAGGAACAACGTCTTGTTCAATTGTTGATGGCTCTTCGACCAGAGTACGAGCATTGTCGTGCGTCCATCCTACATCGCACTCCTTTACCTTCTGTTGATTCTGTTCTACATGAGTTATTAGCTGAAGAAACTCGCTTGTAGTCTCAAACTGAGAAAGTTGCACAGACTTCTTCTGCATCTGTTTTTGCAACAGGGATTTTACCAATCCCATCTCAACGCAACAAGATAAATATCAAGAATAATCGTGATTGTAATTATTGTAAACAACCAGGCCATTGGAAAAATCAATGTCCTGAATTATTGGCTCGTCAAAAAAATCAAAGTTTTAAGCCAGGTGATAGATCACAACAGCAACAACGTGGTGACCAACAACAGCCCTTCTCTACGGCACAAGGACATGGACAGTCGCGTGGTAGTTCCCAGCCCAAGACTGCTGCATTGGTACATCCTTCTAGTGAATCAGTTGTGGATTCCTCTATGGACTCTCTTGCGGAGCAATTTCAGAAGTTTCTTGCTAGCCAGTCTTTGTCTCAAAACATGACTGCTCCTCAGTCTCAGCACTTTGCCATGTCAGCTCCCTCCATGTCAAGTTCGAATTCTCTTTCGTGGATTTTGGATTCTGGTGCTTCATATCATATGTCCCATGATTGTTCATCGTTTATATCTATGTCTTCTGATTCTCGCTCACCTTCTATTTTGACTGTTGATGGCACACCTTTGCCATAACAGGAATCGGTACAATTCAAACCGCACATGTTTCCCTCCCGAATCTTTATTGCATTCCTAAACTAACTATGAATCTTGTTTCGGTCGGACAACTTTGTGATCTTGGATATCTTGTTCATTTTTCTTCCACCACTTGCTCTGTGCAAGATCCCAACTCCAAGAAGTTGATTGGGACAGGCCGTAGGCAGGGCGGTCTCTATGTTTTGGATGACTTGCACATCCCAGGTCATGCTGCTGCTGCTACTAGTATTGACCTTTCTTCTTTTCATTTAACTTCTTTGTCTTCTAAGTTTTATTTGTGGAATTCTAGACTTGGTCATATTTCAAGCTCTCGTCTTAAATTCTTGTGTAATTCTGGTGTTTTGGGAGATTTACGTTCTCATGATATTTCAGACTGCAGTGGTTGTAAACTTGGAAAATTTTCTGCTTTACCTTTTAATCAAAGTGTTTCTACTTCCACTGCACCTTTTGATTTAGTTCACTCTGATGTTTGGGGTCCAGCACCCATCCCCACAAAAGGTGGGTGCAGATATTATGTCTCTTTTATCGATGACTATACTCGTTATTGTTGGGTTTTTCTGATGAAACGTCGTTCTGAGTTTATTGATATTTATACTGCCTTTCAAGCATATGTTAAAACACAACACTCTGCTATTGTTAAATGCTTTCGTTCTGATTTAGGAGGGGAATATACTAAGGGATGCCTTTCTAACATATTCACGGCTGATGGTACTTTGCATCAGTCTTCCTGCACTGATACCCCGCAACAAAATGGTGTTGCTGAAAGAAAACATAGACACATTGTTGAGACTGCCCGTTCTATGATTCTTTCGGCTAGCGTTCCAAAAGAGTTTCGGGGAGAAGTTGTTCTTACTTTTGTTTATCTTATTAATAAGATCCCGATTTCTCATAATTCTGGTATTTCTCCTCATGCCAAGTTGTTTGGTCAAATTCCTGATTACTCTCACCTAAAAGTGTTTGGTTCCACCTGTTTTTTCCTTCGTCCACACGTAGAGCGTACAAAATTATCTTCCCGTGTTGTTATATGTGTTTTTCTTGGGTATGGTATTGGACAAAAAAGGCTATCGTTGTTATGATCCTTCTTCAAATAAACTGTATGTTTCTCATCATGTTTCCTTTATTGAGCATATTCCCTTCTACTCTATTCCTGCTAGTCCTCAAAGTATGACTAGGTCTGATCTTATTCACATTGATCCATTTCCTGTTGATAACTCCTCTGATTCACCACCTCTTACCATTGATACACCGTCATCCATACACTATGTTCCTTCTTCTTCTGCAGGTGACACTTTATCCCCTACTACTACGACTGTTCAAACATCTCCTGTGACGACAGATCCTGTTCAACCTCGCTATCCCACTCGCACACGTAAATCTACTCAATTATCAGATTTTGCTTACTCTTGTTACTCTCGATCTTTTGCTTCATTTCTTATTTCCATTGTCACTTTTTATGAGCCTTCTTCTTACTCGGAGGCTGGTCGTTCTCCTGTGTGGCAACGTGCTATGTCTGAGGAAATGTCTGCTTTAGACAAAACCGGTACCTGGGATCTTGTATACCTTCCTACTGGGAAGAATACTATTGGTTGTCGATGGGTATATAAAATTAAAACCAAGTTAGATGGTTCTATTGAGCGATACAAAGCTCGTTTAGTTGCTAAAGGGTTTGCCCAAGAGTATGGCATGTATTATGAGGAGACATTTGCTCCTGTGGCTAAGATGACATCTGTTCGGGTTCTTATTGTTGTTGCGTCCAGTCGTCAGTGGGACATCTCTCAAATGGATGTTAAAAATGCTTTTCTCAATGGAGATCTTAAGGAAGAAGTTTACATGGTTGCTCCACCTGGTGTTTCTCATGCTCCAGGTCAGGTTTGTAGGCTTAAGAAAGCTCTATATGGTCTTAAGCAAGCACCACGTGCTTGGTATGAGAGATTTTCGAATGTTGTTACATCACTTGGTTTTACCTCTAGTCCCCATGATTCAGAACTTTTTGTTAGATTGACTTCTACAGGCCGTATTCTTCTTCTATTGTATGTAGATGATATGATCATTACAGGTGATGACAGTGATGGTATTGTGAGCATTAAAGCCACATTGTCTCGTTGTTTTAATATGAAGGATTTGGGTCATCTACGTTACTTTTTAGGCATTGAAGTACCTTCCTCAGAAAAAGGCTATCTTCTTTCCCAGTCCAAATATGCTACTGACATTATTCATCGTGCTGGTCTTACTGATACACGTCATGTTGATTCACCACTTGAGGTAAATGCCCGTTATACTCCGACCGATGGGAGTCCTCTTTCTGATCCCACTTTATATTGGTTTCCTTGTATATCTAACCATCACTCGTCCAGATATCGCATATACTGTTCACATTGTTAGCCAGTTCGTATCTTCCCCTACCTCTGTTCATTGGGCTGCTTTATGCGCATTCTTCGTTACTTGCAAGGAACACTTTATCAGAGTCTTTTGTTCCCATCGACCTCATCTTTGGAGCTTCGTGCCTTCTCCGATGCAGATTGGGCTGGTGATTCAACGAATAGAAAATCCACAACGGGCTTTTGTGTATTTTTAGGTGATTCCCTTATTTCATGGAAGAGATTCCCTTATTTCATGGAAAAGCAAGAAACAAGATGTTGTTTCGCGATCTTCCACCGAGGCAGAGTATCGTGCTATGGCCTCCACTACATCCGAGATTATTTGGTTACGTTGGCTATTGGAAGATATGGGTGTTTCTATTTCTTCTCCCACTCCTATGTATTGTGACAATAAGAGTGCTATTCAAATTACTCACAATACTGTTTTTCATGAGCGCACCAAACATATTGAGATTGACTGTTATTTCACTCGGTATCACTTACTGCATGAAACTATTTCTCTGCCTTTTACTCCGTCATCGACGCAACTTGCTGATTTCTTCACGAAGGCTCACACTATCGAACGTCATAGATTTTTCATTGGCAAACTCTCGATGCTCCTTGTCGTACCATCGCGTGTTTGAGGGGGGATGTTAGCATATTGATCCATTTCCTGTTTGGGCTTTTTAGCCTTTTCTTACTTATGCTTTCTATCTATATAAACCTATCTCTGTAACCCTAATACACTTCACTTTTTCTCAGCCGTCTTATTTTGCTGAATAATATGAATTATCTTTTTCTTCTTATTTGAGTTTACAAACGTTTACAGTAACAACCAGAGTATCATAAGTTTGATTACAGAACTTGGGGAATGCTGTGCAGAACCGGAAGAGATGCAGAGCAATGTTGGTGGCACAGTTCATCGGAGTTTGATATGCAGTTCATCGGAGCTGGTAGGTTGACATCAAACCACTGTCAGATGGTTAACAGTGAAGGATATGGCTGGAGAAGAGAGTTATGAGCTTGTGCATGTTGTGCATGTATATACAAGTTATACGTGCACCATAAAATCAGACTTGTAGCTTACTATAGAAATTTATTTTCTTGTATGTTGTATAAGGCTGTATAATTGATTTTGCATGTTGATTGGATTAGTAAGGTTGGGTTGGTTGTTGTGTCAATTAAGGCCCATTTACTTGTATAAATATGATGATACAGGCAGGTTGAGTTGTTGTTGAACTTGAAAACAATATCATTTCTTTTTAAAAAAAAGTGCTTCTTCTTCTTGCGATTTTTAGTATTAGTACATTGTTCTTTCCCTTGCTATTCATGTAAGTGATGATTAGTTTAATTTTCGTACTTGCTCATTTTCTCCTTGATATTCTCTGTTGAACCCGTTCTTGCTATTGAACCACTTATTTTCCTTGTTGATCTTTGGTTAATTTCCAATTGTTGTTATGAAATACACTCAAATTCTTGTGTGAAATAAAGCTTTGAAATTGTTACTTCTTGTCAAAGAAATATATGCCTTGTGACTGTCATGTTCAATACAACAGTCATGTCTTCTTCAAGAAAATCTGCATCTTTTCTGATACCTCCTTCGAGTCACAATTTACATTTCTAGTTCTTGATTTTCTTGCAGCCTATCACCATTGCTATTCACTTCCTTTCATTCTTGAGTGCACAAACACATCTGTGCACGTGCACAAAATCAATACTTCCTTCCTTCTTACCGAACTCATCACCATTTTCCAGTTTTCTTCTTCCACAGCCATGACCAAAGGTTCAGAACAACTTGGACCTTTCAATTTGGTATCAGAGCCTCCTTCTGAGATACCCCCAAATTCTCAGATCGATCCACCTAACATCAATAACTCTGCCCAACCACCGTTTCACCATCAAGCTTCAACATGGACGATGCAAGAAGATTTTAATCGGCGAATCGAACAAGCTCAGCAAGAATTGAGTACTAAATTTGAAGAATTTCATAATGTGCTCACTATTCTTTCTCGAGATATTCAACACCTCAAAAATCAACCACCAACGCCACCACCAGTTGTGTCACCTTCAAATTCCTATCAAGAACCTCCTCATCCTCCTAATCACCGAAGTTCTTGGCCTCCCCCAAATACCCGTTTATCCACCATCTTCATATCCTCCTTACTCTCCCAATCCACCAAATTCTCGAACAGCTCCACCACGAATGCCGGTACCCCCAAGAAATCATCAAAACTTCCAGTATTATCCTCAAGAACCTCCATATCCTTCCCATAACTCTAGAAATACATACCCGAACTATTATTACTCAGACAACCCATCAAGAAATACCCCTTTAACTACTCTTAAACTAGATTTTCCTGTGTTTAACAATGAAGAGAGAGTGATCGATTGGCTTCAGCAAGTTGAGCAGTATTTTAGGTTTCATCAAACTAACGAAAGATTGTGGGTTGATATATGCTCTTTTTATCTTAAAAAAGAACCCTTGCAGTGGTATAACTGGTATGTGCACAATGTACCTAATCATTGTTCTTGGCGAATTTTTAAGGAAGAAATCATGGTGAGATTTAATCCTGAAGAAATGGAAAGGCCCTTTAAAGCTTTGGCGGGGTTAAAACAAACTACCACTGTTTTGAATTATCTCAACAAGTTTGAACAGTTACAAATGGCCACAGAGGCATTACCTCCAAAGTTTGTGTTAGACCGATTCATTGGTGGTTTAAAAGAAGAATTGAAGTATGATGTGCTTACCTCTAGACCAACTAATTTTAAGGAAGTAGTGACATTGGCAAAGATGTATGAGAGTAAGCAGTCTTACACCAGAAAGAATAGCAAAACAGTAAACCCTACTATGAGTGTTCAAAGAAATAATAATGTCCATCCTACTCCTCAAAGTTCTCCAGTTACCCACAACATAAACCCTGTTATCAACCATAAGAACACACAGTTGGAGGCCTTGGAAAAAAGAAAGGGGCTCACACCCAACCAGCTGATTGAAATGAGAAGACAAAATTTATGTTATGGATGCAAGGAAAAATGGCATAGAGATCATAAATGTAAAAATCCTCAAGTATATATACTGGAAGGAGTAATGCCCTTAATGGAAGAAGAACAAACAGAAGTAATTGGAATTTCAGCATTGGTAGACTCAAAAGCCAATGAAGAAGAACCATTAACTATAACACTACAAGCTATGTGTGGAATACCCACTCTATCAACTATCAAAGTCAAAGGAAATATACAAGGAAAATCAGTTCATGTCCTGATTGACTCAGGATCCACTCATAGTTTTGTTAATGCGGACTTGGCAAAAAAATTAAAACTCAAGGTTGAAGAGTCCAGAGTCTTTGAAGTGGTAGTGGCTAATGGTGAAAAGGTGATGGGTAATGGTGTATGCCATGATGTTATATTCAAGTGTCAAGGTTGTGTAAGGCCATTGGACCTACTCTTATTTCCATTAGAAGGATGCCAAGTAATTCTGGGTGCATAGTGGATGAGAAGGTTGGGAGAAGTAACTTTAAATCTTGAAAAATTGCAAGTTAAATTCACATATAATGACAAGGAATATGTTTGGCATGGAATGCAGCAAGAAGAAATGAAGGTTGTTAGTAAGAAGGACATTAATAAGGAGTGTATTCAAGGACAAATTACCATGTGTTATGCACTTTAGATTCTTCTGAAAATTTCACTCCAGATATTCCACTACAGATTGTAAAACTTCTTAAAATATTCCCTGAAATTACCACAAATCCTCCACCTCTTCCTCCACACAGATTACAAGACCACAAAATACCTTTATTACCAAACACCAAGCCTATCTGCATCAAACCATACAGGCATTCCTATCACATTAAGAATGAGCTTGAGAAGCTTGTTAAAGAGATGCTAGATTCTAGAATCATTAGGAACAGTAATAGTTCATACTCCTCACCTGTAGTGATGGTGAGAAAAAAGATGGAACATGTAGATTGTGCATTGATTATAGAGCTCTTAATTCTCAGACCATAAAAGACAAGTTTCCCATTCCTTTGATAGATGAACTGTTTGATGAACTTCATGGAGCCAAATTTTTTTCTAAACTGGATTTATGGTCAAGGTACCATCAAATAAGAATGGATGAGGCAAATATTCACAAAAATGCATTTAGAACCCATTATGGCCATTATGAATTCATAGTAATGCCATTTGGGCTGGCTAATGCACCTTCCACCATCCAATCCTTAATGAATGAAATATTCAGACCATATTTGTAGAAATTTGTGTTAGTTTTTTTGATGATATACTCATATATAGCAAGTCTTGGCCTGAACACTTAGAACGGCTGGAAGTTGCTTTCCAGGTGCTAAAAAAAATCACACGATGATCAAAATGACCAAATGTAGCTTTGCAAAGGAGTCTCTAGAGTATCTAGGTCACATCATTTCAATAAATGGACTAGCTGTTGACCCAAGCAAAATAAAGACAGTAGTGAATTGGCCACTCCCAAACAACCTCAAAGCATTGAGAGGATTCTTGGGTCTCACTGGTTATTATAGGAAATTCGTGAAATACTACAGCATCATTGCTAAGCCACTAACAAATATGTTGAAGAAAGATGCATTTACATGGAATGAAGAAGCTAAGGAAGCTTTCAAAAAACTTAAGTGTTGTCTGGTAAAACCTTCAATATTGGCAATGCATGATTTTACACAACCATTTATCTTGGAATGAGATGCAAGTGGACATGGTATAGGAGCTGTATTAATGCAAAATCAGAGACCTTTAGCTTACTTGAGCAAAGCTTTACATGGCAGAAACTTGAATTTTTCAACATACGAGAAAGAGTTGTTGGCCATCATCATAGCTACAAGGAAGTGGACACAGTACTTAATGGGAAGGCAGTTTATTATTAGAACTGATCATCAAAGCTTGAAACACCCGTTGACACAAAAATTACATACCGGAGTGCAAAGTAAATGGCTTTCCAAACTTCATTGGTTTGATTATAAGGTTGAATACAAGAGCGGAAGAGACAATAGAGTGGCTGATGCACTATCAAGAATAGAAGAAAATGAAGAAAAGACTTCTCAACTACAGGCAGTCTCTATAGTACAGGCAGTCTCTATAGTACAGTCACCATGGATGCAAGAGTTGAAAAATACCTTACAAAATTCTCCTTGGTATCAACAACAACTAGAGAAAATTCAAAGGATGAATTGCCTGGAAGTAAATATAAGGTAGTAGACAAGTTAATCTTTCATAAAACAAAAAATTTAATAGACCATCACTTGAACATTATTACCCAAAATTTAGTAAAGGAACATCATTCAACTCCACTGGGGGACACTCTGGTATCAAAGCTACCTTGAAGAAATTAAAGCAAGTTTTTTACTGGAAGAAAATGAAAAAAACCGTGGACGAATATGTTAAAAATTGTGACGAGTGCCAAAAAAATAAAGGGGAAAACATACTCATTCCTGGACTCTTACATCCTCTTCCTATTCCTGAAAGAATTTGGTTAGATATTTCTATGGACTTTATCACGTGTTTGCCTAGATTTCAGAGATATACAGTTATATATGTTGTTGTAGACAGACTTAGCAAGTATGCACATTTTTTTCCTTTGAGTCACCCTTATACAGCTAAAGAGGTGGCCACAGTCTTCTTCAATGGAGTGTTCAAGCTGCATGGAATGCCCAAAACTATTGTAAGTGATAGAGATGTCTTGTTTACAAGTAATTTTTGGAAGGAGATTTTTAAGCTACAAGGCAGCAGCTTGAAATATAGCTCGGCATACCACCCACAAAGCGATGGCCAAACTGAGATAGTTAACAAAATCCTTGAAGTCTACTTAAGGTGTTTAGTTTGCCACAAACCCCTGGAATGGTCGAGATGGTTAACTTTAGCTGAGTATTGGTTCAATACTACTTGGAAAGCTCCCACTAATACTACAGCATTTAAGTCAGTATATGGAATTGATCCTCCAAACTTACTGTCTTATGTGCCAAATTCTGCAAAAGTGGAATAGGTTGAAGAAGAATTGTATTCAAGAGATGTAGTATTAGAATTTTTAAAAGAGTTTTTAAGATTAGCTCAAGATAGAATGAAAAAATACGCAAACTTAAGGAGATCAGACAGAGAATTTGAAGTGGGAGATTGGGTGTATTTGAAGCTACAACCTTACAGACAAATCACTGCTAGACTTCAGAAAACTCACAAGTTATCACCTAAATATTATGGACCTTATCAACTTGAGGGAAAAATAGGAAAGGTGGCTTATAGATTGCAACTACCTGCAAGTGCAAGAATACACCCTATTTTCCATGTTTCACAATTAAAGAGAAGGACTGGTAGTGGGCTGATAATACAAAAAGATGCTCCTAGTTATGTAGAAGAGAGATAGTGGAACAACCTGAAGAGATCTTAGATAGAAGATTAGTGCCTAAAAATAATGAACCCGTGGTGCAAGTGTTAGTTAAATGGAAAGACAAGCCTAGAGAAGAAGCAACATGGGAAGGATATTGGCCTCTGATTAGAAGGTTCCCAACCTTAGACCTTGGGACAAGGTCTGTTCTTAAAGAAGGAGGGAGTTGTAACAACCACAATATTATAAGTTTGATTACAGAACTTGGGGAATGTTATGCAGAACCGGAAGAGATGCAGAGCAATGTTCGTGGCGCAGTTCATCGGAGTTTGATAAGCAGTTCATCGGAGCTGGTAAGTTGACATCAAACCACTGTCAGATGGTTAACAGTGAAGGATATGGCTGGAGAAGAGAGCTATGAGCTTGTGCATGTTGTGCATGTATGTACAAGTTATACGTGCACCATAAAATCAGACTTGTAGCTTAGTATAGAAATTTATTTTCTTGTATGTTGTATAAGGCTATATAATTGATTTTGCATGTTGATTGGATTAGTAAGGTTGGGTTGGATGTTGTGTCAATTAAGGCCCATTTACTTGTATAAATATGATGATATAGGCAGGTTGAGTTGTTGTTGAACTTGAAAATAATATCATTTCTTTTAAAAAAAGAGCTTCTTCTTCTTCTTGCGATTTTTAGTATTAGCACATTGTTCTTTTCCTTGCTGTTCATGTAAGTGATGATTAGTTTAATTTTCGTACTTGCTCATTTTCTCCTTGATATTCTTTGTTGAACCAGTTCTTGCTATTGAACCACTTATTTTCCTTGTTGATCTTCTGTTAATTTCTAATTGTTGTTATGAAATACACTCAAATTCTTGTGTGAAATAAAGCTTTGAAATTGTTACTTCTTGTCAAAGAAATATATGCCTTGCGGCTGTCATGTTCAATACAGCAGTCATGTCTTCTTTAAGAAAATCTGCATCTTTTCTAATACCTCCTTCGAGTCACAATTTACATTTCTAGTTCTTGATTTTCTTGTAGCCTATTACCATTGTTATTCACTTCTTTTCATTCTTGAGTGCACAAACACATATGTGCACGTGCACAAAATCAATACTTCCTTCCTTCTTACCGAACTCATCACCATTTTTGAGTTTTCTTCTTCCACAACCATGGCCAAAGGTTCAAAACAACCTGGACCTTTCAGAGGGGCAAAAGGTGAGAGAGAGGGGCATGTATTATTTTAGTTTTTGTGTTTTTTTGGAGTACTGGGTATTTAGGAATGGGGATCACGAGGGTATATTGGTAGGTAAGCAAATTTAATGAAAATGGAGAGTTTTTGTAACGGTCTAGAACCATTGTAAACTTACCACGGCCTAAAGCCGTTGCTAACACATTCGCAATGGCTCAAAGCCGTTGCAATTTTGCAATGATTCAAAGCTGTTGCAATTTTCCCAACTTGGGGCATGGCAAATTAGCCCATATGATGTAGTGGCAACAAAATAATAAACGAGGAAAGAAACAAGAAGCATCCGAAGTCAATGTGACGAAATGAAAGTTTATGAAATAGGCAAAATACCAATATTGTATCAACTCTCAAAAACCAAACAATGAAACCTATGAATCAGAAACAATGCATTGTGCATCTAAACATCTACATAGTTAGGCAAGTATGGGAATACCCCAATTGTATATGATAGTGCAGTCAAAATCCAAACCTACCATGGTCTCAATATAGGTGAGCTGCATACTACTACTATTAAAATTGAAAAACAAGTTGCCAATAAGATATAGTATAACAACCGAGCAAGTTACAAATCATGCTTTGGTGTATACTCCATCGGTATGATGTCTATGGCAGTTGTAATCGTACTTACTCTGATAGCAGTGGTGGTCTAATAAGATGTCGGTGAAGTATCTAAATATGGTAAAAAGGTCATGAACAAGCGTGGAATCGCGCCACCTATCATTATACGGAAGCAATGGAAAATCAGCCACTCCTATGCTAATATCGGTGAGCATAACAAAGTATAACGATGTAATCCCTAGGTCACCTTAAGGAAAATAAAATGTATTATGAATGCCTAAAATGTACATAACAAGTTAATCTAAACAAACTACAATAAATTGGTGGAATATTTTTTAAATTAAACGAATGATTAAATTACATAAAAAATGATAAAATTCAAGCTCATGTAGAAATGCTACAACTCTAGGAATATTTGCCAAATGCTTGTGAAATTTTAAGGTATTAACTAACGAACCCTGAGAACGAATATTTCATGACGGTTTAGTTAAATGAAATCTTAAATATACGTATACAATGATAATTTACTTTAAATGTAACAACTTAGATAAAGATACTTATAACAAGCTGGTCTGCGGCTGACATGCACTTCCGATTTTGGAAGTACCCGAAAATCGGTAAGAATCTTCTCCAAACTCAAGTCTGAATCCTCAAAATCACTTAACTCGGCAACTCTAGTAGAAGCCTATCCCACTCCCTTATGACTCCTACCTTCCCGACTACCTCGACGACCTCCCTGACCATTTTGACCTTTACGACCACCTCTGCCCACCTCGCCGGCCTCTTCGATGGCTTCAAGTAACTCTTCTATGCCATGTTCATATCCAAAGAGAACGATCATATTCTCTACTCCATGGCCACTACTACCTTTTCCATGCATGTACACAATTTTTTTTAGCAATTTAGACATTTCAAGATGTGTGGATCACAAGAACAAAGTCTACTTTCTGTGTTTTTTGCTTCAATTTATGGGTTTGGGTGCAAAATTTGGTGAAAAATAGGTTAAGGTTTTGAAATTATCGGGTTGAAAGTTAGCATGAGGAGGAGGAAGAAGGAAAAGTGGTGGCGGCGTCTGTTATATGGGAAAATTAAAATGGCGAAGTTTTTTCCGTTTTAAATTTAAAGCGGCAAAGTCTTTGCTATTTTAATTAAAATAGCCAAATCTTCGCAATTTTTATTTCCCCCAACCCCTCCCCCCTCCCCAATTTTTCCAAAACTTATCCGGTGGCTGGTTTGTACCTTATCTAGGTGCAGAGCTAGTCATTTAGTGAAAAAGTAGAAGAGAGATATAAACTGAACAGGTGATCATTGTTGTAATGGTCTAATATCGATGGGATTAGAGCTACAAAACTCAGTGAAAGTTAATTTTCAAAGTTTACCATTCATCCAGAAGGTTATAAGGTGTTCCAAGATTTGAAGTGTGCTTACCACATGGTTGAAATACATGAAAAGGAATGTTGGTATGTATGTGAGTAGATGCTTAAATTTCCAGTAGGTTAAGGTAGGGTATTAGAAGTCAAGTGATTTGCTTCAATAGTTCAAAATTTTCTGGTTACGGTGTTAGTCAACTGATTGATTAAGAGTACTCATTTCATTCCATTGAAGACAACTAGAATGAAAGTGATTTTGACTAGCATTTATGTGAAAAGGATGTGAGACTCCACGAAAATTATAATAGTGTAGCGAGTAAGAGATCCTTCATTCACAAGTGAAACTGCAGCGGTCTTCATATTAACTTAGAGATGAATTTGAAAATAATGTATCATCCATAGATCGTTGGTCACATAGAGATAGTGAAAAAGGTATTTGAGGTTTTGACGTGAGCATGTTTTGGACTCTCATGGGAGAACCATCTTTATTTGGTAAAGTTCATGCACAACACCTATAAATTTAGCATTGGCATGACATCTTTTGAGGCATTATATGATTGGTACAAATCATCGTCATGTTGTCTTGATGTCAATGATCGATTGGTGCTCAGACTGGATATAGTTTAGGAAGTGACTAAGAAGATAGAGCTTGTTTGTTGTGAGATGAAGACAACTTAAGATATGTAGATGAGCTACGCTAATAAGAGGCATATGGACTTAAAATTCTCAGTCAATGACTCTATGCTCATGAATGTTTCTGTTATAGGAAATGTTGTTTGGTTTGGTAATATGGAGAAGTTAGTTTTTGGATATATGAGATCTTTCCCTGTGAGTGAGAGAGTTAATAAGCTTGCTTATAAAGTAGAGTTATGGACCATATTGTTTGAAGTGCACAACATGTTTGATGTTACGTATTTGCGGACATGTGTATATATATTAGTAAGGAGGTAGAATCGATATAGCTGGAGAACCTGGAGGTAGAATCAAATTTGACTGTACTTAGGCATTCGGTTTATATGATTGATATGATACGAAGCGCTTAAAGAATAAAGTTGTGAAGATGATCAAGGTATAGTGGAGTGATGATACATATGATTGTATATCGGAGACGAACATCATAGTTTCTCACCTAAAGTATGTAGTATTGATTGTATAGGATTTGGTAACAAAAAAATTACATAAAATTAAAATACAAAATTGTATGAAAATAAAACAAATATGTATTACTAATAAAGAGAACTTATCGTATACACTTTATTAATGGAAGCCATTTCAATTGTCATCAAAATTACATAAATACAATTTTGATTATATAATCATCTCCACGTCTTTGGTAAGCACATCTTACTTCTCATTCATTGATTTTATATAAATCTAAATGTGTATATAAATATGAATACACATACATATGGTTGCAGAATGAGAGATGATTGTAATTGGCATTAGAAGAGATTAAGGCTCTGCTTGTTCTGTTGAAATAAGGGCTGGACACTTAATAGAGTATGTGAATAGAGGTCACTAGATTGTTTGTTTTAAAAGTGTGGTGCTGATTATTCCCTTCGATTCAGCAGAATGAATAAGCAATAAATTTTTGCTTTTTGGGAAAGCTGATTGCTTTTTGAATAGTTTCTCAATAATACCTTATCATATATAATTGAATTTGTTTTCATTTCTCACTTATTGCTTTCAATTGTATTAACATTATTCAAAATATTCGAATATTTCAACCTCACCCGTATTTTCATTTCTATTCAATCTTTTCTAAGTCGGGCTAAACTTTTATTATTTGATGTTGATTTTACATTTGCTTTTGGTAGTTTTCCCTAACTAAAAATAAATAAATAAATAAAATGGTACAAACTAGAAAGTGTTTAGTTGATGCCTACAAGTAATTTTTGAACACAAATATGATAACTATAACTCACTTATAAGAATGAAAAATACAAAAAACTAAAGAGAAATATGATCGAATGCAAATATATAACAAATATACAAATAAATAATTTTGAAAAAGTAAACAAAAGTATACGAAATTTTTTGTGTTAAAATGAAAAGAAAAGTTATATTTATGTCCGCAAATCTGCCAAAGGAAAAATAAAACAAAAATATGTGGTTTATAGGACAGCGCGTGCTTCAAAAATAATAAAATTAACATCGAAGCGTAATATCATCAAAATAATCATTTTTATGTCCATAAAAATCGGTTGCAATTAGAATGCAAACAAATAATATTTTAAGTAGAGGAATTAAGGAAAATGACAAATTTTGAAAAAAATTTAGGCTGAAAGACATTAAGTTTCATTTTTAGGCTGAAGGACAAATGTTAGTTATAATTAGCATTATATTCAACTTTTACATTATACAAAATGCTAGTTATATCTAGCATTATATTCAGTTTTACACTATACAAAATGTTAGTTATAACTAGCATTGACCTTCAGCCTAAAAAACAAACATGTTGTATTTCAGTCTAAATTTTTTTCTCAGTTTGTCATTGTCCCTGGTTTCTTGTTTTAAGTATTCAGCGATAAACATTTAAACAAATGAAACCTACACCTCCAAAGCTATTATGTATGCATACTTAAATATACGTTGTTGTTTAGGAGATCAAATCTCCTGTACTCAAAGCCTCCTGTTTCCTTGTCCCCATCCAATCGGGAACGCCGATTTTTAGCTATTTTGCAATTAAACCAACTTCTCTCTCCTGCTGTTGGGGGTTTAATTGCAAAATGATTGAAAATCGGTGTGTCCGATTGGTTGGGACTGAAGAAACAGGGGGCTTTGGGTAGGATTTGCTCTCGTTGCTTATAAACTCGCACTTCCATAAATATGCAGTTTTTTTTACAGCTGGTCTTAACAGCTCCTTAACAGTATCAGACATTTGCCAACGTAACACAGATCATACAATTGTACACTACAGCAACGTAAATCATCAAACATTCCAAAAACAAGATGATTCGCAACTAATTTCACAGGACAGCCAGGAAAAAGAAAAGATGACGAAAACCAAACAAAATGAATCATTTCAACAAATTGACAGACAATTGACGGGCAAACTAAAACCTATATGTATACAATTTCAGTTACACAAAACTGTAAATTTAGTTGTAGATGATGAAACAGCAAAAAATATGTAGAATCGTTTTCTGTCTTCAGAATCTTACCACTATACAAAGACAATGATGTAAAAATTTGTTTTCAAAATTCATATCTTGCTTCTCTCTTTGCCCCTCTTCCCTTCCATGAACAAAGGGAAAGAGTGCAAAGCAGATAAAGTTTGAAAATGGGTTCTGATAACTCGGAAATCACCAAACTTGTTAAATCATATCTTGCTCCAAAGATTGCAATTTATGATACAGACCAGAATGCCATTTTATGCGATGTGGCCAGCATTACACCTGCAGCTCTTTTGGTCATTGACATTGTCGTCCTTGTCTCGTTATCTCATTTCCTCCATCTAATTTTAAAGCACTTGAGACTACCTACTGCTGCTTCCCAGATGCTGGTAAATTACCTTTCTCCTGTATAATGACATTTTAAGCTAATGTACATGCAAAAATATATATAGCGACTTTATCAGCAATCTGTACAAGCTGTAAAGAAAAGATTTCTATTTAGTAGCCTGAATAACAAGAAAAAATAATTTCAAAAGCGTACATACTATTTTATCAGCAACGTAGCCGTTGGTAGCACAAAATCAATATGAAACCCTTCTTAACATACCAACTTGACTCAACCAATGTACACCCGACCCTCATCCGACCCTACCTTTTTTGGGTTGGATATGGGTAGCTAATTTTAATAATGATGTATTTTGTAATGTATTATGCTACGGTATATTCTAAACTTTAAAAGCTTAATATTAATTGTATTTATTTATTCCTTGTTTTAAACATTTTCTAATTTTTTTTACTAGATGTTTATAATCTGATCCCACCTTATATATTTAACCAAACCCAATCTATATCTTTAATCCGATCCCAACCCATATAGGATAAACTTCATCCAATCGGAACTTATGTTGGTTGGGTGATGTATTTGGTACTAAGCCACCCAATCCCACCCTTATTCAGCTATAACAATAGTAGTTTTCAAAACTCTCATCATAATGTGATCGTAATAATCAAACAGTAGCATAAATAGATATATCCAAAAGATAAACCACATAAAACGGCTTCAAAATTTCCAAACGCAGGTTGGAATTCTAATGGGCCCAACAGTGTTCGGGCGCTTCAACGTAACAAGCAAAGACAGCACTGCACGTCTGGATGGTGCAGCCTTCATCTCCCGCATCTTCTTCATGTTCCTAGTCGGGATCGAGACGGACACGTCCTACCTCAAACGCACTCTAAAATCGACCATCACCATATTCGCCACCAACATGGTCGCATGTTCATTCATAAGCCTCATGGTAGGACCCATCCTCTTCTACTTCGTCGCCAAAAGCAACACCAACATCATGATCTTCACTGTATCCCTCCTCCTCATCCTCTTCAACACCGCTTCCCCTCCATTGATCCGCCTGCTCACCGAGCTCAAGCTCACCATGACCGAGCTCGGTAAAGTCGCTGTCTCTGCAGCACTTGTCAACGACATCACTTGCCTCGTCCCATTGTCAATCCTAGCCGTATTCGGTGACCACAACACTAGTCAGTACACAAATTCTAGCACCGTCATCTTCATGTCGTTGCTTATGATTTTCACGGGCATTGCAATGGTCGCATTAAGGGAAGTGGTCAAGAAGGTGAACAAGCTTAATGAATCCAGAGACGAAATTGGAAATGATGTCACGGGCTCTTTCCTGATGTTCACGCTTGTGATATCGATGTATGCCAGACAGTATTCGTTTGATCCTATGATACCGGCATTTGTTCTCGGGTTGATCATCCCTAAAAATGGTCCTACATCGAGGACGATTGCGAATAAGTTGACGAAGATCGTTCACGTTGTGATAATGCCTGTATTTTTTGGGAATGCGGGAATGCATACAGACCTTGGAATGCTAAGACATAAAGAGGTTGTTATAACGGTTTTGGTTGTCTTGGTGTTTGGAATGCTCGGGATAGTTGGAGGCACGATGGTTGCGTCGAAGAAGTTGGGCATGCAGATGGGTGAAGGGTTGGTTCTTGGTTTGTTGCTTAATGTTAAAGGGCACGTGGATCTAATGGCTATTTCAATAGGAAAAGATTTAGGGGTAAGTCTTCAATTTTAGGAATTTGTAATTTTTTTTCAAGAAAATGCTCTCCAACAGTTTGTTATGGGTCATAATATTACAAACATTAACGAACCGTATTCATCATTGGTATTGCTGAATACGCTCCTAAACACGGTCAACCACTTCTAGAAGTTTGTTCGACAAATGTTTGCTTCATGACACTTGTGAGCTGATAACAATCGCACTTTTGTCGAAAACCGCTAAACCTCGAATGACAGTTGAAAAGATTTCCACTTTCTTCCAATGTTGGAGGGATCTTGTGATTACAGAGTGTAATATCATGGGTAGTAATATGTTGGAGAGGTCCTTTTATTCATGACAATCTATTGATTTCACAATCAAAATTACCTAACCTGAAATATAAACACATAACTAACCTTCGTTCTAATGGTTTTTCTGCAGATATGGGATGAAAATGTGTATATGGGGCTTCTAATAACCATTCTCCTGAACACTCTAATAGCCTGCCCAGCAGCTTCCTACGCGGTTCACCGAGAGCGAGAGTCAGGCACATACATGTCAAGAACACTCGAACATCTTGATCTCAACAAAGACCTCCGAATCCTCTCTTGTGTCCACTCAAAGCACGACATCCCTACAATGCTTGACTTGATCGAAATATCCAGTACCCAACCCAACAAATCTACTCAATACATCCCATACATTTACAACCTAATCGAGCTCAAAAACAACGTGAACAGCTCAATGTTCTATCAGCAGCTCCAAAACAACGACTTCAAAAACAGCGACACCGGAAGCCAAGCACAAGTTAGTGTTCTTGTTGACAAGTTCGTCAAAGAAACTGGAATCGCTGTGCTCCAGCTCACTGCCATATCTTGCATAGAAACAATGCATTTGGACACGAGGTATGCAGTGCAAGATGTGCAGGCATCGTTGATCATCGTCCCATTTCATCGAAAAATAAAGTTTGATGGAAGAATGGGAGCTTCAAAGGAGGGTCTAAGGCAGTTCAATATTAACGTACTTAAGGGTGTTTCGTGTTCGGTTGGTATTTTGGTGGATAGAGGCATTATGAGAAAACAAGAACAAATAAATCCTTCGTTTAAAATTGGCGATAATAAAATGTATGTTCAAGTACTGGTCTTGTTTCTTGGAGGCAAAGACGATAGAGAAGCAGCGTCATATGCAGGGAGACTGGCTTATCATCCTTTTGTAAACGTGACAATGATTAGATTTGCACCAGAGATTAATACTGGAAGCAGAGTTCACGTTCGTGAAAGGCAATCAGGAAGCAATAGCATGGCATTTGATGTCGAGGACAGCGGAGATCCAGATGAGATTTTCCTCACAAATTTTTACAACAGGTAAAAAAAAACTCTTGTACATTCGACGTTCGAAGTTATTATTTATCTAGGCTACAATTACCTAACACGGTTTTACTTGTTAATGTTGTGAATGCAGATATGTTGTAAATGGAATGATAAATTACGAGGACATATTGGTTAAGAGTTCAGCCGAGTTGGTGAGTGCACTATCAGCGATAGCAAATACAGGAAGGTACTCACTGTACATTGTTGGAAAAGATAGGCAAGGAAAAGCAGCACAATTAACAAAAGGGATGAGTGAATGGGAAGAATGCCCAGAGCTTGGATCGGTAGGGGATATGCTTGCATCATCAGATGTAAAAACTAATGGATCCGTCCTAGTGATTCAACAACACGATGAAACTCGATGTACACTGGCAGATATGCTGTAACTTTGAAGCAGACAGAATCAGGTGCACAAGTGTTTTTGAAGTTGTTTGAGTTTGATTGAATACAAGATTCAAACTTTTTTTTTCCCGGACAACTGTTTGGTTGAAGAATTGCATGTGGGAAGCAACTAAAAGATCCTGGATCGAGATATGACCTTGGAAAAAGGAATCCTCAAAGAAATTTTGCTACGACAATATTCTTTAAGCTCTAATAAAGAATATTTATGAATGTCTTCCGGTATTTGTTCTTAAGCAATGTATTTTCCGGTATTTGTTCGGAAAAAATGTACTTCAAATCATAAACAATTAACCTATACCATGTCTTGAAATTATTCTAACTTGACAAGTTCAATATTGTTCAAAGTAATACCCATAAGCTATGAGCTTCATGAAGCTAATTATTATCGCAGACAAAGAACCTCCTTTAATTTGCTTATTTCAATTTGAACGACCGCAGGAAAATGATACGGATATGGATGCACAACGACCTATAAATGACAATAAAATACCATAATGAAAATGATATGGAAAATGTCCAAGGAACTCTATCTATATTATTCTTCTTCTTCCTCTCAAGTTTTTCTTTTCTCTTATCCTCCTCTCATATTTTCCTCGATACTCTCATATTTTCCTCAATACAAAATGTTCAATGTATCATTTGATGCTTTTTACTATTGGAACTCCATGACCATTCGACAACGATCACGACGACAAAAGTTAACTCAAATCGTAGCCCGATCCAACACACGATTGAATCCAATCCAATCGACAACTCTCCTTACTCACATCCTTTCCCTCGCCCCATCCTCCCAAAAATCACGTCCACAACCTACAACAGTAGCAGCCTTCCTTCACAATCATTTTAACAAACAACATCAGCTCATGCACTAAGAGACATACTTCACTCGCTACATCTCCCTCGCCTCCATCCAAGTCGTCAACCTCTACAGCAGCAACAACAACCACCCTTAGGATCTCTATCTCCTCGCCATCAATTTACCCAATCTCCTTCACCACCATCTCAGCGGTGACTTCTTTTCCAGCTCCATACCCTTCCTCCACAGAGAAGTGTCACCTCCTCTTCAACTCTTAAACCGACCCACACCACCACCGTTTAAGCACAACCTCCTCCCAATGTCTAAATCCATCTACACTGATCAAATACTGACCATAGCTCCATTAAAAGAACGCCTTTCTTTTCTCATCCTCAAACCCGCCAGTTCCACAAAATTCATTCATGTGGGAATCATAGAGCTCGATGCCTCTTCCACCTCCAACCCCCTCCACTGCGGACACATTTTCTCCGTCTCCCATAAATCCTATCTCCTTGAGTCCTTTCCCTGCTCTTCGAGGACCTCTTGACCTCCTACATCTTCTCCTGCTCTTCCATCCTTGCTCGAGCGAAATCCTCTTAGTGTACCGGAAGCTCAAGTCCTTTCTCGCTGACTTGACGTCATGGAGTAGAATTTATACTCTCTTGTACGCATTCGAGGTATCTAATCAATTTAACGATATTACTACCGATCTCGCCACTTTGCTCGATATCCTCCTCTTAGATGATTTGGAAATCAGTGAAGATATCAAAGTATAGTGTCCTTCATCCGCAAGCAGTGCAAAAAATTAGGCAAAAACTGTTATGACAAAGAGGTTGATAAAATTCGTAATAAGATGCTCGATTTGATCTGTGAAGTTGAGCATGAAATCTTTCCAGAGCGGTCAAAATTAGAAGCTTTTTTTAACAAATTAGGGTTGGATGACAACACTGTGGGGGTAGAAATGAAGTGTCTGCAAAGAGAGATAAGTGAAGGCTACTCAGATTCAAATTTAGCTATGATTGCTTTAGTTGGATTAGTTCGCTATGTCAAATGTGATTTGTTTAGCGCTTCTACTCCCAGATTAGCATCGGCTAATGATTTTACTTTATCATTTGATTCCATATTAGAGATTCCATATCCCAGATGATTTCGGATGCCCGATTAGACTAGAGTTGACGAAGGATCTGTTAGAGATCCTAGAAAGTGTGAATGTACATCATTTATTAAATTTTGTTTACAAAACTAAGGACCCGTTTGGTTTCATTTTGTATCTTGAGTTTTGTGTTTTCAACCTGTACTAAGAAACATGAAGAAATAAGAAAAGAAGTTTTATAATTCTTAGCCGTTGCGACGACCAACGGACAATGAAGGAGTTGGATGGTTCCCCGTGCTTTTCTTATCTCTTGAAACACGAAAAACAAAATACACTTGTTTTCTATTTTACATGTTAATTTCATTTTTCAAAATTGTTTGTTTTTTAACAATACGTACAACGGACGCGCTTTTGTATAGACGAAAACACAAAAATTAAAAAGACAAGCCAAACGGGGCCTAAATAGTTTAAAGAAAAACATTAAATCTAACCGGAAATTATTTTTCGAATTTTCGACGTTTCATTGTATAAAAGTTATTTGAAATGTTGTACACACTTTTTTATATATATGCACACATAGACTAATTATATAATATAGGTTAAGATAGTATAATTAGATTTAATTAAATTAATTAACTTAAGATAACGATGATGTGACACTGGCAACAAAATAAAAAAAAACAGTCACATCAGAGGGGACAAGATTTTCGAACGCTGATTACAATAAGTTATTAGCGGTTTATAAATTGTTTGTTTTGGAAAAGTGATTTCAATTAATTACTTCCATTCAGCAAAATGATTCAGTCATAATTTTTTGCTTTTTGAAAATCCTTATTAATTTATTGTAGTATCTTTCCAATGATTCCTTGTTTAAAATTTTCTTTACAGCTTTTCCACTTGTTATTTATTTTTCTTACTTATTACTTCCAGTCATATTTGATATTATCCAACAATTTAAATACTTCAACTTAGCTTCGATTTTATTTTTTTTCTAATCCTTTTTGAATCTATGACAAAAAAAATTTCCACTTGTTATTTATTTTTCTTATTTATTACTTTCAGTCATATTTGATATTATCCAACAATTTAAATACTCCAAACTTAGCTTCGATTTTATTTTTTTTCTAATATTTTTTGAATCTATGACAAAAAAATTTCACTTGATTTTGATTTTAGTGCAATTTTTGTAATTTGTCATCACTAAAAAACAATAGGATATGCATACAAACTAAAGCATTGTTTCATGATGTATATGAAAAACTTATGAACATGCTTTGAAGTTAAAATATGATAACATATCAATTTTATATTATTAATAATAATGAAAACTAAACAAAATTTTAATACAACATAATTTCTGAGTTAAACAGAAATAAATCATGTATCAAATGCACAATAAAATAAATAATTTCAATAAGGTGGGAAAAAAATCATGTGATGTTTATTTGAGTTAAATGGAAGATAAATTTAAATATGTAATGCAAATGCCAAAAATATAATAATTAATAATTTTAACAAAACTATGCGATGATCTCAATTGTCACTTATTTGGACAAGCTAAATAAAATAGTATGGTTGATAATTTTGACTAAAACCATCAAAAATTTCGACTAGTTATAATAAAATATTGTTTTCTCGAGCAAAGCTTTTATGATACGTATTTAAACTATTATAATGTTTTTTCCCTCTGTTTTGTGGATTAAGTGAGACAGACGATAACTATATAAGTGGACATTTGTCATTATAGTTAATTATATCTAAGATAAAACGATCAAGTGTGATTTGTATGTGATTTGTATAGCAATTGAATAAAATAATACTTAATATTAACATTAAGGGTAATATTGTCAAAATAATAATATATATTAATAAAACAAATTTATACTAACAATGCAAAAAGATGATCAATGTAGTTATAATATTGAAGCTATGTTGATATAATAACTTTATAAATTTCAATTATTGAAATTAGCATAATATATTTGTCATTCAACGTGCTTAAGTTGATTTGGATTTTAATCGCAAAATTATCATTCGATATGATTCTGGTTTTTGATATATGTATGTTCAAATAGAAATTCCAAGTATGATTTAGAATATATTGTTCGCGCTTAATAATCAGAGTGTCTCGAAGTAAGTGGGAGTGATTCTTAGTTTGTGGGTTACTAGATAGGATCCAAGAATTGATACAAAAGTATAATTCAACAAGCATCACAGTTGAGGAAATATTTTTGATAAATAAATCAAAAAGTTTAAATCCCAATCAAAATGCAGAGGAAGTATGTGTCTATAAGAAATGACTATAAAGGTACTAAAATATTTATAAAAACTGTAAGTAAACAACAAACTTTTGATTGTTAACGATGTACCTATGTTAAAGTCATTATAGTTTGGTTGTTTAATTCTCGACATTCGATCTGCAAGGACATCTTTTATAATCGGTATAAAAGGATGTTGGGAGCCCCAAATGATATACATAGACACCATATTAAAATGTTTAATGTGGAGCATGTAAGGTTGATTCCTTATGCATTGGCAACTGGAATTAACATACATGTTGTGTTGTCTACAATAACACTTTTCGCTTATGTATTGGACACATAAAGCTAGTATGAAATCCAAATTAAGATCACTAAATGGTATTAATTGTATTCTTGGGTACTTACGAAATACTAGAAATTGTTTATAGAAACAACGAATTCCTTGTAAAGGAGCGTAAAAACTCAAACTTCATAAGTGATTTTGAGTATAGTATGTCCATCCTAAATTCATGATTAATCTTAGTTAAGAAGATTTAAGATAGAAATGTTCTAAATAATAGGTTATGGTTAATTCAACCAATATGCTATGTACATTGCCTTGAATAAGTGCAACAATAAATGCAATGTGTGTGTGTGTGTATGCACAAATTTATAATTGATCTAGGGATGATTCCAAATGTTGAGAATCCTATGACATTGTTATATGGTAACAATTATGTGATACATTATAAAAGAACCTAAAGCTCACTACTTTGAAGTTTTCCATACAATAAAGGCATTTTATTCGGAGAGAGTTATTTGACTGGGTAGATAATTAAAACAATATGGCATACCCATTCACCAAGGTATGACCCTATTTTTTTGAGAAAACTGATCGAATGAGTCGGAATACAATTCCATAACTGAACGTAATGCAAGAGGGAGATTGGTACTGTTATCGGTATGCTTTAGGGGTAATTATGCAATTTATGACATATATGTAACTGATAATCAATCTTGTTCATAATAAAGACATTTGATTTCTATGATATACTTTGTTATATTATGATATAATTAATTAATGCATCTCTAAATAGAAAATACTTAAATATATAATAATTACAAATGGTTATAGTCATTAGAATTTCATCACATTGAAAAATAACATATTGTTTTAAATATTTCTAGTCAAGATGTTCTGAGAAAGGATATAAATTCATCCGTTGAGATTAGATTACATAACGCTCTCTAAATGTTGGGCAATATATTATTCATGTCTGTTAGGGGCAATAAGAGGTTACATACTGATAGTTATTGGACAACTATGGAATGACTCACTCAAGAGTTTCTTATTGGTTAATAATAACTAGGGTCAAACCGAACTTCTCGTAGTGACGATGTTACACGGTACCCCCGACTTGAGATAATATGGAACTTCAATATGGATGCTCAATAAGTATAGCTAAATCATGGCATTGTGGTCCATCGAGCGACTATAGTTGGGTCTGAGTTGAAACACTGGAAGTGAAACAATATTCAATAGAGAATTTATCTTTTAGGTTTTAGGAGGTTAGTATCACGGTCAACTATAGTCAAATCAAAGTCAAAGTAAGTGGCCAGAGCAATAAAGTTAATAATAAACGTCATTATCGAACCAAGGATTTTGGTTTTAAACTAACCGAGTTGAATGTGAACGATATTGGAATTTTGACTAAACCAAATTCCATAAGTCCTAAAGTGATACAGTTTTGACAAAGAGTGTGATAACCCGCACCTTAATAGGCCTGAATTTTTGCTAAATCGAAAACCCAGGTCCACCAAAGTACAGATCATTGGTTTGGTAGTTTGCAAATAAAGAAATAAATGCATATCAAAGCATTATCGATATGACTCACAACAGAATAGTAAAGTATAATAAATCATATAGTACTAACCAAGATCGACACTTCCAATAACTAGCGTCCTTATCAGTGTGGAGCAAGCATAAGAAAACCTGCCCTTCACTGTTCCCGCCTAGCACCAGTACCTATCCCTCTAAACTATCCATACCCTTTTTATTTACATTAATTACTTGCCTGCCTTTTTGTTGTTTATTATTTGATTTCTGCCTTGCCTCTATTGCATATATATATATATATAAATTCTTCGCTTAAACCATTATTATTATCACATTTAAAAAGCTTTAATTAATCTTTAGGGATTTCCGCATTTTAATGCATTGGAATTACATCCCTCTCAAAGGAAAGGTTAACACTGTAAATTTCCATGTCTTATCCAATAGGAGAATTTGTGTTATGTTTGGAATTATAAAATATTATCTTACTAATAGTTATTGAAATAGATATTACAAAATACAGTAAATATCCTTATTTTATACATCTCTTTGTTTTAGGCGTCTTCTTTGTTATTTCAACGATACACTTTTATTTATGAATCTGAACTTTATAATCCATAGAAATTTACATTGGAACACGCTACATTCCAATGAATTAAAATACAACTTAAAACCATTTAATTTATTGTGATAACTCTAATTTATATTTTTCTTGCATAAGTCATTTAAATCTACAAACCTGGAACTACGCATAATTTATCAAATTCAGGGACTACTACTACCCAATATTTTTAAAATTCACATACATGCAATGTATAATTCAAGTTATCAATCACAAAATACGTAGGCAAGGTTTATAAATTCATTACACATATACAATTTTAGCATGTAGCTCCAATTAACATTTGATGCATATATGAATAGATTTACAATGATATAAATCCAATATTATAATAAACTATATAATTTCCTACTCACATTTTTAGCTTTCCAAATCTTCAGATCTAATCCCTGTCCAGTTTGATTCCCCTTATTCTTTCTATTTGAATACATATACCACAAGCACACATATTCTATCAAAAACCTAGATTAGAGAAGAGATTTGGATTTAATTTAAATTTTAGATCTGGATTTATAATTTACCTTGACTTTGACGATTTGATTTGACCATATTCTTCTTCTCAATTGTCCTCTACTATTCTCCGCTTGTATATACATATGTAAACTATAACTATTTTTAAGATTTAAGAATTTTGTGGAGAAGAAAGTAAGGGGTTAGGTCTGTATTTATAAAGGTTCGAATCATTGCCAGCCATTTGATTATTTTATCTTAAATCCGACCCATTCGGCCATGTCAAAATCTCACAATTGACATCTCAATCGGTCGACAGGCCCAAGTTAGGGGTCGACTGGTCGTATATAATTATGGTAATTAATTAGAACCGTTTAATATTTTTTGTTTTATTCCTTATTAAACTGATCGATACCATTTCTTTCCACTATTAACTTACTTAACGTTTAAGTAACGTTAATTATAAGTTAACTCTAACTGATGGTAACTAACATTAGTTAATTATTTTTATTACCTTAATTACATATATAGTTATTTCTAATTCATAAATTTCAAACGTTAATAAAATTTTCATTTGAACTCCGATCGAAAAACTTTATATATGAAATTGATCATAAAATCGCCATGAACCCAATGGTGCAAGCTTCATAGTCAAATTCCAACTTTTGTAAAAAAAAATTATTTTTGACGTTACTAATTATTGATTATTTTCTTTTTAATTAATTATCGTTAAAATTATGGGATGTTACATTCTCTATCCTTAAAAGAATTTCGTCCTCGAAATTCCTTAAGGATAGAATCACATAACATAACACGCAACTATTCTATACTATTCAACCAATATTTTATAATAAATTTTGCAACCAATAGCGTGCAAGTGCATGGTGTATCACAATACATATGATATGTATGCAAAATAATTCTAATCGGCGCCTCCTATATGAATGTATTCTTTTAAAAATATTTTGAAAATTTGGTGCAAACAACCTATATATACCGGTAGTTCTATTGTATGCCAATTTTGAAAATCAAAATCTTTGTTTCTGCATCCAGATTTTCCCACACTTCTATGAGTAGAAGTATAGTTCAGCCATATTTCCATCCTTCTCTTTTGTTCCCTATTCCACTGTACCTTGGAACTTTCTCTTTTGCCCCTTATTTCTCTTTCAACTTTTCCAAGAACAATCCACATAAGGAATTTTTCTTTTAAATTTTTTAAACAGAGTTATTTCTAAAACAAGTTTTGGTGGTGAAATTGTAATTTTTTAACAATTTTTCCCAAGTATTTCAAAGTTGAATCTGAAATGATTTTGTGTGGAGAAAGAGAAATTTTTGATTTTGAAATGCCATATGCTTAGCAGGGAAAGAAGTCGATGGGTTAGGAAGAAGAAATTTTAAAAGAAAAATTCCTTATGTGGATTGTTCTTAGAAAAGTTAAAAGAGAAATGAGGGGCAAAAGAGAAAGTTCCAAGGTACAGTGGAATAGGGAACAAAAGAGAAGGATGGAAATATGGATGAACTATACTTCTACTCATAGAAGTGTTTGAAAATCTGGATGCAGAAACAAAGATTTTGATTCTCAAAATTTGCATACAATAGAACTACAGTAAAATTTCTACTTCCTAACCCATCGACTTCTTTCCCTGCTAAGCATATGGCATTTCAAAATCAAAAAATTTCTCTTTCTCCACACAAAATCATTTCAGATTCAACTTTGAAATACTTGGGAAAAATTGTTAAAAATTTACAATTTCACCACCATTTTTCATAAAAGTATTTTAACTCTAAAATTATGAATTTTGAAACAAAACTTTCAAAATTATTTATTTTTCTTTCAAAAACAATTCATGTAACATCCTAAGCAGTCGATAGTTTGACATCCATAATAAACTCTATTCTATTACACAGTAAATGTCAATTTTAGAATTTTCTTTTAATTTTTAAATAACAACCAGCACACAAGTTTATTTATATATTTTAGCTTTTAAGGCATAGGGACACTGAGCCATGGCTTTACAACAAACTTTCCTTGTCCTTCGCTTGCCAAAATTTATCTTTCCATAAACTTAAGGCTTTTGGGACTTAATCATTACTTTACTTTTAGTAGTTGATTAATTTTCTAATTTATTTTATAAACTTCCAGTCTTACTTGCATTAGTTAAGTGTATATATGAAATTCCCTTACTTCCACAGTTTTCTAATTAATATAGCGGTCGATATAGAAAACCAATTTTTAAAAGGAATATTTCTTATAATATTGTATGCGTTTTATAGAAACAACTAAAGCTGACAACCCAGACCTCAAAGAAACAATTGCTGGAAGGTGCTTTTCAGCATCAACTGATAATAACAATGTTATGATCTTGTCACTTTTTACTTGAATTAAATGGACCTTAGCAACATGCCATTTTACAGTAATCCACATATCTTAACTCACCTTTCCGACTTCTGGTAAATAAGGTCAACTCTTTATTTACCACCAATTATAGGTTGAACTGTGCATTTCCACTTTCTAGTGGGCTAAAGAATACAACTATGCACATTTAGAAGTATTCATTGGAAAATTGGCATGGCGGAATTAACATTTCCACTATATGTCTTGCCTTTCTTAGCCTTGAGTCTACAATTGTCCTCTATGTGTGTTTGCCATCTCATTACCCTCTATTACCATCCTCTTTTAATCCAAATCTCCCGATAGTATCCATAAATCTTTGTATTTACTTTCTTTATTCTTGATCTTTCCTACGATCATACTCTAGAATTCATAAAAATGTTCTTTGATACCATTTATCTTTCCTTTATGGGTTCTTCTTATGGCTTGTACACATGTCTAACAAAATATTCCTAGGTTCTCGCTAACATTCTTTACACTCTATGGAGATTCTTTATTGCTACTGTATGAGCAGTCATCGCTATCTTCTTCATAGCCTTACCTTTGACCCCATCTTACCAAAGCAATTATCCTTATAAACTCCTCATTAAAAAAAATTGGTTTTCGCCACATTTTTTTCAAAAATTAAAACTTAAAAATTCTAAAGTCACTTAATCTTAAAACTTTTATCTTTAAAAGTACAAATTTGGAAACTTTTTTTATCAAATTTGAAAAAATAACTTGGTGTCTTAACTTTTAAAACTACTATTAAATTTTAAAATGTTCCTTTCCTTTTTCTTCAAACCAACCTTTTCTTTTAAAGCCCTTTTTTCATAATAAAGATTTTTACTTCTTAAAATTGGGATTTTTAACTCAAACCATTTATTAAGTTTTGTTATTAAAACTCAATTCTTATACCAAACCATTATTTTAAAAATACTCTTTAAAATGTTTCCAAAACATCTTTTACAATTTTAAACAATAAAAACTGGATTAGACAAAGACACTTCCATCCTATTGTATTCCTATTACTCATTCTATCTCCACTTCCAATCCTTGGTGGAGTCTCCAATAGCATATAAGAGGGACTTTTAAAAGATATGTACAATAAATGCGCACAACAATGCAAAATATCCATTTTTCTTCATTTTTCCTTTAATTTCCTATGTTGCTTCTAATTAGATTACTAGCATTACTTTTAATATAATCGCCTAACGTTATTTCTAATTACTAACATTATTTTATATAAACATCTAGTATTATTTCTACTTAAATTTTATAATGTTGCTATTATTTAACTATCTTTTACCTTAACTACTCTTACTTAAATTACTTCTATGTATATAGTTGTCCTCTCAAATGACTGTTATTTTGGTTGAAACATTGTAGTGTGTTCGCATACAGCTTTTATTTTTGGGATCTCATCTTCTTTCCCATACTATTTACCTCATTTAAAACTAGTACCACTTCCTATTGCCCACCTCTAAAAAGAATTTTATAATTTACAATTTTTTATTTTAGAAAAATCAACGAGCTATACATATGTTTTATACATTCTTTTTCAAAAGAACTAACTTTTAATTAAAACCCATTTACTAAAATTTAAAATTTAACTAATTTTAAATTTGATTAAATTTTTTTACTTAAATAAGATATAAATATTTTAGTTTTTAGAAAATTTAATATTTACTTACTTTTCAAAAATAGGATTTTTTTTATCTTCAAATAATTCCTTTGAAAATAATTTCAAATTTATTATTTATATACTTTTCTCAACTTTTATATTAAAATCATTTCAACTTTTATTAAACTCTTCTATATGGGGTCGGACTCAGAGTGGATTTTTATTTGTCCTTTCTTTTGGACTCTTCTTCCTTCTACTTACTTACTGACTTATCTTCTTGCAAAATATAAAACTCCAGCTATTATCTTAAGGTGACTGTTACACACCTTCCTTTGGGAACTCATTTAATTCTTACTTCTGGATATCTACAACATATAGACTCTTTCTTTTCCCTTATCTGGACTTACTATACATCATCAATCGACAATCATGTGGGGACCTATAACTATTTAGGCTATCGGGGGCCCAACTAGGGAGTCACATACTATCCAGCTTCAGGGACCTTCCATATACTGCACTCATGCTCTTCTTAAGTCAACGCTCTTTCCATACGACTTATTTCCCTTGGGGTAATCGGGGTAGGTGTATATCTTCAATTTCATCCATTGTTCGATTCAGAATCGACTTACCCATCTTTTAAGAATATTGTTGCAATTACTTCTATAGTCGAAATTAGTAGGGTTTGGCATATTATATGTATAATTATAGTAAAAATTACGAATACATTCAATCATTATATCCTAATTATTAAGATCGACTAACTTATGTACCAAATGTGACAACCCGCATTACAATGGGCCTGAATTTTCACTGAATCGAAAACATAAGTCCACCAAAGTATGGATCATTGTTTTGGTATCCTGCAAATAAATAAATGTAGATCAGAGAACTATTGATATAACACACAACAGAATAGTAAAGTATAATAAATCATATAGTACTGACTAAGATTGACACTTTCAATAACTAATGTCCTTGTTAGTGTCTAGCATGCATAAGGAAACCTATCCTTCCATTGTTCCCACCATGCACCAGTACCTATCCCTCTAAAACTATCTTGTGGGTTGCAATGAGGAGATAGTCAGAACAACATTCTGGTGACTGATAAATTATACGCTTTATACGTAACACTAATTTATGCCAATTTCCTTCCATCACATATTATGTCTTTTTATTTACTTAGTCGTCTTGACTCCACATACACGTACGATATGCCCCATCTACCCGAAGTAGACCATAACTACATACGTGTGTGTTTGTCTATATAAGTACCATACTCCCCTTTTGGACCAAGATACTATCCCTGCTAGTATCCATAACCCAGCACCCCATTAGGATCCATCATTAACAAAGTATCACGTCCTCGTCGTCGTTCATACTAAGAAACTCCCGTAGTGCCTAATAACAGTGGCATAATAGTTTAGCCATATTTTATCTCGCCTTAGAGATTTACTTAGCTGTCTACTTCCTATTGTGGACTTAGCTCCACAGAGTATAGAGGACCCAACTCCTCGGACTACCCCACTAGTTTTGAAAGACCTCACTTAAGGATTATCTAGCCTTGCCTCCTAACAAACAAACTAGAAAACAATTATGGCGATGCATGTAAAGACCGAGTTCTTCAGTCCTCGGAAATCGACACTAATACATCCTCGGTATTCACGAGCCAAAAATCCAAGCGTCGGAGACCCGGTTCCTTAAGGGTAAAAAGAAAAGAAGACAACAGAATCTTACCCGAATGGAATAACATATATTATTTCAATATATATAATCTTCACAGTGGAAAATTTAAATACATTTATCAGAGTTAAACATAGACTGTTATAAATCTCGGTCTGTAAAAAATGCATAATACAATAGTACATAAGTGTGGTGGGAATGGATAATAGCCTACTGAAGAATCTTCTAACTCCATGCTCCAAGCTCTTCCAGACTTCTTCTAACTAAACCTGACTACTAGGCTTCCTGGAAAAATTGGGCACCCAGAGTTTAAGGAAAAGGAAATAAACTCCGAGTCAGTCATGGGATAGGTGTGAGAACTCAAAATACGAGTTTTGAAAACAAAAGGGTATCTCATAAGACCACGCCGCACATAAACACGAAACGGGTTTTTACCTTATGATAACCGAAACAATTTTTTACGTGGAAATTTGGTAATATTATTTTTATGACATTATTTTTGAGAACATTTGCAAATAAACTTATAAATCTTAGCAGAAATGCTTGCATCTCACATTTCAGTACTTCGCAAAACTAAATCTGTATGGCACTTATTGGATATTGGATTTCCAACTGAATAGCAATGTAAGGGACTACCTCCCGTACAGTGCATTTCAAAGGAATGCACCCGAGGCCCCTATATTGGTCGTCATGCGAATTAAGACCAACCTATCCGAAAATATAATATGAATAGCATTGAGTATTACATCATCCCAGCCGTTACCGACCTATCCAAGACGTCTCATAGCATACACCACTAAAATTAAACCCGACATTATAGCAGGAAGTAATTTCATAGATCTAAAAGGTGATTCCATACCCAAATTGGTTGCGACCCACTTTAGCCTTAAAGCATCCCATGTTTCACTATTCCCAGGCGTGAGGCTTTGAGGTAACGATTACCTTTTATATAGAGCATATTCCACTTTGAATGCCACTTTGCCATTTCACAATCGCACAACTGATTTCTACAAATGTATAACTCCTGAGCACGTACATCTCAGAAAAGGGTATTAAGCTAAGAGAAGTTGTCTTCTTCGCCATCAAATAGATGATACATTCATAGAGATCAATCGGTATAATCTAGAAATGTAACGTCCGAAATTCATCCATACAAGTTGTCCAGGAACAGGACAAATCGAAGCCACTCACATACCACATCCTATCGGGCATTACCCCTAGGATTAGTAGCGAGTTAGTCCTTGCATACGAAGATCCCAAAACGAAGGGACCACTACTATTTATTTATTTCGGGACCAAATCCGAATACAACAAGTAGTCGTTCCGTTATGAAGATCCTCGCCTTCAAAATCAATGTCTTCAATATATATTTTCTTCACATTCGAAATGTAAATTGGTTCAAAGCGGTTTTCAGATAGGAATCATCCAAATTCGACCCCGGTTCCTTCAAACTAATTATTAACAAAAATATGTTTTATAAATAGGCGATTATCATTTGATTTATTCATTTCTTTTTATTGGAAAAAATATCTTCGAGAGTTATATATATCTTAAGAAAACATTCTTGTTGGTATATATGGAATCATTAAACCTCTCTTTATTAAATTCTTTGGTTTAATTAAATAATTTCGAATCATTTTACCAAGATTTCTTATTTTTAAAACATAAATTTTTTAATAAGTTGAAACCATGTTACCTAAGATGGTAAATCCAAATTGTTTAAATATGGAAATTTAATCTTATATACTTAACTCAATTCTGACATTTCAATCTTATATATCCCTCGCCTGTGGGAAGCCAGGTGAGCTAGGGCACTGGTTACTCCTGAACATCTCCTTAGTTTAAGCATCTTACCTAGATCTCACGAATAGAAAAATCAAGTGTACTCATCGGCTTATTAGAGCCAAGATTAACACATTTGTTTATAACAGCTTATCTATAAATCATTTATTTTAAATTCTTTTAAATAAATTATAAAATCTTCAAATCATCTTTTAAACACTTAATTATTCATTTAAAAACATTTATAAAATATTTGAAAAATAATTGTTACTTTTAAAGTTATAATTCAAAAGTTATTAAAAACCGCTGCAAAAAGTGCTGCGAATGATGTTTTAAAAGCTATATTGATTTAAAATGACTTTTCAATCATTTGGAAATTCATTTATATAACTCAAACCTCTTTTAAAATATATCTAAAAGATTTATAATGTCTATTTCATATTTTTAAACATTTAAAATATCCATTCAATTCATGTTTAAACTTTAGTCATTAATCTGCAAAATCGCGATATTTCCGAAAACTTGTTTTTGAATTAATTGAAAACTTGATTTTCTTTCTTTATTTGAAAACTATGGATATAATAGTCCGGAAAATTCTTATCGTGAAGAATTCCGAGCTATATTCCACTTTATATACTCATACAAATTTTACGGCGCGAAATCGCGAACTACCATTACGCGACGCGCCTAGTTTTGACTTGTTTTTCATTTCTTATTAAAACTTCACCAAATTTATTTCTACTGTTTATAAAAAATTATTAAAACATTTTAAACTATTTTTAAGAGGTTTAACATTTCGTATATACCATTTTATTAATAAAAGGAAAGTGATTTACTTTGTGATTTTCGACGTGTATTTAACGTGACTTGTTAAAACAACCATATTAAACAATCTATACTTAGTGATCAAAGTATAAACAAGCAACTGAACATGATTAACAATCACCAAACATAGCAAACCATATTATATCATCCATATATAATATATATAATATATAAATATAGAGTTTCTCACTTTTTTATATAACATATCTAACTTTTTGTTACTAATTACTTTCCAAATATTCACTAATTACTGTAATTCATACAAATAAACATCTTAAGCATTTCAATAGTCATACTAAACATTTATTACTATTTATAAAGATTTAATTTAGGAGTTCTCACCCATTTCTAAGCCATTACTTCCTACCAACATTCAAACAAACCAATGCTTCACTAAACATCTCCTAAACTCCCAAAGCTCACGGTCATGCCTCCTTTCACTTGCTAATCTTGCTTCCTATGATGACTTAGGCTTAATACTAGAGTTTAAGAGATTAGAGAAGGTTTGGTTAACTTTTGAAAAAGTTAGAGAGTAAATAGTGGATTAATGCTTAAGCACTTCCACTTTTTTTAACCCTCCTACTTTCTTTCAAGTTTTTGAGATTAAAGAAGAGGCATCTTTGGAAGCCATTAGAGTGCATTTAGAAAGCTCAAGAATGAAGGAGAAGAAGAAGAATGAATGAATGTGAAGAATAAGGGAGAAGGAGGGGGTGGTGTTTATAGGAAAAAATGAGTATATTTTTGAAGTGAAATTACCACCATACCCTTACCTACCCAAGAAAACACCTCCCCCCTCCACCCCTTATGGTGCATGGCAGCCCCCCATGTGGTGATGAGATGTAGGTGATGGTGGTGGAGGTGGCGATGTGATATGGTGTAAGATTGATTTGATGTTTGCTTTATGTAATTATTATTACTTTAGATATTTTATTCTTTTACCATTAGTAAATATATATTTACTTTCTGCTCTTATCTTGTATATATGTACATGATAACGTGTGTATGTGCATGTCACAAATGTGTACAAGTTATTTGAACAACGTCCTACAACTTATATACGTCAAACCATTACGAATTCTGATTTTGATCTTCGGTCATATTTTCATTTATTAATTATCTTATATATATTTTTAAACAAACCTTGAAAACTATTTTCTTCTTATTATTCATGAATTAAAATAATCTAATTTTAATTATAACACCATATAAATCAATAATAAACGATTATTTACTAAAAGTGTTATTATATCAATGAACTGGTATCGATTTTCCTTATAATCTCAAATCTATTATATATCTTTATAAAACTATTATATCACTATATTACTATTAAAAATGAATTATTATCATTTTAAAACAATTATCTAGATAATTATAATAATTATTAAATCATTTAATCTCGATTTAAAATAAATTATTAATTATAATGGCATTACTGATGATGCTATAAATACATTTTATGTTTCAAAAATAAAATAAATTATTTTATTTCATATTCTTGTTTAAATATAAAAATGAATGTATGTATCCAGTCTCGTTCATGACTTTGGATAATTATAGAGCCGTCTATCGATAAAATTATTTTCGGCTATTTTATCGATTTAAGATATTTTTGTAAATATCCATTCAAATAAGATTACCATTTTTATTCATTGTTCAAAACAAGATTATCATTATTTATTATTACTCAAAACAATATTATTTTTATTATTATCCTTTCATTTGAATATTTTAAAAATAAATCAAAATTTTCAAACCGATAAATTTGCGGGTCGTTATAGACTTCCCACTTAAGAGAATTTCGTCCCCGAAATTACACAGAACAAAAAACCGAAGGTGTTTGCCCAAAATATTTATTTTTAAACTTACTCTTGTACGATGTATATAGATCATTTGTATGCATTATCTAATACTATCGAATCCACAACATTCCTTCCGAACTAGTATTGATCCCCCGATCCTCTAGTGCGGACCTTGATCAGGCTTTCCGATCAGAACTTTAGTCTTCTTTGCATAGCAGTCAACTATGATAGAAAACTCAAGTACCCGATCAAAACCCTCATCAATGTTCATCTTCAAGAATCGAGTGATAAACCTTTTTTGGACTGGTGTAAACACCTCAAAGTTCCATACTTGAATCTTAGATCAAAATTATGCGACGAAGTGATCTATGCACAATATACATACTTATTAACTTCCCAAAATCTTTATGAAAACCTTTCATTTATTAAGTTTCACCCAAAAACCTACTTTTCTATAAAATCTCCTTTATAGCACTTATTAGTATTATTTATAAAAATGCCATTTATAAATTTATCCCTTTATTTATAAAACATTGTTTATAAATCTATTACTTCGAAATATTTATTAACAAAATATTTCTATCTCTTTTCCAAAAGAAACCATTTAAATTTAAAAGGTAATTTATCTTTATTTTCCAAATTTATAATAAACTTCTCTTATTATAATATATTCCTTTTTAACTTCAGATAATTATCTAGATCGAGTAACTCTAAAATAATACCAAGGAACTAGGTACTTCCAATAGTATCTCATATCCTCTTAACCGAAGGGGTAATACTTAAGAGAAATGCTAACCATCCAAACACATCTCCTGCCAATTTTTAGTTGTTTTCGAGCCATTCGAACTAGTTATCATAAAAGACTTCCTTTTTTTCAAATTTCCTATCTGAAATAATATTATTGTTATTTCAAAAATCCTCTAGAGATTACTTAGTTTTTATAAAAAACATTCATATAATTATCTTAATCAAATTCCTTAACCCAATGTTATTTATCAAACAACACATAGTCAAATTGTGAAACTAAATTCACGAGGTGTTTGTATTTAAACTTTTAACCAAACGATTGATTAATCAATGATAATAAATGAATATTTATTATTATCAACTTTCAAAATTCTTTGAAAACTTTTTCTCAAAAAACTTTTAGATTAAAATCCTTATTTCATAACCATTTTTTCAACTAGTCAGGTTTTATTTATTATTTATATCGCTTAATATTCTTAGAGTTATTTGTTAAACATCTTTTAGTCAAACTGTGAAATCCTAATTACAATATGTTTATACTTAGATTTTACAAATCTTGAATAAAAATCATCCAAGTTATAATATATCTAACTATATATCATTTTAAAATATATTTTTTATATATAAAATATGAATCCTAGGTAAAATTAATTTATTTACCATATGTTTCAAAAATCATTTTTATATACCATAAACGTATATGCACTCATATATATAATACTCTCAACTCGTTCTAGGGTGTTACTAACCTTATCTCTAATGACTTACTCGTCCTAGGGTATTACTATCCCTTTCTCTGGTGAGACGTTACCCCAATCAGGCTTAGGTGTTCACTCAACCAAAGCTCTGATACCAAATGTAAAGACCTAATTCTTCGACCCTTGGAAATCGACACTAATACATCCTCGGTATTCAAGTTCCGCAAATACAAGCGCCGGAGACCCGGTTCCTTAAGGGTAAAAAGAAAATAAGACATAACAGAATCTTACACTAATGGAATAACATATATTATTTCAATATATATAATCTTTACAGTGGAAAATTTAAATACATTTATCAGAGTTAAACATAGACAGTTATAAATCTATGTCCGTACAAAATGTGTAATACAATAGTACACAAGTGTGGTGGGAATGGATAATGGTATACTGAAGAATCTTCTAACTCCATGCTCTAAGCTCATCTAGACTTCTTCTAACTAAACCTGACTACTTGGCTACTAGAAAAAATAGGGCACCCAGAGTTTAAGGAAAAGGAAATAAACTCTGGTTCAGTCTTGGGACTGGTGTGAGAACTCAAATACGAGTTTTGAAAATAAAAGGGTATCTCATAAGACCACGCGGCACATAAACACGGAATGGGTTTTTACCTTATGATAACCAAAACATTTTTTTACGTGAAAATTTGGTAATATTATTTTTAATGACATTCTTTTTTAAAACATTTGCAAACAAACTTATAAATCTTAACCGAAATACTTGCATCTCACATTTTAGTACTTTGCACAACTAAGTCCATATGGCACTTATTGGATATTGGATTTCCAACTGAATAGCGAGGTAAGGGACTACCTCCCGCATAGTGCATTTCTAGAGGAATGCACCTGAGGCCCATATGTTGGTCCTCATGCGAATTAAGACAGGCTTATCTGAAATATAATATACGAATAGCACCGAGTTTTAAATCACCCTGCCGTTACCGACCTATCCGAGGCGTCTCATAGCATACACCACTAAATTTAAACCCGACATTATAACAGGTAGTAATTTCATAGATCTAGAAGGTGATTTCATACCCTATTTGGTTGTGACCTACTTTAGCCTTAAAGCATATCCTGTTTCACTATTCCCAGGTGTGAGGCTTTGAGGTAGCGATTACCTTTTATATAGAACATATTCCACTTTGAATGCCACTTTGCCATTTCACAATCACACAACCGATTTCTATGAACGTATAACTCCTGAGCTCTTATGTCTTAGAAAAAGGTGTTAAGCTAAGAGAAGTTTCCTTCTCCACCACCAAACAGATGATGCGTTCATAGAGATCAACCAATATGATCTAGAAATGCAACGCCATACATTCGTCCATACAAATTGTCCAGGAATAGGACAAACCGAAGGCACTCTCCTACCGCATCCTATCGGGCATTACCCCTAGGATTAGTACTGAGTTAGTCTTTGCATACGAAGATCCCAGAACTAAAGGACCACTGCTATTTATTTATCCTGAGAGCAAATCTGAATATTGTCAACAAGCATTCCTTCCGTTATGAAGATCCCCGCCTTCAAAATCAAGGTCTTTAATATATATTTTCTTCACTTTCGAAACGTAAATTGGTTCAAAGTGGTTTTTGGATAGGAATCACCCAAATTCAACCCCGGTTCCTTCAAACCAATTATCGATAAAAAGATCTTTTATAAATAGGCGATTATCATTTGATTTATTCATTTCTTTTTATTGGAAAAAATATCTTCAAGATATATATATATATATATATATATATCTTAAGAAAACATTCTTGTTGATATTATGGAATCATTAAACCTCTCTTCATTAAATTCTTTGGTTTAATAAATAATTCTAAATCAATTTACCAAGATTTCATATTTTGGAAACGTAACTTTTTTAATAAGTTGAAACCATGTTACCTAAGATGGTAAATCTGAATTGTTTAAATTTGGAAAATTTAATCTTTTATACTTAATTCGTTTTTGACATTTCGATCTTATCTATCTCACACTTGGGGGAGCCTGCGTGAGCCAGGGCACTTGTTGCTCCTGAACATCTCCTTAGTTGAACTACCTCACCCTGATCACACGAATAGAAACATCATGTGTACTCGTCGACTTATTAGAGCCAAGATTAACATATTTGTTTATAACAACTTTTCTTTAAATCATTTATTTTAAAATCTTTTAAATAAATTATAAAATCTTCAAATTGTGATGGCCCGGAATTTTTGACCTCCGAAAATTGACATCAACACGTTCACTGTATTACATGCCGAGCAATCTAATGCCGAAAATACCAGATCGTTAGGGAAAAAGAAGAAGTGGTAGAAGAAGAAAATAGAAATAACAACATAGAATCTCACAGTCGCAGCGGAACAATATATAATAGATAATAGCATGTCTCTATACAAAATGAAACTAAAACAATTATTTATACATTACATCATCAGAGTACAACACAATCGATAACTCAATACTGGATAATTATAATAACGTGTCCTTACAAAAGCTGAGTATACAGCGTACCATACACAGCGGAATAAAAAATCAAGTATGTATGATACATCTCGTCATCCAGCTCGTCTCCTGAACTCCATAGCATCCTATCTTGTATCTGTTATACTCGTTCTAACACGAGCATTATAATAAAATAACACCCAAGTCAGTATGGAAAACCAGTGTGAGAAAACACACTCAATTTGAATTATTAAAGTTATCAAAATCCGTTGAAAAACAAAGGTATCTCGTAAGACCACGCCACACATAAACACGACAGGTTTTTACCTTACGATAACCAAAACATTTCATATCAAATCCTCTGATATTATAATAGTGTCTAAGTACAAATACTTATTCAAATAGCTGAAATTGTTACATTAATTAAATTCCAGCATACTAGGCTCTACAATCAAAACCGTAAAGGCACGTATTGGAGAATGGATTCCATACGAATGACTAGGCACTGGGGTACCACCTGTCACAGTACACGTCTAGAAACAACGTACCGAGGACCACGTCGGGATCCCCTGCAACACAAGACCGGACTACCCCTAACCTGGATAGACCGAATATGCTATCAGCCCGGGTGTTCCCACCCTTTCCGAGCTCCTTCCATGAATTGTAGTAATAATATCCGAGGGTATCTAGAAAGGTGATAAACATACCCTAATTGGGTGCTACCCACTTAGCCTTGCTGCATCTCACCTGCTTTTCAGTCATTCCCGGTTGATGATGCTAGAGGCTACGATTACCTTTTTAAGGAATTTTCACTTAGAATGCTCATTGTCCTTCAATGACAATGTACTGATAGCATTCATCCATACAAGTTCGTTCTGGGTCCGAATGGAACCGAAGGCACTACTCCTACTACATCCATTTTGGAAAAATCCTCAGGATTAGTAGCGATTAGCCTTTGCACTTCACTGCTCCATCTTCGACTCCATGCTCTTGTTTTCCTTTCGAAAACGTACTCGTTGGATCGAAGTGGTTTTCGGATAACTTATCCGATCTCGGTTACTTTGAAAAAACGTTCGATATTTTCGGTAAACTCAACCCCGGTTCTTTAGGAAATAAACAGACGAAAATAAGATCGGAAATCACCTCTTAACCGTTAGTGGACGGATTTCCTTATTATCGTCCTAGAAGAACAAAATGAGTTTATACGTACGGTATAGCACCTCGAACGATAACTATACCATATAATTCCCGTTTATCTCCTAGATATTCCTAAAGTTATATTTTGGGTCCAGATTTGATGGTCGGTTATTTAACTATCAAATAAAAAGTCATTCAACCAAATATTCCATTTTCCACTGAAAAACTTCAAATCTCTATTTAATTAAATTTTAATAAATTAAATCTATTATCAAAATTCATATACTTATCTTACCGAAGTAAGTACGTTTACTAATTATTCTTTCAAAATATTTGAATTTTTTTAAAAATAAATATGGAAGTACCACTGCGGTATCAACCATGGATTCACAGCTCAATGGTTACGTCTCTATCCCAGAGAAATCCAAAACTTAACTGCAGGCACTCACTTCCTCCGATTTCGCCACGAAAGCATACCATTACTTTACGAAAACTTTATTTAAAAATTTTCAAAATAATATTTATAAAGTTTCTATAATAATTTCCAAGTTTTAAGTTTAGGCAAATACTTTTTAAATAAAGGTTATTATATAAAATATTAGTATTGAATACTTTATCCCTTTAAAATAATAAGACTAATTAATTCTTAAATAATAATTAACTTAATATCAACCATTTATAAAAATACTTAATTAATACTTAAATATACTTTAAACAATTTTAAACAACTAAATAATTAATTTTCTGAAATATTTTAAAACACTTTTAAATTTTCTAGTTAATACTTAAAAATCCCCTTTTTTAAATAAACTTAACTTCTCAGAAAAATATATTTTTCAACTCCCATATAGCCAGTCTAATATTAATAAATCCTTCTCGATTTATTTCCAATTTTATTTACGTCCCAATTTCGTAAATTCCCTTTTCACATTTCTAAACATAAATCTACCATTTATTTTTAAGCCGATTTACCCATCTCCTTATAAATCCTCACCGTAAATTTATAATTTCAATTTATCCACTGATAATTACTTTACTTTATTTATAAATCTTGTTTATAAATTCCATAGTCTCATTTCTCGTTTATAACGATTTCTCAATACTTAACCGATTTTAAATCGATTTCTAAATTAAATTCCATTTTTAAATTGATTCTTAAATAACCCAACCATATTCGAAAACCCACTAAATTTAGATTTCACTTTCTTTTTATAATTTAAAATCTTATTTAAGATCTAGTATACCAATTTCATATTTTATCTTCAAATTTCCCTTTTATTTTTCCCAAACTATTTTAAATCTCGATTTTTAAAATCTTTTTCACTTAAACAAAAATCACTTAAGTTTTATTATTTTAAAATCCTTTTATTTACGTTATTCCAAAATCTCTACTTTTTCCATATTCCGAAATTATCAAGTACAAATTTTAAAATCAAAACAATTTATTTTACCCAAACTTCACTTCTTTTAATAAATCCAAATCTCATTATAAATATTTTTTTACTTCCAATTTTCTTTTTAATTTCAATATACATATTTATGGTATTTTAAAATACCATATTCTAAACCAGTAATACCATAGCATCCAATAAATTCAAATTTCACTATAATCTATCACAGATTATTCATTATATCATATCACTGAATATGAAAATAATTTCAACATTTTTGAGGAATCCAGTTGGATCCCTCCAACCTATTTCCCTGCATCCACAGATGTTAATACAATATAAAAATACCAATCCCACTTAGAGGTGGATACTGCGGTATATAGGGTCATCCGCTATTATGCGGGGCGTATATGGTCTCATCCGCTACGTATATGCGGGAATATCAGTCACTCCAATATATATACTACTATATATAATATCACATCCAACTGATAATAATTTATCAATTCTATCAATTAATCAAAAATTAATTTTAACTGTTTAAAATTAATTATGATAATCCAAAATTGAGTGAGATTAACTCACATTGATTTTTATTGTCGTCTTCGCGTTCCGGCTTCGATTTAATTCGAATGCGTTTGAATTTATCTGAAATTCCTGCAAGTTCCATTTTCAACCAAACTGATTCCATAGCCAAGATCTCCTTGATACAAACCCAACGCGATCGACCGCGTTGGATTTGGATCTAAAACGAACGAGTTACGTAATTTATAAGAAATTGGAATTTTTAATTTACTAATAACCTTTAACATTTTAAATTACCTGTAATTAAGCTAAACACTTCCTTCCCCCTTTTACCTTTTTGCTCACTCGTGTAACCCACTCGAGCCACCTCCACTTCAACGCTGCTGCCACCCCAGTTCACTAGCCACCGCGGCGACCTTCTCCCCATGCCCCACCGACCTCGACAAGTTCCCACATCCCACCACGTTGTCGATGCAAGTCCCATCGTCGAGCTTTTTCCTAAAAACTACCGCACGTTTAACTTGCCATGGCCGCCGCCACGCTCGTCCATTTGTCACCAAATTAGGACTGCACCTAGCTCTCATCCCCACGCACCTTTCCCCTTCACGACTCGTCGCCTGAAAGTCGCCCAAATCGCCGTAGTTCGCCAATAACCGCTGCGTCTTCAGCCTCCTCTAGCTGCCGCCACGAGCCATCATCGATGATCTCCACCGGTCAAAAACTTCCCCTCCTCACGCCGAGCATCTTCACAGTTGGAAACCTCGCCTGAAAAGACGCCGATGGGTCTTGGTGATTCACGGCCGTTGGATGCGGCATAATTTATACAGGAAGACGAACGAATTTTGAATTCTCATGAGCAGGAAGAAGCACGCGACATTTTATAAGAAAATACAGTATAGGCTCGGCTGCGTGTTTTTAAAAAGAGATGGAGGGAAAAGATGCCTTATGTTAATGAACAAGTAATAGGCATTAGGGTGGTGGCTGATAGAAAGAAAAATAGACATATGCGAAGGGTATGGTCAAATCAAATATATATATTTATTAAAATTTAAATCGTCTCAATTTACACAACTCAAAATCTCGAACCCCTATCGAGGCATGCCGCTAGGCATTTATAATGTTATACCCCTATTTCGAACGCAATGGAAAAGGTTTCGAGTCCTAATTCGATCGTGGAGAAGATAGCTTTTTCGACCCAATTTTTATATTGAATTTTCGATATAAATTTCAGTGCGTTTGTATCCCGTACGACCACACGATAACTCCAAACGTTATGAAATTTGAAATACGATAATAATAAACTATTACAGATCCAATGGAACTAGTTTCGTCGAAATCTGAGACTGTGCCCCGGAAGGCTATTTTTCTACGTTAATTCAAACGATATATTTTAAAACTGAACAAACCACTTTCAAATTCAATTTAAATTTTTTTATTACCTTCAATATTATTAATATAAATTTTATAAGCCTTTAAATTATTTTTAACAAGTTTAAAACTCCAGATTCACTAATTTACCCAATATTCAATTATTAAATTCAATAATTAAATTATCCAATAAATGGTTATATTTGAAATTCAAGTTAAAAATTAACCTTTAAATATTTAAAATCAATTAAATATTCCAATTTCAAATAACCAAAATTCTGGGTCGTTACATTCCTTCTCCCTTATAAGAATTCCGTCCTCGAAATGTCCAAGTAAGAAGAATGGTCCAAAACCCGTTAACTATTTTCCCAAAACTACACAGTTTCAAACAACTCCCCGAAAACAATTTTCTTTTATTGAAACTACATTATCACTCCTACTAATTTTCTAAATTAATCCATAGATTACACTAATATTATCCCCTTATTCATTCAAATTATAGTTTAAAATCAAATTTTAAATTATCAAAATTTTCCTCAAAATTTTTTAACTCCTTAAATTTTCGAAAAATTTCGCCATCGTCTTCTTTGCGCGACTAGATCCAAAAAACTACAAAACGCCTCTACGAGCCCAAATCATCAAAAGAAAACAAAAGCCCAGTGGCTCAATCAGAAAACCATCAAATTTAAACATCAATATAAACACATACCTTTTTGTCGGGCAACCAAATTTTTACTTCTGAAATTGAAGACATCAATTTAGCTTTTGCTTTTAATTACCTGCATCTCACTTACCAATAGTATCCAATCATACAATTCAAATCATTTAATTCAGCATTTTCAATTTTCAATATTCATTTCACCAACGTCGTACGATGTACATATATCATCCGTACGCAAAATTAAATCTGATCGCTCACTCGAGCACACAATTTCACTTCCGAACTAGTATCGTTCACACGACTCTCTATTGCGGACTCAGATCTGGTTTCTTGATTAGAAATCTTCATTCTCCTTGCATAGCCATCTACTATGATAGAAAATTTCAGAATCAATCAAAAATCCATATCCAGGGTTCGTCGTCGAAAATCGAGTGAAAAATCCCAATAAATCGATATAACTATCTCAAAATTCTGTGCTCGAATCTGGATCAAATCGCTATGCGAATAAAATAATATACGTACAACTTATGTATTAATTGCAATTGATTCATAGCTATATCAAATTCTTTTATTCACAATTATTTCATTTCTATCAATTATCTACACTTATCATTTTTCACACCTTTTATTTAATCTTCATTCAAATACTTACTTAGTATATTTCCCAATACCAATTTTACTTAAGAATCTCATCATCAATTTCTTAAGTCTATTATAAACATTTTATACAACTTCTTGTATTTATTTTCACTTCACCACTTAAGTTTATATCCATTTTTATTCAAATTAAATTTTTAATTCCATTTGAACTCAATTTATCTTCCAAATCTTAAATATTGAATTTTATTGACCATGTCTCAACCCATATTTGATTCACTAATTTATTGTCATTAGTTCCATCCACTAATTCATTCCAATCAAATTCAATTTCAAATTCGTTTAACTTACTAATTTAATTAATTAGTTCATTCACTAATTTTATTTCAAATCTCACTAAATTCCATTTTCAACAATTCTTTTTTTCCATTTAGCCTACTTAGGCTAAATTCTCAAATCCTCTTTATCTAACTTAATTCAAGTTAATTTCCATTCCAATTCAAATTTCAAAATTTCTTAAGTTATCAAACTTTCTAATATTCCACAAAACATTTCCAAATAAAATCCCAGAGTTTAAACAATTACTTAATATTTCAAAATCATTTTTGAAGTCATATATATACCCAAAATCCCTTGGTATATCAAATTGTTCCTTTGCATTTCAAAATCAAACCAGATTTGCAAACAAACTCCAATTCAAAACATTCAGGTAGCAATAACTCCCTTGGAAACTCGAAAATGAACACCGATGATGTCGCGATCGTCATCGGAATATTTTCCAGCGACCGAAGTGAGTTTAGTGCTTTTATTCCTTAAAAAAACATTTTAAATATTTTCAATTAAAAAATATTCTCCAAATATATCACTATTATTTTCCAAGACTTCAAAAACATTTCAAAACCAATGGGAATTAAATTCCCAAATTTCCAACCTTTAGATCCTTTATAAATCGTTTTTACAAACCATATCATCTTTAAATATACCTTGGAATTTCATTACATTTCAAATTATAAACCACATTTATAAACCCGTATTTACAAATTCCATTTTGTTATATGAATTATTTTTTATCTATTGACTAAAATATCAACTTTTATTTCAATCACCACAATAACAAATGATAATAGTTTAATATTATCATTTCCTAACAACCAAGCACACCATATATAACTATAATAATTTATGAAAATTATTACTTTTATATATATAAATAATTTGGGTAAAATTTTTTCATTTACCCCATTTTAAACAATACCGTGTCGAATTGCTCTGTACAAGTGTTTAGAGATCCCTATCAATAACGTTAATTACTCGTATTGACCAGAATCCATAAGCCACTAAACAAATCAATCAACACAGTATAAAACAGTTTTATATTCACTAACAAATACGCGCTCATATTTATTAATACACTCAAACTCATTCTAGGGTGCTACTGCCCCTATCTCTAATGAGTTACCCCCATCAGAGCCAAGGTTCTCACTTAACCTTTAGCTCTGATACCAAGTGTGACGACCCGGAATTTTTGACCTCCGAAAATCGACATCAATACATTCACTGTATTACATGCCGAGCAATCGTATGTCGGAAATATCAGACCGTTAGGGAACAAGAAGAAGAGGTAGAAGAAGAAAATAGAAATAACAGCACAGGATCTCACAATCGCAGCCGAACAATAGATAATAACATGTCTCTATACAAAATGAAACTACAACTGTTATTTATACATTACATCATCAGAGTACAACACAATCAATAACTCAATACTGGACAGTTATAATAACTTGTCCTTACAAAAGCTGAGTATACAGCCTACCATACACCACGGAATAAAAAATCAAGTACGTATGATATGTCTCATCATCCAGCTTGTCTCTTGAGCTCCATAGCATCCTATCATGTATATGTAATACTCGGTCTGACCCGAGCATTATAATAAAATAACACCCGAGTCAGTCTGGAAAACCAGCGTGAGAAAACACACTCAATTTGAATTATTAAAGTTATCAAAATCCTTTGAAAAACAAAGGTATCTCGTAAGACCACGCCACACATAAACACGATGGGTTTTTACCTTACGATAACCAAAACATTTCATATCAAATCCTCTGATATTATAATAGTGTCCAAGTACAAATACTTATTCAAATAGCTGAAATTGTTACATTAATTAAATTCCAACATACTAGGCTCTACAATCAAAACCGTAAAGGCACGTATTGGAGAATGGATTCCACACGAATGACTAGGCACTGGAGTACCACCTGTCACAGTACACGTTTAGAAATAGCGAACCGAGGAGCGACCTCACTTGGCCTGGTTATGGCTCCTGTTTTAGTCATATCAAGCTGACCCGAAGGTCGGGGCTGTGTTCTTACCTCATACCAGTAGCGTTTGCCAAACCATCCTACTTTGTTTTGGATTTTCCACCACGTGCACAGTTGTTAAAGTGGTTTCAGAATTGGCAGAGGTATGACAATATCCGACCCCGGTATCTTTAACAACCAAACGCTTATTTCACACCGTGGTCATTTCATAAAACATTTTTAATAATAAATCCAGAAACAGTTTATACCTTCATATCAAGATATCTATATACTTATTTCAAAAGTATAAACATATTCACAAATGCCAAGGAAGATTTCTTTCAATCAATTTCGAAATTAATTTATAAATCTCTCTTAAACCATTTATAAACTATTTATATGCTTTTGAACCATTTATAAAGCTATTTATAAATTCCAAAATAGTCAACTCTTCCCCTTTTCATAAACTTCTACTCAAATTCCTTTAAATGCTTCCAAATCCCTTTACACAAGTTCTTTATAAAACCCTTTATAAAATCCTTTAAAACCTTTATAACACCTTTATAAAACCATTATAAAATCCTTTATAAAAATCTTTTATAATATCCTTTTATAAAAATCCATTATAAAATCTCTTACAAAACTTTTATAAATTCCTTATAAAACTCCTTACATTTTTATTTATTAAAGTTATTATAAAATCTATATTTATTATATTAAATTGAATTTAAATAAACCTCTTAAAACTATATTAAATATTTATTAGATTAAATTTTAAACCATTTAAAAATATATTTCTAAAACTAAATAAAATTATAAGTAAAAATCTTAAACTTACTTTTTAAACCATATATTAACTTATAACTTGAAACTTTAAAACATATAAAATAAATTATTTTCCAAATATAATTTTTTTTAAATAAAATCATTAAATTAAATTTAAAAATCAAATTTATATATCAAACATACTTTACCATTAAAAAATAATTTAAAACAGACCAATAGTGTCCGTATATAATTTTCTACCCTAAGGTCAAGTGATAGGGTATGTATCATTTCAACCCAAAATAGTTAAATTTCCGGGTATATATCATTTCAACCCATATCCCGAATCAATAATTTCCAAATCAATAAAATCGCTCAGGTATGTATCATTTCAACCCATAACAATTTTTCCTAACCTATAAGATCATTCGGATATGTATCATTTCAACCCATAATAATAACACGGATATAAACATCCAATCATCCAAAATGTCAACAAATAAACATCCATCACAATCAATATCCAAATCAGCCAATAAATCACAACAATTATTTAGTTATCATTATCAGGTATTTAACTAAAAATTTAAATTCAATATTAATTTAAATGGCAATTTAATTCAATATAAATTCAAATTAAATTTAAATGAAAATTTAAATTACCAAACATCAATCAATAAATTTCTTATCATATCATAAATTTAATTCAACTAACATAAGAAGGTTTAGTATTTGTGAGTGGGTTAAATCACCCAACTTTGATTTCTAGTCGATTTAAAATCCAATAAAAGCCCAAAATTTGAATAGTCTCCAGTTTCAACCAAACCAGCTCCATGTTATCCGGAATTTCGATACAATCCCTACAGAAGAAACCACGTCCAAATCCGAGTTCATATGAAAAGGTTATGATAGTTAGAACGTTGAAAATTTGAATCTAAATTAAAATAAATAGAAGGGCAAATACGTAATTATCCTTACATCTCAAAACCCTAACGGAGAACAACATCGAACGATTCGAACCCATAACCGCCACTCTTCACCTTCTGCCGCACGCCCCTACGACCAACATCGCCTGGATCCGGCGCCACCACGAGACGCGTCTAGTCGCGCCGCACCACCAGGCCAAGCGTGGCCTACTCCAGCATCCCCAATCAACCTCCGCTACCGCCACCTATCTACGCCGTTTCTGGCAGACTCGAGCCAATCCACGACAAACAAATACCACCGATTGCCTCTGCTCACCATCCTCTTCCAAACGCCACTCCCCGATCGTCGAATGGTCGATGATCCACCATCGATCACGAAACACTAATATGGATGGCCGAGAATAAACTGTTGATTTCTGGCCAAACCATGATTCGATTGCAAAAACGAAATGTAGATGTAGATTACGCTCGTCGAGAGCTTCGCAACGATATATTATTCGATAGGTTTCTTGGAGTTTGAATTTTGAAGTTTGATTTGAAATTGAGAAATTAGGGTTTTCTGCCATTGAGAAGGATTATGAACAGGTAGATTGAAAATGTACGTACAGACAACAGAAAAAGACGGCTATGGTTTCTGTAAATATCTATTTATATAGACATGAATGCATAAGAACGAATGGACAGATCGAACTGGGTCGTAACGATAACAATGAATCGAAAAGCCCGTTTCGTTCCCTAAACGAAAATAGATCATCCCATATATCAAAATATAGGTTTTCGATATTTTTAAACTCAATGGAACTAGTTTCAAGCCCCAATTCCATTATATACAGAAGTTAGCTTTCAAAATCAAATTATATTCATTTTAAATTCTTTTAATTGATTTCTACGCGTTTCAAGCTCGCACGATCAAACGATAAGTCTGATCGCTATGAAACTTGAAATCTTATAATAATTCACTATTATGAAATCCGATGAAACTGGTTTCGTCGAAATCCGAGACAATGCCCCAAAAACCCAATTTTACATGTTAATTAAATAAATTATTAATTTAAAATCAATTTAATCACCTTTAAATTCCAGATTAAAAGTTAACAATTTTCATCATTCTTGATTAAGCAGGAATTTATAATCTTTTAAAATACAATTTTCTATATTAAATCCAAGATTTAAATATTGCGCTAATTTCAGCGTTCAATTACAACTGTAATAAAAACCCCAGTTAATTATATTTTAATTTCAACCAAATACTTTTATTTCGATTTACACTCTTATTATTGAATCAACTATTACCTTATGAATATAGTTAACATTAGTGTACGTTTTATTACATTTATATTCTACAGTTATCATCTTAACTCATATTAACTGCAATATTTAATTAAATTTATATTCATTAATTGATTTTTGGACTAACTTCAAACGATTAAATAAAAAGGTAATAATTATAACAGTTGTTTTACCTTAATAATTCATATCTATTAACTTATTGTTTAAAACCAAGGGTTATACATTACTAACCCAAACTGATTTCATATTCTATATTAGCCAATTTCAATTACATACATATTATTTCTGTTCTTAATACAACATTTAAGTTATTTCTTATTACACTTTATTATTATCATTAATTGAAATTACATTAATAGTGGTCAATTACATTCAATCAACATTATTAAAATATATTCTAATACTTTTTTCTCCATTTATAAGTCATAAATTTTAATTTCTCATAATATTAAATTTCAAAATCTTATTTAATTTAATAGATTTAATTATCAAAAATACGGGTCATTACACTCACCTCCACTCAAAACTTTTCATCCTCGAAAAGGAACAAGAAGGAATTAAGAAACTTGATATAATTTTATTCAAATTATTCAATTTATAAACACTTTAAATTTACATCATTAAGTTTTTTTAAATAAAGTATATCAATTTATGAACAATTAAATCTTTCATATTCAAGTTTAATAAAAGTTTGAAAATATTTTCATTTTCATAAAAAAAATTCAAAGTCCTAAATTTACGAAAAAATTTCGGCTGAGTCTCCTTTGCGTGGTTAGGTCCGAAAAAATAATAATATCAATAATTTCAATATATATATATATCATATTTCAATAATAAAACATCCCAAACCAAGGGAAAAACAATTAAAATATCATTTCAGAACCGTAACCTGAAAACGTACCTATTTGTCGGGCAAACAACTTTATTTATGAAACCAAAAGCAGTAGATATTACTTCCATAAACATGTATTTCACTTATATAATCCAAAGAGTTAAAATGATGTAAAAGAATAATATTTTAGTTGTTTCAAATCAATAGCACAAGCAAAATACAACATATAATAATCATATGCGAACAAAAGAAGTACAACCATCATATGCAACAAAAGAATCCATCAACCATTTATAGCAACCAAAACTAATGGTTTGTCTAGGTTCAGAAAATTTTCATCGTACAAGGGTGATAAATAAAGCACCAAGTGTATCTTACGCTCAACAGCCTTAGATAATTACTTAATAGATTATTCATACATCCTTAAACAATTTGAAGTATCATTTCCCAAACTTCCCATCAGCCAAAACAATAAAGAATCTAAATATTATTTAAATTTGCACGATGTACATTAATATTTTATACACAATATCAGTTCTAATTGCTTGCTTGAATACACACGTTCCACTTTTGTAATGACCCGCCACTCATTCTACAGAATGACGTATCATTAATAAGAAAGAAAGGGGTGAGAAATAGAAAAGAAGAGAAAGAGAAAGAAAACAACACAAATACTCACAGCGGAAACGAACAAAATATAATATATCACATAACTATTACATAGTATCATATACAACACTTATCAGAGTTACACATCATATACTAGACAGTTATAAACATCTATCTAGTTATTACAACTCAATACAAAACAAAGATCTAAACAAGATCAACACAGCGGAAACTACTACCTATATCTACAACGCTGAAGCCTCCTGCTCCATTGCTCCTCCACAATTCGTCAAAGCTAAACCTGAATCCCTTGGCTACTCGTAAAAATTTGAGTACCCAAGAGTTTATAAAACAGAAATAAACAACTTGGGTCAGACATGGGTCTGGTGTGAGTAACAGGTTAAACTTGCTTAACTTCAAAACCTTTTGAAAGAAAAGGTATCACGTAAGACTTCCCACACATAAACATGGGTAAGTTTTTACCTTACGCTAACCAAAACATTTGATAGGAAATTCGATTGTATTATAATAGGGTCTAGGGTTTTCAAATAAATATGAAATAGCTGAAATTGTTACATTATTAAATTCCAGCATACTAGCCACAAAGTGGGTTATACAATCAAAACCGTAGGGTGTCGTAGGAAGAATGGGTTTCCATACAATGGCAGGGCTACTGGGGTACCGCCCGTCACAGTACGTGGCCTAGATCACCGTACCGAGGATCACTCCCAATCCTCTGCAACACAAGGTCGGAACATCCCTTACTGGATAATTCCCGCACAAGATACCTCACGGTTGGGATCAGCAACCGCACCACTAAGTCGAAAATAGAAAGGGACATCTAGACAGAGGTAACCTTGTCCTACTTGGGTGCTACCCACTAACCTTGCTGCACCTCCCCTGTTTTAGCCATTCCCGGTTTGTGAGGCTTGAGGTCACGATTACCTTAGAAAAGAACACATCACTTAGAATGCTCATCGTCCACCTGACGATGTTCTGAAAGCATTCAATCCATACAAGTTCGTTCCGGGTTCGAACGAAACCGAAGGCATTATCTCGTTACACTCGTTTTGGAATCACCCTCAGAGTTAACGACAATAACCCTTGCACTCTGAATCTTCATCTTCACTTGATTCACGACCTATCGTTAATTTGGATCGATGTGGTATTCGGGTCTCCAGACCTGGAAATCCGGTATACGGAAACCCGATCCCGGTCTCATCGAAATCCAAAGCGTATCTTTTAAGGCCAAGTTGTTTTAAGGGTAAACAATTCAATTCATTATTTTTATACACAAAGAAAGATAATTCCCAACAGATAATCAACATTATCAGATAATCCATACAATTCAACTAACATCCATATCATACAGCATATATCTCATCAGAGATATCAATCAATGTCAAGTATCCAATACTAACACCCATTCATAAGTAATGATTTATATCATCTTAAATTAATTTAAATTGAATTAAATTAATTACTTCATTTTATAAATCCTTCTTACTTAACCATTAATTAATTACAATCAATTAATTAATTATCCTCTAATAATTCATTTCAATTAATCATCTTGATTAATTATCTTTTGATTACATTCAAGTAATTTATTCTCAATTAATTACTTAAATTAATTATCCTTAACCACTTATTGTAATTAACCTTTAATTACTTCATTAATTAATTTACTAAAATTAATTAACTTAATCAACTATAATTAATTATTACTTAATTAATCAATCTTAATTACATCATTAATTATATTAATTAATGATCCTTAATTACAACTTAATTATTAATTACTTAATTAAATTAATTACATTAAGTAATTAACCTTTAATTAAACAACATTTATTAATCACCCTTGATTAATCTTCAATCAGTAATTAATTACCCTTAATTACTTTCATTAACTAAATTAATTACTCCTTAATTAATTTCTTAATTAATCCCTTGATTAATTATTCAAAGTAATTAACTCAAATTACTTCTATTAATAAAATCATTTATTCAATTAATTACTTCCAGTAATTATCTTATTATTTACTCCCCTAAATAAACTTACCTTAATAATTACACTAAGTAATTATTATCAAATCATCTCTTGATTATTCTAAATTAATTAAACTTAATTAATTATTTTAACTAAATCAAATTAACTTCAATTAATTACAATAAGTAATTAATTCTTAATTACTTCCAATAAGTAATTACATTTAAACAAATTCTATAATTGATTGTCTTTAAATTAATTAATCAAATTATTTATTAAAATTAATCACATTAATTAATTATTTAATAAACCATAGTTAATGACCTTCATTAACTATTAACAACTCTTTAATTACTCTTCTTAAGTAATTAACTTCGATTAATTATTATTAATTTCAAATTAATAAATCTTAATAACCAATTAATTTATCTCTAATTATGTAATTAATTAAGTGTTAACCATAACTTAATTAATATTTAATTACTTATTAATTAATTCCTAACCATTAATTAATATTCTAATTTATAATCCTTAATTATAAATTAATTATCCTATTTAATTAATCTTAAACCTTAATTAATTTAAATTCTTAATTACAATTTAATTAATACCAAACCTTTAATTAATTGAATTAATTAATTATCCATATTAATTTACCTTATTCATTTAATTCATCACAAATCATTAAGTCTTAAGAAAACATTTCCTTATTAATGATATTTATCATTCAAAACATATTTGAAAACATTTAACTTTCAAATTACTTTTAAATTCCATTTTAAATATGAGATTTAAAATGAATAAAAATTTAACCTTAACAAACTTTAAAATCCATTTACAACTCTTAAAATCATATAGTGAAGAAATACTAATTTTGTAAAAGAACTTAAGAATTTAAATCAATTTACCTTTAAATTCTACCCTTTTAATATCCATTTTAACAATTAAAGTTATTAAACAATTTTAATTTAAAAACCTTCTTTTATTTCAAAACTGAAATACAGATTTAATTCTAATTCCAGATAAAACTTAGATTAAAACTTACTTGCAAATTTAAAACTTCATCTTTTTAAATTCAACTATCTAATCATTTTAAAGGTTGCTAATTCTTTTTAAATTTCAACAACTTATTATATTTTCGAACTGAGATTCAAATTTAACTTAAATCAGTTTTAAACTTAGACTTAACCACTTAAATTTTGTTTTAAATTTTTAAACAGTTTAGTTTTAAATCTGGAACCCAGACTTTTACCCGAGACCCCTCAAAAATACTTCGAGTCGCATACCTAAATACTTCGAGCATCACTCGAACAAAACTCGAGAAAAACTCAAGCACCCCTCTGTTAAAATCCCAGACTTCACCAGATATACTTACGATCTCGTGCACGTGCACGGTAGATTCCATCACCTCCGGCCATCGACGACTTCCCCCACCAGTCGACGTTCATCCACCAACCAGAAAACGATCACTCGATCACCCAAAATGCCAGAGGAACAAAATCGAGCATCCAAAACTAACTCGAACCCAAAACTGGAACATCTTCAATCTCTGGAAACTGCCTCGTCTTCAAAATCCCGACCATCAGAACTTCTACAACTCCGACCATATCTTCATCATCGACCAAGCTTCACTCCCTCAAAAGCCTGAAGCACTCGATCCACTTGAGAAAGCGTGAAGATCATTTTCCCTAACCTAGTTAGAACTAGGGTTAAAAATTCAAATCCTAAATCATTTCTTCCTCGATGTTTTAATTCGATTTCCAGTAATTTTCCCTATATCCTCGATCATTCCACCATCACTACTGAAGATTTCAACATACCAAACTATCGAGATCAACAGAATTATTCACATATTCATTTATAGCTAAAACCAGAACTGCATCTTCAATTCGAAACTAAAAATTATGATTTATGTTTTAAAAATCGAGTTTTAGTATAAGTAATCAACTTATACTCCTGGTTTTACGAATTACAAGATTTGAGTTTTTCACTTTTATGTATATGCACAGATATATTCTTTTCTTTTGGTTTACAGAGACATTTGGCTTTAAAGTTGACTTAATTAAGATTTTCAAACATTCCTCTATGATAAATCAACAAATTTTGTTTGTAAGTTAAATACTAACAAGAACTAAATCAAGTGGTAAAAGATTTTAAAAGGAATTCTTGAGTCTGGGCAAACAGAACAGAACAGAGATCATATTCATACATGCATACAATACATCCATATATACCAAACCCAACATGCATTTGAAACCAAACATAATACAGGGAATTTCATCACATTTATTTACTGCAAACATGATTATCACATGAAAAATTCAAGCAACTAAACTTACTTAAGATAGTTATAAATAAAAACTGTTACTCACCAAACATGCAGATGAATAGAGCCCTATTATTTTGAAAAGCTTTTGAAACTGTAAACTTGCATGTTCCTTTGAATTTGATTTAAAGCTTGAGTGATTGCTACTGAAAATTGCATGCCTCATTTGATTTAAGAACTTGAGTTGCTGGTTTCCATGTTGAAAATTAAATGCAAGCAGGCTACAGACTTGAATAAATTACATGCATGTTTGCTCTTGATTTTCAAAGTTGATTCCAGATTGAAAAATGAAGGCAGGTAGGTTTTGAGTTGTTTCCAGATTTGAAAAGAATGCAGGTATTTGATTTGAAATTTTTTTACAGGGGTTTGATTTCTCTAGTTGAAGAAGATTTGCAGGCTTTTGTTTCTGGATTGAGGCATTTAGATCTCTGATTTCAGATTTGCATTTTAGATTAGAGGATTGTATTTGAGAAGTGGTTACTGATTTATTTCAGATTTAGTTTAGAGAAAAATCTGAGTTTATCTTGTTTTTGAGAAGGAAATAGAAAAAAAATAAAATAAAGGAATGCATATGTATATATAAGTGAATTTGTAATTTATAAAAATAAAAGAAAAAGAACATAATTAAGACACTTGTCATTTTGAGTTTACCATTTATTTACACATGTTTAAAATGAAGCTTTAGTTAAATGACACATGTCTTATAAGTAATTACTCATATTTATATTTATTTTAAAAGTAAATAAAAAGCCCTTTCTTATTTATTTAAACACTTATCTATATATATTTCTTTTTAAAGAGAAACAAAAACTAATTATATTTTATAAATATAAGTTTATACAAATATTATAATATCCAACAATTTAAATATATATATTCTTTTGAATTTCAAAATTTTAAATAAAATTAAATCCTAAGATTCAATTTAAAAGTCAAGTTATATATATTTACATACACTATTTATTCAATTTAAAATAACAATTCCTTTTAGCATTAAAATTCATACATATTAAAAATAATACATTATACTTGTTATTTGAAAATAACATATTTTATAATTTAAACAAGAGATTATATTATCAAGAAATATTTAAAAAGAAATAAAACAAACCATTTTTGTAAATCTTATTTATTTAAACTTAAGTAAAATATATCTTAACCAATTAAAATATTTACTTAAAGTAATTTAAAACTATAAGATTATTTATTTAAATAACTTTGAAAAGTCATATTAAATTAAATCTAAATTTCCAATTTTCCCAAAGCTTCTATTTACAATATATACAAATAAATATGTATATATTCAAATAGAAAATATCTTATTAACTTTTTAAAAGATAAAATCATCCATTAATGTAACGACCCAGAATTTTGAACGAATTAAATTGAGAATATTTAATTAATTTTAAATATTTGAACGATGATTTAATTTGAATCCCGAATGTAACTTCGAATTTGACGATTAAATTATATAATTTAATATATTGAGAGTTGAATAAAAATTTATATCTTCAATTTTAAGTTGAAGAAAATTATTTCGAAAGCTTTTAAAATTCGTATTGATATTTCTGAAGATAACAGCAGCTTCAGAATTTAATTTCGAACTATTTTGTTCAGTTTTGAAAATTTATCGTTCGAACCGATATTTAAAAATAGCCATCCGAGGCACAGTCTCGGAATTCGACGAAACCAGTTCCATTGGGTCCGTAATATTGAATTATTACTGGATTTCCAATTTCACATTTTTCGGAGATGTTATGTGACCGTACGACACATAAACGCGTTGAAAAATTAATTTGAATTCAACTTAAATTTAAATATTAAACCTGGTCAGTATCAAACGCACATTTTCTTTCCTAAAATCACGCCTGGAATTACGCCTAAAAATCACGATATGAAATTGTGCAACCCATGTTTTTTTTAGTACTCCCCTTTCTCCTCCGTAGAAGGAAAATGAAAAAACACGAGATAAAAATATAAAACGAAAACCTTCTTTCGTTCTCGGTTTCAAAACAATGGCCGATAGTTCCATCTCCCTTCCCAGATCAAAAACAAAATTCTCGTTCGTTCACAAATCGAAAGGAAAAATGGCCGTCCACTTTAATTGAAATCGTGACTTCATTCCTCAGCAAATCGTCGCTCGAGTCTAGAGTTCGCAATGGCTTTGGGGAAACTCGAGCAAGGTGGCGCGCGCGAGTATCAGTGATGGTGTCGCGATCGCGTGAGTGGGCAGAAGGGAGGCGTTCGCGATGGCGATTGGGTCGCGTGAAAGTTGGATTTTTTTCGTTCGTTCGCATCTCGAAAATCTCGTGGGCACGGTTTGGGGGCATGGCAACTTCGATGCGAAGACAGGGAGGCGCTGGCCACGTGGAGCAGTTGAGCTCAACATTGATGGGTGGTCGAACATCGAATTCGAGGCTAGGGTTGGTGATGTCGCAGTTTTCGAGCTCGAGCACACGTACGATTTGGGGATTCGCGGCTGCTGGCGTTCGCGATGACGGAAGACAAAAATTTGCGATATGACTTGGGGGTTGGTAGTTGATGAACAGCTGCAGGAGGCGATGTAGTTCTGGTGGGTGGTACCGTCATGACGAGGTTCGATTTACTGTGATGGTGAGACGACTCCGGTCTCGACGGCACGACAATTGGTCGCGAGTGGGGCCTGAGTTGCTTAAAGGCAGTGAGGTAATCTTATTATTTGAATTTAGTCAGCAAATATACATAACAGCAAAGAAATAATTATATGCACGTTTGAATTTATACGAGTAAATATATATATATATATATATACAGTTAGTAAATATACAGGTAAAACTGTTAATTTAACCAAGTAAATTTAAATTTAAAATCTGTTTTAATTTAAGATGATAACTATATGTTTATGCAGTTTTTAGATTTATAAGAAAAAAATTTATATAAGAAAAATGTTGAAATATTTATGTATGTATTTACATTTAGAAGAAAGAAATTTTAATAGTAAAGTGAATCTTGTTTTTACTGTTTGTTTATTTCCAGAGAAAAATAAAATAAAATATAAATGTATTTTTGACTTATCTAAAACTATTTGGATTACTAGAGAAAAATTTATATAAAGGGGGTTTATTTTTAAATATAAAATTTTAAGTTAAATAAATTTATTAAAAGAAACTGGGTGAAAATAAAATCATTGGGGAATTAAAATTACCAAGCGGAAAATTTGTTATTCGATTTTTTCGAATATTAATAAAACTGTATAATTGTTTATACCAGGTTAAAATCGAGAAAACAAAACTGAAATGGAAATGGATGGCAAATTAAAAGCTAAGGTGAGATTTTTCTCACTCGATTGAAAAGTGGAAATTGCAGTTATTTGTTGCTTGATTTGATTGCTATATTTGGATGTGGTATTAGATATGATAGGATATATCTATATATAGCAGTATATACATATTGGCATATGTATATATTGGATTGATGATTTCCCGCCTCGTATAGCGGATGAGACCCTATTGCGCCGTTAGTAAGCGGATTTATAAAAACCTATATACCGCGATAATTCCGTACTGGAGCGGAATTGGTATTGTGCTAACGTCTGTGGATGCAGGGAAACAGGTTGGAGGGATCCAACTGGATTCCTCAACTGTATTTATTGTTTACAGATATTGTGATATTTGTTGATTATCATATTGATATATGATGTTTTTGAATGCCATGATTGACTATTTGATGCGTTGCATCATCGGATCCATTTTTAAAGTCTAAAAATAACGATCTTGGATTTTAAAAGGATTTGTAAAGTGATTTGTAGAAATATACGTTTTATTGAAATTTTTGAATTGGTTTATTTTAAATAAATAAATGTTAAAATTTTAATGTTAGTAAAATTGTGATTTTTGTGAAATACGACAAAAATGTTATTTTTGAAATAAACAATTGATAAAGATTATGAAATAGTTTAAATTGGAATTGTTGAAGTATTTTAAACAATTCATATAAAAAGATTTATAAAAATTGATATTTTTATAAATTAAAAATATTGGAATTTTGAAATGAGTTTTATTAAGTGTTAAAGTCAAATAAAAATGGATTCCATAAGTGAATTGAAATTTATAGATTCATAAATTGTGAAGTTATTAAATGGATAGATTTTGTAAAACAAAAAGATTTATAAGCAATTATCTTATAAATGGGATTTTGACATTTAGATGAGAAATGAATAGATGTTGTAAATAAATGGATTATAAGTTCTTAACTTATAATATAAACTTCCGGTATAAAATTGAGTTATATAAGTTGAATTGGATAATTTAGAAATCGAAGTTTTATAAATAGAAATGGGATTTATAAACATGGTTTTATAAATTCAAAATCAATAGAATTTGATAAATTTAACATTGAAGTTATTAAAGGAGATATATTCGTGATTTTGGACAGCGAATTATCCTTTAAGTTAAATGTGTAGAAATTGTTAAAATTGGGATAGTGATTATATTCACGAATTTGGACAGTAAATATATATTATTGAATAAAATCAATATATTTTGGGAAAAGGAATATTGTTAAAAGAAGTTGTTTTAAAAGATGTTTTAAAACGTGTTAAGTATCGAATACATAGATTTCAACATTTATTGTTGAAATAGACGTTTTCGAGGAATAAGGAAATGGTGGACTATAACACTGTTGTTATAGTAAATGATTTCCGAAAAGGAAATATTTCGTATAGTATTGGGATTTATATATCTATCTAAATCTCGAATCCCTATACTAGTGATTTTGAGTCGTCGTAACGATGTTTTACGTAACATTCGTTTTGACTCAATTAAAATGTGTTTAAAGAATGATTTTGTGACGCCCCACCTCTATACCCACGCTAGCCAAGAACACTACAGTGTAGTGCTGTCAACTAGCATGGAGAATAAGGCTGTTGAGGAGCGACCATCTATGTGATTGCCTTGTGCGAGCACCGATATGTCAGGTAATAAAACATTGCGTTTCATTATTAGAGGAAACCCGACATACCGATACAAACTCAAAGCTACTACACAGTGGCTATAATAGTTTAGGACAATAGATATAAAAAAAATAACACGGATAACATAAATGCGGAATAAAGATGGAACGAAAAGTCTCATATATACAATAACTGATATCAGTTACAATACATTTGACACAATACAAATGATACAACTACAATTGTCGACTCAAGAAGTTATATATACAAGTACATTATCGACTAATATACATGAATACATTATCATCTTAAAACAGACACACTGACTACTCCAACAGGACGAAGACCACTTCAAATGATATAAAAAGCCTTCATAGCTCTAGCAGCAACCCAAAGCTAAAAATCTACAACCTGTAAATACTCGGTCTGACCCGAGTATTACATTCAAAAGAAAATAATACTCGGATCAGTCTAATTCAAACTCAGTTATTAGCGCATAGAAGCAATAATAATCAATCTCAATATAGATGACAGTCACATAAATCTCGTATATCCAACTCTCGATACGAGAATTGGATAACGGCAGAAATAACATTAAACAGTGTTAATCCACAAAACAGAAATCCAAAGCAGTTTAAGCAATTGAAATGTCAATTTAAAAACATCAATGCTAATTGGCTGCAGTACACGCTAACGTGTACTGCCTTGCCAATATAGCCTACGAATTACGCAACAGGTCGATGAATCAAGAAGAAGAGAAATATCGATTAAAATCTGTCAATTCGGTGTGGCTGCAGTGCACGCACGCGTGCACTGCCTCGCCACCACCGAATATAAAGTCACCACCACAATGAATCTGCAGTGGCAAACAGGTATAAGGACAAAGGCAGGCTGCAACTAAACTGCAGAAAAGTCATCAACAGTTCAAGCATATACAGCAATAGAGACGAATTCGAGAACATCATGAAGCAGAACCAAGTGCAGTTCAACTGGGATGGACAACTCGAGAATAAACATGTACAAATGAACGAGTGATCAATATGGCAACACGGACGTGCAAATGAAGAAGTCTCGAACACAAGACAATATGGAACGAGTGCTGCACTGATAAATGAAGTGCAGCCACAAACGCATAGGTTCAAAGACACAAATGATCACCAGGTCAAACCCCGAAATCGGGTTCAACGCAGGTGATAACAAACCAGGCATTTCAAATAAATAGTCAAGACATAAAATCAAGTCTCGACCCCAGTTCCACTCAATCGACAGAAAACAGAGACTGCAGCAGCTCTGGTCCCAATAAAAATTCAATATCCAGTCTAGTTCAAACATGGATAGAAATACAACATATCAATGTGCAGACTTCGAGGTGGCATCGCGTGACTGCCAGGCAAGAATGCAACGAAATAACAGTCACAAGAAGATCAATCAGCAAGCAACCAGGCCGCACATTCTAATGCCAGCCAAAGTGAAAGGTCACTAAGATAAGCAGAGGACAAGAGAAACAATACGTGGATGTGACAGTGAGCTAAGCAGTGCGAACTTCAATTACAAGAACAAAGGTAGTAATATAACACACTTGAACTACAAAAGCATAGTGTCAACATGCATTCAGGTACATGAAGACAGCAATACAAATGCACACGCGAACTAAATGATGAACAAGACATAGGGCTTTCGACTTGAAGTCAACTTACATGCAACAGAGAAATGAATAATGCGAGCAAGACCAAAATGCATCTGCTCAAGACAGGTTCAACTCTGGTGCAACTAACTATATACGCACTAAATCAGATGCAACAATGAAATCTATGACTGCAACCTGACCAAAGAGAACATAAAGCAAAACTATGCCAACATGATCAAGTCTGGTCAGACCATCAAGAGGCAAAAGCATCAAGCAAACAAAGACCACATGAATGAAACTGCAAAATCATAATCCAGTCCACTTACACAATGCAAGTGCAGACTCGAAACTGCAAATATACATGATGCCACCAGATAAGGCCATAAAAGTATAAATACCTCAAATACATGATGAATTAAGCTACAGATCAATGAAGACTACAAAGCAATGCAAAAATACATGAACACAATATCTCCAGTAAATAGTATATTGAACAAGAGTGAATGATGTTGACTCAACGGTAACCAAGTACACAATGCAGACAATCGATAACCATGGTGGTAAGGCAAATATCGAACAGCAACTTCAGTTCAAAGTGGCCGGAGTTTATGTACAAATGTCAGCTTGTATATATAAATATACAGTGGAAAACAATGCAAGATACTGAACTAGACAGAGAGACAATCAAATAGATGCATGCAATTTTGAACAAGAATGAAGCAGTTTACAAGCCATCAGGTATCAAAGCAGCAGTTTTGAAATCAATGCAGCTGGGTTAAACTCGAATAACAGAGAAGATTGAAGCCGAAGTCGAGAAAATCACAGACACTAAAAGGTCAACGAAGTTTCAAGTTTGAAGCCGTAGCAGTTTCAAAGTATTCGAAAAACATTTTCATCGAACAAAAATCAAATATACGATAGTGTCAAAATTGAAGAAGTCAGAGACGTCATGGACAACATATCAAGGTCAAGCCGTGATCATCAAGTAAAACAAATATACGCAATATATAGGTATATTGAACAAGTCAAGATTATCGCAAGCATCCAAGCATAATCGATCGACAGAGATAAGTCAAGAACCTCGAATTAAGTTCCACAATAGAGCGAATATATGTGAGTGAAAAAGATCACTCATCAGTAAAACCCAATTCGAATTCGCAAAGCAAAAGGAGACCGAAGACAAAGATTACCACAAAATCACGTATATAAAGTTGAATTAGATGTGAGCAAAGTACTCACCTTTGCCATGGAAGTGAAGACGTTGCTGATGCGGTGAGGTCGACGAACGAAGTTAAACCAAAGTCCAATCGAGCACGAGCACGTCGAAGCAGCCTCGAGCAAGATGAGGTCGGCGCCTTCGAGTTCCAGAAGCGAGCGATCTAGGAAGCTCTAATTTTTTGGATGAGGCAGCCATTATTCGTTCGATTGCTTGATTTAGGGTTGGGAACGAATGAAAAAATGAGGAAGGGGGTTCGGGTTGTCACGGGATCAACAAAGGAAACGTGGGCCAATATGATTTTTTTCAAAGCCCCACTAACAATTTCTCAACCATTTTTCAAAAGGATTTCAACTCGATAAAATTCCAATAAGAATTAACGAACGATTTAATCGCCTAGGGTCGATAATTAATTGCTACGAATTTGCGGGTTGTTACAGACTCCCCTCCTTAAAGAAATTGCGTCCACGCAATCATAGGGAATAAATGGATAAAAGGTAACAACCATAAGAGCATAACAATGTCGAATGCATAAGCAAAGCAAATGTCAGCAGTGAAAGTATTAGATATGAAATCAAAAGGTTCAATTGCTTCAAGTCAAAAGAATCAACATCGTGGGGATCAAGGAAATCAAAATCAGACGACTATCAAAAGCAAGAATCAATCGAGTTCCGGCATTTAAAAGAAAAGGAATCAGAGCAGAATCACGTACTGCACGAATTGAATGTGAGTAAATCAAATTACTCACCTGAATCGTCAGAGAAAAAGACGAAGCTCGAATCTCAAAATCGCAAATATTCAATCATCTAAAACGATAATCGAATTTTCACAAATATCTGATTATCAAAAACGATAAGCAGAAATCACAAATATTCGATTATCAAATCGAAAAAATATTTAATTATCTCAAACGATAATCAAATTTCACAAATATCTGATTATCAGAAACGATAATCAGAAATCACAAATATTCGATTATCAAATCGAAAAATATTTAATTATCTCAAACGATAATCAAATTTCACAAATATCTGATTATCGAAAACGATAATCAGAAATCACAAATATTCGATTAATCAAATCGAAAAATATTTAATTATCTCAAACGATAATCAAATTTCACAAATATCTGATTATCAAAAACGATAATCAGAAACACAAATATTCGATTAATCAAATCGAAAAATATTTAATTATCTTAAACGATAATCAAATTTCACAAATATCTGATTATCAAAAACGATAATCAGAAACACAAATATTCGATTAATCAAATCGAAAAATATTTAATTATCTTAAACGATAATCAAATTTCACAAATATCTGATTATCAAAAACGATAATCAGAAATACAAATATTCGATTAATCAAATCGAAAAATATTTAATTATCTCAAATGATAATCAAATTTTACAAATATCTGATTATCAAAAACGATAATCAGAAACACAAACATCTGATTATCAAAAACGATAATCAGAAGTCATAAATATTCAATTAACGAGTCCGGAATTAACCAAAGTAGTAAAAGTATGGTTTCATAGTCCGTACTTTTGCTAAATCGTTTAAATCTCTTTATCGTTTCCTTGAAAGTGCAGGATTGTGTGTTTTAAAAATAACATTTCACATTCTCAAACGGACAAGTCTGGAATTAAGCGAATCAGTAAAAGAAAGGGGTCATAGTCCTCGATTTTTCTGAAATGTTTAAACCGCTTCCTCGTTCTTTTGAAAATGTAAGCTGTAAAAATTTTGAAAACAATTTTAATTTATATTTTTGAAACAACTTTTAAAAATAAAGAATTTTGAAAACACGTGATTAAATTAGCAATATCAGTATTGCGGGAGAACCGCTTGTAAATCCATTTCAAAATTGACGAGTACTGAAGTTAACACGTCAAAATCTCATCAAAATAACTGGCATCAAAATATAATGCCAAATGAATTTTCATTCATCAAAAATGTCACAAGAATCTTCTCAAAGATAGAAAGGGATATCATACCCTAAACTTGTATTCATAACAAGTCAATAACACATGAATTCACCAATTACACAAAAATTGACAAAACTTGTCAATAGAAATCACGAAAATTGGTGAAGCACAAATTCTAGAAATCATCACAAGAAATCCAGAAATCATAAAAAGGGGGGAAAAAAGAGCCTATCAGAAAACAGGAGTATGAAAACTCCAAAACACCGGTTTCACAAGACGAGACGCTATCTCATGGTGGCTAACCATTAAAGTTTCACACAGGAATGGTCCGAAGACCGTGGGTCGCTATCCCACGCGTGTGAGTCGGAATCACACAGATTGAGGTCTAGGCTAACCTCGCAGAGAAAGAGACATCGCACATTTGCTAGTCTAAACCATAAAAAGGAAAAGGGAAATGCCTATCACAAAATGGGAGCATGAAAACTCCAAAATACCGGTATCACAAGATGAGACGCTATCTCATGGAAGCCATCCATTAAAGTTTTACACAGGAATGGTCCGAAGACCGTGGGTCGCTATCCCACGCGTGTGAGTCGGAATCACACAGATTGAGGTCTAGGCTAACCTCGCAGAGAAAAAAGACATGGGTGAGTGGAATCACACAAATTAAGGTCCAGACTAACCAAAAAGCAAAAAGGTATGTGTGAATGGAATCACACAAGTGGTGTCTAGTCTAACCTTGCAAACAAAAAGATATGTGTGAGTCGGAATCACACTAATTAAGGTCCAGACTAACCAAAAAGCAAAAAGGTATGTGTGAATGGAATCACACAAGTGGTGTCTAGTCTAACCTCGCAAACAAAAAGATATGTGTGAGTCGGAATCACACTACTGCGGTCTAGTCTAACCTTGCAAACAAAGAGATATGTGTGAGTCAGAATCACACTACTGCGGTCTAGACTAACCTTGCGAACAAAGAGATATGTGTGAGTCGGAATCACACTACTGCGGTCTAGACTAACCTTGCGAACAAAGAGATATGTGTGAGTCGGAATCACACTACTGCGGTCTAGTCTAACCTTAAAATGATCGTTATGATCAACGAGAAGTGTCAATTACACTAGAAAATTGTTACAAAAGGTTCAATCGAACAAGTCCAGGAGTTAACCGACGAAGTAAACGCAAGCGTTTCATACCACTTGTTTTACTAAGCCGTTTAATTCAATTTCTCATACGAGTGAAATAAAGGCTTGTATATACTAATAGATTGGAAAACGGTTTAAGAAAAAGAGCTTTGTAGTAAAATAGTTTTGAAATCGTTTGGAAAAAGGAATTTAATATTTACTACTAGTATAGAAAACCTTTATATTTTTAAAGTGACAAATCACAAAAATGATTGTAGAAACAATCAATCACAAGAATTCACATACGAAGATGTGAATGGAATCCAAAGAAATCGATACTGAATCCATCAGAAAGTATGTTCACAAAAATCCCGAAGAAAATGTCATCAAAGTTGCTAATAAATGATAGCAACAAATCGGGGAAATGATCAAGAATCGATTAAATTAGGAAACCAAGTCAATTCACTAAAATTTCACGTTCGAAGACGTGAATAAAATCCAAAGAATTCGATTCCAAATTCATCAACGTAGGAATACCCAAAAATTCCAAAAATAGAAGTTATCAAAATCGACAAAGGTGATAACAACTAATTAGAAAAGAAGAATCGATTGTCAACTGGAAAAACAAAGCAAATCGAGCAGAAATGCATGACTTCAACAAAAGTAAGAATCAAGTCAATGTCGAAGTCAACAATTAATAGCCGCAGTCGAGTACAAAATGAATCAATCATCATTATCAAAGAAACCAACGGCAAACAAAATCAGAGTCTTAAAAATCAAGAAATTAGCAATTTCTCAAAAACAAAGTGACCGAAGTCGAATGGAATTCAAGATGAGGAAAACACAAAATATCAAGTTCAAAATCGCTGGGATTCAAACTAGATGTGAATGTGAAATCAAAATTACTCAATTTTGCAACTGGTCCAGCTATTTTTTCCATCACAGTGTAACAGGTACACAATGACACTCATAGCATAGAACAAAAGTGGAACAAAGTCCAAAAGTCAAAATGGCTTTAATTTGCCAAATTAAAACAAAATCAACATCGGCTAAATCAATTCAAAGCCGAAAACACATGAATAAGCGTTAGGAATTCATACCTAACAGTCAAAAATAATCATATGTAAAGATGAGAGATAAAACATCGACAAATAGTTGTAACACAAGCTCCACCTAAGTTATGTTTTATAATTGTCCTAAACCCCAGGCTCTGATACCAAGCTGTGACGCCCCACCTCTATACCCACGCTAGCCAAGAACACTACAGTGTAGTGCTGTCAACTAGCATGGAGAATAAGGCTGTTGAGGAGCGACCATCTATGTGATTGCCTTGTGCGAGCACCGATATGTCAGGTAATAAAACATTGCGTTTCATTATTAGAGGAAACCCGACATACCGATACAAACTCAAAGCTACTACACAGTGGCTATAATAGTTTAGGACAATAGATATAAAAAAAATAACACAGATAACATAAATGCGGAATAAAGATGGAACGAAAAGTCTCATATATACAATAACTGATATCAGTTACAATACATTTGACACAATACAAATGATACAACTACAATTGTCGACTCAAGAAGTTATATATACAAGTACATTATCGACTAATATACATGAATACATTATCATCTTAAAACAGACACACTGACTACTCCAACAGGACGAAGACCACTTCAAATGATATAAAAAGCCTTCATAGCTCTAGCAGCAACCCAAAGCTAAAAATCTACAACCTGTAAATACTCGGTCTGACCCGAGTATTACATTCAAAAGAAAATAATACTCGGATCAGTCTAATTCAAACTCAGTTATTAGCGCATAGAAGCAATAATAATCAATCTCAATATAGATGACAGTCACAGAAATCTCGTATATCCAACTCTCGATACGAGAATTGGATAACGGCAGAAATAACATTAAACAGTGTTAATCCACAAAACAGAAATCCAAAGCAGTTTAAGCAATTGAAATGTCAATTTAAAAACATCAATGCTAATTGGCTGCAGTACACGCTAACGTGTACTGCCTTGCCAATATAGCCTACGAATTACGCAACAGGTCGATGAATCAAGAAGAAGAGAAATATCGATTAAAATCTGTCAATTCGGTGTGGCTGCAGTGCACGCATGCGTGCACTGCCTCGCCACCACCGAATATAAAGTCACCACCACAATGAATCTGCAGTGGCAAACAGGTATAAGGACAAAGGCAGGCTGCAACTAAACTGCAGAAAAGTCATCAACAGTTCAAGCATATACAGCAATAGAGACGAATTCGAGAACATCATGAAGCAGAACCAAGTGCAGTTCAACTGGGATGGACAACTCGAGAATAAACATGTACAAATGAACGAGTGATCAATATGGCAACACGGACGTGCAAATGAAGAAGTCTCGAACACAAGACAATATGGAACGAGTGCTGCACTGATAAATGAAGTGCAGCCACAAACGCATAGGTTCAAAGACACAAATGATCACCAGGTCAAACCCCGAAATCGGGTTCAACGCAGGTGATAACAAACCAGGCATTTCAAATAAATAGTCAAGACATAAAATCAAGTCTCGACCCCAGTTCCACTCAATCGACAGAAAACAGAGACTGCAGCAGCTCTGGTCCCAATAAAAATTCAATATCCAGTCTAGTTCAAACATGGATAGAAATACAACATATCAATGTGCAGACTTCGAGGTGGCATCGCGTGACTGCCAGGCAAGAATGCAACGAAATAACAGTCACAAGAAGATCAATCAGCAAGCAACCAGGCCGCACATTCTAATGCCAGCCAAAGTGAAAGGTCACTAAGATAAGCAGAGGACAGGAGAAACAATACGTGGATGTGACAGTGAGCTAAGCAGTGCGAACTTCAATTACAAGAACAAAGGTAGTAATATAACACACTTGAACTACAAAAGCATAGTGTCAACATGCATTCAGGTACATGAAGACAGCAATACAAATGCACACGCGAACTAAATGATGAACAAGACATAGGGCTTTCGACTTGAAGTCAACTTACATGCAACAGAGAAATGAATAATGCGAGCAAGACCAAAATGCATCTGCTCAAGACAGGTTCAACTCTGGTGCAACTAACTATATACGCACTAAATCAGATGCAACAATGAAATCTATGACTGCAACCTGACCAAAGAGAACATAAAGCAAAACTATGCCAACATGATCAAGTCTGGTCAGACCATCAAGAGGCAAAAGCATCAAGCAAACAAAGACCACATGAATGAAACTGCAAAATCATAATCCAGTCCACTTACACAATGCAAGTGCAGACTCGAAACTGCAAATATACATGATGCCACCAGATAAGGCCATAAAAGTATAAATACCTCAAATACATGATGAATTAAGCTACAGATCAATGAAGACTACAAAGCAATGCAAAAATACATGAACACAATATCTCCAGTAAACAGTATATTGAACAAGAGTGAATGATGTTGACTCAACGGTAACCAAGTACACAATGCAGACAATCGATAACCATGGTGGTAAGGCAAATATCGAACAGCAACTTCAGTTCAAAGTGGCCGGAGTTTATGTACAAATGTCAGCTTGTATATATAAATATACAGTGGAAAACAATGCAAGATACTGAACTAGACAGAGAGACAATCAAATAGATGCATGCAATTTTGAACAAGAATGAAGCAGTTTACAAGCCATCAGGTATCAAAGCAGCAGTTTTGAAATCAATGCAGCTGGGTTAAACTCGAATAACAGAGAAGATTGAAGCCGAAGTCGAGAAAATCACAGACACTAAAAGGTCAACGAAGTTTCAAGTTTGAAGCCGTAGCAGTTTCAAAGTATTCGAAAAACATTTTCATCGAACAAAAATCAAATATACGATAGTGTCAAAATTGAAGAAGTCAGAGACGTCATGGACAACATATCAAGGTCAAGCCGTGATCATCAAGTAAAACAAATATACGCAATATATAGGTATATTGAACAAGTCAAGATTATCGCAAGCATCCAAGCATAATCGATCGACAGAGATAAGTCAAGAACCTCGAATTAAGTTCCACAATAGAGCGAATATATGTGAGTGAAAAAGATCACTCATCAGTAAAACCCAATTCGAATTCGCAAAGCAAAAGGAGACCGAAGACAAAGATTACCACAAAATCACGTATATAAAGTTGAATTAGATGTGAGCAAAGTACTCACCTTTGCCATGGAAGTGAAGACGTTGCTGATGCGGTGAGGTCGACGAACGAAGTTAAACCAAAGTCCAATCGAGCACGAGCACGTCGAAGCAGCCTCGAGCAAGATGAGGTCGGCGCCTTCGAGTTCCAGAAGCGAGCGATCTAGGAAGCTCTAATTTTTTGGATGAGGCAGCCATTATTCGTTCGATTGCTTGATTTAGGGTTGGGAACGAATGAAAAAATGAGGAAGGGGGTTCGGGTTGTCACGGGATCAACAAAGGAAACGTGTGCCAATATGATTTTTTTCAAAGCCCCACTAACAATTTCTCAACCATTTTTCAAAAGGATTTCAACTCGATAAAATTCCAATAAGAATTAACGAACGATTTAATCGCCTAGGGTCGATAATTAATTGCTACGAATTTGCGGGTTGTTACAGATTTCCTTAAAAAAAATGAGATATATACTTAATTATAATTTAAGTATATCGAATATTTCCAAGTGTTGAAAATAAATGATTTGTGAAATACTTATTATTAAATAAGTAGGGAAATGCATTTCCAAAATGAAATGAAACGTTTTGAGATTTTATCTTCTTAAAGATAAAATGAAATTGAATATTTGAAATCGATTTGAGAATCATATATCAGTAGATATTTTTGAAATATAAATTCACCATGGAATTTATAAAAGAAAGGGAAACTGTTTAGAAAAATAAACGTTGATTTATTTTTGAAGTGTGGGAAATTTTATATCTAGTAAAGATATTTTTGAAGATGAAGTAATTTGGAAAATTATTTGGAATCTGATGATGTTGCGCATTTTTATTGATAGTTAAATAACCGACTATCAATAATTACCTTTAGATAGGTATTTGTTGTGAATTGGATGAAATTGAATGCCACACTTATTTTTGAATAATCGCTCACTATTCGGGTTAGCCGGGAAAGGACCATGGGGTCGTATAACCCATTCCGAATATGTGATACGTCGTTATGAATTGCATTCGAAGACCGGTGTTGAAGACCGGATATTTTTGAAAACGGAAGGATTACCGTCGAGTTACTCTACATCGGCTGATCTCCGATTTAGAGGTTTTATCACCCTTAGTGACGGGAAGTCCGGACGTGATTAGAAAATTATCCGGAAATGCAAGGGCTTCGTGAGAAGTGCCTTCGGTTCTGTTCGATCCCGGAACAGACTTGTATGGATTGTGTGTCTGACGTTACAATTTGAGATATAAAGCTGATTTCTTTCAAATACATATCTGTTGGTGGCGGAGAATTTATTCTCTTAGCTTAACACCCTTCTCTGAGACGTACGAGCTCAGAGGTTATGTAGTTGAAATTTATCAGCGATATATCCCAATTTGGTAACGTGGCATACTGAGTGTTGCTGTGAAATGATCAGTGTTTGATCATTTGTGATATGATCATTTGTTTGATCTTATATCTTTGTGATCATAGGTTGATCATTTTGTTTGACCCGAAGCAGGGCTTTTTGAGAAAGCGTAGCTTTGTGGACGAGACTTCGTCGAGCCTCACACCTCGGAAATGGTCGAAACAGGAAGGATGCGGCAAGGTTCTAGGGAGTAGCGCCCCTTAGTGTATGTCATTCCTTCTGGATAAAGGTGGTATCATGGTATGGAGCCCAGATACTTAACCTCTGTGGTTACTGCATTATTATTATCTATGTGGTTTGTTGCGAATCGGGGATCCTCGGGAAGATCGGTGACGATCGGGGGATGGCATACGCGTGTCAGTAGTTACCTATTTTTGCAGAGGTAACCCGGCCTTGTGTTGGCAGAGATCCGGTTAGGTTCTCGGGTCGTCTATTCCAGGGACGTACCCATCGTGGATAGGAAGTTCCTTAGCCTGACCATTTGTTGGAAATCCAAAGAAACAATACGCGACTTGTACGGTTTTAGTTGTAGAACCTGCCATCTAATATGGCAGCTATAGCAAGCATACTATAATGGTACCTATGCTGGCTAAGATTTATATTCTACTTTCGAAATGTTTTCTACACTATGCACTAATAATAATATCAAAAAGAATTTGATTTTTGCGTAGTAAGCATCTTTGACTATCATAAGAAGAAATCTCCTCCAAGTCTGCGTTTGCATTGTGTGTGTGGTGGGAGGTCTTATGGTAGTTTCATTTTCCAAAAGCATTGCGAATTGACTTTAAAATTCTTCTGTTGTTTATTTTAAAGAAGAATAACTGTTTTACGATCTCACACCAGTCACCATGACTGACTCGGAGTTTATTGTTCCCTTCTAAACTCTGGGTGCCCACCAATTTCCACACGGGCAGTCTAGAGTTAGATTATCAGGTTATCTGGATATTCTGGAGCTTTGGAGATAAGCTGGACGACGAGACGTAGTATTTGTATCTGATAGTATTTATTCCGCTGTGTATTCTATATGAGGACAAGTTATATAACTGTCCGTTGTTGTATATGACTCTGATTGATGTATGTATAAAAACTGATATAATTCTTTGTTTTAAAAGGCTAGTGTTTATCTATTATATATTGTTCCGCTGCGATATGTGAGATTCTGATATTGTCTCTGTTCTGTATCTGTTGTTGTTTTGTTGTTCTCCTTCCCTTTTTCTTCTATCTTCTTCTTCTACCTTTTTCTTCTTTCTTAAACCCTCACTATTGGAGTTTCCGGCACTCGATTGCTCGGCAGTCGATAAAGGGAGTATCGATGTCGAATTTTCGAAAGTCGAAAATTTCGGTATGTGACAAAGTGGTATCAGAGCATATGGTTAAGCGACAACCCTGCTCTGTTGGGTGTTACTCATTAGAGATAGAGTCAGTAGTACTCTAGAATGAGTTTGAGTGTAATAATAGATATGAGCGCGTAATTGTTATTTGAATATAAAATTGTTTTGTATTGTGTTGACTTATCGGTTGATTGTTTATGGATTCTGGTCGGTGCAGTCTAGCTAACTGGAATCGATAGGAGTTTCTAAACTCTTAAACAAGATAAACCGACACAGTATTGTTTTAAATAGGGTAAATGAAATAATTTTACCCAAAACTATTTTGTATAGAAAAGAAATGTTTTCTATGAATTACTATAGTATATGGTTGCATGGTTGTTAGAAGTGATAATATTAATCTATTATCATTGAAATTGAATAAGAAATTAAAAAATCGTAACTCCAAAGTTAAGAAATTAATTCACATATAAATGAAATTTAAGAATGTAAATTATAAATGTGAATTGTAATTTAAAACGGAATTCCAGAGAAGTTTTTGGAAATGTTTTGAAAAGAATTTGAAAATTTTGGAGATTTGAAAAGTTTAAATTCTTTTTGTCTTGGAAATGAATTTCAAGGTTTTGAAAAGTATTTTTAAGAAATGAAAAGCTCTGAACTCTTTTCGTGAAATGACCCTCCTATTTCCACCCTAATTTCATAAGGATTTTTTTTTTTTTTGCTAAGAGATGATATATAGATATATCATTCATTGCAAATATCTTTTCCAAGGTCATTTTCTTTTTCCAATAAACAAAATATATCCAGGATCAAAATAACTTACCAATATAAATATATCAGTGTATATCTAATAACATACACATACATATGAAGATGTATGTGATCTTCTTATCTAAGTTCAGAGTGTATACTTCATTTTTTTGTACAAGAACATTCTGTTTGATTTAGATTTTTAGCAATTCAGATAAATTATTGTATTCAGATTTTTGGCCATAATATCCACTAGAAACATGTACTTTAGTCTGTCATTAGGATTAAGAAATGATCAAGTAATAATCAGTGGTAAACAAGCTTTTAATATAGATGATTATGTTAAAGTCTGGATAATATCAAATTCAGTATAAAAGCAAGTGGATCCTAAGTGAACACAAGCAACATCTAGGCGTAATGGAAACGCGCCTAACTTATACATGAAAGGTCACGAGTTCGAGTGCTATGCTGGTCGGTTCAAACACAATTTTTGGTTTTTCTTTTTATTTTTCTCCTGTATGGTTAGAAATCTGATACCTACCTATAATTGTGCATATATATTTGATTTTGCCTATAACCTAACATACAAAACAATTCTTTTTACATAACTATTTTTAAAACCCATTCCTACAACTGTTTTAAGAATTTAAATTTTATATTTTTGCCCAATTTATCAACATGTACACAGGTATTTATGTACATGTCATTACCTTTGCCCAGTTTCCAGAAAACTGAGTGAAACAATTGCTAAATGTACTATGCTTTGAAATGCATCTATATTTTCAAGATACAGTCTATCATGATCAACCAATACTTCATTTAGTTGAGGCTGGTTAACTCATGAGTCTTGTATATGCTATACACTAGTTCAAAAACAAGGGAGATACCTTTCATTTCATTCTATCTGAAGCTTTTAGAAAAACATTTTACTTTTCCTAATTCAATTCAGAAATGAATTCAGATTTATTTACAAAGCATTTCAGTAAAAAGAAAATAAAATCCTTTAAGTTTACTTCTTGCTAAATCCAGATTTTAGTTCTAAAACTCAGTGCTCTGTTATGTCTCAAGGTTAACTAATACATAATATAAATTATACAAAACAGTAGCTCAACTACATGTGCATATTTCTCTTCCAAACATTCATATCAATAATTAAAATCATTTCATTTTTTCCCAGTCAGATTTTTCCTTTGAGATTTTAAACCTTAGTGCATAACAATATATTTAACATGATACAACTAGTTCATCTAACCATAATAGAATTCATTACATGACTGGAAGTCTTAGAAACATAATATTTTTCCTGAATACATGCAGATATAATCAATTTAAACTCTTATTGAGACTAGCTAGCATGTTCATTCACTCCTCCATAAAAGCCATAACTTCATTTTTACTTAGTGCCTGGGTTACCTGAAAGAACATAAGTGGCTGCCTCATTTTAAAATGAGACACCCCAGATGCCATGAGCAAACAAGGGTCAGATCTATGATCTGGTATGAATAACATCAATTCATTCATGATATTAAGCAATAGAGAATATAAGGGTACTAACTTGTTATTTAAGCAAATTTCTGCAATCAAATATTTTAACATAGTATAATTAAGTTGATTCAGGTATGATATATTCACTTATCATTCCTTCACTTGCATACATAATCATGCAAACATGATTATCTATTGGCATCAATTTCATTTACTGGAATCATCTTGGTTCCATACCATTCAACCTAAGAAATGTCCACATTCCTATTTCTTCATTTACAGGTTGTAATATTCAATTTAAATCCCTGCCTCATCTGCTATTAAGGAATCACTGGGACACATTGCAATGAACTAATTCACATCATTGCACAAAGATCTCAGGGCTTAAACAAACCATGTGCCAACTTGCATACTTCAAATATGACAAGCATTCCAGCAGTCATCTTGGCCTTCCCTTCCCTAGTTTATTTACTAGTGTATTGTCTTAAATCCTAACATCAAATATGCTAAGTGAACATGTCACTGCAAACATGGAAACATCCATAATTTCTTCTAGCATAATTTCCCCTCAGAAATAATCAGACAGTCATTTCCTAAATGGGGTCAATATGTCTTGATCTTAGTAAATATAAGAACATTTTCAACTGTAAAAGAGGCATGGCATGTTATACTGATCTGCAAGCCTTTATGATTGATTCAGATTCAAGATCTGGTTCAATCATAATTTTAGCTTGTGGGTTTTTTTTTTGATTAAGGGCTCAGCACTTAGAAAATTTCTATTGCACCCTTAACATTTTTCTTTTCAAGCCTCAGCACTTATACCAAGTATAATGCAGCTCCAATCATTTTTATAAGGTTTCCATGCCATAGATCTATAACAATTGAGAGTATTCTCTATATAATTTTTAAGATCCTAAACTTTAACATTTATGAGTATAAATAAAACAGTATGATACTCATCCAAAGACAAATGTCTCAACCAATCAAAGATCATCAAAATCATCCATATTAAATCATATCAGATTTAAAATAAAACATCCAAAAAGCATTGATGAAATCATATACATCAAAACCAGAAATACATAAATGGCAATATAAAAAGTGGCTGCCTCAACTCAGGTCTTAATGCCATGAACTCAGTGAGATTACTCACCTAAATGTTTCTTCTTATTAATCCAGAAAATTCTTGTTTGAGTGTTTTCTCCTTCCTTTCAATATTTTCTTCTTCTTTTCTTATTTTTATGCAGCTCGGGGTAAAATAATTCTACTGGCTAAACTGCCTATTTATAAGCATTTTTCCTCTAGGGTTTTATTGAAACAGAATTCCATTTCTGTCCTGGCTTAGCATCATGCATTTTTCATTCATATTACCCCGGCCATATTAACCAATTTAAAGGCTGCATTTTCTTTCTTTTACTTTTTCAGAAAATGGCCACTCACTTAGTCATGTCAAAAGTGTGACTATTCTATTTATTTTAATTATTTTTGAAAATCCCCTTTGCTATTTTTGCCTACACAAGCATATTGACTTGTATCACATTTCATGTCATTTTAATGTTATGGTTTCACTTGCTAATATATATATATGTACTTTTCAGTATTTAAAAATGTATATTTGTATACATATCTTATCTAGGCTTATTTTAATTCCTCTTTTAAATTCAGAAACATATGCACCTATATGTATACAAGTTTACAAATATATATATATTATTTTCTTTTCTGGGTTTTAAATAAATTTGTTTACTGATCTAAAGTAAAACTTACTTTTCTTATTTTCTAAGATGACCCATAAAATCTCAGAAATCAAATAACCATGTTGCAAAATCATGTTTGTATTGCTCTTTAATTCTTGTTTTAAATCCAAGAAATCTGGAGTTCTTTCTTGTGCCATTTCAGTGTGCACGTGCACACATATACTTGCACACTATTTATTCCAGAAATTTCACCATATTTAAATCTAAATATTTCAAAATTAAATCATTTTACAAAAATGATTTTTCACAAAATTTTGGGGTATTACATTCACCCCTCCTTTTAGGAATTGTGTCCTCACAATTTTTCTAACATTTATAGTAAGCATCTTTTTCTTTTCTGAAAACTTATCAAATATATGCATAAGCAAACAAATTCAACCATTTCAACCATGCATAACAAATAATTTTTCCAGAAGAAAAAAAAAATACCTTTTAATTTGCAAAAAGCTTAGGATAATCCATTCTAATCTTATCCTCTAACTCCCATGTGCAGTCATTAGGATCACTACTCCACTGGATCTTAACTAGTTTCAAGGTTTTGCTCCTTAATTTCTTTTCTTCCTTAGCTATAATCCCCACTGGTTCTTTTTCATAAACCAAGTCAGGGTTTATTTGAATTTTGGTAGGCTTTTCCAAAATGTCTTCCTTATCATGTACCCATTTTCTAAGTTGGGACACATGAAAAACATTATGCATTGCTTTCATCTCCTCTGGTAGTTCTAATTTGTAAGCCAATGAACCAATTCTTTCCAGAATTTTATAGGGTCCAACATACCTTGGTGTAAGCTTACCTTGCTTGCCAAATCTCATGACTTTCTTCATAGGTGAAATCTTGATGAAAACAAAGTCTCCCACTTCATATTCCACTTGCTTTCTCTTCCTATCTGCAAATTTCTTTTGCCTATCTTGAGCTGCTGCTATTCTTTTTCTTATTAACCCAATTTTCTCTGTGGTTTCTTTAACATATTCAGGTCCAAGAATAGCCCTTTCTCCAGCCTCTACCCAGCATATAGGTGATAAACATGGCTTGCCATATAAGGCTTCAAATGGTGCCATCCCTATGGTGCTTTGGTAACTGTTATTGTAGGTGAATTCAGCTAGATGGAGGTGGTCTTCCCAGTTGCCTCCAAAGTCCAGTGTACATGCTCTCAACAAATCCTCTAAGACTTTGTTCACCACCTCAGTTTGACCATCTGATTGTGGATGGTAGGCAGTGCTTAAGCACAATTCACTCCCCATAGCCTCTTGAAAACTTTTCCAAAATCTTGAGGTGAAGATGGTATCCCTATCACTCACAATGGTTTTGGGTATGCCATGCAACCTTACTACCTCTTTCATGAATATTTGAGCCAATTTTGGAGCATTTCTTTCTGTTTTAACTGGGATAAAATGTGCTACCTTAGTTAGCCTATCCACTATTACCCATATACTTGTGTTTCCCTTCTTAGATCTAGGAAGACCATCTATGAAATCCATAGATATATCCTCCCACTTCCACTGTGGTATACTAAGGGGTTGCAATAGTCCTGATGGCCTTTGTGTCTCTGCCTTGACTTGTTGGCAAGTCATGCACCTTGCAACATATCTGGCCACATCTGACTTCATCCCCTTCCACCAAAGATTTCTTTTCAAATTTTGATACATCTTGGTGCTACCTGGGTGTATGGAGTACTTACTCCTATGGTACTCATTTAATATTTCCTCTTTCAATTCTATATTTTCTGGAACACATATCCTATTTTTATTCCTTAAATAACCATTTTTATCAATTTGATAATTTATTACTTCCTCCCCTTTTGATATGAGCATTTTCTTTTCCATCATGTTTAAGTCTTGTTTCTGCATTTGTCCAATCTTAAGAAGTAAATCTGATTGCAGAGATATCATACTTAATTTTCCTTTACCTTTACCTTCTTCAATAGGCATCATTTGTTCCTCACTGTTTTCCTCAATTTCCAAATCAGTAAGTATAGACAAATCCCTAAACTCTTCCATCATCAACATGGCTACCTTGGCATGTTGTCTACTCAAGGCATCTGCAACTTTATTTGCCTTGCCTGGTGTATACAGTATATCTAGGTCATAGGCAGCTAGGAACTCTACCCATCTATGTTGCCTCATGTTCAAATCTTTTTGTGAGAATAAATATTTCAGTGCCTTATGATCAGTGTACAAAATGAATTTGGCACCTAACAAATAATGTCTCCAAAGTTTCAAAGCATACACAACTGCTGCTAGTTCAAGATCATGGGTTGCATACCTGGTTTCATGTGGCTTTAATTGCCTAGATGCATAGGCTACCACCTGGTCTTGCTGCATCAACACAGCCCCTAACCCAGAGCCACTTGCATCAGTGTACACAACCAAATTTTCATTTCCTTCTGGCACTCTCAATACTGGTGCATCAATCAGGGCTTCTTTTATTTTGATAAAAGCTTGCTCACATTTTTCTGTCCATACAAAGGCTTGGTTCTTTCTAGTTAAATTGGTAAGTGGTGATGATATTTTTGAGAAATCTTTTATGAATCTCCTATAATATCCTGCCATCCCCATAAATGATCTAATCTCACTGATGGTGCTAGGCCTTTTCCATGCTTGGATTGCCACTACTTTGTTAGGGTTTACTGATATTCCTTTGGCAGAGATGACATGCCCAAAGAAATGCACTTCTTCTTTCCAAAATGCACATTTTGAAAATTTTGCCTTTAAATCATTTTCCCTTAGTCTTGACAAAACTAAATGCAAATGATTTTTATGCTCTTCCACTGTCTTAGAATAAATCAAAATGTCATCAATAAAAATCAGTACAAACTTGTCTAGATAATCTCTAAATATTCTATTCATCAAATCAACAAAATATGAAGGAGCATTTGTCAAACCAAATGGCATGACCAAAAATTCATATAAGCCATATCTTGTGTTAAATGCAGTATACTTAACACTTAAGTCTTCAACCTTCATTTGATGGAATCCTGATGCTAAGTCTAGCCTAGAAAATATTTTAGCTTCACTGAGTTGGTCAAAGAGATCATCTATTCTAGGCAATGGGTATTTATTCTTGATGGTTACTTTATTTAGTTCTCTGTAATCTATGCACATTCTCAAGGTACCATCATGTTTTCTTACAAACACTACTGGAGAACCCCAGCAAGAATTGCTTGGCCTTATAAATCCCTTGCCTTCTAATTCTTCCAACTGATTTTTCAATTCTTTCAGTTCACTTGGCCCCATTCTATAAGGTTTCTTGATTATTGGACTTGCTCCTGGAATGAGATTAATTTGGAACTCAACTGGTCTGTGGTGTGGAACACCCTTAACTTCCCCAAACACATCCAAGTATTCATTAACTATGGGAATTTCTTCAATGGTTAGTTCACTCAGATCTTTTTCTAAGTCAACTAAATGATACAATTTCCCTTCCTTAGCTATTTCACATAGAACTGTGATTCTCTGGCCTCTAGAATCTTGCAATGATATGGTGGATGAGTCTAAATTAATTATGGCTTTAAATTGCCTTAACCAATCTACCCCCAATATAACTCCTATATTTGGGTAATTTAAAACATATAAATTGGAAATAAAAATATTTCCTCCTATGTTTAACTCCACATCCACACAATTCATGTTCAAAACACTAGAACTCCCTAGGGGACTTTGTACAAGCAATGGGGTTTCAACCAATTTGCAGTTTAATTTTAACACTTTAACTAATTCATAGGAAATCAAAGAGTGTGTTGCTCCAGTATCATATACTACTGGTATGGGTATGGCACAAATGAGTAATGTACCTTCCACTTGGCTATGATTTTCAGCATCAATTTTCACTGCAGATTTGCCTTTTCCTTCCAAAGTTGCCAATTTCCCTTGCTGTTTATTCTCAGGACAGTTCCTCTTCATATGCCCCTCTTTCCCACATAGGTAGCATTTGAAGGCTCCTCCTTTTAACTCTGGGCACCTTGGTTTGATGTGTCCTTCTTTTCCACAATGATGGCAAACCAATTTCTTCTTAGTATCATTGGCTTTAGTATCTTTACTCTTCCTGTTGTCTGCCTCCTCCTTCTTTTTATCATAAGGGTGATATCTTCCCTTATCCTTCTTGTTGTTGCTCTTAAAATTCCTATATTTCTCTCTTTCTTTGTCATGTTGTTCCAGTTTCAAAGCCAGATCAATTACTTGATCAAATGTTCTATCTGCATATGGTAGCATAGCTCTGCTAAGTCCTGGGTTCAGCCCTTTTATATACCTATCATTCTTGGATGCTTCATCTGCCACTAGCATTGCTCCATAATTAGATAGCCCCTCAAACTTTTGAGTGTATTCAGTGACATTCAAAGTTCCCTGCCTAGGTTTGATAAATTCTTCAAGCAAAATGGTCTTGGCTGATGCTGGTACAAATCTTGCCTCCAACATCTCCTTGAACTGATTCCAAGTGATTTCATTTTCATTTCTTCCAGCTATGATCACCTCCCACCAGCTTAAAGCTACCCCTTTCAGTTGTCTAGAAGCTACTTGCCTCTTTCTTTGGTCATCCAACTACATGTCATTGAAAATCCTATCAAGTGTTCTCAACCATGCTTGAATTTCCATCACACTCTCTGTTCCTTCAAAACTCTTGCCTCCCAAATTGGAATAAGTCTTCAGTAGTTTTGAAAGCTCTTCATGTGGGTTCTCAGGCCTATGCCCAATTCCATCTCTTAAAACCCTCACAAATTCTTGCATATCAAGCATTTGAGGTGCACTGGTTCCTGCATTGTGATGAGATCCTCTTCCTACCATGTTCTGCTAACTAAATTCTGGGTAAATGGTATTAGTATATTATGAGTGCTTCTATAATTTCTAATTTCTTATCTAAATTATTTCATCCAAAACAAACAGACATTATACATTTCTATAATACTTAACAATCAATGCAACCAAGTGCTCTGATACCAACTGAAATGACCCTCCTATTTCCACCCTAATTTCATAAGGATTTTTTTTTTTGCTAAGAGATGATATATAGATATATCATTCATTGCAAATATCTTTTCCAAGGTCATTTTCTTTTTCCAATAAACAAAATATATCCAGGATCAAAATAACTTACCAATATAAATATATCAGTGTATATCTAATAACATACACATACATATGAAGATGTATGTGATCTTCTTATCTAAGTTCAGAGTGTATACTTCATTTTTTTGTACAAGAACATTCTGTTTGATTTAGATTTTTAGCAATTCAGATAAATTATTGTATTCAGATTTTTGGCCATAATATCCACTAGAAACATGTACTTTAGTCTGTCATTAGGATTAAGAAATGATCAAGTAATAATCAGTGGTAAACAAGCTTTTAATATAGATGATTATGTTAAAGTCTGGATAATATCAAATTCAGTATAAAAGTAAGTGGATCCTAAGTGAACACAAGCAACATCTAGGCGTAATGGAAACGCGCCTAACTTATACATGAAAGGTCACGAGTTCGAGTGCTATGCTGGTCGGTTCAAACACAATTTTTGGTTTTTCTTTTTATTTTTCTCCTGTATGGTTAGAAATCTGATACCTACCTATAATTGTGCATATATATTTGATTTTGCCTATAACCTAACATACAAAACAATTCTTTTTACATAACTATTTTTAAAACCCATTCCTACAACTGTTTTAAGAATTTAAATTTTATATTTTTGCCCAATTTATCAACATGTACACAGGTATTTATGTACATGTCATTACCTTTGCCCAGTTTCCAGAAAACTGAGTGAAACAATTGCTAAATGTACTATGCTTTGAAATGCATCTATATTTTCAAGATACAGTCTATCATGATCAACCAATACTTCATTTAGTTGAGGCTGGTTAACTCATGAGTCTTGTATATGCTATACACTAGTTCAAAAACAAGGGAGATACCTTTCATTTCATTCTATCTGAAGCTTTTAGAAAAACATTTTACTTTTCCTAATTCAATTCAGAAATGAATTCAGATTTATTTACAAAGCATTTCAGTAAAAAGAAAATAAAATCCTTTAAGTTTACTTCTTGCTAAATCCAGATTTTAGTTCTAAAACTCAGTGCTCTGTTATGTCTCAAGGTTAACTAATACATAATATAAATTATACAAAACAGTAGCTCAACTACATGTGCATATTTCTCTTCCAAACATTCATATCAATAATTAAAATCATTTCATTGTTTCCCAGTCAGATTTTTCCTTTGAGATTTTAAACCTTAGTGCATAACAATATATTTAACATGATACAACTAGTTCATCTAACCATAATAGAATTCATTACATGACTGGAAGTCTTAGAAACATAATATTTTTCCTGAATACATGCAGATATAATCAATTTAAACTCTTATTGAGACTAGCTAGCATGTTCATTCACTCCTCCATAAAAGCCATAACTTCATTTTTACTTAGTGCCTGGGTTACCTGAAAGAACATAAGTGGCTGCCTCATTTTAAAATGAGACACCCCAGATGCCATGAGCAAACAAGGGTCAGATCTATGATCTGGTATGAATAACATCAATTCATTCATGATATTAAGCAATAGAGAATATAAGGGTACTAACTTGTTATTTAAGCAAATTTCTGCAATCAAATATTTTAACATAGTATAATTAAGTTGATTCAGGTATGATATATTCACTTATCATTCCTTCACTTGCATACATAATCATGCAAACATGATTATCTATTGGCATCAATTTCATTTACTGGAATCATCTTGGTTCCATACCATTCAACCTAAGAAATGTCCACATTCCTATTTCTTCATTTACAGGTTGTAATATTCAATTTAAATCCCTGCCTCATCTGCTATTAAGGAATCACTGGGACACATTGCAATGAACTAATTCACATCATTGCACAAAGATCTCAGGGCTTAAACAAACCATGTGCCAACTTGCATACTTCAAATATGACAAGCATTCCAGCAGTCATCTTGGCCTTCCCTTCCCTAGTTTATTTACTAGTGTATTGTCTTAAATCCTAACATCAAATATGCTAAGTGAACATGTCACTGCAAACATGGAAACATCCATAATTTCTTCTAGCATAATTTCCCCTCAGAAATAATCAGACAGTCATTTCCTAAATGGGGTCAATATGTCTTGATCTTAGTAAATATAAGAACATTTTCAACTGTAAAAGAGGCATGGCATGTTATACTGATCTGCAAGCCTTTATGATTGATTCAGATTCAAGATCTGGTTCAATCATAATTTTAGCTTGTGGGTTTTTTTTTTTGATTAAGGGCTCAGCACTTAGAAAATTTCTATTGCACCCTTAACATTTTTCTTTTCAAGCCTCAGCACTTATACCAAGTATAATGCAGCTCCAATCATTTTTATAAGGTTTCCATGCCATAGATCTATAACAATTGAGAGTATTCTCTATATAATTTTTAAGATCCTAAACTTTAACATTTATGAGTATAAATAAAACAGTATGATACTCATCCAAAGACAAATGTCTCAACCAATCAAAGATCATCAAAATCATCCATATTAAATCATATCAGATTTAAAATAAAACATCCAAAAAGCATTGATGAAATCATATACATCAAAACCAGAAATACATAAATGGCAATATAAAAAGTGGCTGCCTCAACTCAGGTCTTAATGCCATGAACTCAGTGAGATTACTCACCTAAATGTTTCTTCTTATTAATCCAGAAAATTCTTGTTTGAGTGTTTTCTCCTTCCTTTCAATATTTTCTTCTTCTTTTCTTATTTTTATGCAGCTCGGGGTAAAATAATTCTACTGGCTAAACTGCCTATTTATAAGCATTTTTCCTCTAGGGTTTTATTGAAACAGAATTCCATTTCTGTCCTGGCTTAGCATCATGCATTTTTCATTCATATTACCCCGGCCATATTAACCAATTTAAAGGCTGCATTTTCTTTCTTTTACTTTTTCATAAAATGGCCACTCACTTAGTCATGTCAAAAGTGTGACTATTCTATTTATTTTAATTATTTCTGAAAATCCCCTTTGCTATTTTTGCCTACACAAGCATATTGACTTGTATCACATTTCATGTCATTTTAATGTTATGGTTTCACTTGCTAATATATATATATGTACTTTTCAGTATTTAAAAATGTATATTTGTATACATATCTTATCTAGGCTTATTTTAATTCCTCTTTTAAATTCAGAAACATATGCACCTATATGTATACAAGTTTACAAATATATATATATTATTTTCTTTTCTGGGTTTTAAATAAATTTGTTTACTGATCTAAAGTAAAACTTACTTTTCTTATTTTCTAAGATGACCCATAAAATCTCAGAAATCAAATAACCATGTTGCAAAATCATGTTTGTATTGCTCTTTAATTCTTGTTTTAAATCCAAGAAATCTGGAGTTCTTTCTTGTGCCATTTCAGTGTGCACGTGCACACATATACTTGCACACTATTTATTCCAGAAATTTCACCATATTTAAATCTAAATATTTCAAAATTAAATCATTTTACAAAAATGATTTTTCACAAAATTTTGGGGTATTACATTTCGGTCGCTGGAAAATAACTTCGATGATGACCGCGGCATCATTGGGTGTTCATTTTCGGGTTTCCGAAAGAGGAATTGCTGCCTAATTGTTTTAAATGGAAGTTGTTTAGAAAATTTGGGTTTTGTTTTGGAAATTCAAAGGCTGATTTGAATTGTTTTCAAAAATGGTTTTGAAAAGGTTGAAAAGACTCTGGAGTTGAGTATTGAATTATGAAAATAAAATTGAGAATGAATGAATCAATTTGCAATTGCAAGTACATGAATGTAAATTGAATTCGAATTGAAATCCAGTTTAATATAAGTGATTGTAAACCAAAATAGTAAATTGTAAATAAATTTTGGTAATAAGCAAAAGAATAAAACTGGAATTAAAACTGAATATTGAAAATGAAGTTGAATTGTGTGAAATTAAATGAAGTTTTGAGATTAGTTTGAAGTGAACTAAAGTTAATTGATAAAATTCAATATTCAGAAGTAAACTAAATCCAAATTAGATTGGAATTGTGAATTGAATTCGAATGAGAATTGAAATGTAAAATTGAATGAGAATAGATATGTAACTTCAATAGTAAGTTAAAAATGTGTAAACAGTTTATGTTTGAAATTTGTAATCGAATTTGCAAAATGATTTGAATGCTGTAACTAGATATTATGGCTAGTAGATATACAGGTAAAAAGGGAATTGTATTTGATTTCACAGATAATTTGAATTGCTTGACAAAAGGTAAGTATTTGAATTATAATATGAGTTTTTGATGATTTCTGGTCTAGCCGCTTGGCTTTTTCTTTTTCTTTTTGAAATCTGAGAGTCCGTAGGGACGTTTTGTAGTAGTACCGTATTAGCCGCGCAAAGGAGACGCTGGCGAAATTTTTCGAAAATTTAGGGCGTTAGAAAATTTTTGAGAAATTTTGAAAGTTAAAATTTGAATTTAAACTCGAATTTGAATTTTGAAGTTAAACAATGTTGTTTTGAAACTTAGAGTTGAAGTTGAAATGTAGTTGAATGATAACGAATCTTTAGTAGAAGATTTGTTTTGAAAAATTGATAAAACTATTAGATTGTGAAAAATAGTAGACGAGTTAAGGACTTTTTCTTTCTAACTTGTAATTTCGAGGATGAAATTCTTTTAAGGAGGGAAGTTTGTAACGACCCAGAATTTTGAACGAATTAAATTGAGAATATTTAATTAATTTTAAATATTTGAACGATGATTTAATTTGAATCCCGAATGTAACTTCGAATTTGACGATTAAATTATATAATTTAATATATTGAGAGTTGAATAAAAATTTATATCTTCAATTTTAAGTTGAAGAAAATTATTTCGAAAGCTTTTAAAATTCGTATTGATATTTCTGAAGATAACAGCAGCTTCAGAATTTAATTTCGAACTATTTTGTTCAGTTTTGAAAATTTATCGTTCGAACCGATATTTAAAAATAGCCGTCCGAGGCACAGTCTCGGAATTCGACGAAACCAGTTCCATTGGGTCCGTAATATTGAATTATTACTGGATTTCCAATTTCACATTTTTCGGAGATGTTATGTGACCGTACGACACATAAACGCGTTGAAAAATTAATTTGAATTCAACTTAAATTTAAATATTAAACCTGGTCAGTATCAAACGCACATTTTCTTTCCTAAAATCACGCCTGGAATTACGCCTAAAAATCACGATATGAAATCGTGCAACCCATGTTTTTTTTAGTACTCCCCTTTCTCCTCCGTAGAAGGAAAATGAAAAAACACGAGATAAAAATATAAAACGAAAACCTTCTTTCGTTCTCGGTTTCAAAACAATGGCCGATAGTTCCTTCTCCCTTCCCAGATCAAAAACAAAATTCTCGTTCGTTCACAAATCGAAAGGAAAAATGGCCGTCCACTTTAATTGAAATCGTGACTTCATTCCTCAGCAAATCGTCGCTCGAGTCTAGAGTTCGCAATGGCTTTGGGGAAACTCGAGCAAGGTGGCGCGCGCGAGTATCAGTGATGGTGTCGCGATCGCGTGAGTGGGCAGAAGGGAGGCGTTCGCGATGGCGATTGGGTCGCGTGAAAGTTGGATTTTTTTCGTTCGTTCGCATCTCGAAAATCTCGTGGGCACGGTTTGGGGGCATGGCAACTTCGATGCGAAGACAGGGAGGCGCTGGCCACGTGGAGCAGTTGAGCTCAACATTGATGGGTGGTCGAACATCGAATTCGAGGCTAGGGTTGGTGATGTCGCAGTTTTCGAGCTCGAGCACACGTACGATTTGGGGATTCGCGGCTGCTGGCGTTCGCGATGACGGAAGACAAAAATTTGCGATATGACTTGGGGGTTGGTAGTTGATGAACAGCTGCAGGAGGCGATGTAGTTCTGGTGGGTGGTACCGTCATGACGAGGTTCGATTTACTGTGATGGTGAGACGACTCCGGTCTCGACGGCACGACAATTGGTCACGAGTGGGGCCTGAGTTGCTTAAAGGCAGTGAGGTAATCTTATTATTTGAATTTAGTCAGCAAATATACATAACAACAAAGAAATAATTATATGCACGTTTGAATTTATACGAGTAAAAAAATATATATATATATATACAGTTAGTAAATATACAGGTAAAACTGTTAATTTAACCAAGTAAATTTAAATTTAAAATCTGTTTTAATTTAAGATGATAACTATATGTTTATGCAGTTTTTAGATTTATAAGAAAAAAATTTATATAAGAAAAATGTTGAAATATTTATGTATGTATTTACATTTAGAAGAAAGAAATTTTAATAGTAAAGTGAATCTTGTTTTTACTGTTTGTTTATTTCCAGAGAAAAATAAAATAAAAAATAAATGTATTTTTGACTTATCTAAAACTATTCGGATTACTAGAGAAAAATTTATATAAAGGGGGTTTATTTTTAAATATAAAATTTTAAGTTAAATAAATTTATTAAAAGAAACTGGGTGAAAATAAAATCATTGGGGAATTAAAATTACCAAGCGGAAAATTTGTTATTCGATTTTTTCGAATATTAGTAAAACTGTATAATTGTTTATACCAGGTTAAAATCGAGAAAACAAAACTGAAATGGAAATGGATGGCAAATTAAAAGCTAAGGTGAGATTTTTCTCACTCGATTGAAAAGTGGAAATTGCAGTTATTTGTTGCTTGATTTGATTGCTATATTTGGATGTGGTATTAGATATGATAGGATATATCTATATATAGCAGTATATACATATTGGCATATGTATATATTGGATTGATGATTTCCCGCCTCGTATAGCGGATGAGACCCTATTGCGCCGTTAGTAAGCGGATTTATAAAAACCTATATACCGCGATAATTCCATACTGGAGCGGAATTGGTATTGTGCTAACGTCTGTGGATGCAGGGAAACAGGTTGGAGGGATCCAACTGGATTCCTCAACTGTATTTATTGTTTACAGATATTGTGATATTTGTTGATTATCATATTGATATATGATGTTTTTGAATGCCATGATTGACTATTTGATGCGTTGCATCATCGGATCCATTTTTAAAGTCTAAAAATAACGATCTTGGATTTTAAAAGGATTTGTAAAGTGATTTGTAGAAATATACGTTTTATTGAAATTTTTGAATTGGTTTATTTTAAATAAATAAATGTTAAAATTTTAATGTTAGTAAAATTGTGATTTTTGTGAAATACGACAAAAATGTTATTTTTGAAATAAACAATTGATAAAGATTATGAAATAGTTTAAATTGGAATTGTTGAAGTATTTTAAACAATTCATATAAAAAGATTTATAAAAATTGATATTTTTATAAATTAAAAATATTGGAATTTTGAAATGAGTTTTATTAAGTGTTAAAGTCAAATAAAAATGGATTCCATAAGTGAATTGAAATTTATAGATTCATAAATTGTGAAGTTATTAAATGGATAGATTTTGTAAAACAAAAAGATTTATAAGCAATTATCTTATAAATGGGATTTTGACATTTAGATGAGAAATGAATAGATGTTGTAAATAAATGGATTATAAGTTCTTAACTTATAATATAAACTTCCGGTATAAAATTGAGTTATATAAGTTGAATTGGATAATTTAGAAATCGAAGTTTTATAAATAGAAATGGGATTTATAAACATGGTTTTATAAATTCAAAGTCAATAGAATTTGATAAATTTAACATTGAAGTTATTAAAGGAGATATATTCGTGATTTTGGACAGCGAATTATCCTTTAAGTTAAATGTGTAGAAATTGTTAAAATTGGGATAGTGATTATATTCACGAATTTGGACAGTAAATATATATTATTGAATAAAATCAATATATTTTGGGAAAAGGAATATTGTTAAAAGAAGTTGTTTTAAAAGATGTTTTAAAACGTGTTAAGTATCGAATACATAGATTTCAACATTTATTGTTGAAATAGACGTTTTCGAGGAATAAGGAAATGGTGGACTATAACACTGTTGTTATAGTAAATGATTTCCGAAAAGGAAATATTTCGTATAGTATTGGGATTTATATATCTATCTAAATCTCGAATCCCTATACTAGTGATTTTGAGTCGTCGTAACGATGTTTTACGTAACATTCGTTTTGACTCAATTAAAATGTGTTTAAAGAATGATTTCCTTAAAAAAAATGAGATATATACTTAATTATAATTTAAGTATATCGAATATTTCCAAGTGTTGAAAATAAATGATTTGTGAAATACTTATTATTAAATAAGTAGGGAAATGCATTTCCAAAATGAAATGAAACGTTTTGAGATTTTATCTTCTTAAAGATAAAATGAAATTGAATATTTGAAATCGATTTGAGAATCATATATCAGTAGATATTTTTGAAATATAAATTCACCATGGAATTTATAAAAGAAAGGGAAACTGTTTAGAAAAATAAACGTTGATTTATTTTTGAAGTGTGGGAAATTTTATATCTAGTAAAGATATTTTTGAAGATGAAGTAATTTGGAAAATTATTTGGAATCTGATGATGTTGCGCATTTTTATTGATAGTTAAATAACCGACTATCGATAATTACCTTTAGATAGGTATTTGTTGTGAATTGGATGAAATTGAATGCCACACTTATTTTTGAATAATCGCTCACTATTCGGGTTAGCCGGGAAAGGACCATGGGGTCGTATAACCCATTCCGAATATGTGATACGTCGTTATGAATTGCATTCGAAGACCGGTGTTGAAGACCGGATATTTTTGAAAACGGAAGGATTACCGTCGAGTTACTCTACATCGGCTGATCTCCGATTTAGAGGTTTTATCACCCTTAGTGACGGGAAGTCCGGACGTGATTAGAAAATTATCCAGAAATGCAAGGGCTTCGTGAGAAGTGCCTTCGGTTCTGTTCGATCCTGGAACAGACTTGTATGGATTGTGTGTCTGACGTTACAATTTGAGATATAAAGCTGATTTCTTTCAAATACATATCTGTTGGTGGCGGAGAATTTATTCTCTTAGCTTAACACCCTTCTCTGAGACGTACGAGCTCAGAGGTTATGTAGTTGAAATTTATCAGCGATATATCCCAATTTGGTAACGTGGCATACTGAGTGTTGCTGTGAAATGATCAGTGTTTGATCATTTGTGATATGATCATTTGTTTGATCTTATATCTTTGTGATCATAGGTTGATCATTTTGTTTGACCCGAAGCAGGGCTTTTTGAGAAAGCGTAGCTTTGTGGACGAGACTTCGTCGAGCCTCACACCCCGGAAATGGTCGAAACAGGAAGGATGCGGCAAGGTTCTAGGGAGTAGCGCCCCTTAGTGTATGTCATTCCTTCTGGATAAAGGTGGTATCATGGTATGGAGCCCAGATACTTAACCTCTGTGGTTACTGCATTATTATTATCTATGTGGTTTGTTGCGAATCGTGGATCCTCGGGAAGATCGGTGACGATCGGGGGATGGCATACGCGTGTCAGTAGTTACCTATTTTTGCAGAGGTAACCCGGCCTTGTGTTGGCAGAGATCCGGTTAGGTTCTCGGGTCGTCTATTCCAGGGACGTACCCATCGTGGATAGGAAGTTCCTTAGCCTGACCATTTGTTGGAAATCCAAAGAAACAATACGCGACTTGTACGGTTTTAGTTGTAGAACCTGCCATCTAATATGGCAGCTATAGCAAGCATACTATAATGGTACCTATGCTGGCTAAGATTTATATTCTACTTTCGAAATGTTTTCTACACTATGCACTAATAATAATATCAAAAAGAATTTGATTTTTGCGTAGTAAGCATCTTTGACTATCATAAGAAGAAATCTCCTCCAAGTCTGCGTTTGCATTGTGTGTGTGGTGGGAGGTCTTATGGTAGTTTCATTTTCCAAAAGCATTGCGAATTGACTTTAAAATTCTTCTGTTGTTTATTTTAAAGAAGAATAACTGTTTTACGATCTCACACCAGTCACCATGACTGACTCGGAGTTTATTGTTCCCTTCTAAACTCTGGGTGCCCACCAATTTCCACACGGGCAGTCTAGAGTTAGATTATCAGGTTATCTGGATATTCTGGAGCTTTGGAGATAAGCTGGACGACGAGACGTAGTATTTGTATCTGATAGTATTTATTCCGCTGTGTATTCTATATGAGGACAAGTTATATAACTGTCCGTTGTTGTATATGACTCTGATTGATGTATGTATAAAAACTGATATAATTCTTTGTTTTAAAAGGCTAGTGTTTATCTATTATATATTGTTCCGCTGCGATATGTGAGATTCTGATATTGTCTCTGTTCTGTATCTGTTGTTGTTTTGTTGTTCTCCTTCCCTTTTTCTTCTATCTTCTTCTTCTACCTTTTTCTTCTTTCTTAAACCCTCACTATTGGAGTTTCCGGCACTCGATTGCTCGGCAGTCGATAAAGGGAGTATCGATGTCGAATTTTCGAAAGTCGAAAATTTCGGTATGTGACAATTAATACTAATTTAATCAGATTATTAAATTAAATTCAAATTTTATTATCAAAGATCATCAATATCAATTTAATTATTTAACAGATTATTAAATTGATATTGTTAAAATTTCCGGGATATTACAACTTTCGAACTAGTATTGATAACCCGACCACTCTAGTGCAGACTCTGATCCGATTTCTTGATTCTAAATTTCCGTTTTCCTTGCATAGCCATAAACTATGATAGAAAACTTCAAATTCATATCAAAAATATGTATCAATTGTTCGCCGTCAATAATCGAGCAAAAAATCCTAATTCGAACTGGTGTGAATTACTACAAATCTTGTACTCAAAATCTGAATCAGAACTATTATGCGAATAAAATGATTTACGCACAATTTACATATTTTATTCTATTGGTTTCTTTTCACATCATTATTTACTTTTCATTTGTTTTAATTAATTCATACAATAATTACCTTTTATTTATTTTCCTTCATTACTTACACAATTTATTTCCCATTTAATATTGGAAATCATCAATGAATCCATTATTAAAGTATTACGTACATTTCATTGTAGTTTATTTCACATTTATTATTTACTTATAACTTTGATATCCATTTTAATTTTAATATTAATATTCATCAATGAATCATTTCAGTCATTTTCTTGATTTTATAACCATTTACTTAAATAGTATTCATTTTTTTCTATTTAATTTAATTACTAGCATTTCAAAATATTAACTATTGTTTAAAACATCTCTTGTACATCATAATTCTTATTTGTAGACATATCTCCATTACTTAAGTTTTACCTGTATAAAATTCTATTACATATTCATATTAACATTTTAACTTTTGAGCATTTTTGGTAAGTTTTATATATGTTTTTAGAATGTAATTGAGTGTTATACAAATTTATCTTATTCATATTAGTTAGCAAAAATATATTGAATAATTTACGTCTTTTAAATTTCATTACCCTTTAATTTACAAGTGACAAATCTCCAATTTCTTTACAGTTTCATTAATCACTTAGCTTCTACTTTCTTATTTCTCATTTTAGAAGTTTTCAATTATTAAAATTTCACTTTATTTCTACAACTGAAAATAATTAATTTAACAGGAACTTAAGAACTAAATACCGGGTTCATTTCGAATCATTTTGAAATAATATATATATATATATATATATATATATATTCATATCTTTATATTTATATATCAAACCATACTTAAGAAAATAAAATAAAATTTGTTTATCAAGACAAATATGTAGCAAAGCTACTACAGTGGTCTTTCCACTTTGAAACTCGAAAATGAACGTCGATGATGTCGCGATCATCACCGAAATTATTTTTCAGGGACAGAAGAGGGGAGTACAGAACTTATTTCCTTTAAAAATTCTTTTAAAACATTTTTTCAAATCACATTGAAAATATTTATATCCGAAAATACTTCCAAATAATACTAATATTATATTCCAAAATCTTTGAAAGCCAATTTCAAAACTCCGGAACTTAAGTTCTCAAATTTCCAATTCATATTCACTTTATTTGTAAATGCTATTTTGCAACCAATATTTATAAAATTTCACTTCCTAACAAACAATTATATCACCTACAACTATATTCATTTATAAAAATTATTCATTTATATACAAAATATAATACTAGGTAAAATTATTTCATTTACCTATATTTTAAAACAATATTGTGTCGGTCTGCCATATTAAGTGTTTAGAAATCCCAATCGATGCCATAGCGTCCTATGTACTGACCAGAATCCATAAATACTCAACAGAACAAATTAGCACAATACAAAATATTTTTATATCACTAACACATATGCTCTCTCATATATACTCTCAAACTCATTCTAAGGTATTAATAACCCTATCTCTAATGAGTTAACCCAGAACAGGCTAAGGTATCTATAAACCAAAGCTCTGATACCAACTGTAACGACCCACCTTTTTGGACGGTTTAAATCGACAATAAACCACACATGTCAAACTTAAACCATTCAAAAGGAAGGATTGTCAATGGGGTAAATAATAAAATAAGAGAAAAGAAGGAAAAAAACAAAACACAGAATCTCGCAGCAGAATGACAAAATATAATAATCAAATAAACAGTTCATGAAGCTGTTTTATAATATACATTTGATTACTCAATTTTTACAACAATCAAAGTACAAACAACGACGTACCAATAATGATGCAGTGGAAATCACTAATAATATAATATACCAAACTCTGTCTTCATCCTCCAGAAATAAAGTCTTCAACACTGAAATTCTCAGGCTGACCCGAATGTAATGAAAAGACAAAACAGCCGAGTCAGAACTAAAATATCTTATGTAAGTTAAATCAACAATAAGTAAATATGAGTGTAATGGCTTCAGAGATGTTTACGGGATTTTACATCTCCTATCCAGTGTATAACATGCATGCAATAACTTAAGAGATGTTTCAGGATTTTCCATCTCCTAAGGATCCGTTAAACTATCTATATGTAGTAATATACGCCATATATATGTAGTGACTATCAGTAAAGTATTAAAATAGCATTAAGCGTTACCCATATTCCCCTTAACACATTTTTATAGGCATCGTAGTCTATACAGTACTTTAAACTCCACCGTAAACTGGTGGGCTATCAGGGAGCACTCCGTAGGTACGACACAAGCCAAAATCGTAGTGGGCTTGATAAGGCATATGACAGGGCACACGAGGCTATACCCACGGTAGGATTATACCGGATTGCGGAACTAGGCTGGTGGTAATGCATAGCCGCAACTACCGCCCACCTCGAACAACACTCCCATAATAAAATCGAGGGTGGCCACCAATCAATCATAAAGTAACAAATATGGTATCGAAGAAGCATGCCCGATCGAAAGAGCGACCTCACTTGGCCTGGTTATGACTCCTGTTTTAGTCAAATCAAGCTGACCCGAAGGTCAGGGTTGCGTTCTTACTTCATACCAGTAGCATTCGCCAAACCATCCTACTTTGTTTTGGATTCTCCACCACATGCAAAGTTATTAAAGTGGTTTCGGAATTGGCAGAGAGTATGACAATATTCGACACTGGTCTCTTTTACAACCAAATGTTTATTTCACACCGTGGTCATTTCATAAAACATTTTTAATAATAAATCCAGAAATAGTTTATACCTTCATATCAAGATATCTATATACTTATTCTAAAAGTATAAATATATTCACAAATGCTAAGGAAGATTTCTTTCAATCAATTTCGAAAATAATTTATAAACTATTTATATGCTTTAGAACCATTTATAAAGCTATTTATAAATTCCGAAACAGTTTACAACTCTTCCCTTTTCCATAAACTTCTACACAAATTTCTTTAAAACGCTTCCAAATCCCTTTACACAGGTTCTTTCATAAAATCCTTTATAAAATCCTTTAAAACCTTTATAACTCCTTAATAAAACCATTATAAAATCTTTTATAAAAATCTTTTATAAAATCCTTTTATAAAAATTATAAAATCTCTTATAAAACTTTTATAAATTCCTTACAAAACTCATTACATTTTTATTTATTAAAGTTATTATAAAATCTATATTTATTATATTAAATTGAATTTAAATAAACCTCTTAAAACTATATTAAATATTTTATTAAATTAAATTTTAGACCGTTTAAAAATATATTTTTAAAACTAAATAAAATTATAAGTAGATATTTTAAATTTACTTTTTAAACCATATATTAACTTATAATTTGAAACTTTAAAACATATAAAATAAATTATTTTCCATATATAAATTTTTTAAACTAAAATCGTTAAATTAAATTTAAAAATCTAATTTATAAATCAAACATGCTTTACTATTTAGAAAATAATTTAAAAATGACCAACGGTGTTCGTATATAATTTTCTACCCTATGGTCATGTGATAGGGTATGTATCATTTCAACCCAAAATAGTTAAATTTTCGGGTATATATCATTTCAACCTGTATTCCGAATCAATAATTTCCAAATCAATAAAATTGCTCGGGTATGTATCATTTCAACCCATAACGATTTTCCCTAATCTATAAGATCATTCGGGTATGTATCATTTCAACCCATAGTGATAACAGGGATTGTAACAACCCTGGTTTTGGAGATTACCTGTAAATATTAAATTATAACGGTAGTTATCATTTAATATTGTGAATTAAAATAAAATTTTAAATTTTAAATTGTTTATTTGGAATAAACAATGAATTTTTGGAAATAAAATGAGAAAATAAATTTTGGAACTTTATTTTATTTTGTTTGAGTTAATAATGAATGGAAAATGGTTTTTATTTGGAGAAAATGCAATAATTTTATTAATTATTGCTAATTACTTCTTTTAATAATTTTTAAAGGAAGTATTTGGTTTTTAAAGGTTGTTTATTTAAATAAAAAGGTGAAATTTAGTTTAAAAATGTTTTTGGTTATAAATATGAGTTTAAAATGGTTTGTTATATTTTTCTATGCAAGAAAATAATTTTTGTAAAATTATTGGAGTTAAAAATGAGGATTCATGCATTTAACTGTGTAATTTGTGTATTTATGTAAAAATAAGGGTTTTTAATAATAAAAATATTTTTAAAACTAAAGTTATATTTTATTAAGTATAATATATTTTATTTAACATGAAAGAGTGTTTACATAATTTATTGTGTTAAAAACTTGAAGATAAATGTGTTGTTTTAATTGTTACATAAGTGTATATAATTGTTTTAGTGGTGAATTAATTCTTTTAGACTTTTTTTTTCTTTAGTTTGGGTCCAAGCCCATTAGCAAAATTAAGCCTAAACTAACATAAGTGAGAAAGCTTCTCTCCTCTTAGAAACAGTACGTATATTCTTCTCTTCTTACTGTAAAAAAAAACAGAAACAAAAGAAAGGAACCCCTTTTCAATCTATGGCCTTCAATCTCCTAATTTATTCGTCGATTTGCTGTTTTAATCAATTAAAAGATAATTCCAAACAGGTAATCTACTTCAAATTAGAGAGAATTCATCAAATTCCTATTTTGTTTTTGGGTTGTCTGTTAATTACTTGTTCTTCTTCTTTGCATTTTCTGTTTCTAAGTTTCTACAGGTAGCTGAAGCTTTCTATTGCCAAAAGCCTTCATCTTGCTTCAGTTTTGGCCAAATTTATCTATGTTAATCTCCATGAATTGCAAGGTGAGTTTAAAACTCACATTTTCTAGCTTTGATTAAGATTTCAAGGTAAGAAATCTCAATTTTGTTTGTTGCATGTTCATTTATGAATTGCTGTCAGTAAATTGGGCATATCTATTTCGTTTTAAATCGGAATTTGACTTTCTTTGATGTCCTAAAAATCTTGAAAATAATGTGATAACTTCATGTTAAACACTTTCGAAAATTTTGAGCATAGAGGGTCTAAAAATCCAATTCAAACTCGCTGCCATGTCATTGTAAAACTGTGACTTTTTGTGCTAAATGCTGTTGGTAATTTGAGCATACCTTTTTCTTTTGGTGTCCGAATTTGACGATTCTTGATGTTCCTGAAAGCTTAGATTATTTTTTATAACTTTCATGTTAAACACTTTCGAAAGTTTTGAGCATAGAGGGTCTAAAAATCCAATTCAAACTCGCTGCCCTATCACTGTAAAACTGTGACTTTTTGTGCTAAATGCTATTGGTAATTTGAGCATATCGTTTTGGTTTGGTGTCCGAATTTGACGATTCTTGATGTTCATGAAAACGTAGATTATCTGCTATAGCTTTTATGTTCTGAGTTTTGTTAAATTTTGAGGTTTACATGGTCGAAAGTTCATTCTATCGTCGTTGTCCCGAAACTAAAATGACAGCGGTAGTGAACTTCAGAGATGAAATTTATTTTAGTCATATCTATTTCATTTCTTATCCGAACTCAATAATTTTTGATGTTCTGGAAAGCTTAGGAAATATTCTACAACTTTCATGTTTTATGTTTTCTCAAATTCTGAGATTAAAAGGGGCGAACTGGCTAAACAAGCCGCAGGCCTGAGTTCTTTTGCAAAGTTTTGGCAGTTTCCATTGAATTGCTTTTGGATTCGATCATTTTGAGCATTGTTTTGAGATAATTCTAAAAGGCTAACTCCTACTAATAGGAAAGCTAACATTAACATCGATTCGTGCTATGAATTGACAATTTCATTTGGATTTTTATCTTATGTTAATTTCATCGAATTTTCGTTGATTTTTGCTGTTTCTGTGCATTTGTTTTCTAAACCGTTTTTGGAAGATTTTTATAATAAAATAGCTTTCGAAATAAATATTTTACAATATTATAATTAATTTAAAGCTATTAAAATTATATATTCTCTATAACTAAGGGAATTTCAAAAGAATGTTTTGCAAACGGTTTTCAAAAATTGTTTTAAAAGCTTGTTTTCACAAACAAATTATTTTCTATATAAAATACACGTTTTTGCACTATTCGAACGAATGAGAAGGAGAATCAAACGATTGGGTAAAATACATGGTATGGGACACGTGCGTTTATCTTTTCGGTTAATTCCTGACTTGTCTGTTTGATCGTTTTGACCTTCGGGTCGTATTGACCGATGAGATGAGGTAAACTTTTTACTGCTTTGAGTGTGAAATTTACTAGCGGTTAGTAAACCGTTTAGTGCGAACGTGTGGTATGGGACGCACGTTAACACTTTTTTGGTTCCTATCTGATAGTTTGTGACCCATTTGTCTAAGAGACGTATTTGCCAGAACTGGACCTTCGGGTCGTTTGTCCTTCGGGATGTTTGTCTAAGAGACGTTTGTCATTACGACGTATTTGTCCTTCGGGATGTTGTCCTTCGTGATGTTTGTCAAAGAGACATATTTATTTGTCCTTCGTGATATTTTTCCTTTTTGGTTGCTACTATGATATGCATATTCTTTTGACTCGCTTGTATATTGTGGTTGCCATACCACTTGACATGTATCATTTTGTATACTCTGTGATGTATCTGTATATGTATATATATGTGATGATCTACTGTTCTGTGATGTGTTTTGCATTTAAGTTGTTGTATTTTGTTCTGATAGATCCTATAGCTACTTATGGCTTTGTATTAATTATTTATTTGATATGTCGATCCACTTGAGATAGAAAAAAATATGGCATTGTCAACGTATTCAATGGATATTTAAGACAAGGCTATAGATGGTCGCTCCTATCCAGCCATATTCTCTGCATTAGCAGACAGTATTATCCAGTAATACTCTTTGTTAATGTGGGTCTCGGGGTGGGGCGTCACAGGGATATAAACATCCAATCATCCAAAATGTCAACAAATAAACATCCATCACAATCAACATCTAAATCAGCCAATAAATCACAACAGTTAACTAGTTACCATTATTAGGTATTTAACTAACAATTTAAATTCAATATTAATTTAAATGGAAATTTAATTAAATGTAAATTCAAATTAAATGTAAATGATAATTTAAATTACCAAACGACAATCAATAAATTTCTTATCACATCATAAATTTAATTCAACTAACATAAGAAGGTTTAGTATTTGTGAGTGGGTTAAATCACTCACCTTTGATTTCTAGTCGATTTAAAATCCAATAAAAGCCTAAAATTTGAATAGTCTCCAATTTCTACCAAACTAGCTCCATGTTCTCCGGAATTTTGATACGATCCCAACGGAAGAAACCGCGTCCAAATCCGAGTTCATATGAAAAAGTTATGATAGTTAGAACGTTGAAAATTTAAATTTAAATTAAAATAAATCGAAGGGCAAATACGTAATTATCCTTACCTCTCAAAACCCTAACGGAGCACAACATCGAATGGTTCGAACCCAAAGCCGCCACCCTTCACCTTTCTCCGCACGCCCATACAACCAACATCGCCTAGATCCGGCCCCACCATGAGACGGTGCCTAGTCGCGCAGCACCACCAGGCCAAGCACGGCCTACTCCGGCGTCCCCAATCAACCTCCGTCGCCGCCGCCTATCTACGCCGTTTCTGGCGAACTCGAGCCAATCCACGACGAATGAATACCACCGATCACCTCAGCTCACCATCTTCTTACTAACGCCATTACCCGATCGTCGAATGGTTGATGATCCACCGTTCACGAAACCCTAATATGGACGGCAGAGAATAAACTGCTGATTTTTGGCCAAACCGTGATTCGATTGCAAAAACGAATTGTAGATGTAGATTACGCTCATCGAGAGCTTTGCAACAATATATTATTCGATAGGTTTCGAGGAGTTTGAATTTTGAAGTTTGATTTGAAATTGGGAAATTAGAGTTTTCTGCCATTGAGAAGGATTATGAATAGGTAGATTGAAAATGTACGTACAGACAACAGAAAAAGACTGCTAGGGTTTCAGTAAATATCTATTTATATAGATAGGAATGGATAAGAATGAGTGGACAAATCGAATTGGGTCGAAACAATAACAACGACTCGAAAAGCACGTTTCGTTCTTGAAACGAAAATAGGTCATCCCATATATCAAAATATAGGTTTTCGATATTTTTAAACTCAATGGAACTAGTTTCAAGCCCCAATTCCATTGTATACAAAAGTTAGCTTTCAAAATTAAATTATGTTCATTTTAAATTCTTTTAATTGATTTCTACACGTTTCAAGCTCGCAAGATCAAACGATAAGTCCGATCGCTATGAAACTTGAAATATTATAATAATTCACTGTTACGAAATTCGATGAAACTGGTTTCGTCAAAATCCAAGATGGTGCCCCAAAAACCCTATTTTACCGGTTAATTAAATAAATTATTAATTTAAAATCAATTTAATCACCTTTAAATTCTAGATTAAAAGTTAACAATTTTTATCATTCTTGATTAAACAGGAATTTATAATCTTTCAAAATACAATTTTCCATATTAAATCCAAGATTTAAATATTGCACTAATTTCAATGTTCAATTACAACTGTAATAAAATCCCAGTTAATTATATTTTAATTTCAATCAATTTCTTTTATTTCGATTTACACTCTTATTATTGAATCAACTGTTACCTTATGAATATAATTAACATTAGTATACATTTTATTACATTTATATTCTATAGTTATCATCTTAACTCATATTAACTGCAATATTTAATTACATTTATATTCATTAATTGATTTTCGAACTAATTTCAAACGATTAAATAATAAGGTAATCATTATAACAATTGTTTTACCTTAATAATTCGTATATATTAACTTATTGTTTACAACCAAGGGTTATACATTACTTACCCAAACTGATTTCATATTCTATATTAGCCAATTTCAATTACATACATATTATTTTTGTTCTTAATCGACATTTAAGTTATTTCTTATTAACCTTTATTATTATCATTAATTGAAATTACATTAATAGTGGTTAATTACATCCAATTGACATTATTAAAATATATTCCAATACTTTTTTCTCCATTTATAAATCATAAATTTTAATTTCTCACAATATTAAATTTCAAAATCTTATTTAATTTAATAGTTTTAATTATCAAAAATACGGGTCGTAACAATTTCATTAATAAAATGAAAGTGATCTCCTTTGTAATTTTCGACATGTATTTTACATGACTTGTTAAAACAACCATATTAAACAATCAATACTCGATTATCAAAGTGTAAACAAGCAACCAAACATGATTTACAATCATCACAACCAAACATGGCAAACCATATTATATAATCCAGTATATAACGTATATATATATATATATAGAGTTTTCCACTTTTTTTATATAACATATCTAACTTTTTGTTACAAATTACTTTTCAAATATCCACTAATTACTATAATTCATCTAACCAAACATCCTATGGATTTCAATAGTCATATTAAACATTTATAACTAATTATAAAGATTTAATTTAGGAGTTCTCACTCATTTCCTACAAACACTCAAACAAATCAACGCTTCACTAAACATCTCCTAAACACCCAACGCTCATGGCCATGCCTCCTTCCACTTACTAATAATGCTTCCCATGATGACTTAGGCTTAATAATAGAGATTAGAAGAGATTAGAGAAGGTTTGGTTATCTTTTGAAAAAGTTAGAGAGTAATCAATGGATTAGTGCTTAAGCACTTCCACTATTTTTAACCCTCCTACTTTCTCTCAAGTTTTTGAGATTAAAGAAGAGGCCTTTAGAAGCAATTAGAGAGCATTTAGAAAGCTCAAGAATGTAGAAGAAAAAGAATGAATGTGAAGAATAAGTGAGAAGGAGGGGTGGTATTTATAAGAAAAATGAGAAAATATCTTCGAAGTGAAATTACCACCATACCCTTAACTACCCAAGAAATCAGCTCCCCCCTCCACCCCTTATGGTGTGCAGCAGCCCCCATGTGGTGATGAGGTGTAGGTAATGGTGGTAATGATGGTGGAGGTGGTGATGTGATGTGGTGTAAGATTGATTTGATATTTGCTTTTTAAAGTAACTATTACTTTAGATATTTTATTCTTTTACCGTTAGTAAATATATATTTACTTTCTACTTTTATCATGTGTATATGTACATGATAATGTGTGTGTGTATGTCACAAATGTATACAAGTTATTTGAATAGCGTCGTACAACTTATATATGTCAATCCGTTACGAATTCCGATTTCGATCTTCGGTCATATTTTCATTTATTAATTAACGTATATATATTTGTAAACAAACTTTGAAAACTATTTTCTTATTATTATTCATGAATTAAAATGATCTCATTTTAATTATAAAACCATATACATCAATATTAAATGATTGTTTACTAAAAGTTTTATTATATCGATAAACCGATATCGATTTTCCTTATAATTTCAAATCTATTATATATCTTTATGAAACTATTATAACTAATTTATTATCACACTATTACAAATGAATAATTATCATTTTAAAACAATTATCTAGATAATTATAATAATTGTTAAATCATTTAGCCTCAATTAAATTATTAATTAATTATTAATTATAATGAGATTACTGATGATGTTATAAGTACATTTTATTTTTCAAAAATAAAATAAATTATTTTATTTCATATTCTTGTTTAAATATAAAAATGAGTGTATGTATCCAGTCTCGTTCGCGACTTTGGATAATTATAGAGCGGTTTATTGATAAAATGATTTTCAGCTATTTTATCGATGTAAATCCCGAGGAAGATATTTTTGTAAATATTCATTCAAAATAAGATTACCATTATTATTCATTGTTCAAAACAAGATTATTATTATTTGTTATTACTCAAAACAATATTATTTGTATTTTTAACCTTTTATTTGAATGTTTTAAAAATAAATCAACTATATCAAAGTGATAAATTTGCGGGTCGTTACAGTGCATGACCTAAACGTGACCTACACTAGTAGTAGGTGTAGCCCGTTTTGGTGTAACCCTCATCTTTCCGCTGACCGCTCATGAACAATGACGTTCTCGACCTATGTACAGCTCCTACTCCCTAATATTCTACCAAGACACTGACATAGAGCCGATCCTTGCTCATTGTCCCATTTAGATTACCTAATGCAATCAAGACAAAACCCCTCCTAAATGATTGAAGCAGACCCTGCAGGGTATTCCTTTACCTCTACGCAAGCGTATATAATTCCATGGGTCCTACAGTTGGATATGTCCCACATTGGTATAATGTACACACAATTGCTGGTAACCCCTTGCGGTGGGCAGACTTTTGTTGTGTAATACTATTGGTCTCGCATTTCGACCTGTTCTAATGATTATGTCATTCTTATCCATCTAAGTTATTTACTAACTTTAATAATTCACACCCATCATAAATGCATACTTGAGGCTACGTGTGTGTGTGTGTGTGTGTTTATACTTGCTTATATTACGCCTTCAATGTTCGACTATTAATAGTACTCCTTTGGTTTTCATGTGTTTACTTCTTATTCCATTTATATTAATTTAATTTCATTTACCGCTTTCTTTAAAAAGTTCAAATACCTTTTCTTATTTACTTTTTCATACCTTATAGAATTTCTATTTCTATTGCTTTTTAATCTTCACTACCCTCTCATATTTAGTGGACTTTCCATACGTTTTTTATTTGCAGTAATTACATGCCTACCATTTTGTTGTTTATTATTTGATTTCTGCCTTGCCTCTATTGCATATATATTAGTTCTTCACTTAAACTGTTACTATTATCACATTTACAATTCTTTAATTAATCCTTAGGGATATCCGCATTTTAATGCATTTGAATTACATCCCTCTCAAAAGGAAAGATTAACATTGTAAATTTCTATGTCTTATCCAAGAGGAGAATTGGTGTTACATTTGGAATTATAAGAATTATCTTTTTCATTGTTATTGAAATAGATAGTACAAAATATGGTAAATATCCCTATTTTATACATCTCTTTCTTTTATGCGTATTCCTTGTTATTTCAAACAATATGCTTTATTTATGAATCTGAACTTGATAATCTATAGAAATTTACATTGCAACACATTACATTCCAATAAATTAAAATACTACTTAAATCCCAATAATTTATTGTGATAACCCTAATTTACATTTTTCTTGCATAAATCATTTACATCTACAAATCTGGAACTATACATAATTTATCAAATTCAAGGACTACTACAATCCAATATTTTCTAAATTCACATACGTGCAATATATAATTCAAATTACCAATAACAGAATATGCAGGCAGGGTTTATAAATTCATTACACGCATACAACTTTAGCCTACAACTCCAATTTACATTTGAGGCATATAGGAATAGACTTACAATGATATAAACCCAATATTATATAAAAATATATAATTTCTCACTCACCTTTTTAGCTTTCCAATCTCCAGATCTAATCCTTGTTATTCTTATCCGATGTCCCTTATTCTTCCTATTTGAGTACATATACCGCAAGCATACATATTTCTATCAGAAACCTAGATCAAAGAAGAGATTGGAATTTAATTTAAATTATAGATCTGGATTTATAATTTACCTTGACATTGACGATTTGATTCGACCCTATTCTTGTTCTCAATTATCCTCTGTTATTCTCCACAAGTCTATATATATATATGTAAATAACTATTTTTTAAGAATTAAGAATTTTATGGAGAAGAGAAAATTGTAAAGTTCCGACGTCGCTCCAGAAAATATGAGAAGAAAGTGAGGGGTTAGATCCATATTTATAGGGGTCCGAATCAATTCCAACATTAGATTATTTTATTTTAAATCCAGGTCGTTCGGCCATGTCAAAATCTCACAACCGACGTCTCAACCAGTCAACTGTCGCCTCTACCGGTCAATTGCTAGCGGTCGACCAAGTTAGGGGTTGTCCGGTTGTATGTAATTAAGGTAATTAATTAGCGACGTTCAATTTATTTTGTTTTATTCCTTATTAAACCGACCATACCATTTCTTTCCACTGTTAACTTACTTAAAGTTTAAGTAACTTTAACTATCAGTTAACTCTAGCTGACGGTAATTAACGTTAGTTAATTATTATTTTAACCTTAATTACATATATAATTATTTTCGATTTATAAACTTCAAACGTTAATAACTTTTTCGTTTGAACTCCGATCGGAAAACTTTTATATGAAAATTGTTCAAAAAATTACCACGAACCTAATGGTGCAAGTTTCATAGCCAAATTCCGATGTTTGTAAAAATTCTAGTTTCGACGTTACTAATTATTAATTAATTTCTTTTTAATTAATTATCGTTAACATTACAGGGTGTTATAAAGAGAATTGGTATAAATGATCGTTACTAAAAAGTATTGCTTAAAATAGTGAAACTGTATTTTACGGAAAAGATGTTTAAGCGATAAATTCGACCAAACTATCATACCACAGCTAAGCTAAAGCATAAAAGTTAATATTTGAATTGTTCGATATTAATGGCTGATTGATTTTACACTTTTGAGTCGCACAACCATAATGATGAATACTTTGAAACACCTTGTGATTTAGTTCATTTATAATTGTTGTAAATTAATTAACTTAATTAATATTTATGAAATCTTAGTTATTAAATTTTATTTTATTTTGGGTGCCATTAGTATCTAATAAAGTGCATATATAAAAGTTGTATATGTATGTATTGATATACGATATTAATAAAATATTAAACCGATTTAAATAGATTAATTATTAAGTGGGTTCAGGGATTTTTGAAGGCCTATCAAGGCTCAAGCATGGCTGGTCATAGGATGCAAAAAGTGGAGAGTTTGAATGTTTGATAATTTTGAAATGGTATCAAAAGAATTGGTTAAAGGAAGGAAAAAAGTCCTTCACGTTTTCCTTTTCTACAAGCCTACTTAAACATAAATTATTGTCATTTGTTGCTCATCTACTCCTCTTCATTTTTAGTCAAAGATTCATGGCTCCAAGGTCAGTAAAAGTCCTAAAAGAAATTCATAAAAAAATCAAATTATTACAGGGTGGTGTTCGTCTCTAGATCATAGCAAAATCCGGAGGATGATTTGGAAAAATCTAAGAGTTATTCAATCAACCAAGGTGTGAATTTTAAGCTACTTCTTAAGGTAATTATCCAATCTCATTTTGATTATTTATTACATCATATTAGTATAATTTGGATCTCATATCTTATATAATAAATCTATATATGCCTATGTTGTCCAATCTATTATTTGTTATTGTTTTAGAAGTTAATGTTCAATGGAAAATACATTCACAAAAACATTATATTAAAAAAAAATTCAGCCATAATTTGAAAATAAATGGATTTAAAACCATTTTAATTAGTTTAAGCAATTTTGTTACATATTATTTATATATGTATATGTACATATACACATACATACATAGATAGATATAAATATATATATATAAAAGAAAACTACATGTAATAATTGTGTAAAATTATTTTATAAAATTGAATACAAGTTTTATGTATATATTTTATTTTCAAATATAAAACATTTTTTTATTTGTGTGTGTGTGTATGTTACTTTGATTCAAATTTTATAAAAGAACTTTTGTTTAATGTTGTAGATCTAATCATGAATTCTTCCCAAGTCAAAGCTAGATTTCAATTTGTTAATTTAAAATTTGAAACATATAAAAGACCTCTAAAATTTTCATATTATAAATATATGAAAACTTTTGTTAAATGACCCCTACATTTTCCTCTTCTTAAATGCCGACTTAAACTCATTAATTATCATATATATATATATATATATATATATATATATATATATCTGTGTGTGTGTGTAAACTATTATTAATTAGTTAAAATAATTTTATAGCATATTATATATAAATATAAGTAAACTATATGTATATAGTATATATAATAATAATTATTTTGTATAATATCATAATAAAACTATGGATAACAAAGACATATATAAAGGAAAATGTGTCCGTTGCATTGTAATCCCAACACCTATGAATGTGCACATTAACCATGTGCACTATGTATATGTTGCACGTGCACTATACACATATGAATGTTTTTGATATAGTCATTATATTATATTTAATTTAAATTAAATTAAACTCCCTTTTAAACAAATTAAATAAGTATGGTTTTATTTAAAATAAATTTATTTGATCTAAAATCAATTTGACTTTATAGGCCAAACAAAGATCCAAAATGGACAAATTGTTGAAATTTCACCTATTGGTGTCACTTCCGACTGGCCCGATTTCTTCAAATTTATTATAAAATAAATATAATTTTGGTATTTCGATTATGGAATTTGTTCTCATGAAAATGGTGATGTGTTAGCTATAGAAAATGAAGCACTTAAAATATTTAATAATTAATTTTGAAATAGGCCATATCTTTGAGAAATAATTTTTTAATCATATGATTATGAATCATATAGTACCTGTGAATTGCATCTCAAATGATTAGGAGAAAAACACACATCTGGTGTGAATGACAAAAGAATTAACAAACTTTTTAGATTGATACATGTAGATGTGTGTAGTCTAATTCTAATGATACCAAAAGTGGTTAAAATTACTTGATTAACTTCGTTGGTGAGTGTTTTTAGATATGAACATGTGTATTCTATACATAAGTTAGATATCTATGACGAATTTATAAAATACAATATAGAAGTAGAAAACAAAATCATGCAAAAAAATAAAAATAATTTGATTTGATCAAATATGTAAGTATCTTGGAAAAGAGTTCCATTATCACCTAAAAGTGAACAAGATTCACTATCAAGGTCACTTCTCCTTATGCCGCATAATGATGTATCGATAAGGAGTGATCGAACTCTGTTGTACATGGTGCGATTGGTAATAAGTAATGGTTAGTTAATTCTTTCTATAAGGTTATGTATTTAAGTACCATATGATAAATATGATTTCATCTAAAGCTGAGATTATGATTTCATATAAGATATGAGTTGGGATGGAACCTCAATCTTAAATAGTTTAAGGTATGTGGCTATTTAATTTACGTTATGAATGTAAGTTTCGCAAACTCGAAACTAGATCTATTTTATGTAAGTCTATAGGTAGTTCATAAAATGTTTTCAATGTACGTTCCATCACACTTAGAAACAAACCGTTGTTTCAAGAAATGCCACCATCTACTGAAGAAATTTCTTTTTAGAGAAATTAATGGCAGTGTGACGGACTTGGATACAATTCAGATTCTAACATAGAAACTGATTACAAAGATGAAATAATTTTGACCAAGCCCTAAGTAGAGAATGCTCATTAGAGTGTCCAATGAGAAATTTCTCACATTTAAGAGAAACTAAAGTTTCTTATCAATGTTAAAAAATAAATTGTTAGTAGTAATTTGACAAGCCATAGAGAGTATAGACTCTGCTGCATGGCATGATGCTTTGAATACATGTTGAAAAATAAATTCTAAATTAGATTATTTACACACAATTTAACTAAGAGTTTTAACACATCACTGTTGAAAAGTAACTTCTAAATGATGATTTTGATAAGATTATTTGCACATAATAGCCAAAAAATTCGAACGATGGGAGCAATAACAAAGCATGTGGATATGATCCAAGAGTTGATACAATAATAGTGTCCTGAAAGCACTAGAGGTTGATAAATTATTTTGATATAAAACTAAATATTTTGTTTCGGTCTAAATGCAGAGGAAATATGTGTCTGTAAGAAAGAAAATCAAAGATACCAAATCATTTCTATTACTATAGAAGTAAACAACAAGTTACTAATTGTTAACGATGCATCCATGTTAAGATCAATTAAAGTTTGATCACTTTATTCTTGATGAACGATTTGAAAGAGGCGTCCTACACACTTGGTATAATAGGATGTTGGGATTGTCCCAGTCGATTTAAATAGATACAATATTAAAATGTTTAATACGGAGCATATGACACAGATTCCTTTTGTATTGGCAATAGGAACCAACTTATAATTATGTTACGTATTAGATCGGAATTTGCTCAAGCACGTGGTGCAATGAGCAAATGTTGAATTTGAGTTAATTGCTGAATGGTATTTAAGAGTATTCTTAAGTATTTACAAACAATATAAAATTGTTTATGGAAACTTAGACTTCTTATGAAGGAGTGTTAAGACTCGAATGTCATAAGTGACATCGAATATTGTAAGTCAATCTTAAATTCATGTACACCCTTGGTTTAAGAGATTTGAGTTAGAAATGTTCCACTGTTGTAGCAGATTAACTTATAAAGGCTAAGTACATCGGTAGTGCTATAATGAAAGAAGTATATATGTGCAAATTTATAAGAAAGACAAGCGTGGTTCCCACCATTGAGAATCCAAGAATGTATTTTAATAGCAATATAGATTGTAATGGGAACTGACAGCTTGATAAGCGGTCATGATATGTTCTCCATAATTAACACTCGATAAAAGTGTTTATTAGTAATGGGGAAGTATAATCGAGAAGTGGATACAAAATAATAATATCATCGATCCATTCATAAGGCCCTTCTCAATCTAATATAGGTTGAGTAATCAAATATGATGGCAAAAAGGCAATATAATTGGCCTTAAGTGTAAGCCGCAGATTGATGGAGTTAAGGGTGTATTCAGAGGGTGATTATGTAATATGATTATATAACTTAACTTTTATAGAGAATCTTGTTCGAAATGTAGTATGCTTCTGGCTTTATTTTTCTATTAGTTTATCAATTTCTATGTGAGTGATTTGCAACCATGAGTATTAAATCAACACCTAAATAATGTCCTTAAATGTTCCTAGTCAATATGTATTGGGAAAAGGATATTGATATGTGCTTCGCAATTAGCGTACATAATGCTCTTTATATGGTCAATAGTGAATTGCTTATGAGCGTTGAGGGCACCAATGGGTTACTTACTTGTGGTTGGTTGAAAAAATCATAGACTGATTCACTGAGAGTCATCTATTGGTGAATACAACAAAGTCAAAATAGAAGATCTAATGTAATGACGTGCGGTAGACTTCAGACTTGAGGGTATTGTAGATCTTAAGTAACTAGAATGCTCTTTGATTTTGCTCAATGACAAGAAATAGCGACAGTGTTATAATAATGGTTGGGTATATGTTGAACTACTAGAAGTGAAACACTTCCCAATAGGGATTTACCTCCTTCGTTATAAAATTTTAGTATGACCGTAATTTGTAGTCAACATAAAGTCAAAACTCTGGCCAGAGTAAATCGGTAAATGTTATCAGATTGAACCAATGACTTAAAAGTAGTCTACAAAATTAACTATGGATATTATTAGAGTTTTTGACCATTGACTAAACTCTAAATATCTAAGTGGTATAGTGGTGATGAAAATAATATGTGCATGAAATAATGTTACAAGGTGTAGCTTAATATTGTGTAACGACCCGCAGTTCCGCACATTTCAAGCCGGCAATAAACCATACATGTCCAACTCGAATTGAACAAAAAGGCAAATAGTTAGGGGAAAGAAATAAGAAAGAAGAAAGAAGAAAGAAGAGAAGAGAGAGGAACGACATATAATATAATAACTACGATCTTTACAAAGAGAAACCGTAATACACATACATCCATTAGAGTACAACAACAAATCACTAATCATCAGCCTCGACAGTTATAACAACATGTCTTCACAAATGCTGATAATTTAATAACCAATGCAGCAGAAAATAAATATATACGTGTACACGACTTGAAGACCTCCAACTCATCTTTGAAAGCTCCAAAGCATCCAAACTGAATCTGTAAATATACTCGGTCAGACCCGAGCATTAAAAGGGAAGAACGCCCGGATCAGTCTGGTAAACCAGGATGAGAAAACACATCCCAATTGGATTTTAAAGTTATAAAAACCTTTCAAAACAAAGGTATCTCGTAAGACCATGTCACACGTAAACGCGATCGGGTTTTTACCTTACGATAACCAAAAAACTTCATATCAAATCCTCAGATATTATAATAGTGTCTAAGATACAAATACATATTAATTATAGCCGAAATTGTTACATTGATTAAAATCTAGCCAATAGGTTTACAACTAAAACCGTAAAGGCTTGTATTGGTGAAAGGATTCAATACAATGAAAGGTAAGGGACTACCTTCCGTACAGTACATTTCTAGAGAAATGTACCGAGGATCAACACTATGATCCTCTATATCTGGCAAGATCGGCCTACCCATAGACCCATCTGGTGGTAGATAGAACCGAATATGACATCACCCCGGTCGTTCCCGACCTATCTGTAGCCATAGCATACACAACAAAACCTGAAATATAGTGGGTAATCTAGAAAGGTGATGACCATACCCTAATGGGTGCGACCTATTTCCTAATGGGTAAGACCCACATAGCCTTACGGCATACCCTATTTCAGCCATTTCTGATGTGCGAGGCTTAAGGTAATATTTACCTTTCACATGACAAATCCCACTTTGAATGCCACATCGCCATTTCCAACAACACACTAATTGATTTCCACAAAAGTACAACCTTTGAGCTCATACGTCTCAGAGAAGGGTGTTAAGTGTAAGAGGAGTTACCTCCTACACCACCAAACAGATGTACGTTTGTAAAATCCAATGTATGTGGTTCCTAGAAATGCAATGTCAGACATTCGTTCATACAAGTTGTCTAGGAACAGGACAAACCGAAGGCACTCTCCTACTACATCCTATCGGGAATCAAACCTAAGATTAGTAGTGAGCTGTCCTTGCATCGAAGATTTTCGAAATGAAGCACTGCTACCACCATATTAATAAATATAATATGGAATCGCGGGGCTGGTGCCAAGCAGCCCTACATCATGAAGATCTCCGTCTTCAAAAATCATCATCTTCCACAAATCTGCACTTTCCATAAATCCATTGCATTATATATATCATTTATTTATAAAATCCCATTCATAAATCCATTTATCAAATGTCGATTACAAATCCATTTTTAATATTTATAAAACTCCATTTATAAATCTATTACTTTTATAATTCTTTTATATGAACCATTTCAGAAATATTTGTTTCAAACTATTTCTATCTTCTTTAAAACTGTACTTCCTTTATAATAAAAGATGGACTTATTTATTAAGTTTTTAAAACCTTTACAATACAGTTCAAAAGTCTCTATTTAATCTACTTCACAAACTATCAGTTTTTAATACTAAAAATCATATTTTTAATTTTATTTAAAATAAACTACTTTTAATAATTCAAGAATAATTATTAAAAACATATGTTATTTCAATATCACTTTAAAATCCTTTTAAATCAAAAACTTCACTTTATAGTATTTCAAAATGCTAAAAATAAGGCCAAGTGCTATTATAGCACTAAATAGGCAAAATCATGTCCATGTCATCAAACATAGCATCCAACAAATCGTATATCACAATATATATGAAAAGTAAAATCAACAGTGGTGAGGAATCCTGTTGGATCCCTCCAACTTGTCCCCCAACATCACATACAGTATATAATCAGATAATAAGGGTCATTCGCTCCAAAGGCGGGAATAAATCCAAACCAACTGATAAAACAGTAAATCATCCAAACAAGCAACAAACAAGCATCAATAAAAATATCCAAGGTTATGTAATATATAAGTGGGCCAAAGAGGTGATTTAACTCACCAAAGTTCCAATTGTCGTCGAAGCGTTCTGGTTCCAACTAAAATAGAGCAACGCTCGATTTTAGCTTGAATTTCCACAAGCTTCAAATTTGATGAATCCAACTCAATGACATAGATAATCACGATACGAACGTAACGGCAAAAACGGCACCTCGTTCGGACCTCGTATGAACAAGATACTAATTTTATAAGAATTTGGATTTAATAATTTAAATTAATTAAACAAATCAAACTAGTTAACTTTAATTACCTTTATCCCTCTCCCTATCCCTTTCTTCCCCGATCCCTTCATCGTGCACACTGACACTCTTCCACCCAAAAATGCATGCACATTTTCAATGATACGGCACCCCGGTCGCCCATTCCACAACCCGACCTCGCTAATGATCAACTCCGAGCTCTATAACTCCAACAGCAGCCACCAGGAAAATTCATGCACTACCACGAGTTTGTCTGTGCTACCGATTTGACTTCCACTTGCCCACACTACGTCACAACCACATCCTCCATTCATTGTAGCCCTAAAGTCGCGATCGCCTACAGCTAGCCATACCACCCAATACTCTCCCCACACGTGCATCTTTGCTTCAAGAACTCAACGCAATCATCTATTCGACCCAACTCTACCTCCATCGACGCTGAACTTTTGCCCTAGCATGGCCAAGACCAAGTCGAACATACTCAACTTCCATCACACTCAAAACAAAGCACACCAAAATGGAGCTCTTCATCATATGAGACTAATGAATCAAACGACACTTGATTTCGTTAAGTAATGAGCTCGATTTAATTGATGGAAGAATTTTGAAGGTGGCGGCAGGCAAAAATTCAAACAGAAGAGAAAGAGGGAATTTTGAGAATTAGGTTTTAAGGTGGAGATGTATTTATAGGCAAGTAATATTAAATTTTATTCTCTTTTAATTTTCATTGCGCATTTCAAGCTCGCACGATCACACAGCACACTCGTTCATCACGAAACTCATCGGCGTACAACATTTTGCTATTCCGGATCCGATGACACTAGTTTCGTCAAAATCCGAGACAGTGCCCCGAAATGATAATTTCACACGTTAATTAAAACGAATTATTATTAAACCAGTTTAATCATTTTAATTCTAAATTAAAAGTTTACACTATCCATTTATTATTTAAATTGAATTTAAATAAACTTTTAAAATTCATTTATTCAAATCAAATTCAAGATTCTATCATTTAAACAATTTTGATGTTTAAATCACTATTCCAATATTCGAATAACCCTTATACTTGAAATTTCAAGCTATTTGAGTTATAAAACTAGTATTTCAATATTTAAAATTAATTAAATATTCAAATTCAAATGTCCAAAATTCTGGGTCATTACAGACTTTCCTTTTTAAAGAATTTCGTCCTCGAAATTGCCAAGGTAAGAAAAATGCCATAAAACCCATTAACTTTCCAAAATCAATTAGCTAAAATAGGTTATAAAATTTTCTAAGTCTTTAATTTCATTCCTCGACACCAACTAATATCATTCCAAGTTATAACACAAAAATCAAATTTTAGTTATCAAAATTTCTCAAAATTCTCAAAAAATTTCTAGCGCCTTAAATACACCGAAAATTTAGCCAGCGTCATTATTGCGCGGTTCGATCGGAAAATTTACAATATATATAAAATCACATAATGTGCATCTCATGTCAAGGATGAGGCATCTCGTAGGGGAAAAACATAAAAATACGATATGTAATCCGAGATGTGTACCTTTTCTTAATATTAGCAAGCATATACAATCAATATAATACGAAAGCAAGCTCCAAATGCGAAGCATACACCATCCGTACCTACTAAACACTTAGCAACAAATGAGAACAAGTATATGGAAAGTAAAATCACTAGGTAACATAGACTAATATAACCACCATATGCAACCAAAGAAACCATCACCCATCCTTACTTAATAGTGTTGACAATTACCAGTAAACAAAGTTAGCTGAACATAGCATACAATCATATAAAGCCTGTAAGATGTCCATAGACCATCCGTATGCAATATCAAATCTAATTTCTCTCTCGATCACACAATTTCACTTCCGAACTAGTATCGCTCACTCGACTTCTCTAGTGCAGACCCCAATTCGGTTCCCTGATTAGAAACCGTATTCTCCTTACATAGTTATATAGAGAATTTCAGAATAAATCAAAATTTTGTATTCGGTGTTCGCCATCAAGGATCGAGTGAAAAATCCTAACTCGGATCGATGTAAATCACCTCGAAATCATGTACTCAAATTTGGATCAAACAGTTATGCGAATAAAATGATCTACGTACAACTTACGTATTTATTTCAATTGGTTTCTTAACTATACCAAATTCTTTTTATTCACATTCATTTTATTCTTAGTATATTTCTTTTAATACTAATATAACTTGGGAACCATTCCATAAAATCATTACTTAACTTTATTATAAACATTTTATACAACACAACTTATTTTTATTATCACTTCCAAGCTTAAGTTCATATTCATTTGTCAATTTCATTTAACTTTACCTATGTTAAAATTTATTTCATAGCCCAATTCAAATTTTCTTTTGTTAACCAAAATGTTTAACCATTTTTAAATTTTTGTTTTACTTTCCATTTTCTCAAATTTACAAGTTATGTAAACTTATCTACTTATAATTTTATAAATCTTTACTTAAGTTCATCCACGTTCTATAATTTACAACTTGTGGTTAAATAATCACTTTACAACTTAAGTTTATATTCATTTCACACTCTTCTACATTCTAAGAGTGTATAAAATTTCAAGTTTGCCTTACTTAACCAAAATATTTAACAAATTTAAAAATTGTTTTAACTTATTATTTTTCAACTAGTAAGTTATAAAAACTTATTTTCTTATATTTTCAAAAAACACTTAAATGAAAATTTTTAGAATTCAAAACATTTTGAAATCATAATATATACATAACTCCTTTGTATGTCAAATCATACCTTTGAAATCAAAAATAATCTCTGTTTACCAAAACAAAACTTTATTTTGCCAAAATAAACTTTTATTAAAAATCATTATGGTAGCAATCCATCACTTAGAAACTCGAAAATGAATACTGATGATGCTGCAGTCATCACCCGAATTATTTTCCAACAACCAAAGTTTGGTGCTTTCTTATCCCTTTTAAATTCCATTTTAAAATATTTCTAATCAAAATATTTTCAAAATAATACTATTATTATTTCTTCCAAAACCTTCGAAAACAATTTTCAAAATCACCGGGATTCAAATTCTCAATTTTTGTTTAAATCCATTTTTATTTATAACCCATATTTATAAATATACATACACAATTTCATTTCATTTTTATTTATAAATCACATTTATAAACCATACTTATATAATTTCACTTCTTATATAATATCATTTCACAAATGTTGATTATTTTAATTATAATTTATACTTTATAATTCACATTTATAAATTCACTTTCTTATATAACTCATTTTACAAATGTTTATCTTTGTTTAGATTATAATAAACAACTTTTATTAACATTTTACCTCAAATCCAATAATATACCGTATATAACTATAATAATTTCTGGAAAATTATTCCTTTATATATAAAATATAGTCAAGGTAAAATTATTTCATTTACCCAATTTCATGCTATGTCGACTTTCTATGTTCAAGTGTTTAGAGATCCCTATCAATAACGTTAATTACTAGTATTGACCAGAATCCATAAGTCACTCAACCGATCAACTAACACAATATAAAACATTTTTATATCACTAACAAATACGCGCTCATATGTGTGTGTGTATGTGTGTGTGTGTATAGACACACACATATTCAAACTCATTCCAGGGTGCTACTGACCCTATCTATAATCAATACCCCATCAATGCCTAGGTGTTCGCTAACCTAAGCTCTGATACTAGCCATAACGACCCGCAATTACACACATTTCAAGCTGATAATAAACCACACATGTCCAGCTCGAATTGAATGAAAAGGCTAATAGTTAAGGGAAAGAAAGAAGAAAGAAGAAAGAAGAGAAGAGAGAACAGAGAAAGAAAACAAAACAACAAAGAATCTCACAACACAACGGAATAATATATAATATAATATCAATGATCTTTAAAAAGAGAAACTGCAATATACATACATCCATCAGAGTACAACAACAAATCAATAAACATCAGCCTGGACAGTTATTACAACCTGTCCTCACAAATACTGATAATTTAAATAACCAAAGCAGTGGAAACTAATCATATACATGAATACGACTTGAAGATCTCCAGCTCGTCTTCGGAAGCTCCATAGCATCCAAACTGAATCTGTAAATATACTTTGTCTGACCCGAGCATTAAAGGGAAGAACGCCCAAATCAGTCTGGTAAACCAGCGTGAGAAAACATCTCTCAATTGGATTTTAAATTTATAAAAACCTTTCAAAACAAAGGTATCTGGTAAGACCACACAGCACATAAACACAAATGGGTTTTTACTTTACGATAACTAAAACACTTCATATCAAATCCTCTAATATTATAATAGTCTCTAGGATACAAAAACATATTAATCATAGACGAAATTATTACATTGATTAAAATCTAGCCAATAGGTTTACAACTAAAACTGTAAAGGCTTGTATTGGAGAATGGATTCCATACAATGATAGGTAAGGGATTACCTTCCATATAGTACATTTCTAGACAAATGTACTAAGGATCAACACTATGATCCTCTACATTTGGCAAGACCAGCCTACCCGTAGACCTATCTAGTGGCGAATAGAACCGAATATGACATCGTCTCGGTCGTTCCTGACCGATCCATGGCCACAGCATACACAACAAAACCCAAAATATAGAGTGTAATCTAGAAAGGTGATGATCATACTCTAATGGGTGCGACCCACTTAGCCTTACGACATACCCTGTTTCAGCCATTTTCGATATGCGAGGCTTAAGGTAACGTTTACCTTTCACATGACAAAGACCACTTTGAATGCTACATCGCCATTTCCAACAGCACACTAATAGATTTCCACAAAAGTACAACCCCTGAGCTCGTACATCTCAGAGATGGGTGTTAAGTGTAAGAGGGTTTACTTCCTACACCACTAAACAGATGTACATTTGTAAAAACTAATATATGTGTTTCTTAGAAATGCAATGTCAAACATTCATCCATACAAGTTGTCCAGGAACAAGACAAATCGAAGGCACTCTCCTACTACATCCTATCGGGAATTAACCCTAGGATTATTAGCGAGCAGTCCTTGCATTGAATTTTTCAAAATGAAGGACTACTGCCACCATATATATAATATGGAATCACGGGGGTAGTGGCAAGCAACGCTACATCATGAAGATCTTCATCTTCAAAAATCATCATCTTCCACAAATCTGCACTTTCGAACGCATACGTTGGTCTGAAGTGGTTTTCGGATAAATCTGACCTTGGTCTCTCCGGACCAACAATCGATAGAGGCCCTCAACCTCATATGGAAACTAAGTCTCGTAGATTTATCACATTTCCAACTCTCAACTTGCTATCCTTCGACCATGAAGGAAGCTTAGTAGATTGGCGTACCATAGTCACTCCACTCTACTTGAATCATCATTCTTAACAACAAACGATAATAAAACCTACTCAGTTGGACTCGTACTATATGCACGACTAATCACTTCCCACATCAAGTCAAGGAGCCAAAAATGGTCAAAAATACAATCTAGCACACAAGTAGTCTCTAGGCTTGTTTAATTAATCTTTTATTAATTAAATCACTTTCTAAATATTTATCTCAAAATATAGATATATTCTCAAAACCATTTTAATCCTTCGATATTTGGAAAACATTTCCATATAATTATTTCAATGGTATAAGTATATTCACAAACCATTTCATTTTCAACACTTAGAAATATTTCTATATACTTAAATCCGTAATAAGTATATTTACAAATCATTTGAGGAAAGCTTCATATTTTCCGAAACATGCTTTATTGGGTCAAAATGAATGTTGCATAAAACATCATTGCGACAACCCAAAACAATAGTATAGCGATTCAACTATTTATATTTGATCAATTCTGTATACTATACAAAATATTTCCTTTACTTACTATAACAATAGTGTTATACTCTATGCCTTCCTCGCTTTCTTGAAAATGTTTATTACAATAATAAATGTTGAAATCTATGTTTTCATCACTTAGTACATTTTAAATAACTTTTGGAAACCATTTAACTCCATCAAAAAATATTACTTTCAAAACATTCCTTTAAAAGATTATTTTATATTTTAAAACGTGAATGTATTCCTTTTATAAAAATCCATATTCAAATCTCAACATAAATCATTTCCATATTTTTAAAACTATGTTTATAAATCTCTATTCTATTTTATAAAATATCCCTTTATAATCTATTCATAAATCCATTCCTTTATAAATCTCATTTATTTATAAAATCCCATTTATAAATCCATTTAACAAATATCAAGTACAAATCCATTTTTAATATTACTAAAACTTCATTTATAAATCTATTACTTTATTTCTAAAATATTGCTTTTATAAATCTTTTATATGAACCATTTCAAAAATATTTGTTTCAAACTATTTCTATCTTCTTTAAAACTGTAATTCTTTTATAATAAAAGATGGACTTATTTATTAAGTTTTTAAAACCTTTACAATGCAGTTCAAAAATCTCTATTTAACATATTTCAAAAACTATCAGTTTATAATACCAAAAATAATAGTTTTTATTTTATTTAAAATAACTCCTTCTTTAAATAATTCAAGAATACTTATTAAAAGCACATGTTATTTTAAAATCACTTTAAAATCCTTTAAATCAAAAACTTCACTTTATAGTATTTAAAAATACTAAAAATAAGGCCAAGTGTTACTATAGCCCTAAATAGGCATAATCATGTCCATGTCATCAAATATGGCATCCAACAAATCATATATCATTATATATATATATATATATATTTATGAAAAGTAAAATCAACAGTGGTGAGGAATCCTATTTGATCCCTTCAACCTATCCCCATGCATCACATACAATATATAATAAGATAATAAGGGTCATCCGCAACTAGGCGGGTACATATAGAAAGGTCATCTGCTCCAATGGTGGAAATAAATCCAAACCAACTGATAAAACAATAAATCATCCAAACTAGCAACAAACAAGCATCAATAAAAATATCCACACTTAGATTTAATAGTCGATTATTTGTCAAAGAGCATGGCGTCCTCCATTCCCCACCCTGTACCCCCGATCTCCTTCGTCCCTAGCAAATACAATTCCGTCTTAAAAGATCCATCCCCCCTCGCACCTTCTCGGTTGCTCCCGATCCTCCTCCGATCCCAGCCCCGGTCCCATTGCCTCCGCCCGTCCCCAACCAGCCTCTCTGTATCGAGATCCCCATCGCCAAAACTTACGCACAGGTGGTGGGTTCAGCTCCCCGCTCCCCTCTCCTACCCAACCCCCCAGTCAAGTGACGCCACCCCTTGCCGCTCTTCAAAAACGTTCGCCAAACGGTTGAGTTCCTGAAGCAGGAAAGCCGCTGCCATCGATGTGCAGGTCGAAGACACGTGGCGCAGTTTTGTCGGGACGCGAAGATATGCTATAAGTGCGGATTTTTTGGGCATCCGCAAACACACTGTCCCAAAAAAGTTCTCAATCAGACTCAGGCTCGAAAAACCAGAAGGGTCCATTCCTCTCCCACTAGAGACAAACCCAACTCTGCCCGATGGGTCCCAAAGTCACATCCCCTCTCTGCTCATACGAAACCTTTCGGCTCCCCGATGCACTCTCTCTCCCCTACAGCTACACAAAGTCTGCCCCAATCCCCGAAGCAACATCACAACACAATCTTGAAATCCAAAACATTCTGAATGGCGGACCCAGCATTGCTCCTCATAGCTAACATCATCACTGGCACCTGGTCTATAGACTCTCTTCACCAAATACTCTCCTCCACCTTTCAGCACAGCGACTGGCCACTCTGGCTTCAGACTAACACCAGCTTCATCTTCTTCTGCCCCACATACACAATCAGAGACCAAATCCTCCAGCGATCGACCATTTCTAGGGCCAGAGGAACAATGCAATTTCAGCCTTGGTCTGATCTCGATCGCCCTGCTCCGTCCTTAGACCCACCATCGTGGGCGCGAATTTCGGGTTTCCCGGAACTTCTACGTTTCAACCCAGAAGCCATCACTGAAGCAGTCAGGCCAGTGGGTAGATTCCTGGCCCAGGATGACTGCGAATGGGCAGAACTTGACCATCGATTTCTATACATTCAAATACAATTCTTCAGTGGTATCAACACACCATCATCCTTCATCACAGTCCTTAACAACACAGAATACCTCTTAAGCATCGAAAGATGGGAACACGAGCACCCAAACAGACGCCCCGAGAACCACCTGCTGACTTTAGACTACGAGAGAAACTTTTCCCTATTCGAACGCCACATCCCGATCGAAGACTTAAATTAGGAAGACAGATTCGACGTCATGAACTACATCCCCATCTTCTCCGGTTCCCCACCAGTACTCGGTCATAACTTAGACCAGTCGTTTGAAGTGGTGGGCCTAAGGGGCTGGGACCCATGGCCAGTCCAAGAGCATAGGCGGGACCCATTCTCAGATTTAGACCTCTCATCCCCGCTCTTCCAGCAGATCCTGACCTCCCCGGCTGCCGCACCCCCGTCTCACCAGCCCCAAAATGCTACCCCTCCATTAGATACCCATTCTCCCCCGGAGCAGTTCCAAAATGTTGCCCCCCAAGCCGATATCCATTCTCCCCCTTCATCAGTTCCCCGTACCTAGCCCAGAAGAGCATAGCCAAGCAGCCCGTCCGAAGTCTGATCAGGGGTCTCAGCCAACCACTCCAACGGCCGCTCAGTGGTCTCAGCCAATCACTCCAACGGCTGTGCGCCGTAGCTCCAGACTGGACAGAGTAGCATCCCACCCTGGTAGTTTCTTTAAACATGTAGTTTTTTCCTCTCTTAATAAAAGTTTAAATAAGAAAATGGCACGATGCATGGGAGTGAACTTGCGTGGAGAACACTACACCTCCATGCAGGCACTAGAATCGGAGCGCCTATCGTTCTCCCAATGAAGCTAATTTCTTGGAACACTCGAGGGTTGGGGGACCCCAGTAAAAGACATTCTGTTAGCCTTATAATAACCCTACAAAAAGTAGACATTCTTTTCCTGCAAGAATCCAAACTGTCAGACCCAACCCCTAACACACTCAGACAGATTGGTGGGCCTTTCCTAACTGGGTGGGCCCACCTAAATGCTGTCGGTTCTAGCGGAGGCATTATGACAGCCTGGAATGAATCCGTGTGGTCCCACTACCAAACCTTTTACCACACAGCAGCCCTACATGTAGCCCTTTGTCACTTAGAAACTGGAACAATCTTCTTCTTCTCCAATATTGATGGCCCACAAAATACTCGAGATCGAAATGTATGGTCGAACTGTCTCTCTTTCGCCTCACACATTAATGGCCCTTGGGTGGTCGGAGGTGATTTCAATACCACCAGATCCCCAACCGAAAGGAACTCGGGCAATCTCTCCCAAGACTCTGAAGCCTTCAACCATTTCATCAATCTCTGCTCCCTGATAGATCCACCCATCTGTAACCGCCTTTTCACTTGGTCTAACCGCAGATCAGAACCTTCATTAGCTAAATTGGACCGCTTCCTATTCAACCCGGCTTGGGAGGACCTATACCCTCTCTCCCTGGTCTCGGGCCTAGCCACAATTATCTCCGACCATTGCCCTCTCCTTCTCGACACTGGCTCCCCCACTCGTCCTATCAGACCCTTCAGATTCGAGCGACTCTGGCTCCTGGAGCCATCTTTTGATAACTTCATCAAAGAAATCTGGTCTCAGCCCTTCCCCATCCAATCAGCCACTGCCAGAGTTGTCTCCAAACTCCGTTCTCTCCGTAAGATCATCAAACCCTGGGCCAAGTCAGTTTGGGGATCCATTCGCTCGCGGATCTCCGCTATACAAGATGAGATTTTGGACCTAAATATACTCAAAGAATCCTCCCCCCTTACCGAATCGGATCGAACTCGCCTGCGGGAGCTGGAAGCTGACCTGGACAGATTGTCACTACAGGAGGAAATAGGTTGGAAACAACGCTCCAAAGCGAAATGGATTGAGGATGGCGATAAGAACACTGCCTATTTCCACCTTCTCGCAAACGGCAGGCGTAGATCCACTTTCATCCCTGAAATCACCCACAACAACATCACTATCTCTGACCAATCCGACATCCTTAAACTGTTCTCTGACTATTTTCGAAGTATCCTAGGAAAACAACACCCCCCTCTGCCTCAAATTGACTGGAACCTCCTCTACCCCGAGAACTCTCCAATTCCTCTGGACCACCCCTTCTCAGAAGCGGAAATTTGGGCTGCGTTAAAGGGCATGTCAGACGACAAGGCTCCTGGCCCAGATGGCTTCGACCCTCTATTCTTCAAACACTATTGGGAAACAATCAAATACGACATTATCGAGATGTGTTCCGAATTTCATGCTGATCCATCATCTGTGGCTCGCCTCAATTATGCGAATATCATCCTCCACTCCAAAACCCCAGGTGTCACTTCCCTTTCGTCCTTCCGTCCTATTAGTCTCCTGAACACCACCTTCAAAATCATAACCAAAGTTCTAGCCAACCGCCTTCAAGCCATCATCGCCCCCCTCATTGGAATTGAGCAATCCGCATTCATCTTCGGCCGTAACATCATGGACTGCGTAGCGTCGACTCAAGTGGTCATTTCCTTCTGCCACCACACTTCAACACCAGGTATGCTCCTCAAACTGGACTTCTCAAAAGCTTTCGACACGGTTAACTGGCAATTCATCTTGGAGCTTATGAAACATAGAGGCTTCCCCGCAAAATGGTGCAACTGGATACATTGTATTCTTAATTCTAGCTTGTCCTCTATAGTTATTAACGGGTCCTCGGGGGGACTAATCAAATCTGCCCGTGGACTGCGACAAGGAGACCCACTTTCTCCTCTTCTCTTCGTCCTGGTTGCCGACGTGTTCAACCGTATGATCAAGTTAGCAATTTCGAACAACATCTTTGAAGGCATCAAGCTCCCCAATTCAAATCTGGCCATATCCAACCTTCAATTCGCCGACGACACCATTCTTTTTGCATCACCCTTGATCAACCACATACACTGCCTCAAAGTTACTCTGTACTCTTTTGAGCACATTTCCGGCCTATCCATCAACTTTAGTAAGAGCTCCATCATCATGCTTGGAAACTCTGACCACCTCGGCCAAACTTGTTCCAGTCTGCTTAACTACAAAATCGCGCATTTCCCAATCTCATACCTCCGTGTCCCCCTCCGTCTAACTAAATTACTCAGATCGGATTGGTTCCCCCTCATCACCAAAATCGAAAACAGACTTCATTCCTGGAAAGCTCACTCCCTTTCCTCAGCTGGGCGCCTCGTCCTTGTCAAATCTGTCCTATTAGCAATTCCTACGTACTGGATGTCACTCTACAAGCTCCCAACCTGGGTAATCAAAAGAATCGACTCGATCAGAAGCTCCTTTCTTTGGAATGGTAGTAAAATAAAGAGACTCGTAAACTGGCGGACAGCTTGTCTGCACACCAACAACGGAGGCCTTGGAATAGTTAACCTGCACGACTTCAACATCGCCCTTCTCACCAAATGGCTCTGGCGGTTCCTAAGACCCGGCAACTTCCTCTGGAAATCATGGATTACCTCACTCCACTACCGCTCCAATCCTCATCTTGTCCTCCACTCCCCCACCAGAATTAAACCATCCCCCTTCTGGTCTGGTGTCCTAGCAACCCTCCCCCGTGTCAAAACGCTCTTCCATGTCAACCTGGGTAATGGGGCAAATTGCCTCTTCTGGTTGGATACCTGGCATGGCCAGCTACCCCTCTCCTCCACCCTCCCCAACCTCTTCCCTCACTCAGCAAATGCCCTCGCTACCACTTTGGACTCTTCAATCTCAGGCCCAGACCACCTTCTCCCGACTTCCTACTTCGACCTTGCCACCCTTGCCGAGATTCACCATGCTGCCTCCATCCTCCGTAGCACCCATCTCAACCCCCGGCCAGATTTGTTCACCTGGGCCCCCAACCCCTCAGCCGGCTTCTCCGTTGCTTCCTGCTATGCTCACCTGAACAACCCCGGACGCGTCTTCAACTTCCCCAGACTCTGGAAGTGCCAGCTCTAGCCCCGCTTCGCTTTCCTTCAATGGTGCCTCATACACGGGCGTATCAACACCAGAGACAGGCTCCTTCGTCACAATATCGTAGTTGACCCAAGCTGTGCCTTATGCTCCACAACAACAGAGAGTTTGCAACATCTATTCTTTGAATGCGATTTTGCTGTCAGGGTTTGGGCTGCAACGACTGTTCACATACTCGGATACATCCCCATAATCACCTCGTTTTTCGACCACTGGCAGAACAACCCCCCTAACCACCACTTAGATCTCTTTGTAGCTATATTCAGTTGGTGCATTTGGGCCGAGCGAAATGCACACGTGTTCTGCAAGCCCAAATACAACTTCCTCGGAACTTGCAGACGTATTATTCACTATTTCTCATCTATATCAGGTCACAGCTTCTCGGCGCCGTTCAGGCTGAGATTGCCACTCCCCAGTTCTCCACCAGCTGAATCAACAGGCAGCACAACGGAAGCTCCTACTAGTTGGCAACATGGGCACCAGTAACCGCTATGCAGATCTTGCCTTTTTAATTTTCTGACGTTTGTACCACGCTCTTTTAGTATATATAACTCTGCCTTGTAGCGACTGTTTTGCAGTATCCTTCTATTTTTAGCCAGCGATCAGGCTTGTTGATCGCGCTATTTACCTAATATTATGATATTTAATCGACTGTGTAGTGTCACGCTACACAACCGTCTTGCTCAAAAAAAATATCCACACTTGTATAAAATATAAGTGGGCCGGAGAGGTGAGTTAACTCACCAAACATCTAGTTGTCGCCGAAGCGTTTTGGTTCCGAATAAAATAGAGTAGCGTTCAATTTTAGCTTGAAATTCTACAAGCTTCAAATTTGACGAATCCAACTCAACGACATAGATAATCTCGATACGAACGACTCGGCGCCTAGATCAGACCTCGTTTGAACAAGATACGAATTTTATTAGAATTTGGATTTAATAATTTAAATTAATTAAACAAATCAAATCAATTAACTTTTAATTACCTTTATCCCTCTCCTCATCCTTTTCTTCCCTGATCCCTTCATCGTGCACACTGACACTCCTCCACCCAAAACGCATGCCTGTTTCCAATGATGCGGCACACTGGTATTGCAAACCGTCCTGGCCAATGATCATCTCCCCTCACCCTCAACCTGCCGACCACCACCATGACACCCTCGATGCCTCACCGTCGATCGCGACATTTCAACTAAATCACCTCGCTATTACAAATCAACTCCGAACTCTAGAACTCCCACAACAAGCACCAAGCGACTCCATATCCTACCACGAGTTCGCCTATGTCTCTGATTTGACCTACACTTTCCCACAGCACATCGCGATCACATCCTCCCTAAAGTCATGATCTTTAACGACCCACCTTTGTGGACGGTTTAAATCAACAATAAACCACACATGTCAACTCAAGCCATTCAAAAAGGAGGATTGTTAATGGGGTAAATAAAAAAATAATAGAAAAGAAGGAAAAACAAAACACAGGATCTCACAGCGGAATGATAAAATATAATAATCAAATAAACAGTTCATGAAGCTGTTTTACAAATAACATTTGATTACACTTTTATAATACAAATCAGAGTTATACATACAACAGGAATAAATAAATAATGCAGCGGAACAACATGATGCAGCGGAATAAATATAATAAATAGTAATAATATACTAAATCTTCGTCTTCGTCCTCCAGAAATATGGTCTTCAATGTGCTGAAATACTCAGGCTGACCCGAGCATAAAGAAAAGACAAAACACTCGAGTCAGAACTAAAAGATCTTATGTAAGTTAAATAAAAATAAGTAAATATGAGTGTAACGGCTTCAGAGATGTTTACGGGATTTTACATCTCATCCTGTACCTAACGTGCGTGCAATAACTTACGAGATGTTCGGGATTCCATCTCCTAAGGATCCATTAAACTATCTACATACATAATACAATACGCTATTATAATATGTCTATAGTAAAGTATTAAAATAGCGTTAAGGCGTTACCCACATCCCCCTTAACACATGTTTATAAATGTCGTAGTCTATACAGTACCGTAATTCCTCCGTAAACTGAAGGGCTATCAGAGGGCACTCTATGGTGTATGACACAAACCAAACTCGTAGTGGGCTCGATAAGGCACATGACAAGGCACGCGAGGCAATGCCAGGTTAGGATTTTGCCATTTGCAGAAACCAGGCTGGTGGTAACGCATAGCATCTACTACCGCCCACCTTGGAACACACTCCCATAATCAAATCGAAGGTGGCCACCAAATCAATCACAAAGTAACAGATATGGTATCAAAGAAGCATGTCCGATCGGAGGAGCGACCTCACTTGGCCCAGGTATAGCTCCTGTTTTAGTTATATCAAGCCGACCCGAGGGGGTCAGGGCTGCATTCATACCTCATACAGTAACATTCGCCAAACCATCCTACTTCATTCTGGATTCTCCACCACGTGTACAGTTGTTAAAGTGGTTTTCGGTATTGGCAGAGAGTATGACAATATCCGATCCCAGTCTCTTTAACAACCAAACGCTTATTTCACACCGGTTGGTTCTTTTACATTTCAAAAACCGATTCATAATTAATATCAAAATATTATATTCACTTCAAAACATATCACTTTCGAAGTCATATTCACTTTTGAAATCATTATTCACTTTAAATCATATTCATTTTCAAAATCATAACGATAAAATAGGTTAAACCATCATATCCAAATATTCACATTTAAATCAATTAAATCCAAATCATAACAGTTCCAACTTTAAATAGTTTGAATATTAAAGGTAATTTATATATTGGAATAGTTATACATTAAAAATAGTTTATATTTTAAAAATAGGTTATAGCTTAAAATAGTTTTTATATATTCGAAATAGTTTATATATTAAAATTGGTTGTATATTAAAATATATATATTAAAAGTTATTTATAAATTTAAAATAATATATATATATATATTAAAATAGTTTATAATTTAAAAATAGGTTATAGATCAAAATAGTTTATATATTAGAAATAGTTCATGTATTAAAAATTGTTTATAATAAAATAATATATATTAAAATGATTTATATGAGAAAATAGTTTATATGTTAAAAGAGTTTGTATATTAAAAGGGTTTATATCGAAAATAGTTTCAAAGTAGAATTGTTTCTTCCAATTTCACAAATCAATTCAAATCAACTTTAGTTCCAAAAATTCAATTTTAATCAATTCCACTTCAACGATTTCAATTCAAAGGCTAAAGATTTAAATCCAAATTATCATTAAAGCCATTTCAATTTTATATCGATTTCAAACCCATGTTTGAACTACAAATTTAAACCACTTCAAATTCAATAGGTTTCAAAGTTTAAATATTCAAACATTTAAAATAACTCAATTTTGATAAATTTCATTTATATTTCAAAATTCAACTTTAAGATTTCAATTAAAATTCTTTAAACAATTCATTTATACCAATTTCAATTTCAACTTCAACATTTTAAAGCTTAGATTTTGAAAATAATTCACTTCATATAAATCTAATTTTTATTTCATAATATCATTTAACTAGATTCAAAAATTAAGGATTTTAAAATCATTTAATTTAACCATTCTGGTGTCCGTATATAATTTTCTACCCTATGGTCAAGTGATACAGATATATATTATTTCAACCCGCAATGAATTTAAATTTACGGGTATATATAATTTCAATCCGCAATCCCGTGAAAATTCAAAATCCATAAAATCACTCGAGTTTATCATTTCAACCCATAACGATTTTTCCCTAATCTATAAGACCATTCGAGTACGTATCATTTCAACCCATAGTGATTTTCCTAACAATAACTAAGGGAACTTGCAGTGTGATAACAACATATAAAATAAATATAATATCCAATCATCCCAATATCAAAAATCAAACATCCATCACAATCATCATTCAAACCAACCAATAAATCACAACAAATAAACTGGTTATCATTATCAGGTATTTAACAAACAACTTAAATTCCAATAATAATTTAAAATGGCAATTAAATTCAATATAAATTCAAATTAAATTTAAATGATAATTTTAAACACCAAACAGCAATCAATAAATTTCTAATCATATCATAAATTTAATTTAACTAACATAAGATAGTTTAGCATTCGTGAGTGGGTTAAATCACTTACCTTTGATTTATCGACGATTTAAAATCCTAATAAGGCCCAAAATTTGAACAGTCTCAGAATGTAGCCAAACCAGTTCCATAATGTTCGGAATTTTGATACGATCACAACGGAGAAAACCACGCGTGAATCCAAGCTCGTATGAAAAAGTTATGCATGTTAGAACGACTGATTTATATTTAATGTTAAAATAAATTAAAGGGCAAAAACGTAAATATACTCACCTCAGAAACCCTAACGAACACGCACGACATCACGTATTGACTTCCAGCCGCCACCAATTCATCATCGCCACCATTAATATGCTCGCCACCAACCAAATTTGACTTCGCCTCTAGCCTTGCGGCGTTTAGACGCCCCAACTCCCACCATGCGCGGCCGCGCGACACCCTCATCAACTCCACCGCCGTCCATATTCCAAGGCAATTTCTGGTGAACTCGCTGACGATCTTGGCATTTCAACCACATGGATGCGTGCTACTCAATGTCCTCTACGCACTGGTCACCTCCAATCGACCTATAGTTGAAGATCCACTGTTAAAATGAAAACCCTAATTTCAACGGCCGAGGTTTCTTCATCATTTTCTGGTCAAACGATGCATCAAATCAAAAAACGAATTGTTGCAGAAGATTGCGCTCTTCGAGAGCTTTCCAACGATATATTATTTGCTATGGTTTGAGGAGTTTGAATTTTGGAATTGGTTTAGATTTGAAATTTGTATTTGGGATTAGGGTTTCGGCCATTGGGAGGGAAGGAAGGAGCAGATGGAAATGTACGTACAGAAATAAGAAAAAGGCTGCTAGGGTTTCGAAAAAGAAATCTATTTATATGGATGAAGCTAGATAAGAACGAATGGAGAAATCGAATTAAGTCGAAATGATAACGATGACCCGAAAAGCCTGTTTCGTTTCCGAAATGAAATCGGGTCATCCAATATATCGAAATATAGGTTTTCGATATTTTTAAACTCAATGGAACTAGTTTCAAACCCAAATTCCATTGTATACAGAAGTTATCTTTTAAAATCAGATTATATTAATTAAATTTCTTTAATTAATTTCTATGCGTTTCGATCCCGCATGATCAAACAAGTCCGATCGCTACGAAACTTGAAATCCTATAATAATTCATTGTTACGGGATCCGATGAAATTGGTTTAGTCGAAATCCGAGACAGTGGCCAAAATGGCTAATTTTCACGTTAATTAAATAAATTATTATTAAATCGATTTAATCACTATTCAAATTCAATCTAAAAGTTAACAACTTTTATCATTCTTGATTACATAAAAATTAATAACCTATTAAAAAAAATTTCCATGTTAAATCCACTATTTAAATATTACATAAATTTCAAAGTTGAATTGCAATTGAAATAAAACCCCAGTTAATTATATTTTAATTTCAATCAAATTCTTATATTTTGATTCTCACTTTTATTATTAAATCAAAAAATATAATTAACATTAGTTTACATTTTATTACATTCATAATCTACAGCTATCATCTTAACTCATTTTAATTGCAATATTTTATTTCATTAAATTTCAATTGATTTACAAACAATCTCACCATTAATTACAACATTCAATTTACTTCCTTATTTACTATTATGCCCAAATTAACCTTACAATTATTCCAATTGATTGAAATTACATTAAAATAGTTGTCAATAACATTCAAAAAACATTATTAAATCATATTCTAATTATTTTTCTTATAAATAAATCATCAATTTTAATTTCTTACAATATTGAGTTCTAAAATCTTATTAAATTTAATATTTTTAATTATCGAAAAATACAGGTCATTACATGATCTCGTCCCAGTCAATATTCTTCCCACATATGCATCTTTGCTTTAGGAACTCAACGCAATCATCCATTCGACCCAACCCTACCTCCATCGATGATGAACTCCTAGCCAAGACCAAGTCGAACATACTCAACTTCCATCGCACTCAAAACAAAGTATACTATAATGAAGCTCTTCATCATATGAGGCTAATGAATCAAATGGCATATGATTTCATCAAGTAATGAGCTCGATTTAATTGATGGAAGAATTTTGAAGGTGGGGGCAAGCAAAAATTCAAACAGAAGAGAAAGAGGGAATTTTGTGAATTAGGTTTTAAGGTGGAGATGTATTTATAGGAAAGTAATATTATATTTTATTTTCTTTTAATTTTCATTGTGCGTTTCAAGCTCGCACGATCACACAACAAGCCTGATCATCACGAAACTCATCGACGTACAACTATTCACTATTCCGGATCCGATGGCACTAGCTTCGTCAAAATCCGAGACAGTGCCTCAGAATGATAATCTCATACGTTAATTAAAACGAATTATCATTAAACCAGTTTAATCACTTTAATTCTAAATTAAAAGTTTACACTAGCCATTTATTATTTAAATTGAATATAAGTAAGCTTTTGAAATCCATTTATTCAAATTAAATTCAAGATTCAATCATTTAAACAATTTCGATGTTTAAATCACTATTCCAATATTCAAATAGCCCTTATACTAGAAATTTTACGATGTTTGACTTATAAAACTAATATTTCAATATTTAAAATTAATTAAATATTCAAATTCAAATGTCTAAAATTCGGGGTCGTTACATATTAATTAGAAATTGGATTTCACCTAAATGATCTACGAGTGACTTAACTTATGCCTAATACTATATTATAGCAAAGTCCATATAGGCATTAGTATTTAAATTGTTCAAATATTGATTGAGAATTGAGTTTATAATATGGAGTCAACACAACCATGTTACCAATTAATTTTCGAGTTCAACCAATTTGAAATTAATTTATCAAAGTTATAAATCAATAACAGAATTAATACAAATGTTGGACTAGATTATTATAGCACTTTAATTGATTGTTTGAAGCAACAGAATTAATTAAAACAATTTCTAACTATTATATGTTGATTTAATCAAAACATTGGCTTAAATGAACTAGATAAAAAATTAATTTAAATTTTAAATTAATTAGTCTTGGAGTCTATAAACCCTATAAATGGCTGGGGGGTAGGGTTTGTGTAACGACCCGCTATTTCGAACCATTTAAATCGACAATCATCCACTCATGTCAGACTTGAATTGCTCAAAACATCAGATTGTTAATTTATATTTGGAAAAACTCAACATATATAGTAAATAAATCAATCACAGAATCACAGACACAGAGTAATATAACAATAAGCAGCGGAAAAGATAAATAGTAGTTCATGAAGCTACTATATAAACATCAGATTTTAAAACAAAATACAACATAAATCTCAATTACAAAGTAGTCTCAAATACAAAAGAAACTGACAAGACTGAACATAAGCAACTGGAAATAACAGAAGGCTGAACATATATAAGATAGATCTTCAAGCAAAGCTCCAAGCTCCAAAGGTGAGTCTCAAATGTTGTGACACTCAGTCTGACCCGAGCATAAAGCAAAACACAAAACACTCGAGTCAGGATTAACAATCTTATGCAAGTAAATCAACTCAAGTGAAATGTCCAAGTGAAATGAAAATAACTTAAAGGATGTTTGGGATACCCATCCTCTAAGGATCCGTTAAACTATCTACATACATAATACAATACGCTACATAGATAATGTCTATAGTAAAGTAAAATATTAAAATAGCATTAAGACATTACCCATATCCCCCTTAACACATTTTTATATATTCCTGTAGTCTATACAGTACTGTAATTCCTCCATAAACTGGAGGGCTATCAGAGGGCACTCCATAGGTATGGTACAAACCAAACTCGTAGAGGGCGTGATAAGGCATGTGACAAGGCACGCGAGGCAATGCCCAGGGTAGGATATTACCGTTTTACGGATCCGGACTAGTGGTAACGCATAGCAGCTACTACCGCCCACCTCGAGACACACTCCCAAATCAAAGGTGCACCCAATCAAATCACAAAGAAATAGAACGGTATCGAAGGAATGTGCCTGATCGAAGGTGCGACCTCACTTGGCCCGACATGGCTCCTGTTTTAGTCACATCAAGCTGACTCACAGGAGTTAGGGTTGGGTTAATACCTCATACAGAATTGTTGCCAAACCATCCTACTTCGTTCTCGAATCTCCACCACGTACATAGTTGTTAAAGTGGTTTTCGGTATTGGAAGAGAGTATGACAATATCTGATCCCGGTCTCTTTAACAACCAAACGCTTATTTCACACCGTGGTCATTTATTATTTCAAACAATTCATACTTAGTATCAAAATATCATATTCATTCAAAATCATATCACTTTCGAAATCATATTCACTTCCGAAATCATATCGTTTTCGAAATCAAATTCACTTTTAAAATCATAACCACAAAATAATTTAAACCATCATATCAAAATATTTGCATTTAAAACCACTAAATCTAAATCATAACAGTTCCAACCTAACAGTTTGAATATTGAAAGTGGTTTATATATTAGAATAGTTATACATTAAAAATAGTTTATATTTTAAAATAGGGTATTGATTAAAACACTTTGTATAAAAAAATAGTTTACGTATTAAAAAGAGTTTATATCGAAAACAGTTTCAAATTAGAATTGTTTCTTCCAATTTCACAAATCAATTCAAATCAACTTTAGTTCCACAATTCAATTTAAATCATTCTCAGTTCAACAATTTCAATTTAAAGGTTAAAGGCTCAATTCAAATTCTCATTAAAACCATTCTTAATTTATATCAATTTCAAATCCAGGTTTGAACGACAAATTTAAACCACTTCCAATTCAATAAGTTTCAATATTCAAACAAGTTACATTAACTCAAATTTTATACATTTCATTTATATTTCAAAGTTCAGCTTTAATTTTATTTAAATTTGGAAATATTCACTTAATCATTTTTAATAACATTTAAATAAAATCTCCAATTACAAATTTAAATCAATATTAAATATCCAATTTCATTTTTATTTAAATTTGAAAATATTCATTAAATCCCCTTTATTAAAACATTTAAACAAAATCTCAAATTACAATTTAAATCAAAATTAAATATTCAAATTCGATTTTATTTAAATTTAAAAATATTCATTTAATCCTCTTTAATCAAAATCAAGTTATCAAGTTATAAAACATATCTTAAAAATCTCAAAATCAATAAGTTCCAAATCAATCTTTATTTAAATTCAATTATTAACCAATTTAAATTTCAAGTCAACTTAGATTTATCTTTCCAACCTCTATTTATTAAAGTTATTACAAAATATATCTTTAAAATATTAATATAAATTTAAATAAATATTTAAACATATTATATATATATATATTAGTTAATTTAAATTCTTATTAAATTTTATTATATTAATCATTATTAAATTAAATCTTATTTTACTAAATATATTGTATAAAATCTTATTTATATATTTAAAAATAATAAAATTATAAGTAAAATCTAAAAAAATTCAAAACTTAACTTACAAATTTAAAATTTCCAAATATATAATTTAAAAATCTGAATTTTACACATATATTAAAATAAAATAAAATCTTTATACTATATTTTAAAATTAATATCTTTTAAAATGCATATATTTTTCCCTTTTCAAAAATTTGAAAATCATTTAAAATAGACCAACGGTGTCCGTATATAATTTTCTATCCTTTGGTCAAGTGATACGGATATTTATCATTTCAATCCACAAAAATTTAATATTTTAAAGGTATATATCATTTCAATCCATAATCCCAAATTCAAAATCAGTAAAATCGCTTGGATTTATCATTTCAACCCATAACGATTTTCCCTAATCTATTAGATCGTTCGGGTTTGTATCATTTCAACCCATAGGAATTTCTAACTATCAGGGAACTTGCAGAGTGAGAACAATATATAAAAATAGTATAACATATCAATTACAAGCATATATAATCATTAACAATTTAAATTTAATATATATACTATCAGGTTATGGTGTCATATGTCAATAATCATAGGTTAACAATTTCAAATATTCACATATCATATCCAACAATTAAATAACTAACAATTCAAATTTAACAACATATTCCAATCGTCCTTTCATGTGAATATAATTTGCTAAACATAAGAATATTAATCAAGAGTGATCGCTCACCTTTCGAGGCTAGAAAATTTTAACAATGAAATGAGCTACGAATCCAAGCATAAATTCCAAACCAAAGCACGATGGACTTGAATCGATGAGAAAAAAATATAAAATTTTCAAAATCTAAAATTTGCTTACATATTTAAAATAAAATCTATATATTATATTTAAAAAATCAATATTAATTTAAAAACACATATTTAAAATAAAAATCTTCATATTATTTTTTAAAATCAATATTAATTAAAACACATATATTAAAATTAAAATATTTATATATATAATATATATTAAAACACATAAACACATTATTATATTAAAATCAAAAATCAGATATTAAAACTCATATCAACTGGAAAAATGAAAACTGCTCGGAGGCGGCAGCTCGGATCTCGGCAAATGGAAAGGTAGCTAGAGTGGACTACGCGCTTGGCAAAAGGTGGAGGAAGGATAGCACGTGTTTGAGAAGGGAATCTGAAGGCTGCAGATTGGTCGTGATCTGGAGGGGGACTGGTCGGCTGGGCAGTTGCTCGGTTATTGCAGGTGGTGGGCTGCTCGATGTAAGGAATGGGGGCGGTCGCTGTGGTCTAGGCTGACGTGGCCAGAGGGGCGTTCGGCAAAGTAGTGAGAGGGGAGAATGGGTATATGGGTAAGGTTATGCGGTCACTAGGTCGGCAGCGGATTTGGGTATCGGAGCATGGAGGGTGATGGCGTGTCTGGAGGGGCGTGTCTGGAGGGGCACGGTGCGGCAAATGTGTGATGCAGGGTTGCTACAGGCGGGTGTGGAGAGCTTCAGTGGTTTAGAAGGAACTAATGGAGGGTGAAGGCAGTCGGAGAAGTTGTCTGGTCGGAGCGTGGTGGTTCGAATGCAAGGTTGGAGCTTACGTAGGGTGGTGGTTTTTGCTGGGCCGTGGTCGTTCAGAGTGAGAGGCTGTCGAGTGGGCGGCGTTGTAGGTTGTCACGCTAAGAGGTGGATGAAGGAGGTCAGATGATAGGGGATGGTGGCACACATATGGTTGTAGGGTAGAGTTTTGGTCACGTGGGCGAAGGTAGGTTCGAAGGGAGGGGAAGATGATCTCGGCTGTGCTTCCTCCAGGAAAAACTTTATATATATATAAGATTTAATTTTTTTTATAAAAGAGGACTGGAGGCAGAGTGATTGTCATGGCTATGGGTTCACATTAGGGAGAAGATGAAATATATGTGCTTTGTTTCATATATTATTATATTATTATATATATTTTTCAAAAGAACAAGGCAGAGTGAAAGAGTAAGGAACCAGAGAAAAAAAAGAAAGGACGAACCAGTTTATATTCAAGACAATGGGAATTGTAAAATCCAAAAGCTAAAATTTTAATGGTTGATGGCTATTGGTATTATACGGTGGACAATGAAGGGACATATGAAACCAAAAGTTAAAAATTAGGTACCGATATGGCTAACCATTTCGCGGTTTTCGCTGCATACCGGACACCGAAATGCACAAATGAATATACTACGGAGATCAGCATGAAAAGACAAACAGAATGGTACACAGATATGAGCGATACGATCATCCTATTAAAACTTGATTTTCGCTGTCAAACTGGTGCTAAAACGCCGAAAATAAGATAAACGGAGTTATAACAGTCCAAATTTGGCAAAATGAAATATGACATCTCACTCAGAAAATGATTTACATTTTTATTATATAAAATTATTCAGGTTTCAAAAATAATTTATTTTCATCAATTTAACTAATTTTAACTTTTTAAATTGAAATTTCACAATTAAACAAACTTCCATATTTTCTGATGAAAATTTGACACTTGCTATGTTTAAATGGATGTATCCCAAATATCAAATTTTCATTGCAAAATTTTATTGTTTATTTCCATAAAAAATTTAGTTAATTACATTATTAAAAATCGTTAAAATTTCCGGATAGTTACAGGTTGGCCATGCTATAACAAAGAGGAGGGCTAGGGTTTTGATATATGGAAGTTTCTGAGATGTGGAAAGTTTTGATATATGGTTGCTATAAATAGCCCATTTTTCTCTCTTCTCCATACACAACAAAAACAAGAGAAAGCCCTTGCTAATATGTGGTTCTGCAACCTTTAGTTAAGGATAGATAATTTGAAGTTTAAAGAGGTGATTGCTAACAACTAAGGTGTCGGCAACCGATAGTATAAAAAGGTACATGTTTTATTTAAACATATAAATATGTTATTAAATATCTCCATCATCATCTACTTATTTTCAGCCTTAAAAAAAGAAACTTTATATTTTATTTTAGAAATTATACTTAATATTTATATATGTATATTTTATTTATATAGTTATATCATTAATAGCTTTGAAAATTTATTATTCTTACTTTTTGCACGACTTGGACATGTTCATGTGTATACATATACATACATACATACATACATACATACATTTATAAATTATTTTCAATTTTTAAATTTATACATACATACATTCATGCATATGTATTTGTGTGTAGATATATAATGTTTCAGTTTTATTGAATGGTAAAAGCACTTTCTTTTTTTTGTTGTGACTAAAAGAGGGAAATCAAAATTTGACTTTAAAATTATATATATGTGTATATTTTATGGTATTTAAATATATATACACAAACACACACACTTATGGTTTTAAATTAAAATACTTTTCATTTAAGATTTTGTTTTATAATTATATTATCAAATTAATTGAATTTCATATTAATCAAATTTGTATTTAAAATTCTAATTATAAAACAATATGTATGTGTGTTTGTGTTTGTATACATTTTAAAATTCATAAAAGTAATAGTAATTTATTTATGTTTAAAATCGAATATATATATAGACACGTATATAATATTAAACTAATTAGTGACCAGGAAAAATTAAAATAGTTTAGATATGCATATATACATTTGTTATTTATTACATGTATGGTCTTTCTTATGTTGAATTATCATCCCTTCAAAACTTACCTATACACACACACACATATACATAAATACATATATACATATGTACATACATACATACATACATATATATAAACATACAAAAAGATCCCAATGGTTATTTAGTAACATGTGCCATCTACTCATTTGTGTACACATTAAATTAGTTTTCTATATTTATAATACTTACCGTGTTTGCATTATGAATGCAAACATATTATAAATGAAAATACAAAATTTAAGATAAAATAACATTAGTTTAACACTTAGTAAAGATTAACTATGGTATACAAACTCAAATTAATAAAAATTAATTAGATTAAAATTGAAAAAAAAAGCTTCTTTATTTATAATCATTAAATATGATTTAGTTAGAATACATTATTCATGTTAACACAAAATTGAGATCTAATGCAAATTAATAAATGGAAATTCTTTGAACTTTCACCCTTATACCCAACTTCGAATGCACCTATTACTAGCTTTGCTATCATGTTCCTCCCCATCACCTATCTAGGAATCCAACTTTATATGGGCATGAAAATTAATCTCTACTTTCATAATCTACCTGTTAGAGATCATAGACTTATTGATCTTTCAAGTGGGAAAGCTAGTACTTTCCAGCTCTGCCTTGCACTCTCTTAGCTCCTATATCTTTGCCACTACAACTCCTACTGAATCTTTCTTTCTTGAATACCAAAAGCTATGCACCAATTATTTTTGGGGCAGTCTAATAACCATATCAAATGCCATTGGATTTCAAGGGATTGCATTTGTAGGCCCAAGCAGGAAGGTGGTCTTGGTTATGTAATCTTCAAGATGTTTGTAAAGTATACACATATAAGCTATGGGTTAGAATCCACCAAAACGATTCTCTTTGGTCCAACTTTGTAACACCCCAATATTTTACGGGAAATATAATTAAAAAGAAATTAAAAGCGCATTTGGTACAGTGGTAAAGGCGCATGTTGACTTCCTTAGTGACCAGGGATCAAGTCCCGTTGTCGTCCAAAATACAGAGCGATGTTTTTTTAGCTGGTTCATTTCCAGCGATTTTCCTACGTATTTCTTGTTGTTTTTGACATATGGTGGCTTCCCATTCGCTCCAGTGATGTAATAGGATGAGATGGCTAAATTTTATTAGTTGGGTGATGTGTATGGGCTAGAATGGATAACCATTAAGTGTATGAAAGAACCAGATTTAATCTAAAATAATCTAATGGATTATATTCACTCAAACAATTTATAAAAAAACCATCTAACATAAACCTAATCTCTTATTCAGCCGTCGGCATAATTCTACAGTAAAATTAGTATGTATTATTCTTCCTCCTTTTCTCTACTAAATAAACAAATCTCTACCAAATTAAATTATCTATATATATTCAAGCAATTTGGAGAATTTAGAAGAATCAAAGGGAGAAAGATTAAAGCAAAGCTTTTTTCCAAATTTATGCAAGCTCAAGTGCCAGGGAGTGGGAATTAATATGAAATAGAAAAATAAAGTAGTTCAATTTCAGTTCTTTTCTGGCACATTAATATGAATTAATTTCAGTTCTTAATTGAGAATAGATGTAAATTATTGCAACTTCTTCTTCTTCTACTTCTCAAATCTAATTCATGTTTGGTTTAAAATATGGGACATATAAATTGTCTATTCACGTTTTATGGCCTAAATAAGATTGAAATTTATGTAAATTATTGTATCTTCTTCTTCTTCCACTTCTCAATTCTAATTCATGTTTGGATTGAAATTTGGAACAAACAAATTGTTTTTCACGTTTCATGGCGTAAATAAGGTTGGTTTAATTAAATTGAATTAGAATTGTTATTCAATTTCTAATGGTAGAACAGGTTAGTTGAATAAATTCAGAATATGTTACTTGAATAAAATTATGGTTTTGATTGATATAATTACATAATTTTGAATATGGTTTTGGAACAAAATTGGGAAGTCTAATTGGCATAATTGTTTGTTTCATATATGGCTTAAAAATGTAAAAGTGGAATTTTGTGTAATTAAATGGTTTGTGGCTATTGGATAAAAATTTTGTATAGATTTAATCTCTAAAAGAGAACGTAAATTAGGGTGGAAAAAAATGTAAATTAAATGGACCCTAAAGGCTAGTGTAAATCTGTAACAGAATGGCATAAAAATTACAGACAAACCATATGGACTGAACGGACGTGAAATTGAAATACCATTTATGTAAGAAAAAAGGAAATTATGAAATAACCAAATCGGATGTAAAAATAGCATAAAGTAGATTAATGGAAATAAACAATATGTAAACTGTAACGGTAAAATTAATTAATCTGGAAGCGATTTGGTAGGCAGACCCTGTAAAGGTCTGGATAGGTGTTTCATGCAGTTAAGACCAAAATATAGTTTTGGTTGTACTTGCTAGGAGCGGGCAAGTAGGTTCGCAAGGATGTTTGTTACCTTTCATAGGTTGCTAGTACGTAGGATAGATAACATCCGTAATCAAAGGCTTCTTCAGGCAGATCGACGCGGATGGAACATGACAAGTGTGCTCCGACGTAGGCTTCTTTAGGCAGATCATTGGAGGTTTTGTGCAGCCGACCCAGCTGCGGTGCTCTTTCGGAGGACCGACATTTTGGATACGGGCAAGTCCACATTGGTGACCGAGGAGAAAGGAGGATAGGAGTCCAGTTTGCCGAAGCCTGAGCGCAACTTCGGGGTCCTACGAGGTTGTTTGAGTCTGCCCCGGTCAGACATAAGAGGCATTTAGTCACAGTGCACGGGTGAAGAGCATGACTTTCACGCTGTAGCACGTGGATAGGTAAGGACAACAGGTCCGACAGGCCGATTGACGTTTAGTATTACTACATGGTTGACTTCCCTAGAGTGACCACGGACTTTGGCTTCTTAGGAAGTGTATCTAAGAAGGATTCATTGCATTATATTATTCACCTCTGCGATATCCGGGGAAGACTTGGAATTAAACTGTTTTATTCTTTCTGCTTCATTTTATTTCTCATTCACCGGACTTTATGTCTGACCCATTCCTATTTTTCCTATTTTCCTTAAATCACAGGAGGGCAGATCTAGGTTGTAGTTCTTTGCTGCTTGGAGGGTCATTGCAGCAGTTGTTATCTTTAGCTTTTGTCTCATGTACTTCGTTTCTCTTTTCCGTACTTTACTCTATATATAGGGACCTATATCGTGAACTTTGTTGTGTTTTATGTTTTGGTGGAGATTACTTGGTACTTCTGGTTTTCGAAATAAATTTTGGATAATGTTGTTTTTAATAAAGCTGTTTTGCTATTAATTTATAATTAGTAAAATTTTCTTCTGCTATAATATTTTAATCATTTTATGTTGTTGCCTTAGTCTCTGTGTTATGTTATGGATTTTTATTTCACCCGACCACCCGTGCTTCTAGTCATGTCCGATTTTTAAGGTGCCTAGAGGTGTGGGGTGTCATAGTTGGTATCAGATCTAAGGTTTCGGTAATCCTAAAAATATTTTAAAAATATAAAGATTTTCGAATAATTTTTAAAGGATATTCCAAATAATACTTTTAAAAGTATATGTATATATTTGGGAAAAAAAGAAATTTTAGAAATGGGTCCCTCTTATCTTTTCCTCCCTATCTATTGAACTATTTGTGGAGTACCAAATCCCATCCTTTTAATATCCACATATAGAAATGTATGAACCACAAGATATCCTCGAAGTTCCAGGCCTTAATATGCCTGCTTGGTTTAGATGTTATTTGCAGGCTACTGCACGAGCAGAGCTACCAACTAGGGATGCTGCTCCGGCGGAAGGGGCTCTAGCCCATCCGCCAGGCATTCTTGATTTTGCCAAGTTATGAAAGGACTACAGCAGCTAAGGGAGTCATATACTGAGGCGAGAGCTTGGATCCGTAGTTGTGAGCGGATATTTGGACTTATGGGATTGGAGGACTTGGGTCGGAGGCAGTTGGCTTCATGGCAGTTGCGGGAAGAGGCTCTTTGTTGGTGGGAGATTGTGGAGGCTGAGGCTGATAATTTGACTTTGTTGGATTTTCGTACTAGGTTCGAGAGGAAATTCTTATCGCAGGCTGAAGAGGGAGTGCAACTAGAGAAATTTATATAGCTCAAGCAAGGGGATATGACTGTTAAGGAATATGTTAATCAATTCAATGAGCTTGCCATATTTGGACTATTCCTGATCAATACTCCTCACAAGAAGGCGCTTAAGTTCGCTAAGTATTTGATTCAGCCACTGCAGAGTTTTGCGGTGAGCCACATTCCGATGGGAGCCACTTTTGAGGGATTGGTAGAGATGGCTTTACTTGCTGATACTAAGAAGAAAAGAGATGTGGCGTAGAGGAGTGATGGGAAGAAGCAGTGGAAAGGAAAGAGGAGAGGAGGAGGAGGGTCAGGTGGAAAAAGGAAAGTTCCAAGGAAGGACTGGAAGTGCAATACTTGTGGGAAACCATGTCATCTTGCTAAGGACTGTAGAGGGGCAGGAGAGCGACTGAGACTGAGGTGATATCTTTGCGATCAAGTGGGGCTTATGAAAAAGGACTGTCCGTCGAAGCCCAATGACAGTTTACAAACACCTTCACAGCCTGCTCAGGCTTATGCCTTAGAGGCAGCTCCTTCCTCTAGTACTCATCCGGTTTTGGACAAGGGAAAGAAGGTGATCATCGAAGGTGTGTTATCTATCTCTGATTTTCCTGTTTGTACCCTATTTGATTCTGGAACTTTGGACTCTTTTATATCTAGTACTTTGGTAGAGGGTCTTGTTCTTGATGCTTGCTTAGTGACCGACCCGGTAGTAGTATAAATCCCGTAGGAGGATTGGCCTATCTGTCCATGTTATGTCGGGATTTGAAATTGTTTATTTTAAGGGTCGATTTTGACTGTACTGCCTTTGTATTAGGCTTTTTCGGGTTCGGGTTGATTCTTGGTATGGATTGGCTATACATGTATGGTGCTATTCTTAATTGCAATAAGAGGGTAGTGAGGTTAGGCACTTGTAGTGGACGTACCTTGGAGGTATCTTGTGATCCTAGAGGATCGGTCATGTTGAGCTACCTTTATTCTCTTGACTTATCGCACGATAGTTTGAGTTCGGTACCCATTGTTAGAGACTTTCCAGATGTATTCGAGGAGGTTGCTGGCCTTCCACCTTGACGGGAGATAGAGTTCAAGATTTATCTTGATGATAATGCCAAATCGGTTGCTTTACCGGTAAGGCATATGGCTCCTAAGGAACGTCGTGAGTTGAGCAAGCAGATTGGAGGGCTTTTGGAGAAGGGCTTCATTCGTAGGAGCATTTCTGAGTGGGGCGCACCCGTCGTCTTCGCCACTAAGGCGGATGGCTCTCTCAGGCTTCCATGGATTATAGGGAGCTTAATAAGCCAACGAAGAAGAATCGTTATCCTCTTCCCCGTATAGACGATCTCTTCGACCAGCTAATAGGAGCCAAGGTATTTTCGCAGAACGATTTGGCCACCGGATTTCATCAGTTGCGTGTGGCGGAGGATAGCATCGAGAAGACTGCATTTAGGACTCCGGATGGGTTTTTTGTGTGGTTAGTCATGCCATTTGGGCTAACCAATGCTTCGGCATATTTTGTGGACCTGATGAGTCGAGTATTTCACGAATCGTTGAACAAGTTTGTGGTGGTGTTCATCGACGACATTTTGGTATTCGCGAAGCAAGGAGGAGCACACTGTTCACTTGGAAGAAGTGCTTAGGACTCTGCGAGCACATAAGTTGAAGGAGAAGTTCTCTAGGTGCCACTTTTGGAGGGATGAGGTTTGCTTTTTGTGACCCATCGTTTCGGAGGATGGACTTGTAGTAGATCCGGCGAAAGTGGCAGCAGTACAGGATTGGCAGACCCCTAAGAATGCCACGAACATAAGGAGTTTCCTTGGTCTTGCGGGCTACTATAGGAAGTTCATTAAGGACTTCGCTAGGATATCTACTCCACGTACTCGCCTTACCAAGAAGAACTCAGCTTTTGTTTGGGATGCCAAGTGTGAGGATGCCTTTGGGCGATTGAAGGAAGCTTTGACTACCGTGTCCATATTGGTATTACCGGATGGAACCAAGCCATTCTTAGTTTATACAGATGCTTTTGGTACGGGGCTATGGGCGGTACTGATGCAAGAGGGTAGGGTAGTGTGCTATGCGAGTAGACAATTGAAAACGCATGAGAAGAACTACCCGATGCATGATCTTGAGTTGGCAGCTATAGTTTTTACTCTCAAGTCTTGGAGGCACTATCTCTTAGGAGAAATATTTGAGCTTTTCATGGATCATAAGTAATTGAAGTATCTATTCTCTCAAAAAGACTTGAATTTGAGACAACAAAGATGGATGGAGTTTCTAGCCTCTTATGACTTTGAGATTTCCTATACTCGTGGCAGGGGTAATGTAGTGGCAGATGCGTTGAGTAGATGCAAAGTGGTTTTAAGTCCTCTATTTTTGGAATGGAAGCATTTGGAGTACATTGCTACCTTTGATTTTAGACCTCCATCGGATGTAGCTCCGAGATTGTTAGCAGCCCTCGACGTCCAGCCTACTTTGATGGAGCCGATTGGAGCAAGGCAAGGTGAGGACGAAGAGTTAAAGGACATTTTAGATAAGCTTGGTAGAGGAGAGTCATCACCACATCTTAGGCTTTATACCATGGACACTAGGGGATGGCTTGGAAGGGATGGTAGACTTTGTGTTCCCCGTAGTAAGGATTTAGTAGATGCGGTGTTAGCCGAGTCACATCATTCTAGGATGACAGTGCACCCCGGTGGTGATAAGATGTATCGGGATATGAAGAGGGTATTCTATTGGCCCAGAATGAAGAAGAGGGTGATGGAGTATGTATCGAAGTGCATCACTTGCCAAGGGTAAAGGCGGAACAGAAGAAGCCCGGAGGACTGTTGCAGCCATTGGATATTTTATTATGGAAATGGGAGAGCGTCTCTATGGACTTCATGGATGGATTACCAAGGTCACGGAGAGGGAACACAAGCTTTTGGGTCATTGTGGATAGAATGACAAAGAGCGCTCATTTTATACCCATTAAGAGTAATAGGACGGCAGCTTCTTTGGTGACTCTTTCTGTAAGGGAGATAGTTAGGCTTCATGGAGTTCCCGCCAGCATTGTGAGCGACAGAGATCCATTATTCACCAGCGAGTTTTGGAGGAGTCTTCAGCAAGCCTTGGGAACGAAATTGAATCTGAGCACAGCATATCACCCTCAGACAGATGGACAGACTGAGAGGGTAAATATGGTTTTGGAAGATTTTCTCAGATTGTGCATCATTGACTTCGTAGGCTCTTGGGAAGACCATCTACCTTTGGTGGAGTTCGCGTATAATAATAGTTATCAAGCAAGCATTCAGATGGCACCGTTCGAGGCCCTTTACGGTAGACTATGTAGATCACCAGCCTGTTGGTGGGATACCACGGATAGGATCTTGCTTGGACTAGACTTGGTGAGGGAAACTTCCAAGAAGGTGGATTTGATTCGCAAGAGGTTGAAGACTGCACAATCTAGACAAAAGTCATATGCCGACAGAAGACGTTCAGATTTGGAGTTTAAGGTTGGAGATATGATTTTTGTCAAGGTTTCTCCTCTGAGAAACGTTATGAGATTTGGCTCAGTTGGTAAGTTGGCATCGAGATTTGTAGGATCCTTCCCTATTACTGCACGGATTGGAAAAGTGGCTTATAGAGTTGATCTTCCAAATAAGTTGGCAGGAATTCACGATGTTTTTCATGTTTCATATCTGAGGAAGCATCTACATGATTTCGTAGTAGTAGTAGAACCCGATCAACTAAGTGAAGTGGAGGTAGAGCGCGAATCACTTGTGCGTCGTACACCCACCCGTATATTGGAACACGGCGTCAAGAGATTACGCAACAAAGAAATTCGTCTAGTGAAGGTTCAGTGGGGAGATGACCCCAAGGAGTGCACATGGGAATCTGAGGAGAGAATTCAAACTTCTTATCCTTTTCTATTTGATGGTACACTTCAAATATCCTATCTTTGATCTTTGATCTTTCCTTAGTTAGGGTCTTTTCGATAATCTTTAGGTGAAACTTATGGATGGTAGCTTAGTTGTAAACATGTCATTAGGGCATATTATGTTTGATGGATGAAAATGATTGCAAGTGGATGCCAATGTTTGCAAATGGATGCATTGCATAAACTAGATAGATATTTATTAGGATAATCGGCCAACTAGGTACACACACCTGCATATGCGTGCCTATTATCTATTACATTTGCATATGGCTATTTATATATATGTGTGTGTGTGTATATAAATGGATGTTGCATATGGATGGTGCATTTGGGTGAATGATTGAATCATACATATAGAATTATCAATTATACTAGGGTAATTGCATACATTTGGTTGCATGGCATAAGCATACTTTCATTATAGGAGATCAACTGAATCAGTAGACCGACTACCTTTCGCATTAGGTAAGTTCATATGCATTTCACTTTGCATAAATCATAAATTGCATTAGTTAAAAATAAGGACAATGGTAGAAATGGATGATGGTTGAGTAGATGGATGAAGTTCTTGGATGCTGGTTGTTAATTACGTTCTTCCATCTTTGGAAATTTCGGGAACGAAATCCTATAAGAGTGGGAGAATGTAACACCCCGATATTTTATGGAAATATAATTAATAAAAAAATTAAAAGCGCATTTGGTACAGTGGTAAAGACGCATGTTGACTTCCTTAGTAAGCAGGGATCAAGTCCCGTTGTCGCCCAAAATCTAGAGCGATGTTTTTTTAGCTGGTTCGTTTCCAGCGATTTTCCTACGTATTTCAACGTTGTTTCTGACATGTGGCGGCTTCCCATTCGCTCCAGTGATGTAATAGGATGAGAAGGCTAAATTTTATTGGTTGAGTGATGTGTATGGGCTAGAATGGATAACCATTAAGTGTATGAAAGAACCAGATTTAATCTAAAATAATCTAATGAATTATATTCACTCAAACAATCTATAAATAAACCATCTAACCTAAACCTAATCTCTTATTCAGCCGTTGCCATAATTCTACAGTAAAATTAGTATGTATTATTCTTCCTCCTTTTCTCTACTAAATAAACAAATCTATACCAAATTAAATTATCTATATATATTCAAGAAATTTGGGGAATTTAGAAGAATCAAAGGGATAAAGATTAAAGCAAAGCTTTTTTTCAAATTTATGCAAACTCAAGTGCCAGGTGAGTAGGAATTAGTATAAAATAGAAAAATAAAGTAGTTCAATTTCAGTTGTTTTCTGGCATGTTAATATGAATTAATTCCTGTTAATAATTGAGAAAAGATGTAAATTATTGCAACTTCTTCTTCTTCCACTTCTCAAATCTAATTCATGTTTGGTTTAAAATATGGGACATATAAATTTTCTATTCACGTTTTATGGCATAAATAAGATTGAAATTTATGTAAATGATTGTATCTTCTTCTTCTTCCACTTCTCAATTCTAATTCATGTTTGTGTTGAAATTTGGAATAAACAAATTGTTATTCACGTTTCATGGCGTAAATAAGGTTGGTTTAATTAAATTGAATTAGAATTGTTATTCAATTTCTAATGGTAGAACAGGTTAGTTGAATAAATTCAGAATATGTTACTTGAATAAAATTATGGTTTTGGTTGATATAATTACATAAATTTGAATATGGTTTTGGAACAAAATTGGGAAGTCTAATTGACATAATTGTTTGTTTCATATGTGGCCTAAAATTGCAAAACTGGAATTTTGTGTAATTAAATGGTTTGTGGCTATTGGATAAAAAATTTGTATAGATTAAATCTCTAAAAGGAGAACATAAATTAGGATGGAAAAAAATGTAAATTAAATGGACCCTAAAGGCTAGTGTAAATCTGTAACAAAATGGCATAAAAATTACAGACAAACCATACGGACTGAACGGACGTGAAATTGAAATACCATTTATGTAAAAAAAAGGAAAATTGTGAAATAACCAAATCGGATGTAAAAATGGCCTAAAGCAGATTAATGTAAATAAACAGTATGTAAACTGTAATGGTAAGATTAATTAATCTGGAAGTGATTTGGTAGGCAGACCTTGTAAAGGTCTGGATAGGTGTTTCATGCAGTTAAGACCAAAATATAGTTTTGGTTGTACGTACTAGGAGCGGGCAAGTAGGTTCACAAAGATGTTTGTTACCTTTCATAGGTTGCTAGTATGTAGGGTAGAGAGCATCCGCAATCGTATGCTTCTTCAGGCAGATCGGCGCGGACGGAACAGGACAAGTGTGCTCCAACGTAGGCTTCTTTAGGCAGATCATTGGTGGATTTTGCATAGCCGACCCAGCTGAAGGCGCTCTTTCGGAGGACCGACACTTTGGATAGGGGCAAGTCCACGTTGGTGTCCGAGGAGACAGGAGGATAGGAGTCCGGTTTGGCAGAGCCTGAGTGCAACTTTGGGGTCTTGTGAGGTTGTTTGAGTCGGCACCGGTCAGACGTAAGAGGCATTTAGTCACAGTGCACGGGTGAAGAGCATGACTTTCACGCTGTAGCACGTGGATAGGTAAGAACAGTAGGTTGTTAGTCTAGTGATTTCCATCGAACCTCACTAGTTCTAGCGATTCCTGGAAACAAATGCAAAAAGTAAAGACCTCCTTCAATCTTAACCCATCTTTAGCTCCAAATAATTTGGTTTAGGGAGGGTTTCAGCTTAAACTTACATGGAATCCCATCTGCCAACACCACCGTGTTAGTCTTCTTTTATCTCATTTTTGATTCTCATGTTCTACGCATAGTTTCTCTCCTCATGTGGAAACTATTACATAATTCTCTACCTCTTGATCTTGATCTTATCAAAATCAGCATTCTTATTACCTCATAGAGTTGATGTTGTATGTGTTTGATCAGGTGCATTGGGCAGCGGGGTAGAAAGGGCGAATTTCGAAGAGTTTCATTTTTAATTCACTATGCAACAGATCTTTTTATAGTGTTACCATGAATAATCTTTTGTCATTAAATCATATTTAATGTTTTAATGGATACATTGAGATTGAATTTAAATTTGAATTTCACATCAAATCATTATTATTCAGTTCATATGTAAAATTCATAAAATATTTTCTTTTTAATTTATAGAGGATTTATTTTGAGCAAAATATTTAGAATTACTTTATTATTAACATGAGAAACATTTATCTCAACATAATATTTGATAAAAATAATTTTATTATTAATATATATGTGACAATTTATTTAAATGTAATATTTATATTTGTGTTTATATACAAATGCTCAAATAATTTATAATTTATTTTGATTCAATTTTACAATATTCGAATAACAAATAATGTCCTTACCTTTTTTAAATTTGGTTTACCCTATTCATAAATAATCATCTAGTTGATAATATTATGCCAATGTCCAATTTACAATGTGAGATTTAAGTGAACAATTTAATACTAAATGATGCCGGTGTGTTCTAGAATTCCAATGCGAACCTAAGGACACAACTTATGTGTATATGCATATTGAATGATCAAGGGATAAAATGTAATTTAGTACTATATGGGGATTTTTGAATAAATTTACCTATCTTTGAGGAAAACCCAAGTTGATAGAGTTAGGGGTATATCTTAGGGAAAATTATGTAATTTGTTACATATATCTAACTAGATAACCAATCTTGTTTAAAATAGATAGGTGTTTTCTTTCTATTTTATACTTGTTCTATTGTGATATAATTAACTAAGTAATTAATTTGAAGTATACAAAATAAAACCTTAAATGATATGTTATGTGATAGTTTTTAAAATGGTATGTTATCTGATAGTTTTTACAATGCATGAGAATTTTTCCGCATTGAAAAATAATATATTATTTAAAATATTTCTAGTCAAGATGTTTCGAGAAAGGATATCAATTCATCCGTTGAGACTATAGTACGTAATGTTCTTCAAATGTTGGGCAGTGTATTACTCATGATTGTTAGGGGGAATCAAGGGGTTACTACTAATAGTTATTGAATAACTATGGGATGACTCACTAAAGAGTTCTCTGTTGGTTAATATAATTAAGGTTAAACAAATATTCACAAAATGACGATGTTACACAGCTCCTTCGACTTGAGAGTACTATCGAACTTCAATGTCGACACTCCACTTTAATTATAGTTAAAGCATTGCATTATGTCCATCGAATGGCTACAGTTGGGTTCGAGTTGAAGCATTGGAAGTGAATCACAATTCAATGGATAATTTATCTCCTCGGTTATATGAGGTTAGTACCACGCTCAACTGTAGTCAACCCAAAGTCAATCTGGCCAAAGCAATACGATTAATAATAATTGTTATTATTGAATCAAGGATTTTGTGTTTTGTCTTACAAGTTAAATGCGTACGATGTTGTAGTTTTAATAAAAACCAACTTCCATGGGTTCTAATGCGATATAGTTTTAACAAAGAGAATTAGTGTAAATTATCATTGTAACGACTCACAAATTTATCACTTCGATAAATTATATTTATATTCAAAATATTCAAATACAAGATTTTATAACACAAATTATAAAGTTTTGAACCATAAATAATGATGGTAAATTTATTTTAAAGGTATATTAACAAATATAGATATTTGAGATTTTCATCGGAAAAACGACGGAAATGAGTTTTCGAGAAAAACTGAGATTTTATCGACATTAACGTGCATGGAACTGGATACATACACTTATTTATCAATTTAAGCTAGAATATGAAATAAAAATTATTTACTTTGTATTGGAAATAAAATATATTTATGACATCATCAGGGATGTCATCAATTTTATATATTTTCTGTAATTTTAAAATTAAGTTTAAATAATTAAATAATTATTTTAAAATGATAATAATTCATTTTAATTGGTAATATAGTGACAATAAATCAATTTATACAGTTTTATTAAAATATGTACTTGATTTAAAAATATAACGCTTTATCGATATAACAACACTTTTTGTAAACACTTGTTTAATGTTGGTTTATATGGTTTTATAATTCAAATGTGATCATTTTAATTAATTAATAATGGTGAGAAATTAATTTTCAAATTTTGTTTACATTTATATGTAATTTAATTAATAAGTGAAAATATGACCGAAAATCGGTTTTCAGATTTTCAACGGTTTAACAAATGGAAGTTGTTCAAAGTGATTGCAAAGTTGTTTATATGTCTTTTGCACATATATAACATATACATGCATGTCCTAACATATATATACACACATGTATACATACAAATACACATGCATACATATATATACATAAGAAAACGATATAAAGATATTTTACCAAAAACAAAACAAAACTTCCCATCACACACTTACACACTACATGGGGGTAGCATATGGGAGGGTGTATGGGAGGAGGAAGGCACGGTCGCACATGAGGGGAGAGGAGGGGTGTGGGTGAGTTTTAGTTTTGTAATTTTGCCTTTAGATATTTTTCACATTTTTTTTCTATAAATACCCATCCATTCTCTCATACTTTTACACACAAATCTTCTTCATCTTCTCTTCCTCTCAAGCTATTTTAATGGTTACTTATCTTAGAGAAATAATGGTGAAATTATGGAAAAGAGGAAGTAAATTTATATAAGTATATATATTATCAATCCACTTCAAAAACAAGTTTAAACTCCTTTTCGTCCCCTCTTATCCATTCGGCCACCCTCCATCACCACTCAAGGCCAAGCATCCACCCTCTCTAGCATAGGCCATGCATTTCTTAAGGGAACCAGGGTTGATTCCATAAGCTTCGGTGAGATAGTAGCGAAGCTATAGTCAAATTTGGAAAAATTATAGAAACCAATGAAGGTAAGAAGCTACTAATTTATTTTATAAAATCCATAATGATATGATATAATTTTTATGCTTGTTTATGATGGTTGTTTATCATGTTTGGATGTGATAATGTGTTTGTTTGATTGTGGAAATAATTCACGTCGAATTTACACAAAGGAATTCACTTTCCTATATGAATTATAAAAGTATTACAGAATAGTTAAACCTCTTTAAACATGAATAAAATGGTTTTTAATTTTTTTAATAACATTAAAATTCAATTTGAAAAAGTTTTGACAAGATATGAAATTGGAGTCAAATATAAGCTGTCACGTTATGGCAGTTCGCGATTTCGTGACCTGAAAAGTTGAACGGGCATGTAGAATGGAATATGAGTTGGAATTCTTTCAAATAAGAAATTTCCAAACCATAATGAATATAGTTCTCAAACAAAAGAAGACAATCAAGATTTCATTCAGTAAAGTTTGAGATATGTCCAAATCAAGTTTTCAAAACATCGCGCTTTGGCAGTTCGGAAACCAAAGTGATAAAGATGAATTAAACATTCTTGTTCAACCCCGTATTAAATTCCAACGAGGGAACTTATACTATCTGTATGAATTTAAAAGGTGATTTCACCATTATTTGACGAATAGTGTAGGTTGAATATGAAAATTAGTATTGGGTATAATTAGTCCAAAATTTATGGATCCCTTTATTCAATACTAAATGGTTTGGGTTTACAATAAACTATGTCTTAAATAACATTGTTTTTGGACCCATTAAAGATATGTTTATGTGAAATCTTTATTAAGATTCGAATTATACGTTTTCTGAGTAATTAAAGATGAAATTTTTTGGTGTTTCCAATGTTAAAAGGGGTTTTAATGAACCAATGGATTTGATAAAAAGAGGTTTAATTATCCCGTATATACTGAAATAGATATGATTTAAAGATGTATATCTTTATAGAAATATTTTACTTGGATAAAAGATATTGATTAATTGAATAATAATCACCTACATACTTGACATCTTTTATCGATAATTGGTTCGGAGAAACCGGGGTCAGATTTGAGTGATTCCTATCCGAAAACCACTTCGAACCAATATATGTTCGAAAGTGAAAACATGTTGAAGACAATGATTTTGAAGACAGGGATCTTCATAATATAGGGTTGCCTGCTGCTAGCCCCGCAATTCCATATTTAATACATATATATGTTGGTAGTATTGCTTCATTCTGAAAATTTCGATGTAAGGACTGCTCGCTACTAATCCTATAGCTAATTCCCGACAGGATATAGTAGGAGAGTGCCTTCGGTGTGTCCTGTGCCTCGACAACTTATATGGACGAGTGTCTGACATTGCATTTCTAAGACCATGTACATTGGTTTTTACAAATGTATATCTGTGTAGTGTTATAGGAGGTAACCCCTCTTATACTTAACACCCATCTTTGAGAGGTACAAGCTTAGAGGTTGTACGTTTATGGAAATTAATTAGTGTGTTATTGGAAATGGAAACATGGCATTCAAAGTAGTATTTGTTCTGTAAAAGGTAAAACGTTAACTTGAGCCTCGCACATCGGGAATGACACAAATAGAGCAAATGCAGCAGGGCTAAGTGGGTCGCTCCCATTAGGAGATGTTCATCACCTTTCTAGATTACGCTCTATATTTCGGGATTGTTGTGTATGCTGTGGCCACGGATTGGTCGGGAACGACCGGGGTGATGACATATTGGTACTACCTATGGTAAAGGTAGGCCGGTTTTGTGTTGGTAAAGGGCAGTGGGGCTATGCCTTGGTACATTCCTCTAGAGATGTACTATCATAAGGTAGTCCCTTACCTTGTCATTGTATGGAATCCATTCTCCAATGCACGCCTTTACAGTTTTATTTGTAAACCTATTATGTTGGAATTTAAAAATATAACAATTTCGACTAAGATTATATATGTCTATTTGAAAGAGTTTTCAAAGAATGTCATTGAAAATAACATCTCTGATATTGTATAGCAAATTGTTTGGTTACCATAAGATAAAAACTCATCCGTGTTTATATGCAGCGTGGTCTTATGAGATGTCTTTTGTCTTCAAAAACCCGTGTTTTGAGTTTTTTTCAAACTTATCACATTACTGGCCCAGAGTTTATTTTCTTTTCCCTTAAACACTAGGTGCCTAATTTTCCTAGGTAGCCAAGTAGTTCAGGTCTAGCTTGGAGTATTTTGGAGGATCTTAGAGCAGGAGCTGGAGTTTCGTCGGTAGATTGTTATCTATATCCATTTCCACTACATTTGTTTACTGTTTGTATTTAGCATTAGTAGAGACAAAGATTTATAAATATCCAGGCTGAGAATAGGGTAGACTCTGATTTATGTATTTGAAATTTTCACTGTAAAGATTATGTATTGAAATAATATATGTTGTTCCATTCGTGTAATATTCTGTTCTGTATTTATTTTCCTTTTACCCTTAACGGTCCCCCTTTTTGTTCAATTTGATTTGGACATGCATGGTTTATTATCAACTTAAAATGTATAGAAAAGCGGGTTGTTATATTTGGTATTAGAGCTTAGGTTGAGCGAACACCTAAGCCTGATAGGGGTAAAATCTCATTAGAGATAGGGTTAGTAATACCCTAGGGTGAGTAACTCATTAGAGATAGGGTAAGTGACAACCTAGAATGAGTTGAGAGTATTATTTATGAGCGCGTATTTGTTAACGTTATATAAAAAGTGATTTTTATTTTGAAAAATTGGTAAATGTAATAATTTTACCTAGAATTATTTTTTGAATATGATGGAATATCTTTCAAATGATATAGTTATTTATGTAGTGTTTGGTTGTTAAGGGAATGATAATATTCATTTATTATCATTGATATATTTTGTTTGATTTTAAAGTTTAAATACGAACACCTCGTGAATTTAGTTTCACAATTTGACTATGTGGTGTTCGATAAATAATATTGGTTTAAGGTTAAAGGAATTCATTTAAGATAAATGATTTTATGAATGTATTTTATAAAAATTTGTTTTATAAAAATAAGTGATTTTATAAATTGGAGTTATAAAATGTGTTTTAGAATTTAAATCCTGGTACTTTTGAAAAGAATCTTATGATTAACTAGTTGGAATGGCTTAAAGCTAAAAATGGGCAGGAGATGTGTTCGGATGGTAAACACTTCTTTTATGTATTCCCCTTCTTGTTAAAGGAATATATGATACTCCTTGGTATCATTTTTGACTTACTCGATCTATATAATTTTCTAAAGTTAAAAAAGATAATGTAAATCATTAATTGATAGACTAATTAGTGATTGTTAATTTTTTATCAAGGTGTTTACATTGGTTTAGGAAGTAATAACATTCAGTAATTATCATTTGTTGATTTAATGAATACCTTATGAATTAAGTTTCACGATTTGACTATAAGGTGTTTGATAATAATGTTAGGTTATGGATAATGAATTTATGTGCATGTTGTATAAAAGTGTGTTTTACAAAAATGAAATGATTCTGTAAAAGTTGGATTTAGAAGATATGTTTTATAAAAAGAGTTTTTAATCAATGTATTTTGGAAAAGCTTTGAAATTTTTTTAAATGATCTGATAATTTTTGGAGTAGAGTTGTTTGAAATGGAATTTAAGTACGATAAAGAATCTTGCAAATTTGCTAAGGCTTAGTATCTAGTTCTAAGATTTCTATTTTGTTTTGTTTTAGAAACCAACGAAGGCAGAGCATCTTGAGGCGAGAGAGAGATTTAAGAAAGCCCTAGCAAAATACGATGATTTAGAGGTTCTAAAAATGCCCATCACCAGTGATGAAGAAGAAGAGGATGTTCAGGTAAGAGAGCCCTCTGGTATTAAGCATAGAGCATTGAATGATCCGATAGTCATATCAAATGATGAGAACGAGGAGATACTTATGATTTTTGTTGATGAGGAAGAGGCAGAAGACTCGGACTTGTGGATAGAGGATCCCTTGGGTGAGGAGAATCCCGAGGAGGATTTTGATCAGGAAGAGCCTATTATGGAGGAACTAGGTAGCCAGGGGTCAGGCATATATGATGCCTGGATGAATGGCATTTCATCGGATGATGATGAGGAGGTCATTTAGGAGACGGGCTAACCCATTCTAGAGTTAAGGTCATCGATCCCGGAGCAAATTGAGGATCTAGGATTAGAGGAGACCGGGGAATATATTGGTGTGAAGGGACCAACGGGGCCTAATCATATTCAGTAGGATATTCATGGCAACCACTAGGATGGGAGTTGTTGCATCAGAATGAGGACATCGAAGATGAGCCAGAGCAAGAGGAAGAAGAAGAGGAGATGCTAGATTTCATAGACCAAGATGATCTGTCGGACACAAAGTCAGACGGTTAGTGATGCTTTGTTTGGATGATAGTTTTTTTGGGAGCTCCTTCTTTAGTATCTTTATGATAACCTTTTTAGGACACTAAGGCCGAGATTTGGCATCTGTATATTTATGATAAGTATATGTTGTATGATTATATAATCTTTTAATACTTAGTGAATCCCTCTCATTTTACCTTTTCCTATCCTTTAAGTAAATAAGTTAAGAATGTCGTCCATTCAAGGTCTAAGAGGTAATGATACCCCAACTTGATCGGCTTCATTGTTAACTAATAGTTGAAGTTTGACATTGAAAATTAATATTAAGTATAATTAAGCAGATCATTATACTAGCGTTTTTTGGATTATCGTAACGATGTTTTACGCAACATTTGTTTTGACACAATAAAGTGTGTTTTGGACAATATGAAGCTTTCCTCCAAAATCGTTACAGATTTAAGTATATAGAGGTATTTTCTAAGTGTTGAAATCAAAATAGTTTCTTTGGAAGGAAAATAGAAATTTTTGGTGAAATTTTTAAGGTTAATAAATAAGTATGGGGTACGTAGATCATTTCATTACATGATTTTGATCTACAGGACTTTAAGTTGTTTACATCGGTCTAAAAATGGATTTATCACTCGATTCTTGGCGACGAACATTGATGAGGATTTGTAGTCGGATACCTACATTTTCTATCATAGTTGAGAACTATGCAAGGAAAATTAAAGCTTCTGAGCCTGATCAAAGTCTGTACTAGAAAATCGAAGGATCAATACTAATTGAAAAGAAAAGTGGTATATTCGAATTTAAGATCGAATCATATAGTACATACAGTTAATCCATGAGCATAACATAGGTTTGTATTTAAAATTTAAAATATTGTTTTTACCAAGTTTTTGTTAGGTGTAATTTCGAGGACGAAATTCTTTTAAGGAGGGAAGTCTGTAACGACCCGCAAATTTATCACTTTCATAAATTATATTCATATTTGAAATATTCAAATGCAATATTTTATAACACAAATTATAATGTTTTAAACCATAAATAATGACGGTAAACTTGTTTTAAAGGTATATTAACAAATATAAATATTTGGTATTTTCATTAAAAAATCGACGGAAATCAGTTTTGGGGAAAAATTGAGATTTTCTCAATACTAACGCGCACGGATTTGGTACATACACTTATTTATCTATTTAAGCAAGAATATGAAATAAAAATTATTTATTTTATTTTTGGGAATAAAATATATTTATGACATCATCAGGGGGTGTCATCAATTTTACATATTTTCTATAGTTTTAAAATTAAGTTTAAATAATTAAATAATTGTTTTAAAATGATATTAATTCATTTTAATTAGTAATATAGCGATAATAAATCATTTTTTATATTTTTATTAAAATATGTACTTGATTTAAAAATATAAGAAAATTCATTAACGCTTTATCGATATAACAACACTTTTTGTAAACACTTTTCTAATATTGGTTTGTACGATTTTATAATTTAAATGAGATAATTTAACTAATTAATAATCGTGAGAAATTATTTTTTAAATTTTGTTTACATTTATATGTAATTTAATTAATAAGTGAAATATGACCGAAAATCGGCTTTTAGATTTTCAACGGTTTAACGAACGAAAGTTGTTCAAAGCAATTGCAACGTTGTTTATATGTCTGATGCACATATATAATATACACATGCATGTCCTAACATATATATCTATATATAATGAGAATACCTCCATTTGAAGCTTTTGAAAAACCTAAAATGCCCTTTCAATTTTCCCTTGAACATAAGGATATTTTAGTCATTTTTCATGTTTAGATAATCTGCTCTTTGCTCTCTCCCAAACCAATCTGATTTCACTAGCTAATTCGTAGTCGTAGACTATTTCGTATTGAGAATCCATGGTAGATTTTGTTGCTTTCTCATATCAATTTCTCTCATTACTTTTATTTCCTTGCAACTTCACTGTTTGCCAAATCAAATCATAATTTGATGAATTTTCCTAATAATTGGTTCACCATATATTTGAGTTGGATCCCTAAATTTTTGACACGGTGAGAGATAACTGATTTTGGACTGATTGAATATCATGATACATTTTTTCATCGGTGAATGTTGAAACATATTCAATTTTAATTACGGGTTCAACTAGCTTAGTAGAAAATCCCAACAACTAATAGAAATAGATTTTCTGGCATTATAGGTATACCATGTTTTTATTAGCTTCAGATATATGCTAATCAAAGAGCTAATTCTTAAAATAAACAGTGAACATATGCACATAACTATTCTCTAATATTTAAACTTCTATTGTTATTAACTAATTTTTGTTTTTTTGTTTTTGTTTTTGTTTTGTTTTTTGCATTTTTATCAATGTGCTGCTCCATTATTGTCAAGATATGGAAAATATCATGAAATTTCATGTACCGGATATCAAGAGAAAACCTTATGTATAGTTATTGTGATTTATGTAATAATTGATATATGCTTCTTTTATTTTTCATTATTTTATTAACTCTGATTGCTTTTATTTTGTTAAAATGTACACAACTACCATCTCAAAACTCAGGAGCATTGTGAGTTAGATTTTGAATTTCTACACAATTGAAATAGTCAGCAATATATATTTTAGACTAATATATTTGTTGCCAGTAAAGAAGATAGAGAGCATAAACTGTGTAGTTCACACTGTAAGTTGTTCTTTTTACATTGAAATTGCATGAATTATAAATATTATGCTAAAGTTTGCAACATACATATCTTTTACTAATTATCTTAAAGTTACCATCACAATATTACTTTCCATTAGATTTTGAAGTTGATCAAACCAAACCTACAAAAAATGATTGATCTTTATAGGGGCTGTAAATTGCAAAGCATATTTTTAACACTTCATGAATTCTTTTTGTTCTGTAATCATACTTGGTTATTTTAGACTTTAGAATCAAGTTTTTGATAATAAAATATCATCTTAATAACTTGCAAGTTTTTTAAGTTTGTAATTTAGCATGAAATGTAGCATTATTGTGCGTATGAACATACGATCAATGTAACTTCACTGACACACTATGCACTCAAACTTCCATTAATCTATATAACTTTAAATTTATCATTTATTGTTTTTGAAAATCACAATCCTACTTAAGCACAAGAAAAACAGTACTTAAGAGGATATCGAGCTTTAAAATAAAAAGAGGACAATAGTAGAGAATCATCCATTTCCATTAATTGCTGAAGAAAAAGAGGAAAAAGAAAGAATTTGATTTTGGATTAACTAGAAAATGGTACACGGGAATTAAAATAGCAGTTTATATATAACTTTATTATTATAGTATATGGCACATCATGGGGACTTACTTTCTAATTGGTATATGATATATGTACAATTCTTTTTCCACTTTAGCCAGTTTCCTATATTAATAAAGAACATAAAAACCTGTGCATTTCAAGCCACTAAATGGACTTCACAATGTAACGGCCCGCTATTTTGGACCATTCAAATCGACAATAAATCCACACATGTCTGACTTGAATAATTCAAAATATCAGATTGTTAATTTAAATTTGGCAAAACTCAGCATATGCAGTAAATAAATCAATCACAGAATCACAGACACAGAGTAATACAATAATGCGCAGCGGAATAGATAAAATAGTAGTTCATGAAGCTACTATATAAACATCAGAGTTAAATAAAATACAACAGAATATCTCAAATGCAGTGAAGTCTTCAGTACAACAGATGACTTCTCTGAACATATCAACTAGAAGAGCTGAAAGCTGAGGCGATAGTTGGATCTCCAAAGGAAGCTCCAAACTCCAAAGGTGAGTCTCAAATACTGTATCACTCGGTCTGACCCGAGCATAAAGCAAAACACAAAACACTCGAGTCAGGATTAACATTCTTATACTAATAAATCCAACTCAAGTGAAATATCAATTGAAATACAAGTAACTTAAAGGATGTTTGGGATAACCATCCTCTAAGGATCTTCAGAACTATCTACAAGGTGGAAATATACATTATAACACCGTGGTCATTTCAATTTAATTTATACTTCAAAACCCCAAATATCATTTCATTTCAAATATAACTATTTTCCAAAATAGTATATATAGGTTAAATAATTTATAAAATAAAGTATTTATAATTTCCTTAAGTTCCATAAATCGGTTCAAATCAACTCAATTTCCAAATTCAAATTTTATTCAAAGTTCAATTCATCAAATTTATTCATTTCTAAACAGATCATTTAAATTTTCAATATATTTCAAAGCTTTAATACTCAACATTTTCCAAAGTTAGATTTAACAGTTTCATATAGCTCTTGATTTAACTTCATTATTATTTAATCAGGGAATATTCACTTAATAAACTCAATATCATCTAACTAGCGTTACATTTCATTTTTACTAATTATTTTCTTAAATTTATTTAAGCAAGAATTTTTCATTAAATTATTTATATAAACCCAAGTTATAAATCATATCTTAAATCTCAACTTCAATAAGTTTCAAATTGGTTTAATTAATAAATTATCTTTCCAACCTTAACTTATTCAAATTATTACCAAAATCTATTTTGAAAATATAATTTTTATACTTAAGCATCTCATAAGTATTTAATCCATCCTAATTTAAATTAAATAATTTAAGGCTCAAACATTTATAAAACCATATATTTCTTTCCGAAACCATAGAATTCATTTCAAAATATTTATATATATGGACCAACGGTGTCTGTATATATACATCATATGGTTAAGTGATACGGATATTTATCATTTCAATCCGAAATTTAAATATATACGGGTAGATATCATTTCGACCCGTAATCCCAATTTCAATTCAATTGAAAATCGCTTGGGTTTATCATTTCAACCCATAACGATTTTCTCCTATTCTAAAGTCCGTTCGGGTATGTATCATTTCAACCCATAGTGAATTCTATACTAACAGGGAACTTGCAGAGTGATAACAGATAATATAAAATAAAACAACAGGCATATATCATCAATAAATAACAGATACGGGTGTCGGATGTCACAGGTGAACAGTTATGGATAATAGCATATATATAACAATGTAAATAACTACAGCAGCATATTTCAATTGTCGTTTCAATTGAAATCAAATTTAATAAATAAAAGAACGTTAATCGTGAGTGATTGCTCACCTTTCGAGGCTAGAGAGATGGATGGGAACAGAAGCGAATTGTGAATCCAAACACAAACTTCAAAGCTAAACAAGATTGGCACGGATGCGATGGATAAAGCTGATAAATAGGAGTAGGCGAATTCAAATCAAAACAGGGTCAATGAAGAAGATACATTGCATAAGTGGATATATATACAACTTATATAAAAGTGAGAAAATAGCTTATATTTTTAAAACAACTTTATATATACGTATAATATATATACTAACACCTTTATATTAAACTTATATAACTAGTATATATTCTCAAACAGATAAACAAGGTCTAAATATGAATACCTTAATATAAAAACTATTACATATATATGTGGATTCACCATCGAATTGTTATATCTAATTACCTACAGCATAAACAACTGGTATAATGCATGACAACTAGTATATAATAACTTTAAAACAAAGCAGGAATGTAATACAACAACAACTTACTTTAATAAAATTTTTATACACTACATAAATCAAATATAAGCTAAACTGTCCTATATATACTTACCGTACTCAGGTTCTATATCTACAAACAAAACAGAGTTTTATAATAAATATATTTAAAACACATCAAAGGGAACACTAATGTATGAAATGTACATACATTATATTCCACAACTTTAATCGTGACTAAACCCAGAAAATATGCAGACTGTATAAGCTTTTAGAACTTAAAAATACTTTATATTACATGTATATAAGTAATAAGCTAACTTAACTATACAAATCTACTTTATTACAAACTTACTTTATAAGTCTATCTGTAAACAACACCTACCTATACTATTATATATAGTGTATAACTTAAAGATTGCGTATGAAACACTTATATTATACTACTGTAATCGTTAAGATATCTATATATGACAATGTATATATATGCAGACATAAAAGTATACCCATATCAAAAATCAAAAGAGTGCTGTACTATATACATCTATTATCTTATATAAGTAACAAACAATATATATCGAATGAGTGTATTATATAACAAAGATACATACTACCTAACCTAGACCAAGCGGAGGCTGACCAGACTCGAGACAGTGGAGAGCAAGGAGGAGCAGGAAGCAGACAGTGGGTCGCGTCGGAGGGATGGTGGACTTGCTAGGACGGAGGGTGGTGCTTATGCGAGCTGGGTGGTCTTCGGCTCGAGCTAGGTGATTGAGGCGCTGAAGGGGAGGAAAGAGAGAGGATGCGGTCAATGGGAAGGTCCTTCGGTAAGAGGCGGAGCCGAGGCTACTAGCGGGTGGTGGCACACGCGGCTCGTCCAGGGAAGAAAGTGGTGGGGTGGTCGGTGTCGTTCATGGGAAGAAGGCGTGATCTGATGCCGCGCGTGTATATGCTTTCGCATATATCAGAGGAAATTTGTTTTTTTTTTTTAAGAGCAAATGAATTTGAAGAGAAAAGCGAAGAGAGAATGAACAGGCTGTAGAAGAGAAGAAGAGTAATATTAGAATATAGTTTTATATAAGTTTGCAAACCCAGTAATAAATATTAGCAGAGAAAACGTACCAGTTTCAAACAATAAAGTAAAAATAGGTACAACGTTACACTATTTTCGCAAATGAAATCGAGGCCAAAGCAATAATGACAGAGAGCGAAGAAAATGAAGAGCCACAATAAATGTGACAACTAAAGAAAAATGAAGTTTGGATCGCGAACAATATATATGATATATCATATAGTGTAACGCAACAAAGTAGGGAAAGGAAGAGACCCAGCCAATTTTGAACGAACCCAAGATTTTTAATTATTATTTAAAACCAGAGAATAACAAAAGACAAGACCATTGATTTCCAAATTTATTGATAGATAGGAATAGGGAAGAATTGAAATGATATGTGGCGGTTGAGCTATGATTCAGCTGAACATTCAAGGCAAATTAATTTAGTTTGCACAGCACGTTTCAATTTTGAAACCGATAGAAAGTGAAAAGTTAAGTCATAGATTAGGGTACCGTTACAACGAACAGTTTATTGTTTCCGTCGCGTACCAGATTTTAAAATACAGAAATAAATATACCGCAGAGATCAGCACAATGAGACGATCAAAACGGTATACATATACCAGTGGCAGGATCATTCGAACAAAAGTCGATAATCAGTACCGAAAATGCTGCTATTTTGCCAGAATTAAGATAAATGGAGCAGTAGGAGTCCAAATTTGATGAAACGAAGACTGATGTTTCACTCAGAAGATGATTTAGAAATTTATTGTATAAAAGTATTCAAGTTTGAAAAACATTTTATTTTCATCAATAATTAACTGACTTAGATTGAAATAGAATTTCACAAGAAAATAAACTTAATATTATCAGATGAAAATTTACCAGTTGCTATATTAAAATAGACATATTCCAAATATTAAATTTTTAATTTCAAATTTTATTGTTTAAAATTTCACAAATTTCCAGTTAAATATACTTTTAAAACCATTAAATTTTGCGGGTCGTTACACTCTCCCCCACTCAAAACTTTTCGTCCCCGAAAAGGAAGGAGGTAGGACAATAGAAACAACCAGACAGAAAAGATAGATTGAAAGTTAAGATTAAACAATAAATTTGAGCTATATAAATTTTACTAAAAATTTTAAAACTTCATTTGCAATTCAATTATCTTATATACTTTAAAACCTTTCAAAAATCCATTTGTAAAATTTCTTGTTTCCTTTATAAATACCATTTATATGTTTAAATAACACCTTTATAAATATGATAACTATTTGAAAACAATTGTGTATATCATTACTTATTTTACAAAGAAGCTATTTGAAAACATTAAATCCATAATTCATAAATTTATTAATTAAATTCATAAAATATTGATTTATTAATAATATATATATGTTTTACTTAAGTAATAACTTCTAAAATATTTATAACACTAAAAATTTCAATTAAACCATGAAGTATATAAATAAGCAATATTAAAAAAAAAGATATAGTCAACAAGGAAAGGAGGTGGATTCAGAAAATAGGATAAAGGTGAATAAATAAAGCTGAGCAGATAAGGTAAATTCAAATGAATAGTATCGGGCATGAATAATTAATTCAAACCATTAGAATTTCAATTTCAAATATTGATACAAAATTTCTTTGTTGGAAATACTTTTATAATAAAATACCTTTATATCGAAACAAATTTTCCTTTCGAAAATACTTTTATAACTCGATGTTTCAACAAGTTTATCCTCGTTCCTGTAGACTCTGGCGGTGCGTTGATCAGGCGCAAAACTAGAATTCTCCAGGTACTTAGTAGACTTGTTTCAACACCCAGTGAAAATACTGGAAAAACTTTTAAAAACAGATATGGAAAGTACAATCCAATCAAAAACACAAACAAAACCTTTGTCTAACCATGGTTCGCAGATACACAATGGTTACGCCTGGGTCCCCCAGGAAACAATCCATATCCGTAAGCTTTCTCAGCCCTGCGAGTTACGCCATGATGACTAGTAGAATGCAGGATACACAATGATTACGCCTGGATCCCCCAGGAAACAATCCGTACCCCCAGGCAAGACTCAGCCAAGCATTTGCGCTACTATTCGCGACCTACACAGATTGCAGGATACACAATGGTTACGCCTGGATCCCCCAGGAAACAATCCGTACCCCTAGGCAAGACTCAGCCAGGCAGTTGCGCTATGCAGTCACGAGAGAAACATAAGACCATGGGTAACGCCATGGAATTCGAAGGACACTCGAGTATCATATCCGGAAAACCAAAATCAGAGAGAATAATATCGATAGAATGAATCCAAGATGTGGCCACAAATCGGATATCAAGCAGAAGGTACTTTCCATATCTTTACTTCGAAAATATGTATCATATAGTACCTTTCAAATCACTTTCAAATATCGTACTTATATAAAATCCATTATATATAAGATTTTAAATTTCAAATCAAATACTTTCCAAAATCAATAGTATATCAAATCATACTTATATAGACTTCAATTATATAAGATTTCACTTTCAAATTGAGTACCTTTTCAAATCTATAGTTTTCGAATCAATTTCATACTCATACAAATCAATTTTATATAAGTTCGACAACTCCCAAATCAAGTATTTAGTAACACAAGGTTCTCAAATTTCAATTTATTTCAATATCAGTTCAATTTCAAAATCATATACAATTTCACCAAATTATTTCTTCTCAAATTAATTATCTTTAGCTTCAAAGTCCCAAAATAATAGATTTTGAAAATAAATTCAAATTTCCAAATCAATAATTTAAGTCAACCAATTCATTTCCAAAATCAAATGGTTTTCAAAATCATCTTATATTACCTAAGGTCCATCTTATATAAGGATCAAATTTTCCAAAAATAAGTTTCGCTGTATGAAGAGCCATATGAGATTGAATATCTTTGCTTTTATGGGTTATATATCTTTGTAATTTATTTTGGAAATTTTCTTTTAGTAAGCAAAGATATTCTAACCCGACAGCTTTCAATTTCAGCGTCAAAATATATCAATGATAATAGAATATAAGGTATACATACGTCATCATTTCGCAAAATCACATTTTTGATCGCTCGTTCGATCACACAAGTTCGCTTTCGAACTAGTATTGTCCATTCGACTTCCCTAATGCGGACTTCGATATGGTTTCTCGACTAGAAGCCATCAGTCTCCTTGCATAGCCATATACTATGATAGAGAATTCTAGAATTTAGCCCAAAATCTATATCAAATATTCGCCCTTAAGAATCGAATGAAAAATCCTAACACGAAATGGTGTAATCCACCTCGAACTTGTGTACTCAAACCTGGATCAAATTAATTATGCGAATAAAACAGCATACGCACGTAAAGATGTTACCCAGTTAAAACATTTAACTAAATTTTATTCAAAATATATTGAACACCAAATTCTTTTCAAAACATTTCAAATCTAAATTTCAAAATAGCCTTATTCATTTACTTAACAATACAGTTTCAACTTATTTAAATCATATTACTTCATACTTAAACATTCAAACAAATTTATACACTTTATCAAATAATTCATGCTTTTCAAAAATTTAGCTTTGAAAAGTTAACCTTGATTTGGAAGTGCTCGAACCTTCGAAATAGTTGAAGAAATCATTTTCAAATTCAAGAGTTGGAAATCAACAAATCAGTAAATCAATTTTAATATATGGGATTATATCAAATCCGAAACTCAAGGAATGAACACCGGTTTACTTCAAATCATTTCAAATATATATACATATATATACTTTGAATATCAAATCTTACTTCGGAATTCGGAATCAAAATTGGTTTCGCAAAATCACTCGCATAGCAAAGCTATTTAAGTGGCCTATCCCTCACTCTGAAACTCGAAAATCAATGTCGATGATGCATGCACTCATCACCGAAATTATTTTCCAGCGACATAAGTGAGTTATGGACTTCTATTTTCTCAAACTTCTTTTGAAATTTCTTCGAAATCATTCGAAACTCATTAAAATCATTTGAAACATTTCTTATTCAGAAAATACTTTTAAATCATATTATTGTTATAATATATTTCAAAATCTTAAAACCAATTTCAAAATACCGGAGTTCAATTCTCGAATTTCACTTTTAAAATCCTTCAGTTATAAATCATTTTTAGATAAATCAAATTTCTTATATAATTTTTTCAAAATTACAGATCCTTTCGAAACCTCAAATTCTAATTTTAAAGGGTTTATAATCTTTATCAAAAACATTTCACTTTTATATATAGAATATAATCATACTTATCAAAATAATAATTTCGGTTTAGAAAACAATTTCTAAAATATAAACAAACCCGATTTCAAAGGATGACTTAAGAATGGATTTCAAACAAAGATAGAGATTCAAATTAGAGGGACTCTAATCGATTAGGATTTCTGATTCGAAGATAAGTTCGAACGAAAAAGAGATAATTAATTACAAATCAATAGATCGATACAGTTATATAAATCGCGGGCGACCTTAACCGGGTCAACCGTGACTTCAAGAATATAATCGATGCGGAAATCTAAGGCAAATCGACATTCGATCGCCAGAGATAGAATTCGGCATAACAAGAGATAGCAGCATCTAAACCGAGGAATATATAAATCTCCGGTGAATCAATGCCAATTGTAAAGGAGTTTCACCCCTTTACGAATCATCCAAAGATTGGTGGGATCGCCTATTCTTATAGAGATCATTCGAAGTGGAGTTATGGGATACTCCAGAATCAAAAGAATACCAATAGAGAGGGACAAGAATGAATTTTGAAACCGTAGGGAATGTTCCAAAGTTCAAAGGAAATCGAGTCAAAAGGAAGAGATAAAACTCGAACGAACGTGATTCTGTAAATAAATTTACAATATATGCTAAGTTTCGCCTAGAGCCAAAGCTCTGATACCAACTGTAACGGCCCGCTATTTTGGACCATTCAAATCGACAATAAATCCACACATGTCTGACTTGAATAATTCAAAATATCAGATTGTTAATTTAAATTTGGCAAAACTCAGCATATGCAGTAAATAAATCAATCACAGAATCACAGACACAGAGTAATACAATAATGCGCAGCGGAATAGATAAAATAGTAGTTCATGAAGCTACTATATAAACATCAGAGTTAAATAAAATACAACAGAATATCTCAAATGCAGTGAAGTCTTCAGTACAACAGATGACTTCTCTGAACATATCAACTAGAAGAGCTGAAAGCTGAGGCGATAGTTGGATCTCCAAAGGAAGCTCCAAACTCCAAAGGTGAGTCTCAAATACTGTATCACTCGTTCTGACCCGAGCATAAAGCAAAACACAAAACACTCGAGTCAGGATTAACATTCTTATACTAATAAATCCAACTCAAGTGAAATATCAATTGAAATACAAGTAACTTAAAGGATGTTTGGGATAACCATCCTCTAAGGATCTTCAGAACTATCTACAAGGTGGAAATATACATTATAACACCGTGGTCATTTCAATTTAATTTATACTTCAAAACCCCAAATATCATTTCATTTCAAATATAACTATTTTCCAAAATAGTATATATAGGTTAAATAATTTATAAAATAAAGTATTTATAATTTCCTTAAGTTCCATAAATCGGTTCAAATCAACTCAATTTCCAAATTCAAATTTTATTCAAAGTTCAATTCATCAAATTTATTCATTTCTAAACAGATCATTTAAATTTTCAATATATTTCAAAGCTTTAATACTCAACATTTTCCAAAGTTAGATTTAACAGTTTCATATAGCTCTTGATTTAACTTCATTATTATTTAATCAGGGAATATTCACTTAATAAACTCAATATCATCTAACTAGCCTTACATTTCATTTTTACTAATTATTTTCTTAAATTTATTTAAGCAAGAATTTTTCATTAAATTATTTATATAAACCCAAGTTATAAATCATATCTTAAATCTCAACTTCAATAAGTTTCAAATTGGTTTAATTAATAAATTATCTTTCCAACCTTAACTTATTCAAATTATTACCAAAATCTATTTTGAAAATATAATTTTTATACTTAAGCATCTCATAAGTATTTAATCCATCCTAATTTAAATTAAATAATTTAAGGCTCAAACATTTATAAAACCATATATTTCTTTCCGAAACCATAGAATTCATTTCAAAATATTTATATATATGGACCAACGGTGTCTGTATATATACATCATATGGTTAAGTGATACGGATATTTATCATTTCAATCCGAAATTTAAATATATACGGGTAGATATCATTTCGACCCGTAATCCCAATTTCAATTCAATTGAAAATCGCTTGGGTTTATCATTTCAACCCATAACGATTTTCTCCTATTCTAAAGTCCGTTCGGGTATGTATCATTTCAACCCATAGTGAATTCTATACTAACAGGGAACTTGCAGAGTGATAACAGATAATATAAAATAAAACAACAGGCATATATCATCAATAAATAACAGATACGGGTGTCGGATGTCACAGGTGAACAGTTATGGATAATAGCATATATATAACAATGTAAATAACTACAGCAGCATATTTCAATTGTCGTTTCAATTGAAATCAAATTTAATAAATAAAAGAACGTTAATCGTGAGTGATTGCTCACCTTTCGAGGCTAGAGAGATGGATGGGAACAGAAGCGAATTGTGAATCCAAACACAAACTTCAAAGCTAAACAAGATTGGCACGGATGCGATGGATAAAGCTGATAAATAGGAGTAGACGAATTGAAATCAAAACAGGGTCAATGAAGAAGATACATTGCATAAGTGGATATATATACAACTTATATAAAAGTGAGAAAATAGCTTATATTTTTAAAACAACTTTATATATACGTATAATATATATACTAACACCTTTATATTAAACTTATATAACTAGTATATATTCTCAAACAGATAAACAAGGTCTAAATATGAATACCTTAATATAAAAACTATTACATATATATGTGGATTCACCATCGAATTGTTATATCTAATTACCTACAGCATAAACAACTGGTATAATGCATGACAACTAGTATATTATAACTTTAAAACAAAGCAGGAATGTAATACAACAACAACTTACTTTAATAAAATTTTTATACACTACATAAATCAAATATAAGCTAAACTGTCCTATATATACTTACCGTACTCAGGTTCTATATCTACAAACAAAACAGAGTTTTATAATAAATATATTTAAAACACATCAAAGGGAACACTAATGTATGAAATGTACATACATTATATTCCACAACTTTAATCGTGACTAAACCCAGAAAATATGCAGACTGTATAAGCTTTTAGAACTTAAAAATACTTTATATTACATGTATATAAGTAATAAGCTAACTTAACTATACAAATCTACTTTATTACAAACTTACTTTATAAGTCTATCTATAAACAACACCTACCTATACTATTATATATAGTGTATAACTTAAAGATTGCGTATGAAACACTTATATTATACTACTGTAATCGTTAAGATATCTATATATGACAATGTATATATATGCAGACATAAAAGTATACCCATATCAAAAATCTAAAGAGTGCTGTACTATATACATCTATTATCTTATATAAGTAACAAACAATATATATCGAATGAGTGTATTATATAACAAAGATACATACTACCTAACCTAGACCAAGCGGAGGCTGACCAGACTCGAGACAGTGGAGAGCAAGGAGGAGCAGGAAGCAGACAGTGGGTCGCGTCGGAGGGATGGTGGACTTGCTAGGACGGAGGGTGGTGCTTATGCGAGCTGGGTGGTCTTCGGCTCGAGCTAGGTGATTGAGGCGCTGAAGGGGAGGAAAGAGAGAGGATGCGGTCAATGGGAAGGTCCTTCGGTAAGAGGCGGAGCCGAGGCTACTAGCGGGTGGTGGCACACGCGGCTCGTCCAAGGAAGAAAGTGGTGGGGTGGTCGGTGTTGTTCATGGGAAGAAGGCGTGATCTGATGCCGCGCGTGTATATGCTTTCGCATATATCAGAGGAAATTTGTTTTTTTTTTTAGAGCAAATGAATTTGAAGAGAAAAGCGAAGAGAGAATGAACAGGCTGTAGAAGAGAAGAAGAGTAATATTAGAATATAGTTTTATATAAGTTTGCAAACCCAGTAATAAATATTAGCAGAGAAAACGTACCAGTTTCAAACAATAAAGTAAAAATAGGTACAACGTTACACTATTTTCGCAAATGAAATCGAGGCCAAAGCAATAATGACAGAGAGCGAAGAAAATGAAGAGCCACAATAAATGTGACAACTAAAGAAAAATGAAGTTTGGATCGCGAACAATATATATGATATATCATATAGTGTAACGCAACAAAGTAGGGAAAGGAAGAGACCCAGCCAATTTTGAACGAACCCAAGATTTTTAATTATTATTTAAAACCAGAGAATAACAAAAGACAAGACCATTGATTTCCAAATTTATTGATAGATAGGAATAGGGAAGAATTGAAATGATATGTGGCGGTTGAGCTATGATTCAACTGAACATTCAAGGCAAATTAATTTAGTTTGCACAGCACGTTTCAATTTTGAAACCGATAGAAAGTGAAAAGTTAAGTCATAGATTAGGGTACCGTTACAACGAACAGTTTATTGTTTCCGTCGCGTACCAGATTTTAAAATACAGAAATAAATATACCGCAGAGATCAGCACAATGAGACGATCAAAACGGTATACATATACCAGTGGCAGGATCATTCGAACAAAAGTCGATAATCAGTACCGAAAATGCTGCTATTTTGCCAGAATTAAGATAAATGGAGCAGTAGGAGTCCAAATTTGATGAAACGAAGATTGATGTTTCACTCAGAAGATGATTTAGAAATTTATTGTATAAAAGTATTCAAGTTTGAAAAACATTTTATTTTCATCAATAATTAACTGACTTAGATTGAAATAGAATTTCACAAGAAAATAAACTTAATATTATCAGATGAAAATTTACCAGTTGCTATATTAAAATAGACATATTCCAAATATTAAATTTTTAATTTCAAATTTTATTGTTTAAAATTTCACAAATTTCCAGTTAAATATACTTTTAAAACCATTAAATTTTGCGGGTCGTTACACACAATCTCTGGAGTCTAATCCTTTGTTAATCCAAAATGCAGTTGTAAAGTGCTCCAAAAATGGGTAGCCACCATCAACATGTCAAGTGGACAGTATGCACCTTTCATATTGTTACACTTTTATTTTGTGCCTCCTGAGCCTTGCAAAACAGAGATATAAGTTCAATGCTTCAAGAAGCATGGCTTACAAAACAGAGATACATGTTCAATGCTCCAAGAATCATCGCAGGGCAATTTATAATAACAAAATGAAGACATACATGTTGGTCAAAAAGAGAAGTAATATGTTTATTCTAATTGTATATACTGATAGTACTCGAGTTTGCTCTGATTTGAGAAAGTAGTGTAAGCTAACAGTGGTCGCATGAGGTCAAACTTTATTAATAGTACGATTGCCAATTTATTATATTTAACCTGGCACCTCATTGGACTTCTTCCCACCTCATTGTTTCCCATTCGACCTTATAGACTTCATTCGACCTTACAGACTTCTTCATATGACACAGGTTCACTTAATATAATCAATCTCATATGTTTACCTATTTTTATGCCAATCAATTTAGCTATGTTTTCTTCTTTTTTCATTTGTACATTTTCGCATTTTAGATTGAATATTAGCTATATTCCATAGGCAAGTGTAATAAGGGTTGTTTGTTTACAATTTCCACATTTATACAGTTTATACTTGCATTGAAAATGAGGCTGTAAGTCCTTATCCGCTTTATTTGTGCTTGAGTTTCTCAGCAATAAAGGGGGCTATATGGCACTGACTCATATTCTACTAATATATATCTTTATAGAAATTAACATCCTTGATTTGAGTAGTTTCCCGGCTCCATATTGAATAAATTCGAACAGTTTCTCAACTCCACTAAGGTTTATAACCAGGTTTCCTTGCTTATATTTGCTGCAGGTATATTAATGCTTGGTAAATTTCATATAAATTAGTTTTTATGACAAATCTGCAAAAGTGAAAGCAATTATCACAAATTCTTACTGACAACTCAATCAATAAGTTGAATACTTAGTGTACAGAAGCAATGAATAATGATAAGCCTTAGACAGAACGTTAAGGAACCTAATAGGTATAAATACACCATTTGGTGGGAAGATTATTATATTAGGTGGTGATTTTCGACAAGTACTACCCATTGTCGTAAAAAGTACTATAGCTCAAATAGTCGATTCATGTATAGTATGATCATATTTGTGGACAAGTGTACATGTAATTCATTTAACACAAAATATACGAGCGAGAAACGATTTATCATATGCCGAATTACTTTTACGTATTGGAAATGGAACGGAACCTTATGTACAAGATGACCTTATTAAACTCCTAAATGATATTGTTATATCCAACACCAATGCAAGTTCTCTATGTCGTTTAATTGAGGAAGTTTTCCCTACACTCCACGAAAATTTTGGTGACACTGATTATATAACGAATAGAGCAATATTAACACCAAGAAATGAAACAACATATGAGATCAATAATACAATCATACATATGTTTCCAGGAGAGGAACATGTTTATTATTCTTTTGACAAAGTTGAAGATGATACTACTAATTTATATCAGCCGGAATTTCTAAACTCGCTTGCTCTAGGTGGCTTGCCACCGCATAAACTACACTTAAAGTAGGATCCCCAATAATGTTACTTACAAATATTGACCCAAAAATTGGATTATGTGATGAAACAAGATTAATATGTCGTATCTTCCATAGAAATCTCATTGATGCAGAAATTACAGTTGGTCATTATCGTGGTACAAGGGTATTTATTCCACGTATTCCCCTAAAGCCTTTTGAAAATATTAACATGCCTTTTAATTTAATTCGCAAACAATTCCCAATTAAATTATCATTTGCTTTAACGATTAATAAATCACAAGGGCAAAACATTCCTCATGTTGGAATTTATCTTCCACGGCACGTTTTTAGTTATGGTCAACTATATGTGGCATTATCCAGAGGAGTTGCACGAAACTCAACAAAGATTTTAGTACAAAATGAAAAAATTCCATGTAACAAGGGAACTCACACTAGAAATGTAGTGTACAAAGATGTTTTATTGTCATGTAATCAAAACCTAAACTAATTAGAATTAAGAGTATCTTTTCCATCAAACTTTTTTTACATAAATTATTCATTTTCAAAATCTTTTTGAGTAATGTCATTCTACATTTACCAAAGGGACTTTATGATTTCATTTATATTTCATTTACTTTTCTTAACCTATATTAATTTATGCTCAAATTCGAAACTTTGTTTACATCAAATATATAACAACAATAATTTTAAATTTTTATGGTCATTATAGAAACATGTATTACATAAATTAACCCTTAAAAAAATGTTTTTAACTCCTCCATCACCTACTAATTAGTGATGCCGGTCTCAAGCCCGAATAAAGGAGGAGAGAAAACAATTTATGAACAAATGGTGATATTTTTCTTCGTTCACGTTAATAGACTGCAACAATATAGTCATGCAGGAATAGCAGCAAAATGACAGTATGGGTATGCAAACTGAACCGGTAAGCCGATGCAGTTGTAGGACAAGGCATGTTTTGGACAGGGGATAAGCCGAGGCAGTTGTAAGACAAGGCAAGTTTTGGATATGGGATGATCTGAACATACGAGCCTACTCTGGATATGTATACAAAATCTAAGCTACTTGCAACATCATGCCATGGTGAGGACTACAGATCATCCAATTGTTTATACAATATGGCGCATGCATGCAAAACAAAATCAGCTATTATATAAAAAGTAGTACATGAAAAATATATACAGTGAAAAAATATGCATGTTTGTATGTACTATTTTACATTAAAAAGAAGTTGACTCACGGTTGTCTTTGCATACGTCCAACGGACGTGCCATACATACTGGTATATATATATACACACACATGTTTAGATACCAATACACTTGCATACATACATATTTACATTAGAAAAAAATATCAAGATATTTTCCAAAAACAAAACAAAACTTCCCAACACATTACATATGTACACACCGCATGGGGGTAGCACATTGGAGGGGGTATGGGGGGAGGAAGGCATGGCCCTACATGCGGGGAGAGAAGGGATGTGGGCGAGGGGTAGTTTGGTAATTTTTCCTTTTGATATTTTTCTCATTTTTTCTCTCTAAATATGAATCCACTCTCTCATAATTTTACACACAAATCTTCTTCGTCTTCTCTTCCTCTCAAGCTATTTTAATGGCTACTTATCTTAGAGAAATAATGGTGAAAATTATGGCAAAGAGGAAGTAAATTTATACAAGTATATATATTATCAATCCACTTCAAAAACAAGTTCAAACTCCTTCTCCTCCCCTCTTATCCATTCAGCCACCCTCCATCACCACTCAAGGTAGGCCATGCACTTTTTAAGGGAACCAGGGTTGATTCCATAAGCTTCGGTGAGATAGTAGCGAAGCTATGGTCAAATTTGGAAAAATATAGACACTAATAAAGGTGAGAAACTACTAATTTATTTTATAAAATCCATAATGATATGATTGATTTTCATGCTTGTTTATGATGGTTGTTTATCATGTTTGGATGTGATAATGTGTTTGTTTGATTGTGGAAATAATTCACGTTAAGTACACGTCGAATTTACACAAAGGAAATCACTTTTCTATATGAATTATAAAGGTATTACAGAATAGTTAACCTCGTTAAATATGAATAAAATGGTTTAAAATGATTTATAAATATTTTATAAACATTAAAATTCAATTCGAAGAAGTTCTGAAAGGATATGAAATTGGAGTCAAAAATAAGCCGTCAGTTCGCGATTTCGCGGCAACGGACGTGTAGAATGGAATATAAGTTGGAATTCTTTGCAATGATAATTTTTCAGACCATAATGAATATAGTTCTCGAACAAAATAAGAAAATCAAGATTTCATTTAGTAAAGTTTGAGATATGTCCAAATCAAGTATTCATAAACATCGCGTTTTGGTAGTTCGGAAACCAAAGTGGTAAATTCTTGAAAAAAAATATTTTTAAATCTTTAAAAATATGAAATAAATTCCATAATTATGTTAAAATGTTTTAGAAAGGATTTGAGTTATTAAAATGAACATATGTGGAATGTAATTAGCATTTTTATCAAAGAAGCTTTAAAACACTATTCACAACACTTTTTGCAGCACTTTTTGCAGCACTTTTTGATAACTTTTGAAATTAAGATTTAAACTTGATGTTTCTTCCCAAATCTTTTGCAAATTGTTTTGCAAATAATAAATCAAGAATTTAAAGAGTTTAGAGTTCATCAAATAACTTGACTGCCTTATGGGTGACAGAGAGATAGTCTTTAGACCCGAGCTTGGAAATAGTGTCTGGGTTCCGCTCTAGCTATCCGGACTGGCCCGACGGAGGGGATAGTAAATTTGATTTACTCGATCCACATCTTCCTAAGATTAAAAGCGGTTTGTTGCTTTCAAAAAGTTAAACAAGATTTAAAATAGGATTTTGGTAGTTAAAGAAAACATTCTAGTTAAACTCCATATTAAATTCCGACGAGGGAACTTGTACTATCCATATGAATTTAAAAAGTGATTTCACCATTATTCGATGAATAGTACAGGTTGAATATAAAAATTAGTATTGGGTATAATTAGTCCAAAATTTATGGATCCCTTTGTTCAATACTAAATGGTTTGGGTTTACAATAAACGATGCCTTAAATAACATTATTTTTGGACCCATTAAAGGTACGTTTTGGAAATGTGGAATCTTCATTAAGATTTGAATTATACTTTTTCTGAGTAATTAAAGATGAAATATTTTGGTATTTCCAAAGTTAAAAAGGGTTTTAATTAGCCGATGAAAAGAGGTTATTTATCCCATATATACTGAAACATAATATGATTTAAAGATGTATATCTCTAAAGAAATATTTTACTTCGATAAAAGATATTGATTAATTGAATAATAATCACCTACATACTTAACATCTTTTATCGATAATTGGTTTAGAGAAACTGGGGTCGAATTTGGGTGAATCCTATCCGCAAACCACTTCGAACCAATATACGTTCGAAAGTGAAAACATGTTGAAGACAATGATTTTGAAGACAGAGATCTTCATAATGTAGGGTTGCCTGCCACTAACCCCGTGATTCCATATTTTATATATATGGTGGTAGTAGTGCTTCATTCTGAAAATTTCGATGTAAGGACTGCTCGCTACTAATCCTAGAGTTGATTCCCGATAAGATATATTAGGAGAGTGCCTTTGGTTCGTCCTGTGCCTGGACAACTTGTATGGACGAGTGTCTGACATTGAATTTCTAAGACCATGTACATTTCTTTTTACAAACGTACATCTATTTGGTGGTGTAGGAGGTAACCCCTCTATACTTAACACACTTCTTTGAGACGTATGAGCTTAGAGGTTGTACCTTTATGGAAATTAATTAGTGTGTTGTTGGGAATGGCAATGTGGCATTCAAAGTAGTATTTGTTCTGTAAATGGTAAAATGTTACCTTAAGCCTCACACATCGAGAATGAAAAAAATAGGGTAGATGCAGAAGGGCTAAGTGGATCGCTCCCATTAGGAGATGTTCATCACAATTCTAGATTACCCTCTTTATTTTGGGTTTGTTGTGGCCATGTATAGGTCGGGAACGACCGAGGTGATGCATATTCGGTACTATCTATGGTAAAGATATACCGGTTCTGTGTTGGTAGAGGGAAGTGGGGCAATGCCTTGGTACATTCCTCTAAGGATGTACTGTCGAAAGGTAGTCCCTTACCTTGTCATTATATGAAATCCATTCTTCAATATAAGCCTTTACGGTTTTAGCTGTAAACCTATTATGCTAGAATTTAATAAATGTAACAATTTCGACTAAGAGTATATATGTTTATATGAAAGAGTTTTCAAAGAATGTCATTAAAAATAACATCTCTAATTTTGCACTTATGTAATACACTCAACTCATTCTAGGGTCTCACTTACCCTATCTCTAATGTGTTATTTATCCTAAGGTATTGCTAACTCTATCTCTGATGAGACTTTACCCATATCAGGCTCAAGTGTTCGCTTAACCTAAGCTTTGATACCAACTGTGACGACCTCGATTTTCGATCCTCAGAAATCGACACTAATACATATATGATATTCACGTGCCGAGCATCCAAGTGCCTAAAAAACCGATTGTCAAGGAGAAAAAGAAAAATAATGATAGAACAGAATCTTACACGAATGGAATAACATATATTATTTCAATATATAATCTTTATAGCGGAAATGTAAAATACATACATTATAGTCTATCCTAATCTCAGCTTGGACAGTTATAAACTCTGTCCCTACTAATGCTGAATACAAATAGTAAACAAATGCAGCAGAAATGGAAATGGATAACCATGCATGGAGGAAACTCTAGCTCTAGCTCTAGCTCTAAGCTAGATCTAAACTACTTGGTTGCCCGGAAAAATAGGGCACCTGGAGTTTAGGGGAAAAGAAAATAAACTCCAGGTCAGTCATGGGACTGGTGTGAGAAAAGTCAAAATACGGATATTTTGAAAACAAAGGGTATCTCACAACACCATGTCGCACATAAACTCGGACGGGTTCTTACCTAATGATAACTATTATCCCGCCTTTTAGCAAGGCCGTGACACCAAGGGCTTGACTGGAAACCAAAGACAATTCGACTCGAAGATTGGTTATACACAGGTCTACTATGGATACTGGTAAATTTGGCCTGAGTCCGGATCGAGCTACAATTGGTGTGATACAACAAGAAAAGCTACGAAAGCCAACGTTCCAAACTTTAGGTCAATCGGAGTTCGTATGCTCAAGATATGGATCGATCGAGATCAAGAAAATCAACCTCATTCGTATCCATACGATTTCATATCCATCCTAAAGGAAGAGTTAGTTCGTATCCATCAACTTTAGTTCTCCTTCGTATCCATCCATGTCCCTCGTATCCATCAAGTGCTGACATCGATCAGATTTCATCTACTTGGCTCTAAACCCTCTTCGTATCGATCCTCCGAACCACACAGTTCGTATCTATTGGCCAATGATCGATATGAAGCTTCCCACCAAATACTCGATACGAAGAGCACGTAACAGATCGATACGAATGCAACCATTCTCTATCGATACGAAGCAGCCCACAGTTATCGATACGAATCCAGCGGTAGAGATCGATACGAAATGACATCCAAGGATCGATACGAAAGGAATTATGTTAGATCGATGCGAAATGGCTTGGTCAACCAGAGAAAACGTTCACTCGGCACTAAAAGTGGATCTTTACGTGATTGCCGCTCCATGCCATCAGAGCGCGACCGATCAACACGCACAAGCATCGATATGATGCGATCGATTCGAACATGGATCGATACGAACTCGACAGCCAACTGCAAATACAAACTTAGATCGATCATAACTCAAAATCTACAAGTCCAAATTCTACCAATCACATGATCTTGCTTACTACCTCAACAATGTCCTTGATCGATCTCAGCCCAAAAGGAGCAAGTATTGATTGATACGAAATGTACATGGATCAATCCCAAATGACCTTGAATCGATCTGGTGGGCCCATCCACGTGTGAGAAGGGGTATTCCGAGATCTAAGGCAGATATCTTCAGACTACACCTATAAATAGCAGCCCTATGACTTCAGAAAATGGACTTTTGATTCTGCTACGCCGATACTCTACCGGGAACCCATTATAACTCGAGTGCTTGAGTATTCTCTGTTGTAATCAGTTAGTAGACATCAATAAAATAGCAAACTTTCCGAAGTGGACGTAGGCCACAGCGCCGAACCAATATAAACTCTTTTGTTCTTGCATTTCTGTTTGTCTATTTTGGCGTGTTATTAAATTAGCCTCGTTTTACATTTATATTCTTCATTCTAATCTCTTCAAATACGTCCGAAGAGTGTTGTGCCCAATTTTGGTACAAACACTTTGGTGCTTTCATTGAGAGAACTCAATTTTTCTCCTGTTCATTGGATCTACTACCATTTTTGGATTGCTGAAATCTAAGGAGGAGATCCAGATCTATCATCCAGTAGTTCCTTCCATTCTATTCAGATTCCAACAGATCTAGGAAAGAGCTACATCATTCACCATGGTTACTACCAAAACTGCTTCAATTGGTGCAGATGTAGAAAGAAGGGATATACAAAATCCCACGCAGCTGAACACAATGGGTCAAGCATTTGCCGGAGCTCCAGATCCACAAGGCCCTGTGACTAGGGAGGAATTCCAGATTTCGATGCAAGAGCTAACCCAAAGCCATCAGCAGCTCACCCAACAGATCCGTGCCAACACGGACCTCGCGAACCAATTGAACGAGGAAAGACGAAGGAGGCCCAGAAGGGATCGTGCTTCTTACTCATCAACAGAAAGCTCAGCTTCCTTTGACTTCCATCATAGATCTACGCGCCAACGGCTGGATGGAAGCTATGCGCAAGCCTCTGGGCAACATCGTGCCATGAATCTCGGACAAGCCAGGGCCGGCCCTTCCGCAGGACACCAAGCTGGGCCCTCCTCCCAAGGAGGGGCACTTCCTTATCACACTGTCGATAGCCATGCAGCTGCCACCGCCATAGACTTGGATGTTGAGATTCGGAACCGAGCAGATCTGACACTTCGTCAACATGTTCATGCTCCAGAACCCTATGTTCTTGAAGACCCGGAGCCAAGGAGGCGAGGAACGGACCGTCGACCGCACCCGGACCGTCCCCGCAACGTGGAACCTGACCACGCCTTGGCCCTGAATGTCCAAATGCCTAACATTCTAACCATGATCCGCTAAATGATCCATGAAAGTCAAGGTCTTATCAATGATGATTGGGGAATCTCCCGAAGTCATACTCCGTTCATGAACAACATCCTCTATGCTGAGCCACCTCACAGATTCAGGATGCCTACCCTGCCTGTGTATGAAGGAAGTTCAGATCCTAATCAGCACATATTGAAGTACGAATGGCTCATGAATGTCGCACGAGCTAACGATGCAGTTTACTCGTTTACCCCCAGATCTATTTCCAATTTTGATCAGTTAGCCACTAAGTTCGTCGAACAATTCTGCATGCATGTCACAAGGCCAAAAGACGTCAACACCTTGTCCAACGTTACCCAAGCTCTGGGAGAGACACTTAGATGTGGAAAGGTTTCATGCTGCCTATGCTGAGGTCAGCAACCCAAATGACAATTCTATCTTAATGGCATTGACTAAAGGAATTGATCCCGATTTAGAGTTTGGCAATTGGTTGGCTAGGAAACCCCCCGCGTCGTTAAATTGTTTCTATGCTAAGGCGGCCCAGTTTTTGAGGAGAGAGGATGCTAGACAATCTAGGAAGCAGAACGATGCAGGGCCCAATGGTGAAGGCGTTCAAAGTAATGTTGCTGTGTAACAGACCGGTGAGAACTCCGGCAACGTGCAATTGAATATACAGAACAAGCAGAGCCAGTAGAAAGGCAATGGAGGTCTGGGTAAGAAGCGAGATCAAAATCGAGGACCGCGACGCAGAGCTCCCATGTTTGACCAATGTACCCCTTTGAATACATCCTTGGAGAATGTTTATTTACAGACTTGTAATACTGGCCAGTATAAGAAACCAGCTCCGAAACAGTCATCTGAGAAGCAAATTCAAACCGAAAAGTTCTGCAGATTCCACGATTACTATGGCCACAATACTAATGAGTGTCGTCATTTACAAGACATCATTGAGAAGTTAGTCAGAGAGAGGAAGTTGGATCAGTTCGTTCGGGCGCTGCAGGCTAGAGGTGCAGGCCCATAAAACCAATCGATGAGAATGGAGGCATGCGGACTTCGAGTGTTGCAATAATATTGATGATGGGGCTCCGGAGAAACAACAGAAAATGATGACAGATGAAATCGTCTTCCGGAACAGAGATGCTGATAGAGTCGAAGCCCCCACTATCGATCCACTAGTCGTATCAACTCAAATAGGTCCTGCTTGGATGAAGAGGATCTTGGTAGATAGTGGAATCTCCATGAATATTCTTTTTAAACGGGCTTATGACCAGATGAGAATGGAGGCGAAGGATCTAAAGCCGTGCCAATATCGCATTGGCTTTAATGGAAGTGCAATGATACCCGTTGGGATGGTGGAGTTGCCAGTCGAGTTGGGAATCAGAGATCGAAAGAGTGTCCGGATGCTATAGTTTGTTGTGTTGGACATTAATTCTCCGTATAATGCTTTCTTGGGCCGACCGGCCCTCGTTGAATTCAAGGCAGCAATTGCCTCATGGTGTTTGACTCTTAAGTTCCCCACTGATAACGGGGTTGGAGTTGTTCGTAGAGATCAGGCGGCTGGACGCGCTTATTATGTTGCTGAGCTGCGGGAGGTGCAGCGCAAGGAGAAGGGCAAGGACGTAGAAGAATCTATCTGCGTCCGTTTTTCTGAAAATTGACAGTTAACGCCTAGGCATAGGCCCGGGCACCACAACCAGTTCTTGAAAGATCTTGATCCACGAGATAATGATAATGAAGAGGAAGTCAAAGACAGTCAGGCTTCCCCGATAGAGTTGACGATCGATGATAATGATGACTCCGGAATGATAAAGGTCGGATCTCAACTTAGCCACCAGATGAGAGAGGAATTGGTTGAATTTCTCCGGGCAAACCTCGACGTGTTTGCCTGGACTCACTCTGATATGTGTGATATCTCACTGGACACCGCAAGCCATGCATTGCATATTGACCCGCGGCATGTCCCGATCAAACAGAAAAGGCACGGTATGGATCCAGAGAGATCTGCCGCCCTAAAGGAAGAGGGAATAAACTCAAGTCGAACGGGTTTATTCGAGATGCATTATACCCGGAGTGGGTATCCAACCTAGTGCTCGTCAAGAAATCCAACGGGAAATGGAGAACTTGTTTGGACTACTCAGATCTGAATAAAGCCTGCCCTTAAGACAGTTTTCCACTTCCAAGAATTGGTCAACTTGTAGATTCAACGGCTGGACACGAACTCTTATCTTTCATGGACGCATATTCCAGCTACAATCAAATACCGATGCACTTACCTGATCAGGAGCATACCAGCTTTGTCACTGATCTGGGACTCTGTTGCTATAAAGTGATGCCATCCGGACTCAAGAACGCTGGGGCAACTTACCAAAGGCTTGTGAACCGAATGTACGCTAACCAGATCGGGAAAAACATGGAGGTATACGTGGACGATATGCTTGTAAAGTCACGGTTATCCATCAATCATGTCAAAGACTTGGAAACAATGTTCAACATCCTACGACAGTCCCGAATGAAGCTTAACTCGTTGAAGTGTCATTTTGGAGTCACATCCAGAAAATTCCCTGGATTCATTGTCAATGCTCGAGGAATTGAAGCCAATCCTGAGAAAATCTGGGCGATTTGGAATCTAGAGGCTTCCAGAACTATAAAGCAAGTACATAGCCTCAACGGGAAGGTGGCAGCTTTAAGAAGATTCATCTCCAAATCCACAGACAAGTGCGTTCCCTTCTTCGATCTGATCAGGAAAGGAAAGCGGAATTTTGAATGGAATGAGGAGTGTGAAGGCGTATTCCAAGCACTAGTTCAACATCTGGTGATGCCACATATTCTGTCAAAGCCGGTTGATCATGAAAGATTATATATTTATTTGGCAGTTTCAGCAAATGCGATCGGTGCTGCATTGATTTGGGAAGAAGATCGGATACAATGAGTGGTCTATTATATCAGCAAGTGATTGACTGGGGCAGAAAGAAACTACCCGAAGTTGGAAAAGCTAGATTATTGCCTCGTCATTGCCTCCAGAAAGCTCCATCCTTATTTCTAGGCTCATCCAATTACAATTTACACCGACCAGCCGTTACGGCAGGTCCTTACACGGCCTGAGACGTCTGGTAGGTTGCTTAAGTGGAACATCAAGTTGAGTCAATTTGACATTGCTTATACACCAAGGCGAACCATTCAAGGACAAGATCTCGTGGACTTTATAGCTGAATTCACCATACCGGAGGACTTGCTCGAAACCAGTGAATCTCCCAAGTACATATGGAAGCTATACACTGATGGCGCATCAAACGAGCGCTGCTCAGGCGTCGTAGTAGTACTTTAAACTCCAAAAGGTCGATCCATATGCTATGCTTTGAAGTTTGACTTCTGCGAAACTAACAGCGAGGCAGAGTACGAAGCCTTACTCATGGAATCGGACTTGCCAGAGATTTGGGAATTATTGCTGTGGAGATCTACTGTGACTCACAATTGGTCGTATGCTAGGTTCAGGGAGAATATCAAGCTAGAGACTGGAGGTTGGCTGCTTATCTTGCTCGGGTTCAGGAAGTGTTGAATCAGTTCGACTACTATGCCATCTACTACATACCCCGAGAGCACAATCAAAAAACCGATTCATTAGCAAAGATGGCCAGCACCGGTGAAGCATAGAAGATGGGACTCGTCCCCGTTGAGACACTCACCACTCCTAGTATCGATCAAGTAGAAACAGGCTGGGTGCATGAGGCAATGCCCGAGAAGGAGTCATGGATGACCCCATTCAGAAATTACCTTGAGCATGGAGCTTTAACTAAGCGCAGAAGTGAGAAAAGACAAGCTCTCCAAAGAGCTTCGTGGTTCATTATCCAGAATGGAGTCATGTACAGGAGGGGATACTCTGTTCCTTTACTCCGGTGTATCGCCCACGACGAGATCAAACGAGTGTTACATAATGTGCATAAGGGAAAATGTGGCGATCACACTGGGGGGGCAAGCCCTTGCTAAGAAGATACTCCGATACGGATATTACTGCCGACAGTGAACCGAGACACATCGGACTATGCTAAGAAATGTGACAGATGCTAGAAGCATGCCCGAATTCTCAGAGCCCCACCTACCGAAATCACTCAGATGGTCAGTCCATGGCCGTTCGCCACATGGGGCATCGATATAATCGGATTTTTACCTCTGGCTAAAAGTGGTGCGAAGTACGCCATCGTTGAAGTTAACTACTTTACTAAATGGGCGGAAGCCGAGCCCCTTGCTACTATCACGATGAAAAATGTAATCAACTTTGTTGTATGTAACATCATCTATCGTTTTGGTCTCCCACAAACAATTATCACTGACAACGGAGCCCAATTCGATAGTGTCGAGTTCAAGAATTTCTGTCAACATTTCCACATCTAGAAGAAATTCTCGGCTGTTGCTCACCCTCAAGAAAATGGATAGGTTGAAGCTGTTAACAAAGTTATTAAGTCCATCCTGAAGAAACGACTGGAGAAAGCTGGAGGCAGATGGGTCGATGAACTTCCTATGGCCCTATGGGCATATCGAACTACCCACAAGTCCACGACCAGCCACACTCCACTTTCACTTTCCTACGGCTCTGAAGCCGTTATTCCAGTTGAGTTGGAAGTACCTTCTCATCATGTGACCTATTATGATCCAAAGACGAATTCCATATTACTTGCTGATTCTTTGGATTTACTGGATAAGAAGCATGAAGAGGCTGATTTGAGGGTAGCCGCACACCGAAGTCGAGTCGCCCGATTATACAATGCTAAGGACCGACCCAGAACCTTTGAACTTGGCGATCTCGTACTCAAGAGAATCAATCTGGTCCCTTCGCATATGAAACCAACATGGGAAGGACCGTATGTAATCGAGCGGAGACTTGGAGATGGCACATTCAAACTTTCAACTGTTGATGGTCTCATTTTACCTAAAGCATGGAACATCAAGAGTCTTCGTTGCTACTACACCTAACTGGGTTTATTTATTCATTTAGTATGCTTTTCCTTTGAAATTTGGTTATGCATTTCAAAATTTGAACTTGTAATAAGGCAACTGAGTTTGCCATACTTTCTTATTTCAGCAATAAAATGCAAACTCGTCAAGCCAGAGTGGCGATTCTTGAAATGCGTCATGTGATCATCACGATGTACAAAGAGCTAAGTTCCATCTCCCGGTGGGACTCATTCAAATAGGGAGTGATCGTGATCCGACCGATCACTCGCTAAGTGAAACACGAGCTCGAGGACCGACACACTTAAATCAAAAACGATTGAAACACGACAATCCACTAACAAATTCCAGTTCCTAGAGTGTGAGCTGGAGTGCAAATTCCAAATCTAAGCTCGAGGAGGATGGACCAATCCATCTACGACTTCGCTTGTCAAATCAAGGTGGATGTGATCCGACCATCCATAACCTTGATCAACTCCATGTTCCCAAAGTGTGAACAGGATCCTAATGCCTTAACAAATGTGACTGACCATCTATCAGCCAACTTCAGATTCCTAGAGCGCGAATCGAAGTATAACCACAATCGGGTGTGACTGACCACCCACCGATTCACTCTAGTTCCGAGAGCGCGGACTAGAGTATAAACACCAATATGGGTGTGACCGACCACCCCATCAACAAACTCCAGATTCCCGGAGTGCGAACTGGAGTATAAACATTAACTAACTCCGATCCCGAGAGCGCGGACCGGAGTATAAACATTAAACAGGAGTGACTGACCGCCCGTAAAACAACTTAAGTCCCCGGAGCGCGGACCTAATACTAAACACTAAATGGGTGTGACTGACCGCCCATTAACCAACTCCATATTCTCGGAGCGCGAACTAGAGTATAAAACATTAAACGAGCGTGAATAACCGCCCATAAAACAACTCTTATCCCCGGAGCGTAGATATGACTCCAAGTACTAAACGGGTGTGACCGACCACCCATGAATTATCCTATGTCCCCAGAGTATGGACGTGATTCTAAATGATGAGTAGGCGTAACCGACCGCCAGTGATCAAGCTCAATCCCCAAAGTGCGGATGCAAGTACTTATTGATGAACGAGTGTGATCGACCGCTCAAATTCATCTCACTTTAACTTCGTTCCAACTTAGTTAAATAGAGGTCAACAAAGGCGAAAAGTGTCCGCCGACCGACTACTTCAATTTTCCTCGAGACCGAAGGCATAACTCAAGTACCAGCCACTGACCGAGATAGTGTAACATCAAAATTCGACTTGACGTTTAGTTATGACCCGAAGCCATGACTTCGGGACTTAACGTTCGACTCAAAAACTAAAAGCCTTACGAGTTCATTGAATGGAAATACGAGTGTAGAAATGCTTAAGTGGGTAGATACAGAATTATGCTGAACAACAAAATGGAATCTCATTTCAACTATTTTTTGAAAGGAAAAGATAAGTCTAAAAATTATTTCAAGCATTCCTATAGGCAGGGGCCGAACCCGCATATATACACAGCCTATGGAAAGTAAAAGGAAATTCCTACCTATCTACCAAAAAAGGAAATTCCTACCTATCTACCAAAAAAGGAAATAAAAAGACATGTCTACTCCTTTGACTTCTTCTTCTTCTTCTTCGGTGTTGATCCACTGGAGCTACCGCTCGGCTGTCTTTTTGAGCCTTTGCCTCCGTGGCCTCCTTTTGCTAGTTGGTCTTCGGCCGGGGGAATTATAGCTGTCTCTTCCTCCGAACTCAAGGGGATCGAAATGCTCTCGGTATGCGGAGATGGAGGAAAGCTGAAAGTTTCAATGTTGGAAGATAGAGGAGGCATGCAGGTATCAACGATTGTGCCACCTAGAGAAACGATAAGCATAGGGACCGGACCAGGGCCTGCCATGCCACCTCCCATGTTGCTAGCCTTCTTGGATCTCTCCATTTCGGCGTTGATTTCCACCAGTATCTCCTCCTCCCAAACTGCTTGAGCGTCCACTGGAATGCTGCTAGTCGGGCCCAATGAGCTAGTTATAAACACATTTTAACCTATGTTGAAAGGCAGGTCAATGATTGGGTCCCTTTGGTGGCCGAGGAGTTCTTCCATCATTTGCTCGTCAAGAACAAAGCTACTTTCATGTTCCTCCCCGGTTGATGTGGCAATCGTTGTGGTCATTGCCTCCGTCATAAGAGCCTCCTGCTCATGATGCAATTCTTGGGTTGAAGGAGGATTGGCTGGTGCAGAACCTATGACTGAATAAAGACACGAAAAGGTGTTAGAGATATCTTTCAACAACACTCCAGCCTTCGGATGAATTTAAGAACTTTTTGGAGTACCTTCCTCAGAGTGGCTCACATGCTGAGCAGGTGCGCCTTCAGAAAAATGTGGGTCGGGGAAATGTGCGGTCTATTTGGATCGTACGCCGGAACAACTGGAAGGTTAATTGTAGAAGTAAGCTCAGGTTGAGTCGCTATAGGCATTTCAGAGCTTCCTTTGTGGTGCTCAACTCCGGACCCCTCTCCAACGTCCGGATATTTAGCGGCTAGTTTCTCCTTTTCAAAAGTGACAATGGCATCGTGAATAACTTTTCTCTCATCTTCGGTTAATATCCGGTTCTCTAACTCGAAGTCGTCAATGGATGTAGTGTTGCGGTCCGCTTTCTCATCTTCTACCAAGTGGCACCAGGCATTGTACAGATGTAGTGGGTAGTCATCGATCTAGCCTAGGTTGCGATGTTTCAAGACATTGACATTATAAGTGACCAAAAGGTCTTCGATATCACCTTCCAACCTGGTCTCTGCCGCTCTAACCCAAGTCTCAATTTTGGCCTTGGTTTCTTAGACTTTTAGCTTGGCCACATCCCGCTCATCCCTGAGTACCACGGCCTGCTCACACACCTCTTGGGCAGCTCTATTAGCGTCGTCTTTTTCCTTGGGGACTTCAGCAAATTTAGCTTTTAGCTCCTCAAGCTCTTTGAGCGCCGCGTCTCTCTCTACAGTGACCGTAGTGGTTCGGTGTCCCATTTCCTCGACCAAGGCTAAACATGTTTATCTCATCTTCTCCATCTTCTGGTTTACCTCGTCGGCTCTCTTATTGGCCTCCGTTTCTGAATTTCTCAAAGATTCATTCTCATTGTTGAGCACTTGAATTATGCGGTCCTTCTGAGCGAGATCAGTTTCTAGTTTCTCGATTGTCTTCTCCCGCTCAAAGGCCACCGCTGAAACTTTCTCTGCAGTCTTCATCCATTCTCGATATTGACTATAAACATCATATATGTAGTCATGTATCGTCTGTTCTGCCTCATTGGGAATTCGCTTTAAGTGCGGAGGAAATATGAAGCCGTCAAAACAGACATTTAGGAAATCCTTCTTCAACTTAGCGATTCTAATCGCTCCTTCTCCAGTGGGTTCTATGGCGACTTGTTCGGTAGTAGTGGGGGTCTCAGTCTCGATCCTCCGACGTTGCTCGTCGGGCCTTGAAGTTTGAGGAGGTGGTACTTGACGAGGGGTTTCTAAAGGCTGTCTACCAGAACCAGAAGGTTTGGAAGGAATTCTAGGTGGTGGAGAGCAAGACCGTGAGCAGTGCCTATAATCCCTTTCCCTCTCCTTTTCTCGGCGCTCATGCTCTTGACTGGAATGGCGACGGTCATAGTCTCTATCAGAATCGCGCCTGTGAGACTCAGAGTGAGAACTAGAAGAACGGTGCACAGAGCGAAGACTGCCAAGCATCGAGCCTTGCCTTACCATTGTGTCTGTGACATGAAAATAAAATTGGAATTAGTTATCCCCTGAAACCGGAAAACATGTGATGATAAGTTGTGCGGTGCCGTGTGTGCATGCATGTGCAAACCCCCCAACCAACCAATTATGGGGGCTCCGCTTACAGGAGTCAGCTCCCCTACATCTAAAGCACTCCAGCCTGCCTCGGTTTCCAATCCGAAGTCTTGAAGTGAAGTCAGATCGTTTGGGATTGGGACATCCGCCAATCCTTCCAACGAGCTCTCCATTTGTGGAGGAGGAATCTCCTGACTAGTAGCGGGAAAAGACACCCCGAAGGTTTTGCGCCTTAGAGATTTGCGGGCAACAGTCTTGCCTTTTATTTTTCCTGATGCTTGAGGGTCCTGCGAAGGCACAGCCACGGGCTCGTCTCTAGTTGGCGAACTCTCATCATCACCTTGTTCGGTTATAACAATTATGGGAGTTCTCCTTCTTATTTGCCTCGCCGGAGCCGTCCTAAGAACTCCTACTGGTCCTATGCTCAGATCTCTATCGATCAGCCCCACGGCAATCAAATTCTCATCTGTGAGGACTTCATCAATCTCTCTATATTCGGCTGTCACCGCTTAAATAAACCCTACTATTTCTTTGAGCCGGACTCCTTCGGGTCGCGGAATCGAAGTTGTATAAGAAGCAAAGTGTTAGACTCCACATCAATTAATATTATCCAATTAATCGACAAAAGGGTTGGAGCACTTACGTCTGACTAGCCAACATATAGCGCCCGACGGACACCGAACAAAGAACCATTCGGTTTTAAAATAGCTAAGCTTGCTCCAAGCTCCCGCAACTACCTGGAAATTTCTAACCGCTTCTAGAAAAGTGAAAGAAAGGTTTTCCCCCGACTTTTTATGTTGAATAAGTATCTGATCTCTTCTACAGTCAGAGGTCGGATGAGATGCGCCATGAAGATAACAAATAGATTGTTGAGCAAAGCATACCCGTTCGGGTGCAACTGAGACAGAGTGATCCTCAAGTAATGCAACACTTCCCGGATGAACTGATTGAAGGGAGGAAGCATCCCGACTACACATATGAATCTATTGCAAGCCGTGTATCCCTCCGGGAGGTTGTGAGCTCTATCTTTTGGCCCCGGTAATAAGACATCATTTAGCGACAACCCGTGTCTTAGGCAAATCCTGCCTAACATATCTTTGGAGATATTAGAGCTTACAGAATCCCGCGAGTTCATAATAAAAACTTCTCTCGGTAGCTCATTCGGAGCAGGGCAAATTACTTCAGCTGCGATAGCCGGCATTTCAATTACGGGAAGTGGGGGACTCTGAGCATCCTGCGACTGAGAACTTCCGGGTTCCATAGCTATGGCACTTAGTAAAAATTATCATTAGACGACAATAAATCCGTGCTTCCCCCGGTGTGAAGTGCGTGAATGTGTTGTACAATGCAGTGCTACATGATATTTAGAATTCTACAGAGATTGAGAGATGTTCAAACGACAAGACTTCGAGATTCAATCGGAGTGACCGTCATCGCTGACCGTCACAACCATGCCATTCAGATTTTGAAAAACGATCCAAGTTAGAGTTCATCAAATTTGTCAAGTTACAGTTCTATCGACGAGCTTCGAAGGGTAGTCAAATATGTAGTCAAACGGTTAAGTCCAATTATGTAAGGCGAAAGCTCATCGGAGTCAAATGTTCGAGTGTGCAAAGTGTCCGTCAAAGTTCGAACTTGGATCGATCACCAAAAGCCCAATTCGCATCGATCAAATAAAAGCAAGCTTCGTATCGATAGGAAACTCTCACTTTTATCGATCGCCTACAAAGAATTCGTATCGATCATCGGTTCCTCAACTTCGTATAGATCACACTGCCAATACTTCGTATCGATCACTTCAAATCGATACGAATTTCCACCACTCCAGACCGATATGAAGCTCCCTCTTTCACCCATCGGTTCTAGAATGATACGAATTCCCTGTCCCTGATTGATACGAAAGGCGTTTCTTCTTTCCTCCATCAGTACGAGGTCAAAGCCAAGGATCCTTCCACCGATTCTTTCGTATCCATCATCACATCTTCTTCTCCAAACAGCCTGAATGCCATTCTCTCCACCCTCAACCATACTCCGAACCAACTCCGACCTCAACATCACCAGAATCGGCCATGGTTATGAATGAATTGGAATACGAACTCGAGTCTCATCATTCTGAGATGAATTATTTCAAATAATTACCTAATTTAAGCAGTTAGTTCGAGAGATTAAAAGGTTTGAATGGTTTGAAGGAAAAGGCAGTTTCTTCTTTCTCAATCTTTTGATCGATACGAAAGCAGAAGTGAAAGCAGGTAAAAATTTGGCTAAGTCCATATGAATTTATATGGGTGCAAAACCAAGGGGAAGAAACAATTCGTCTCCCAGTAGCATGGACCGGTCGAAACGGTTGAAGCCAGATCGATACGAAGGTCACTGTGCAAACCAACCTGAAGCGGTCTTCCATATCATCGATATGAAGAAGCTTATTCGTATCCATCAATCTAGAACGGTCTGAAGAACAGCATTTCATATCCATCAGCTATCGTTCTCATGTGTCATCGATACGAACGCAGCTGCCTAGCCCTGTTTATACCGTTTGTTTTCCATCGATACGAAATGCTGATTTCGTATCCGTCCATTCAAAAACTGCAAGGGCTCGTATCCATCGATACGAATCATCTCAAAAGGCCAACTACTTCGTATCGATAGCCATTGATACGAAGCATACATCCTAACTTCTTAAATCGATTTAGGAGAGGATTGATACGAAGAAAGGACATAAAATAACCATCAAACGTGGTTACAACTCGAATTTCACATCGTTCCAGGAGAGGATCGATACGAAACTCGATCCAAATGAAAACTAAAAGACTTGAAAACGACCTGTGAACGTGCGAATGTGGACAGTAGTTAAGTTAACATATGTGCATGTACGACGAACTAACATTCAATTTTCAAAATTGACAGGAATTGAATGCTCACCTGACGACAATCAAAACAGTGAACGATGAATTGCTAGCACTCGACACTCAGTTACAACAAAACATTGCATAAACATTGGCAGCCAACAATTCAGCCTTTATATTACTGGAAATTGATCAAAGGTTACATCTTTCGACGAAAAGGCAATGACTATTCAACGAATCAGAAAGAATTTTTTCAAAATAAAGAGTGCAGCTTTTCAAAGCACGTCATGGTCATACAAGACGTACTTTAGAAGGCAAATGTTATCCCGCCTTTTGGCAAGGCCGTGACACCAAGGGCTTGACTGGAAACCAAAGATAATTTTACTCGACGATCGTTTATACACAGGTCTACTATGGATACTGGTAAATCTGGTCTGAGTCCGGATCGAGCTACAATTGGTGTGATACGATAAGCAAAGCTACGAAAGCCAACGTTCCAAACTTCTGATCAATCGAAGTTCGTATGCTTGAGATATGGATCGATCGAGATCAAGAAAATCAACCTCATTCGTTTCCATACGATTTCGTATCCATCCATGAAGGAAGAGTTAGTTCGTATCCATCAACTTCCGTTCTTCTTCGTATCCATCCATGTCCCTCGTATCCATCAAGTGCTGGCATCGATTAGATTTCATCTACTTGGCTCTAAACCCTCTTCGTATCGATCCTCCCAACCTCATAGTTCATATCGATTGGCCAATGATCTATACGAAGCTTCCCACCAAATACTCGATACAAAGAGCACGTAACAGATCGATACGAATGCCACCATTCCCTATCAATACGAAGCAGCCCATAGTTATCGATACGAATTCAACGGCAGAGATCGATACAAAATGACATCCAAGGATCGATACGATAGGAATTATGTTAGATCGATGTGAAATGGCTTGGTCAACCAGAGAAACCGTTCACTCGGCACTAAAAGTGGATCTTCACGTGATTGCCGCTCCACGTCATCAGAGCGCGACCGATCAACATGCACAAGCATCGATACGAAGCGATCGATTCGAACATCGATCGATACGAACTCGATAGCGAACTACAAATACAAACTTGGATCGATCATAACTCAAAATCTACAAGTCCAAATGCTACCAAATTTTCACATGATTTTGCTTACTACCTCAACAATGTCCTTGATCGATCTCAGCCTAAAAGGAGCAAGTATTGATCGATACGAAATGTACATGGATCGATCATGGATCGATCCCAAATGACCTTGGATCGATCTGGTGGGCCCATCTACGTGTGAGAAGGGGTATTCCGTGATCTAAGCCAGATATCTTCAGAGTGCACCTATAAATAGCAGCCCTATGCCTTCAGAAAATGGACTTTTGATTCTGCTACGCCGATACTCTGCCGGGAACCCATTGTAACTCGAGTGCTTGAGTATTCTTTGTTGTAATCAGTTAGTAGACATCATTAAAATAGCAAACTTTCCAAAGTGAACGTAGGCTACAGCGCCGAACCACTATAAACTCCTATGTTCTTGCATTTCTGTTTGTCTGTTTTGGCATGTTTGTAAGATTAGCCTCCTTTTACATTTATATTCTTCATTCTAATCTCTTCAAATACGTCTGAAGAGTGTTGTGCCCAATTTTGGTACAAACAATAACCAAAACATTTTTACGTAAAATTCAGTGATATTACAATAGTGTCTAGATTACAGATACATATTAATCATATCCAAAATGGTTACATTAATTAAATTCCAATACAATAGGTATACAACTATGTCCAAAGGAACTTACTGAAGAATGGATTCCATACAATGACAGGTAAGGGACTACCTTCTGTACAATACATATCTAGAGGAATGTACCGAGGATCCACAGACGATCCTCTGCATCTGGCAAGACTGGCCTACCCCTTTCTAATGATCAACACAGTGATCCTAGATAGTACCGAATATGACGTCACCCCGGTCGTTCTCGACCTATCCGTGGCCACAGCATGCACAAAAAACCCAATATATATAAGGTAATCTAGAAAGGTGATTACCATACCATAATGGGTGTAACCCACATAGCCTTATAACATATCCTATTTCAACCATTTCCGGGTGTGAGGCCAAAGGTAACGTATTACCTTTTACGAAATAAATCTCACTTTGAATGCCACACCACCATTTCTAATAATCCACTATTGATTTCCACAAAAGTACAACCCCCTAGTTCATATGCCTCAAGGAAGGGTGTTAAGTGTAAGAAGGGTTACCTCCTACACCATCAAATATATGTACATTTGTAAAAATCAATGTACATGGTCTTAGAAATGCAATGTGAAACACTCGTCCATACAAGTTGTCCAGGAACAGGACAAATCAAAGGCACTCCTCCTACTACATCCTGTTTTGGAATCACCCATAGGATTAGTAGCGAGCAGTCCTTGAGATTTCAAGATAAACATACCACTACCACCATATATATGATATGGGAATCACCCCAGAGGTTAATGGCAAGCAGCCCTACATTATGAAGATCTCCGTCTTCAAATCATTATCTTTAACATTTCTTCACTTTCGAACGCGTATATTGTTTCGAAGTGGTTTTCGGATAGGAATCACCCAAATCCAATCATGGTTTCTCCAAAGCAATTATTGATAAAATATGTCAAGTATGTGAGTGATTATTATTCAATTAATCAATATCTTTTATCCAAGTAAATTATCTTCTTAAAGATATATGTCTTTAAACTATTTTCTTTTTTCAGCATATAAAGGATTATTAAACCTCTTTTATCAAATACTTTGGTTAATTAAAACCCTTTTTATCTTTGGAAATACCAAATCATTACTCTTTAATTAGTTAGGAAAAATATTTCCATATTCTATTATTATTATAATTCATATCTTAACGAAGATTTCACATTTCCAAAACATATCTTTAATGGATCAAAAACAATGTTATTGAAGACATCGTTTACTGTAAACCCAAACCAGTTAGTATTGAATAAAAGGGATCCATAAATTTTAGTCTAATTATACTCAATACTAATTTCCATATTCAACCTGTATTATTCGTTGAATAATGGTGAAATCACCTCTTAAATTCATATGGATAGTACGAGTTCCCTCCTTGGAATTTAATATGGAGTTTAACTAGAATGTTTTTTTAACAACCAAAATCCTATTTTAAATCTTGTTTAACTTTTGGAAAACTCCAAATCTCTTTACTTTTATCTTAAGAAAATGCAGTCCGAGTAAATCAAATTAGCTATCCCCTCCGTTAGGCTAGTCCGATTAGCTAGGGAAAGCAGGAAACTGGTTTTCCAAACCCAAGTCTAAAGACAATCTCTCTATCACCCATAAGGCGGTCAATTTATTTGATCAACTCTAAACCCTTTGAAATACTTGATTTATTATTTGAAAAACATTTATAAAGGATTCGGGAAGAAAACCCAAGTTTAAATCTTATTTCATAAATTTTCAACTTCCTTTGTTAAATTGCCGGTAAATAGTGCTTTTAAGGGCTTCGTATCACAAATCCCATTTAAACCTTTTATATGTCCAATTTTTCCATTTAAAGCTCTTTTAAAATATTTCAACATATTTTTAGAATTTATTTCATATTTTTAAACATTTAAAAATATCTATTTTTAAGAGTTGAAATCCATATTTTACGGACTGCCAAAATGCGATGATTTTAAAACTTGATTTGGACATATCTAAAATTTTACAAAATGAAATCTTGATTTTTCATCTTCATTTAGAAAACATAGTTATAAGAGTCCAAAAATTTCTTATTTTGAATAATTCCAAGCTATATTCCACTCTACACATTGATTTGCTTTTATGGCGCGAAATCGTGAAATGCCATTATGCGACGTGCCTATTTTGACTCAATTTTCATATCTTTTCAAAACTTTACCGAAATGAGTTTTCATGTTTATAAAACATTTACAAACCATTTTAAATCATTTTTATTCATGTTTAAACAGGTTTAACTATGCTTTAACTCTTTTATAATTCATAAGAGAAAGTGTGTTCTTTGTGTAAATTCGACGTGTATTTACCATGAATTATTTCTTCAACCAAGCAAACATATTATCATCATCAAAACTGATGATAAAACATAGAAAACACTCGCAACAAACATTTCATATCATCACATGATTTATAAAATAAACTAGTGTAGTTTCTCACGATTGTAGCATTCCTTCGTAACTTCTTTGAATTACTTTGACGACATTCCGGTAGCACTTCTCTCCACTTTATTCACTTTAGTTCTTCTGAATCTCCCTCCTTCACCGCAAGAGAGCTCGGCCATGCATCCTCACTCTTCTCCATCTCTCTTGTAGCTCACGTCCTCCACCACCATCCTACATTAATCATGGCCTAAGCCCTTCTCCTCCTCCCTAATTCCCACGACCTAAGACCGTATCCTCCTCTACCAAAACACACATGGCCTAAGGCCTAAAAGACATGAAGAGGAGAGAAAGAAGTGAAGAAGAAGTGGATATGTTGTAGGAAATGAAGTGAGTGTGTGTGTGTGTGTATACAGTGTTAGGAAATGTGGCAAATGACCACGAATACCCTCCCACGTCATGACATATTTCACCTCACCCATGTGCATCTCCATGTGCATCTCCATATGCTTGTAAATGATGGTGAGTTTTGTTTTGTTTAGAAAACATCTAGATTTTTATATATTTTGTAACATCCCACTATTTTGGACCATTCAAATCGACAATAAGTCCACACATGTCAGGCTTGAATACTTCAAAACAGTGGATTGTTAAGAAAATTTGGAGCAAATAAAATCAAACACATAATCACAGACACAGAATATCAGAATAACTCGCAGCGGAAATAAAATACCATAATAGTTCATGAAGCTACTACATAAATAATCTCAAAATAGATACAAAATATCATAGTCTGAAAAACAAATACAACAGAAGTCTGAATACATAAGTCAACTAATACAAAAGCAGTACTGAATAGGAAATAACTGAAATGGAAATAGATGAACAGATAGACAAATAAGCTCCAGAAGATGAATCCAAAGCTGTGATACTCAGGCTGACCCGAGCGTAAAAAAAACACAAACACTCAAGTCAGGACATACATACTTATACAATGTAAACCAACTCAAGTGAGCTGTAATAGCAATGCACATGTAACTTAAAGGATGCTTGGGATCGCCCATCCTTTAAGGATCCGTTAAACTATCTAATAAGCAGTAATATACGCCATTATAATAATGTCCAAAGTAAAGTAAACTATGAAAAATAATAGTATTAATGTGACTGGGGTAGCGCAAAGCTGCAGCAATTGCCCACCTCTAGCCACACTTTATAACATCCAACCGTTATTATAACCCGTGGTTATAAATTTCAAAATGGTTATATTTCAAATCGAAATAATTCATTTAAAACATTTAAAAGTGAAGTCATTATAATTTCAAATCAAAATATTCAATTCCCAAAATTTTAGCAATTTCTAAGTTCGTTTATTCAATTATAATATTTCAAAACATTGTATTTTCAGCATTCGCAGCACTTAGAAAATGCTGCTATAAGTATAGTGATACATTTGAAAAACAGTTCATTTCAGAATTGGCAGCACTTATAAACTACTGCTGTAAGTATAGTGGAAATTTGGAAAAAACAACATATCCAGAAACAACAGCACTTACAGAATGCTACTGTAGCTAAAGTGTTAATTGGAAAACCAATATATTTCAAAATCTGCAGCACTTATGAACTGTTGCTGTAGAGACGGTAGTAGTTTGAAAACAATACACTGAAACCAAGGCATTCTGGAATGCTAATTTCCGTTATAAGTTGTACTGTAACATTTTATACAATGTATCTTCAACTTTTATCATTTTTAACTTATCAACTTATTCCACTTTTCAAATTTATTTATCAGGATATCATTTAACTTATAAATTTAATAAAATAATATTTTATTAATAAATATCCAATTAAATTATAATTCATTTACTTTAAGTCAAAATTCACTATAAGTTGCTTAACTTTTATTTTTAACAAATAACTTGATATTTTCTTTTACTTTAAAAGGTATCCATTTCAATAAATAAATATTTTAATTACTAAGTTAAGCTTAAAATTTCCATTTTAACTCAAATTTCAATTTTTAAGTTATATCAAATTTTAAATTATAATTTAAACCATTTATTAACTTATAAAATTTTAACTTTTAGGAAATCACTGTTTAAATCATTTAAATCCAATTTAAGTTAAAATTTCACATTTTTACCTTTAAAAATACTTAATAATTTCTAAAATCCCATTTTTAATCAAATTTCAATTATTAAGTTAAATCAAAATTTTAAATTACAATTTAACCCATTTATTAACTTATACAATTTTAACTTATAGAGAATCACTGTTTAAATCATTTAAATCCAATTTAAGTCAAAATTTCACATTTTTACATTTAGAATACTTAATGATTTCTACAAAAATCATATTAAAATTTTAACCACGAGTCTGTATAATATTTTCTAACTTAGGCCAAGTGGTACGGATAATATATCATTTCAATCCATAATTAGTTAAACTTCCGGGTTTTATCATTTTAAACCCGCAATCCCAAGTCAAATAAAAATCGCTCAAGCCTATCATTTCGGCTCGTAACGACTTTTCCCTTTTCTAAAATCCGTTCGAGTATGCATCATTACAACCCATAGTGATTCTATACTAACAGGGAACTTGCAGTGTGAGAAAGAGAAAATAAATAGACAAAACAGAAATAAAATAAACAATACAGCAAATCATACGATGTCAGGTGATGTAACATGTATATAAGCAGGTAATATCATCATATAACGTCATGTAACAGGCAGATGTGAACTTATAACATCGCTTATCACCTACTACAATTCAAGTGGCATTGTTTCACATTTATATAAGCACGATTGTCGAGAGTGATAAACTCACCTTTTTAAAGCTAGAGATGACAATTCAAAACACAATCTAAACTCCGCAAAGCACGAAAAGCACGACTAGGTTCGACGAGAAGATGATGGGCCAAGGTGTAGATCTTGCAACAACTATTGTAATAAAACAATAAAACAATATATTAATTCACAAGAATGCAAGAATTAACAAAGCAAAAGAAAGAACAAGTGGAAAACAAGACTTGACTCAAGCAAGTGGGCTCGGCCATATCACCATAGGACTCGACCACTTTGGTTTGTCTCAGCCATGGTCAGATCCGAAGCACCTAGGCTCGGCTATGGTAACAAAGGCATGGCTATGGATTGGAATATGAAGAGGTAGGGGCTGTGAAGGCAAAGAGGTAAGGAAATGAAAGGTCTTAGGGTTCAAGTGGGTTCGGCCATAGCAAACATGGTTCGGCCTGGGTGCTTGGGCTTGGTCAGGTCAGGTCATCATCACCAGGTGGTGCGGCTAAGGTCAGTGGTGATGTCATGGGCTGGAGGAGATGGCAGTGGTGGTGGTGGCCGAGGCTACAAGGAGATGGTGGATGATGTACAGTGGAGTTTGGTTAGGGTTTTCAAGGCAATTATGTGATGGATTTTTGGATCATGGTGGTCACGGCTAGGTCTGGGTCAGATCATGGTGAGGCCATACAGTTGGTGGTGGAGGTGATGGTGGAGAAGTCGGCAAGGGTTGGTGGTCATATGGTAGAGGCCGAGCATAGTTTGTAAATAAAAGAAGAAGAAAAAAAAGAAAATAAGAGGGGAGAGCCATGGAAACTTACAGAGTTTTGTTTCTCAAGTGAATGAATGAGAACGTGAAAGGAGGAAGTGATGTTTGTACATGAAAATGAAAGAGTTTTGAACGGCTAAGAGGTGGAATGAACGGCTAAAGAAAATGTAAAGGCAACCATAGAAAAATAACTTAAGTCTCTTGAATTTTCAAAGCCCAATATCAACACAATTCAAAACAACAAATAAAATCAAAGCCCAAACAAAATAAAAATGGAGAAATGAAAATAGAAAATAGATAATAGAAATACATAAAATAATTGCATGTAAACGCTAAATTTTATCAAATTTAAAAAGTATAAAACATAATTTGACGAAACGAAAAACAGGACGAATATCAGAAACAAATACAGTTTAAAAGAAAAGGATAAGAAATTTAAAATTTAAAATTTAAAATTTCAACTAAAAGTCAAAGTTTGACCAAAGTTGACCAGAATATAAAATTTTCAGAAAATCATTATTTTATTATATTTGGAAAATAAAGTGTAAACAAAATCCAAAAATTGCATTGGAAAATCCCAAAATTCAATTTAAAAATGATTTAAAAATCAAAGTTTCAAATAAAAATTAATTAAAATATTTGTTAAAATTATGGGTTGTTACACTCTCCCCCACTCAAAACTTTTCGTCCTCGAAAAGGAAGAAGGTCGGAGAATAGAAACAACTAGAAAGAAAAATAGGTTGAAAGGCAAGGATAAACAATTAATTTAAAACTGTATAAATTTTAATTTAAATTAATTAATATTTAATAATTTGGTTAAACCCATTTGTAAAATTTCTTGCTTCTTTTGTAAATACCATTTATATGTTTAAATAACACCTTTATAAATATATGAAAACTTATTTGAATACAATTATTTATATCATTACTTATATTTACAAAGAAGCTATTGAAAACATTTAATCCATAATTCATAAATTTATTAATTTATCTCAAGATACTTTTCAATATTATTAATAAATCAATAATCATTTTCTTTAAATATATTGTATTTAATTAATAACTTCTAAAATATTTACAACACTAATAATTTACTATTAAACCGTGTAGTATATAAATAAACAATATTTTAAACATTTTAAATTATCTAGAAAGAGAATTGATCAAAATATCCTTCATATAATACTTTATCAAAATACTTTTATAATAAAATACTTTTATATCGAAACAAATTTTCCTTTTTGAAAATACTTTTATAACTCGATGTCTCAACAAGTTTATCCTCATTCTTGAAGACTCTGGTCATGCGTTGATCAGGCGCAAAGCTAGATTTCTCCAAGTATTTAGTAGACTTGTTTCAACACCCAGTGAAAATATTGGAAAAACTTTCAAAACCGATATGGAAAGTACAATCCAAACAAATCAACCAAATCGAAGCATGGATCACAGATACACAATGGTTATGCCTGGATCCCCCAGGAAACATCCGTACCCGTAGGCCGTCACAGCCCACGAATTACGCCATGATAACAACTATAGACCGCATATACACAATGGTTACGCCTGGATCCCCCAGGAAACTTCCGTACCCGTAGGCAGTCACAGCCCATGCGGATTACGCTACAAAACGACCCATAGATCGCAGATACTCAATGGTTACGCCTAGATCCCCCAGGAAACATCCGTACCCGTAGGCAGTCACAACCCCTGCGAATTACGCTATGCAGTCGAGTTCATAAGACCATGGGCAACGCCATGGAATTCGATGGACACTCGAGTCTCATATCCGAAAAACCCAAATCAGAGAGAATAATATCGATAGAATGAATCCTAAATGTGGCCAAAAATAGGATATCAAGCAGAAGGCACTTTCCATATCTTTACTTCGAAAATATGTATCATATAGTACCTTTTCAAATCAATTTCAAATATCATACTTATATAAAGTCCATTATATATAAGATTTTCATTTCAAATCAAATACTTTCCAAAATCAATAGTATATCAAATCACACTTATATAGACTTCGATTATATAAGATTTTGCTTTTCAAATTGAGTACCTTTCCAAATTAATAGTTTTCGAATCAACTTCATACTTATACAAATCAATTTTATATAAGTTCGATAACTCCCAAATCAAGTATTTAGTAAAATAAGGTTCTCAATTTCAATTCGTTTCAATATCAGTTCAGTTTCAAAATCATATACGATTTCACCAAATTATTTCTTCCAAACTAAATATCTTCAGTTTCAAAGTTTCCAAGGTAATAGGTTTAGAAAATAATCCAAGTTTGTTTCCAAATCAACATATTTTATGTCAAACAAATTCATTTCCAAAATCATAGTACTTTCAAGGATATAATAATTTCGAACCCAAACAATTTGAAATAATAATACTTTGGAAATCATAATACTTTGAAATTCATAACTTTAGAAATCATAACACTTTGAAATCATAGCATTTTGGAATCCATAACACTTTCCTCTTAAGCAGTTTAGATATTAATAATAGTATAAAATAGTTTGTAAAATAAAATATTGAAATAAAATAGTAATAAGTTAAACAATTTATATTAAAATAATTAGTATTTTTAAAATAGATTATATTAGAAGTAGTTATATTAAAAATAGTTTATATAAGAAAATAGTTATATTAAAAATAGTTTATAAAATAATATAAAATAGTTTTAAAATACTTTATATAATATAATAGTTTCTTCAAATTCCACAAATCGATTCAACCCAACTCAGATTCCAAAATTCAAATTTAATCCAATCTCAAATCCTCAAATTTCAATTCAATTCAGTTTCTCAATAAACCATTTCAAATTTTATCGATTTCAAATACAGATGTGAACCACAAAACAAACCATTTCAATTTCAGTATATTTCAAAGCTTTATATATTCAATATTTCAAAACTAAATTTGATAATTTCATTTATATCTCAAATTCACTTTACTATTATTTAGTTTGAAATATTTACTTAATCATTTCAATAACATCTAATTACAACCTCAATTTTCAAATTGAAATAAACAAAATATCCCATTCAAATTTATATAAATTTGAAATATGCATTTAAGTCACTTTTAGTCAAATCCAAGTTATAAAAATCATATCTTTGAAATTCCAATTTTTAATAAATTACAGCTCAAACTTATTTAAGTATAATTCTTAAATAAATATAATTTCAAATCAATCTCAAATTCATCTTTCCGACCTGAATCATTATAACTCTATATTTGAAAATATATAGATATCAAATAAATACTGGGTTTTAAATCCCAATCTATTTTCAAAATCAAATCTTTTCCTCAAAATCAATTATACCCCAAAAATGATTACCAAGTTTATAACCATCCCTTTAAATCCTTTAAACTATTTATTTTTATTTGAAAGATCCACTTTACCTTTTGAAAATTTATTATTGTTATATATATATATATATATATATAGTTTTATAAAAGATGTTACTAAGTTAAAACATTTAAAACTAAATTTTTATTCAAAATATTTTAAAACTAAATTTCATATTAGTATAATTCTAAATAGTCTTATTTATTTACTTAACAAAACAGTTTCAAACTTATTTAAATCATATTACTTCATACTTTAAACATACAGAACTAAACTTATATACTTTATCAAATAATTTATACTTCCGAAATTTCTTAGCTTTAAAAATATTAAACCTCGATTTGGAAGTGTTCGAACATTCAAAATAGTCGGTGAAATCAAATTTCCAATCCAAGAGTTGGAAATCAGCAACAAATCAGTAAATTAATTTCAAAAGATAGGGTTATACCAAATCAAATCCAAAACTCAAGGACTGGACACCGGGTTCGTTCAAACTATTTCAAATATATATACATATATCTTTCGAATATCAAATCATATTTCGGAATTCAAAATAAAAAATTGGTTTCACAAAATCAATCACATAACAAAGTTACTAAAGTGGCCTCTCCCCCACTCTGAAACTCGAAAATCAATGTCGATGATGCGTGCACTCATCACCGAAATTATTCTCCATCGACATAAGTGGGTTCTGGACTTCTATTTTCTTGAGAACTTCTTTGAAATTTCTTTGAAATCATTGGAACTCATTTGAAGTCATTTGAACATTTCTTATTCAGAAAATACTTTCAAATCGTATTATTATATATTTTCAAAATCTTAAAACCAGTTTCAAAATGCCGGAGTTCAATCTCTCAAATTTCAAATTCAAAACCCTTTAGTTATAAATCATTTTTATATAAATCAATTTCTTATATAACTTTCAAAATTTCAAATCCTTTCGAAACTTCAAATTCTCGTTTTTAAAAGGTATATAATTCTTATCTGAAACATTTCACTTTTATATATAAAAAAATATAATCATTCTTATCAAAATAATAATTTCGATATATAAATGATTTTTAAAATACAAACAAACAAATTTTTTTTCTTCAAGGGATGATTCAAGAATGGATTTCAAAACAAAGATAGAGATTCAAATTTGAGGAACTCAATCAAATAGAATTCTGATTCGAAGATAGGCTCGAACGAAGATGAGATAATTAATTAAAAAATAGTAGATGGACATACTTATATAAATCGCGGGCGACCTTAGCCGGGTCAACCGTGACTTCAGGAATATGATCGATGCAGGATTCTAAGGCAAATCGACATTCGATCGCCAGAGATAGAATTCGGTATAGCAAAAGATAGAAGCATCTAAACCGAGGGTATAGAAATCTCCGGTGAATCAATGCCAATTGTAAGGGAGTTTCACCCTCTTTACAAATCATTCAAAGATTGGTGGGATCGCCGAGTTTTATAGAGGTCATTCGAAGTGGAGTTATGGAATGCTCCAGAATCAAAAGAATACAAATAAGGGAAGACAAGAATGGATTTCAGAGCAAGTGGGAGTGTTCCAAAATTCAAAGGAATCCTAATCGATGAGAATCCTAACCAAGAAATTACCAACAAGGTGGACCAAGAAAGGAATAAGGTCTAGAAAATTTTTGCTTTCAAAACAAGAAAATTTATATCAAAATAATATTTGAAAAATCCTTTTAAAATCATTTGAAAATCATTTTGTACTTTGAAAATACGTTCTCTCACAAAGAATGATTCAGAGATTGATTTCACTTATTCTAGGGTATTTCTACCCTATCTCTAATGAGTTTTTGCTCCGCAGGCTAAGGTTTGCCTAAAACCAAAGCTTTGATACCAAATGTAACATCCCACTATTTTGGACCATTCAAATCGACAATAAGTCCACACATGTCAGACTTGAATACTTCAAAATAGTGGATTGTTAAGAAAATTTGGAGCAAATAAAATCAAACATAGAATCACAGACACAGAATATCAGAATAACTCGCAGCGGAAATAAAATACCATAGTAGTTCATGAAGCTACTACAAAAATAATCTCAAAATAGATACAAAATATCATAGGTTGAAAAACAAATACAAACAGAAGTCTGAATACATAAGTCAACTAATACAAAAGCAGTATTGAATAGGAAATAACTGAAATGGAAATAGATGAACAAATAGACAAATAAGCTCCAGCAAATCTCTAGCTCCAGAAGATGAATCCAAAGCTGTGATACTCAGGCTGACCCGAGCGTAAGCAAAACACAAACACTCAAGTCAGGACATACATGCTTATACAATGTAAACCAACTCAAGTGAACTGTAATAGCAATGCACGGGTAACTTAAAGGATGCTTGGGATCGCCCATCCTATAAGGATCGTTTAAACTATCTAATAAGCAGTAATATACGCCATTATAATAATGTCCAAAGTAAAGTAAACTATGAAAAATAATAGTGTTAATGTGACTGGGGTAGCGCAAAGCTGCAACAATTGCCCACCTCTAGCCACACTTTATAACATCCAACCGTTAATATAACCCATGGTTATAAATTTCAAAATGGTTATATTTCAAATCCAAATAATTCATTTAAAACATTTAAAAGTGAAGTCATTATACTTTCAAATCAAAATATTCAATTCCCAAAATGTTAGCAATTTCTAAGTTCGTTTATTCAATTATAATATTTCAAAACCTTGTATTTTCAGCATTCGCAGCACTTAGAAAATGCTGCTGTAAGTATAGTGATACATTTGAAAAACAGTTCATTTCAGAATTGGCAGCACTTATAAACTGCTGCTGTAAGTATAGTGGAAATTTGGAAAAACAACATATCCAGAAACAGCAGCACTTACAGAATGCTACTGTAGCTACAGTGTTAATTGGAAAACCAATATATTTCAAAATCTGCAGCACTTGTGAACTGCTGCTGTAGAGACAGTAGTAGTTTGAAAACAATACACTGAAACCACAGCATTTCTGGAATGCTAATTTCCGTTATAAGTTGTACTGTAACATTTTATACAATATATCTTCAACTTTTATCATTTTAAACTTATCAACTTATTCCACTTTTCAAATTTATTTATCAGGATATCATTTAACTTATAAATTTAATAAATTAACATTTTATTAATAAATATCCAATTAAATTATAATTCATTTACATTAAGTCAAAATTCACTATAAGTTACTTAACTTTTATTTTTAACAAATAACTTGATATTTTCTTTTACTTTAAAAGGTATCCATTTCAATAAATAAATATTTTAATTACTAAGTTAAGCTTAAAATTTCCATTTTAACTCAAATTTCAATTATTAAGTTAAATCAAATTTTAAATTACAATTTAAACCATTTATCAACTTATAAAATTTTAACTTTTAGGAAATCACTGTTTAAATCATTTAAATCCAATTTAAGTCAAAATTTCACATTTTTACCTTTAAAACTACTTAATAATTTATAAATCCCCATTTTTAATGGAATTTCAATTATTAAGTTAAATCAAAATTTTAAATTACAATTTAACCCATTTATTAACTTATACAATTTTAACTTATAGAGAATCACTGTTTAAATCATTTAAATCCAATTTAAGTCAAAATTTCACATTTTTACATTTAGAATACTTAATGATTTCTAGAAAAATCATATTAAAATTTTAACCACGGGTCTGTATAATATTTTCTATCTTAGGTCAAGTGGTACGGATAATATATCATTTCAATCCGTAATTAGTTAAACTTCCGGGTTTTATCATTTCAAACCCGCAATCCCAAGTCAAATAAAAATTGCTCGAGCCTATCATTTCGGCTCGTAACGACTTTTCCCTATTCTAAAGTCCGTTCGGGTATGTATCATTTCAACCCATAGTGATTCTATACTAACAGGGAACTTGCAGTTGAGAAACAGAAAATAAATAGACAAAACATAACAGCAAATCATACGATGTCAGGTGATGTAACATGTATATTAGCAGGTAATATCATCATATAACGTCATGTAACATGCAGATGTGAACTTATAACATCGCATATCAACTACTACAATTCAAGTGGCATTGTTTCACATTTATATAAGCACGATTGTCAAGAGTGATAAACTCACCTTTTTAAAGCTAGAGATGACAATTCAAAACACAATCTAAACTCCGCAAAGCACGAAAAGCACAACTAGATTCGAGGAGAAGATGATGAGCCAAGGTGTAGATCTTGCAACAACAATTGAAATAAAACAATATAAGAATATATCAATTCACAAGAATGCAAGAATTAACAAAGCAAAAGAAAGAACAATGGAAAACAAGACTTGACTCAAGCAAGTGGGCTCGGCCACATTACCATAGGACTCGACCACTTTGGTTTGTGCTCGGCCATGGTCAGATCTGAAGCAACTAGGCTCGGCTATGGTCACAAAGGCATGGCTATGGATTGGAATATGAAGAGGTAGGGGTTGTGAAGGCAAAGAGGTAAGGAAATGAAAGGTCTTGGGGTTCAAGTGGGTTCGGCCATAGCAAACATGGTTCGGCCTGGGTGCTTGGGCTTGGTCAGGTCAGGTCATCATCACCAGGTGGTGCGGCTAAGGTCAGTGGTGATGTCGTGGGCTGGAGGAGATGGCAGTGGTGGTGGTGGTGGCCGAGGATACAAGGAGATGGTGGATGATGTATAGTGGAGTTTGGTTAGGGTTTTCAAGGCAATTATGTGATGGATTTTTGGATCATGGTGGTCATGGCTAGGTCTGGGTCAGATCATGGTGAGGCCGTACAGGTGGTGATGGAGGTGATGGTGGAGCAGTCGGCAAGGGTTGGTGGTCATATGGTAGAGGCCGAGCAAAGTTTGTAAATAAAAGAAGAAGAAAAAAAAGAAAAGAGAAGGGGAGAGCCATGGAAACTTACTGAGTTTTGTTTCTCAAGTGAATGAATGAGAACGTGAAAGGAGGAAGTGATGTTTGTACGTGAAAATGGAAGAGTTTTGAACGGCTAAGAGGTGGAATGAACGGCTAAAGAAAATGTAAAGGCAACCATAGAAAAATAACTTAAGTCTCTTGAATTTCCAAAGCCCAATATCAACACAATTCAAAACAACAAATAAAATCAAAGCCCAAACAAAATAAAAATGGAGAAATGAAAATAGGAAATAAATAGTAGAAATACAGAAAATAATTGCATGTAAACGTTGAATTTTATCAAATTTAAAAAGTATAAAACAGAATTTGACGAAACGAAAAATGGGACGAATATCAGAAACAAATACAGTTTAAAAGAAAAGGATAAGAAATTAAAAATTCAAATTTTAAAATTTCAACTAAAATCAAAGTTTGACCAAAGTTGACCAGAATATAAAATTTTCAGAAAATCATTATTTTATTATATTTGGAAAATAAAGTGTAAACAAAATCCAAAAATTGCATTGGAAAATCCCAAAATTCAATTTAAAAATGATTTAAAAATCAAAGTTTCAAATAAAAATTAATTAAAATATTTGTTAAAATTATGGGTTGTTACATATTTACTTAAGTAAGTTGGTAAATGTTAATGGTAAATATATATATATATATATATATATATATATTATATATATAAAGCAAACACTTGAGTGGGTGAAGCCTTTTTCGAAGTGTCCAAAATACCCATTTACAGTTTGTAAAACAATAGTGAAAAAGGGACATTTTGGTCAAAAATTTTCCCACCATCTCCGTTTACTCACGTTTTCGGAAACTATCCTATCTCTTCTTCAGATTCCTCATTCTAGGCCACGGAACTCTCTTTCCTGAATATTTCTTCGTTATTTCGTCCATTAACCTAATATTCTAAAATTTAGTGTTCCTAAGCTCAAATTCGTATTATTTCAAGGTAATCAAAAATCAATCAATGTTTTGATTTTGCTTCTGCAATTCATTTTATACCTAGATTCAATTTAATTTGCTAATTTGATCAATAATCGATTCAAAATATGCGCTTTCAATCTCTAAAGAGGAAAACTGTAGAATTGTTTGCTTATGATAGTCAATTTTATGCAGGATCGAGTAGAAGTAGAAAAAGGTAGTTTTGATGACAATTAGACTGAGATGGGGAAGATAAACTGTTAATTAAAGTCAATACAGGTATGATGATTCTCAAGTTTTACTTCTTATATAATTTCTCCCTTTTTTATTTTGATAATTGAAATTGATTACAATTCATGTAGGTTTATATTTTTCTAACCATAAACCCTAGCTATTTTTTCCACTATCTCTACCGTCTAAAGTTCATTGATTTGCCTCTTCTGTCGCTACTTACGTTGTCTAGAAGAGACAGGTACAAGCCAACAAATACAAATCACTTACTATTCTAGATACTTATTTAAGTTATCTTGCTTTCAAAATTTGAAATGATTATGAACGCATGCATATGTGAGCAGGAATGGAGCAAAATAACTTTAATTTCAAGGAGTCATGCGGCAAAATCATTGAATTTGGAATTACAGCATGTGCTGCAATGCTTTAGGGAGTTCAGGAGCTAGCTGATGCTGTTAAGGTCACCATGGGGCCGAAGGTAATATTTCTAACTTAATTTTTTATTCATTGATTGAATGTCTTTCCATTTTTCTCCGATCTAACTTAGGCCATTTTAGACTTTATCGTTCTCTGTTTTGGATATTATAGTTCCACTACCCTAATTAAACGATTAACCACCTCACCACTTTCTTATCCATTATTAGAAACGCGACGCCTAATTCAATCTTCTTCCCCACCGTTTAAAAAGAAAAATGGTGTTTGAACAAAAATCCTTTCTTTCAATAGTCGACTTCGCTCACCTTCCTTCTTCTAAATATTGGATCTATCATGGTCAGTTATGATAACGATTATGAGGTTTCTATTCTCTAATAGTCATCTCGACTTCAGATTTGTAAGTATTCATCTTCCTTCACCCGATTATTACCATTCTTACTATTATTTTGGATTTTTTCTGATTAGCGATTGCATCTTTGAGCACAAAACTGACATCCCTTGAGGAATTCTACTATTTAGGATGCACAAAATCTGTTAGGCCATGTACTTTAGATATAACAAATAACAAGGAACTGTTAACTGCAACTGGGGTCAAGAACACGAAAAGGTAAAAAAGAAAGAAGGTTGAAAATTTCAAATTACTATGCTTACGTACCTTCCAACCATGCACGTACTTCCACCACATTTTTGTACTCGGTTTTTCTCATCCTTTTTATTTCATCGTTTGTAGCCATTTTTCAACATTGTGTTAGTCGATATCTCAAGCTACTACTTAACATGTATTTAAGTATTGTTGTTTAACTATGCTCTACCTATTCTATGATATCTTAAGGTCTTTTTATTTATGACTCGTATATTTTATGGAGTTTTTTAACCTTTTATTAGTAGTCTATCTGTTGATTTTCTGATCGATGATTTTAATCATGCATTTCTACTGAGTTTGCTCCTACTTACAGTTAAGGTTTAAGATGCATGTTTACAGAAACTTTCCGATACATGATTTTCTTCATTTCTGTAATAGAATAATGTGGAAAAGCTACAATGACCCACCAATTTATACGTATAAATGCTTAAATTTATCTACTTAACTTTTTCCTGTTATTTCATTGTTTGCGAAGACCGCGTGAACATTTATGATGTCTAAAATCAACACTGTATATTTAATTATGGTAAAATTGTACTAAAATTTGTAATTAACATATGATTCCAGTCAAAACTATAACCTACTAACGTAACTATTCTTTATGCATACATATTTCCACAAATATTAGCACTTGATAATGCATATTTTTAAATAATGGATCATATTAAGATACAAAACTCTGACTTCCCAAGTAATAATTTCAATCATAAATATATATATATATATATATATATATATATATCTTATATTATAAAGCAAAACCCTCAGTCAATGGGTCAAAGTAGTATTATAATTATCAGAAAAGCAATTTAGAAATCGCTGAAAGAAAAATGTTAGAATATTTAGTTTACAATCTCATTATTGAGGAATAAATGATGAGTGAGCCCATTCCAACAACTTCAGGTTCATGTCTACATTGTTTAAATGTGCAAATCATTTTATGTAATGTGTTATGCTAAATGATTCAGAATTGTTAGTTTACTTTTCAGTGGATTTTCGTACATTAATTATCCTTTTAATTTCTTATTTTGCAACTTAAATATGCTTGCAACATAGTGTGTTATCATGTTCGATCAAAATAACATCAATAATTAGTCATAAAATATAAATATTTTTTCATGGACTTATTCTCTTGCATGTGTAGTTAGAAGAAGAGATGCATATGAGTTTGTAGGAAATGGATAAGACAGTGGAATAAAAGCTATCATTGGCGAGGAATCCACCAATCACTAGGAAAGGATGACCATTCAGGTTCATAACTTCATTTTATACATTTATTTTTAAATCTTTAATTTACATGGATTTATCGATCATCAAAAGTATAATTTCCCTTAGTTTAAAGTATTAATTTAATATTATTATAAGTGAGTTAAAATAATCTTCAAAACTTCAATATTAATAGTGACCACCATGGAAACTTGCATCTTTTGGGTGTTGACCTTATTGTATTTCTTGGATCATATATTTTTACTACTAATAATTACACCCAAGATCTTGCCTTTTATATTAGATTATTTTTAGGATTTTTCATTTGTAATTTTAAGCAATTAATCATTGTCCGTGAAATTTGTTTTTAAACAATGATTACGCTGAGAATGTGTCTACTATTATTTTAGTGAACTAAAAGGAAAATTGGTTGTAATGGTAATAAACTGCTCTTGGTGATAACTTTTAATTCTCATTGCAATTCTAATCATTTTTATTTGCAAACATTATTTGTTAGATTGCATATTTAAGTTAAAAATAATTGAAATTATGTATTTAGAAAGCAATGTCATAGATGTTTAATTAAATAGATGCTAATTTCATATGAAAATTGCTCTCAAAAATCCTAGCCAGCTGCTTCACATAATTCTTCTTTGATAAATAGTGGAGTCTATATGAATGCTACATATGGTTTTTAGGTGAATGGTTTTTATGTGAATTTGCACTCTATGTATTCATTTAAGTTACAGCAGTTTCCCACTATGGTACAGTAAATGACATTAAGTTTGAAAATGACTAAATCATTAACATAATTTATGATAGAGTCTATCAGATATAGGAGTGAAAACTGTAAATTTATTGGTATGCTAGGTTATCTGCTTCTACATACCAGATTGAACATATTGTCTTTCTTATCTTGATATAAATATGGCAACGTGTGAAATGTTTTATGGCAGCGTGGCAATGGATTTCTCCAAAACACTGAACTTCCTATATTACGCTGCATGATACAAGTCTTCAAAAGGAACAAAATGTTCTAATCAATGAAGAAAGTTTACTGAATGATGATGAAAGCATGATATTAAATAAATATGAAAACTACAATTGCATAGTTATGTTCCAAATTGTGTTCTTTTAGTATCAAATGAGCAGTTAACAAATATATAATCAAAATTGTATTTAAAACAAAAGCCTATGCGGTGAAGACCAAGATGGATCATATGGATATATAGTAGTGCTTCTGTATACATGGTCTTTGTTCCACATTAAGATATATATCCTACAAATCTATGTTTACTCTGTTGTTCCTTTTACTTTGATTTCCCTCTTTCTCTTCATTTTTTAGTACTTTTTTTATTATCATAGCTATCATTAAACTGTGTGCATGAATTTTTCATGGTGGTATGTTTTGTTATTTTCATTTATAGAAAATAAAATTGGCTTCTAAAAGATTACAGTAATATGCATAATTTGATCACTATACCAAAGATCATTGAATCAATACGGTAGAAAATATCAGCTCCTTTTTAAAGTCCATGTCAGACAAAGGAAATATCAGTTCCTTATAAAAGTCCTATTCAGACCAAACGTTAATGTTTTTTTTGTACTATACAAAATAAGGAATTCAGGTCTTGAAAAAAGTAGGCAATGTAACTGTGAATATGAAGAGAATTTCCTATGTGAGTACGTGCGGAACGCGTGCATGTGCAGTGTGAGGTTACGGGCGTGAGGTGTGGGGGTGTATGTTTGTCTGTAATCTAACTAAAAATTATTGAGGCTCATATACATACAGTGTTTCTCATCCACAAAAAAATTAAAAAATGCATCAAATAAATGTTTATCTCCATGAATGTTACAAGGTTGTACAAGTTGTTGGGTTATAGCAACTTTATACAGCAAATAGATCAAGCCAATAAAGTGAAAACATGGAGAGCACGACCTTGCAAGTACAAGTAGCCAAAATATATATAACAGCAAACACGAAACCTACATATAAAATAGTAGACCATTATATAAAATAATCCATGACATTTCCACCCGTACATCATTGAACACGAACATAAATACCATATATCAGACGCAGTGCTACTTGTTATCAATCTATTTTATAAATTGTTATGAGAATTGATATATATACATATCTTCCATTGCCTTTCAACCAGTCACTTTGTTTCTTTTTATTTTTATTAATTTTTATTTTTATTTGCCTATCTGTCCTAAGTGAAATAACGGTTCATAAAAGTCCAACATGAGTTAGTTTGATCACCTCAGGCATGTTCGATTTATATTAAAAACAGTATTACACTTACACAAGCACAAAAAAACTCCTATATGTTTTTAAAACCTTTTATATTTCTAAAACAACACATTTTTACAGCCTGCATTATCCCTTTCCAAAGAAAAATTCAAACGGTTACACGTTTTAACAAAGCGCATTCAATCCGTTAATGATAAAAAAATCGATGCTTTAGACGACGTCTCAAAGCTTACTCTTCCTCGGACTGAATCACAAAATGTTAACAAATTGAACCACTTTGTTCATCTTCCTCGGACCGAATCAATAAATGTTTAATACAAAAGTTCCATATACACGTCCATCAGATGTGGATGTGTTCTGAAAGTCAGTATCCAAAAAATGCAACATTACATAGACGTCAAAGTCATTTTATAAAATTCAAAAAACCTCACAAACATCTTTCTTAATACTGGTTCCTCTTGCGCACGTGCATCGCACGTGCCAAAGTACTCGTATATATATATATATATGTAATGTGTAAATGTATTTTGTGTTCATGTGCATGTGTATGGGTGCTTTTATGTTTATTTTTGAGAAATCAAGTTGCAGTGTTTCGATACATCTTTTATTCATTAAACCGTTGTGAATCCAGGATCCGAATTCCGTTCATATTTTCAGTTTTTTGATCAAACTATTTATTTTTGTAAATAAATCTTGAAAATATATTTCTTATCATCTTAGAATAATTAAAACGTGCTCATTTGAATTATTAAACCATATGAATCAATATTCATACAAGTGTTGCAAAATCATGCCGTAAACGGCCAAAGTGCGATTAAATTTGCATATATTTATAAAACAAGTTTATATATTTATAAAACGATTATAAATCACTTATCGTTATTACAAAAGAATTATTTACCATTTAAAACAATTATTTGAATATTTAAACTTAATTTAAAATTCCAGAAAATATATAGAAGTGATGATATCCTTGTTGATGTCATAAGGCATTTTATTTCCAAAAACAAAATAAATAATTTTGTTACATATTCTTTCTTAAAGGGAGAAATATGTGTATGTAAAAAAAATCATGTGCGACTTTTGATGGTTAAAAAGCTGTTTATCGATAAAACGGTTTTCTGTCATTTTATCGATATTTTTCAAAAGAATGTATTTTTTTTAAACATTTTTCAAAAACAAAATCACCATTATTATTTATCACATAAAACATGATTATCTATGTTTAAAAAAATCACCATTATTACTTCTTTCATATTCCCTCTGTTTTACAACCTATGCTAGGTCCAAACTGGCTAGCTAGTGCGATAGGTAAAGTAAAATGCTTTGATCCTAACACCGTAGCTAGGGAAAAACTATTCTACGCAAAAGCTTTGATTGAGATTTCACCGAATAAGCCTTTACCAGATACTATAAAAGTTAAAGTGACTGAGGATCAGGTAGCGGAGATTGTAGTTCGTTATGGTTAGAAGCTAGACATATGTACGTCCTACCAGTCTTTTGGTCATACATCATCTGCATGCTCTCGTTTGACATTTGTTGGTCCTCTCACGAGTCAGACCCCTCTTCCTAGGCCCCAGAAAATGATATGGATCCCAAAAGTGCACGATGTTCCTCCTCCTGTGGCACCGTCCGTCCCCTTTGTTGAGCCTTTAGTGCCTCCTATTGTTTCTCCACTCTCTAATGCTGTTACGAATTCCTCTATTCCTGTTGAAATTTCAGATCCTGGAGATTCTGGTATTCTGTGGCACTCTGCAGAGACGGCTTGGATCCATGTACAGTCTGACATAAGATATGACCCGGCTAGACATGATTTCCATACTTTTTTTAGCGATGATGACGGTGAATCTAGGCATTTGCATTACTCTATAGATGGTGGTGGTCTTATTCTCACGATGGATGGAGCTCATGGTAAGCGGAATCGATCTCTCATGCTTGATGATAGCTGGGATAGGAGATAAATATACTGTAAGGATCACCCGGGTTTTGTATTGGATATTGTGTCTCTTTTTGCTGATTATTTGCATGTGTTAGGTCCTGATGGAAGTGATTCTCACCTGATAAATATACTGTAAGGATCACCCGGGAGGAGGAACCGATTTTTCCTTAGGTCGTCATTTTTATAGCTGCAGAAGCACCATTGCTTCTCACCTGTTATGTACTCTAAGTGTTATGGCCACTATAAAACCATACAGTTGTTTCTGTGCATCTTCAGAACACCTTTTCTTCAGATATATACAGTGGCACGACCCACTATAAAGTCGGATGGCTTTGCCAAAAATAAAATAAAAAAATAAACCTATATTTGAATATTTAAAATTAATTAAATATTCAAATAAAAGTGATAAAATTACAGGTCGTTACATCAGAGTTGCGGTACCATTCGGCGGGATACATAATCCTCCGGATGGTTTCTTTGCTTTCATGCCGATTCACTTAGCATTCTTGTTATCTTCCTCTTTTTGACTTCTTTTTCTGATACTTAGATCACCTAGGCATTGCCCCGATACAATAGCTACCCAATTCCTACACTTATCTAAGTTGTCTCGAGATCTTGGCTAGAGAAGTTGAACTTCCTTTTGTCTATTCTGATACCTTTCGCTCATTAGTAACTCCCGTCAAAGTGGCGAGTCAGCTAGCCTGTATTGTGTATCGTCTACTCCCTAAGAAAATTCTAATCACCCACTTGATTAACAAATATAGAGACTAGGAGAACCAATTCCTCTATGTTAAAGGCCACATTCCTAAAAGTAGAGGGTCCTTCTCTGTCCCAAGTAAGTCTAGTCACCTTTTCCTTTATTACTTATGATGATTCAATTGTTGCCATAATACGATCATCCTTTTTTAGATCTTGCCACTAAGGGAACATGTAACGACCTGGATTTTTCCACATTTTAAATAAGAATTTAACGAAGATTTTGAAATAAAATATATTTTTAAAAATAAAAATTTGACAGTGAAAACTAGATATTTAAAATGCGTCCATTGAAATGAGGCCAATAAAATTTGTTTTGCGTCAAAATTTGTCCAAAACTCGGTCAGCACAAATTTTAGTGCGAAATATAAAATTTTAAAGTATGAATATTTTTACATAGAAATGATCTAGAAATTTTTTTGATTAAAACGTCAAAGTTCGTTCCGTCCAATTCCGACCTTTGTAGCCCTGTTTACCAAGATTTAACGTTGTCGTTCAAATTCGAAACGGTAACAGCGACGACAGGTGAAATTTTGCTACGAATGTCGTAACACAGATTTGAGTACATCGTTGGATTCGTCTAGTCGCGCTGATCTCCGTGGTATATTTATTTTCGTATTTTGGCTTCCGTTGCAAAACGTTAAATGGTTGAGATAATGGTCTGTAACCGTGCCCTGGAGTCATAATTGCTCACATTCTTACGCAGCCAACATTTGTTCTTTTCATTCTTTTCGGTCGATAATATACCTTGCGTGCGCCTCCTCACCTATTAAATGCAGCATTTAATGCCGCCGTGCATTCTCTTCTTTCTTCTACTTATATATATGTGTGCTTGCCTTCTTCCTACTCTTGATTCCACTCTTACTTTCTGCTAACCTTTGTTTGAGAATGAAAAAAATATACTAGTATATATATTCAAACTCACATACACCTTCTCTCTCCCCTTACCTTTTTCTTTCTCCTTCACCTCAATCTACCACTGAGCAACCAGTCCACCTGCACACTGAACCCGCACCTCCTCCTTCCTCCAACCGCCTTGACCCCACCAGTCCTCCACCAGCCCCAGCGCCGTACGCGCCTCCTCCCCGCTGTCATCTTGCCACCAGCACCACCCCTTCCCTGTCCTGCAACCATCCACCTCAACCCAGTCCCGCTCCTCCACCCGAGCTCTGTCCCCACCTGCTCCAGCCAAAAGCCACCACCCTACCAACCTACCTCCACGCGAAGCCCCGCCTCCCTACCAAATCCGTCCCCTCCGTTTACTAGCCCAGCCCGCGAACCGAAGCCACCTGCCCGTATCACTAGCTCAACCCCGAACACTTCATCCCCGAACCGTACACCCACCAGCTCACGACCGAACCCGACCACCAACCTTGCCTAGCCCGCATCACCCACTCGACCGCACCTTGTTCGCACGTAGTCCACTTTGCCAAACCCGTACACGACAACATTCCACAAAAGCAGCCTTCTCGCTTTAGTGCATATGCACGTATCCGAATCCGTGTCGCCGTGTCCGTGTCCATTTTCGAAATCCGCAAAGGTGAGTGTATAACTCACGAGATATGTTTTTAAGCAAGTCAAATTATTTTAGTTTAAATTATTTAAGTTATAAATTAGTTTAGTTTACATAAATTTGGTTGAATTTAAATAGTTTGTTTATTTTCTAGTATAAGTGTGTATGTTTCGTGTGTGTATGTGTGTGTGTATGAGCTGTGTGAGTGAGTGTGTGGTTCCATGTGTTTGAGTGTGTATATGTATGCATTCATGTGTGTGTGTTGAGTGCAGGCAAGAATGAGAGAGGGCATGAGCAGGTGTGGGAAGCAAGATGCGTGCATGGGAAAATGAGGGGAGGAAGTTCAATGTATGCATGTGTACATAGCCGTGTGTAGTATACATGGAACTAGAGGTGTGTATGCAAATATATATTTGTGTGAGTGAAGTAGTGTGCAGGCATGAAAGAGGAATATTGTGCCTTGGGCTAGGGACGTGAAGAGAGGAGGCTTCATTTTATTTTACTAGACACATGCACGAAGAAAGGGAATCGTGCATTGAAAAAAAAGGAAACACGCATGACGTAACAACCCATAATTTTTGTAAATATTTTTATTTTGAAAACTTTGATTTTCAAATCATTTAAAAGTGAATTTTAGAATTTTCCAAAGTAATTTTGGATTTTGTTTATAATTTATTTTCCAAATATAATAAATTATTGATTTTCTGGAAATTTTATATTTTGGTCAACTTTGGTCAAACTTTGACTTTTATTTGAAATTTTAAAATTTGAATTTCTAATCTTTTTCTTTGAAGCAGTATTTGATTCTGATATCTGTTCTGCTTTTCATTTTGTAAAATTCTGTTTTATACTTTCTAAAATTTGATAAAATTCAGCGTTTTACATGCGGTTATTTTCTGTAGTTTATTTTCTATTTTCTACGTTCATTTTTCTATTTTCCTATGTTCATTTCTCATTTTTGTTTTCTATTTTTATTTTTTTTAGACTTTGATTTATTTGTTGGATTTTTATTTTTGATTTTGGCTTTGGAAATTTCAAGAGACTTTGGTTTCTCTTTATATAACTTATGCCTTTTCATTTGCCTAGCTCTTCACATCCATAGCCGTCCATTTTATTGTCATTAGCCGTGCTTCTCATTTTCTAATTCACGTACAAAAAATTAACTTCTCCTCCTCATTTCAATTCTAGAAAATAATATACAAGTTCATGGCTTCCTTCTCTTCCTCCTTTTCATTTTCTTTTTCCCTCTTTTGCTTTGCTTTGCTCAAGCATGGTTTGGCCATCAAGCTTCTAGCCGACCTCATCACCACTTAACCACAACCATGACCGACCACAACCACTCTCCATCACCACCAAACCCAAGGCCGTGACCACCATAATGCAAATACATCACTAAACTATGCATAAAAACCTAGCCGAGCCCATATATTCACCATCCCCTTCCTTTCGCCTCGGCCACCACACAAACACCATCACCTCCTTGCCTTGCCGTGGCCAACACCTACACCATGGCTGTGCTTTATGTTGCCTTGACCCAAGACCAAACCATGGCTGAGCCAAAAAAGCCACAGGGCCGAACCAAAACACATCATAGCCTTTGCCCTTTTGCCTTCCATGTGTTATAACTTGCATCTCTTCACATTCCAAACCATAGTCGTGCATACTTGCCTTGAATCCAACCATGGCCAAGCCTAGCTTACCCTTTTCCATCATGGCCGAGCACACCATGATGATGGCTGAGCCTATTAGTGATGTAGCCAAGCCATTCATTGATTAAAGCAAAGGTTATGTCACTTTGATTCATCCTTTTCCATTGTTTTAATCTATATTGTTTTGTATTGAATCATATTTATGTGTTTGGTATTTATTTATATACAAGATTTGGCTCTCCTATCACTCAAGTTCAAAATCATGTTCGTGCTTTGTCGTGCTTTTCAGAGTTTTAGTTGTGTGTCTTGAATTGTTATCTCTAGCTTTAAAAAGGTGAGTTTATCACTCTCGACATTTGTACTTGTATAATTGTGAAACAATGACATGTGAATTGTAGAAATTAATATGCTATGTTCATATATGCATGTGATATGATTATATGATGTTATATACTGCTTACATATTTGTTACATCACCTGATATGATATTATATGCTCTACTGTTTATTTTATTTCCTGTTTCTCACACTGCAAGTTCCCTTTCACTATGGGTTGAAATTATACATACCCGTACAGACATTAGAATAAGGGAAAATCGTTATGAGCTGAAATGATAGGCTCAAGCGATTTTTATCTATTTTGTTTGACTTGGGATTGCGGGTTTGAAATGATAGAACCCGAATTTTTCGTTTTAAATTACGGATTGAAATGATACATATCCGTATCACTTGACCTAAATTAGAAAATATTATACATACCCATGGTTTATTTTAAATAATAGTTTTCTGAAACTTTAAGTATTTTGAAATATTAAATATATGTGATTTTGAACTTAAGTTTGATATAATAATTTTCTGTAAATTATAAGTATTTTGAAATCGTAAAAATATGTGATTTTGAACTTAAGTTTGATATAATAGTTTTCTGAAATCTTTAAGCATTTTGAAATATTAAATATATGTGATTTTGAACTTAAGTTTGATATAATAATTTTCTGTAAATTTTAAGTATTTTGAAATCTTAAAACTATGTGATTTTGAACTTAAGTTTGACATAATAGTTTTTTGAATTTTTTTGAGTATTTGGAATTTAAAATTTTAGGAGATTTTAACTTAAATGGGATTTAAATGATTTAAATAAATTTATGGTGGTTTTCTATAAGTTAAAAGTGTATGAATGAATTAATGATAAAAAATGTAAATTTTGATTTGACTTAATAATTGAAAATCTAGTGTTAAATGGAATTTTAAGCTTAACTTAGTGATAAAAATATTTTATTTGTGAAATGAGTATTTTTAATAAGGTGTTAAGTTATTGGTTAAAATAAAAGTTAAGTAAAATAGGGTATTTTGACATAATAAATGAATTATGGTTTTAATAGGATATTATTTATAAAATTTTATTTGAGTTAAATCATAAGTGATATCTAAATGAATATTTTCTGAAGCGTGAGATATGATTTTATAAGTTAAAAATGGTTAAAATTGAAGTTTTAATGTTTCTGAAATGTTATAATAAATCTGGAATTAGTATTGGTAGCATTCTAAAATGCTGTGGTTTTAAGACAACATTTGCTAAGTGCTGTTGTTGCTGAAAGTAAACTATATTCTGAACTAACAATATATTTACTGTAACACTTTGAAAAATGCTGTTGTTTCTGAAATTGAACTAAATTTTGAAATACTAATATATCTACTGTAACACTTTGTAAGTGCTGCTGTTTCTAAAGCTGAACTGTTTTGAAACTAATATACATACTATAGCAGTTTATAAGTGCTGCTGTTTTTGAAATTTACAATGTTTTGAAATACTAATATATCTACTGTAACACTTTATAAGTGCCGCTGTTTTTGAAAATACAATGTTTTGTAATTTTTGTAATTGAATGAATGAACTCAGAAAAGTGCTATAATTCTGGAAATTGAATATTTGATTTGAAAGTATATTGAACTTAAATTTAATGGTTAAATGAATATGTTATGATTTCAAAGATATGATTTCAAAGTGTTATGAATTTCAAGGTTTTGATTTCCAAAGCGTTTTGATTTTTAAGACTTATGATTTTGAAAGTATTATAACTTTGAAAAGTGATATGATTTTTGAAATGGATATTATTGAAGAGAAAATGGTTTGTTTTGATATGGTTTAAAAATAGATATGTTTGGATTTGAAAATATAAACCATTTTGGAATTTATAACCACAGGTTATAATAACGATTGATTGTTAAAGAGACCGGGATCAGATATGGACATACTCTCTGTCTATACCGAAAACCACTTTAATAACTGTGTACGCAGTGGAAATTCCAGAATGAAGTAGGATAGTGCCGACGATTCCTATTGAGGTATATACGTGGACCCGACTCCCGTGAGTTGGCATAAGGTGGCTAAAACAGGAGCGATTGACGGGCCAATGAGGTAGCTCCTCTGATTGGACACACTTCTTCGTATACCATTCTATTACTTTGTGATTGATTTGATGGCCATCCTCGATTTTTGATTTGGTAGTGTGTTCCGAGGTGGGCTGTAACAACCCGAGATTTCGCATTAATTAATTTTCGTCAGTAAACGATTAATCTGTTGGTAAATTGCTGTTGGAAGTTTTTTAATCAGATTGAAATTCATTGATAAAATTTGTTAATCGTTGTTTGGAATTTTAAAGCAGTTGTTATTCTTTTAAACGATATGTTGAATGTGAGTGGGCTTTACACTTTGAATTTATACCCACGTTTTCTTTTGATCGTTTTTGCCGTGATAACTAGCAAAGCAACCCGTTCCCCATTTATCATTTTCACAACCCTATACGAACGAAAGAAAACAATGGCGGCCTCAAATTCGTTCGCCCCTCTTTTCAAAATTAGGGCTTCGAGATTTGTAAGCCGCGACTAGGGTATCTCGATCGAGAGCTTCGTCGATCGATGCTTTGGGAAGGAAGGGCTTCGTGAAATCGAGGGCGTCGAACACTTCGAGTTGCCACGACTTCAAATTTCGTCGATAAGGTGAGTAATTTTATTTACTCACATCTAGTTCAATCTCATGTGTGTATAGGGTTGAATTCCTATATTTTGTTCGTTTAATTTTGTGATTTAATTCATTTCGGCAGTTTGACTTTGTTTTGATGTTGATGATTTTACTCGATTTAGTCGATTCCTTGATTGCTTAGTTGATTGCTTAGTTTCCATGGCCACCATGGCTTCATGTGACTTCGGTCATATGAATTTTGTGTGTCGATTTGGGTTAATTTCGTGGTCATTACGATTTTGATGTCTGTTGTCTTTGGTCACTTGAATTGATTATGTTAATTATATGTGAGTACTGGATTTGCCACTATATGTATACATATGTGTTCATATGTATATATTTGTGTGTCTTCTATTTACTCTTGCACCTGGTTGCATTGGCTATTCCTATGTTTGCTGAGTTTCTGGCTTGTAGCACCTGATTTCAACAACCGGGTCTCTTCTCTGTTTTCCTTTTGTTGGATTGTTGTAGTCGGGTCTCCACTTGATCACTGCTACTGTTTTGAGTTCATTGTTGTCGAACTCTGCTTTGACATGATAGTGTCTCCGACATTTTACTGTGGCTTCGGCTCTTGATGTAGTTCGAACTGACTTTGATTTTGAACCGTGTATTTCGTTTTGGCTTTAGCTTTGAAACATTTTCAAAGCTCTGCCCACTTTGAGTTGAAATTGCAGTTCCATTACCTCTGTGGCATACCGTGGCATAGCTTCATATATATATATATATATATATATATATATATATATATATATATATATGTTGTATATATATGACTGTTGTCATACTGTTTCATATATTTGTGTTTTTGTCTCCTGGGCTTAGTTTTGCATATCAGGTCCACTTGAGTTTTGATGCATTCTTGTATTTGATCATGCTATATCCTAACATGCCATCTTTGGTCATCACCTTTGGGGTTGGCATCGAACTGTAGTTGCTTACTTGTTAATTACTGCTTTGTGTTACTGCAGTTACTTTGGTTCACTCTTGTTCATCTCTGTAGTAACTTCTGTTAACTTTGTTTTGTTCTTGGGCATTGAATTTCACAGTTACATACCTGTTGTACATTGCATTATTGTAGTGGCGAGGCAGTACACACGTGCGTGTACTGCAGCCCTAGCAGAATTGTCAGATTTAATTGATATTTCGATTGTTTGAATTGTTTCGTTGGTTCAATTCAATATTTTGAAGTTGTATTTTGATTTGGTTTAATCTGATGATTTTGTTGATATCTAATTATCTTTTAGATAAGTTAGATTATGTGTTTTCTAATTATCATATTGATAATTAGATTTTTGTTGTTTACGCTGTTTTGTTGGCTTGGGTTTCGCTTTGACCTCTGCAGTTTTGATTACTGTTAGTATTCACTGTTGTGATGATTTCACATACTGTAGTGGCGAGGCAGTGCACGCGTGCGTGTACTGCAGCCACCCAGAACTTTGATTTGATTGATCATTTTGAGATTTGTCTAATTATCTATTTGATAATTAGATTCTGAGTTTCTAATTATTTATTTAATAATTGGATTTGGTTGTTAATTGCTGTTTAAGCAATTCTGGAGTTTTCTTATTATCTTCATCGATAATCTTTTTATTTATCTTATTGATGATTTGGAATTGCTGTTTTGTTGTTTAACACTGTTTAGTGTTATATCTGCCGTTATCCGATTCTCTTAGCGAGGAGTTGGATATACGAGATTTCTGTGACTGTCGTCTATTTGATATTTGATTATTATTGCTTCTGTTCATTGATAATTGAGTTTGAATTAGACTGACCCGTGTATTATTTTCTTTTGAATTTAATACTCGGGTCAGACCCGAGTTATTTCAGGTTGTAGATATCTTGCTTTGGATTGCTGTTTGAGCTATGAAGACTTTTCATATCTTTTGGAGTAGTCGTGTCATAGTATAGGTTGATATGTATTCATGTATATTAGTCGGTAATGTACTTGTATATATAACTTCCAGAGTCGACAGTTGTAGTTGTATCATATGTATTGTGTCAAATGTATTGTAACTGACATCAGTTATATATATATATATATGAGACTTTTGTTATCTGTGTTCCGCATTTTATTATTTGTGTTATTATTATATATAATGTCCTAAACTATTATGAACCATCGTAGTTCGTTTTATACTGGAATTGGGTATGTCGATGGGAGTAAATAAATAAGCGATGAAAAATGAAAAATATATACCACTTCTATCGAGGTAACCAATACTAGTGTAAGGCCAACTACGAATGGCCGCTCATATCCAGCCTTATTCTTCGTAATAACAAACAGTATTTCTTTTAATACTCTTTGTTATTGTGAGCATAGAGGTGGGGCGTCACAGTTGGTATCAGAGCTTGGGGTTTATGGACGTAATATAAAACATAACTTGGATGGAACATGTGTTACAACCATTGGTCGATGTTTTATTTGTGCTTTGAGTCAAAACTAAAGTTTTGAAATTATGATGAATTTTTTTAAATATCTTTATTTGAAAATAAAAGTGGAATTGTGTTTTGTTGATTGAATAATTTGTGTTTTGGTTATCAGAGTGCGCAGCGGAAACAGTGAGACTGTCTTCGCTCAATAAAGCTGATAATCTTTTTGATTTAAAAATCAAAATATGAAGTTGAAATAGATTTCATTTGTGTTTACATAGCTGTGTTTGTTTTGTTTCTTTGAAAATTTCGAATCTGATTTGAGGATTCGAAGCGATTGCAGTTATGTGATTTGGTTGAGATTTTGCTGGTTTTCTTTTATGCTAATCATATATTGATTAGATTTTGCTGTTTTGAATTATCTTCATTGAAGATACATTCGAATGATTTCTTTGTTCATTTTGTAGTATACGTGCAAATTTGAGTTGCACGTTACTGCATTAATTTTACGTTGAACCGGTGTTTGGTTTAAACGTATTTTGTTGCCGTTATTTTTATAACGGGATTTTTACACCGATGTTAAGTTTTTGAAGCACGGTGTTTTGTTGGCATTTTAATGAATGAAAATTCACTGGTATTACATTTTGATGTGAATTATTTTGATGTGAATTATTTTGATGAGATTTTGACGTTTAAAAATTACTGTCGCTTTGGCTTCAGTAACCGTCAAATTTTAAAAAGTGAATTTTCAAGCGGTTATTCCGCAATGCTGATTTTGAGATCTGATTTTACGGTGTTTTGGGAAGTGCGATTTCCTTTTCGAAATTGCTACTGATGTTGTTGCTTTAATCACGTGATTGGAAAATCGTTTTAAAATGAAAATTGTTTTATAAATTTTTAACAGTTTGCGCTTTCAAAAGAATGAGGAAGCGACTTAAACGATTCAGCAAAATCGAGGACTATGACCCCTTTCTTTTACTGATTCGCTTAACTCTGGACTTGTCCAGTTGAGAACGTGAATTGTTATTTCTATAAAATAAATAAAATTGTTTTCAGGAATTGTACAGTTTGCGCTTTCAAAAGAATGAGGAAGCGATTTAAACGTTTCAGCAAAATCAAGGACTATGACCCCTTTCTTTTACTGATTCGCTTAATTCCGGACTTGTCCGTTTGAGAATGTAAAATGTATTTTTACGAAATACACAATTTTGCACTTTCAAGGAAACGATGAAGAGAATCAAACGATTTAGTAAAACACGTGGTATGGGACATGTGCGTTTGCTATTTCGGTTAATTCCAGACTCGTTAATTGAAATATTTGATGTTTTGATGATTTTGATGCTTTTGTGTGCTTTCGAGCCACTATGATGGACCTTCGGGTCATATGTTGGACCTTCGGGTCATATGATGGACCTTCGGGTCAAATACCAGTACTAGACCTTCGGGTCACTCTGCGGACCTTCGGGTCATTTGTTGGGTGCCAAAAAATTATGATGAGTACTTGGTAGACTTCGGCCATTTGTTGATGTACGTGCGGCGAACTAAAAACTCGCCATCTGATGGGATCGATCCAAGCTTTTATGTTGATTTTCTAGTCTTCTTAATTGATTTCTAGATATTTGTTGTTTCTAATTATCTGTAGGTAATTAGATATATGATGTTATGAGATTTAATTATCGTATCGATAATTAAATATTTTTTGATTTGAGATTTAATTATCGTATCGGTAATTAAATATTTGTTGATTTGAGATTTAATTATCGTATCGATAATTAGATAATTGTTGTTTCTGATTATCGTTTTTGATATTTGAATATTTTTTGTTTCTGATTATCGCTTGTGATAATTAGATATTTGAGATTTGATTATCGTTTTTGATAATTGAATATTTGTTGTTTCTGATTATCGCTTGTGATAATTAGATATTTGAGATTTGATTATCGTTTTTGATAATTGAATATTTGTTGTTTCTGATTATCGCTTGTGATAATTAGATATTTTCTGATTTGAGTTCTAGTTATCTTTGTTGATAATTAGATATTTGCTGATTTGAGTTCTAATTATCTTTGGTGATAATTAAATATTTGTTGATTTGAGATTTAATTATCGTATCGATAATTAGATAATTGTTGTTTCTGATTATCGTTTTTGATAATCGGATATTTGTTGTTTCTGATTATCGCTTGTGATAATTAGATATTTGAGATTTGATTATCGTTTTTGATAATTGAATATTTGTTGTTTCTGATTATCGCTTTTGATAATTAGATATTTGAGATTTGATTATCGTTTTTGATAATTGAATATTTGTTGTTTCTGATTATCGCTTGTGATAATTAGATATTTGAGATTTGATTATCGTTTTTGATAATTGAATATTTGTTATTTCTGATTATCGCTTGTGATAATTAGATATTTTCTGATTTGAGTTCTAATTATCTTTGTTGATAATTAGATATTTGCTGATTTGAGTTCTAATTATCTTTGGTGATAATTAAATATTTGTTGATTTGAGATTTGATTATCGTTTTTGATAATTAAATATTTGTTGATTTGAGATTTGATTATCGTTTTTGATAATTAAATATTTGTTGATTTGAGATTTGATTATCGTTTTTGATATTTAAATATTTGTTGATTTGAGATTTGATTATCGTTTTTGATAATTAAATATTTGTTGATTTGAGTTTTGATTATCGTTTTTGATAATTAAATATTTGTTGATTTGAGTTTTGATTATCGTTTAAGATAATTAGATAATTGTTGATTGAGATTTCTAATTATCTGATGTTTTCCGATTATCGTTTTGTTAATTAGATAATTGGGTTTTCCAATTATCATTTTGATGATAGGATATTTGCTAGTTTTGATGATTTTGAGATTTTCTAGTCTCTAATTAATTTTGGGTTATGTAGATCATATTGAATTGCTGTTTCCCTATTTATCTCTATTGTTAGTTAGAGTTTGCTAATTATGAAATTCGTGTTTTCTAGTTAATTGTTGGATAACTGGATATCTGCGGTTTTGCGATTTGTGATTTGTGTTTTCTAATTATCCTTGTTGATAATTAGATTTTGCTGCTTTCTAATTATCGTATCGATAATTATATATTGTTGTTTTGTAATTTCTGTATTCTAATTATCTAATTGATAATTGAATATTGCTGATAATTGAGTTTATCCAGTTTAGCTGTTTTCTGATTATCTATTGATAATTAGATTTTTGTTGAGAAATTGTGAATTCCTTTTATGAAATTAAAAGATTTCTTTGGCGTTTGTGTTCTTGACTTTATTTTCTAGCTTAACCAGTTTATGTTAAAAAAATAATTGTTATTGACAGCCTTAATTATGAAAATTGCGGGGACGCAATTTTTATAAGGAGGGGAGTCTGTAACAACCCGAGATTTCGCATTAATTAATTTTCGTCAGTAAACGATTAATCTGTTGGTAAATTGCTGTTGGAAGTTTTTTAATCAGATTGAAATTCATTGATAAAATTTGTTAACCGTTGTTTGGAATTTTAAAGCAGTTGTTATTCTTTTAAACGATATGTTGAATGTGAGTGGGCTTTACACTTTGAATTTATACCCACGTTTTCTTTTGATCGTTTTTGCCGTGATAACTAGCAAAGCAACCCGTTCCCCATTTATCATTTTCACAACCCTATACGAACGAAAGAAAACAATGGCGGCCTCAAATTTGTTCGCCCCTCTTTTCAAAATTAGGGCTTCGAGATTTGTAAGCCGCGACTAGGGTATCTCGATCGAGAGCTTCGTCGATCGATGTTTTGGGAAGGAAGGGCTTCGTGAAATCGAGGGCGTCGAACACTTCGAGATGCCACGACTTCAAATTTCGTCGATAAGGTGAGTAATTTTATTTACTCACATCTAGTTCAATCTCATGTGTGTATAGGGTTGAATTCCTATATTTTGTTCGTTTAATTTTGTGATTTAATTCATTTCGGCAGTTTGACTTTGTTTTGATGTTGATGATTTTACTCGATTTAGTCGATTCCTTGATTGCTTAGTTGATTGCTTAGTTTCCATGGCCACCATGGCTTCATGTGACATCGGTCATATGAATTTTGTGTGTCGATTTGGGTTAATTTCGTGGTCATTACGATTTTGATGTCTGTTGTCTTTGGTCACTTGAATTGATTATGTTAATTATATGTGAGTACTGGATTTGCCACTATATGTATACATATGTGTTCATATGTATATATTTGTGTGTCTTCTATTTACTCTTGCACCTGGTTGCATTGGCTATTCCTATGTTTGCTGAGTTTCTGGCTTGTAGCACCTGATTTCAACAACCGGGTCTCTTCTCTGCTTTACTTTTGTTGGATTGTTGTAGTCGGGTCTCCACTTGATCACTGCTACTGTTTTGAGTTCATTGTTGTCGAACTCTGCTTTGACATGATAGTGTCTCCGACATTTTACTGTGGCTTCGGCTCTTGATGTAGTTCGAACTGACTTTGATTTTGAACCGTGTATTTCGTTTTGGCTTTAGCTTTGAAACATTTTCAAAGCTCTGCCCACTTTGAGTTGAAATTGCAGTTCCATTACCTCTGTGGCATACCGTGGCATAGCTTCATATATATATATATATATATATATATATGTTGTATATATATGACTGTTGTCATACTGTTTCATATATTTGTGTTTTTGTCTCCTGGGCTTAGTTTTGCATATCAGGTCCACTTGAGTTTTGATGCATTCTTGTATTTGATCATGCTATATCCTAACATGCCATCTTTGGTCATCACCTTTGGGGTTGGCATCGAACTGTAGTTGCTTACTTGTTAATTACTGCTTTGTGTTACTGCAGTTACTTTGGTTCACTCTTGTTCATCTCTGTAGTAATTTCTGTTCACTTTGTTTTATTCTTGGGCATTGAATTTCACAGTTACATACCTGCTGTGCATTGCATTATTGTAGTGGCGAGGCAGTACACACGTGCGTGTACTGCAGCCCTAGCAGAATTGTCAGATTTAATTGATATTTCGATTGTTTGAATTGTTTCGTTGGTTCAATTCAATATTTTGAAGTTGTATTTTGATTTGGTTTAATCTGATGATTTTGTTGATATCTAATTATCTTTTAGATAAGTTAGATTATGTGTTTTCTAATTATCATATTGATAATTAGATTTTTGTTGTTTACGCTGTTTTGTTGGCTTGGGTTTCGCTTTGACCTCTGCAGTTTTGATTACTGTTAGTATTCACTGTTGTGATGATTTCACGTACTGTAGTGGCGAGGCAGTGCACGCGTGCGTGTACTGCAGCCACCCAGAACTTTGATTTGATTGATCATTTTGAGATTTGTCTAATTATCTATTTGATAATTAGATTCTGAGTTTCTAATTATTTATTTAATAATTGGATTTGGTTGTTAATTGTTGTTTAAGAAATTCTGGAGTTTTCTTATTATCTTCATCGATAATATTTTATTTATCTTATTGATGATTTGGAATTGCTGTTTTGTTGTTTAACACTGTTTAGTGTTATATCTGACGTTATCCGATTCTCTTAGCGAGGAGTTGGATATACGAGATTTTTGTGACTGTTGTCTATTTGATATTTGATTATTATTGCTTCTGTGCATTGATAACTGAGTTTGAATTAGACTGACCCATGTATTATTTTCTTTTGAATTTAATACTCGGGTCAGACCCGAGTTATTTCAGGTTGTAGATATCTTGCTTTGGATTGCTGTTTGAGCTATGAAGACTTTTCATATATTTTGGAGTAGTCGTGTCATAGTATAGGTTGATATGTATTCATGTATATTAGTCGATAATGTACTTGTATATATAACTTCCAGAGTCGACAGTTGTAGTTGTATCATATGTATTGTGTCAAATGTATTGTAACTGACATCAGTTATATATATATATATGAGACTTTGGTTATCTGTGTTTCGCATTTTATTATCTGTGTTATTATTATATATAATGTCCTAAACTATTATGAACCATCGTAGTTCGTTTTATACTGGAATTGGGTATGTCGATGGGAGTAAATAAATCAGCGATGAAAAATGAAAAATATATACCACTCCTATCGAGGTAACCAATACTAGTGTAAGGCCAACTACGGATGGCCGCTCCTATCCAGCCTTATTCTTCGTAATAACAGACAGTATTTCTTTTAATACTCTTTGTTATTGTGAGCATAGAGGTGGGGCGTCACATGGGCGGTAGTGGCTGCTATGTGTTACCACCAGTCCAGATGCGTAATTAGTATATCTACCCTAGCATTGCCTCGTTGTGCCGTGTCACCTACCATAGCGAGCTTTACTACGAGTTTGGTTTTGTGCCGTAGCCTATGGAGTATTTAGGGTAGCCCCCGATCTGGAGGTACGCTGATATTGGATAGACTACTGGGACTATTATGTGTTAAGGGGGATATGGGTAACTCCTTAACGCTATTTAAAAGTAAGTTTATTTTACTATTAGACATTATTATAATAGCGAATATTACTACATAGTAAATAGTTTAACGGATCCTTAGAGGATGGGCGATCCCAAGCATCCTTTAAGTTACTTGTGCATTTTTATTGCAGTTCACTTGAGTTGGTTTACATTGTATAAGTATGTATGTCCTGACTCGAGTGTTTTGTGTTTTTGCTTTACGCTCAGGTCAGACTGAGTGATACAGTATTCAAGACTCACCTTTGGAGCTAGAGTTCCGCTTGGATCCATCTATTGATTCTGCTTTCAATTATCTAGTTGATTCTAGTGATGTATTCTGATTTGTACTTGATTATTGTATTGAGACTTTTGTTGTATCTTGTTTTACTCTGATGTATATATATAGTAGCTTCATGAACTACTATTTCTTTGCTTCCGCTGCATTGTTATATTACTCTGTGTCTGTGATCTGTGATTTATTTACTGTATATTCTGAGTTTTGCCAAATTTTATTTACAATCTATTGTTTTGAATTATTCAAGTCCGACATGTGTGTCTGCCTATGCACTTGGAGGGTGCAGCATGATAGGGGGTTCTCGCATTTGGGTTTGGTAGCGAGCGGATGACTCTTACTCCTACATGTCCCTACGGGGTTGGTGCAGACGAGAAGCTGGCCATAAAGGCAGAACACAGGTACGACTATATGCTACGGTGGGCGTTACCCCACTGACGCGGTCCGTTACAGTTGGTATTAGAGTTTTGGCTCTAGGCAAACTTAGCATATATGGTAAATTTATTTACAAAACCACTTTCGTTCGAGCTTGAATCTCTTCCTTTTGACTCGATTTCTTTTGAATTTTGGAACATTCCCTACGGTTCCAAATCCATTCTTGTCTCTCCCTATTTTTCTTCTTTTGATTCTGGAGTATTCCAAAACTCCACTTCGAATGATCTTTATAATAAATTGGCGGTCTTGCCGATCTTTGAATGATTGCAAAGGGGTGAACATCCTTTATAAGGAGCATTGATACACCGAAGATTTCTGCATCCTCGGTTTACAATGCTATCGATCTCTTGTTATCCCGAATTCTATCTCTTGAGATCGGATATAGGTTTGTCCTAGAACTCTACATCGATCTTATTCTTGAAGTCTTGGTCGACCCGGTTAAGGTTGCCAGTGATTTATATAAGCTTATTCATTCTCTTATTCGGTCATCTTGTCTTTTGTTTCCAACTTATCTTCAAATCATTCTTGAAGTGTATTTGTAAACTAATATTTAAAATGTTTTAATATATATGGTGTTGTTTGAGTTGTTGATGTTGATTTGGGTTTCCGATCGATTCATCTGATCAACGCTATCGATAGGATCTCCAAAACACTTGAACAGAGCAAACTGGCACCATATTATTTTCAAACTTGGTAAATGGGATATATTTTGTATAATTATATTTTATATATGTATAATTTTCTGAATTTTGATAGTTAGTTGAATTGGATGTTAAGAAATAATATTTGACTCTGTATATATCTTGTAACCATTGGCTTTTGTTTCATATATAAATAATTGAACTGTAAAATATGGTTATAAATTAATTTGGAAATTTAAATGAATTTAAATCAAGAATTTGAGAATTTAATTTCCGATGATTTCGAACTTTGTTTTAAAGTTTTAAAGGATATATTATTTAAAGTATTTTCGAATAGAAATTGTTTCTAAAGAATTTTAAAGTTTTAAATCAGTGCTCTTCCCTTTGTCGCTGGGAAATAGTTTCGGTGATGACTGCAGCATCATCGACATTCATTTTCGAGTTTCGAAGTAAAGAGACCATTCTGTAGCCTTGCTACAGTTTTGCTTTGAAGAATTAAATTGATTTGAATTTCTAAAAATTGACTTGATTTATATTATATATATTGATATATGGTTTAAAATTTGATTTGATATACATATTGTATATATATTTGTTTATCTCTAAAATAGTTTGAAGTCAATCGAAAATTTAAATTCTTAAATTTTATCTTAAGGGATGATTTCAATTATAAAATGAAGCCAAAATTTTGAATAAATATTTAAGCTTGAATAATTGAATTGGGAAATTTTATTTGTATAATATTCTATTACATTCCAATATAACTTACCTAAATTAATAAGAAGTTGAATATGTAATTGGATAATATACAATATAAAAGGATTTTATAAATAGAATTTGAGTGGTTATAATAATTGTTATACACTTAAATTTTAGTATAAAAGATTAATAGAGGTAAATAGAATAAAAGGTTAATTGAATAATTACAATATAAAATAGTGTTAAAGGAATTTATAAATAAATTGGAGCAGTTATAAAAAGTGTAAATAAACTTAATAATATGATTAGATATATTAAGTGGAATAAATTTAATAATAATTTTGGAATAAAGAAGAATGAAATTTATTGAATAAATTATGAGTATAGTAAATGATTTTCAAATTCATGACTTTGGAAAATTGTTAATTTAAGATAATTGTATGATGAGATAATGAGATTAAAAATAGTTAAGATTTATTTAACTTAAGTGAAATCAAATGGATGAAATTAATTATTAATGTAAGTTGAAATTTTCATGGTTTTAAATTTATTATCTTATTCTGTTTTCCAATCTATTTTCTTTCTGGTTGTTTCCATTCTAGTACCTTCTAAGTGGGAAATCGAATTTCGAATTGGTCAGCCCATGGAGCTACTGTTTTCTCTCAGCTTGACCTTGCCACTGATTTTCACCAGCTCAGTGTCGCTGAGGAAAGTATTCCTGAGACTGCTTTCCGTACTGAGAATGGTTTTTCTATGAATGGTTAGTTATGCCTTTTGGTTTGACTAATGCTCCTGCTTTATATTTGTTTTAGTCTTTGTTTATGATATTCTCATCTTCTCTAAGTCTGTGGAGGAGCATGATTCCCATTTGAGCTTTGTTCTGGAGACTCTTATGAGTCATCAGTTGAAAGCTAAATTCTCGAAATGCCATTTCCGGAAGTATGAAGTCTGATTTCTTGGGCTTATTATTTCTGGTAATGGAGTTTTGTTGATCCAGTTTTGATCGCTGCGATCAATGTGAATCTTCTTTTCCTTTCCTTTTCTCTTTATCCTTCAATCACTCTATCTTTTATGTTGTCCTTATATCTCTCCTATTCTATAAAGGATTGGGAAACTCCTAGGACTTCAATTGATATTCGCAGTTTTCTGGGCCTTGCCGGTTATTATCGGAGATTCATTGAGAATTTTGCTCGGATTGCTGCACATTTCCTTGCTTTGACTCGTAAGAATGTTAAGTTTTACGAGAGTATTTGAGTTATGGTGGATAGACTGACCAAGTCCGCTTATTTCATTCCGGTCAAGTCTATTCGCTCTGCTTCCGGTTTGGCTGTGATCTATGTGAGGGAGATTTTTCATCTTCATGATGTTTCTTTCAGTATCACTTATGATAGAGATCCCATATTCACCAGTCAGTTTTGGAGAGTCTTTCTGAAATCATTGCGTACTCACCTGAATCTGAGCAATACTTACCATCCACAAACCGACGATCAAACGGAAAGAGTGAATCAGATTCTGGAGGATCTTCTTTGTTCTTGTGTTCTTGATTTCTAGAGGATCTTGGAAAGACCATCTCCATCTCGTCGAATTTACCTATAACAGTTATCAGGTATAATTTCAATCTTCTGTTTATCTTGTCTTAATCCTTTATCTATCTTCTTTACCTTTTGTATCCAAGCTAGTATTGCAATGTCTCAGTTAGCTGCCCTTATGGACGACCTTGCAGATCTCCATCTTACTGGATAAAAATCCGGTAATCGTTCAGTTCATTGGTCCTTTCCGCATTGTGGGAAATTTGGTTCTTTGGCTTATCGTCCGGATTTGCCTGAGAAGTTTTATGTAGTGCATAATGCATTCCATTGTTTCTCATCTTCGTCGGTATCTTTATGATCCATCTCTTATTGTTTCGCCTTCTGCTCTCGAGAGTTTGGATATTGAATCAAACCTTACTGTCGAGAGGGAGCCGCTTCGTATTGTCGATTGAGGTACGAAACAGCCGAGAAGGAAATCTGTTATCCGGGTCATAGTACAGTGTTGTACTGATGATCGGAATCGTACCTGGAGACGGAGGAGAGCATACGTGCTTCGAATCCAGAATTGTTTGTTTCAGGTATTATTCTCTGTTCTATCTTACCGTTCTTTGTTCTTTCGTGTCTCGTTCCTTTTCGAGGATAAAAGTTTTGAGTGAAGGAGAGTGTAACAACCCATAATTTTTGTAAATATTTTTATTAAATTTTTATTTTGAAAACTTTGATTTTTAAATCATTTAAAAGTGAATTTTTAGAATTTTCCAAAGTAATTTTGGATTTTGTTTATAATTTTTTTCCAAATATAATAAATTAATGATTTTCTGGAAATTTTATATTTTGGTCAACTTTGGTCAAACTTTGACTTTTGGTTGAAATTTTAAAATTTGAATTTTAAATTCTAATCTTTTTCTTTGAAGCAGTATTTGACTCTGATATATGTTTTGCTTTTCGTTTTGTAAAATTCTGTTTTATACTTTCTAAAATTTGATGAAATTCAGCATTTTACACGCAGTTATTTTCTGTAGTTTATTTTCTATTTTCTACGTTCATTTTTCTATTTTCCTATGTTCATTTCTCATTTCTCATTTTTATTTTCTATTTTTATTTTTTTTAGACTTTGATTTATTTATTGGATTTTTATTTTTGATTTTGGCTTTGGAAATTTCAAGAGACTTTGGTTTCTCTTTATATAACTTATGTCTTTTTATTTGCCTAGCTCTTCACATCCATAGCCGTCCATTTTATTGTCATTAGCCATGCTTCTCATTTTCTAATTCATGTACAAAAAATTCACTTCTCCTCCTCATTTCAATTCTAGAAAATAATATACAAGTTCATGGCTTCCTTCTCTTCCTCCTTTTCATTTTCTTTTTCCCTCTTTTGCTTTGCTTTGCTCAAGCATGGTTCGGCCATCAAGCTTCTAGCCAACCTCATCACCACTTAACCACCACCATGACCGAACACAACCACTCTCCATTACCACCAAACCCAAGGCCGTGACCACCATAATGCAAATACATCACCAAACTATGCATACAAACCTAGCCGAGCCCATATATTCACCATCCCCTTCCTTTTGCCTCGGCCACCACACAAACACCATCACCTCCTTTCCTTGCCGTGGCCAACACCTACACCATGGTCGTGCTTTATGTTGCCTTGACCCAAGACCACACCATGGCCGAGCCAAACAAGCCATAGGGCCGAACCAAAACACATCATAGCCTTTGCCCTTTTGCCTTCCATGTGTTATAACTAGCATCTCTTCACATTCCAAACCATAGCCGTGCATACTTGCCTTGAATCCAACCATGGCCGAGCCTAGCTTACCCTTTTGCATCATGGCCGAGCACACCATGATGATGGCTGAGCCTATTAGTGATGTAGCCAAGCCATTCATTGATTAAAGCAAATGTTATGTCACTTTGATTCATCCTTTTCCATTGTTTTAATCTATATTCTTTTGTATTGAATCATATTTATGTGTTTGGTATTTATTTATATACAAGATTTGGCTCTCCTATCACTCAAGTTCAAAATCATGTTCGTGCTTTGTTGCGCTTTTCAGAGTTTTAGTTGTGTGTCTTGAATTGTTATCTCCAGCTTTAAAAAGGTGAGTTTATACTCTCGACATCGTACGTATATATTTGTGAAACATTGACATGTGAATTGTAGAAATTAATATGCTATGTTCATATATGCCTGTGATATGATTATATGATGTTATATACTGCTTATATATTTGTTACAACACCTGATATGATATTATATGCTCTACTGTTTATTTTATTTCCTGTTTCTCACACTGCAAGTTCCCTTTCACTATGGATTGAAATTATACATACCCGAACAGAAATTAGAATAAGGGAAAATCATTATGAGCTGAAATGATAGGCTCAAGCGATTTATATCTATTTTGTTGGACTTGGGATTGCGGGTTTGAAATGATAGAACCTGGATTTTTCGTTTTAAATTACGGATTGAAATGATACATATCCGTACCACTTGACCTAGGTTAGAAAATATTATATAGACCCGTGGTTTATTTTAAATAATAGTTTTCTGAAATTTTAAGTATTTTGAAATATTAAATATATGTGATTTTGAACTTAAGTTTGATATAATAATTTTCTGTAAATTTGAAGTATTTTGAAATCTTAAAAATATGTGATTTTGAACTTAAGTTTGATATAATAGTTTTCTAAAATCTTTAACTATTTTGAAATATTAAATATATGTGATTTTGAACTTAAGTTTGATATAATAATTTTCTGTAAATTTTAAGTATTTTGAAATCTTAAAACTATGTGATTTTGAACTTAAGTTTGACATAATAGTTTTCTGAATTTTTTTGAGTATTTGGAATTTAAAATTTTAGGAGATTTTAACTTAAATGGGATTTAAATGATTTAAATAAATTTATGGTGATTTTCTATAAGTTAAAAGTGTATGAATGAATTAATGATAAAAAATGTAAATTTTGATTTGACTTAATAATTAAAAATTTAGTGTTAAATGGAATTTTAAGCTTAACTTAGTGATAAAAATATTTTATTTGTGAAATGGGTATTTTTAATAAGGTGTTAAGTTATTGGTTAAAATAAAAGTTAAGTAAAATAGGGTATTTTGACATAATAAATGAATTATGGTTTTAATAGGATATTATTTATAAAATTTTATTTGAGTTAAATCATAAGTTAAGTGATATCTAAATGAATATTTTCTAAAGTGTGAGATATGATTTTATAAGTTAAAAATGGTTAAAATTGAAGTTTTAATGTTTCTGAAATGTTATAATAAATCTGGAATTAGTATTGGTAGCATTCTAAAATGTTGTGGATTTAAGACAGCATTTTCTAAGTGCTGTTGTTGCTGAAAGTAAACTATATTCTGAACTAATAATATATCTACTGTAACACTTTGAAAAATGCTGCTGTTTCTGAAATTAAACTAAATTTTGAAATACTAATATATCTACTGTAACACTTTGTAAGTGCTGCTGTTTCTAAAGCTGAACTGTTTTGAAACTAATATACATACTCCAGCAGTTTATAAGTGCTGTTGTTTCTATAATTTAATGTTTTGAAATACTAATATATCTACTGTAACACTTTATATGTAACGACCTGATATTTTGGACCATTCGCATCCATTATAAGTGTATAGGTAGACACTCATGCCGGAGTTGAATTGCTCAAAATACCGCGTTGTTAATTTAAATTGGCAAAACTGAACATATACAGTAAATAAAATAATCACAGATCACAGACACAGAGTAATAATTGCAGCGGAAATAAAAGAGATAATAGTTCATGAAACTACTATATAAATATATGGGTTACATCAGAGTTAAAACAGATACAACAGATAAGTAATACGATACATCAGTTTACAAATCAGAATACATCACTGGAATCATCAAATACTGAAAGCTGAATAGATGGCTGGATCTTCAAGCAAAGCTCCAACTTCAAAGGTGAGTCTCGAATACCGGTACACTCAGTCTGACCCGAGCGTAAAGCAAAAACACAAGACACTCGAGTCAGGATTAACATTCTTATATTAATAAATCCAACTCCAGTGAAATAGCAATTGAAATACAAGTAACTTAAAGGATGTTTGGAATAACCATCCTTTAAGGATCCGTTAAACTATCTACTAGGTAGTAATGTACGCTAAGTAGATAATGTCTATCAGTAATATAAAGATATCAAAATAGTGTTAAGTCATGGCCCATTCCACCCTTAACACATTTTTATTCCCAAAAGCATATACAAGACCGTAGTTTCCCCAAAACCGAAAGTCACCAGAGGGCAATCCATATACTAAAGGTACAAACCAAAATCGTAGTGGTCGCGAATAAAGGGATACAAGTATGACAAGGCACATGAGGCAATACCCAAGGTAGTGACACTACCGTTTGCCTGATCCGGACTGGTGAGAACGCAACGCCGCAACGCCCGCAACACCGTGAAACAACACTCCCAAAATCAAGGGTGCACCAATCGACAACAAGTAATGAGTAGTTCGAAGAAGTGTGTCCACTTGAGGTATCTAATCCTCCATTGGCCCGGCACGGCTCCTGTTTTAGTCATTTCCAATTTGACACAAGTGTCAAGGCTATCCATTATCGTTCTCTTTCTTCAGTCATCACGAACATCATTTCCAACCACTTCATTCTGGATCATCACTCCGCGTATAGTTATTAAAGTGGTTTCCGGTTTAGACAAAGAGTATGTCCATAACCGATTCCGGTCTCTTTAATAACTTTCGTAATTATTACGCCGATTAGTCGTTTGTTTATTTCAAAACCAAATCAATTTCAATTTCAATTTCAATTAGAATTTTATAAACCAATATTTCATTTGTCTTTCTAAACCAATTTCCAAAATTTGCGTTTCAAAACTTCCAAATCATAATTTCAAAATCTTATAATTCAATTTCAATTTTCATTTACAAAATTCAAATATTGATTCAAGTTCGTATAAAAGTTTCATTTCGAAATCATTTAAATTAATTTAATTTAACATTCAAATCAATTTAACTTCATTTATCGATTTCATTCAATATTTGTTACGTTACTTTATCATTCAAAACAATTTCTATTAAATTTCCAATTCATTAAATCAATTTCTTAAGTTCAACTTCATTAAATCAAAACTTACAATTTTGAATTAAATTAAATTCGTCAAATCAATTCTTTCAATTACAAGTCTTACATTAATTCCAAAAATATCACATTTTCATTTCTTGTTAAAGAAATTCAATTTCACTTATTTACTTTCTTAAATAATTTTCCCAAAACTTACTTAATAAAGAAAACTCAATTTCAATTATTTACGAAGTAAAATTCACTTATTCAAAAGTTCAATTTTTCTTATTAAAGAATTTCAATTCAATTTAATCATTAAATAATTCAATCTTATTTAATTATTAAATAATTCAAAACATAATTATTAAATAATTTCAAAGTTTTATAATTTCAAACTTAATTAATAAATCATTTCAAACTTAATTCAATCATTTCTTAAATTTAACAACGTTCTTTCATCAATTACATTTGTTAATATTTTGTCTCAGATTATTAAACATTAACATTTTCCTTTCATTAAAATTTAAATTTCAACTTCATTTCAAAACCATATTATTTATTCAAATAAAATCTTTGTTTATTTTTAAATCAAGTTATTGACCAATTGGGTTTTATTTAATTCTCTATCCTAGGTCAAAGTTCAATTTGGGTATTTATCATTTCAACCCGATTCCAATTCAATTCAAAATCAAAGCATATCAAAGGGAACTTGCAATGTGATAACTGGGATGGTGTCAAAGTAAATAAACAACAATAACAACAAACAATAACAATCCAATAATCAATTTAAATAATCCCGAAATAATCGTATTAATTCGCATTGTTATTTGTACGAATTAATATAATTATTTCTAGAATCTACACTATCATTTCATGTAGATTAAAGATTATTACACTAATATTTATACGGTTCTTCACTTGTAATTCGATTTCAATTTTAACACTACAACAATTAATCCAATATACGTTCAATGGTTCAAAGTGTAATTAAACAAATCTTACGTGTTAATAAATTTAATAGTTAAAGGGGTCATATTATACCAATGTCATTTAATCAAATTTAACACATATCAAATCTAACTATCCTACGTCAATTTCAATTTCCAATTATTTATCACTTACATCATTAACAATTTAACGTCCAATATAAACATCAAACAATCAATCATTTAACAACCAACTGGATTATCATTGCATATATAACAGATAATGGTGTCAGATGTCACAGGTGAACTGATACAGGTAATAGCATATATAATAGTGTAATTAACTAACAACAGTATATTTCAATTGTCGTTTCAATTGAAATCAGATTTATTAAATATATGGACATTAATCGTGTGATTGCTCACCTTTCGAGGCTAGAGAGATGAATAGACAACGAAGTCGAGTCACGAATCACAAGCACGACTTTCGAAATAAACTAGATTGGCACGAATCGACGAGCACAGCTGTTAAATATGAATTTCCGAAATCAAATCAGAACAGGATCGATGAAAGTAAATGGTATCAGTGTACATATATATATAACCATATTCCAAATTTAAACACATAGAATATATATAAATATTTCAAAAATCAAATTTTAAACGTATATTTTCAAATCGATATTTAATTCAAACAAAAAAATTTTAGATACATATATCTCAATCATTGTTTAAATAGAAACGCACATTTTAAAACCAACATATCTATATATTACTTTAAAACACCCATATAGCAAAAATACAAACGCAACATATATTTTATCATTCCAAAATATCCGCATTTCATAAAATCCATATATATAATAACGCGTGCAAACTTACTTATATTATAAACCATTATATAGTATGTTTTAACTAACCGTATAACTTATAAAATGTAAAGTAGCAAGTTATACTTAAATATCATATCCTTAAATCCACACTTATATGTACATGTATTCTTAGATAAAATCTCAACATACTTTATATACAATACCTCATATTCAATATATATACTACAAAACCATATGAATAATACCTGTAACTAAATATATATGCTTAGGTAATATATAAAATGCTATAACAACTAGTAAGATTAAAACTATAAACAACCAACTATAAACTGTTTATTACAATATATATACCTCAACAGCAATGAAAGATTGAAGACCTGTGTTTAACTTAACCAAATCTTCTTTTATGTATACTGAAAAATTCTTTTTCGCATCACTAACAAAACAAAATAACTTTTATAACCATGACTGCTTAGAGATATAATAATAAAAATCAATACACAACTGGTTTGTATAACATATACTACTTATAAAATAAAATATACGGTCCAAAATATATAATACAAACCTATCTATATAATATGATACGTACAAATGGAATGTATAGGTTAGTATAAACAAATATTACCCAATTTACTTTAACATATAATAGTATACTTTATATAACTATATAATTACACTTCCAGTATAAATATGCAGACCCACAAAAATAATATGTAGACAACTAAATATTTAAGCAAGTAAATGGAATCGTATAAATATTCAGGAAAGCAAAGAACTGTTTTTCACAAAATGCAATCTACAAACCAAGGAACAAAATATGCATATGTGTACTATTATATGCATTACTGTTATAAGTACAACTCTACAGAAACTATACATATTACTAACCTTACATGTACACATTGTACTACACTATTAAGTCATTACAAAATATACTTTTAAATTATAGATTTTAAAATAAAGTCTTCATATATATTAAAGTACGCATACAGTCTTAGCAAAATTCACAGGCAATATTTGCCACCCAAACTGTACATATATAATATCCATATTTGAAACCAAACTCATACTATACTTCTTTAAACTAGTATACTGTAAACAAGGATCAGAGTGTACAACCAAATAGTATGCATAACTAATATGTGCAATCTATATATACCGTATTAAAATTTACTGTAACATAAAAAAAATCTTACGCTTAACCTTATATATACTGATAGATACCACAAAATAAACTGTTTATCATGTATATAACGAATATATAATACATATATATACCTATGAGTAATAAGAAGAGACAGGCGGCAATCGACTGGAGGTGCGATCAAGCTGGGGAATGACAGGAAGGGGGTTCGGCCATGATCTAGTTGGACAGAGTGGGCTAGGCTGAGGAAATTTATGGCGATCAGCTGCTCGCGGAGGGGATGGGCAAGTTGGACACGGCGCTGTCAGAGGTGGCGAAAGGTTGGAGAGGACAGCGGGTTCGAGTGACTATTCGAGAGTGCTAGGCGCGATGGGGATACAGCTGTGAAGCGGGAAGATCGGAGGCGAGATAACGGAGGAAGCTTCTAAGGTGATGGCAGGCTTCGCTGGGGTTTGAGGTGAATGAAGCACGGTTGGTTGAGGAGACTCTCGGGCTTGGTTTGATGGGTTATAGGGTCAGCATGGGTCTCAGCGTGTGTGGAAGGCGAGCAACCAGATCTGGGTGAGGATGAAGGAGAAACAAAATAGACGCTTTGCAAAATGAAAGTCACAAAATTTTCTACAGGAAATAACATGCAAGCTGTACATTTTATTATAAATTTTGTTTTTCAATTGAATTGAGCACTGGTCCAGAGAATTAATAAACATTGGAACCAATGAAAAGCAAAATAGTAAGCACGAGAATTTTGGAGATATAAATACAAACAGCTGTAATTTTTGGGAATTTCAAAAGCCAATTGCTGTTCAAATTTAAACGGTGGAATATGAAAAGTATGGGAAGCTAAAAAGCCCAATTACGGAACCGATACTGAAATCGTTCTTTAGATTTCGTCGCACATCGGACTTCCAAAATGCACAAACGAATATACCGTAGAGATCAGCATGACGAGATGATCAAAACGGTATACAGATATCAGTGATTTGATTGAATTATAAAAATTCGAATTTTCTACTAGCGGAAAATGCAGCAAAAACGCAGGAAAATAAGATCGACGGAGATAAAGATGTCCGAATTTTGAAAAACGAAAAATAGCGTTTGCTCAAAAGATGGTTTAGAATTTTTCTATGTAAAAATATTTAGGTTTCGAAAACATTTTATTTTCATCGCTTTTTAACTGATTAAATTGAAGTGAATTTACGCGCGAAATAAACTTTCATATTTTCGGATGAAAATTTACCAGTCGCTATGTTTAACTAGACGTATTCCAAATATTAAATTTTTTTATTTCAAAATTTTATCGTTTAAAATTTTGCAAAATTTCAATTAATTACGTTGTTAAAAACCGGTGAAATTTATGGGTCGTTACATTATAAGTGTTGTTGTTTCTGAAAATACAATGTTTTGAAATTTTTGTAATTGAATGAATGAACTCAGGAAAATGCTATAATTCTGGAAATTGAATATTTGATTTGAAAGTATATTGAATTTAAATTTAATGGTTAAATGAATATGTTATGATTCAAAGTTATGATTTCAAAGTGTTGTGAATTTCAAGGTTCTGATTTCCAAAGCGTTTTGATTTTTAAGACTTATGATTTTGAAAGTATTATTACTTTGGAAAGTGATATGATTTTTGAAATGGATATTATTGAAGAGAAAATGGTATTGTTTTGATATGGTTTAAAAATAGATATGTTTGGATTTGAAAATATAAACCATTTTGGAGTTTATAACCACGGGTTATAATAACGATTGGTTGTTAAAGAGACCGAGATCGGATATGGACATACTCTCTGTCGATACCGAAAACCACTTTTACAACTGTGTACGTAGTGGAGATTATAGAATGAAGTAGGATGGTGGCGACGATTCCTATTGAGGTATATACGTGGACCCGACTCATGTGAGTTGGCATAAGGTGGCTAAAACAGGAGCGATTGACGGGCCAATGAGGTAGCTCCTCTGATCGGACACACTTTTTCGTATACCATTCTATTACTTTATGATTGATTTGATGGCCATCCTCGATTTTTGATTTTGGGAGTGTGTTCCAAGGTGGGCGGTAGTGGCTGCTATGCGTTACCACCAGTTCGGATGCGTAATTGGTATATCGACCCTGGCATTGCCTCGTTGTGCTGTGTCACCTACCATAGCGAGCTTTACTACGAGTTTGGTTTTGTGTCGTAGCCTGTGGAGTATTTAGGGTAGCCCCCGATCTGGAGGTACGCTGATACTGGATAGACTACTGGGACTATTATGTGTTAAGGGGGATATAGGTAACTCCTTAACGCTATTTAAAAGTAAGTTTATTTTACTATTAGACATTATTATAATAGCGAATATTACTACATAGTAAATAGTTTAACGGATCCTTAGAGGATGGGCGATCCCAAGCATCCTTTAAGTTACTTATGCATTTTTATTACAGTTCACTTGAGTTGATTTACATTGTATAAGTATGTATGTCCTGACTCGAGTGTTTTGTGTTTTTGCTTTATGCTCGGGTCAGACTGAGTGATACAGTATTCAAGACTCACCTTTGGAGCTAGAGTTCCGCTTAGATCCATTTATTGATTCCTCTTTCAGTTATCCAGTTGATTCTAGTGATATATTCTGATTTGTAATAGATTATTGTATTGAGACTTCTGTTGTATCTTGTTTTACTCTGATGTATATATATGGTAGCTTCATGAACTACTATTTCTTTGCTTCCGCTGCATTGTTATATTACTCTGTGTTTGTGATCTGTGATTTATTTACTGTATATTCTGAGTTTTGCCAAATTTTATTTACAATCTATTGTTTTGAATTATTCAAGTCCGACATGTGTGGATTTATTGTCGATTTGAATGGTCTAAAATAGTGGGTCGTTAGACATGAGGGAGGAGGAATGAGAGCTTCGAAGCTTGCGTGAAGAAGGTAAGGGAGTTGAGTCACTATGGCGGTTGCATGCATGGAGCAGGTTGTGTGGTGGTGGGCCGTGGGGCTTGCTTTGGAAGTAGGTGAGACATATCTTAGTTAAGTATTAGTTAGTTTATTAATTAGTAAGAAATATTTAGTTTAAAATTAGTTTGAAAGAAATAGCTTACGGGTTGGTATGCTGTGCATTTTGCATGGGTAAGATTTGTTTTTAATTGGTTAAGTAATTGAATTATTTTGATTTTAGTTATTAAAGATTTAAACTTTGAAAATTTATAACTTCCCCATATGAAGTCTGTTTAACCCGCGTTCTTTAACGTTAAATTCGTATTAACGAATAGAACAAACTAGCGTAGTTTATTGACACATTTAGAAAAGTATAAAATATTGATAAAATATTTGTGACATTTTTATTAGCAGAACAAATCCCCATTCTGCTATTATAAACTGTGTAATTTATTTTTATTCGATAATTGATCTATTTGACATTGATTGTTAATTATTTAATAGATGCATTATTATTTATTATTGTTGTTGATTGATTGTTGGTTGTTTGGATTGCGCTCGACCAGTTTATAAGCAATTAATTTTTCATATGCATGGGTGGGGTAGAAAACAATTGTAGGCTAATACCTTGTGATTTATCTCACGATTTGACCGAAAAGGTGTTTAGCGATAATATTAGTTTATTTAATTATTACATTAGTTATAATTATTTAAATTTTAAAGTTTGAACTTAAATTTAACAAAGTTGTTTTAGTGATGGTTTTTACAAAAGAATTTGTTGTGAAATGTTTTACGTAATATGTGAAAATAAATATTTTTGTTAATAAGTATTGGAAAGTGACTTTATATAAAGATTTATATAAAGAATGGTTTATAAAAGTGTTTATTGAATATAGGGAATTTCTAAAGCTTAAATCCTAGTGAATTTAAAACTGGTTTCAAATAGTTTCTTTCGAAATTAAATCGAGAATTGGTCGAAGAGATTATTTTTGAAATTGAGTATATTACTAATAAGTTTAATATGAATTCGTAAATCGAAATGTGAAAATTGAATCCAAACTTTAATTTGATTACTCATACGAAGTCGATGCAACATGTTTAGTCTCTTAAATTATTGTACCTATATCATGTGATTTGAATTTACTTACATAAGAATATATAGTCCTAACTCGAGTGTATTATCTTTTCATTACGCTCGGGTCTGCCCGAGTTGTTTCAGTTCTCGAAGACATTAGTACTTGAAGACGAAGATGGAGATTGGAAGACCGTACTTTCTATTATTATTCGCTACATTATATTGGTATGTTCAGTTAAATGTATCTCTCTGATAATATTGAAATGGAATCAAATTTATATTGATAAACAGCTTTGTAATTATGTTATTATTATATTTTATCCTTCCCCTATGAGATTCTATATATTGTTCTTTTCTCTTCTTTTCTTTTCTTGTAAAATCCCCTTGATAATTCATCTTTTTGAACGATTCAGATCGGACATATATGGTTTATTGTCGACTTAAATTGACCAAAAAGGCGGGTCATCACACTTGGTATTAGAGCTGAAGGTTAAGCAAGAACCTTAGCTTTGTTAGGATTAACTCATTATAGATAGGGTCAGTAGTACCTAGAATGAGTTAAGAGTTGAGAGAACGTATTTGTAATTTGTATATATATATATATATACTAGTATTTTGTAAACTTATTATAACTTAAAACTATTGGAAAATTTAGTTGATTAAAAGTTGTATATTCAATTTAAGCAAACATATACAATTGTGAAATGATTCTATATGAGATATGATTTATATGATTTAAGATTGAAAAGAAATCCAAGCTGAAAATTTGAGAATCTGAATTCCGGATACTTGAAATTGATTTCAGATTTTGAAAAATATATTATATACTATTTGAAAGGTATTTTTCCGAATAAGAAATGTTTTCAAAACGATTTTCAAAATGATTTCAAAGAAAATAAAGGTCTAAAACTCGCTTCTATTTCTATAGAATAATTTCGATGAGGATGACCGCATTTTCGACGTTCATTTTCGAGTTTCAAAGTGTGGGAGGCCACTTTAGTAGCTTTGCTACACGTTTGTTTAATGAAACTGACTTTGATTCAAATCCCTGAAGTATGATTTGATATTCAAAAAAAACGTATATATCTATTTGAAATGAACCCGGTGTTTAATTCTTGAGTTTTCAGATTGAATGGTACTATGAACACTTGTACCCTATGCATTTGGATTGATTGATGTATTGATTATGCATCTCCTTGAGATGATTGATTGCTGATTTCCAGTTTCTAATTGGAATACGACTTTTCCGACTTTTCCGATTAGTCGAACTGTAACGACCCAGAATTTGACCACTTTAAAATATACTTGTAACAACCCTAGATTTTGGCCTATATTTTAAATTTTGACTTTATTTTATTTTAAATTATTTTAAACTTGTTTTATTTCAAACATTTCATTTTAAATATAAATGTTGACTATTAAGTGATTTATAGTTCAAACTAGTATAAATTGGATATTTCACTGAAAAGTGAATTTCTATTGAAACTGGTCAAACTTTGACTTTTGAACTTTAAATTTAAATATTTCAAATTCTTAAATTTTATCTTTTATTATGAAAATAGATTTAGTTCCATGGATACAGCTTTTCGTTTCGTTGGAAACGGAGTTAAATTGTGAAAGTTATGTATATTTCAATATTGTGTGTAAACTGATGTATTTAGCAATATTGTCTATTTTAAATTATATTTTATTTGTCATATTTTGTTCTAATATGTGTTAGTATTTTATTTTATGTATAATTTTGTCTTTTAAATAATTTAAAGTGATTATATAATTTTTCCAAAGCGTATTGAATTTATTTTCTATTTTTAAAGGCTAGTTTCTATTTTTCTGCTATTTTCTTCAATTAAATTATATTTAATTAAAATTTATTTATTCATTTTGTGAATGCATTTTTATTTTATGTTATTATCTTTGTTTATAAATGTTTTACAAGTCCATAAACTTTTTCCAAAGTTCATTGCATTTATTTTTCATATTTTCAAGACTAGTTGCAATTTTTGCTGTTTTACTTAATTAAATTTTATATAATTAATAATTAATTAATTTATTTTTGTTTATTTACTAAATTTTCGTATTTTATCTGAGTTTAGATATATTTTTCAGTTATATAAAACTTAAAAAGAAATTAGAGGAAATATGAAAAGTTTTAAACTATTGAAATTCCTATGGCTTTTCACCTCCCGACCTTTCACTTTCTCAACTCCTCTCTTCAATGTTTTTGGCCATGCATACCCTATTCTTTTCAGCGGACTTCTTTTCATTTTTTTCACGCAAACACTTCTCTTTCTCCTCCAAAAAAATCACGGCCATGGCTTCAAAATTTTGGGTAAAAATTCCTTCTTTCTTCCTTGTTTTCTATGTTTTTTCTATTGAAACTGCATATGCTCTCTACCTTCATAGTTTGGTTCCTCCTCCTCCAGGCTTTGGCCGACCACCATGACCCCCTTCCTCTGACCATCACCCATCCTAGCAACCCTCCTCCTCAGGCCTAACCAATCCAAGTCCAAGATCTACACAAAATCCACCAAAAACCATCACAAACTATCACTTATGACCTAGAATTGTCATCTCCTCCTTCTACCACCTTTTGCCACCACTACCTCCACCACCACCACCTCTGGCCCACACTCCAGCCACCACCTGACCACCACATATCATGGCCAAGCCACATCAGCAAGGGGCCGAACCCTATGGTGCAACAAAAGCCACACTTTGCCTTGAAACCCTTTGGTATTCCATTGCCTTCAACACCTTGTAACTTCCACTCACCTTCATCACCTTGTAGCCGCACCTTTTCCAGACCATACCTGATCCAAACCATGCCTTTAGCCGTGCCATTTCAGATCTGGAGCTGAAGCATAGGTGGTAGTAAGCAAGTGCAAACACTTTGACTTTGTTTATGCATCCATTTCTAGCATTGTTTATTGAATTTTTGGGTTGAAATCTTATGTTGTTTGTAATTGTTTGGTTTGAATGTGACAAGGCAATTAGCTTTGGCTCTCCCACACTCAAATAATTATCATGCTCTCGTGCCTCTGGAAATCTTTGTTGTGCGTTTGTGGTTGTCATCTCCAGCTTGAACAAGTGAGTAATTCTCACCAGACAATGTGTACTTATATAACTAGTAAACTGACACCATTTGAATCTGTAAAATTATATCATCCTGTTGTAACTGTTATATTATGATCATATAATGTTTACCCCTGTTATTACATATGTTATATCATCTATTACTATTATCTCATGCTATTCTGTTTATTTATATCAGTTTATCACACTGCAAGTTCCCTGTAGATTAGAATCACTATGGGTTGAAATGATACATACCCGAACGGACTTTAGAATAAGGAAAAATCGTTATGGGCTGAAATGATAGGCCTGAACGGTTTTTATTTATTTATTTATATTACTTGGGATTGCGGGTTTGAAATGATAAAACCCGGTTTTTCTTTGTAAACTGCGGATTGAAATGATACATATCCGTATCACTTGACCTAGGTTAGAAAATTATATACAGACCCGTGGTTTATATATTTTTTTGAAATTTTTAAAATACTTTTTTTTAATGTAAATATTATGGTATTTTGATTTAAATTTCATTAAAATGATTTCTATAAAGTATTTGTGATTTTCTACAAATTAAATAAGTGAATTAAGTAAATGGTGAAGTAGAATTTGAAATATAAGTTAATTTTGGAATTTATGATTTTGTTTATAAATGGAATTTTTGTAAAGTAAGAAAATATGACAAATTTGATTTAAAGATGAATTTAATGATTTTTATTAAGTAATAATAATGTTTTAAAGGTGTTAATGATTTTGTATAAATTAAAATATGGAATAAATGAACATTTAAGCTGAATTTGGAAATATAACTTAAATTGAATTTTGTGAAATTTGTTTAAAAGTGAAATTTTAATTAAGTAAAATAAATGGAAATAAGCTATATTTTTGGAAATTTAAACTTAGTTGTTAAGTTAATAATTTAATTAAAGAAATGAAAATTTAATTGTTATTAAATTTGATTTTTGTATGGAAATTTGACTTTATAAAATCATAGAAATAAAGGTATTTAAATGATTGTGTTAAATGTGAAATATATGATTTTATAAGTTAAAATGATTTATATTAAAAGTTAATTATTTGTGGAATTGTAAATAAAACTCTGAATATGATTTAACAGCATTTTGAAATGTAATGTAAAGGATATTACAGCATTTTGTAAATGTTGTAGTGTTTTAAATGAACTAAAGGGTTAATTTGAAATAAAGGCTATTATAGCACTTTGTAAGTGCTATAGTGGTTAAACTTAACATGTAAGTTAATTGAAACTTAAAAGAAATCTATTACAGCATTTAACGTTGTCTTTTGTTAATTAACTGTTTTAAACTATAACTTTACGTAGCATTTTATAAGTGCTACGGAAACTATATTTTGTTGTTTTAAATTAATTTTAATGAAAAATAATCTCTGGAAAATGATATAATTTTGGGAAATTAAATGTTAAATTTCTAAAGATAATGAAGAGATATTTAAGTGGAAGAATTTGATTTCTAATGTGAGTTTAAAATGGTATTTAAATTTAATAAAATGAATGGATTTAAATGGTATTTAAATGAATAAAAATGAATGGTGTTTTGAATAATATTTTGATATTGTGAAATGAGTTTGAAATGATACTTGATTTCTGACTTATTTAATTTATTTGATAAATGAATATTTGAAGTATATATCAATTGAGTTTATTTAAATGATATTGGATTTATGAAATGTCGGAGATTTAAAGTTTTGAAATATACTAAAGATTGAATATTGTATTTTGTGGATTTAATCTATATTGGGAATTGATAAGATTTGAAACGGTTTGTTGGTAAACTGTAATTGAATTGAAATTTGATGGTTTGAATTTAATAAGTTTGTAAATGTATAGAATTAAAAGATGATTTTAAATATATGATTTCGAAATGCTGTGATTTTCAAAGTATAATGATTTCAAATGTTTTGTTTCAAAAGAGTTATAACTTTGAAAGTATAGACTATTTGAAAGGTGAATATATGTTTGAAATGGAAATGATGTTGTTTTGAAATGAACATAGTTTTGAAATAAAATGATTTTGGTTTCGAAGTATAACTATCAAAGATATGATATTTTGATATATAAAAATGATTTGAAATAAAGTTTGAAAAGATATAATATTTTGATGTAATAAAATGATTTGAAAAGAAGTTTGAAAGGATACGATATTTTAGAATATTGAAATGATTTGGAAATGATAAATCTTTATTTTGATAAAGACATGATTTTGAAATGATATCTTATTTTGAAGTAAAGTATTGTTTTTAAAGGTTATAACCACGGGTTATAATAACGATTGGTTGGCAAAGAGACTGGGATCGGATATGGACATACTCTCTGTCGATACCGAAAACCACTTTGACAACCGTGTACGCGGTGGAGATTCCAGAATGAAGTAGGATGGTGGCGACGTTCTTAAGGTATGTTACGTGGACCCAACTCCCGTGAGTTGGCATAAGGTGGCTAAAACAGGAGCGATTGACGGACCAAGGAGGTAGCACCTCTTATCGGACACACTTCTTCGATACCATTCTATTACTTGTGATTGATTTGGTGGCCACCCTTGATTGGGAGTGTTGTTCGAGGTGGGCGGTAGTGGCTGCTATGCGTCACCACTAGTCCGGATGCGTAATTGGTATATCTACCCTGGCATTGCCTAGTTGTGCCGTGTCACCTACCATATCGAGCTTTACTACGATTATGATTTTAAGATCCGACCGCGTTAAGGTTCTCCATCCCCTTAACGCTATTTTCTATATGATTATACTTTACTTATGTAGACACTATTATAATAGCGAATATTACTACATAGTAGATATTTTAACGGATCCTTAAAGAATGGGCGATCCCAAGCATTCTTTAAGTTACTTGTACCTTTATTACAGTTCACTTGAGTTGGTTTACATTATATAAGTATATATTGTCCTGACTCGAGTGTTTTGTGTTTTGCTTTACGCTCGGGTCAGCCTGAGTTATTCACAGATTTGGATTTCCACTCGCTTGGAGATTTGAATCGCTGGAGATTATCTGCTTGTCTTGTCCTATCTATTTCAGTTCCGTTGTTCTACTCAGCTTGTACTTGGTTATCTTATTTATACTTCTGTTGTACTCTATTTCTTCTATTGTATCTTATGTACTCTGATATATTTATATAGTAGCTTCATGAACTACTATTTCTTTTACTTCCGCTGCATTATTTTACTCTGTGTTTGTGATCTGTGATTATATTTATTTACTGTATATTATGAGATTTGCCAAATTTTATTTACAACGCGGTATTTTGAGCAATTCAATTCCGGCATGAGTGTCTACTTATACACTTATAATGGATGCGAATGGTTGAAAATATCGGGTCGTTACAGTTGGTATCAGAGCGAGGTTTTGAGGCAAAACTCAGCATATAGAGTAGATTTATTTACAGAATCACTTTCGTTCGAGTTTGAATCTTTTCCTCTTGATTCGAATTTCCTTTTAATTTTTGGAACGTTCCCTGCGGTTCCAAAATTCATTCTTGTCCCTCACTATTCATCTTCTTTTGATTCTGGAGTATCCCATAACTCCGCTTCGAATGAGCTTTATAGTGAATTGGTGGTCTCGCCAATATTCTAATAACTTGTAAAAGGGGGAAAACTCCTTTACAAATTTGCATCGATTCACCAGAGATTTATATTTATCCTTGGTTTAGATGCTAATATCTTTTGTTATTCCAAACTCTATCTCTTGAGATCGGATGTAGATTTACCCCAGGAAAATCCACATTTGCTCTTATTCATTAAGTCACGGTTGACCCGGTTAAGGTTGCCCGCGATTTATCTAAGCTTATCCATCTTTATATTTTGTTAATTAATCATCTTGTCTTTGTTTCTAAACTATATCCAACATTTTGAATTGTACTTTTAAATCTATATTTTATTATATATTGTGTTGTTTGAGTTGTTGATGTCGATTTGGGTTTCCGATCGATTCATCTGATCAACGCTATCGATAGGATTTCTACAACACTTTGACAGAACAAACCGATACAATATTATTTTAAAATTTGGTTAATTAAATAAATTTTAATATATAAGTAAATTTATGGAACTTAATAAATTGATTTAAATTGATAATTTGAAGTGATAATACTTGATTTATCATTTATTGTTCTACAAATGAATTTATAAATAGTTGTTTATAAATTTATTTGGGAACTGAAATGAATTTAAAACAAGAAATTTAAAGAGTTTAATTTCCGATGGATTTCAAACCTTGTGTTTAAAATTTTTAAAAGGATATTATTTAAAGTATTTTTGAATAATTTTTTTTTGTCTCTAAAGGATTTTAAAGTTTAAAAATTAAGTGCTCTTCTCTTTGTCGCTGGAAAATAATTTCGGTGATGACTGCAGCATCATCGACGTTCATTTTCGAGTTTCGAAGTGAAGAAACCATTCTATAGTCTTGCTACAGCTTTGTTTTGGGAAACTTGATTGATATAAATTTCTAAAATATGATTGATTTATAAAATATATAGATATATGATTTAAATTTGATTTGACAAATTATGTACATACATTTATCTATCTCTAAATGGTTTGAAAGGAATCGGAGATTTTATTCTTAAATTCTATCTTAAATAATAACTTCAAGTATAAAAAGAAAATCAAAATTTTTGAATAGATGATTCAAGCTTGAAATGATTGAATTAGGATGTTTATAGTGTATTAATTTTAGAAAGTTTTATTTGTATAATTCTCAATTGCATTCCAATATAACTTACCTTAATTTTTAGAAGTTAACAATGTAATTGGATAATATACAATATAAAAAGATTTTTATAAATAAAATTTGAGTGGTTATAATAAATATTATACACTTAAATTTTAGTTATAAAAAGATTAACACAGGTAAATAGACTAAAAGGTTAATTGAATAATTTACAATACAAATGATGTTAAGGGAATTAGGAATAAATTAAAACAGTTATAATAAGTGTAAGCATATTTAACATATGTGATAAAATATTTGAGAGGGATAAATTTAATTATAATTAGGAATAAAGAAGAATTAAATTTATTGAATGTTATACACTTAATTTTAATCAAATCATGATTTTAGAGATTGTTTGTTTAAGAAAATTTGATGATAAGATAATGAAATTAGAGATAGTTAAGATTTATTTAACTTGTGTAAAATTAATTATCAGTTAAGCTGAAACCATGAAAATTTCAAACCTAATATCTTATTTTGTTTTTCAAACTTATTACCTAATTTTGTTTTTCAAACTGTCTGTTAGTTGTCCTTATTTTTCCTTATCTTGCTACAGACTGGTATAGGCATCTATCTATAATCTTTTTGCTTAGAAATCTTTCTATAATCTTTGGTACTCATTTTAAATCTAAGCACTGCTTTCCACCCACAGACTGTCGGTCAAGCGGAAAGAGTGAATCAGATTCTAGAGGATCTTTTCGTACTTGTGTTCCTGATTCTGGAGAATCTTGGGAAGACCATCTCCACCTTGTTAAACTTACCTATAACCACAGTTATCAGGTATAATTTCAATCTTTTGTCATATTGTCTTAATCTCATTTCAATTTTATCTTTCCTGTGTTTTCCCGTACTTCATTCCTTTTCGGGGACGAAAAGTTTTGAGTGGGGGAGAGTGTAACAACCCTAGATTTTGGCCTATATTTTAAATTTTGACTTTATTTTATTTTAAATTATTTTAAACTTGTTTTATTTCAAACATTTCATTTTAAATATAAATGTTGACTATTAAGTGATTTATAGTTCAAACTAGTATAAATTGGATATTTCACTGAAAAGTGAATTTCTATTGAAACTGGTCAAACTTTGACTTTTGAACTTTAAATTTAAATATTTCAAATTCTTAAATTTTATCTTTTATTATGAAAATAGATTTAGTTCCATGGATACAGCTTTTCATTTCGTTGGAAACGGAGTTAAATTGTGAAAGTTATGTATATTTCAATATTGTGTGTAAACTGATGTATTTAGCAATATTGTCTATTTTAAATTATATTTTATTTGTCATCTTTTGTTCTAATATGTGTTAGTATTTTATTTTATGTATAATTTTGTCTTTTAAATAATTTAAAGTGATTATATAATTTTTCCAAAGCGTATTGAATTTATTTTCTATTTTTAAAGGCTAGTTTCTATTTTTCTGCTATTTTCTTCAATTAAATTATATTTAATTAAAATTTATTTATTCATTTTGTGAATGCATTTTTATTTTATGTTATTATCTTTGTTTATAAATGTTTTACAAGTCCATAAACTTTTTCCAAAGTTCATTGCATTTATTTTTCATATTTTCAAGACTAGTTGCAATTTTTGCTGTTTTACTTAATTAAATTTTATATAATTAATAATTAATTAATTTATTTTTGTTTATTTACTAAATTTTCGTATTTTATCTGAGTTTAGATATATATTTCAGTTATATAAAACTTAAAAAGAAATTAGAGGAAATATGAAAAGTTTTAAACTATTGAAATTCCTATGGCTTTTCACCTCCCGACCTTTCACTTTCTCAACTCCTCTCTTCAATGTTTTTGGCCATGCATACCCTATTCTTTTCAGCGGACTTCTTTTCATTTTTTTCACGCAAACACTTCTCTTTCTCCTCCAAAAAAATCACGGCCATGGCTTCAAAATTTTGGGTAAAAATTCCTTCTTTCTTCCTTGTTTTCTATGTTTTTTCTATTGAAACTGCATATGCTCTCTACCTTCATAGTTTGGTTCCTCCTCCTCCAGGCTTTGGCCGACCACCATGACCCCCTTCCTCTGACCATCACCCATCCTAGCAACCCTCCTCCTCAGGCCTAACCAATCCAAGTCCAAGATCTACACAAAATCCACCAAAAACCATCACAAACTATCACTTATGACCTAGAATTGTCATCTCCTCCTTCTACCACCTTTTGCCACCACTACCTCCACCACCACCACCTCTGACCTGACCTTCCACCACCTCTGGCCCACACTCCAGCCACCACCTGACCACCACATACCATGGCCAAGCCACATCAGCAAGGGGCCGAACCCTATGGTGCAACAAAAGCCACACTTTGCCTTGAAACCCTTTGGTATTCCATTGCCTTCAACACCTTGTAACTTCCACTCACCTTCATCACCTTGTAGCCGCACCTTTTCCAGACCATACCTGATCCAAACCATGCCTTTAGCCGTGCCATTTCAGATCTGGAGCTGAAGCATAGGTGGTAGTAAGCAAGTGCAAACACTTTGACTTTGTTTATGCATCCATTTCTAGCATTGTTTATTGAATTTTTGGGTTGAAATCTTATGTTGTTTGTAATTGTTTGGTTTGAATGTGACAAGGCAATTAGCTTTGGCTCTCCCACACTCAAATAATTATCATGCTCTCGTGCCTCTGGAAATCTTTGTTGTGCGTTTGTGGTTGTCATCTCCAGCTTGAACAAGTGAGTAATTCTCACCAGACAATGTGTACTTATATAACTAGTAAACTGACACCATTTGAATCTGTAAAATTATATCATCCTGTTGTAACTGTTATATTATGATCATATAATGTTTACCCCTGTTATTACATATGTTATATCATCTATTACTGTTATCTCATGCTATTCTGTTTATTTATATCAGTTTATCACACTGCAAGTTCCCTGTAGATTAGAATCACTATGGGTTGAAATGATACATACCCGAACGGACTTTAGAATAAGGAAAAATCGTTATGGGCTGAAATGATAGGCCTGAACGGTTTTTATTTATTTATTTATATTACTTGGGATTGCGGGTTTGAAATGATAAAACCCGGTTTTTCTTTGTAAACTGCGGATTGAAATGATACATATCCGTATCACTTGACCTAGGTTAGAAAATTATATACAGACCCGTGGTTTATATATTTTTTTGAAATTTTTAAAATACTTTTTTTTAATGTAAATATTATGGTATTTTGATTTAAATTTCATTAAAATGATTTCTATAAAGTATTTGTGATTTTCTACAAATTAAATAAGTGAATTAAGTAAATGGTGAAGTAGAATTTGAAATATAAGTTAATTTTGGAATTTATGATTTTGTTTATAAATGGAATTTTTGTAAAGTAAGAAAATATGACAAATTTGATTTAAAGATGAATTTAATGATTTTTATTAAGTAATAATAATGTTTTAAAGGTGTTAATGATTTTGTATAAATTAAAATATGGAATAAATGAACATTTAAGCTGAATTTGGAAATATAACTTAAATTGAATTTTGTGAAATTTGTTTAAAAGTGAAATTTTAATTAAGTAAAATAAATGGAAATAAGCTATATTTTTGGAAATTTAAACTTAGTTGTTAAGTTAATAATTTAATTAAAGAAATGAAAATTTAATTGTTATTAAATTTGATTTTTGTATGGAAATTTGACTTTATAAAATCATAGAAATAAAGGTATTTAAATGATTGTGTTAAATGTGAAATATATGATTTTATAAGTTAAAATGATTTATATTAAAAGTTAATTATTTGTGGAATTGTAAATAAAACTCTGAATATGATTTAACAGCATTTTGAAATGTAATGTAAAGGATATTACAGCATTTTGTAAATGTTGTAGTGTTTTAAATGAACTAAAGGGTTAATTTGAAATAAAGGCTATTATAGCACTTTGTAAGTGCTATAGTGGTTAAACTTAACATGTAAGTTAATTGAAACTTAAAAGAAATCTATTACAGCATTTAACGTTGTCTTTTGTTAATTAACTGTTTTAAACTATAACTTTACGTAGCATTTTATAAGTGCTACGGAAACTATATTTTGTTGTTTTAAATTAATTTTAATGAAAAATAATCTCTGGAAAATGATATAATTTTGGGAAATTAAATGTTAAATTTCTAAAGATAATGAAGAGATATTTAAGTGGAAGAATTTGATTTCTAATGTGAGTTTAAAATGGTATTTAAATTTAATAAAATGAATGGATTTAAATGGTATTTAAATGAATAAAAATGAATGGTGTTTTGAATAATATTTTGATATTGTGAAATGAGTTTGAAATGATACTTGATTTCTGACTTATTTAATTTATTTGATAAATGAATATTTGAAGTATATATCAATTGAGTTTATTTAAATGATATTGGATTTATGAAATGTCGGAGATTTAAAGTTTTGAAATATACTAAAGATTGAATATTGTATTTTGTGGATTTAATCTATATTGGGAATTGATAAGATTTGAAACGGTTTGTTGGTAAACTGTAATTGAATTGAAATTTGATGGTTTGAATTTAATAAGTTTGTAAATGTATAGAATTAAAAGATGATTTTAAATATATGATTTCGAAATGCTGTGATTTTCAAAGTATAATGATTTCTAATGTTTTGTTTCAAAAGAGTTATAACTTTGAAAGTATAGACTATTTGAAAGGTGAATATATGTTTGAAATGGAAATGATGTTGTTTTGAAATGAACATAGTTTTGAAATAAAATGATTTTGGTTTCGAAGTATAACTATCAAAGATATGATATTTTGATATATAAAAATGATTTGAAATAAAGTTTGAAAAGATATAATATTTTGATGTAATAAAATGATTTGAAAAGAAGTTTGAAAGGATACGATATTTTAGAATATTGAAATGATTTGGAAATGATAAATCTTTATTTTGATAAAGACATGATTTTGAAATGATATCTTATTTTGAAGTAAAGTATTGTTTTTAAAGGTTATAACCACGGGTTATAATAACGATTGGTTGGCAAAGAGACTGGGATCGGATATGGACATACTCTCTGTCGATACCGAAAACCACTTTGACAACCGTGTACGCGGTGGAGATTCCAGAATGAAGTAGGATGGTGGCGACGTTCTTAAGGTATGTTACGTGGACCCAACTCCCGTGAGTTGGCATAAGGTGGCTAAAACAGGAGCGATTGACGGACCAAGGAGGTAGCACCTCTTATCGGACACACTTCTTCGATACCATTCTATTACTTGTGATTGATTTGGTGGCCACCCTTGATTGGGAGTGTTGTTCGAGGTGGGCGGTAGTGGCTGCTATGCGTCACCACTAGTCCGGATGCGTAATTGGTATATCTACCCTGGCATTGCCTAGTTGTGCCGTGTCACCTACCATATCGAGCTTTACTACGATTATGATTTTAAGATCCGACCGCGTTAAGGTTCTCCATCCCCTTAACGCTATTTTCTATATGATTATACTTTACTTATGTAGACACTATTATAATAGCGAATATTACTACATAGTAGATATTTTAACGGATCCTTAAAGAATGGGCGATCCCAAGCATTCTTTAAGTTACTTGTACCTTTATTACAGTTCACTTGAGTTGGTTTACATTATATAAGTATATATTGTCCTGACTCGAGTGTTTTGTGTTTTGCTTTACGCTCGGGTCAGCCTGAGTTATTCACAGATTTGGATTTCCACTCGCTTGGAGATTTGAATCGCTGGAGATTATCTGCTTGTCTTGTCCTATCTATTTCAGTTCCGTTGTTCTACTCAGCTTGTACTTGGTTATCTTATTTATACTTCTGTTGTACTCTATTTCTTCTATTGTATCTTATGTACTCTGATATATTTATATAGTAGCTTCATGAACTACTATTTCTTTTACTTCCGCTGCATTATTTTACTCTGTGTCTGTGATCTGTGATTATATTTATTTACTGTATATTATGAGATTTGCCAAATTTTATTTACAACGCGGTATTTTGAGCAATTCAATTCCGGCATGAGTGTCTACTTATACACTTATAATGGATGCGAATGGTTGAAAATATCGGGTCATTACAATACTATTTAAAGTGATTTTAAATATGAATTAAGTAAGGTTATATGATTCAAACAAAATTAGATAGGGTTTGGGAAGAGAAGTATACACAAAAATAGTAACATTTGCGTATATCGACAAAAGTGACAAAATGCTGATTTTAGAAAAGTAAGTTTCAATGGTTAAATAAATTATTTTAATTAATTTATGAGTGTTTATATTTGTGAATAACATTATACAAATTTATTTTTAAATTTGGTTTACATAAATTAATGGTTTAACCAAAACGTCAAAATGTGACCGTAAAACATTGTCGAAAATCAACGTTTTGTCGATTAAAAGTTGTCGCAACGTCGTCGCACCTTTATTTTGTTATATAGGAACAAATATTCAAATAGTGTAAGTATTAATTGATTCACTAATCAAGTTTACTTTTACTAAACATACTTAGAAAATTCTAGAATATAATTAACAAAAAGTAAGCATAAAAAGACAAAAAAAGTACAAAAGTCAAAAAGTAAAACATCAAATCAAAGAAACATAATTATTACTTTTTTACTTAATATCTAAGTGAAAATAACATAAAATAATGATTTGAAATGTGATGTTAAGTGTTGAAATAAAATAAGATTACTTTATAAGTAAGTAAGGATATTTTGGTCTTTTTACAAAATATTATTTTAATCCAAAACTTTTCTATAAATAAGACCACCATTCTTTCACTTTGTTTTACATATTTCTACATTTTCTTCCTCTTCCTTTCTCAAGCTTTCTAAAAGCTTCTCTAATGGCTTCTTCTCTTCCATTTCCTTACTAACTTTTTCAAAACCATATCAAACAAAGTCAAATCACCATCAAACTTTGCCAAAGACCTTAGAATACAATTAAAACATGGTTTAGCATCTAAGAAGTGAAGAAATGATGGAGGAAGGGATGAAATAGGGTGAGGCCAAACTATCAAGAAGGAGGAGCAAGTTTGTGAAGCTCCGAAGCAAGAAAAAGAGAAGGAAGTGCCGCCGATTTCATTCCAAGGAGCTTGGAGCAAATTCAAGGTGCTGCGGAAGCTCTGCCGGATTTTCCGGAGTTTGGAAGAAGAGGTCGATAGCATAAAGTAAAAGAAATGGAGTAGAAGTTGATTAGTTGAAGTAGTTAGTGAAGTGTTGTTAATAAGAATGTTGGTAGGAAGTTAATTGGTTTGGTTAAAGGTGAGTACTCACGTTTTAAAGTTACTAATTTCTAAAAATATTTCAAGTTAATTACATAAAAAGTTTAGTATATGTTGGATGATTTATTGGATGATAACTTGGTTGATATTATGGTTGATTATATGTTTGTGATATGGATGATAACTTGGTTTGATAAATGATAAAAGAAATGATTAGTAATTAACCATAGTTAATTAAATGAGAAATTCGCATCGCTTTTGAATTTATATTTTGGTTATGTTACAACAATCATATTTATATCCTTATGACATATGAATGTTTATTTGATTGTTAATATGGATGATTTGATAGTTGGTTAGATAATTGAATTGTGGTAATATATCCCGTTATGGTATTAATAGTGAATGTTGGATTTGAAATCATATGTTATGTGATTTGTTAAATGGATGTTATGTTAGTAATGAATATGGATATTGGTTATGTTCATTTTGATTAAGTGATCCTTTGTTAATAAGACCATATTTTAGTGATATGAGATACTTTGGAAAAATAAGTCTCTTGTAACGACCCGTAAATTTCAACTGTTTTAATAACGTAATTAGTTGAAATTTTACGAAATTTTAAACGATAAAATTTTGAAATAAAAATTTAATATTTGGAATACGTCTAGTTAAACATAGCAACTGGTAAATTTTCGTCCGAAAATATGAAAGTTTATTTCGCGCGTAAATTCACTTCAATTTAATCAGTTAAAAAGCGATGAAAATAAAACGTTCTCGAAACCTAAATATTTTTACATAGAAAAATTCTAAACCATCTTCTGAGCAAGATGTTAGTTTGTCGTTTTTCCAAATTCGGACATCTTTGGCTCCGTCGATCTTATTTTTCAGCGTTTTTCTTGCATTTTCCACCAGTAGAAAATTCGAATTTTTATAATTCAATCCTACCACTGATTTCTATATGCCGATTTGATCGTCTCGTTGCGCTGATCTCTGCGGTATATTCACTTCTGTATTTCGGAGTTCGGTGTGTGGTGCGATCTACGAAAACGCCCAGCGTATCGGTCTCGCAACCGAGTCCTTTTGGTTTCCTGCCCTTTCTTTTTCGTACACTCAATCGCCAGTAGTCTTTTTATATTTCCTAGAAAATTCAATACTGACTATTACTATTCTTATTCCTATCGTTCACTCCATTATTGCTGCCACTATTCTCATTTTTGTATGCCTATTCGTTTGCTTTTGAAAAGAAGGTTGGATATACAAAGACATATAACAGTTCTCCTCTCCACCATTTCACGTGCAAGTTGGCCACTTGGCCTTGCCTGTTCATTGAAACTCCCCTCCACATTGTTGCCCCTCTCTGCCACCAATGTCTGCAACCACTTTCCTCCACCCAAAATCTCGGTAGCAGCTACTCCGGCCTCTTGCTCCTCCCCTGCCTACGCCTTCACCGTTCGCCGAGTGTTAGCGTAGCCATCAGCTCCTTCACCGTTTGAACCATGTTTCCATACCGTGTCCATCTCCTCCGACCCACTGCCTCATCTCCGCCACGACCAGATCCGGTCTCGACCCATCGCCTTTATCTTCTCCGCCAAAACCAACGACAGCAACAAATCGAGCCCTGCCACTTCGTTCCGATCCTCATCATAGAATGCAGCCGAGACTCTTCATCATCGGTTTGTCTTTATAGCCATTGTGCCTTCACTTCTCTGACATCTAGGTACTATGCAACTTTGTATGTAAATTTACTATATATATGATATACAATTATCGGCTGTTTATATATACACTTAAGTGTATGGTTATGATCTATGCTTTGATATAAACTTTATGAGATTTGTAAATATATTAATATAAGGTGTGGTATATATATATATATGTGTTTTGTATTGTTAGTTAGCTGTTTGAATTGGTATTCGAGAGTAAACACACGTAAGTCATACAAATCAATTTTCTATTCAGTGTTTACAGTAGTATAGGTTTGTCTGGGTATATAAATTTATATTATGAGTTATCTTATGATATATCTGTATATATATGTACTTCGATTTTAATATACATATACATTTTGATTTTTAATATGTATGCATTTTAAATTTATATTGAATTGCGAATAAATACACATATAGATATAAGTTTATTTATAGTAAATGTTGTTGTACAAATATGCATGACAGCCTACATATAGGAACTATTTAGTAGTAGCCTTGTTAAAGTGGTGTAGTTTTAAAGGTGTTGCATTGTGAGTAGTATGACTGTGCTTTACCGCATGCGTTTTTAAAGTCTTTTATAATCAGTATTGTTTTTTGGGTAAGGGTGCGTGTATTATTATATAAGGTTTGTCACATATATATTTTTAAAGTCCTAAGTTGAATCTATGTGAGAAAAAATTGGGTTTATATGGTTCATTTATATACGTGTACGGGTTTGCCTTATGTTGTATATGAACATAGTTCCAGTACTGTTTTATTTGTAAATATGTTTATATAGAAAGTATGAGATTATAATCTTTAGTGTATATCTAAGTTTTATAAGTTAGAATCTAGTTTCTATAAGCTAGGGTCTGTACGTTAAACATACATTTGCAATATACATATTATATGTTTACAGTCGGGTTTGATTGCAGTCTATAATAAAGTGATGTTATATAGATTTATAAATATAGATGGTTATCTGCTTAAAAAAAAATTGAATGGAAATTTGTAAATATGACGTTTTACATATGTTTTAAAATTGAATATATGTTCTAAAGGAATTTATGATAATATTATAATATATATATACATTTCTGCTCTATCAAGATGATTCCGAGTATCTTCATTGACCCCGTCCTGATTTGTTCCATTTATTTTATTATCAGCTTTGATCGTTGAATTCGTACCGACTTTGCTTTGCTTCGATTCGTCATTCAAATTTCAGTGTCCGTATCAGTGTGCGTATTCGTGTCAGCTTCTGTATTCCTCTCTAGCCTCGAAAGGTGAGCACTCACTCACGATTAACGTTCTTTTATTTATTAAATTTGATTTCAATTGAAACGACAATTGAAATATGCTGCTGTTAGTTAATTATACTGTTATATATGCTATTACCTATATCAGTTCACCTGTGACATCTGACACCATTATCTGTTAATTATTTATGCGATGATAATACAGTTTGGCTGATAATTGATTGATTGTTGATGTTTATATTAGACGTTAAATTGTTAATGTTTAGATGATAAACCGTATGAAATTGAACTTGATATAGGATAATTAAATGTTAAATTTGATTAACCGACATTTGTATAATATGACCCCTTAACTGTCAAAATTTATTTACACGTAGGATTTGTTTAATTACATCTTGAACCACTGAATGTATGTTGTTAAATTGATGATGGATGAAATTGTAATAAATGACAAGTGAAAACCGTAATGTAATAATCTTTAATCTACGTGAAATGATAGTGTAGATTCTAGAAATAATTTTATTAATTTACACAAATAACAATGTGAATTAATACGATTATTTCGGGATTATTTGAATTGATTTTTGATTGTTATTGTTTGTTGTTATTGCTTGTTTATTTACTTTGACACCATCCCAGTTATCACACTGCAAGTTCCCTTTGATATGCTTTGATTTTGAATTGAATTGGAATCGGGTTGAAATGATAAATACCCAAATTGAACTTGACCTAGGATAGGAAATTAAATAAAACCCGATTGGTCAATAATTTGATTTAAAAATAAATGAAGATTTTATTTGGATAAATAATATGGTTTTGAAATGAAGTTGAAATTTGAATTTTAATGAAAGGAAAACGTTAATATTTAATAATCTGAAACAAAATGTTAACAATGTAATTGATGAAAGAATGTTGTTTAATTTGAGAAATTATTGAATTAAGTTTGAAATATAATTAAGTTTGAAATTAAAATTTAGTTTGAAATTATTAAACTTTGAAATTATTTAATAATTAAGTTTTGAATTATTTAATAATTAAATAAGATTGAATTATTTAATGATTAAATTAAATTGAATCTTTTGAATAAGTGAATTTTACTTCGTAAATAATTGAAATTGAGTTCTTTATTTATTAAGTTTTTGGAAAATTATTTAAGTAAGTAAATAAGTGAAATTGAATTTCTTTAACAAGAAATAAAATGTGATTTATTGAAATAAATGCAAGAATTGAAATTTAAAGAATTTGATTTGATGAATTTAATTTAATTCAATTTGTAAGTTTTGATAAAATGGAGTTGAACTTAAGAAATTGATTTAATGAATTGGAAATTTAATAGAATTTGTTTTGAATGATAAAGTAACTTAACGAATATTGAATGAAATAGTTAAATGAAATTAAATTGATTTGAATGTTAAGTAAAATTTATTTAATGATTTCGAGATGAAACTTATATACGAATTTGAATCAATATTGAATTGTTTTGAATAAAATTTGAAATTGAATTATTAGATTTTGAAATGATAATTTGGAAGTTTTGAAACGGAAATTTTGGAAATTGATTTCGAAAGACAAATGAAATGTTGATTTACGAATTGAAATTGAAATTGAAATTGATTTGGTTTTGAAATAAATAAACGACCAATCGGTGAAATAATTACGGAAGTTATTAAAGAGACCGGAATTCGGTTATGGATATACTCTCTATCTAAACCGAAAACCACTTTAATAACTATACGCGGAGTGATGATCCAGAATGAAGTGGTTGGAATGATGTACGTGATGACTGAAGAAAGTGAACGATAATGGATAGCCTTGACACTTGTGTCAAATTGGAAATGACTAAAACAGGAGCTGTGCCGGGCCAATGGAGGATTAGCTACCTCAAGTGGACACACTTCTTCGAACTACTTATACTTGTTGTCGATTGGTGCACCCTTGATTTTGGGAGTGTTGTTTCACGGTGTTGCGGGCGCTGCGGCGTTGCGTTCTCACCAGTCCGGATCAGGCGAACGGTAGTATCACTACCTTGGGTATAGCCTCATGTGCCTTGTCATACTTGTATCCCATTTATGCGCGACCACTACGATTTTGATTTGTACCTTTAGTATATGGATTGCCCTCTGGTGACTTCCGGTTTTGGGGAAACTACGGTCTTGTATATGCTTTTGGGAATAAAAATGTGTTAAGGGTGGAATGGGCCATGACTTAACGCTATTTTGATATCTTTATTATTACTGATAGACATTATCTACTTATCGTACACTACTACATAGTAGATAGTTTAACGGATCCTTGAAGGATGGTTATTCCAAACATCCTTTGAGTTACTTGTATTTCAATTGCTATTTCACTTGAGTTGGATTTATTAATATAAGAATGTTAATCCTGACTCGAGTGTTTTGTGTTTTGCTTTACGCTCGGATCAGACTGAGTGTACCAGTATTCGATGCTCACCTTTGGAGTTGGAGCTTTGCTTGAAGATCCAGCCATCTATTCTACTTTCAGTATTCGATGATTCCAGTGATGTATTCTGATTTGTATCTGATGTATCATATTACTCTTCTGTTGTAAACTCTGATGTATTTTATATATTCATATAGTAGCTTCATGAACTACTATCTCTTTTAATTCCGCTGCAACTATTACTCTGTGTCTGTGATCTTTGATTATATTTATTTACTGTATATGTTCAGTTTTGCCAAATTTAAATTAACAACGCGGTATTTTGAGCAATTCAACTCCGGCATGAGTGTCTACCTATACACTTATAATGGATGCGAATGGTCCAAAATGGCGGGTCGTTACAGTTGGTATCAGAGCTTTGGTAGCTCTAGGCAAAACTTAACATATAGGGTAAATGTATTTACAGAATCACTCTCATTCGAGTTTCAATCTCTTCTTTTGACTCAATTCCTTTGAATTTTGGAACGTTCCCCTCGGTTTCGAAATTCATTCGTGTCCCTCACTATTCGTCTTCTTTCAATCATGGAGCACCCCACAACTCCATTCTGAATGTTATCTATAATAGATCGGCGGTCCCGCCAATCTTCGAATGATTCGTAAAGGAGCAAAACTCCTTTATAATAGGCATCGATTTACCAGAGATTTCTGTATCCTCGGTTTACGATGCTATCTATTCCATGCTATACCTGAATTCCATCTCGTGAGATCGAGTGTTGATTTACCTCGGAATTCAGCATCGATCTTATTCTTGAAGTTACGGACGACTCGGTTAAGGTTGCCGTGAATTAAATAAACTCATCCATCTTCTGATTGTGGTAATTGAATTATCTTATCTTCTGTTTCAAACTTATTTTCGAATCAAAATTCTCTTTGATTTGAGCCCATCAAATTTGAAACCCTATCCTTATTTTGAAAATCCATTCCTGTATCGTCGAGCGAGAAAGTGTATTTGTAAATTAATATTAAAAATATTATTTTCAAATTTGGTAAATGAAATAAATTTGTATGAATATACTATAAGTAAAATTTTCTAAAATTTAATAAGTTAATTAAATTGGTTGTTTGAAATGATAATATTTGATTATCATTTATTGTTCTATAATGAATTTATAAATATGGTTTATAAATTTATTTGGAATTTGAAATGAATTTAATTCAGAAATTTGAGAATTTAGTTTCCGGTGATTTCGAACTTTGGTTTTAAAATTTTAAAGTATATATTATTGAAAGTATTTTCGAATAGAAATCGTTTTCAAAGAATTTTAAAATGTTGAAATTAGTGCTCTTCTCTTTGTCGCTAGAAAATAATTTCGGTGATGACGGCCGCATCATCGACATTCATTTTCGAGTTTCGAAGTGGAGATACTATTCTGTAGCTTTGCTACGGTTTTGTTTGAAAAATATTTTGATTTGAATTTCTTCAGTATAATTTGATTTATATATATATAGGTATCTTATTTTAAAATTTAATTTGATTTGATATATATATATCTCTAAATTGTTTTTAATTGGAAATCTAAATCTTAAATTTTGTTAAAGGATGATTTTAAAAATTAAATAAAACAAAAATTTGGGATAAATATTTAAACTTGAATAATTGAATTGGGAAAATTTTATTTGTATATTGTTCAACTGCATTCTAATACAACTTACCTAAATCATTCAGAAGTTGAATATGTAATTGGATAATATATAATATTAATTGAATTTATAAATAAAATTTGAGTGTTTATAATAAATGTTATACACTAAATTTTGATTATAAAGATGTTAATAGAGTTAGAAAAGAAAATAAGTAAACTCAGTTAATAAGAAATAAATTTGTTTTGAAAGAATTAGTAAATTTGTTTTGAAGGAATTAATAAATTGTATTTGATCAACTTATGAAAATACCTTGAATTTAAAAGAAATTAGTAAATATAAATTAATTTAAATCGAAACTTTTATGGTTTAAATCAATTTATATGGATTAAATATATGTGAGTAGATATATCAAGTAGAATAAATTTAACAGTAATTTGGAAAAAAAAAATTTAAAATTGTTGAAGAAAATATGATTATAATAAAAGACTATTCAAACTTATGGTTTTAGAAATTGTAAATTGAAGAAAATTGGATAATAAGATAATAAATTTAGAAATAGTTGAGATTAATTTTAGAGAAATCAAATGGATTAAATCGATTGTTGAATATCAATTAATTCAAATTTGTATTTATATGGTTTAAATTAATTGTTATTTTATATTTCAAAATCTGTTTTTCTTTCTGGTTGTTTCTATTCTCCTACCTCGTTCCTTTTCGGGGACGAAAAGTTTTGAGTGGGGGAGAGTGTAACGACCCGTAAATTTCAACTGTTTTAATAACGTAATTAGTTGAAATTTTACGAAATTTTAAACGATAAAATTTTGAAATAAAAATTTAATATTTGGAATACGTCTAGTTAAACATAGCAACTGGTAAATTTTCGTCCGAAAATATGAAAGTTTATTTCGCGCGTAAATTCACTTCAATTTAATCAGTTAAAAAGCGATGAAAATAAAACGTTCTCGAAACCTAAATATTTTTACATAGAAAAATTCTAAACCATCTTCTGAGCAAGATGTTAGTTTGTCGTTTTTCCAAATTCGGACATCTTTGGCTCCGTCGATCTTATTTTTCAACGTTTTTCTTGCATTTTCCGCCAGTAGAAAATTCGAATTTTTATAATTCAATCCTACCACTGATATCTATATGCCGATTTGATTGTCTCGTTGCGCTGATCTCTGCGGTATATTCACTTCTGTATTTCGGAGTTCGGTGTGTGGTGCGATCTACGACAACGCCCAGCGTATCGGTTTCGCAACCGAGTCCTTTTGGTTTCCTGCCCTTTCTTTTTCGTACACTCAATCGCCAGTAGTCTTTTTATATTTCCTAGAAAATTCAATACTGACTATTACTATTCTTATTCCTATCGTTCACTCCATTATTGCTGCCACTATTCTCATTTTTGTATGCCTATTCGTTTGCTTTTGAAAAGAAGGTTGGATATACAAAGACATATAACAGTTCTCCTCTCCACCATTTCACGTGCAAGTTGGCCACTTGGCCTTGCCTGTTCATTGAAACTCCCCTCCACATTGTTGCCCCTCTCTGCCACCAATGTCTGCAACCACTTTCCTCCACCCAAAATCTCGGTAGCAGCTACTCCGGCCTCTTGCTCCTCCCCTGCCTACGCCTTCACCGTTCGCCGAGTGTTAGCGTAGCCATCAGCTCCTTCACCGTTTGAACCATGTTTCCATACCGTGTCCATCTCCTCCGGCCCACTGCCTCATCTCCGCCACGACCAGATCCGGTCTCGACCCATCGCCTTTATCTTCTCCGCCAAAACCAACGACAGCAACAAATCGAGCCCTGCCACTTCGTTCCGATCCTCATCATAGAATGCAGCCGAGACTCTTCATCATCGGTTTGTCTTTATAGCCATTGTGCCTTCACTTCTCTGACATCTAGGTACTATGCAACTTTGTATGTAAATTTACTATATATATGATATACAATTATCGGCTGTTTATATATACACTTAAGTGTATGGTTATGATCTATGCTTTGATATAAACTTTATGAGATTTGTAAATATATTAATATAAGGTGTGGTATATATATATATGTGTTTTGTATTGTTAGTTAGCTGTTTGAATTGGTATTCGAGAGTAAACACACGTAAGTCATACAAATCAATTTTCTATTCAGTGTTTACAGTAGTATAGGTTTGTCTGGGTATATAAATTTATATTATGAGTTATCTTATGATATATCTGTATATATATGTACTTCGATTTTAATATACATATACATTTTGATTTTTAATATGTATGCATTTTAAATTTATATTGAATTGCGAATAAATACACATATAGATATAAGTTTATTTATAGTAAATGTTGTTGTACAAATATGCATGACAGCCTACATATAGGAACTATTTAGTAGTAGCCTTGTTAAAGTGGTGTAGTTTTAAAGGTGTTGCATTGTGAGTAGTATGACTGTGCTTTACCGCATGCGTTTTTAAAGTCTTTTATAATCAGTATTGTTTTTTGGGTAAGGGTGCGTGTATTATTATATAAGGTTTGTCACATATATATTTTTAAAGTCCTAAGTTGAATCTATGTGAGAAAAAATTGGGTTTATATGGTTCATTTATATACGTGTACGGGTTTGCCTTATGTTGTATATGAACATAGTTCCAGTACTGTTTTATTTGTAAATATGTTTATATAGAAAGTATGAGATTATAATCTTTAGTGTATATCTAAGTTTTATAAGTTAGAATCTAGTTTCTATAAGCTAGGGTCTGTACGTTAAACATACATTTGCAATATACATATTATATGTTTACAGTCGGGTTTGATTGCAGTCTATAATAAAGTGATGTTATATAGATTTATAAATATAGATGGTTATCTGCTTAAAAAAAAAATTGAATGGAAATTTGTAAATATGACGTTTTACATATGTTTTAAAATTGAATATATGTTCTAAAGGAATTTATGATAATATTATAATATATATACATTTCTGCTCTATCAAGATGATTCCGAGTATCTTCATTGACCCCGTCCTGATTTGTTCCATTTATTTTATTATCAGCTTTGATCGTTGAATTCGTACCGACTTTGCTTTGCTTCGATTCGTCATTCAAATTTCAGTGTCCGTATCAGTGTGCGTATTCGTGTCAGCTTCTGTATTCCTCTCTAGCCTCGAAAGGTGAGCACTCACTCACGATTAACGTTCTTTTATTTATTAAATTTGATTTCAATTGAAACGACAATTGAAATATGCTGCTGTTAGTTAATTATACTGTTATATATGCTATTACCTGTATCAGTTCACCTGTGACATCTGACACCATTATCTGTTAATTATTTATGCGATGATAATACAGTTTGGCTGATAATTGATTGATTGTTGATGTTTATATTAGACGTTAAATTGTTAATGTTTAGATGATAAACCGTATGAAATTGAACTTGATATAGGATAATTAAATGTTAAATTTGATTAACCGACATTTGTATAATATGACCCCTTAACTGTCAAAATTTATTGACACGTAGGATTTGTTTAATTACATCTTGAACCACTGAATGTATGTTGTTAAATTGATGATGGATGAAATTGTAATAAATGACAAGTGAAAACCATAATGTAATAATCTTTAATCTACGTGAAATGATAGTGTAGATTCTAGAAATAATTTTATTAATTTACACAAATAACAATGTGAATTAATACGATTATTTCGGGATTATTTGAATTGATTTTTGATTGTTATTGTTTGTTGTTATTGCTTGTTTATTTACTTTGACACCATCCCAGTTATCACACTGCAAGTTCCCTTTTATATGCTTTGATTTTGAATTGAATTGGAATCGGGTTGAAATGATAAATACCCAAATTGAACTTGACCTAGGATAGGAAATTAAATAAAACCCGATTGGTCAATAATTTGATTTAAAAATAAATGAAGATTTTATTTAGATAAATAATATGGTTTTGAAATGAAGTTGAAATTTGAATTTTAATGAAAGGAAAACGTTAATATTTAATAATCTGAAACAAAATGTTAACAATGTAATTGATGAAAGAATGTTGTTTAATTTGAGAAATTATTGAATTAAGTTTGAAATATAATTAAGTTTGAAATTAAAATTTAGTTTGAAATTATTAAACTTTGAAATTATTTAATAATTAAGTTTTGAATTATTTAATAATTAAATAAGATTGAATTATTTAATGATTAAATTAAATTGAATCTTTTGAATAAGTGAATTTTACTTCGTAAATAATTGAAATTGAGTTCTTTATTTATTAAGTTTTTGGAAAATTATTTAAGTAAGTAAATAAGTGAAATTGAATTTCTTTAACAAGAAATAAAATGTGATTTATTGAAATAAATGCAAGAATTGAAATTTAAAGAATTTGATTTGATGAATTTAATTTAATTCAATTTGTAAGTTTTGATAAAATGGAGTTGAACTTAAGAAATTGATTTAATGAATTGGAAATTTAATAGAATTTGTTTTGAATGATAAAGTAACTTAACGAATATTGAATGAAATAGTTAAATGAAATTAAATTGATTTGAATGTTAAGTAAAATTTATTTAATGATTTCGAGATGAAACTTATATACGAATTTGAATCAATATTGAATTGTTTTGAATAAAATTTGAAATTGAATTATTAGATTTTGAAATGATAATTTGGAAGTTTTGAAACGGAAATTTTGGAAATTGATTTCGAAAGACAAATGAAATGTTGATTTACGAATTGAAATTGAAATTGAAATTGATTTGGTTTTGAAATAAATAAACGACCAATCGGTGAAATAATTACGGAAGTTATTAAAGAGACCGGAATTCGGTTATGGATATACTCTCTATCTAAACCGAAAACCACTTTAATAACTATACGCGGAGTGATGATCCAGAATGAAGTGGTTGGAATGATGTACGTGATGACTGAAGAAAGTGAACGATAATGGATAGCCTTGACACTTGTGTCAAATTGGAAATGACTAAAACAGGAGCTGTGCCGGGCCAATGGAGGATTAGCTACCTCAAGTGGACACACTTCTTCGAACTACTTATACTTGTTGTCGATTGGTGCACCCTTGATTTTGGGAGTGTTGTTTCACGGTGTTGCGGGCGCTGCGGCGTTGCGTTCTCACCAGTCCGGATCAGGCGAACGGTAGTATCACTACCTTGGGTATAGCCTCATGTGCCTTGTCATACTTGTATCCCATTTATGCGCGACCACTACGATTTTGATTTGTACCTTTAGTATATGGATTGCCCTCTGGTGACTTCCGGTTTTGGGGAAACTACGGTCTTGTATATGCTTTTGGGAATAAAAATGTGTTAAGGGTGGAATGGGCCATGACTTAACGCTATTTTGATATCTTTATTATTACTGATAGACATTATCTACTTATCGTACACTACTACATAGTAGATAGTTTAACGGATCCTTGAAGGATGGTTATTCCAAACATCCTTTGAGTTACTTGTATTTCAATTGCTATTTCACTTGAGTTGGATTTATTAATATAAGAATGTTAATCCTGACTCGAGTGTTTTGTGTTTTGCTTTACGCTCGGGTCAGACTGAGTGTACCAGTATTCGATGCTCACCTTTGGAGTTGGAGCTTTGCTTGAAGATCCAGCCATCTATTCTGCTTTCAGTATTCGATGATTCCAGTGATGTATTCTGATTTGTATCTGATGTATCATATTACTCTTCTGTTGTAAACTCTGATGTATTTTATATATTCATATAGTAGCTTCATGAACTACTATCTCTTTTAATTCCGCTGCAACTATTACTCTGTGTCTGTGATCTGTGATTATATTTATTTACTGTATATGTTCAGTTTTGCCAAATTTAAATTAACAACGCGGTATTTTGAGCAATTCAACTCCGGCATGAGTGTCTACCTATACACTTATAATGGATGCGAATGGTCCAAAATGGCAGGTCGTTACATCTCTTTTTAATTAGAAGTGAAATTAAAGTAAAAATAAAAGAGAATTTGAAATTTGGAGGGTATCGGATTTGTTTGATTATGTTTAGCATGATAGGGGTACTCGCTTTGTGAACAGTGACGAAGCTTAGACTTTACCCCTACATGTCCCTAATGTGAAGGGGTTGGTTGATAGTCGAGAGGCTTGCCGTAAAAGCAGATCCGAGGTACCACTTGTGGTCACCTCCATGTTGAAAAGCAGGAGTGACCCCATGTTGAAAAGCAGAAGGGTAGCGGGATGGTTGAAAAGCCTACCGGGGCGGGTGCAGGAGTTGCCCGTTCGTCACATTGATATATCTTTAATATTCAAACTAGTCCTTTACTTCGGGATCTAAAAACAAATCACCTTTTGAAACGATATCAATATACAAGCATACAAAACTATATGCTTATTTATTGATCTCGTTTCAAAAGGTGATTTGTTTTCAGATCCCAAAGTAAAGGACTAGTTTGAATATTAAAGATATATATATATATATATAAACAACAAAAAGTAAGTATAAAAAGACAAAAAACGTACAAAAGTAAAAAAGTAAAACATCAAATCAAAGAAACATAATTATTACTTTTATTACTTAATATCTAAGTGAAAATGACATAAAGTAATGATTTGAAATGTGATGTTAAGTGTTGATAAAAAAATAAGATTACTTTATAAGTAAGGGTGTTTTGATCTTTTTACAAAATATTATTTTAATCCAAAAAATTTCTATAAATAAGACCACCATTCTTTCACTTTGTTTTACACATTTTCTTCATTTTCTCTTCTTCCCTTCTCAAGCTTTCTAAAAGCTTCTCTAATGGCTTCTTCTCTTCCATTTCCTTACTAACTTTTTCAAAACTATATCAAACAAAGTCAAAAAACCACCAAACTTTGCCAAAGACCTTAGAATACAATTAAAACATGGTTTAGCATCTAAGAAGTGAAGAAATGATGGAGGAAGGGATGGAATAGGGTGAGGCCGAACTATCAAGAATGAGGAGCAAGTTTGTGAAGCTCCGTAGCAAGAAAAAGAGAAGGAAGTGCCGCCGATTTCATTCCAAGGAGCTTGGAGCAAATTCAAGGTGCTGCGGAAGCTCTGCCGGATTTTCGGAAGTTTGGAAGAAGAGGTCGATAGCATAAAGTAAAAGAAATGGAGTAGAAGTTGATTAGTTGAAGTTGTTAGTGAAGTGTTGTTTGTAAGAATGTTGGTAGGAAGTTAATCGGTTTGGTTAAAGATGAGAAACTCTATTTAACATCTCTATTTTTATATATACATGTTTGATGATGTGTTATGATTGCTATGGATGCTTATATATGATTTGATCATCAAGTATTGATTGCCGGATATGATTGTTAAATTGTTTTACAAAGTCACGTTAATACACGTCGATAAGCACAAAGAGAATCGCTTTCCTTTTGAAAATGAAAGGGTGTATATGGAATGCTTAAACCTTTTGGAAATAGTTTTAAAATGAGTTAGAAATGTTTTATAAACATTTAAATATGTTTAAAGAAATAAAGAAATAAAGAAAGAAAATCAAGATTTCATCTTGTATATTTTGAAATATGTCCAAAACAATTTTCTAAAACCATCGCGGTTTTGCAGTTCGAAATCCAAAAAGGGATTTCTTTATAAATGATATTTTTAAATGATTAAAAATAAGAAATAAATTTGATAAATTTATTAAAATGGTTTAAAAGAGATTTGGAATGGAAAATATGAATTTTCAAATATTAAAAAGTAGTTTAACTATAACCTTTTGAATGTAGTTTTAAACTTAACAATTCTTTCCTAAATATTTTGTGAATGATTTTAAAAGAATAATTAAGTGTTTTAAATAATGATTTGGAAGTTTAATAAATCATTTCTAAAATGAAGATTAATAACTGAGTATGCGGAAACGACTAGTACATTTGTCCTGCCTGTGAGATCTAGGAAGATAAAACAAGGTGTTTAACTAAGGTTAGGGATGGAGCAACCAGTGCCCTGAACTTACCTGGCCTGTGTTTTCTTTTCTTAGGTGAGGGGTGGAACAGATCGAAAGGAAAGCCCGGATGCTCCAAAATAAATATCAGACCTTTTTAACCCAAAGTGTTATAAATATTTGATAGAATGAAGCGTTGATTTATCATTTATTGTTGTTTTTATTTTGTTAATTGATTGTTTGGTTATTTGGATTTCGCTCGACCAGTTTATGAGCATTGATTATTATTTATTGATTTTTGACTTTGCTCAACCAGTTTATGAGCAATTAATTATCCATATGCATGGGCTGGGTAGAAAACAATTGTAGGCTAACATCTTGTGATTTATTTCACGATTTGACTACAAGGTGTTTAGCGGTAATATTTGGTTCACTTCAATTTAATGAATTGTTTTGAAAATTGGTTTTAAAATGGAAATGTTATGAAATGTTTCCCTTTAAAAGAAATAAAAATGTTTGGTAATGAATATTTTGAAGTTATATTATATAAAAGTGATTTATATAAGAATGGTTTTATAAAAATGTTTTATAAAACAGAAAGAATTTCGATGACTAAACCCAATGGTTTTAAGATGATTTTTGAATGGATTTGGGAAATGAAAATTATTATAGATTTGAAAGTACTTATGAATATTAGTGTGAAATGATTTATCGCTTCGGGATATAAAATGATTTGTTATGTTACCGATGATTCGGGTAACCCATAACTAAAAAGTGGCATATGTTTTTGGTGTAGTCCGCTCTTGGAATAGAGGGATGTACTTGTTTATCGATTGTATGAAGGCTGGGACCCAGTTGCCTTGTTATTGGGAGAAACCTCCCGATCTGGTTGCATATTGTTTGATATGTTTTTATTACAGTATTTGGGATTTCCAAATAAACTTTTCAAAAGTGATTTGATTTAAGATCCCGAAGTAAAGTATAATTTGAATATAAAAGATATATATATATATATATTTCAAAAGTTTTGAAATAAGAATTCGAGAATAAAGTCCAAAGAGATAATTTCCATAAAGGTAATTAGATTTGAAAATCTAAAATTGAAGATTAAGCATAAGTGGGTAGTTTTGGGAATTGCATATTGTTTGTTGCATCGTAGGCTCCATGAGTCCTATTTGCGGTAGGAGAACTACGTTGGCTTGATCCTGTATCTAATTAGGTACCCAATTAGATAGGGGTACGTAGGCAGTCACAAGTGGTAGTGATGCAGCCCCTAAAATAATATAACCCTTTCATGTTTATCTGTTATTGGTTGTTGTTTATCTTGTGTTATTGTATCTTTCCTACTTACTATTTTATTTCGCATTTACATAGTTTATTGAGTTCGCAGGTAAAGATAGTGATGTCCCTCTCATCAGAGTTATGCAGTGGTAGATGTAACAGCCCACACCTCACTTAACGCGGAAATTGTCTCCAACTTAGTCACCTCCGCCTCATGGGCCAAGCCAAAGTGTGGGGTTTTGTTCCTCAAAAGGCCTCGATGTTGTTATGAGGTGAATGCTTTGGTATATAAGCACCCACTTTATAGTATTATCCACGATGTGGGACTATTATTCCCATTTTGAAGGGGTGTTACAATCTCCCCCCCTCCCCCCTTTAGAGCCCAACGTCCTCGTTGGCTCATGAACACAACACCACCCAGGCGTCGTGGCTGTAACACATACAAACCACGATTCCGACTGGATATGGCTCTGATACCAATGTAACAGCCCACACCTCACTTAACGCAGATATTGTCTCCAACTTAGTCACCTCCGCCTCATGGGCCAAGCCAAGGTATGGGGTTTTGTTCATCAAAAGGTCTCGACATTGTTATGAGATGAAGGCTTTGGTATATAAGCACCCACTTTTTAGTATTATCCACGATGTGGGACTATTATTCCCATTTTGAAGGGGTGTTAAGTTTAAAACTACATTCAAAAGATTATAGAATTTGCAGCATAAAAGTGCTGTAGAAAGTGCTATATAAGCTTATTTGATTTAAACAACTTTTTAATATTTGAAAATTCATATTTTCCATTCCAAATCTCTTTTAAACCATTTTAATAGATTTATCAACTTTATTTCATATTTTTAATCATTCAAAAATATCATTTATAAAGAAATCCCTTTTTGAATTTCGAACTGCAAAACCGCGATGTTTTTAGAAAATTGTTTTGGACATATTTCAAAATATACAAGATGAAATATTGATTTTCTTTCTTTAAAAATATTTAAATGTTTATAAAACATTTCTAACTCATTTTAAAACTATTTCCAAAAGGTTTAAGCATTCCATATACACCCTTTCATTTTCAATAGGAAAGCGATTCCCTTTGTGCTTATGGACGTGTATTAACATGACTTGGTAAAACAATTTAACAATCATATCCAGCAATCAATACTTGATGATCAAATCATATATAAGAATCCATAGCAATCATTTCACATCATCAAACATGTTTATATAAAAATAGAGATGTTAAATAGAGTTTCTCAAGTAAGGATAGTGTTGTCTCTCTCATCAGAGTTGTGCAGTGGTAAATTTATAGTCATTGTATTTGGTATGGATTAAAGCACACTTTGTAGGATTAATAAATAAATTAATTACTCTGTTAAGTTGAATAATTGAAATTGTATCCTATACATTTAATAGTGTTGAATATTCATCAAATATTGTGTATTAAGTTGGTAGTTTCCATTAGTAGTTTTAGAATGGACGGATTTTTGGCAATTTTAACTGGTCCGAAAATCCGGGTCGTCACACGAACACTTCCAAATTAAGAATTAATTTTTGTCGATAAGCATTTTCCAAAAGTATAAAAGTATTTTGGAAAGTTATAAGGAAGTTTAGTTTTGAAAATTTTAAAAATAAAGGAAAATAAAAGTTAGATAAGTTTTAAAAATGTTAAATATTTTGATAAGTAATTAATAAGATTATTTTGTATTATACAAAGAGGAAATTGGTTGAACTGCTTTAAATCAAAATTGAGTTTTAAGAAATGCTTTGGACTTTGTAAATACTTATAAAACCTTACTTATTTGCAAAATGATTTTGAAGGCAAATTTTAATTATGTACAAATGTGAAATCTAGTTTTCAAAAGTTTTTATAATGAAATTGTTTGAGAAATGTTTACGAGCTGAAATTTTTTTTAAGGTTATTTATGTATAAAGGATTTTTGTTAAGTATTTAATTTTGAAAAGAAATTGTGGTTTTAAAACTTAGTTACTTACGAAGTGATTTTAGAAAGGAAGTTGATTTTATATAGATATGACTTTATGTAAATATGAAACTGAAGAAAATTTTAAAAACTGATGATTTGGAATTTTAAAATATATGAATATTAAATAGTATTCAATTTGAAAAATGATTGTTGAAATTATAGGTGAAAACTAATTGGATAAACAAATATGAATTAAAAGTGATGATTATAAATAAAGTCATGACTTGTAAATTGTTTATGAAATAACTGGATGTTGCAATAAATGGTTACAATTAAAGTTGTGATAACTTTAAACTTGAGTAATGTCTTATAAAACGGAGTTAAGCCTTTATAATTTGGTTATAAACTTAAGGAAATTTCTTATGAAATGATTCACATATAAATGTAGTATTAAATGAGAAATATTGCATGTGAAAATGAATGTAATTTAAAATGAAGAGATATATAAGTAATGCAATGAGAATGAATATATAAATGTTTTATATTAAATGGGGAAATTCTGTGAAACAAATATTAAAGTATGAAGTGATATTTGTGTTAATCAATGAGATTAATAATGAATTTAAATTAAAATGTAATTGTGATAAAACAAATTGGAATAAATACGTAAGTTGTACGTATATTGTTTTATTCGCATAATTAATTTGATTCGGATTTGAGTAAACAAGTTCGAGGTGAATTACACCATTTTGTGTTAGGATTTTTCATTCGATTCTTGATGGCGAATATTTGATATGGATTTTTGGATTGATTGTAAAATTCTCTATCATAGTATATGGCTATGCAAGGAGAATGATGGTTTCTAGTCAATAAACCTTATCGAAGTCCGCATTAAGGAAGCCGAATGAACAATACTAGTTCGAAAACGAACTTGTGTGATCGGGCTAGCGATCGAATGTGATATTGCGTGATGATGACATATGTACATCTTATGTTCTAATATAATTGATATGCTTTGACGTTGAAATTAAAAGTTGTTGGGTTGGATATCCTTTGTAATTTAAGTTGGAATTTTTTTTATGCAAACTACTATTAATTTAAAACCATTTTACAAAACTATTTTATATTATTTTATATACAAAAATATTTTCATTTTATTTTATATACAAATCTATTTTACAAACTCTTTTATATACAAATCTGTGTTACAAACTATTTTATATACAAAACTATTTTACAAACTATTTTATATACAAAACTATTTTGCAAACTATTTTATATACAAAACTATTCTAAATTCGAAACCATTTATAAATCAAAGATGTTCAATCCCATATGGATCTTCATGCAGCGTAATTAATTTTGAGAAAATTATTTGATTCTTATATAAGATGGACGTTATATAAGTATAAGGTGATTTTGAAGACTATTGATTTTGGAAGGTATTCAATCTGAAGAGATAAATCTTATATACAACAAAAATTATATAAGAATGACTTTGATATATTCGAGAGTATTGATTTTGGAAAGTATTCAATTTGAAGATGAAATCTTATATATAATGGAATTTATATAAGAATGATATATTCGAAATTGATGATTTGAAAAGGTACTATGTGTAGTATGATATGCATTTTGAAATTGAAGATATGGGAAGTACCTTCTGTTGACTATCTACTTTGTGGCCATACTGTAGATACATTCTATTGTTTCCTTGATTTGATCCAAAATGGACTTAGATGGATCTAGAAATGGGTCCTAATCGATATAGGTTGTCTGGACATAATACTCATGAGTTTCCTTCGACTCGGCTACATAGCAAAATTCGTAGGGCTGTAAAGGCTTACGGTTATGGATGTTACCTGGGAGACCCAGGCGAAACCATTGTGTAACTGTGATCTATGGTCGTTTTCGGCGTAATCCCCCTAGGTAGAGCGATTGCCCTGAGTTATGGATGTTTCCTGGGGAAACCATGCGAAATCATTGTGTATCTGTGGTCCACATGGCATAATTTGAAGGGGCAGATGATTGCCTTGAGTATATGGGTGATAGCGACCTAACCAACAATGTAGCTATTAAGTAGACTACGATCCATGCGAATGTTTTGCATAGCGTAATTCGTAGAGCAGTGATTGCTCATAGGTACGGATGTTACCCGAGGGACCCAGGCGAAACCATTGTGTATCTGCGATCTATGGTTGTTTTGGATGTCATGGCATAAGACGTGGGGCCGTGACTGCCTAAAGTTGCCTGAGGCCGTGTCGCTATGTCCTCTCGACTTAGCGAGAGAATGACCTTAGGGACTACGTTCCATGACGATCCCTTTCTTTTGATTTCGGTGATTGGATTGTACTTTCCATATCTGATTTGAAAAGTTTTTCAAGTATTTCCACTAGGTGTTGAAACGGGTCTACTAAGTACTTAGAGATTTCTAGCCTTACGTCTGATCAACGTATTGCCAGATTCTGTAAGAACGAAGATAAACTTGTTGAAACATCGATTTATCAAAAGTAGTTTCAATATAAAATTATTTCGATATAAAAGTATTTGGTTATAAATGAATTCTTAACAAAGAAAATTTTCAATTCTTAAATGTTCGAAAACTAGATTTATGTTTATCTTTCTGTCCTCTTATTCCGTTCTTTTCAAGGACGAAAAGTTTTGAGTGGAGGAGATTGTAACGACCTGGATTTTTCAACGTTTTAAATAAGAATTTAACGAAGATTTTGAAATAAAATTTATTTTTAAAAATAAAAATTTGACAGCGAAAACTAAATATTTAAAATGCATCCATTGAAATGAGGCCAATAAATTTACTTTAGCGTTAAAATTTGTCCGAAACTCGGTCAGCACAAATTTTAGTGCAAATTATAAAATTTTAAAGTATGAATATTTTTACATAGAAATGATCTAGAAAATTTCCTGATTAAAACGTCAAAGTTCGTTCCGTCATGTTCCGACCTTTGTAGCCCCGTTTACCAAGATTTGACGTTGTCGTTCAAATTCGAAGCGGTAACAGCGACGACAGGTGAAATTTTGCTATGAATGTCGTAACGCAGATTTGAGTGCATCGTTGGATTCGTCTAGTCGCACTGATCTCCACGGTATATTTTTTCGTATTTTGGCTTCCGTTGCAAAACATTAAATGGTTGAGATAATGGTCTGTAACCGTGCCCTGGAGTCATAATTGCTCACATTCTTACGCAGCCAACATTTGTTCTTTTCATTCTTTTCAACTGATAATATACCTTGCGTGCGCCTCCTCGCCTATTAAATGCAGCATTTAATGTCATCGTGCGTTCTCTTCCTTCTTCTACTTGTATATATGCATGCTTGCCTTCTTCCTACTCTTGATTCCACTCTTACTTTCTGCTAACCTTTGTTTGAGAATGAAAAAAATATACTAGTATATATATTTAAACTCACGTACACTCTCTCTCCTCTTACCTTTTTCTTTCTCCTTCACCTCAGTCCATCACCGAGCAACCAGTCCACCTGCACCGTGAACCCGCACCTCCTCCTTCCTCCAGCCGCCCTGACCCCACCAGTCCTCCACCAGCCCCAGCGCCGTACGCGTCTCCTCCCCGCTGTCATCTTTCCACTAGCACCACCCTTCCCCATCCCGCAATCATCCACCTCAGCCCACTCTCGCTGCTCCACCCAAGATCTGTCCCCACCTGCTCCAGCCAAAAGCCACTACCCTACCAACCTACCTCCACCTGAAGCCCCGCCTCCCTGCCAAATCCATCTCCTCCGCCTCCTAGCCCAACCCGCGAACCGAAGCCACCTGCCCGTACCACTAATTCAGCCCCGCACACTTCGTCCCCGAACCTGAACCGTACATCCACCAGCTCACAACCGAACCCGACCACCAACCTCGCCTAGCCTGAATCACCCACTCGACCACACCTTGTTCCGCACGTAGTCCACTTCGCCGAACCCGTACGCGACAACATTCAACAAAAGAAGCCTTGGTTTTCTCACTTTAGTGCGTGTGCATGTATCCGAATCTGTGTCGCCGTGTCCGTGTCCATTTTCCAAATCCGCGAAGGTGAGTGTATAACTCACGACATATGTTTTTATGCAAGTCAAATTATTTTAGTTTAAATTTGTTAAGTTATAAATTAGTTTAGTTTACACAAATTTGGTTGATTTTAAATAGTTCGTTTATTTTCTAGTATAAGTGTGTATGTTTCGTGTGTGTGTGTATGAGCTGGTTAAGACAAGCCCTAGTTGTCGATTAACAAGATTCCTTTTCTAAATCTTCTTCCATTCCCTACGACTCTTCTGGTAAGCTCTTGTGGTTTTCAACAAAGTTTCATGCATCACTATCTTATGATTTTTCCTCTGATTTTGGTTCTGCTCTTAGGGTTACAGCCTCTAAATCCAAAAAGGCTAAGACTCGAGTTTCTACATCGACTGCCCTTACTACTGCTGCCCCCATCGAGGACTCCATTACTAAAGTGCTCGAAAATATTGACACTGAGAATCATAAAATAAATGGGGGCTTCGACGGTTTATCTGGTGATTAAGCTCTTCACCAACCAAGAGGCCTAATCTTATAGAAGGCGAAACTCTTATTACTATAGAAAAAGAATCAAACATAGATGTAGCAATAGTCCACTAAGAATCTAGCGTTGTTGATCTGAGTTTGCTTGTTTAGGATCCTCTTAACCAGACAATGGCCGGTTCCACTTCAAGCACTTTTATAGATATCATGATTCCCACGTCTGCTTCTGCTTTTCAACATGTGTGTTAGGAGTTAGGTCTGACTCCTCCTCCCCCTGAGTCTCTTCCCTTTGAAGCTCCTGTTCAAAACATCCCTTTCGATATTGAGGTTTTTATTCGTTCAGTTACTCAATCCCCATCTATGGCATCTCTAATGCCACTGCCACCTTCTACCTTCTCCATGGATCACTTTTACATCCCTTTTCAACAACTTCTTATGGTACGTTTCTTTATGTACAAGTTTTTGGTACTATATACCTTCATTTATTATATGCATGTTACCCATTTTAGGTTGGAAAACATATGTTTTTTCTCCAATAATCTTCTCAAGGATCTATCCGCCATGTTCCAGATCTCAAAGAGCAAATTTCTTTATTAACAACAAAAGTTAAGTTCCTTAAGGGTTAAGTATTTAATGTTGTAGCAGAGAAGAATAATGCCATCTCAGAAAAGGATAAGTTTTCCTCCAACTCGGATGAGGAAAGAAAAACTAGTCTAGCCACCGAGGAAAGGGTGAAGGCCTTGGAGAGAGAGCTTGAGCAAACCAGAAAAGAAAATTCTCAAATAGATAGTCAGTTGAAAAACAAAGATGCTACCCTTGTCTATGCAAACAAGCCCTTCCCAAAATTAGAGAACGAGGTTACGAAGATGCCATTTTCATTCCATACTTTGATAACATTATTAATTATCTGAGGTTAAACTTTCCTTCACTTCCAGACCTAAATGAAAATTTTAAAAGGAAGTTCGACCTCAAGTTAGGAAGAGCTCCTAGGTCAGTTGAAGATGAATTCCCAATATAGGGGCCTATTAACCCTCAAGAACTATTATCTTTGACGATCCCTTGTTTGATGAAGATGAGAATATTGTCAAATAGGAGGATGATGACAAAGATGAAAATGATGATGACGACGACGACAATGATAATGATGAAGAAAATAGGGGTGATGGGAATAAGGGTCTCGAAAGGCTCATCTGCTTATGGAGTAGGTTTCCCTAATCTTCCTGATCCTCAGAACATTCAATAGGAAGATATCTCCTCGAAAGATGCTCCCTCCCCCAAACAACAAATAAAAGAGAAGACTCAAGCTCCAACTTCCTGGGCTTCCGCGGCACAGGTATGAAATTTATCATTTTTAAGTGCTTGTAATTACTTGTTAACTTTAGTTAATAAGTTTCCTATTTTAGTTAAGGAAAAGAACTAAATATCACTTTGAAATTTTTTATGAGAAAAGTGTGAAGTGGGTGCCGCGATTAAATAAGGATTGAGAAATTGATTAAAGACCACAACAACTTATCCGAAAAGTATGGGCGTCTTCGTATTACTGCTAAACGATTAAAAGACTTTAAATAAAACGGCAATTCAACTCTTGAAAAGATCCTGCCTTCATAGGGAAAAAGTATTAAAAGAGAATGCGGAGTTGACTACGCTCTTTTGGATGCTTATCGAGGATAGGGACACCTTAGTACAGTTCATTTATAAAATTTATTCTAAGGGTCCTTTTATTGACTTTTATTTTCTAGAGAAAGAGAGTGGGGGTTGCTTAGATGTTTACATATGAGATATTTGAATGTTCATGAAACCGATCCTCATCCTAGGGAAGGTTGGAACTCCCCAGGATTGAGACTGTTCCACTTTCCTTCCGCACTTTTCCTCCCGAAAAGGTCAAGTTTAATAAAGAGAAATTTATCTTTGAACTTTACAAAGGTTATATATTAGATGAATGTAACAACCCTAGTAGAAATTACCTGGAATTCAGCATAAAAATATGATTTAATTTATCCTAATTAATCTTAAGATAAAATAGTAAATTTTATTAATTATAATTTCCAAATTAAAATGGATTTAGGATTAAATAAATTGGAAATTCAAGGAATACCTATTGTGAAACTTAATTCGTGTATTTAATAACATAAGAATAATTTTGGAAAATATGATAATTAAATGTATGGAAATAATTCGCAATTTCAAATGTGAATTATAAAGTTTATCCACTTATTTATTATAAGTGGAGTTTTGTGATAAAATATTTTTCGTCTCAAATTATTGCAATAAGTATTGTAAATTTAATGAAATGTTAATGTTGAGATTTATTGTTTAAAGTGAGATTTTTACAATTAATAGTTTATTATTATCAAAATAATAAGAATAACTCTTATTTTCAAAGGGTATATTTAATTTTATAAAATATCTCAATATTAAGAGAAATGAGGATTTTAAACTTGTGATTGGTTTTGGTAGATTTTCAGAGATCAAATTATAGTTTATAAACCATTATTAGTGTAAAATAGTGTTTTATAATAAGTAAAACAAAAGGAAATTAGTAACATAACCTTATTGGATAAAACAAAAGGAAATTAGTAACATAACCTTATTGGATCCATAGTGCAACCAAGGCCAAAATGTAAGTAAGAAAAGAGAAATCGTACGTCAATTTCTCATTTTTTATTTCAGCCAAAACATTTATAGTAAACTCATCTCTTCCATGCTCCAAAAACCCTAGCTCCAATAACCCCCAACTAAGTTCTAAATCAAAGGGCTTTTAGCTAATTCTTATAGGAATCAAAAGAGGGTAATCTCCTACACCCCTAGTGAATCAATTAGGGTTAGTAATCCCAATTATTATCTTTTGGTTGTAATTTCTTTGTTGCAATTTCTAAAAATACCCTAGGTAATTATCAAGGGAAGCTAATCCAGGTTTTAATTTTCAATTCAAGTGCTTATAGGTCAGTTATTTTTAACTCACACAATCTATTTCTAAACATATATTGAATGCATGCGGCTGTTGGTTGAATTATTTTAACCTATGATGAACTTGATCTCAATCTTGTGTGGTGTCTCTTATTGTATGATATCACTTTCTGTTTACTTAAAAACCTTGTTATATGATTCTTTAAATCGTCAAGCTATAGTTGTGTTTGTGCTTTTATTATTGCTAAATCAATGCTCCATAAGTTAAGGCGAATAAACACCTAAATATCATCAATCGATGTACCATTGTTGGGCAACCTGGAGCTGAATAGCTCTAGGTTTCACTGCCACCGGTGGGGTACCACCGGTGCACCAGTCGTGTGAAGTCCTAGAGCTATTTCAGCTCTAGGAAAGGCCTCGATCGCCCGTTCGTTTCCCCAAGTGTTTTTCTTGAATGTTATATGCGTTGTTTTATGTACTAGTTCATGCTGATTTCAATGCCTATTTCCAGGTTTGATTCTTGAATTTGTGAATTCATTTAGAGTTTTGTAAACATATGCATATTTATTCAATATGTATATGGTTTGGAATAAAAGATATTTGCAAAAGAATAGTTTATTGTAATATATAGATTTCATACTAAATTTATTGTAATAAATGATTTTATAAAGTGAATATATATGTATATATACATATATTAATTATTTCTAGTATAAAGAGTTATGGATTTTAGAAATATGGTTTTGGAAATATAAACCTAATTTATTTCTAAATAAAATGGATATATATATATATATATCAAATTGGGTTTGAAAGAGTAATAAATATAGTTTTATAAATATATGGTTATTTATATATAAATATGACCTTTGGTATATGGTTTGTGAATAGTATAATCTTTATGGAATTTGAGACAACTACATCTATATGTATATTGAGATCAAATGGATCATATGGTTTAATTTATCTTATGATAAATAATGTATTTGGAAATTATTTCCTATATGGAAAATTATAATATTGGATTTCTGAATTATAAATTCTTGTAAGGAAAATATTTTGAGAACCTTAGTTCTATAATATGGAAAGTACTAATAATCGACATAGTGTTATCGATTGGTTTAAATGCTTTCGAATAACGCTTCATCAAATATTGTACAACTCATTGAATATAATGTTTGAGTGGTACTGACTAGCCCATTAGCGAATACTTGAATTTCACCGAGAAGTATGGGATGCCTTGGTTAAGTTCTTATGGTTTCTTTTAGGAAGTATTTAACACTTTAAGGTTGTATTCTCTTTTGGTGCTCGATATGGGGTTGATGGATCCTTAAGAAAATATAGTTCAGGCTTTCCAGTGGTATCCGTAACGAGTGAGATATACTTTCTTCAAGTAAATACTTGAATTTCACCAGGCAGTATGGGACGTTTTGATTAAGTTCTTATGATTACTAAAAGTGATAGTATTTGACAATTTAGAGTTTACTATCTTTCGGTGTTCGGTGAGACCGATAGATCCTTAAGAGGTATACTTAGGGATTTCTTTATAATATATATATATATATATATATATATATATATATATATATATTTAATAATATTGGATAATCTAGAGTTTTTGAGTCACGGTTGCCACGATCATCTTGATCAGTCGAGATTTGGTTTTCTTCGATCCTTGTGATCGTGCCGAGATTTTGAGTTCCCTGATCCTTGTGATCGTGGCGAGATTCTATATTCCCTAATCCTTATGATCGTATCGAGATTCTGTATTCTCGATCTTTGGTGTCAGACGGTACGAGTGATACCGCATTTGTTTGTTTGCCATGGTATGCAACTGGTTTCATTATGTCAGGAATAATTTGCTTTATTATATAATTATGTGCTTTGTGACTAATCTGTGGTTGTGACCTAAATATATAATTCTGTACCTTAAGATAAATTCTGAGTTAAATTAATTCTGTGACTTGTTATATCTTGGACATCTGGATTTACCTATATGTCATTTATTCTTGTGTTATATCTCATTCTCACCCTTTTGGATATTTAGAGATAGTCTGACCTGGATGTTATTTTAACGCTCGGGTTAGGCCGAGACTTTTCAGGTTACGGGACAAGTTGACCTTTGGATGGTTGTGCTAACAAGGAGATAAACTTTGTTGACTTTTGTTTATCTGATTTAGAATTTTATGTTTCGTTATGAGATGTATATTTAAGTTTAGAGATTTGTACCGGATGTATATTAGGTGAGTCTAGTGTTGTACTTTGTAGACTCTGGTTTTTTTATGTATATGATGTTTATTATTCCACTGTGATCTGTGACTACTGTTTATATGATATATTGTTCTGATTTGGAGAAATAGTTGTAATTATTACTTTGGACTAAGACTGTACACATCAAATTTTATTCCATGGATTAAGAAAAAAACCTAAGTATGACGTGTCAATGTTAGTTTTAAAGATATATTCACAGTCGATCGCCCTTAACAAACTGTATTCTCCATATTATTAGACAACATTATTTATTATGTTCTTTAATAATATGGGCATAGCAGTGGGCTTGTTATAGTTGGTATCAGAGCTAAGTCAGAACATTATAGCGTATAATATCACATATCTAAGAATTAATGAGTCTTAGAGTCCTGACCCCTGGGGTGTGTGGTAGATAGTGATATTAATTATCTATATAGGGATGGGAATATAAAAAGATTTTGGGAATAATCATTGGGGCGTATTTGTGAAAATTTTGAATTATTTTATAAATTATTAACATAAATGATTTTAAAAGTTTAGTATTATATAGTAGTGTTCTGATCTATTGGTAATCAGAGTTGCGTTGCAGAAGCTAATAGACTGTTTTCACTGAACATAATAAGTAGTGATCTATATATATGTTTGATTGGATGATGAATGCATGGATGGTTGGCTGCCTTAGTGAATTGTTATTGGTAGACTTTCTTTTGTATGAGAATTTAGAGAATTATGAATTATGGAATTTGATTTGTGTTAAATTGCTCGTTGAGTGTTTTATGAATTCTAGTCAAGACGTAGGATGCCATGATGTCGATAGAATTTCTAAATTCTTTGACGAGACAGCCAGACACAGAAATTTTGAGTTATAATATTTTATAATATTCTAAATAATTGTGAACATGTTGAAAATAATAATTAATGAGTAGAGAAATTTTTATGTGAATTGAATATTATTTTAAAATGAGATAAATGTTTTGGAAAATATATTTCATGCGTACGTAATAACTTTTGGAAGCGAAAACATATTTTGTGAAAAAGAATTTATACATATATATACAACTATGATAAATTTTAAAAGTAAATATTTTCGATATAAATAATATTTCGAAAAGAAATCTAATGGGTTATATGGCTATTTGGAAAGAAAATATTAACTAGAGTTTGAAAATAGTATTAAGTAAATGATTTGGAACTTGATATCATTATTTGTGAAAGTAAAATATTTTAGGAAATAAATTTAAAGGAAAATTTATCAACAAATATAAGCGTGTTTAAAATTTTTATGGCTTAGAAAATTATAATGGAAAATAATAAAAAATGACGTGTGCAGCCATTTAACATTAGCAATAACAGAGATCAGTGGCGAGGCAATGTTGACTTCTCGGTCAACATTACATCCATTTGACAAAGCGATCCGCTATTGATGGCGAGGCAATGTTATTATAATATTCTTATATATGTAAATTGTGTTCGTTTATTTTAATATATATACTAAGACGAATAGTGTGTGATATTTTGATTTATTGGGGTATATCATTTTATGATTTAGATGGATGTTTAACCTTGAAGTTCAAAATAAGGAATTAGTTGGAAAAGATATTGGAATTTTATAATTTGATGATTTAAATTTTGGAAAGAGTTGTTTGAAAGTAATAATTAAAATTTTGCAATTTGAATTTAATGTTATGTGAACTTATTTTCCAATTAGAAAATAAGGAAGAAGGATATGTTAATATTGTAAATTAGGCTGTTAAGTTAAAACAATGTTTTATTCTGGCGGTTTTGGTTAAATCTAAAATTAACTTTTGAGTATATATGTGTTTTCTATTATAGACTTTTTTTTGAATTGAAATTGCAAGGACGCAATTTCTTTAAGGAGGGAGTTTGTAACAACTCGGGTAGAGATTACTTGGAATTAAACTTAAAAATATGATTCAATTTATCTTAATTAATCTTAAGATAAAATTGGAAAATTTATTAGTTATAATTTCCAAATTAAAATGGATTTGGGATTAAACAAATTGGAAATTCAAGGAATATCCTATTGTCAAACTTAATTCTTTTATTTAAGAATATAAGGATAATTTTTGAAAATGTGATAATTAAATATATGGAAATAATTTGCACTTTGAAATGTGAATTATAAAGTTTTATTCACTTATTTATTATAAGTGGAGATTTGTGATAAAATATTTTTCATCTCAAATTATTGCAACAGGTGATGTAAATTTAATAAAATGTTAATATTGAGATTTATTGTTTAAAGTGAGATTTTTACAATTAGCAGTTTATATTTATCAAAATAATAAGAATAACTCTTATTTTCAAAAGGTATATTTAATTTTATAAAATATCTCAATATTAATAGTAGTGAGGATTTTTAACTTGTGATTGGTTTTGGTAGATTTTAAGAGAACAAATTATAGTATAAACCATTATTTAGTGTAAAATAGCGTTATATAATAAGTAAAACAAAAGGAAATTAGTAACATAACCTTATTAAATCCATAGTGCACCCAAGGCCCAAACGTAAGTAAGAAAAGAGAAACTGTACGTTAGTTTCTCATTTTTCATTTCAGCCAAACCATTTACAGTAAACTCATCTCTTCCTTACTCCAAAAACCCCAGCTCCAATAATCCACAATTCCAAGTTCTAAATCAAAGGGCTTTTAGCTAATTCTTGTAGGAATCAAAAGAGGGTAAGCTCCTACACCCCTAGTGAATCAATTAGGGTTAGTAATCCCAGTTTTTATCTTTTGGTTGTAATCTCTTTGTTGCAATTTCTGAAAATAACATAGGTAGTTATCAAGAGAAGCTAATCTGGGTTTAATCTTCAATTCAATTCCTTATATATGAGTTATTTTTAACTCACACAATCTATTTCTAAATGTATATTGAACGCATGTGGTTGTTGGTTGAATTGTTTTAATTTATGATGAATTTGATCTCAATCTTGTATGCTATATCTTATTGTATGATATCCACTTTCTGTTTACTAAAAACCCTTGTTATATGATCCTTTAAATCATCAAGCTATAGTTGTGTTTATGCTTGCATTATTTCTAAATCAATGCTCCAGAAGTTAAGGCGAATAAACACCTAAAAATTATCAATCGATGGACCGCCAGAGGGCAACCTGGAGTTAAAATAGCTCTAGGTTTCACCACCACCGGTGCACCAATGGCGTGAATTCCTGGAGCTATTTTAGCTCCAGGAGAGGCCCTAATCGTCCGTTCGCCCATTTGTATCCCAAGTGTTTTCTTGAGTGTTATATGTGTTGTTTTATGGACTAGTCCATGCTGATTTCAATGCCTATTTTCGGGTTTTGATTCTTGAATTTGTGAATTCATTTAGAGTTTTGTAAACATATGCATATTTATTTAATATTAATATGGTTCGGAATAAAAGAGATTTGCAAAAGAATAGTTTATTACAATATATAGATTTCAGACTAAATTTCAATATCAATCTAATTTCATTTTACAAATGATTTTATAAGTGAACACACACACACACACACACATATATATATATATATATTATTTATTTATAGTATAAAGAGTTATGGATTTTGGAAATATGGTTTTGGAAATATAAACCTAATTTATTTCTAAGTAAAATGGTTATATGTATATCAAATTAGGTTTGAAAGAGTAATAAATATAGTTTTATAAATATACGGTTGTTTATATATAAATATGGCCTTTGGAATATGGTTTGTGAATAATATAATCCTTACCGAATTTAAGACAACTACATCTATATGTATATTGAGATCAAATGGAACATATGGTTTAATTTATCTTATGATAAATAAAGTATTTGGAAATTATTTCCTATATTGGAAATTATAATATTGGTTTTCTAAATTATAAACTCTTATAAGGAAAATGTTTTGAGAACCTTAGTTCTATAATGTTGGGAGTACTAATAATCGACTTAGTGTTATCAATTGGTTTAAATGCTTTTGAATAACGCTTCATCGAATATTGTGAATAGGATGTCTGAGAGGTACTCACAAGCCCATTAGCGAATAATTGAATTTCGCCAGGTGGTATGGGATGACTTGGTTAAGTTCTTGTGGTTGCTTTTAAGAAGTATTCAACGCTTTATTATTGTATTCTCTTTTGGTGTTCAGCATGGGTCGATCCTTAAGAGAACATAATTCGGGTTTTCCAGTAGTATCCGTAACAAGTGAGATTAACTAGCTCCTAGCAAATACTTGAATTTCACCAGGCGGTAAGGGACGTTTTGGTTAAGTTCTTGTGATTACTAAAAGTGATAGTATTTGACACTTTAGAGTTTACTATCTTTTGGTGTTCGGTGGGACCGATAGATCCTTAAGAGGCATAATCATGGATTTCTTTACAATATATATTGGATAATCAAGAGTTTTTCGAGTCATGGTTGCTACGATTGTCTTGATCGATCAAGATTTGGTTTTCCCCGATCCTTGTGATCGTGTCGAGATTCTACGTTCCCTGGTCATTACGATCGTGTCGAGATTTTGTGTTCCCCGATCCTTGTGATCGTATCGAGATTCTGTGTTCCCGATCCTTGGTATCAGATCGGTACGAGTGATACCACATTTTTTGTTTACCATGGTATAGAATTGGTTTGTGTCAGGAGTATTATGCCTTATTCTATAATTCTATGTTTTGTGACTAATCTGTGGTTGTGACCTAAATATATTAACTCTGTACCTTGAGATAAATTCTGAGTTAAATTAATTCCGTGACTTATTATATCTTGGACAACTGGATTTGCCTATATGTCATTTATTCTTGTGTTATAACTTGTTCTCACCCTTTTGGATATTCAGAGAAAGTCTGACCCAGGTGTTATTTTAACGCTCGGGTTATGCCGAGACTTTTCAGGTTACATGACAGGTTGACCTTTGGATGGCTGTGCTAGCAAGGAGGTAAACATTTTTGACTTTTAGTTTATCTCATTTAGGATTTTTTGTTTGGTTATGAGATGTATATTTGAGTTTAGAGGTTTGTACCGGATGTATATTATGCGAGTCTAGTGTTATATTTGTAGACTCTCGGTTTTTATATGTATATGATGTTTATTATTCTGCTTTGATCTATGATTATTGTTTATATGATATACTATTCTAATTTTGAGAAACTATTGTAATTATTATTTTGAATTAAGACTGTACGTGTCAAATTTTATTCCAAAGATTAAGAAAAAACGTAAGTATGACGTGTCAGTGTTAGTTTTAAAGATATATTCACAGTCGATCGCCCTTAACAAGCCATATTCTCTGTATTATTAGACAACATTATTTATAATGTTCTTTAATAATATGGACATGGCGGTGGGGTCATTACAATGAACTTGAATAATTTTATGATGTATTATGTAATTGAGACCACTTTTATAAATCTCAAAGTTTCTATTTTTACAATTTATTATGTTTTCTTAAAAATACACAGGTTAAGAAATCATCATATACACCAATTTCAAAGGATCTCTTGAGTAAATTTGTTAGGTTAAAACAGGACTTTAAGGAGAAAACTTTAATTCTCAAAACCTCTCGTTTGGCCAAATACTGCTTTCTTAGAGATCTTTACGAAGTTTAGGCACAACTCTCCCACTTACATTTTGATTTCTTAGGTGATGAAAAAGACAATTTACATAGAGAAATACGATCTAACTGTGCTAATTTACTGTGTGGAGATGTCAGCCCCTTTCCAAGAGATGGGACTATCATTGGTTTCCCTCGGTTAGTACTCCTCTCAGGTTTAACACTCCTTTCAAGTGATGAGGCCAGTCAATTAACGATTGCATCCAGCAACTCGGATCTTCTTTCTCGATTAGACGATATTAAAGCTAAAATGTTGTCGGACATCAAGAAGAAACGTTCTTCTCAAGGTGCTCTATTTATACCAATTCCGAACAACCTCGAAGCATGGAAATGTTATAACAAATATTATAAATTGAAGTCAACAATAAGCAGGATGGATGGGATGACCTCGAGCTTGGAAAAGAAAATTAAAGAGAAAGATATAGAGATTCAGGAGCTGAAAGAGAACATAAATGCGATTAGTCGATGTGGTACATCGAACTAAGGAATCGAAGCAGATGCAGAAATTGCTCTATTACATCAAAGAATAAAGGACCTTGGAGTGGACTTGTTGAAGAGTCAAGTATCCTGTCAATCTCTGGAACTTATTGCAAGTGGAGGAAAATCCAGTCTTCCCAGTTCTACTCCTAAGAGAACGGCTATGTCTCAATATTATGCTGGCAAAGAGACATTCCCCTTATTGTTAAACACTCCTCCGGGTTTAGATTGTGGAGAAATCTCCAGATGGTGCCAAAAGGATGGATATGAATGCATATAAATTTTAAAAGGAAAATGGGATGAAAAAGTTTCTGAATATCTCAACAAGTAGAAAAGTCAGGTTGAGGAGTTAAGAGGTGAGAAATATGCTCTTGAGCAGAAAGTTAAAGAATTGCAGAGCAAAATCAAAACTTTCAAAGGAGCTAATAAAACGTTTGATCACGCATTAAAGGTTCAAATTAGCTCTATTGATGACATAAATATTATCTAGAAGAAGGAGAAGGAACTTAAGGAACTTTTGGATGTGGCGATTCATCATTAAACCTTCTCCAGCTGCTGAGGACTTGAAGGAAAAAGTGCAAGACCTTAATTCCTAATGGAGAATAACCGAAGTGACGTCACTTGGAAACTCTTGACTAGATTCTCTTATTGATTAGTCCTTCTTGTTATCTGTAACTTTTGTATGTGATGTGTAAAACGTAAAGTGGTAAATAAATTTGTACCTAAACGATTAATACCTAGAATAGACTTTGTATTTTCTCCTTTATCTTTGTCTTGTATTTGAACTCATTGGATTGTTTGAGATTTGCAAATTACTTCAGTGCTTTACTCCAATTCCATATGGTCTGTGGTCTTTGATTTAGCATAGATTTGCAAGCTCTTTATTGCCTTGCAGAATGCTTTAGACCGGGCTCTCCGGTTCTCTTTTTTCCTTCTGCAAAAACATACAGTAAATAATTATGGCTTTCATAACTTTGAGAAATTATTTCTTTCTTAAATTGAATATTTCGCTTAGTAAACGCTAAATAATAATTTAAGACAAAGATTTCTTGTTAAGCTTTGAAACTTTGGAAGCTTGTTTTTGAAATTCATTTTTCAAAATAATTATCAGCAAAACTTTAAATAAGTCGAATCAATTTTTTTTTTCATCTCTCTTTTATAGGCAAATCATGGTTTCTTTAAATATCATTATCATGGCTGGTTTCTTGAAGTAAATGTCTATTCGATGACTTTTCCTTATCACATAAGCATAGGTAGTCATTAGACCGCCTTGATGAAAGATCAAAAATTCGCCTGGTACCAGATATCTTTATAAATCCATTTGATAATAAGACCAAATTTTCATCTGGTAAGAAGTCATAATAAGACCAGAATTTCATCTGGGAAGAGGATTAGAAATCCGACTATTAATGGGGATTCCCGTTCTTTGGTAATTCGAATTCCAATCATGGGTTCAAGGATTTAGAGCTAATTCAATATTTTGAAGAATGAAGCATCGGGCCCAAGTAATAACTTAGAATTTCTCAAATGTCCATATGTGGCATTAAAATCTTCGATTCTGGGTAATAGATAGTTTTTGATCCTTCCTTTGAAGGTTACTTTAACTTTGCCTTGGTGCAAAACTAAATGTGTATTATTGCTCTTCCTCTAGGAGATTGCTTTGACCTATCTTTAGGGTGGATTTAAACTTGCTTAATTGATTTCTTTTGCCCTTTATCACTCTTTAGGTATTGATTTAGGCTTGAGCCCCTTATTACTTTATAGGTAATGATTTAGGCTGGTCAGTGCGTTTGGTTAGCCATCTTATGCAGGACCAAAGTCTTACTCGTCCTCCCTCTAGGAGGTGCTCCGATCATGTCTTATAGGCAAAACCGAAAGTTGGTCGGTGCATTGGCCAGGCCATCTTAAGCGAGACGAAAGGCTTACTCCATCCTCCCTCTAGGAGGCACCTCAGCCAAGCCACGTACGCGGGACTGAAGGCTAGCAGTGCTCTAGCCAGGCCTTATAGGTGGGACCAGAGGCTTACTCTTACCTTCCACTAGGAGGTGCTTTGACTAGGCTATGTTGGCAAGATCAAAGGCATTTTCCTTTATTTCATAAATCCTTTTTATGAAGCATTTATCTTTATTAATCACTTGATCTTTGTAGACACATTTTCTTTTTTCTTAAATCTTGTTAACAAATTCTTGATGTTCTCCTTTTCCCAAGAAGTTCTAAATCATTCCTTTAAGGGTTCATCACTGATTGGTTTTATGTCCATTCCTTCGATGATATTGGCAATAAGCACCCCCGAGATTTCTTTCATTTCCTGGTTGCTTCTTCTTTGAAAGCCAATAATTCCTCTCCTTAGTTAGGAGTGTTAGTCCATGAGTTGATGGTTTTGATGACAACAACCTTAGAATAAGATTATAAAATATAAATACTAACATTATAGTTTAGATATATATATGTATATGCAGGATTTAACCATGCAGGTACCAAGAATGAAGACTGTACAGTATAAAGATTCAAGATATCAAGATTGAAGACTCATGAGTATCAAGATTATCAAGAGTTCAAGAGTTCAAGAAAAGTATTGAGTCTAGAATTATGTTAAAACTTCATAATAGCACTGAAATCTTCACTCCATTTTTTCTTTTGGGATGGAACCCATTTATACCTTTTTAGTGGCTTACAAACCCACGACAAGTAGCTTACAAACCTACGACAAGTGGCTTACAAACCCACGAACATCCTGGTTTCATACAAGTTCTCGAGTCCTGACATGATGAGATACTCTACAGGAAGAAGCTTGCAAAACTACTTCAAAATGTTTTTCAAAAACAACTTCGGAATGATTTTCAAAATTGTTTTTCAAAATGTTTTAGCCTTAAAAATTATCTTTTCAAATGATTTTTCAAAAAGATGTTTTAGCCTTAAATATTCTTATTTTTAAACTACGTCTGTTTTAAACTATCTTTTAATTATAATATATTTATACTTAGATTTAAATATAAAATTATATATATTGTTCTCTATATTTATCTATGTATTTTATCTATAGTCAAGTATATTTATAAAGTTTAAAATAGTTTTAATATAAGATAAAGGTTATTTTCAAAGAAAATCAAATCATCAAAAATTGCTTTGGGATGTCGACATGCCTATGGTGACCATGTCGACATGGTGTCAGTTAAGTTCAAAATTTAAATTTCAAAAGAAGTGTCTATTCGCCATAACCTTTCACGAATGGACATGACTGTTGTTCTTCTATAAATAGGGGTTAGTTTCAACGAATTTGATATCAGATTTTCTGGTTTTTCACTTCTCTTCTTCTTCCACATTTTCTTATTCAAAATCCTATCATCACTCTGCCGAAATCAACATTGAATCTAACTAGATCATCTCTGGTTTGATTCTCTATCACTATCTCAACAAGATCCAAGTGCTATTCAGAGTTATAGGCTTCTTTGTAATCTATCTAGCGAGAAAAGGTGTGATTGTAGCCTTGGAAATCAATCAAGCGAGAAAAGGTGTGATTGTAGCCTTGGAAATCAATTGGGTGAACTTGTTGCCTCGGAAATCAAGTATCTCTACCCAGAGGATTGTGATTCTGGAGGGTGTACCTCGTAGCCTTGAAACCGAGGGTTGTAATTGTTGAATTGCTTTTGAAAGGAAATCCATACTTAGTTGTGCAGGACTGGATGTAGGGTAACCCCGAACCAGTATAAAATCCGGTGTGTTCTTTCCTTTACTGCATTTATTTTATTTCTGCATCTGTGTCTATTTCTGTGATTATATCTGTGTCTGAAGTTTTACATACATCTGTGTACAAATTAACATAAACTCAAAAAGATTTAGTAATTTCTTATAAACATTATTCACCCCCCTAGTGTTGTTCCTAGCCTTAAGATCCGTAATCTGCATTCCTCACATTTGGTATCAAAGCAAGGTTTTCAAAAGTTTCATAATCTGATTTTTGAAAGTTTTCAAAAAGGCTACCAACACTGGTACAGTTATTAACACTAGTATCCTCGTCACTAGTTCATTTGTAGAAGGTCAGTCTACTGCCAGACCACCACTTTTTAATTGCAGTAACTATGCATATTGGGCATATAGGATGAAAATATATTTACAATCTGTAGGGTTAGAAACTTGGAATATCACACAAACTGAATATTCTGAACCCACAACTAATTTTGCACAGTGGACCACTGAGCAAAAGACCGTTGCACAAAATAATTCTAAAGCAATGAATATTTTGTTTTGTTCACTTGATAGGAATGAATTTAATAGAGTGTCAGTTTGTAATTCTGCATATGAAATTTAGAAAACTTTGCAAGTGACTCACGAAGGAACAAGCAAAGTTAAACAGACCAAAATTTCCATGCTCACAAATCAGTTTCAGTTATTTAAAATAAATACTAATGAGTCTATTTCCGATATGTATAGTCGATTTCAAGATATTGTGCATTCTTTAATATCCTCGGGAAAGGAATTTTCAGAAGAAGATCAAGTCAGAAAAATCTTAAATTCTCTCACTCCAGAATGGGATCAAAAGACACTTGTAATCCAAGAGGCAAATGACATCAGTACTTTAAAGATAGAAGAATTAATTGGAAATTTAATGTCATTTGAAGTTCAAATGATCGAGAGAAGAGAAAGCAAAGCATCTGAAAAGAAATCAATGGCATTCAATGCATTAACCGACGGATTAGACTCAAACAACGATAATGATGAAGAGATAGCATTTATGACCAGAATTTTTTGGAAATTCCTGAAATACAGAAAGATGAATAATCTAAAGAGAAACAACTATAAGAATTCTAGAAATCAGAATGAAATGCTAAACAATGTCAAATGTTTCAACTGTGATGAACCAGGCCATATCAAAAGAGACTGTCCGTATCCAGAAAGGCAGAATCCTCTTATAAACAATGATACAGTAAAGAAACGGAAGCGAGCATTTACTGCTACTCTAGATGACTCAGACTCGTCCTCAAGCGATGATGATCAGAAGACAGATAACTCAAATTTGTGTTTCACGGCAGTTCATGACTTCAACGAATTCAAGGAAACGGACTCAGAAAAAGGTACACATTTACAATACAATTGATTGAAATTGCATGCTTAGAATTAGATGATTGATTGCTTGATTGATTGATTGATTTTGAATTGGTGTGTTGATTGAGTTTTAAATTTATTATTTTATTATTATTATAATTTTATCATTTTATTATTATTATTTTATTATTATTATTTTTAATAATATAATAATATTTTCTGGAATATACTATAATTCTAATAATATTCCAGATATATATATAGACATTAAAATAATAAGTATATATATTAGAATATTTAGGAAAAATAAATCATAGAAATTCACAGGCACATGTCGACATGGTCCCTACCATGATGTCGACATGGGTACAAATTTTGAAATTCAAAATTTGAATTCAAATGGTTGAATTTTCCTCCACCTTTTCACTTCATTCAATACTCTGAAAAGACATCTTTTGACAAGAGAACATGTCTTTCAAAAATCTATTTATTCACTATCTTTTATCACAACTTTTCGCTTTCATTTTCAAATTCAAACTCTTTCTTTAAAACTTTAAGCTCTCTACTCTCCACTTTAATGGCTTCCTCAAGTAACCCCTCCGCCATGAGACTTTCCAGAAACTTGAAAGAGCAACTCTTCAATAATCCAGAGGCAATTAAAGCATACATCAATTATGCTAACTATGGAAAAGTCCATCCCGGAAAGTTTGCTATTTTTCAAGATTTTGCTTCTTATGAAATTGATACTCTTTTTGCAAACAATTAAATTCTTAGTCTTATTGATTCTTCTCAAAATAATTTTGTTTGTTACCCAAATCTTGTTGAAATTGTCTATGCAAATCTCAATCAAGAATTTTATGAAGGAAATGATAATGAAATTTGGAGTAGATTCAAAGGCACTAAAATTGTTTTGAATTGTGATCTTTTGGGTACCATTCTCAATTGCAAAAGCATGGGAATGGATCTTTCTAGTTTTCAAATCGATGAACATGATCGTGAGACATTTCATCATATTTTTGAAGGAGATGAAAACTTTGAATTTAAAAATCGAAACTTTCGTCCTAAAGCAAGAATTGTCAATCTTCTTTTACAACATACTTTGACCCCAAGATCGGGAAATTTCAACAATCCTACTTCAAAAGTGTGCAAAGCACTTTTTGCTATTTTCGGAAATTATGATATCAATTGGGCGCAAGTTATTTTGGATGAACTTCGTCCTAAAAATTTTGAAATGGGAGAAAACACTTTATATCATGGAATTTACCTTACTCGGATTTTCAACTATTTTGGAGTAAATTTCAAAGGAGAAGAATTTATTTCAAGAAAAGTTTTTAATATCTCAAACATTTCTCTCATGAAAATCCCATATGTTTTTTAACCTATGAAACTCTTGCCGAAAAGGAAGAGCGTTTGGCTCATGAAGAAATGGAAAAGGAGGAAGAGGAAGAAGAAGAAGAAGAAGGGGATGAAATGGAAATAGAAGAAGAAGAAGAAGAAGAAGGTGAAATATCCCTAGAAAGTATTGAATATCCCTCCAATCCTACCAACAAAACCATTCTCAAAAACCAAAAGATTATTGTTGAGAATCAACGGGTTCTTAAAAAATCTGTTAGTAAGAAGTTGGACAAAATATCATCCAAGATGAACAAGTTTTTCTCCAAAGTCCGCAAGAAACTTGGATTATCTTCATCTTCATCATCCTCTAACTAATTGTATCTTTTCATTTCATGATGTATTACTGTAGGTTGCTTTAGTTTGAATGTTTATCTAGTTCCTTATGGTTAATCATTGTATCATCCTATTATGCAATGAAATTGATTTCCTTTTCTATTATCTATCTTATTTCTCCTGAATAAATGTTAGTATAATATATAAATATATATATACACAATTATTCACAAAATCAAAAAGGGTCATCAAAATTCACTAGACCATGTCGACATCCCCCCCTTGACCATGTCGACATGTACTGGTCAGAAATGACAATTCATTTTGAATTTGAAATTTGAATAACTACCATATGTCTATTCATTTCAAACGAATTTCTACACCTATATATACCAATTTCTTCCAGATATCATTACTGAATATTATTTCTTATCTATTCTATCTCTCATTCTTCTCATAATTTCAAAAATGGCTAATCCAATTCATAACTTATCTGAGAATCTTGAAGAAACTCTTAATTCATTCAAGAATATTCTCTCGTTCATTCTTCGTAACCAGCGACACTTAGAATTGAGTCAAATGCAGATGATCAAGGAGCATGAAAGGCATTTCGAGGCAATTCGATGGATGATTTCTTCCCTGCACAAGGATGATAACGAGGCACATCCTTCTGTCTCTCTCACAAATGACAATGAAAATTGGAATGGCATCAAAGCAGACCCTATTTTCGGAGAAGAAGGATGGGTGGAAGTTCCCAGTAACATTTAATTTGATTGCTTTATTACTTTGTTTGAATTGATTGTTTTGATTGAAATTGGTTGTTTTGATTGACTTGATTAAACACTTGGTGTGGTGTGATGATTGTATAAATATACATTAATACATTTATAATCGTTGATTGATTATCATGTCTATAAGTATAGTTAATTCTGAATATATTCTATTATATAGTTTATTAATGCAGGTACTTGAATACAAGAATGAGGGGGAGTTATATAGTTTGGAGTTAGTTTGTTTTTGTTGATGACAAAGGGGGAGAAATATAAAATAGGGTAGTTAGGCATAGATTAAGGGGGGTTATTAGATTTAGGGGGAGTCAATAGGATAGAAGTAATATTTTATAAACAAAGGTTGTCATCATCAAAAAGGGGAGATTGTTAGTCCATGAGTTGATGGTTTTGATGACAACAACCTTAGAATAAGATTATAAAATATAAATACTAACATTATAGTTTAGATATATATGTATATGCAGGATTTAACCATGTAGGTACCAAGAATGAAGACTGTACAGTATAAAGATTCAAGATATCAAGATTGAAGACTCATGAGTATCAAGATTACCAAGAGTTCAAGAAAAGTATTGGGTCTAGAATTATGTTAAAACTTCATAATAGCACTGAAATCTTCACTCCATTTTTCTTTTGGGATGGAACCCATTTCTACCTTTTTAGTGGCTTACAAACCCACGACAAGTAGCTTACAAACCTACGACAAGTGACTTACAAACCCACGAACATCCTGGTTTTGTACAAGTTCTCGAGTCCTGACATGATGAGATACTCTACAGGAAGAAGCTTGCAAAACTACTTCAAAATGTTTTTCAAAAACAACTTCGGAATGATTTTCAAAATTGTTTTTCAAAATGTTTTAGCCTTAAAAATTATCTTTTCAAATGATTTTTCAAAAAGATTTTTTAGCCTTAAATATTCTTGTTTTTAAACTTCATCTGTTTTAAACTATCTTTTAATTATAATATTTTTATACTTAGATTTAAATATAAAATTATATATATTGTTCTCTATATTTATCTATGTATTTTATCTATAGTCAAGTATATTTATAAAGTTTAAAATAGTTTTAATATAAGATAAAGGTTATTTTCAAAGAAAATCAAATCATCAAAAATTGCTTTGGGATGTCGACATGCCTATGGTGACCATGTCGACATGGTGTCAGTTGAGTTCAAAATTTAAATTTCAAAAGAAGTGTCTATTCGCCATAACCTTTCACGAATGGACATGACTGTTGTTCTTCTATAAATAGGGGTTAGTTTCAACGAATTTGATATCAGATTTTCTGGTTTTTCACTTCTCTTCTTCTTCCACATTTTTTTATTCAAAATCCTATCATCACTCTGCCGAAATCAACATTGAATCTAACTAGATCATCTCTGGTTTGATTCTCTATCACTATCTCAACAAGATCCAAGTGCTATTCAGAGTTATAGGCTTCTTTGTAATCTAACTAGCGAGAAAAGGCATGATTGTAGCCTTAGAAATCAATCAAGCGCGAAAAGGTGTGATTGTAGCCTTGGAAATCAATTGGGTAAACTCGTTGCCCCGGAAATCAAGTATCTCTACCCAGAGGATTGTGATTCTGGAGGGTGTACCTCGTAGCCTTGAAACAGAGGGTTGTAATTGTTGAATTGCTTTTGAAAGGAAATCCATACTTAGTTGTGCGGGACTGGATGTAGGGTAACCCCGAACCAGTATAAAATCCGGTGTGTTCTTTCCTTTACTGCATTTATTTTATTTCTGCATCTGTGTCTATTTCTGTGATTATATCTGTGTCTGAAGTTTTACATACATCTGTGTACAAATTAACATAAACTCAAAAAGATTTAGTAATTTCTTATAAACACTATTCACCCCCCCCCCTCTAGTGTTGTTCCTAGCCTTAAGATCCGTTATCCGCATTCCTCACAAGGAGATAGATATTCTCGTAGGAGATGGTAAGGGAATGAGTCTTAGAGGATCGGGAACATCTAGCGTATTGTCTCTTTGATTCTTATTTGGCTCTTTTGTAACATTAGATTGGCACATAAGAATTGTCTGTAAACTTTCTCCTTAATAATTCTCAAGTTTCGACTAGTGTAGGAGAGCGATCAACTATTCTTTCCCACTTTTGGGCAAACTTGTTGAGGTCTTTTGTTATTTCACTTTCGAAAATAATTCCCTTAGATTGGAGTTGTATGGCCTTCCTTACTTTTAAGAACAAGCCATCCTTTTTTGTGTTCTCTTCTCCCGGACAAGGACAATAGTTATGGATCAGGATAGAGCATACATGAAACAGATTATACGGAGTAACTTGTCTCTTTTCTTCTATAATTTTTTGTGCCAATAAGCTCAACACTTGTTCCTTATGGAACCGCAAGCTATGGAACTATGAATGACTTGATAAATTGGTTCGGCCAAGTGATGCTAAGAGGATCCTTGTTCTAAAATGGTCATCATGCCATTCAAGGTAGGTTATGCAAGATTTGGAAAGTTCTTTAAGGAAATATGCAGGTTGGGAAAGTCCTCTATATTCTTTATATGTAGGTTTAGGGGAAGTTATTTACAAGGATATGCAGGGAATTAGAGGTTTGGGCCCTCCTTCCAGCGCCAAAAATGTTAACAAAATTCTTCGCTAACCAAATGTGCAAGGTGTTGAGTCACATAGTCCATGAAGTTTTGATTTCTGACAAAGAAATAAAGGCGATCGACAAAAAGAAGACATCTTGGCTATAAAGAGACACAAAAGAGCTACATATGGTACTCTAGATTATAGGTTGATTATTTGATGTTGTAATAGTGTTAAACTTGTTAAAATCTATCCTCAAATAATCATGCACCTCAATATAATCAATATATATACGTTTGAATGGCATTGCACATTCATTGTGCAATTTGACAGGGACCGGTCGACCGGTAGGTTTTTGGGCGGTCGACCGTTTCTGTGTAAATTGCACAAAGAACGTGCACACATGCACATAACGTCTATATATTTGAAATCCTGTCTACCGGCCATTTTTGACCTGTCGACCGTTTTCAAACAGAGAGCAACCTTTCGTATAGACACTTCCTTTTCTTCAACGGTTGCTTCTCTTTCCCTTCACCAATGATCATGACCTTTGTTTGTATCTTTTCACAAAGGGTTACAACTGTTTATTTCTTATATAAACATCATGAAATCATTATTCCAAATAACCAATTCTATTATTCTAATCTCTATTCTATTGATCTCTGTCTTGAGCTCTAAAACATTTTAATTGCTTATTGAATCATTGAAATCATTTCATATCTTTTGATTCAAAAAGTAATATACTTCCTTCAATCTTCACAAACATCATTCGCATATTTTGAGGATAAGATTATAGGAAGGGTGTACTACAAGTGACAAATCCATGTTATCAAGAGCACAAGTTGTCAACGACAATTGTATTTGTTTTTGTTGAAGTCCTCGGTGTTGTAAGAGGCACGAAATCCCGTTCGGCTGTTCGGGTATTGTAAACCTGTTCCTCCGGGTGAAGCGAGGTAGTTGATTGTGAAAATCCAGATAGGAGTCTGGGACTGGACGTAGGACGGGAGGTCCGAACCAGTATAAAAATCCCTGGTGTGAGTTTTATAGTTTACTGCATTTACTTTTCTATATATGTGAATTGCTATAGTTAGTTTATTGAATATTTATTTGTATAGCAATTGTAAATAACATTCCACATATATTGTTAGTCCATATTACACGATCCATAATTAGTGTGCACAAGCATACACACTTTCATTTGGTATCAGATCTCGGTCATCATATAACCGTAACACCGTTATTTGATATATTCTTGTAATATGGCAAATAACGCAAGCACTAGCACTAACACTTACACGGAAGGTCAATCAACACAAAGACCTCCATTCTTTAATGGTCTCAACTATAGCTATTGGGCTACACGTATGTCATTTTTTATGCAATCAAATAGCTATGATGCTTGGAATGCTACTCAAAAAGAAATAGTGAATCCAACAACTGAATATTCAGAATGGACAACGGCTGAGAAAACGGCAGCAGCCGTAAATGCAAAGGCGATAAATATGTTGTTTTGTGCATTAGACCAAAATGAATATAACCGTGTTAGTATCTGCACTACTGCATATCAAATTTGACAAACGTTGAAAACCACTCATGAAGGTACTAACAAGGTTAAACAAGCCAAAATAGCCATGCTGAAGAGTCAGTTTCAAAATTTTAAAATGAAACCGAATGAGACAATTAATGATATGTATTCAAGGTTTCAAACTATTCATCATGCACTTATCGGATTAGGACAAAAATATTCAGATTTTGATGTTGTTTCAACAGTCCTACATTCTCTGACTAGTGAATGGGAAGGAAAAGTATTAGCAATTGAAGAAGCTAATGACCTTTCCATCATGAAGCCAGATGAATTGATAGGAAATTTAATGTCCTATGAAGCAAATTTGCAGGCTAGAAAAGTACAAAAAGAAGAAAAGAAAAATGCAGCATTTCATGCTGAGAAAGATGAAAATGAATCAGATTCTGAAGATGAAGATCTAGCATTCATTGCAAAAGGATTCAAAAAATTCCTAAAATATCGAAAAGCCAGTCGTTACAACAAAAGGAAACCTGGATCAAACAAACCATCTTCATCAACTATAGAATGTTTCAACTGTCACAAAAAGGGGCACATGCAGAAGGATTGTCCAGAACAGAAGAAGAAGTCAGAAAATGATAAATTCAAACATAAGAAGGACAAGTCAAAGAAACGAGCCTTCTCAGTAACATGGGATGATTCAGACTCATCCTCATCTGAAAGTGAAAGTGATCAGGAGAATGAACAAGCAAATGTTTGTTTTATGGCAACAGAAGATGAGGTACAAATTCCTACATTTGATGAATTACTTGATATTAATTCTGAATTGATAGTCAAATATAAAGACATAAAACGTCAATTAAAAGTAGCCAAAGCAGATTTGAGTAGAGCAGAGTTTGAACGAGATATGTTAAAAGATGAGAAGAAAATATTAGAAGAAGAACTTGAAAAACTTCAAGAATCATCATCTAATGTTGACTCTCAACTATCTCTTTTGAGTCAAGAAATTGAAACTCAAAAAGAGAAAAATGATGCTCTCACTACTGAAAATCATGAGCTTAAGGCAAAATTTAAAAATCTGGACCTAGAAAAGGCGAGCTTACAAACTAAGTTAGATGACATTACTCAAAATGTTTCTAACTTTAACAAAGGTCGAGAAAATTTGACAAAGATCATTGAAAGTTCACAATCTGTTTCAAATAAACAAGGTTTGGGATATAAGAAACAAGAAACCAAGAAACATCTTGGTAATGAAAGGAAAAAGAAAGTACAAAAGACTGAAGCTAAGAAAAATCTTAGTTTATTATATTCCAAACCAAAGCCAGTTGTGAAATTTCAGAAGAAAAATGTCAAGACTATCAAAATATGGGTTCCTAAAACAAATAACAATTTGATTAGGAACAAATATATTCAGAATTTCATGAATACTATGCATTATGATTCTAATTATGTATATAAAGGGGATACCGGACCCATATGGGTTTGGATTCCTAAGATCTAACTCTTAGGACCCTATAAAAAGTGGGTACCATTGTCTTAATTATATTTTTTGCAGGTACCACTTAAGAAAAGAGGAAAATAGATATTCTGGTTGATACATTCCTATATTATTCCATTATCTATTACTCCTTTTTGTCGATGACAAAGGGGGAGAAAGAGCTAACGATTATTTGCAGGAATATATATATATATATAAAGAATACAGACAAAATCTCAGGGAGATCACATATTCAGGGGGAGATTCAGAACTTCAGATATATGTTGTCATCAATCAAAAAGGGGGAGAATGTTGAGTCACATAGTCCATGAAGTTTTGATTTCTGACAAAGAAATAAAGGCGATCGACAAAAAGAAGACATCTTGGCTATAAAGAGACACAAAAGAGCTACATATGGTACTCTAGATTATAGGTTGATTATTTGATGTTGTAATAGTGTTAAACTTGTTAAAATCTATCCTCAAATAATCATGCACCTCAATATAATCAATATATATACGTTTGAATGGCATTGCACATTCATTGTGGAATTTGACAGGGACCGGTCGACCGGTAGGTTTTTGGGCGGTCGACCGTTTCTGTGTAAATTGCACAAAGAACGTGCACACATGCACATAACGTCTATATATTTGAAATCCTGTCTACCGGCCATTTTTGACATGTCGACCGTTTTCAAACAGAGAGCAACCTTTCGTATAGACACTTCCTTTTCTTCAACGGTTGCTTCTCTTTCCCTTCACCAATGATCATGACCTTTGTTTGTATCTTTTCACAAAGGGTTACAACTGTTTATTTCTTATATAAACATCATGAAATCATTATTCCAAATAACCAATTCTATTATTCTAATCTCTATTCAATTGATCTCTGTCTTGAGCTCTAAAACATTTTAATTGCTTATTGAATCATTGAAATCATTTCATATCTTTTGATTCAAAAAGTAATATACTTCCTTCAATCTTCACAAACATCATTCACATATTTTGAGGATAAGATTATAGGAAGGGTGTACTACAAGTGACAAATCCGTGTTATCAAGAGCACAAGTTGTCAACGACAATTGTATTTGTTTTTGTTGAAGTCCTCGGTGTTGTAAGAGGCACGAAATCCCATTCGGCTGTTCGGGTATTGTAAACCTGTTCCTCCGGGTGAAGCGAGGTAGTTGGTTGTGAAAATCCAGATAGGAGTCTGGGACTGGACGTAGGATGGGAGGTCCGAACCAGTATAAAAATCCCTGGTGTGATTTTTATAGTTTACTGCATTTACTTTTCTATATCTGTGAATTGCTATAGTTAGTTTATTGAATATTTATTTGTATAGCAATTGTAAATAACATTCCGCATATATTGTTAGTCCATATTACACGATCCATAATTAGTGTGCACAAGCATACACACTTTCACAAGGAAGGCTGGGATTGGTTTGGATAAGGGCTTAAGTAGTCTTATGCAAGCTTAGGGAAAATATGCAAGCCTAGTTCGAGTACAAATGAAGTCGTATGTTTGTTTGCTATTCAAACTCAAGTCCAGAATATAGTCATGTGCTTATCCATAATTCAAGAATAGTCAAATGTATTCATCTAAAAGAAGTATGCTATGCAAAAAATTTATTATCCAAGTCCTTATATGTAAAATTCGAGGATTACAATCTTTCAAAGAAATATGCTATGCAATGGTTAAATGTCCAAGGTCTTATGTGGAAAAAGTCAAAGAAGTACAATTGGCTCTAAAATCCCCAATTTGATTTAGACTTACAACTTTTATAAATATAAGAAGTGAGGAAAGAAGAATTCGCTCCCTCCAGGTAGCAATAGGGTCTGTATTTATAGTGGTGATGGGTAAGCAGGTTGGCTGCCATGTGTCTATTCGACATGGGGTATGTTTTATATTCAGATTGTTGATCTTCGGCATCTGCGCATTCGGTACACTATGGGGAAAAAAGAATCACATGACATATGCTCTGTTGTCTGATTGAATACCTATCTGTAGTTAAATCCCGTGTCGTCTCATTGCACATCCAACCACAGATATACTCCATCGTCTGATATGCACTAGCATAACAAAAAAACGAAATGTTGTCTGATGTTACAATATCATTTTTGAAATTCCTATTAGACAACATATAAATATTGACTAATATGAATAATTGTTCACAAAATGAAATTCAAATATTTTATTTAAACAAATATTTTATTTCAAATCAAATTCAAATACAATACAACTTTCACTATCATTCTACTTACATTTTCAAATACAACTTTCACTATCACTCTCATATATACAACATTTTTCTATACTCTCATATATAACATTTTTTTCCTCACATGAGTTTGTTTTTTATGTTGACCTTGATTTGCTTGCTCCAGCTTGTGTCCAGCCATCTCCTATACCTATCAATAAACCACGTAGTAAAATGGAAAAGGAAACAAACCTAAATTGCAAAAATAAAATTGAATTGAATATTAATATTAATATTGCCTCAGTTTATGGGTTTGTTTTCTCTTCTTGTTTTAGACAGGGACAAATATATATGTACACGGACAATTTATGATATGCACAGTATATCATAGTGAATACCACAAGGCCAAGCATCAATTAAATCTCACGGATTATTACAAAGGTCAAGCCCGAAGGCTCAACACAGTGCAAATGTGCACACGGTTAAGCCCAAGCCTCCTCGGGCTCAACTCAGATGCATATATCATAAAATAAGTTTCAGCAATTCAAGGGAATCAAAACAAGTTTCAGCAATTCAAGTTCAAAACAAGTGCACTAACAAGTGAAACACCAGAATACTCAAACCGGGAATATATGCAATTCAAGTGTAAGATAATACAACCAGAATACTCAAATCATGAAATGCACACTTGCACATTCACACATATATACATACATATGTATGTATATACATGAAAATGCACACTTGCACATTTGGGAAATGCAAACAAGACAACTAGGTAAGAATTCAAGGAAAAACTGCAGTGCACATAAATAAGAATTCAAGCGCACATAAATAAGCTTAGGCAAAACTGTAGTTCACATAGGAGAAACTCAAAACAAGTTCAAATCAAAATGGTTCAGAAACTCAAAATGGTTCAAATAAAGTCATGAACAAGGAACACCAGAAAATGCACACATGAAGGATGTATGATGGTACATGCATGACAAGCATTTCATGCTATAGATAGCAAGTATATATCATCAAAGTGAGCATGTACATATACATATATATATATATATATATATATGTATACATATACATAGGCATCAACAACAAGTGCTCAGGAAAAACAAGAAATCATAGTGCTAAAGCAAGTATATACAAGCTCAAGCATACATAAGTATATATAAGTACATACAAGTATATACTAGTATATATACGAGAATTGAATTAGAACAAGATTTGCAATTGAAAGTGTAACAAGAAATCATAGTGCATATAAACAAGCTTAGGTAAAACAACAAGTGCTGAAGCAAGTATCAAAGTGCATAAACAAGAAACAAAAGCACATAAAAGGGATTCAACCAATGTCAAAGCAGTGCATACTGCCCTGTTCGAGGCAGTGCACTGGCACCGTCTTGAACAAGGCGGTGTGCAAGTACATGGACAAGGCCAACAATGCAACAAGGTAGTACCACAAACAGCAAGTTCCATAAATTGAAACAAGACAGTGCCACAAATTAAAACAAGGCAGTGCCACAAACATTCAAGCAGCAAAGCAATGTACAAGTATAGATCAACCACCAACATTCATACATACATATGTTGTATGTATATACATGGATGATTTTGGAATCAAAGTGCACTGCAACAAGATCAACTCAAAATGGTTCGGCTCAAAGCAACAGGGAGAAGAAAGTGACAGTGTACATGAAGACATAGGAGCAGATAAACAAGGGACAATGAAAATATTCTGCTCCTATATAGAATTCTAGCGACAGTTTTGATAGGTATGGAAACATATGAAAACATACGAACATATGATAACATTAAAGTGTATATGAAAACATACATACAGATAAACAAGGGACGGTTTCGACATAGGAGCAGCAAGACTCAAGTGCTAGGGCACATATGAGCAGCTCGAGGCAACTCAAAACAATATCAACTCAAAATGGGTCAGCTCAAAGCAATTCAACAATTGGTTCTGCTCAAAATGGTTCAAGCTCAAACCAGTTCATATATATGTACATAGTGAGTAAAAATGGTTCAAGCTCAAACCAGCTCAAAGCAATTAAACAAATGGTTTAGCTCAAAATGGTTCAAGCAATTCAAAATGGTTCGGTTCAAAGCAAACAAGTTCAAGCAATTCAAAATGGTTCGGTTCAAAGCAAACCAGTTCAAGCTCAAAATAGTTCACAAACAAATTAAAACAAGGCAGTGCCACAAACAGTAAATGCCACAAATTAAAACACCTAATGCCACAAACATTCACACATATATACATACATATGTATGTATATACATGGATGATATCGAAATCAAAGTGCACTGCAACAAGATCAACTCAAAATGGTTCAGCTCAAAGCAACAAGGAGAAGCAAGTGACAGTGTATATGAAAATATAGGAGCAGATAAACAAGGGACATATGAAAGCATTCTGCTTCTATATAGAAATTCTAGGGATATTTTCGACAGGTATGGAAACATATGAAAACATAGGAACATACGAAAATAATAAAGTGTATATAAAAACATACATACAGATATAGCATATGTATATACATGTATATATGTACATAGTAAGTAGAAAGACAACAAGTATATCACTCAGTGTCAAGCATCAGGAAATCAGTTCAAGGAAAACACTAATAGATAAGCGAAAGAATCAAAATGCAAGGGGCAACAAAACAAGCAAGGGGCAACCAGCGAAACAATGAAGTGATCAAAGTCAAACTTAACTTCCCAAAATCATACAATGAAATTGAAATGAAATTGTAAGGTGCAAGAATCAAATGAACAGGAATCAAAAGGACATTCATACATATATACATACATATGTATGCATGTATGTATATACATGGAAGTTCAAAACATCCAATAACTCAGAATTGAACTAATAAAGCAGCAACCAAAGTTTTCACCATCACAACACGTATATCTCAAAACATTTATGTATATGACCAAAACATGTTGGTCAGTGCCCTACAGCAAGGTTGTGTTCATTGTCACATAAATACCCAAATAATCATAGGCAAATCAAGTCGAGATCAATACAAAATCGAAAGAAGGTAGAAATGGAAAGGGAATCAAATAGCTAAGCAAATACTTTGAAATTTAAATCTCAGTATATATATATATATATATATATATATATATATATATATATATGAAAATACAGGAAATTAATTCCTATGTAAAGAACCCAATTCATCATTGGTAGGATAATCGAAGTCAAGAACAATATAAATCGAAAGGGGCAAAAATCATACTAATATCAATCAAAGAACACTCAATAAGGAGCCGCAACCATCAATAGCCATGAAATCGAAGCACGTAATCAACAAGGAATGAAAGGAGCAAGACGATTCGAATGAATTACAAAGGGGTTGAAACCCTAATTCTAGAAGATGCTCTATTTTTCAAACGACGAAAAGATTTGAGAGGGAAACAAAAATAAAAAGGGGGACAAAAATATAAATGGGTAAACAGAAAAAAGCAGCCACAAAATAATTGAGAGGAAAAAGATGGAGCCAAAACTAAAAAATTTGATAACTTAAATCAGACAACATATGAAATGTTGTCTGAATAACAAGCATGTACATAAAGATTTTACAGGCTATTCGGACAACAAATGAAAGATTTCACGGGTTATTCACACAACAGATGATTTTTCCATGTGTTGTGTGAAAAAGTAGGACAATAGGAAATCTAGCTTATGTTGTATAATCACTGTTGTCTGATTCACTTTGTGGCATAGTGGTACACTCTTAATATCAGCGAAACTTGATATCTCTAATGCTACTGAAACTCGACATCTTCATCTTCCTGACACCATTTGCTTTCATAAATTCGGCAACAAGATCTTCCTTTAGTAGCTATTTGGTAATCTCTATTATAATAGATATCCGATATCAATTACTATGATAACAACTTAGTGATAGTTAATATGGCACTGATTCATTATCTCTAGAAGCTCGACACATTCATTCTGAGTTTGAGGGCTTAAGCCCCTTCTTTTTGATTGTTCTGCAACATCCCTGCTATAGTAGCTTGATACTTGTACATGTCTATTGATTCGATGTCTTGATTTGCTGTTGATGTTTGGCATTACTCCCACTTATCACATACTCGGAGTCTTTGGGAAGTTGTTGAGGTTCGATACCCCTTCTGTCCCTCATGCTCGACAATCTTTATGGTTGTTGAGGTTCGACACCTTCCCTTTTCTTTATTCAAGTTCATCATCTCCTACGTTTGTTGAATGCTTAGAGCTCAATATCTTTAGTGGTTTGAATGCCTTCCTATATTTGTCAGTTGCTTAATAGATGACATCCTTCCCATCATTGAGATTCAACATCCCTTTGTTTTTTGATATCCCCTCCTATGTTGTAATGCTACCTCAATAATACATAGGCTTGGTGAACCTTTTGTGTTGTAGAAGCTCATAATCATCCCATTGTTATGCTTATAATTGATATCCTTCATACTTACAACTACTTGGAATTCAATACCCATAAAAACTCAACATCCCTTCTTTATTTAAGCATTCGACACCCCCTAATTATAGAGGCTCGACATCTTCTCGGGTTGTCTGAAGTTCGCTACTCTTCATTCTCCTTCTTCACACTCGACACCTTCTGTTTTCCTTGAACTTTGACACTTTCTCCCTAGGTGTTCGATATCTTTATTTGTAGTAACACCAAATATGCCATCGTTGTTCTAACAATACCTAAGGCTCATGAGGCAAGTTTCTGTTCCTCAACAAGCTGCACCAGCAACGTCAGTTGCTGTGCCCACTGAACTAGCACCCTACCCGCCAAACTTCACTAAACTGTGCAAAGACTTTCACAATATGGTAGGATGAGAATTTTCGGAGCCAGAAGGTTTTATAGAAACCAAGGCCTGGAATAACGAGTTTGACCATATATTCCAAGAGCAAGGATGGGAAGACTGGGTTAAGAGGAGAAAAGCTGCATGGTATATAAAGGGAGAGGCGCTGGATTGGTGGACCATAGTTGTTGAGGAGAATGAAGAGGAAGGAATTGCTTAGGCTAAATTCAGGGCTCGCTTTGAGTTACAATTCATGTACAAAGCTGAAGTTAGTCTGCGATTGGAAAAGTTTATCCAACTAAGGCAGGAAGACTCTATGATGAAGATTACATCAATAAGTTCACAAAATTAGCTAAGTTTGGAATGAGCTAGATTGACACCCCAATGAAGAAGGCGATGAAGTTTGTAAAAGGCCTAAATTCTCCAAAGGGAGCTACTTTTAACTAAAGTTCCCGCAAGTGCCACCAATGAGACGTTAGTTAAAATGGTCATGTTCAGAAAATTGGTATTGAAGAAAAGGAGAAAGTACGACAGGAGCATAACCAAGGTGTAGTAAAGAAAGGAGGATTCTAGACAGACAAGTAAGCCAGGTGTAAAATCAAGGAATGAGGTGCGATATGCCACAGATGTCAGAAGAAGGGGCACATCGTTAAGGACTGCAAAGTGAGTTTGATGAGAGAAGAGTTCTGGGGGAGGTGTTATAAGTGCCATAAAGAAGGGCACTACAAGAACCGATGCTCGAAACTAGCGAAGGATGGACAAGGTGGGCAAGTTTATGCCATTGACCATATACCTGTCTCAAGCAGACCTCCTTCAAGGGACAAAGGAAAAGCTTCGATGGAAGGTACAACTATTATTTCTGAGAATACTATTTATACCTTATTTGATTTAGGAGCTTTACGTTCATTCATAGCCAGAAATGCAGTTAACTATTTGGGATTAAAAACTCAATTTGTCACAACTCTATAGTCATATCAAATCATGTTGGATGTAATGTTGACTTTATATGTAACGCATATGTTCTGAGTTTTGAGGGATATGGACTTATCTTAGGTACGAATTGATTGTCTTACTACGGAGCTATCTTAGATTGTGATGAGAGGATTGTATGGCTGAGAAGTTGTAAGGGGCGAAATATAGATGTTCGTTGCATACCCACAAGCTCAGTTAAGTTAAGTTATTTGTATTCTCTTAGCCAATCACAAGATGAGCTCTTATCTGTGCTTGTAGTTTGAGAATTTCCAAACATTTTCAAAGAAGTTATGGTCTCTTATCCCGATCGGAGATCGAGTTTAGGATTGACTTGGAGAAGGATGCTAGAACCGTCGCACTACCATTGAGGCATATAGTGTAATGGCCTGTATTTTACATATCGGAGGATCGTAAAATATTTTTATTTAATTTATATGAGGTTATATGACTTTGATATTTTGGGAAACGACTCTTTCCACATCTATGATTTTTATCCAATTTTTATATGACCATTTTGACCTTGAAAATATTTTATGGCTTATAACTATTGATAAGAGCCAAGTTAGGGTCTGAAACAACTACAATTACTTTGGATAACGGTTTCCCATTTCATGGAGTAGTCATAATAGTAAAGCGAACTTATCGTTTATGGTTTTTTTAAATTTTTTCTGTTGTTGTAACACCTCTAATTTTAGTTTAACATTATTAAGAAGATTTAATTAGATAGAATAAATAGAATAATGTAGCGGGATAAGAAGGATGAGATTTGACAATTAATTGGGTCAGGCCTTAACTAATCAACTAACAAGATTGTTTTAAAACTTAATATAGAAGGGAATAAATGAGAGGGTAAAATTAGGAATAGAGCCTTATTTCATCCTTTAAACCCTCCCTCTCTCATTCATTCTCATTCTACATTCGCAAAACAATCAAAAGAAAATAGAGAGGCCGACCATAATCAAGGAAGAAAGAAGGGGAAACTAAAGGGATTCAAGGGAAAATGATTTAAGGAAATCAATCTTTATCAAATCTCAATCTTCTATCCAATCTAAGATGAATAATAGTTAATTATCTCTATTGCTTGTGCTTGAATTCGATCATGGTTAATTTTCGAACTGTTATTGATTGTATTGCCATGATATGGATGTTTGATCATTGTTTGAATAGATTAATGATTTATGGAAATTTTATGAAATTATTATGATAGGTTTTAAACCTAAGTTTTTGATGTCCAAATTGATTTGATTTCCTGGTATGTTGTGAAAAAAATTTAGAGATGGGTTTTTAGTTTCGTAATTTTCCAAGTTAATATGAATATTTTATGAATTTCCTAAGGAGAAAATATTTTTTATTTTAGGTTTTAATTATTAAAAATAATTAAATAATTATTTTGGTTCTGAAATTTTTACAAGAGAAAGCATATATATATTCTGATTTTTTGTAATTTTTGAGGATTTTTCCCAAGTGGTTATAATTTTCTACGAATATATTATGCTAGAAAGACATTTAAATAAATATTAATTAAGGGTATTAATTAATTTAGTTTGCTAATGTTTTTGGAAAGGAAAACATACTTCCAACAAAACTTAAAAAATAATGAATTTTTTTTGGTGTTAACCAATCATATTTTGACAAGAGATAGGAGTAGGTAAAAAGAAATTGGTTTAAAAAGGAAAGAAAACAATTTTTTGTTTATTACAATAATGCCATCGACGACATACGGCATCCCTCATAATGTTCGACATCCATTACAGATGGAATGTGGCATTTAATGGTAAAGAGATTCAATATCGATTTTGGAGCTCTACACTGTTACATACAACATCCCTTGTTGTTTTACTTAAGATCTCTTGTCACATATAGTTCCAAAATCCCATGATTTCGATATCGAAATATTTAAAGTATTGATGTCATGAGTTTCCATTGCCGACATCCTATGCTGTAGGGCATAATAACTGAAGTACCATATTTTTGACATTATATTTTTTAAAGTATCGATGCCATAAGAAATTGATTTCGACTTGAGTAATTAATGTCGTAGCTTGTCAGCTTCGAGTTCGACATCACATGTTTTCCATATTTTCGGCAACCAGGTTATGCGGCTTTGATGCCATAACTTTACTATTTTAAAGCTGAAGCTTTGTAGGCTGAGAAGCCTTGTTTTCTTTTGCAAACTAAAAGTATGTTTTAAAGGCGAGATAGCCTCTGTTTTAAGAAAGTCGATAACCTTATGATTTCAGCAGTTTAGCCTTATAATTTATAAATTCGGAATTTTGTTTTCGAATCTCAAATAGAGGTTCGATATCGTTAATGGCGTGAATGTCGTAAGCTTTCTATTTCGAATCGTTATATTGATGGCTTGACAAGCCATGTTTTTTATGAGTTCGATAACTTCATTGGGGATACTAATGTTTATTATTTTCAAGATGCTATAAGTTTAAGTGTTCTACAACCTAATTGGGGATACCAATAGACATAGGTTGGGCATTTGGAGAATAATGTTATATTCTAATTATAAATTGATATTTGATGGGTTCATAGGCATCTCAAGAAAACTATGAGATGTATGATGGATAGTCCACATAATACCTAAGTTGGATAGTCTTTATATCGTTCATGATGGGTTCATAATCATCCTAGGAAAACTATGATATGTATGATGGATAGTCCACATAATTCTAAAATAAATGAAACATTTGTGATGGATAGTCCATATAATTTTAGATAGATAAATCATGTGTGATGGGTAGTCCATATGGCCTGGGATAGATAATCCATATAGTGTTTATATATGAGATGGGTAGTCCATTTAAATATAAGACGGATAGTCAGATAAATTTAGACAGACGATCATCTAAATTTAGACGCATAGTTAATTAAATTGGGAAGGGTAATCTAGTATATGATTTTGGGTGGGGTAAGGGAGTATATAACACTATGATGGCAGACTAGTTAGACTTACCCATGTTGCATGCCTGCAAATGATTATTTTACTATGTTCTAACCATTGTGGTTGCAGGTGCATGAATTTTGATTAACAAAATTGGTTAAGAACTAGGGAAGGGAAAACTTGTTCCGCTCTATGGCATGGTCTCCCTAGATATCTATTTTGGTTCGAGATGATCGGTTATTATTCACATAAAACTTCTTTTTCGACCTAAAGTTTTTGTTTTCCCTTCTAAACTCTCAGGTACTCGTTTGAGTAGGTCGAGAGTAGGGACTTCCAGGTTGGACGAATAAGCTTCCAAATACATGTAGTGGGAAAGCTGGCTATTATTAAGAGCTTTTATTTTCCACCGTGTTGTTTCTTATCTGAGTGGATGTAATGACAGAAGTTATAACTATTAAGTATTAGACACTGATCAACCAAGGGAGCATCTTCGTATGTTGCTCTTGGAGTATTTTGTAATAATTATATTTTCTTTGAATGTGGGATCGAATGGGATTATGTAACGAATATGAAATCTTATTTGTTAAAAGAAACGTGAAAGCTTATTATTGAATTGTGTTTGAAATTTTCATATTCATGTACTTCTAATGTTATTGATATGATTAACATAGCCGCATTTTGTCATTGGAAATTAATACTATGGATGACTGCAGCATCCGTAGTGCTTAGTTTCGAGCCTGAAAATGGAGGATGTTACAGTTGTTGGCCAGTATTATTGGGTAATTAGGCTAACCCATGCTTAGGCTCACTAACCCACTTCGAGATTGGAGCCTATGGGGGACTGAGGAGACTGTTCAAGTCATTTCCATCTTTACAAAATAGTTCTAAGCTTCCATTAACCCTATCTCTTCAAGAATCATCTCTTTTCCATACTAATCTTAGCCAAATCATCGCTAAAAGTGTTATTAGCAAAGGAAATTGTAGATCTATCACTTTGGTGCTTGGGGATTCATCATTTTTTGATGTTCATGTTGAATCTAAGGGGGAAATTGGTATTTTGGGTATTTAGTGAGTAATTCTTGACCTCTTACTATCCTATGCATGTTCAAAATTTTAAAATAGATGTTTTAAACTTTATTTTGACCTTATTCTAACTTTAATTACATCTTTAAAAATATTTATGGCCAAAATTAAAAAGAGTAGATCTAATTTTAAATCGTTTTGCAACCCTTTTTGATCATATTGACAAGCAAGTGTAAAAGTTAGATCTAGGCTAGGATATGTATACTAATCATATTTTGATGAATTACATATGTGTATGGATGTGTATGGATGATATTTCAAATTTGTATATTGTGCTTTGATATGGTTTGCTATTGCTTTTAGGTAGTTAGGAAAGAGGTTGTCGAATTGGGAAAATCGAATGCAAAGGTGGTCAGAATTAGAAGAAACTTGGTGGAGGGATATGGTGCATGGGAGGAGCCTATGGTTGAAGTCGCATGAAGTTTGGGTCGTGGAATTCAGAATAGTGACGAATTGATTTCTGGTTGGAGAGTTTGCAGATATATTCGGCGAGAAGGCAAGGTTTGGGGACTTAGGCTACAAAACATCGAAGAAGTCTTTAAGTTGAAGGCAGGAAGAGGACCAAAAACTCAAAGTTGGAATTTTAGGTGAGAGTGATCAATACCAACCACTTTCTGATCGGTACCGCCACTTTTTAGGCCAAAAGGCGAGTACTGGGGACTTAGGGAGTGTTGTACTAGAAAAGGGAGTCCAAAGTAAGCAAGGATGAAAGATATTGGGGTGAAAATTCATGTTGGTACCAACCTAATTTAGGTTGGCACCGATCACTTTTTAGGGCTCTAGGGAATTGCTGAAGACTTGGGGCTATAGCACTAAGGAAAGGAGCGCAAAACAAGCAAGGATGGAAGCGGTTAAGGGATAAAATACTTAGCCAAATTTTGGGATAAGCAATTCAGGTTGGTACCGACTTGATTCGGGTTGGTACCGATCTAAATTTATATGACCAACTGAGACCAAACTTCACGGGGACACTTTAGGGGCTCTGTAGGTCATACTGAAGGTGTTTTATTGTTTGCTGGGGGTTTGATGGCGATGTAGTAGCACGATGATAACTTCGGGACTTCGGTGATGGTAACTCAACAGTGAATGAAGTTAGATTTTGGTGATGGCGGCTCGATGTTGAAAGGAGTCGTGAGAATGGTTACCCTCAACGGGTTGGGTTCTAGAAAGGGTGACCCGAGGATGGAATGTTAAATGGTTCTGTCGTGGAGAGAAGGAAGGTGGAATGATTCCTTAAGGATAATGAAAACTTGATGGAGCAAGGGAAGGGCTCAGATACGTGTGCTAAGGGATCATTGGTACCCAGAGTGTTTTCTGACGTACTCGAAAGCAGGGGTATTGTGAGGAGGCTCATGGGTACTTTGTTTGGCTACTCTAGATCGGTTGAATGGATCTGTATACCCAAGACCGATGGAATGGATCTAGCATCAGCTTTGGAATAAAAGCAAGTACATTGAAAATCAGGATTTATCCATTAATCCCTGGCAGAAGAATGGTCATAGGAACTATATATATTCGAGGCACATTGAGTGATGGTGAGAATTGTTTGATGGATGTTGCGTTTGCTTTGTTTGTTTTCTCCTGTAGTCTATCACTCTAGGGATGTCACCTGATATAGGTATTGTGGGTAGGAATACCTAGACACCTATCATCTTACCTAGGCTACAGACGCTTTTATGATGTTGTAGAGTAGCATATTATGTCTGCTATATGATAACTTTTTAGTTGTAGGGACACGTCGTGTATGTTAATACCTCAATTATTGATTTTGATGACAACAACCATATATAATATATATACTAATGTTTTGACAAATTATAGAGTATACAGTGCAGAATATTACAAAGGAACTGAATTGAAGACTATATGGTATAAAGACTCAAGATAATGATTTGAAGACTCATGAGTTCAAAGAAAAAGACATGAAGATCTCAAGATTATAATTTAGTGTTTAGAGTCATTAAAATATATTATTAAAGTATTTGATAGCAATTTCTGATCGTTATCTCCAATTTCTGATCTTTGATATTTTAAACAAAAACAAATTATTTTTATTTCAAAATATACTTTTAAATATTTTATAAAAGTTTTTTAAGAGTTTGAAATTTTTAAAAACCATGTTCAAGTTATTTTACAATGTATATGATTTTCAAAACAATTTAAAAAAAACATTTTCAAATTTAACTAGCATATGTCGACATTCATATTTTGATATGTCGACATATAGACCGCTAGTTTGGTTTTTAAATTTGAAGGAGGTGTCTTTAGACACAACTCTTTATGAATGGATACATCTGTTCATTCACTATCTAAAGGGTAGTGCAAATAAATTTTTAATCAATTAATAACTTACTTTCTTTTTCATTTCTTACTCTCTTGAAAATTCTCTTGAAAAATATACTTTATACTCTTCAAAATCATATAGAATCAATTCATACTCCATTGTATTAATTCACTACTACTTACTATTTTGCAAGAATCTCTCTCATTTCAAAGATCGAAGTGTTATTGAAGTGGCTAAAGGATCCATTATTTCCAAGGTACAACAATTTGTCTATGGAAAATCATCAACTTTACTCTTATTTGTGTGGGTGTAGAGGTGCTTGTAGCCCATTCAAATCAAGTGGGTATGCTTAGTAGCTCGATAAATCTAGTGGGTGATTTTGTTACTCGGTCAAATCAAGAGAGTTTGCCCTGGACTCGTAAGAAAAGGAGGGTGTGTCTCGTAGCCTTAGAATCGAGATTGTATTCTAGTTTTCCTTCTACCTGGTTTAAAATTGGCAATTAAAAAGAAATCTGTACAAGCAATTGTATAGGACTGGATGTAAGATTGGTTGATCCAAACAAGTATGAAATCCCGGGTGTCTTCTCTCTTACTTTACTTTGATGCTTTTATATTTATCTTTGATTTCATTTGTGACTGATTATTAATCTGAATATGTGTTGTTAATCTGTGATTCTATATTAGTCTTGAAAGAGTTTTAAAAAGATTTACATAAGTTATAAAACACTATTCATCCCCCTTTGGTGTTCAATTAGCCTTAATATATATTATTCTACAACCCACATTTGGTATAAGAGCACTGGATTTTCAAAAAATCATAATTTGATTTTTAAAAAGTATAAATGGCTAGTAACACTGGTAGTACTTATTGTAACACTTTTATAGAAAAACAATTTTATGAAACCAATATGTTATTTTTAAATAGAGTAGAAACTAATTATTTTGAAAAGTCACTTGATATTTTGGAAAGGTATAATGTTGAACAGTAGGAATAAGCATGTTATATGGTTGATGGTGGATAGACACATAATATTAATACATCATAAATCAAGAAGGACAATTGGATACTGGACAGTGGATGCTCAAGACACATGACTGGAAATCCAAAGATCTTGAAAGATATTGTTTACAAAGATGGTGGATCGGTTAACTTCGGAGACAACTCTAAAGGATATGCGATTGACATCGGCATTGTCGATAACTCTAAAACCATTACTATTTCTAATGTTTTGCTAGTTAGGAATTTGAAACATAACAAGCTTAGTATTAGTCAATTATGTGATAAGGATTTTAAAATTAAGTTTGAAAAGGACATTTTTTCACATCGAAGATAGTGAGTCATACATTATCTTTAAAGGAAATAGGAAACATACTATTTATGTCTTAAGTATGAAAGTGCCTAATGACAATCTGTGTCTTTTGGCTAAATTTATTAACCCTTGTATTTGGCACAAAAGATTTGGACATTAAAATTTTAAACACCTATCTAAAGTTGCTAGAAATGAACTTGTTAGGGGTCTCCCTAAAGTAAGTTTATTTGTCAACAACTTATGTCATGCCTGCCAACTAGGAAAACTTCAAAAACATTCTTTTAAATCAAAAGATATGATTTCTACTTTTCAACCAAATAAGCTTCTTCATCTAGACCTTATTGGACCCTCACAAATACAATTTGTAAATCATAATAGATATGTCTTTATAATTGTAGATGATTTCTCTAGATATACATGGATAATTTTCTTAAAACTTAAAAGTGAAGCTTTTGAAATGTTTAAAAATTTTACTAAAAGAATTCATAATCAAAATTCAATTAAAATTAAAATGATTAGGACTGATCACGGAGGAGAGTTCAAAAATGAAAATTTTGAAAATTTTGTAATATGAAAGGAAACACAAATAACTTTTCATTCCCGAGAACACCCCAACAAAATGGTATAGTAGAACGTAAAAGTAGAACTACACAAGAGTGCGCTAGAGATTATGGTAAATGATAGTAATTTACCTAAAAAAATTGGGCTAAAGCAGTGACAACAACATGCTATATTAATAAGACCGTTTACCAAGAAAAATCCCTATGAAATATTTTATGGTACAAGCCTAGAGTATCTTATTTTAGAGTTTTTGACAGTAAATGTTTTAAATTAAATATAAAAGATAATTTAGATAAATTTGGTGCTATATTAGATAAAGGAATTTTTATTGGCTATTCTAATAGAAGTAAAACTATAAAGTTTTTAACACCAGAATTAATACCAATGAAGAAACATTGCATGTTTCATTTGAAACAATACCAGTATCAATGAAGAAGAGAATATTAATCCAAATGAAAATAATGAAACTGCAAATAATGAAACCAATAATAATGAAACTAACGATAACTCTAAATCCTCAAATCCAAATAAAAGAATAGCCAATAATGAAACCATTGGCTAAGTTTGTTTTTCTCAAATAATGAACCTAAAAATCTAAAGAAAGCATCATTGGATGGTTCATGGATTCTTGCTATGCAAGAAGAACTGAACCAGTTTACCAGAAACGATGTTTGGGAATTAGTCCCAAGACCTGAAAATAAAACTGTAATAGAAACAAAGTGGGTCGATAGAAATAAAATGAATGAACAAGGAGAAGTCATTAGAAATAATGCACGTTTATTTGCTCAAGGTTATAGACAGGAGGAAGGTATATATTTTGATGAAACCTTTTCCCCCGTAGCTAGATTAGTAGCCATTATAATTTTACTTGCTTTTGCAAATCATAATAACTTTAAATTATTCCAAAAGGATGTCAAAAATGCCTTTTTGAATGGTTTTATTAAAGAAGGTGAAAAACTTTCAAATCATGTTTATAAATTAAAGAAAGCCTTATATGGTTTAAAACAAGCTCCTAGAGCATGGTATGCAAGACTTTTAATACAATCTAACTTTGAAATAGGAAAACTAGATAGTACTCTGTTTATTAAAAGAAATAATAATGATATTCAACTTATACAAATATATGTAGATGGTATTATTTTTTTGTCAACAAATGAACAATTAGATAAATAATTTTTTGATATAATGGCTACGGAATTTGAAATGAGTCATATGGAAGAACTAACTTTCTTTTTGGGATTACAAGTAAAAGAATTAAGTAACAGTATTTTATAAGTCAAGAAAAGTATGTTAAGGATCTAGTTAAGAAATTTGGTATGTCAAATACTAGTGGTAAACCAACTCCCATGGCAACTAGTGAGAAATTAAATAAGGAAGAAAACTCAAAAGATATAGATCAAAATCTATATAGAGGTATAATTGGATCTTTGCTTTATATAACTGCTAGTAGACCTGATATAATGCATAGTGTTTGTCTCTGTGCAAGATATCAATCTCAACCTAAGAAAACTCATCTAAAATCTGTAAAACATATACTAAGATATGTAAACAGCACTAGACTATGGACACTTCTATCCAAAAGAATTCTCCTTCAACTTAATATCATATAGTGATGCTCACTGTGCTAGATGCAAATCAGATCGAAAAAGTACAAGTGGAACTTGTCACATTTTAGGAAACTCTCTTATTTTCTGGTTTAGCAAAAAGAAAAATTATGTGTCTCTATCTATAGTAGAGGCAGAACATATCACAGCTGCATTAGTCTGTTCACAGGTTATCTATGTTCAGCATACCTTGAAAGATTTTAGTTTAAATTTAAAAATGTCACCAATATACTGTGATAATATCAGTGCAATAAATTTGTCTACAAACCCAACACATCATGCTAAGACCAAACATTTAGAAATAAGACACCATTTTCTAAGAAATAACATAAATAAAATGGTTATTTCACTAGAATTTATAAACATCGAAAATCAAATATCGATATATTAATGAAACATTTACCTTAAATATCTTTTATTAAACTTAGAAGAGAATTAGGAATAAGTTCTTTCACTAAAATATAAATATAATAGTTTTTATGTTCTAAAGTTAAAAGATAAATCAAAATTTTCCTGCATATGTCGACATACATATTCTTATATGTCGACATGCCCTGCAAAATTTTGAAAACTGAATTTCCCTTCTAAATTCAAATTTTAAAAACCCACTAATATAACCACCCAATTTTGACTTCTTTCTACATTCTTCTTCCTATAAACTCAAAATAAAATAAAATTTATGGATTCTTCAAGTTCCAAGAGACAAAAAAAGAGACTACAGCCTTAGACTTCAATACCTTGACTCTAGGCCCCTTCCAAATCACCACCCTTGCCAAAGTCATCGAGATAGAGGCTAATCTGAAGCATGTCCTCAGCATGGTTTCATAAATAGAGGCTGTCCAAATATGCCCTTCGAAGTAACAAGAAAAGAAAGGAAGAATCCTTTGCAACCTTCAAAAGCATCTTTTGGATAATAAAGCCGATCCTATTATAATTGAAGAGGATTCCCCTACCATTGTCGTTCATAACCCTATGAATGATGATGATGAGGAGGAGGAGAAGGAGGGAAAGGGGTTCATTGTTGAAGATGAAGTAAAATGTGTAGGAGAAGTCACATTCGATGCAAATGGAAACTTGGTTGAATAGAAAGGGAATTTCTGCCTTCATTACCCTAACTATTCCATTCACAAATCTCCCATGATAAAGACTACACATTATAATATGTAGTATAGTTTGGATGGGATTGTTGTTTTATGCATTTAAATTGATTTGTTTTAGATTAAGTTTGGTTTGATTAGTTTATTTGAAGTTTATGCATTTGGATGTATAACTACTTTAGTTTGTATTACATATGTTAAAATAATACAGTTTGGTTTGTCTTATTTAATGTCTTTAATATCTAGTATTAGTCATCATTTATATATGCCATAATTATATCACATTAAGTTATCTTGTATTTCCTTAAGTATATTAATGTATTGCAAACTTAATATGCCATATTTAAAATCACAATTATGTAGTTTAAAATCCATACCGATTAGTATTTAATATTACTTAGTGACTCCATAATTTACTAGTATATCTTTTAGAGGGAGTTTAATTTTTTCACACCCATTTTTGTCGATGACGAAAGGGGAGAAAAATATAAAATATACATATGCATATATTTAGGATGAATTATGTAACTTAGAAGGAGTTATATCACATTATATATATAGGAATATTTAATGGTTGTCATGATCAAAAATGGAAAAATTGTTAATACCTCAATCATTGATTTTGATGGTAATAACCATATAAAATATATATGCTAATGTTTTGCCAAGTTATACAGTATATAGTGCAGAATATTACACAGGCGCTGAATCGAAGACTCTATAATATAAAGATTCGAGATAAAGATTTAAAAGACTCATGAGTTTAAAGACAAAGATATGAAAAGATCAAGATTATAATTTAGTGTTTAAAGATATTAGAATATATTGTTAAAGTCCTTGATAACGATTCTATTCCTTATCTCCAATTTCTAATCTTTGATATTTTGAACAAAAATAAATTAATTTTATTTCGAAATATACTTGTAAATATTTTATAGAAGTTTTTAAGAGTTCAAAAATATTTAAAACCTATGTTCAACTTTTTTACAAAGTATAGGATTTTTAAAACAATTTAAAAAGAAAAATATTTTCAAATTTAACTAGCATATATCGGCATACATATTTTGATACGTCGACATATAAACCATTAGTTTGTTTTTTGAATTTTGAATGGAGGTGCTTTTGGACCCAACTCTTCATAAATAGATATATTTGTTCATTCACTATATAAAGAGGAGTGCAAATGAATTTTTAATCAATTACTAACACTTTCTTCTCACTCCTTACTCTCTTGAAAATTCTCTTGAAAAATATACTCTATACTATTCAAAATCATATAGAATCAATTCATACTCCATTGTATTGATTCACTACTACTTACTTACTGTTTTGCAAGCAACTCTCTCATTTCAAAGATCAAAGTGCTATCGAAGTGGCTATAGGATCAACTATATCCAAAGTACAACTATTTATCTTTAAAAAATCATCACCTATACTCTTATTTGTGTGGGTGTGTTTGTAGCCCATTCAAGTCAAGTGGGTGAGCTTAGTAGTTCGGTAAATCTAGTGGGTGATCTTATTGCCCGGTCAAATCAAGCCCAGGACTCATGATACAAAAGGGTGTGTCTCATAGACTTGAAATCAAGATTATATTATGGCCTGCCTTCTATTTGGTTTAAAATTGGCGATTGAAAAGAAATATGTACAAGCAATTGTATGGGACTGGATGTGTAACACCACGTAATTTGGTGTTAGTTATTTAATTAGTTAGTTAGTTAATTAATTAGGCTCCAAAAGTGGAATTTTTCCAAATGATGTAATTGGACCATGAAACTTACATCATTGCGTTCATGGAAAAATTATAAGCAACTTTCATATCTGGAGTTTTGTGATCGGAGTCCAAACGAAGAAGTTATGGATGAAAAACGAATTCGGAACAAAAATAATTCGAAAAAGATATTAATTATCTAGGGCTCACAAGTCAACCCCCATATTGGAGTGGTCGACCAGGAGTGGTTGTAACATCCCCTATCTAGAGGCCCAAAACTAAGTGCTACAAATGGTGCACTCATCTATAATATTAGGTTCCGGTGACTAAATATGGCTATGTTAATGGTATCAATAATATCAGAAGCACTTGAATATGAAACAAAACACAGATTTCCAAAATCATAGATTACTTCATTACATTTCCATATAAAATTTATTCCATATTCACGTCACATAACCCAAAACGTTTTCCCAAGCACATATTGAATATGGTTATTACAAAATTACGTCGAGAGCGGTATATGAAGATACCCCCTCCATTGATCAGAGTCAAATGATCATATAAGACCTAATACATCATAACACAGCGGAAAATCATCTAAACATAAATAAAAGCAGCAAATCCTAAATAGCAATCTATTTCCTTTAGCATCCTCCGGTAGCTTATTCGTCAACTTTCTAAAAACCTGAAAAGATCCTTAACCTCTCAACCTACTCAAATTAATTTTGAGTACCCGAGAGATTAAGGGAAAAACATAAACTTCGAGTCAGACGTAAAGCCTGGTACGAATAATACTATACATCCCGGTTTAATTATGTTAAGTGAGACCACGCCGCTTAGCGAAACGGGTTTCCTCTCACTAATATCTTTTTAAAACATATCTTTGCAAATCCTTTTATATAACCATATACTATGCTCCTACATTCAAAATGGTTAAATACTACAAAATAAACATTATGTAAACATACATAAACATCACGTAAGAATGAACTATCTGTTCAAACACAAATAACTTTTAACAATTGGCTGACTCGGGCCTACCAGACAACATAATCAAAATTAACCTAACATCTGTTAGATATTCATATTTAGGATTATCTATCCTTATCAATCTATTTAACATTTCCCATCAGGACGGTTTGTCCTAAACTAGCTGTTAAATTTCTTACTTCTGGACGGTCTGTCCCTAACTTAATCATCTCCCAGGTTCTTCCGAGCCTAATGGTTTTTCGGGCTTACCAATAACCTATATGTATGCAACATATATTCCTTTCGGTGTGTAATCATAATTTTAGTCTACCTGTGACCAATCCCTACACACTGGAATTTTGGACAATAATTAGCTGGGGACAACAAGCTAATTTATAGGGCGCGACCCATACAAGTCACACCTAGTTTTCTAATAACTGAGTCATTTATGCTTAAGGATCCCCTCCCATAATTTTCCTTGAAAACAATTTCAAAATGATTTAAACCATTAAATCTAACTTCAAACAAGGAAAAGAAATAAGTCTTTATACTTTACTCAAATCATATTACCATGTTAGATATATATCCTTTACTCAAAACTTAGTTGATGAAAACACTTTACCATTTGAAAGAACCTCTTTCCATACTTATAAATTATCTCATTCAAAATCAATATTTAGACCTTTCGAAATCAACTCTAAAACCTTTCGAATTCATTCAAAGCAATCCTTTTGGAACCTATAGACTTTAGACGTCCTTCTTTAAAATCATATTAAATCATTGCCTTAGAACCTTTGGAAAACCTTCCTTCGAAAACCTTTCGAAATTTTTTAATAAACCGTTCGAAACAGAACCCTTCGGATACATAAAACCTTTTAAAACAGAAACCTTTCAAAGGTATACTGGGTTCGACTTAAAACAATCTGGAAACCTTCTTTTAAAACCTTTTGTCTTTATATAAAAAACCTTTTGAAAATATCTAAATAACCTTTCGAACGCCTTTGGTTATATTTCACAAAACAAGGGTAGCCACCAAAGTCAAAAGTTTCCCTTTGAAAGCATTGGAGAAACGGCTAATTTTAAAAATAAGTAAACCTTTCGACTGGGTCGGAAAGTTCAAAACAAAACCTTCATAAAAAGCAGTACAAACCCTTCAACTGTGCCGGAAGGTTTAAAAGCAAAGTAATGGTAGTAGTAGCTACAACCTATCGACTACATCGTAATGTTTTAAAGTCTTTTCTTTTAAATAACTTGACATGGCCGGAAGTGACCAAGTCAAAAGCTCAAATTCGAAAGCAAAGAAGGCGAAAGCTTTTCACTTATAAGACAATTATATTTCAACCTTTTAGGCCATCAACCTTTCGGCTTAAAACCTTTCGGCTATATTCAATTCATTACGTACCAATTACTTGACACCTTATGCATTGAACTTTGACCTTATCGAATGCTAACCCTTCGACTGAGACGAAAGGTCTGGGGCGGAAGGTATACTGCTGTATGGGCTGAAACATGAAAAAAGAGTGATTTTTGTTTTCAAACATGAAAAGGAAACTTTTCAACTAACCTGCCTTTGTTTGTCAAATTTTCATTGGTCAACAAAATACTTTTCATAATTTTGCTGCCGCAATTACCAGAATTTATAAATCAATTTATTTTGCAAAATGCCCCTTCTCCTTTAAATATATAAAACATTTAAGTCTCATAGCTTAAATAATTTTATATATCACTCAAATGACTTAGGAAAATTTCCAGAAAATATATTTTAGTATATTGCCTAACATATTAAAATCTCAAACCCAAATACTTATTAGTTGAGCCAAAAATAATTTAAACCCAATAAACAATTTCCTTCATTCGAAAATTCATATAAAATCCATAATAAATCAGAAAATTATGAAAATCAAAACTCATCTCTAAAATATTATTCCAGACCTATATTTAAATTTCCAAGGTATTCGGATGTCATTAAATAGGGTTTTCAAGTTAAACATTATCATAAAACACGAATAAACATTTATAATTTCATCAACAACAAACATATATATCTTAAAACATCAAACATGGCAATATTATAGCAAAAGCATTTCGGATCTAAACACAAAACTGAAAACTAAAAGTATTAGGGATGTAGTAATTATTCACCTTAGCTTTAGAGATTATAGATGAGGTTTTTGAGTGTTGATTTAGTTGATTTCTTCTTTCCTCTTGAATCTTAGCTTTACTTCTCCCCTTGAAATTGGAAATGGTGGTCGGCCTTAGAAATTTGCATTTTTTATGAAATGGGAATAATGAACGTGAGTTACCCATTTCCAATGGGTTTAGGGTATAAGGTTTTGCTATTTCCCAAAATACCCTTCTCATTTCCTAACGCACTATCTATTGTTATTTCATTTTAGTTAACCCCTTTAACAAGGCACAACTACCTCTAACTAATCAAATCTCAACCTATTAATCTTCACATTATTTAATTTAATTTAACTAATTAAATATCTTAAATAAGGTTATAAAATATACTGGGTGTGACAGACTCCCCACCTTAAAGAATTTCGTCCTCGAAATTACGATAAGGTACACAACAAAAGAATCAAAGGTAAAACATACCATTAAATAAATCAGGGTAAGAGTCTCTAATCCTGCTCTCAGTTCCCAAGTACAGTCTCTAGCATCATTACTCCACTGGACCTTTACTAACTTGACTGTCTTGTTCCTTAATTTCTTCTTATCTCTAGCCACAATCTGAATCGGTTTCCTAATTATAGTCGGCTCTACTACTAAGTCTTCTAATACTGTTGGTGCTATAGTAGTCTCCGGGTCTCTAACACATTTCTTAAGATGAGAAACATGGAAAACATTATGGACTCCAGCCAAACTACTCGGTAACTCCACTTTATAAGCGAGTTTTCTGGTCCTTTCAATAATACAAAATGGACCAATGAACCTAGGTGCTAACTTCCATGACTTCCCAAATCTGATTACACCTTTAATCGGCGAAACCTTAACAAACACATAATCTCCAACAGAAAATTCCATGTCCTTCCTTCTTTTATCTGCATAACTTTTCTGCCTAGATTGAGCTTCCTTCATCCTAGCTCGAATCAACTCAATCTTCTCCGTAGCTTCCTTCACTAAACCCGGACCAAGAACTAATCTATCCCTGGTCTCTAACCAACATACGGGAGACTTGCAAAGTTTTCCATACAATGCTTCAAATGGTGCCATCCCAATACTAGTCTGATAACTATCGTTATCCGAGAACTCGACTAGATGAAGATGGTCTTCCCATGATCCCCCAAAATCTAATATACAAGCTCTTAACAAATCTTCCAAGACTTTGTTAACTCTTTCTGTTTGCCCATCTGTCTGTAGATGGTAAGCGGTACTCATGTTGAGCTTGGTTCCTAATGCTTCTTGTAGGCTTTTCCAGATTTCACTAGTAAATAAAGAATCTCTATCACTAACAATACTACTAGGAATCCCGTGCAGTCTAACCACATTCTTCATGAATAACTTCACCAAATCGGGTGCCATTCTAGTTGACTTTACCGGAATAAAATAGGCACTCTTAGTCAGTCTATCTACTATGACCCATATGCTTTTGTTTCCCCTTCTAGATCTCGACAACCCATCAATAAAATCCATGGAGAATGAATCCCATTTCCATAGTGGAACCTCTTACGGTTATAGCAATCCACTTGGCTTTTGGTGTTCAACCTTTGCCTGTTGGCAATTCAACTATTGCTTAACACACAATCCAATATCCTACTTCATACCTTCCTAAAATAAATTCCTCTTCATGTTCTGATACATCTTTGTTCCTCCTGGGTGGATAGTGAACTTCGAATGATGACACTCATCCAAAACCTCCTTCCTTATATCTCCTATATTTGGAACACATAATATTCCTTTCTTTCTCAACCACCAATTATGGTCAAGATTGAAATCTTTTATGTCATCGCTCTCCATTCCTTCCTTCAACCTTTTGATCCACTCAGCCAATACTGGATCCTCCTCTTGCTTAGAAGCTATCTTCTCAATCATTACTGGTCGGACTTCCAAACAAGACAATACAGTACATCCTGTACTCGATCCTACTTCGGACCTAAACCACACACTACAATCAGATAAAGCTTCCAAGTCTTTCCACTCAGTGATCATAGCCAATACTGCATTCTGATGTTTCCGACTAAGTGCACCTGCTACCTTGTTTCCTTTTCCGGGTGTGCACTCAATTCCAAAATCATAGGCAAAAATAAACTCCGACAATCTCTGCTGTCTCATATTCAGCTCCTTCTGAGAGAACAAATACTTCAATGACTTATGATAAGTATATAGCTTAAATCGCTCTCCCAAAAGATAATGCCTCCATACCTTTAAAGAGAATATAGCGGCAGCTAACTCCAAGTCATGCATTGGATACCTAACCTCATGTGGTCCGAGCTGTCTAGAAGCGTAAGCAATTACTTTACCCCTTTGCATCAACACAACTCCCAATCCAGTTCCACAAGCATCTGTATAAACAACTAAATCTTGATTCCCCTCCGGAACTACTAACACCGGTGCATGGGTCAATAAGTGTTTCAAGCTCTGGAATGCTTCTTCACACTTATCGGTCCACACGAACTTCACATCTTTTCGCGTAAGCTTAGTCATCGGTGCCGCTATCGGCGAAAAATCTTTTATAAATATCCGATAATATCCCGCAATCCAAGGAAACTCTTTGTCTCGATCACCGTCTCGTGTCTCTTCCAATTGTTCACCGCTTCAATCTTAGTCGAATCTACAGACAACCCTTTCCCAGAGACGACATGACCAAGGAACTTCACTTCCTTCTTCCAAAAATGACACTTCGTAAACTTAGCCTTCAACTGATGCTCCCTCAACGTCTCAAGCACGACTCTGAGATGGCCTTCATGCTCCTATTCGTCCTTAGAGTATATCAAAATGTCATCAATGAAAACCAACACAAACCTATCCAAATGTTCTTGAAAAATCCTATTCATCAGATCTACAAAGAATGCTGGCACATTAGTTAGTTCGAATGGCATAACTAACCATTTCTATGATCCATATCTCGTTCGTAACGTCGTCAAAGGAATGCTATCCTCTGCCACTCAAAGCTGATGAAATCCTGTCGCCAAATCTAGCTAAGAAAATACCTTTGCTCCACTCAACTGATCGAACAAATCGTCAATTCTCGGCAATGGGTATCGGTTCTTTATCGTTTTCTCATTCAACTTACGATAATCGATACATAGCCTTAACGGCCCATCCAGCTTCTTAGCAAACACATCGATAGCTCCCGATGGCGAACTACTCGGCCTAATAAAACTCTTGCCTTCCAAATCTACTAACTTCACCTTCAATTCTTTCATTTATGTAGGTGTCATCCTACTCGGCGGTCTACTCACCGGTTCAGCTACATGCACTAAATCAATCCGAAACTCAGTAGCCCGTTTCGGTGGTAGCCCAATGAATGGCTCAAATTCTCTAACTACAAAGACCCGATGCAACTCATCCTCCCACTCCATAACACCTAGTAAAGCATTCACGTCACAACTAGGTTTCTCTACGCATAAATTATTCGATCACTACAATATGGATGACTAAGTGATATTTTCCTATCTAGGAAAAATATCCTAGCGTCATACCTACTCAAACAATCCATCCTTAGGATAATCCCAAACCCCAAAAAGTCAAATACATGCAAACAACAATCAAAGGTATGGCCTAACAAATCAAATTCTAGATGGTCATACCTCATCCTAAGTGTTGCATGACATCCTATCGGATTAGCAACCCTTAAGGAAGTAACTAAGCAAGAGGGTTCTAGGTTAAGTCTATCTACCAGACATCGAGAAATAAAAGAATGAAATGCCCCAGTATCAAATAGGACGCTAATAGACATACCGTGGATCTGCAATGAGCCTCCTAAAATAGCTTTTCCCTTTTCCTGAGCGACTGATTTTGCAGTTGTGGGCTCCAAAGCATTAACTCGCCCCTTTCCTTCCTTTGGTGGCTCTGGGCACTTGTTCTTGAAATGACCCACTTGATCGCAATTAAAGCATCTGACATTTTTCTTCCCACCAGCTTCTTTTCCTTTTCCCTTTCTGGCTCGCCACTCATTGGCATAGTGTCCTTTCTTGTTGCAGTTGTAACAAACCACTTCAGCTTTACTCTTCTTTTGTGCCCCTTCTTTATGAGCAATCTTCTTCTGGAAAACTTTCCTCTTTTGAGCCTGTCCAGTCTGAGCCTCTTTCACTTTCTTCCTTAGGCAAGCCAATGCTTCTTCTTGCCTCAATGCCATCTCAATAACAACATCACTAGGGTCTCTTAAGTGCGGCAAAGTAGCAGTTATCAGTTATGGCCTTAATCCACTGATGTACTTCTCATTTCTACTAATAACGGTATCAACCAGTGCATACCCGTATCGAGCTAGTTCCTCGAACTTCCTGGTATACGCCAACACACTCATATTTCCATGCTCTAGTTCTACAAACCTCCTTACCAATGCAGCTTGCGCCATAATGGACATAAACCTCTTCGAAAACCTTCTTCTGAATTCCTCCCAAGTAATGGTCTCTTCATCAACTCCAGCAGTGACAGTGTTCCACCAAAATAATGCAGCTCCCTGCAGCTGCCTTGAGGCCAACCTCCTTTTCTACACATCATTTAGCCCTAAATCAGTGAAAATCCTTTCACAATGCAGTAGCAAGTTTTCTACTTCAATCACGTCCTTGGTACCAATGAACGGCTTCCCTCCGAGCCTAATGTAATCTCTACTCAAATTGGCATACTAATTGACCGCAGGAACTTCTTGGACTCCTCGTCCCGCAGCGTTTCCTCCAACAACACCTGCTACTACTCCAGCTTGCACCATATTCACAAAGAATTGATACATTGCCCCCATATCCACTTGGGGAACTCCTGCACCAGCATTTTCAGCTTGTGCCAGACCAGGACCTCTCCTTGCGTTTGTCGGGCATTTCCGTTGGTAGTGGTGTTGTCTCCTCCAATATTCACTCGGCTTCTTCTTCCCTCCATATCAATATTCAAACCTCGTGAGATACAGATAAATAATCTAACTAAGATAGGAGTCTAAAGATATAGTGTATATTTATATATATATATATATATAAATACAAGTACGTTATTATAGCGTTATCCCATACCCCGATCCTAACTCTAATTCCTATGGATTATGTTTTCAAAAGTCATTTTTTAGTTAAAGTATTTCATAAATCATGCTCTGATACCAAGCTGTAACATCCCCTATCTAGATGCCTAAAACTAAGCGCTACAGATGCTACAGTCATCTATAGTATTAGCTTCCGGTGACTAAATGCGTCTATGTTAATGGTATCAATAAAATCAAAAGCACTTGAATATGAAACAAAACACATATTTCCAAAATCATAGATTACTTCATTACATTTCCATATAAAATTTGTTCCATATTCACATCACATAACCCAAAACGTTTTCTCAAGCACATATTGAATATGGTTATTACAAAATTACATCGAGAGCGGTATATGAAGATACCCCCTCCATTGATCAGATCCAAATGATCATATAAGACCTAATACATCATAACACAGTGAAAAATCATCTAATCGTAAATAAAAGCAGCAAATCCTAAATAGCTATCTATTGCCTTCAGCATCCTCCGGTAGCTTATTCGTCAACTTTCTAAAAACCTGAAAAGATCCTTAACCTCTCAACCTACTCAAATTAATTTTGAGTACCCGAGAGATTAAGGGGAAAACATAAACTTCGAGTCAGACATAAAGCCTGGTACGAATAATACTATACATCCCGGTTTAATTATGTTAAGTGAGACCACGCTGCTTAGCGGAACGGGTTTCCTCTCACTAACATCTTTTTAAAACATATCTTTGCAAATCCTTTCATATAACCATATACTATGCTCCTGCATTCAAAATGGTTAAATACTACAAAATAAACATTATGTAAACATACATAAACATCATGTAAGAATGAACTATCTGTTAAAACACAAATAACTTTTAACAATTGGCTAACTCGGGCCTACCAGACAAGATAATCAAAATTAACCTAACATCTATTGGATATTCATATTTAGGATTATCTATTCTTATGTATCTATTTAACATTTCCCATCAGGATGGTCTGTCCTAAACTATCTGTTAAATTTCCCACTTCTGGACGTTTTGTCCCTAACTTAATTATCTCCCATGTTCTCCCAAGCCTAATGGTTTTCCGGGCTTACCAATAACCTATCTGTATGCAACATATATTCCTTTCATTGTGTAATCATAATTTTAGTCTACCTGCGACCAAGCCCTACACACTGGAATTTTGGACAACAATTAGCTGGGGACTACAAGCTAATGTATAGGGCACGACCCTATACTAGTCCCATCTGGTTTTCTAATATATGAGTTATTTATACTTAAGGATCCCCTCCTATAATTTTCCTTGAAAACAATTTCAAAATGATTTAAACCATTAGATCTAACTTCAAACAAGGAAAAGAAATAGGTCTTTATACTTTACTCAAATCATATTACCATGTTAGATATATATCCTTTACTCAAAACTTAGTTGATGAAAACACTTTACCATTTGAAAGAACCTCTTTCCATACTTTTAAATTATCTCATATAAAATCAATGTTTAAACCTTTCGAAATCATCTCTAAAACCTTTCGAATTCATTCAAAGCAATCCTTTCAGAAGCTATAGACTTTAGGCATCCTTCTTTAAAATCATATTAAATCATTGCCTTAGAAAAACCTTTGGAAAACCTTCCTTCGAAAACCTTTCGAAAACATTTAATAAACCTTTCGAAACAGAACCCTTCGGATACATGATACCTTTTAAAACAAAAACCTTTCGAAGGTATACTGGGTTCAACTTAAAACAGTCTGGAAACCTTCTTTTAAAACCTTTTGTCTTTATGTAAACAAACTTTCGAAAATATCTAAATAACCTTTCGAAAGCTTTTAGTTATATTTCACAAAACAAGGGTAACAACCTAAGTCGAAAGTTTCCCTTCGAAAGCATTGGAGAAACGACTAATTTTAAAAATAAGTAAACCATTCGACTGGGTCGGAAGGTTAAAAACAGAACCTTCATAAAAAGCAGTATAAACCCTTCGGCTGTGCCGGAAGGTTTCAAAACAAAGTAATGGCGGTAGCAGCTACAACCTATCGACTACAACGGAAGGTTTTAAAGTCTTTTCTTTTAAATAACTTGACCTAGCTGGAAGTGACCAAGTCAAAAGCTCAAATTCGAAAGCAAAGCAAGCTAAAGCTTTTCACTTATAAGACAATTATATTTCAACCTTTTAGGCCATCAACCTTTCAGCTTAAAACCTTTCGGCTATATTCAATTCATTACGTACCAAATACTTGATACCTTATGCATTGAACTTTGACCTTATCGAAAGCTAACCCTTCGACTGAGATGAAAGGTCTGGGGTGGAAGGTATGTTGCCGTAGGGGCTGAAACATAGAAAAAGAGTGATTTTTGTTTTTAAACTTTAAAAGGAAACTTTTCAACTAACCTGCCTTTGTTTGTCAAATTTTCATTGGTCAATAAATACTTTTAGAATTTTTTTGCCGCAATTACCAGACTTTATAAATCATTTTATTTTGCAAAATGCCCCTTCTCCTTTATAAATATATAAAACATTTAAGTCCCATACCTTAAATAATTTTATATATCCCTTAAATGACTTAGAAAAATTCTAAAAAAATTCCAGAAAATATATTTTAATATATTGCCTAACATATTAAAATCTCAAACCCAAATACTTATTATTTCAGTCGAAAATAATTTAAAACCCAATAAACAATTTCCTTCATTTGAAAATTCACATAAAATCCATAATAAATCAGAAAATTATTAAAATCAAAACCCATCTCTAAAATATTATTCCAGACCTATATTTAAATTTCCAAGGTATTCAGATGTCATTAAATAGGGTTTTCATGTTAAACATTATCATAAAACACGAATAAACATTTATAATTTCATCAACAACAAACATATATCTTAAAACATCAAACATGGCAATATTATAGCAAAAGCATTTCGGATCTAAACACAAAACCGAAAACTAAAAGTATTAGGGATGTAGTAATTATTCACCTTAGCTTTAGAGATTATAGATGAGATTTTTGAGTGTTGATTTAGTTGATTTCTTCTTTCCTCTTGAATCTTAGCTTTACTTCTCCCCTTGAGATTAGAAATGGTGGTCAGCCTTAGAAATTTTTGTTTTTATGAAATGAGAATAATGAACGTGAGTTACCCATTTCCTAAGGGTTTAGGGTATAAGGTTTTGTTATTTCCCAAAATACCCTTCTCATTTCCTGACACACTACCTAGTGTTATTTCATTTTAGTTAACCCCTTTAACAAGGCATGGCTACCTCTGACTAATCAAATCTCAACCTATTAATCTTCACCTTATTTGATTTAATTTAACTAATTAAATAGCTTAAATAAGGTTATAAAATATATGGGGTGTTACAGCGGTCGACCCTTAGGAAGGAGGCGGTCGACTGCTTCGTGTATAGCGGCTAGGGTAGGCCTAGGCTCAATAGCCTAGGTTTAATATATTTCGATTTGACGGTTGAGGTTGATTCTTACGCCTAGAAATTCAGACCTAACCCTCCCTTCTTTTCTCGTATTTTTCTGGAGGCAGTAGTGAAGCTCTGTCATTTCTTCTTCTCCACTTTCTTTCTAAATTTAAAAATAAGATATTTATATCTATATTCATACAAATTGGAGAAGAATGGAAATCTAATAAAAAGAAGAAGAGATGAGAATCAACTATACACGTATTTGAGGTAATTTATATATTTATATATATTTGTATCTATTTTCTCTCCCAATCCCTAATCTCTTCTCAGATCTATGATTCTAATATATGTATATACCATTTATACGAGTGAGGATGCACAAATTGAAGCAAATCCAAATAGGGGAACATTTTAATTAAAATACGCACATAAAATCAAATTATGTCGTGGAGGAAAAAAGAAGCTAATAAAGACGTCTGACCTGTCTTTGGCAGTCCATTGAATCACCTATCGTCAGCGATGTCTCTGGTGATGCCAGCAATATCGATTCGCAGGTAAGAGAAGCTGACCGTTGGGGAGGTTTTTTTAGCTTTTATGAATCAAATGATGGTAATAGATGGAATAAGGGTTTCGAGGAAAATTTATTTAGGAAGGCAGACGAATTTGGGGAGAAACACAGTTAGTTGTACGAAGCGAGAGTGAAAATGGGAGGAACGCAAGTGGGCCTGATTGGATATGTAAGGGCATTTCAGGAAGTTCAAAAAGACGCAGTTAAAGCTAGTAGATTGAATTTTCATTATTAGTAGTAAAGATATATATTTCTTGGATTAAAAAGGATTCGGGGATGAATCAAAGGTTCTACTTCAGATCTGGAGATTTGGATCGCTTTTAAAATGTGTGTGGGAAATTTTATAGATTGTTATAATGTGAAAACTATCATGTTGGTGTTTATTTGATTATTGTGCCTATCTGGATAATTGTATATGAGTTGTAAACAAAAATTGAATATAATCTGAATATAATAAATATCACCTACATATTCTTGTTTATGGATTGAGAGTTGTTTACAACCTGATCTGGAAATCTGTCCCAAGTATGAATTTAGAATATTGATTTGAATAAAATTTATTCTAGATCTGAAAATAAGTGGTATAAAAATGTTATGAATTTTGATTATTACCCTAATCTTATTGGAATGTAAACTTTTATATGTTTGGATTGTTGAAATTTAGATCCATTTAATATTTGTAAATTAGTTTGATTTCTTTCCCTTTTAGGAAAAATACAGCGTTTGATCTAGCAAGGAATAGATGCAAATAAAAAGAGAAAGATATGTGTAAAATATTAATTCATTGTAGTTTACACTGTCTATTTCAGTAATAAAAAGAAATGATTATTTCTTGTATTTTCAAACGATGCAATCTTTTATATTTGAAGTTAAATCTTTTGATTTGGACTAATTTATGGAAATTATAGCAGTAATCTTTTTAGATATGATTCCAACAATTGAACATGGAAAATAATGCTTTAGTGAAGATATATAGCTAGAATATATTTGGTAAAAGTAGATATTTGTACGTAATTTACTACGCTTGTAATAATTAAAATAAAACTTAGCTAATAACGATGCTTACATGTAGTATTCACATTTAGGATAACTAACTAGTGAGAAAGGAATTTAAATGATTGTAACTCTAATAAATTGGAAATAAACGATAATACAAATGGGAGTTGCAATAATTTGATAGGGTAAATGGATTAATGGGACTGATAAATAAAGAAGTTGAATTAATAACTATGGAATAGTTAAAAATGTTACTAATATGAAACTAGTAATCATACATAAATATCTTAGGAAATGTCTATTAGGATTTTATGGACAAATTGACATTTATGAGCATTAAAAGGGGATTTATGGGTAGATAAGCATTTAAAGTAAATCTTATTGCCTTAAATAAAAAGGGAATTAGTAAGCTAAGTCCAAAATCTACCTAGGATAATATAAGTAAAGACTTAGAATGGTTAATTGGACTTAGTAGGTTAGTGGTGCGAGGTTAGTAGAGTTAATCGATGGAAGACTACCCTTTACCTTAAGGCTACCAGCAGTCGCATGCACTTACTACTGATGTGAGATATCACTAATCCCAGGACCCATGACATTGCAAGAGATAGGACATGCTTTAGGGTCAGAGGTATTAAGTTGTTGTTTGAGGGCCTACCTCTTTACCAATTAAAAAGTATTAAATGGTCCAAATTTGGAATTATGAGAGGTAAGGGATATCTCCATAGGGGTTCGCTTCTGGTTTGAGGTTTTAAGTGGCTGTAGGGTCCATCTCTCCCTTAAAAGAAGTATTAAACAACTTAATGAGATTCCAAATAAATAAGGATGTCTAAAAGGATATGATTCATTGTTGAGGTATTAAGTGGCTATTTTAGGGCTCGCCTCCCTACCGAAAGAAGTAACCTAGATTCCATATTTATAATTAAGAGTGATAGTGGATATCTTGGGAAGGGTTCGCTTTGGGTTTGAGGTATTACATGACTGGTCTAAGAATTCACCTCTCTCCTTAAAAACAAGTATTAAGTAACCTAGTGAGATTCCAAGCGATTAAGTGGTTTAGGTACTATCTCTTACATGGCTACAAATTTATTAGCGATATATGTGGTAATAGTTGGACATTAAATGTTGAAAGCCCTAAATAGTGGTTAGAGGTCTTTGTAGCTAGGACCCACCGACCATTGACAACATTGTTAGAAAACCACATTGGGAACAGGTCTTAAATGATGGGGTCTACCTTGATTGAGGTCTTAAGTGGCAGAGTCTGCCTATTTCTCTTTTAAAAGTATTATGTGGTGAATATGGAAGCTTGCTTCATATTTAGAAGTATTAAGTAGCAAATGGGTTTGGAAGTATTGGGTGGTTGATAAGGCTTCGTCAGTATTTTGTACCTTGGGAATGGGTAGGTAAGTAATCGTGTGTGTAATGCAAGGTTAGATTAGAATTGCTAACCTTAATAGACATAACAATTAAATGGAAACCAAACGGTATAAATTTATGTTATGAATAGTTTATTTATTTTCCAATCACCAGAATGTTGTTCTGGCCCCCCTCCTCATTACAACCCATAAGATAATTTAAAGAAATAGATCACTAGAGCTGGATGTGTTTAGTTGTTGGAGAAGTCTTCTTTTCTTTCATGCTCGATGTTGATGTGACAACCTATTATCCAAGGAATACCATTAATTCCGAGGTAGTGGTCATAATCAATATTCTTATCCTATTATTATTTCCACTGTGAGTTTAGATTTCTATTCATCTCTGATAATGCTCATGCTTATTTGCATGTATCAAATCCAATGATCTGTGCTTTGGTGGACTTGGGTTTCGATTTTTGTCGAAATTTAGGCCCATTATGCTATGGGTTGTTACATGATGTAGAATTGGTTAATCCGAACTAGTATAAAATTCCTACTATCTTCCCTCTTACTTTACTTAATTGCTTTTATATTTATCTGTGATTGCATCCGTGACTGATTTTTAGTGTAAATCTATGTTGTTAATCTGTAATTTGATATTAAGCTTAAAAGAATTTTAAAAATATTTACATAAGTTAGAAATCACTATTCACACCCCTCCCCCTCTAGTGTTAAATTAGCCTTAAGATCTATTATTATGCAATCCACAGGTTATAGTCTGTATACCCTTGTTCCTCACTACATCGACGTGTATAGTATTTTGAAATTCATTTATCACTCACACCAGACTATTGTCTCAATTTGAGGTTCTATGCTTTACTTCTTATTATCTCGGGTACTCTTAAATGAGTAAACTAGATAGCAGGTCTAGGTGTACGTAGTGGCAATATAGAGGATGAGCAAAATGGAGCTTTCTTGTAATAATATGGATATTATATTGCCTATTCCATTGCAACACCGTGGAGTATAGGTTGTATTTGTTTTACTATCATGAGATAGTTTATTTGAGTTTTTTCTGCTTTGTACAAACTCTATTACTATTTTTTATAACTCTTTGGATCTGTGCTTTGATATTTGGTTCACTTAGATATTTATATCTGAGATAAGTATTATATTTTATTCGATGCACTTTGAGATATACGACAGATTCTATGATGTTTTATTTCATTTGGCCCTTGACCATCGCCCTACATCGGCCGAGCATGGCAGCAGTGCACTATCTAGTTATAGTGGGTGCTGGTGGTGTAGGGTGGTCATCACATTTAGTATCAGAGCATAGGTTACATGACTAACCTGAGTTGATACCGTGGTCCAGTAGAGATAGGGAAGGGGTTATCACCCTAGACTGGATCTAGAGTGTATATATACATACGAGGGAGTGTGTACTTGTTATATATTTTGGTTTTCAAATTTATATGTTAGTATATGTAGTATATAAGCCACATGCACACACGAGTACCATTGATACATTTTTCTTTATGAGAGACTGAAAATTCTTGTTACAGATCAAGAATGAGCCGGCATACCAGAAACACCGTGAAGAACTCTATCTCTGAAGTCGAAGAAGAAGCGGGTTCGAAGGTAGCTAATCCAGACTTACAAGCGATGTTCTACACGATGATAGTGAACATCCTGCAAAATTCCTAAGATGCTGCTCCAAATGTTGATATAGGTGGTGGTGCTCAAGTGCAGGTGCCCAAAGTCGATTTTGCTAAGTTTGACAAGGATTTTACCAGTCTTGATAGTAAACCATTTCAAGGAACAAAATCGGCTATGGAGGTGCAGGACTGGTTGGACACTTACAAAAGGATTTTTGATGACCTTAAATTGAATGATGCAATGAAGATGGGTTGGCTTCCCGACAGCTTCAGGGAAGAGCCATGAACTGGGGGAATGCTATAAGAGTTGCTAAACCTAAGGATCGGTTTACTTGGCACCGGTTCAAAACCTGATTAGAGGAGAAGTTTATCTCAGTTGCTCAAAAGTGAAGGCTGTTCAAAAAATTTGTGCATTTGAAGCAAGGAGACATGTCTGCTTTTGAGCATGTTGCTGAGTTCGACGTCTTATCAAAATATGGGATGTCTTTCATCGACACTCCATTGAGAAAGAATGAGGAGTTTCTTATGGATCTGGATGACTATTTGAGGGAGAAGTTCATGAATCACATCGATGAGTCATATGAGAGACTCGTCGAGAAAGCCCTTTGCTAGGAGAGTTTGTACTCCAAATCCAATTCAGCTGTTATTGTTAAGGAAGACCCAAAACCACAACGAGGCAGTGGAGGCAAGAAGAAATGGAATGGTAAGAGAAAGCGGTTTCAAGGAAAGAATGGTCAGAAGAAAACTAAGTGGGATCCTTTCTGTTATGGTTGTGGAAACATAGATCACTTGACTAAAGATTATAAAGATGATGGCAAGAAGAAGTGCCACAACTGCAGCAAGTTTGGACATATGCAAAAGAATTGCCCATAACCAGCATGACAGAAATAGGTTGTGAAGGCATATGCTTTGGATGTTGTTCCAACTTCATCGAGTGTCATGTAACGACCCTAATTTTTAGTAACATTACTTGGGATATTTAAAGTTAAATTAGATAAAATAATGTGATGATTAGGGGATTGAGATTTTTGTTAATAGAAAGGTACCCATGCCATATAACAAGTGAACTAAAGGGGAACTAAAATAAAATAGGTAAGGCAAATAGATAAGGGGTAAAACAGGAATAAGAATATTCTTATACCCTAAACCCATAGGCCATTCATTCTACACGTTCATTTGCAAAAAAATTAAACATAAGAGGCCGTCCACCGTTAGGGGAAAACAAGAAGAAGATAAGCAAGATTTCAAGAGGAAAGCTTAAGCAAGTTAGTCAAAGATCAAATCTCAACTCCTTAATCACAAGCTAAAGGTAAATAATAGGTTACATATCATATTTTGATGTTTTTTGTTTCTAGATCAGATCCGAATATTTTGCAAAATAAATTGCCATGATTTTTATTGTTAAAATGGATATATATATATATATATATATATATTCTTGTTGATGATTTATGCTAATTCATATAAATTTTATGATATGTTTAAATGCAAAAACCATATTAAATGACATCCAAATGCCTTGAGATTTTAGAATAAGGTCAGAAACGATATTTTTGAGATGGGTTTCAATTTTCATAATTTTCTGAATTAATGTGGATTTAATATTAATTTTCTAGTGAAGAAAATGGTTATTTAGGTTTAAAATTAATTACGGATAATATATGTATGTTTTGGGTCAGAAATTAATATATGATAGAAAATATATTAAAAATGATTTATGGGATTTTTATAGATTTTTCCTAAGTGTTTTAATGAGTACATAAAATTATTTAAGGTATGGGACTTAAATGTTTTTTATATTTATAAAAGGAGAAGGGGTATTTTGTAAATATTTTAATTTGTTTATCTAGAAATTTCAGCAGTACATTTAGAAAATAAATTAGCAACCAATCATGTTTTGACAAATAAGGCAGGTTAGTTGCAAAGAATTGCTTTAAAAGGTTAAAAACCAGTTTACACATGCTTTTTACATGTATCGCCACTTTCGGCACCTACCTTTCGACTAAGTACTTCTGCCTCCATCTCCATCGAAACCAATGCACATGGTATGAAAGACTTGGTACGTAGTGGATTGGGCATAGGCGAAAGGTATTGGGTCGAAACAAGGGGTTCCGAAGGGGTCGAAACCGTACTTTTCTATTAAAAGGAAATGCGCTTGTTTGCTTTCGAAAAGAATGCTTTCGACTTAGATGGCTTTCAACTTGGTTAAATGGTTTTAAAGAATGGTTTCGAAAGAGGTTGTGCCTTTGTTTTATAAGGAAGCTTTTGAAGGGGGTCGAAACCCCTAGCTACCGCATCTTACCTTTCGAAGCAATGCTTTCGAAAGGGTTTCTTTGCTTTAAAACTTAAGCTGCTTCTCCAATGCTTTTGAAGGGATAGGTTTCGACACCATCCACTTCTTCTAATTAGGAAATTGTTTTCGAAAGAGTGCTTTCGACTTAGTTGTTTTTAAGACCCTTTGTTCTGTTGAATGTTAAACCCAAAGGTTTCGAAAGGGGTAGTTTTAAATGGTTTCGAAAGGTTGTTCCATGTGTTTTACTTGAACTCAATGCTTTCGAAAGGATTGTTTATAGAAAAGTATTTGAATGCTTTCAAAAGGTTTTAAATGAAGGTTTCGAAGGGGTAGTTCTCTAATGTTTTCAAAAGGTTTTAAATGGAAGGTTTCTAATGGTCTTGAAAGATATGTTTCAAGTGTTTTGAAAGAAGGAAGTCTATGGTTTTATAAAGCTTTCAAAAGAGATGATTTTAATGTTTTCGAAAGGTTAAATGTAAATGGTTTGGAAAGGTATGTTTGGCCTTTGGCCTAGGTTATAAAGTAAAGTAGCTTACCTGTTTCGAAAGGGGTACTTTCAATGGTTTCGAAAGGGGTACTTTCAATGGTTTCAAATGTTTTCATCAACAATGATTTGTGCAAAGTATATATAACATGGCAAAGTGATTTGAGTAAAGCATAGAGATATTTTCCTTATTTAAACATGATTTAAAAAGGGTTAAATCATTTTGAAAGAAAAGGTATTCAAGGAAAATTTTGAGGGAAGATGACCCTAAGTAAAATGACTCAGATATTAGAATACCAAATGGGACTAGTATAGGGTCGCGCCCTATACATTAGCTATTAGCCCATAGCTAATTTAGTCCAAAATTCCAGTGTGTAGGGCTTTGCCACAGGTAAGACTAAAATGATGTTACACATAGAAAGGAATATACAGAGTGGGGATAGGTTATTGGTGAGCCCGGAAAACCACTTGGATCAGTTGACCCTGGGAGAAGTAAGTTAGGGACAGACCGCCCAGAAGAGTATCTAACTGAAGTTAGACTATTTGTTTATTTTGTCTAGTAGGCCCGAGTCAGCCAAAGGTTAGTAGCTAGCTAAACAAAACTATAGTGTTCGGACAGATAGTCCCTTTGTTACTTGATTTGTATGCATATAGGATATTGCTTTATTGTTTTAACCAGTTTTGGTTGCAGGATTAAGATTTGCAAAAAATATGTTTTAAAAGGACATTAGTGAGGGGAAACCCATTCCGCTAAGCGGCGTGGCCTCACTTAATATCATATAACCGAGATGTATAGTATTATTCACACCAGGTTTTATGTCTGACTCGAAGTTTATGTTTTCCCTCTTAAACTCCCGGGTGCTCAAAATTGATTTGAGTAGGCTGAGGGTTGAGGATTTACAGGTTTTTGTAGGTGGAAGAATAAAGTTTCCGAAGATGAGAAGGAGGCTGGAGTTAGCTATTTAGGAGTTGTTATGTTTTATTTCCGATGTGTTGTATTATGTGTGTTATGACTATTTAGTACTTCGGTCATCCAAGGGGGCATCTTCATATGTTGCTCTTAGCGTATTTTGTAATAATTATATTTGATCTGAACCTGGGAAACATTTGGGATTATGTAACTTGGAATATGAAATGCTATTTTGAAATTTAATCAGATAAGTGTTTTAAACTGTGATGATTTTATTTCATATTCAAGTTCTTCTGATATTATCGATACCATTAACACTACCGTATTTGGTCATCGGAAGTTAATACTATAGATGACTGCAGCATCTGTAGTGCTTAGCTTCGGGCCTCCAGATATGGAATGTTACAATTTGGTATCAGAGCATAGGTTGATGAAAAACTTCAAACTAAAATGATTTTTGAAATTATAATCCTAAGGAATTAGAGATAAGATCGGGGTATGGGATAACGCTATAGTAACTTACTTGTATTTGTTATATATAAGTATACGCTATATCTCTATTCTCGTATCTCTATTAGGCTATTCTTCTATATCTTACGAGGCTTGAATACAGATATGGATGCTAGAAGTGAAAGAGTTAACCTTGGAGGGGGAAGAACCACGACTAATGGAAATGCCAGACCTAGTACCAGGAGAAACCAAGATCAGGCACAAGTTGGAAATGTGGGTGTTGGAGTCACGCAAGTGGACATGGGAGCGATGTATCAGTTCTTCATAAACATGATGCAAGCGGGAGTTGCTGCAGGAGTAGTTGGAGGAGGAAATCAAGAAGCTCCGGTGGTCAACAACTATGCTATTCTGAGTAGAGATTATGCTCGGTTGGGAGGAAAGCCATTTATTGGTACTGAAGATGCAATTGAAGTAGAGAATTGACTGCTTCATTGTGAGAGGATTTTCGCTGATTTAGGGCTCAATGATGAGCAGAAGAGAAGACTTGCTTCTAGGCAGTTACAAGGAGCAGCGCTGTAATGGTGGAACAGTGTTACAGTTGGAGTTAATGAGAAGACAATGGCATGGGCTGAGTTTAAAAGGAGATTTGAGGAGAGGTTTATGTTAGAGATTACTAAGTCCACTCTGCTTAGGATGTTTGCTGAATTGGAGAAGGGAGACATGACTGTGTTGGAGTATGCAACAAGGTTTGAGGAGCTAGCGAGATATGGTTATGCTACAGTGAATACTATTATTAAGAGGAATGAGAAGTTCATCAGGGGGCTGAAGCCTGAGCTTGCTAGGGCTATGTTATCGCACATTAAGGATCCATGTGATGTTGTCATTGAAATGGCTTTGAGACATGAAGAGATGCTTGCTTTTTTGGAGAGGAATAAGGCGAAGGAAGTCCAAGTGGGGCAGAGTTAGAAAAGAAGTTCTTCCATAAGAAACAAGCTCAGAAGGGTGGAGCTGTTAAGAAGTGAAAGTCTGAGGTTGTCTGCTGCAAGTGTGATAAGAAAGGACATTGTGCAAATGAATGTCGCTTGGGTGATGGAAAGAAGGTGATCGGGAAGAAAAATATTAGATGCTTCAACTGCGATCAAATTGGACGTTACAAGAACCAATGCAAGGAGCCAACTAAGGATGAAAGGGGCAAAGTGTTTGCATTGGAGCCAGCTACCTCGAAGCCAACAGCAAAGGAAAAAGGAAAGGCTGTGTTCAGAGGTACGCTTATGATTCAAGGTATGTTAGTTAGCGCTCTATTTGATACTGGTGCATCACATTCTTTTACATCTCATTGTTTGGTAGATAAGCTTAACCTAGAACCCTCAAACCTAGTTACTTCCTTAAGGGTTGCAAATCCAATAGTAAGTTATGCGACTCTTGGGATGAGATGTGACCACTTCGAGTTTGAATTGTTAGGTCATGTGTTTGCTTGCAGTTTGCAAGTGTTTGATTTCGTAGGGTTCAGAATTATTTTGGGCATGGATTAGTTAAGTATGCTAGGATATTTTGCCATGATAGGGTAATATCACTTAGACATCCTGACTATAGAGATCGAATAGTACTCCATAGAAAACCCTATTCATGAGGTTAATGCTTTGATGGGTGTTGTGGAGGTAGAAGATGAGTTGAATCGCGTCTTTGTTGTTAGAGAATTCGCATATGGCTTTGAACCTATAGTAGGATTGCCATCGAAATGAGCCATTGAGTTTTGGATAGATTTAGTACCTGGAGCAGAACCGGTGAGTAGACCGCTAAGCAGGATGACACCTACCGAGATGAAAGAGCTAGAGGTGAAGTTGGTGGATTTGGAAGGCAAGAATTTTATCAGACCAAGCAGTTCGCCTTGGGGAGTAGCCACAGTGTTTGCCAAGAAGCTGGACGGATCATTGAGGTTATGCATCGATTATCGTAAGTTGAATGAGAAGACGACAAAGAATCGATATCCGTTACCTAGAATTTACAATTTGTTCGATCAGTTGAGTGGAGCTAAGGTATTTTCCCAGTTGGATTTAGCGACAGGGTTCCATCAGCTTAGAGTAGCATAAGATAGTATTCCTTTGATGGCATTTAGAACTAGATATGGATCGTACGAATGGTTAGTAATGTCGTTTGGACTAACTAATGCGCCAGCATTCTTTGTATATTTGATGAACCGAGTTTTCCAAGAGCACTTGGACAGGTTCGTATTAGTTTTCATAGATGATATTTTGGTATGCTCTAAGGACGAAAGAGAACATGAAGATCATCTTAGAGTGGTGCTTGAGACGTTAAGGCAGCATCAGCTGAAGGCGAAATTTTTGAAGTGTCATTTCTGGAAGAAAGAAGTGAAGTTTCTTGGTCATGTAGTCTCAGAGAAAGGGTTGTTTGTAAATTCGACTAAGATCAAAGCTGTGAATAATTAGAAGAGACCTGAGACAGTGACTGAGATAAAGAATTTTCTTGGATTAGCTGGGTATTATCAAAGGTTCATTAAGGATTTTTCGTGGATAGCAGCACCGATGACCAAGCTAACGTGAAAGGATGTGAAGTTTGTTTTGACTGATAAGTGTGAGGAGGCATTCAAGAAGCTGAAACACTTATTAACTAATGCACCTGTGCTGGTTGTTCCGGAGGGGAATCAGGACTTAGTAGTGTATACAGATGCATGTGGAACAGGATTAGGAGCTGTGTTAATGCAAAAAGGTAAAGTGACTGCCTATGCATTTCGACAGCTTAGACCACATGAAGTTAGGTACCCAACTCATGATTTGGAAGTAGCTACAGTAATTTATACGTTGAAGGTGTGGAGACATTACCTTTTGGGAGAGAGATTCGATTTGTATACGGATCATAAGTTGCTAAAATATTTATTCCCTCGATAGGAGTTGAATATGAGACAACAGAGGTGGTTGGAGTTTATAACCGCTTATGATTTTGGTATTGAGTACACACTGAGAAAAGGCAACAAGGTTGTTGATGCACTTAGCAGAAAACATCAGAATGCAGTATTGGCAATGATAGCTGAGTGGAAAGATTTAGAAGTTCGACCGGTGATGATTGAAAAGATTGCTTCTAAGTAACAAGTGGATCCATTATTAGTTGAACAGATCAGGAAGTTAAGGGATGGAATAGAGAGCAATGACTTGAAGGATTTCAGTCCTGACTAGAATGGGTGGTTGAGAAAGGAAGGAAGATTATGTGTTCCGAATGTGGGAGACATTAGGAAGGAAGTTCTTGAGGAATGCCATTATTCGAAGTTCACCATCCATCCAGGAGGAACTAAGATGTATCAGGACATGAAGAGAAGTTTCTTCTGGGAAGGGATGAAAAGAGATGTATGCTTATGGGTGAAGCAGTGTTTGAACTGCCAAAGGCAAAAGCTGAACATCAAAAACCAAGTGGGTTACTTCAGCCTTTAGATATTCCAGTGTGGAAGTAGGATTCTATTTCGATGGACTTTATAGATGGGTTGCCAAGGTCAAAGAGAGGAAATGAAAGTATATGGGTCATTGTGGACAGGTTAACCAAGAGTGCCCATTTCATTCCACTTAAGTCAACTAGGACGGCACCTGTTTTGTCTAAGTTATTTATGAAGAATATAGTTAGACTTCATGGAATTCCTAGTAGTATAGTAAGTGATAGATATTCCTTATTCACTAGCGAGTTCTGGAAGAGTCTACAGGATACTTTAGGTACCAAACTCCAGATGAGTACCGCTTACCATCCATAGGCTGATGGGCAAACAGAAAGAGTTAACAAAGTCTTGGAAGATTTTTTATGAACTTGTATGCTAGATTTTGGAGGATCATGGGAAGACCATCTACACTTAGTCGAGTTTTCATATAACAACAGTTATCAGGCTAGTATAGGGATGGCACCGTTTGAAGCTTTATATGGAAGGCCATGCAAATCTCCCGTTTGTTGGTTAGAGACCGAGGATAGGTTGGTTCTTGGTCCGGATTTAGTTAGAGAAGCTGCAGAGAAGATTGAGTTGATTCGAGCTAGAACGAAGGAAGCTTGGTCTAAGCAGAAGAATTATGTTGATAGAAGATGGAAGGACTTAGAGTTCTCGGTAGGAGATCATGTTTTCGTCAAGGTATCTCCAATGAAAGGTGTCATTCGGTTTGGAAGATCAGGGAAATTGGCACCGAGGTTTGTTTGACCATATCCTATTGTAGAGAGGATCGAGAAACTCGCACATAGGATAGAGTTACCGAACAGTTTGGCAGGAGTTCATGTGTTTTTCATGTTTCTCATCTGAGAAAGTGTATTCGAGACCCAGAGACTACTATAGCACTGACTGTGTTAGAGGACTTAGTAGTAGAACCGAATTTGACTATAGTTAGAAAGTCAGTTCGTATAGTCGCGAGAGATTAGAAGAGGCTAAGGAACAAGACAGTCAGATTAGTTAAAGTCCAGTGGAGCGACGATGAGAGAGACTGTACTTGGGAGACTGAGAGCAGGATTAGAGACGCTTGTCCCGATTTGTTGATGGTATGTTTTACCTTTTTGATTGATTTGTTGAGTAACTTATCGTAATTTCGAGGACAAAATTCTTTAAGGAGGGGAGTCTGTAACGACCCTAATTTTTAGTAACATTATTTGGGATATCTAATTAGTTAAATTAAATTAAATAATGTGATGATTATGAGATTGAGATTTGTGACAATAGATAGGTAGTCGTGCCATATAACAAATGAACTAAAGGGGAACTAAAATAAAATAGGTAAGGCAAATAGATAAGGAGTAATACAAGAATAAATATATTCTTATACCCTAAACCCTTAGGCCATTCATTCTACACGTTCATTTGCAAAATAATTAAAAATAAGAGGTCGGTCGCCATTAGGGGATAACAAGAAGAAGATAAGCAAGATTTCAAGAGGAAAGCTTAAGCAAGTTAATCAAAAATCAAATCTCAACTCCTTAATCACAAGCTAAAGGTGAATAATAGGTTACATCTCATATTTTGATGTTTTTGGTTTCTAGATCAGATCTGAATATTTTGCAAAGTATATTGCCATGTTTTTTATTGTTAAAATGGATATATATATATATATATATATATATATATTCTTGTTGATGATTTATGCTAATTCATATAGATTTTATCAAATGTTTTAATGTGAGAACCCTATTAAATGACATCCAAATGCCTTGCGATTTTAGAATAAGGTAAGAAATGATATTTTAGAGATGGGTTTCAATTTTCATAATTTTCTGAATTAATGTGGATTTAATATTAATTTTACAGTGAAGAAAATGGTTATTTGGGTTTAAAATTAATTACGGCTAATATATGTATGTTTTGGGTTAGAAATTAATATATGTTAGAAAACATATTAAAAATGATTTATGGGAATTTTTATAGATTTTTCCTTAGTGTTTTAATAAGTATATAAAATTATTTAAGGTATGGGACTTAAATGTTTTATATATTTATAAAAGGAGAAGGGGCATTTTGTAAATAATTTAATTTGTTTATTTCAGAAATTTCAGTAGTACTTTTAGAAAAGAAATTAGCAACCAATCATGTTTTGACAAACAAGGCAGGTTAGTTGAAAAGAATTGCTTTAAAAAGTTAAAAATCAGTTTATACATGATTTTTACATGTTTCGCCACTTTCGGCACTTACCTTTCGACTAAGTACTTCCGCCTCCATCTTCGTCCAAACCAATGCACCTGGTATCAAGGACTTGGTACATAGTGAATTGGGCATAGGCTAAAGGTATTGGGTCGAAACAAGGGGTTCAGAAGGGATCAAAACCATACTTTGCTTCTAAAAGGAAATGCGCCTGTTTTGCTTTCAAAAAGAATGCTTTTGAGTTAAATGGCTTTCGACTTGGTTAAATGGTTTTAACGAATGGTTTCGAAAGAGGTTGTGCCTTTGTTTTATAAAGAAGCTTTCGAAGTAGGTCGAAACCCTTAGCTACCGCATCTTACCTTTCGAAGCAATGCTTTCGAAAGGGTTTCTTTGCTTTAAAACTTAAGCCGCTTCTCCAATGCTTTCGAAGGGATCGGTTTCGACACCATCCAATTCTTCTACTTAGAAAATTGTTTTCGAAAGAGTGCTTTCGACTTAGTTTTTTTTAAGACCCTTTGTTCTACTGAAAGTTTAACTCAAAGGTTTCGAAAGGGATAGTTTTAAATGGTTTCGAAAGGTTGTTCCACATGTTTTACTTGAACCCAATGCTTTCGAAAAGATTGTTTATAAAATAGTATTTGAATGCTTTTAAAAGGTTTTTAATGAAGGTTTCGAAGGGGTGGTTCCCCAATGTTTTCGAAAGGTTTTAAATCGAAGGTTTCCAATGGCCTCGAAAGATATGTTTCAAGTGTTCTAAAAGAAGGATGTCTATAGTTTTATAAAGCTTTCGAAAGAGATTATTTCAATGTTTTCAAAAGGTTAAACGTAAATGGTTTCAAAAGGTATGTTTGGCCTTTGGCCTAGGTTATAAAGTAAAGTAGCTTACTTGTATCGAAAGAGGTACTTTCAATGGTTTCGAAAGGGGTACTTTCAAAGGTTTCGAATGTTTTCATCAACAATGATTTGTGTAAAGTATTTATAACATGGAAAAGTGATTGGAGTAAAGCATAGAGTATATTTTCCTTGTTTGAACATGACTTAAAAAGGGTTAAATCATTTTGAAAGAAAAGGTTTTCAAGGAAAATTTTAAGGGAAGATGACCCTAAGTAAAATGACTCAGATATTAGAATACCAGATGAGACTGGTATAGTGCCACGCCCTATACATTAGCTATTAGCCCCTAGCTGATTTAGTCTAAAATTCCAGTGTGTAAGGCTTTGTCACAGGTAAGACTAAAATGATGTTACACACAGAAAGGAATATACAGAGTGAGGATAGGTTATTAGTGATCCCGCAAAAACATTAGGATCAGTTGACCCTGGGAGAAGTAAGTTAGGGACAAACCGCCAGAAGAGTATCTAACAGAAGAGACTATTTGTTCATTTTTTCTGGTAGGCCCGAGTCAGCCAAAGGTCAGTAGTTAGCCAAACAAAACTATAGTGTTCGGACAGATAGTCCCTTTGTTACCTGATTTGTGTGTATACATGATATTGCTTTATTATTTTAACCAGCTTTGGTTGTAGGATTAAGATTTGAAATAGATATGTTTTGAAAGGATAATAGTGAGGGGAAACCCATTCCGCTAAGTGGCGTGGTCTTACTTAATATCATATAACTGAGATGTATAGTATTATTCACACCAGAATTTATGTTTGACTCGAAGTTTATGTTTTTCCCTTTAAACTCTCGGGTGCTCAAAATTGATTTGAGTAGGCTGGGGGTTGAGGATTTACAGGTTTTAGTAGGTGGACGAACAAAGCTTCCGAAGACGAGCATGAGGCTGAAGTTAGCTACTTAGGATTTGTTATGTTTTATTTCCGCTATGTTGTATTAAGTCTATTATGACTATTTAGTACTCTAGTCATCCAAGGGAGCATCTTCATATGTCGCTCTTGGCGTATTTTGTAGTAATTATATTTGATTTGAACCTGAGAAACGTTTGGGATTATGTAACTTGGACTATGAAATGTTGTTTTGAAATTTAATCAGATAAGTGTTTTAATCTGTAATGATTTTATTTCATATTCAAGTGCTTCTGATATTATGGATACCATAAACATTACTGTTTTAGCCACCAGAAGTTAATAGTATAGATGACTGTAGCATCTGTAGTGCTTAGCTTCGAGCCTCCAGATAGGGGATGTTACAGCTCACTGGGTAAAGGAGAAGGAGGAGGGCATTGTTATTCAAGGTATGCTTTCCATTTATGATGTTCCCATATGTGTTTTATTTGATACCAGGGCTTCAAATTCCTTCATCTCTAGTGTCCTAATAGATAGATTGGCATTGAAACCCAAAATAGTTGACTGACCTTTGATTGTGACGAACCCTGTTGGAGGCTCCACTAACCTATATATGATTTGTCATGGTTTGGTCATATCGAGTCATGGATGCTCTTTTCTTTGTGATTTCTTTGTTTTGAATTTTTTTGGGTTCGAGATTATCTTGGGAATGGACTGACTGAGGAAATATGCAGTAGTGGTGGATTGCAAGATGCTGTTGGTAAAGATTGGGGCTATGGATGGGCAGATGGTAGTGATTGGCTGCCTTCCTTAGGATAGGGCTACGGTTAGCTTTCTATATTCGCTCGGGGTTCCATAGGATGAATTTCCGTCTATGCTTATCTTAAGAGAGTATTCAGAAGTGTTCGAGGAGGTGACCAAATTACCGCCACATTAAGAGATTGAGTTCTTCATAGACCTATTGAAGGACGTCACACCGATAGTTATGCCTTTGAGGCGTATGGCACCCAAAGAGTAGAATGATTTGGAAGTGCAAGTAAATGACCTATTGAAGTGAGGGTTCATTCGTAGGAGTATATCTGAGTGTGACACACCTGTAGTATTCGCCACCAAGGTGGATGGTTCTCTTAGGTTGGCTGTAGATTACCGTGAGCTGAATAAGGTGATAAGGAAGAATAAGTATCCACTTCCACGTATTACTGACTTGTTTGATCAGCTCCACGGTGCAAAGGTCTCAATTGGATTTGGCGACGGGATTTCACCAGTTGAGAGTAGCGAAGAAGAGTATTCTAATCACCGCATTACCTACGCCATCTGGTTTCTATAACTTGTTGGTTATGCCGTTCGGACTAACCGATGCACTGGCATACTTTATTGATCTTATGAACCACATCTTCAGGGATCAGCTAAACAAGTTCGTGCTTGTGTTCATGGATGATATTTTGGTCTATTCTAGAATAGAGGAGTACAAGATGAATTTTAGGATTGTGCTTGAAGTGTTAAGGAAGCACAGATTGAAAGCAAAGTTTTTGAAGTGTCGCTTTTGGAGGAGGAAAGTGAGATTCTTAGGTCATGTCATTTCCGAGCAGGGCATCGCAGTATACCCTACAAAGGTGCCAGCAGTTCAGGATCGGAACCAACCCAAGAATGCTACTGATGTGAGAAGCTTCCTAGGGTTGGCGGGATATTATAAACATTTTATCAAGGACTTCCTGAATGTAGCAGCACCGTTGACCAATCTAACGAAAAAGAATCAGACTTTTGTTTGGGACGCGAAGTGTGAGCATATATTCATGAATCTGAAGGAGAGATAGATGAGGGCGCCAGTGTTGACTATTCCGAGTAGGAAAGAGGAGCTGATAGTAAACACAGACACATGTGGTATTGGACTAGGTGCGGTGTTGTTTCATAGGGGAAAGTTGTCGCCTATGCTAGTCGACAACTGAAATTGCATGAGAAGAAATATCCGACTCAAGATTTGGAGTTGGCAGCGATAGTGTTTTCCTTAAAGATTTGGAGGCATTACCTATTAGGAGGGAGGTTCGGGCTATCCATCGACCATAAGTCATTGAAGTACCTTTTCTCCTAGATGGATCTCAATCTTCGCCTACAGTGATGGTTGGAATTCTTTACCTCCTATAACTTTGATATTTCCTATATGCCCGGTAAGGGAAATGCAGTCATTGATGCTTTGAGTAGACGCATACCATTTTTGGAGCGATGTTCCTAAAGTGGAAGCTGTTAGAGTATATTTCTTGCTATGACTTCAGACCTCATTGCGAGTTAGAGCCAGAGATGTTAGCAAATTTGACTATCAAACATACCTTGATTAAGCAAATCGGTACTGATCAGAGGCGATATGCTAAACTACTTGAGTTCATGGCGAAAATAAAAGAAAGCATAGAATTTGAAGATATGAAGTACTACAGACTCAATCGAGATGGTTGGCTCTATAAGGATGGGAGATTATTCATACCTGATGTCGATGGGTTAAGGGATGAGGTACTGGGAGAGTGCCATCATTCGAGATTGACTATACATCCCGTGGTAATAAGATATACCATGATATGAAGAAGATGTATTATTGGGAAGGGATGAAGAAGGATGTCGAGGCATTTATCTCAAAGTTTATAAACTTCCAGTTGGTGAACGCAGAGTAGAAGAAGTAAAGTGGATTGCTACAATCACTTGAAGTTCAAAAAGGAAATGGGCAAATATCGATGGACTTCATAGATGGATTGTTGAGGAATAGAGTAGGGTAAGATAGCATTTGGGTCATAGTCGATAGGTTGACGAAGAGTGCCCGATTCATACCTACCAAGTCTAATAGAACGGCTCCAAGTTGGCCGAGCTATATGTGAAATGGATGGTGTGATTCCATGGTGTGTGTCAAAAAGCATTGTGAGCAACCGAGACCCTTTGTTCAAAGCATGTTTTGGAAGAGCTTACAAGAGGTGTCGGGGACGAGCTATGTCTCGGGACAGCTTATCATTCACATATTGATGGGCAGACTGAGAGAGTGAATCATATATTGGAGGATCTATTGTAAGCTTACATTCTCGATTTCGAAGGCTCGTGGGACGATCATCTACATTTGGTAGAATTCACATACAACAACAGCTATCAGTCTAGTATCGGTATAGCAATGTACAAAGCAATGTGTGGCCGACCGTGTAACGCACCTACATGTTAGTTGGAAGCAGGCGAGAAACTACACTTGTGCTAGATATGATTAGAGAAATCTCGAAGAAGATTGAGATCACTCAGCAACGGATGAAAGCAGCTCAGGATAGGAAAAGGAGCTACGTTTGATAAGAGGTGTCGAGATTTGGAGTTCTCTACTGGTGATATGGTGTTTGTGAAGATTTCATCATTGAAGAATGTTATTCTATTCAGTAGTAAGGGGAAGTTGGTGCCAAGATTCATAGGTCCTTTTATAATAGTAGAGAGTATAAGGAACCTAGCATATAGGGTCGACTTGCCTCAGAAGATGGCGGGCATGCACAACGTCTTCCATGTGTCTCATCTGCGGAAGTTTGTGCATGACTCAGGCATGAAAATTGCACCAGATTAACTTGATGATATCAAGATTAAACCAGAAGCTTCGAGACCTTATAGACTGGTTCGTATTATCGGACGCAATACAAAACAGCGTAAGAGGAAGATGGTGGAGTTAGTGAAGGTTCAATAGGGTGAAAGTGAAGGCGATTGCACATGGAAAGCTGATAAGAGCACGAGGGCTGCATATTCGGAGCTCTTCGTATGGTAATACCTATTGTTTATCGTATTTTCTTTCGTTTTAATATCATATAGGATAGTTTAGTATCTCGCATGCTAAGGTAGGTTCATCTATACTATTGATTGCATGGTTGTTTGCTTAATACGTTGATGGTTGCATATGATTGTTAGGCATGTGGGGTAACGATGGTTGACTATTCCTTGACTTGTTTAGGGATTTCAGGGGCGAAATTCCTAAAGGGGAGAGTGTAACGAGTCGTATTTTACATACCAAAGGATCGTAAAAATATTTATATTTACTTCATAAAAGGTTGTATGACTTTGATATTTTGGAAAATGACTCTTAGAGACATTTTCCACATCTAAGATTTTTATCAAATTTCTAACCATTTTGACCCTAAAAATATTATATGGCCTATAACTTTTGATAGAAGCCGAGATAGGGTCTGAAACTACTTCCATTACTTCAGGATGATGGTTTCCAATTCCGTAGAGTGGTCATAATAGTAAAATGGACTTACCGTTTATGGCTGTTTTAAATTTTGGCTGCTACTGGCCAGTATTATTAGGTAGTTAGGCTAACCCATACCTAGGCCCACTAACCCATTACAGAATTGGAGCCTAAAGGGAACCGATGGGACTGTTTCAAGTCATTTCCATCTTCCTAAAAACAGTTCTAAGCTTCCATTAAACTTAATCTCTTCAAAAATCATCTCTTTTCCTTGCTAATCTTGGACAAATCATCATTAGAAAGGGTAATTAGCAAAGGAAATTGTAGATCTATCACTTTGGTGCTTTGGGATTCATCTTTCTTTGTTGTTCATCTCGAATCTCAGGGGGAAATTGGTATTTTGGGTATATGGTGAGTGGTTCTTGATCTCTCACTATCCTATGCATGTTCATATAGTTAAAATAGATGTTTTTAACATGATTTCAACTCTAAAATGTTTCTTAACTTTAAGTATATCTTTAAAAATGTTTATGGTCGAAATTAAAAAGATTAGATTCAATTTTAAATGGTTTTGCAACCCCTTTTGATCAAATTGACATGCTAGTGTAAAAGTTAGATCCAGGCTAGGATATGTATGATAATCTTGTTTTGATAAATTGCATGTGTGAATGGATGTGTATAGATGATATTTCATATCTGTTTGTTGTGCTTTAATATGGTTTGCCAGTGTTTTTGGGTAGTTAGGAAAGAGATTATGGAATTGGGCAAATCGAATGAAAGGATGGTCTGAATTAGATGAAACTTGGAGGAGAGGCTTAGAGCATAAGAGGAGCCCGAGGTTTAAATCACATGAAGTTTGGGTCGTGTGATTCAGGTCGGTGACGAATTGATTTTTGGTTTGAGAATTTGCAGATTTATTTGGCGAGAACGCAAGGCTTGACGATTTAGGCTACAAAACTTTTGGGAATACTTCGGGTTGAAGGTGGGAAAAGGTCTAAAAACTCGAAGTTGGAATTTTAGCTAAGAAGAGTGATCGGTACCGACCACTTTCTGATCGGTACCGACCACTTCTTAGGCCAAAAGACAAGTGTCAGAGGACTTGGGGAGTGTTGTACTGGGAGAGTTCAAAGCAAGTAGGAAGGAAAGAAATCATGGTGAAAATTCATGTTGGTACCGACCTGATTCAGGTTGGTACCGATCTCTTTTTGGGGCTTTGGGGAGTTGCTAAAGTCTTGAGGAGTATAGCACCAAGGAAAAGAGCTCAAAACATGCATGGATGGAAGAGTCAACGGATAAAAGACTTAGACAAATTTTGGGCTAAGTAATACTGGTTGGTACCAACCTGATTCAGGTTGGTATCGATCTAAATTTATGTGGCCAGCTAAGACCAACTTCTAGTGGATGCTTCAAAGGCTCTGCAGGTCATGCTGTTGTTTGTTTACTTGGGGTTTGATAGTGTTGTAGTAGGAACGATATAGCTTCGGGACTTCGGTGATGGTAAGTCAACAGTGAATGGAGTTAGATTCCGATGATAACGGCTCGATGTTGAAAGGAGTCATGAGAATGGTTATCCACAAAAGGGCGGGTTCTAGGAAGGGTGATCGATGGATGGAATGTTGAGTGGTTCTATCATGGAAAAAAGGAAGGTGGAATGGTTCCGTGAGGATAACAGAAACTAGACGGATCATAGGAAGGGCTCAGATATGCATGCTTAGGGATTATTGACACTCAGAGTTTTTTCCGACGCACTCGAAAGTAGGTGTTACGCCTTCACCTATATTCCCATATTATGCAAGAGTACTACAGAATAATACTAAAGGATGATACGGAGAATCAGGTGATATGGGGTACGCACATGAATATTCCCTTAGGCTAACATTGGTATGGATTTAAACATTGAATATAACTCACCAACAAACGTACAGAGTATCGGCATAAAGCAATAAACATGTATGCCTCCAGGACAGAAAATTACACAATATACAGTAAATAACAGAGATCACAGAGTCAATCGTAGCGATAATATATATAATATACAGTATTCAATAGATTTCCATATACATCACCTTGATATGCACATGAGAGGCTGCACAATATAGAATAATAATCTATAATACTAAATTCCTAGTCTCCTCTATGCCCAAAAATACAAGTTGGTCTCATCGTTCCTGTACATGAAATGTCTCCGACTGACTTGAGTATTATATAAATAACACACAGGTCGAACTATATCTATAAAGATAGGTGTTATTATAACATACAATGATAATATAACAAATATAAAGATGACAACACAACTACCACAATATCTCAAAATCATATTCACAACAAATCCACACAAGAAAGCATCATCACCCATATAAACACATCAAATCAAAATCCACTAAATCCACATCGAATCGGTGAATAATCTATATCTTGAAATCACTATCAAAACTAAAAATAATCATAATGAGATATCTTGATTAGAAAGATTTGAGCCAGCTCATAACAATGCCACAATGTGCAAAATCATATATCTCGACCCACGGTCCTTGGAGAGGTGAAACTCTCGACTGAAAGGTCCTAAGAGATAGAAACAATAAATCAATAATAAGTAGGCCGTCTACCTGAGAAGGATATGGGGATGATCATACTCTGGACACGGTCTTAGGTATATTCTTATCCACACATAATATATGTCTATCTACTACCCACATCGGCTCAAGAAGGGAGACTAACAGTACGTCAACTTGCTCCAGGATCCACACATGGCCCACATGACACGACTCCTACAATCATCAGTTACCATTACCTCTCCCATGTCGATATTGTGACAATGATCCACCGTAGGCATGACAACACGTAGCCACTTCATCCATAACTACCGACATATGCCCCTACGGTAACTGACTGTTAGCCTATGCGATACAAGGTGCTACCAACTACCAATCTCGTGATGTGCATCATATACCATAAACAATAATGGTGTCATGGATCTGGGGCGTGACCCTACGATCTAGCCGTCAGGGTGGATGCTGGCTAGTTTGGTTCACTCTCGAAACATAAAGGGAGCTAGACAAAGCTAGACAGACACATAATGTACACAAACTATATGGCTAACAAATAGCCTCCATAAATGCTCACCACAGTGAGCCACACAATATACCCCCGTATGAGTGTCATCCATGAGCAAAGAATAACTGAATAAATTACACAACGGCGTCCCATACCACCGCTTGTTACTAGACCATTTATTTAGGCTCATACATCACACTCGCCCTTCAATATTCTATATAATGAGTCTAAAGAATAACCTACCGAAAGTCCCATACCAGACAGTATCACTAAATCGAAAGTAATTTTCTTTTCGATAGGTTAATAAATTTAAACAATCTTGTAATAAAATCTCTTAGAATAATATTATTTATAAACACTTTCAAAAAAATTCCAAAACCCTTAAATAATATTTTCTTTTCAAACATTCATTAAGACAGGAAATAAATCTCTCTGTGTGTATATATATATATATAATTATGGAGTAAAATTACTCCACAAACATCTCAGCGAACAACACTATAAATATCGTATAACCCGAGTCGAGTTCCATCAAACTCTGATCATTCATATAATTCACACATCGACATACAAATGAATATTTAGTTCAATTCACAAACAGACAAAGTTCCATTTGTAATTTGACACTTCAACTAACACAATCTACTAATAATCACAACATCATCAATATCAACCAAATTCATCACAATACCAAATAAACAATTCAACCATGCAATTCAATCATCAATTGGGATAATATTATATATATATATATATATATATATATTTATGCTCAATGCAATATAGATATAGTCTTGAGTTTAAAGATAAACTCATTGAATTCATTGCTGGCCCAAACTTCTCAATTTGTGCTTCAACCAATATCGAATTCCCCAAACAATATCTGCTCAAATTCTAGTGTTGCCTCATCCTTTACCTACCCAGCAATCTTCGCTCAATGCCATAAGACCTATACTCGTCTTTATTCTCATCACTATGCGCCTTATCCATGCTTGCACGAATACACACACCAGCTCCTCTTCAATGTGGAACTCCATCATCGACATCGAAATTGCCAGCCAAAATCGTGGCTTCCCTTCATCTACGCATGATCTCAAATCGCTGCTCCTAGCCATGATCGCAAGTCGACCTCCCTGTTTGTGTCATCACCTGCCTGCATGTCCATTCGCGATTCTCCTTTTAATAATAACCGGTTGCGATTTCTCTTTGTGAATAATTAGGGGATACGGGCTAACGAACAAAGTAAAAGAAAGTAGTTTCTAGAGAAAGGAAGAGAAGTGTTTTAAATGGGTTTAAGGGTTTGATTTAATTGGGGTTTATTTATATTACTTAATTCTCTCTTTTTTTAATTAAATAATTTTTATTACTCATTTACAAATAAATTCCAATCTAATTTAATTTGACTTTATATGATCAATGAATACCATGACAAACTTATCCAAATATTCTCTGAAGACTCTATTCATTAGGTCCAAGAAATAAGCGGGAGCATTCATTAGACCAAATGGCATCCCAACCATTCATATGAGCCATATCGAGTTCTGAATGGTGTTAATAGGATGTTACCTTCAACGATCTTGAGCTGTTGGAATCCAATAGCTAAATCCAACTGTGAAAAGATTTCGCCTCCACTAAGCTTATCGAATATATCATTGATCTTAGGGAGGGGATATTTATTCTTGATCGTCGATTCATTAAGCTTCCTATAAACGATGCACAACCTGAGGGATCCATTTGACTTTTGTATGAATGCCGCTGTTGCTTCCTAATATGAACTGCTCAATCGAATAAAGTATTTTGACTCTAATTCTATCAGCTTCTTCTTCAACTCCTCGTTCTCTTTCGATGATGTTCTATTCGGATGTTTACTTACTAGTTAAGCTTGGTGCACTAGGTCTATTCAGAACTCTATAGCTCGTTTAGGGGGTAAGTCTGTAACCGGCTCAAAGATATCAGGGTATTCCTTAACCATTGGAATCCGAGTGATATCGTCTTTATCTCGAGCTTCAATAGTAAATAGGGATCCTCATGAATCTTTACTAAGGCTTCCAAGAGTTGTACTAATTCTTTCTTCCGAGTCTGGATGGCTTAAAGTCACAACTTTTTTGGCACATAAAAGATGTGCCTTATTGAGATCCAACCAATCCATCCCGAGTATAATTCCAAAACCCATGTATTTAAATACATGTAAGTCACAATAGAAAGAATAACCACCTAAAAGCAATTCGACATCCTTACACAACATTCTAAGGATTGCATATCCTCCAACAGGATTCGTAATCCTCAAAGATGTGACTAGATAAACCATATCAAAATCGAATTTATCCACTAGTTCTTTCGATACGAATGAGATGAGCACCCGTATCGAACAGAATTCTAATAGGTATATCTTTAAACAAAATCGTACCTTCAAAGACTGTAGGTTCCTTTCCTTTGTTCTGAGGGATATTGCCAACTGTCTCCATAACATTGAGCTTCCCTATCTTCTTCTCGGCTGCGGGAAAAGTGTAGGTAAGATTCCCTACTGCTCTACAGATCCTGCACCTTGGTTAGAATGATGTTTTCTTTGGTTTAGAATATTTGTTTGCAAAGTGTCCTTTTTCTCCATAATTGTAGCACGCAATCACATCTCTAGGTTGAGATTTATCTCCCGCTTCACTCCTTTTTGACTGCTTCTTGAGGAACCTTGGCTTTTGTTTCTTGAATAGAAACTTCCTTTTCTTCCCATAGCTAACCTTATTCTTAGACTCTTCCTCACTAGTTTCTTTCTCCTTCTCTTCAAGCCTTAGTGTGGTATCACAAATAACAAATACGCACCCAAATGACTGCACCCAGTAATCACTATGTATACCTAGTTAATATATAGTTCATCTACCCGATACCCCAAGGGACAAGGTCTCCTCGGTCCATCTAGGCTACTGATTTGTGTCTCTTTATGATTTATATTGTTCTAACCTGCTCTGATACCAATTTGTAACACCCCCATCTATATACACATACTATCCAAGAATATTAACAAGCAATACTTTTGGACAATATAAAGAATGAGGCAACATGGGGTACATATGTGAATACTCTCTTGGACCAACATCGGTGCATGTTTCATATATCAATAATACTTACCACATATGTACACGGTCTCGATACAAAGTAATAAGCACGTGTGCCCTCAGGACGAACAATACACAATCATAAATGATATAAATGTTAGAGAACACAGGGTCATAACGTAGCAAATGAATTATAATATATTTAATACTTACAAAACATAGTTCATTAGGCTATAAAATGATAGTCACTAGCCCAATACATCATACATGACCAAATACAACGTAATACATGCATCATTGAGGCTACAAAATGAATAGGGAGTGTACCATCCTATTTCTCTTACTGGCGTTCACAAAAGCCAATATCGAAATCTATCTTCATTGGGTACCTGCACCTGAAATCTCTTGGACTGACCCGAGTATTATAAATAACACATGGGTCAGACTATGTCTATGATAATAATTAAGAATATGGCATATGAATATAAACCAAATATAGCTCATCATGGATATGTATAGTTCAATAATTCAAGTAAACCGTATAATCAAATGTAATATAAATCAAATCCAACATATCACATATGTATATCCATATAAAAGAACTCAAAACTAGTGGTGACAAAAATCGACTGTACCCTAGACACATGGTCTCTAGTAAATTCATTACTCATCAATTTGATTTACACCACCCATTAGATACTTTAGTGAGGGTACAGACAAAACATACTCATCTACCAATTAAAGGAGAACCAGACAAGAGACTGACAGGTACCTCGTCTGCTCTAAGAGCCTTGGGCTACACCATTCGAATCCGCTCCTACAGTCTTCAACTACCAACCTGGTACCGTGACTATATCCACCGCATGTTTTAAACATGCTGCAAGACTACGCTATGCATTAATCACGACCCGGATCACTGCACCTACGGTAACATATGTCTGGCCTTCATGACTAAAGGGGCTAGTGCTACACCACCCACTATCAATCATCCAAATAAAAGTGTCATAGATCTAGGGCGTGACCCCACGATCTAACCGCCAGGATGGACACTGGCCAATCTAGTTCCCGCTAACTCCTAATCATATACCTAGAGTATTTCATAATATATAAGTAGATAATATTTATAAAAATATATATACATATATGGGTATACCCCATAACTCAACTTCCATAATTGTGCTCTACCCCGAGCATATAAAGTTGCTCTACCTCAAGCACACAAACTTGTTTTATCCTGAGCATATACACTTGCTTTACCCTGAGCATATACACTAACTCTACCCCGAGCATCATCTCACAAAAGTATAAATCATATCCATATTCCCATCTATTGAGTGACATCTACTTACATTGAATAAAAGAATAAGTATCACATCGGCACACCATGTCATACTAGTCCATTTATTTAATGCATAAACTACACTCAATCCACTCAATATCTCTATGCAACAATGTAATGCCCTTGAATTTTAATTAACATTATTTGGGATATTTAATTGGATAAATGAAATAGAATAATGTGCATAATTAGGGAGATGAGATTAATAAATCAAATAGTCGTGTCTTAATGAATGAACTAAATTAAGACTTAACTAAATTTAGAAGGAGGAATTTCCTACGGGGTAAATTTGGAAATGGGACTACATTTCTTAGTATAAATCTCTTCCTCCATCTTAATGAATTTTCGCTTTCTCATTCATTAACTTCTCGCCTACTTTCGGTCGGCCATTAAAAGTTCAAGGAAGAGCAATAAATTGAAGAAAAAGCTAAAGAATTAAAGCTAGGAAATTATCTCATTCTCCAATCAACTAATCAAGGTGAATAATCATGTTTATCATCTCATTTTTCTCTGTTTGGATCGGCTATGGGTTATACTCAATTCATGTTTGTGTCTTGGTTAGGATATAACCATTTAAACCTATGTTTGGATAAGACATAGGTGTTTTAAATGTCAATGGATTAATTAACACGTTTTTATTCGGTTTTGGTTAAATTCTGAGTGGTTTTGATCTTCATATGCTTTGAAATTTTAATATGTTGAAGAGAACGTATTAATTGGTTTTCCAGAATTTTTCCAGAATTTTTCATGATGTTTTAATAGTTATATAAAATTATTTAAGGCATGGGACTTAAATGTTTTGTATAATTATAAAGGAGAAAGGGGCTTTTTTCAAATTTATTTAAATTTCCAAATAAGGAAAGTCGGCAGCAATTTTGAATAGAAAATTCTGGCAGCCAATCAGATTTAGACAAACAAGACAGGTGGGATACATAAGAACTATTTTAAACAGTATTTTCACTATTTTAACTCTTTCGGCAAGACCTTCCGCCTTCATTCCAAACCTTCCGACAAGGTCGAATGGTATCAAACCTTTCGACTATGTCAAAAATCAATGCACATGGTATCAGATGACTGGTACGTAGTGAATTGAAAGGGGTCGAAAGGTTTAGGGACGAAAGGTTAGAGCTTTCGAAGGAGATGAAACCTTGTTTTGGTTTAAAGATAATACACCTGCTAGCTTTCGACAAAGAGCTTTCGACGTTGTCAAATGGTTTAAAAGGAAAAGGTTTCGATTGGGTTGCTTTCTTGTTTTAAATGAAACCTTTCAACAAAGTCGAAATGTTAGCTTTCGATAGGGTCGGAAGCATTATTGCCGCTTCCAAACCTTTCGACCCAGATGGAGTCAATGGTTATCTTTTGTTTTATAAAACTTTCCACCTCTCTCCATTGATTTCGAAGGGTTGGTTCCAACACTTCACTGTTTTTTATTGGTTTCGAAGGGGTTACCTTCAATGATTTCGAAAGGTTTTGATTTCAAAATGTTTTGGTTTCAAAAGGTTTTGGTTTTGAAAGGTTTTGGTTTCGAAAGGTTTGATTTCGAAAGGTTTCGAAGAGGTTACCTTCAATAATTTCGAAAAGTTTTGAGTTTCAATGATTTCGAAAGATTTTGAGTTTCATTGCTTTGGAAAAGTTTATAAATGGTTTTATAGCGGTTAGTTTTGGGCTCAGAAATGTCAAACAAGTGCGATGAATAATCGAAAAATTGTTATTGAAAGTGACATATCAGATGGTATCACTAATCCGTTTATTCAAATTTATCGTTACACAGAAATAAAAATATACACACTACTAAATATAATTATATTAAAATGTACAAATGTAGATATATATGTAATATATATAATTATTTATTGAAAACCATAATGATTTTATTAAAGAAGTGACACCCATATATATTTATAATTATATAAGTTTTAAACATCATAATAGTTCTCAGAAAGACTATAAGATATAATATAGAATAAATATCAGTAATCATTAATTAAACATAAATAAATAATATCAAACATACAAAATAAATATTTTAGAAAAACCAAAATATACAGGTTCAGTCGATTAAAGCATCACCTCGGCCGACTGATCCAAGTTGATTAAAACCATAAAGGAGTCAACTGAAATAAAGTGTTGCTTTCGAGATGGAATTTTGTATTAATTTAGTCGACTAAAACCCATGCTTAGTCGACTGAATTATGGCTCGATCGACTGATCTCCTACCTTAGTCGACTGAATTACTTAAAGTCAAAAATGACTTTCATGTGTTCCACACTTCGATTCTTCTAGCTGTTGTACTCTTGTTTCCATTATTCTCTCCAATTCTATCATACTTCTACTATACGATAATCATACGTAAACAATTATAATAATAAAGCACAATTCTCATATATAAAGGTGTGATCACTATACTTCCTATGTATACTATCATTGACTTATGATCACTAAATCAATTCAAACATAGTTGTGAGTAGGAGAACTCACCTTGCATTGAAGATAAATCTAGCTTCTACTCCTTCCTTGATTCTCTCTTCTTGCCCTCTCTACAAGAATTATTCAATTCAACTTAGTTGATCATCTTGTGCTTCACTTGACTAGCTGGTGTAGAAGATGGTCAAGAAGCTTGGATTTGAATGTATGATTTATTGGGATTTAATGTGAATTTATTTCAGCTTTTAAAGTGATGGAATTTATGTGGGACGTTCAAATTTTCATATATCTAAAATGAGAGGGTTGGGTTTATTTATAGAGATAGGTGAAATCGTTAGAGTTGGAAAACTCTAGAACCCAATCTCATGAAACAATTCTATTTATTTTGTTGTTTTGGGTCAACTAATTGGGCTTGCTCCATTTATAAATATTTCTTTTATTATCTTTGTTTACATGTGAACAATACCAACACTTTACAAGCCTTCACCATTTACATGAAACGATATTGGGTTTGGGCTTGTGTAGTAATAGGCTTTGTTTTACTAATTAAATAAATTTCTCTCCTTTTCATTTAAAAATTATTTCTAAATAAATTTCAAACTCTTTTATATTATAAAATCATCTCTATCATCTAAATTATTTATTTCAAACATCATCTACTATAAGATTTTATTTTATCAATTTATTTCAAATTATTAATTCATAACTTCACATTTTAAAATAACCAAATAAATTATTAAGTCAATATCCCTTCAAAATTAAATTCTTATCATTTTAACAAAATATTTTCCATTAAATTCCCAAATCATATCTTTAACTTCATATTAATTTATTCAAATCCCACTTACCTAATTAATTAGTGTTATTTTATTATTAATTAATAGCTTCTCGACAAAGGGTTGTTACACAATCCCTGTACATATACTATATTGAAAAGGTTTAGTGCGGAGAATTCCAATCGTGGAAATGTTCCAACGCAAAATGGAATTGTCCTTTCTGAGAAGGATGCTCCTCGAACTTACGAGGAGAAATAGCAAATGAAGAGGATACCATATGCTATGGCAATCAGTTCCATCATTTATGCAATGTACTAAACCGGATGTGGCATACACATTAGAATGCATAAGCTGATACCAGTCTAATCTTGGAGGAAAGCATTGGACGACTGTAAAATGCATACCACTACAACAAAATACCCATTTCGCAACTAGCAATACCAGCTGTAATAGGCCTTTCGCAACTCGCAGTTGCCTGCTTAATATGCAAAGTTGCAATAGGATGAATGCATTTTACAACTGTTTATGACAGTTGTAAAAAACCGTTGTGGTAGTGATTTTTTATAACTGGTAAAAGCAAGTGCAATGGATCTTTTTACAATTGTAAATGCCAGTTGCAAAACTGTAATATTTATTAGAAAACTATGATATTGCAACTAAGAATGACAATTGCAGTAGGGTCTTTTGCAACTATTTTCGCCCATTATAATAGAGTCTTTTGCAACTGTTTCTGCTTGTTGCAATAGAGTCTTTTACAACTGTTTTTACCGGTTGTTAAAAAAATTCAAAAAAAAACTGATGCAGTGCACCTGTAAATTTAAAACTAATTTGTAATTAAAACCAAAATATTGTACTAATAACACCCACCTTCATTCATATTTACTAAAAATAACAAAAAAAGATTCATATTTCAAAATGTCATGTATTCACACTATTCATACAATCTTTACATAGTTACAAAATACTAAAACTAAGATAACATGTAAAATTAACACAAGATTTAAAATTTAGACCGAACGACATTGAAGCAGTCGTTGAACCATAATACTTTAGCACTAAAAGTATATATTTATGTTATCTAAATACCTCTTCAGATTTGACATCCAATGTCCTTTGATGTCCATCTGACCTTTTACCTCCATCTTTTCCAGTCATGGGTTCTTCTGCTACTTCATCTTCTATGTATCTTCCCATGTCAATTTTTCATCCTTTCCTTTCTTCTCCTTTCAACAACTCATTTGCTATGTTTACAACGTATCATTTATATCATTGGAACATTTCATTTGTTTACATCGACTTCAAATCAAGGCAGTATCATATACAAAACTCAAAATATAAACTTATATACGAACTCAAAATATTGCTATATTACTATTTCTATGGGTGGATGTGGAATCAAGTTGGTCCACAGCAGGGTAAATACCCAATTCAATGATCTAGCAAAAGCTAAGTAATTATATATCATTAGCAGTTCTCAACAATAATAACAATCTAAAACCAAATATATAACCATTGATAGTGAATTACAGTGATGCCAAGCTGATTTAGCTTATAAAAGATCAATAATGCATTGCAAGTTCTATAAATGGTTCAATATGGATCCTTCAAAGTAATTTGGTGATGAGAATATTTCAAATATGAAATAGTTATCATAAACCCACAAATAATAAAAGATATAATAACATTGATAAATAATAACTAACATGGCCTGAGAGCACGGTTGTGGCATCAAGACGGGCAAAGGTAGTAGCAAGAACAGGATCTGGCAACATCAAACTCAACACCACAAATTCAAACAACCTCAACAGCATCTCATAAGATCTCGACAACTACAACAATTCTAAGTAACAATGAGCAGCGCACAATCTTCTCCATAACACAACATCATCCATCGAGCTGTAAAATAAACTCTGCAATATACACCAGCATCTCAGTCCACCTCGACACAATAACAAGACTTTCCATACACAGCATGTGACTCAGATCAATTTATCAACTTCGTTTCAGCAAGTGCATAGCAACAACCGCTCCTAATTTCAACACACGTCATCATCTCAAAGTATCAACAATAATTCAAACCAACCTCACATCACTAAGAAATATCCAAACTCGACAACCTCTATAAAAATTCAGATCTGAAAGCATCGCCTAAGTCAAGCTTTAAGTAGAGTAGTTTGAGCATCAAAACGCGAGCATCTGGAAAATCTAACCTACGTCAATCTCCATACCACTAGACATAGAAGGTAGGCCACATTATTAGTGCGATAATGGAAGGCCAGCTTTCCATCGTTAAGGTTCATATCAGAGCAGCGACGACAATCATAGTTTAGTTGGCATGACAGCGATATAAATCTCAATATCTCACAAACTCCCACCATCAGACTCAAAAGCATATTCGACATTAATCACTAGGCAGCGGCACTTCTAGAAGCAAGTGGCACGATTTTCTCCAGGCAAGCTTCAGGTAACACGGTAATCGTCGAACCCCTTGTAGCAGCAGCTTAGAACTTCAGATCTCAAATATATAGGCAGCGGCGAAGAACATCCTCAGGCGGTGACGACTCAATCTGGTGGCACAACGCTTAGTGGTTCGCGGGCTAAGTGAATTTTCCACGTTGAGGTGGTTTATGGGTGAAAGTAGATCTTGCGGCATCAGGACCCGGTTTATTCGATAGTGCATCCATCTGGGGTCCAATCGACCTTCAAATTTGGCAGGGTCGTCCTTCAAGTTGGAGTTCAATTTTCATTTTCAAATTGGATTATGGGATTGTCTGATGGGTTTGGATTCGAAATTGGAAGTGAATTTAGGGTGAGGAGTGCTGTAGGAAAAATAACACAAACCGAATTTTGGGAGGGATATTAAAAAAATTTGCTTGGAGCCAAAATTTTGTTTTGGAGCCACAAATTTGGTTTTGGAGCCAAAAAAAAACTAGTAATACTTATTAATTATTGACTAAATGTTTTTTTTAATTATTAATTATTTAATAATAGTTATTATTTAGTAAAAATTAAGTATTACATATTACTTATAGTAATAATTATAAATTTAAATAATTAGTAGTAAATTAATAATAATAATAATAATAATAATTTAATATTTACTATTTAATTTCATTTCAAACTTTAAATTCCAATACAAACGGTAAATACCATTTTTTGAACGGGGCGCGTGTGTTAAGTTGGAGCTCAAAATTTAGACGTTTGGAGCCAAAATTTAAGATAAAATTTTAGAGGTTAGAGCCAAGATTTTAGAGGTTGGAGCACCTCGTCGGAGGCATTGCTGGCTCTTGCATTTGCCTAGACGGTATGGATAGAAAGGAACATGAGATGCTTCAAGTCAAAACCTACTACTTTCCTCTTTATTGCTAACAAAACTTTATGTTTGTATTCATCTTGGGAAGGTATTCAAATGCATGCACTTCAATTCTTCCTCCCATTAGTGGGCACTCAGGAATCGGCAGGAAGCATCAATGCTGGGGTTTGATTTTCATATGTTGTTCTTCTAAGTGGTTATTTTATGTAAATTATTACCTAGGTTGTATGTTATGTAAATACGGGTATGCTACTGATTATGTTTGGACTTTGAGTTTCAATCGCTCTTTCGGGATGGACTTTTGGCTACCGACTAGGCTTGCCGGTCAGGTATCTATTTAATCTATATATATTATCTAGTATACGTGTATGACTCTTGGATCGTACAACCTTTATTTGAAAAATATATATTAAATACTAAATGCTTATCATATAATTATTAATAATTAATTATTTAATAGTAATTATCAATAAATAATTATGAAAAATTAATCATGAAATATTAAATATTACTTCGTAATTATTAAGTATTACTTATTAATTAAATATTAAATGTAAATTATTAATAATTTAATAATAATAATTAATTATTTAATAATTATTATTTAGTATTAGTTACTAATTATTAATTGGCTAATTCGTGAATAAATTACTTTTGGTGCACGAACAAGGTTTAAAATTCGATGCATTTATAAGTTCATTTTGATTCTTGCAAAATCGAACACACCGGCTTTTAGTGAATAAATATATCCGGCCATGCACTATATATAAATATCATATATATCTTATCCACTAAATACATATTATAAAGAAATAAATAAAGTGGTAATCAAAATGGTGTGTAATTTGCAAAAGTTGTTACTTACTAACCTGGTAATCTTTCTAATGAGTTCACCAACAAGCTTGAAAAAATTGTTCTTCTCATTGAAGAACTCGGTTGTGATTCAATCTTTCTTGTGACTTGTTGAGCAATTGTTTTGTCGATGTTGCATAAGTTGCGAGATGTACTGAGCCTGGGGTTAGAACTAAACAAGTCGTTTTGAGTGATAGATAAGGCTGTGAGGAGGAGAAGAAATAGTAGAAGGTGATTTTAAAGAGCCGTGCCTGAGAAGACCACTAAGAATAAGGATGTTGAGCCGCCGGATCCCAATGTTGATGATGGTGGAGAAGCGGCACATGTGTTGAGCTGCCACCAACAAGTAAGTCACGGTAAAGGCAGAGAAGCAGAATGGCATTATGATGAAGGTGAAAGTGTGACTAGGAATTAGGGTACTGATTTGGGATTTAGGGTCCTAAGGAAATAATGAATAAGTAAGCGGTGAACGAAAATTGAAAAGGAAATTAAGGTGGGCTTTGAAATTTTATTTGAGAATGGTGTTGTGTTTCCTTGTTCTAAATTAATTACATCCGGCTAAAATTAATTACTTCTTAATATTAATTATAAAAATATATTAATCTTAGTTATTAATTATTAATTGTTATTTCTTAATAGTAACTATTAATTATTAAATAATCAGTATTATTTATTATTTAGTAATTAATAATTATTACTTTTTTAAATATTAAATATAATTATCAATTTAATTATAGTCAATGACCTCTAGCTCAAGTGGTTAGGGTGTGGCGCTTTAGACAGAGGTTCTAAAGATCATGGGTTCGAGCTTCCAAGACATCAAAAGAGTGCTTTGCTTGAATAAAGAAGTATCACTCATGTTATCAAATAAATATAATTATTAAATAATAAATATTGAATGATAAATATTACTTTGTTTCATTAATATAAATATTACTTTGTTTCATTAATATAAATATCAATTGTAATTTTGGAATTTTATCAAAATTTAAATATAACAAGAAATTTCAAATTATTTAAAATTTAAATTTTTTTATTTTTGAATTTAAAGAAAATTACAAAAATTTATTTTTAAATTTTGAAAGTTTTCTAAATTTTATAAATATTTTTAAATTTACTTTAGAAAATTTTTATTTTTGAATTTTATGAAAATTTTGAAATTTTGTTTTAAATTTTATGAAATATTAAACATATTTATAAATTAAATTATTAAATATTAAAAACAAAATAATAAATATCACTTCTTAATTATTAAGGACAACTGTAAATTAAGTTAGTTATAAATTAATATTTGCAACGGTCATGCAAAGAAAGTTGTTAAAGGAATCTAATAATTAAGTATTAGTTATTAAATATTAAACACTAGTCTTAATTATTAATTATTAAATAGTAACTATTAATCATTTAATAGTAATTATTAATTATTTAATAGAAATTAATAATTATTGATTATTAGTCCTGATTATTAATTCTTAATTATTTTAATAGTAATTATTAATTATTCGAATATAAATTATTAATTATTAATTATTACATCCTATTTACTAATTATTACTTATTACTTCTTAACTATTAATTAATAATTATTATGTATATTTTATTAATTATTAATAGTAATTATTAATTACTAATATTATGTATTTAATATTAATTCTTTATTATTAATTGTTATTTTTAATTATTAAATATTAATTATTATGTATATCTTATTAATTGTTAATTATTAATAGCAATTAATAATTAATTAACTATAAAATACGTTTATTGCAACTAGTAGGAAAACGCGGTTGTTAAAAATTTGTTTATTGCAACCGGTAGGAAAACGCAGTTGTTAAAATGCGTTTATTGTAACCGGCAGAAGAATGCAGTTGTAAATCTGTAAAAATGTAAAAAAATACATTTATTATTTAGTAATTATTAGTTATTACTTCTTTAAATATTAAATATTATATATATTTATCAACTATTGTTATTAAATAATAAATACGTATGAAAGTATACTTTGTATCATAGGTATTTTTTAATTTATTTCAGAAATTTTCAAAATTTCAAAATGTTTTAAATAGTAAATATTAATATATTTATTAATTATAATTATAAAGTATTAAATACTAAATGTTACTTCTTAATTATTAATATTGCTTATTAATTATGAATTACTAAATATTTATCTTAATTATTGTTTATTATTAATTATTATCAATTATTAATTTTTTAATAATCATTATTAATTAATAATTATTTAAAATTAATTATTAAATACTAAATATCACTTCATAATTATTAAATTTTATTATTAATTATTAAATATAAATGTTATTCTTTATTATTATATAATTATTAATAATTAATTATTTAATAGTAATTAATAGTTATTTTTTATTAAAAATTATTTATTAAATATTAAATATTTCTTATTAATTGTTAAATGTTACTTATTAATTAAATATTAAATGCTAAACATTAATTATTAAATAATAATAATTAATAATATAATAATAATTATTCGATGTTAATTATTAATTATCAATTATATTTATTAGTTATTAAGTGTAATTAATAAATATTAACTATAATTTACTAATTATTAATAACTAACTATAATAAATTATTAAATATAAAAAATAATATTAATTATTGATAATAAGTAGTAATTATAAATTATTTATTGGTACTCGTTGATTATAATAAATTTTAAATAATGACATATATAAGCTGTCATTTATAACTATTACTTATTAATTAATATTTCTAAATTATTAAGTAAGCATTAATTATTTGTTACTGCTTAAAATATCCAAGTGGAAACTTTATGTTCACTTAGATTATTGTTTGTAATTAACAATGTTTACTTAAAAATGGTTACATAATCACTTAAACCTTATAAGTAGAACAATAGTTATAAATAAATATTTACAACCGTCAAAATTTCTCTATTACAACTAGCTAAAAGAAACAGTTGTTAAGTATATATTATTGCAACTGGCAGGAAAACGTAATTGTTAAAAACATGTTTATTGCAACTGGCAAGAAAGCGCAGTTGTCAAAAGTATATTTACTACAATTGGCAGGAAAACATAGTTGTTAAAAATATGTTTATTGCAACTAGCAGGATAGCGCAGTTGCTAAAAATATTTTTTTTGCAACTGGCGGGAAAACGCAGTGCTAAAGGTCATTTATTGCAACAGTCAAAAAATGCTAGTTGCTAAAGATCATTTATTGCAACTGTCAAAAAATGCTAGTTGTTAAAGATCGTTTATTCCAACTGTTATATGGTGTCAGTTGCAAATAGCTAGTTGCAATAGGGTAATTTTTTTGCACTATACTAAAGTAGTTAAGAAATGCTAGGGACTTATTCCTAATATATGGGAATAGTGACCTCTTTATAAAGGGGTATACGGACTCTTGCTTTCATAATGGCATCGACGGTAGTAAGTTAGTGTTAGGTTACGTCTTTACTATAACCACTGGGGCTGTTGGTTGGAAGAGTTCCAAATAAGAAATGGTAGCTGATTTCATGATGGAGGCCGAGTACATCGCCCTTAATGAAGCAGCTAAGGAAGCTGTCTAAATGCACAAGTTTTTAAGCGAGCTAGGAGTGATTCCTGACATGGAGAATCCAATGACATTGTTTTGTGACAACAAGGTATGATGTAGATCGCAAAGGAGCCTTAAGAACTTAAGAAATTGCTACACATTCTTCAAAAATTCCACCTAATTAGTGAATTTGTTGAGAAGAAAGAGGTCATGATGCAAGAGTAGATTCAAAGGACAACATAGCAAATCCATTCATGAAGGGACTAGCTCGGTCGGTTCTTTTCAAACTGATCAAAGGGATGGGATTGAGATTCCATATTTGGCCTAAGTGCAAGTGGGAGATTGAAAGAATTAGAGATATGCCCTAGGGGCAATTCTGTAATTTATCGTAAATTATTAACTTTGTAATAAAATCTCGTTCAAAATAAAAGGTGTTTTTCTTTCTATTATATACTTGTTATAATGTGTTATATTAATTAGTTGTTTAATTTAAGTGTATTAATAGAAACATAAATGAAGGATTTGTGATAGTAATTACAATGTGTTGTAATCATGAGCAATTTATCATAATATAATAAATATATCATTTTGAATGTTCCTAGTCAAGTTGTATCACTAACGGTTGTTGGAGGCACCAAGGGGTTACGTACTGATAGATATTAGATAACTATGTAATGACCCACTCGATAGCTCTGATGGTTAATTTAACTACGGCCAAACATAAAATATTGAACTGACAATATTGCACAGTCTCTCGACTTAAGAATACTATTGAACTTCAACGTGAACACTCTACTTTGATTATAATTAATTCATGGCCCAATGTCCATCGAACGACTATAATAGGGTCTGAGCTAAAGCAATGAGAGTGAAACACTATTTCAACAGAGAATGTGACGACCGCCCTACACCACCGCCACCCAATATAGATGTATAGTATGTTGTAGTTGTGCCCAATCGATGCAGGACGATCATCAAGGTTGTAAATAAAGTAAATCAATCACAGAACCTGTCGTTTATCTCATAGTGGAATGAATAAAATATAATAGCAAACATCGCAGATATTAAACAGGCAAGACAGTAAATACCTGAATGAATCACAAAATCAGAGTGCATAGATCCATACAGTATACAACATAAGAAATAGAGTTATACATCAAATAATAACTCACAAATAACCATCTCTAGTTAATAAAGGCATTAACAAGTTCCATGTGTTGTGTAGCATAACTATAAATAAGTAAGTGTAGTGATACGAAGGCATGACCTCATTTCCATCCTCTGTCCAACTCCACATGCTCACCAGACCTGATATCCCTAATCTACTCATGTAAGAGTACCTAGAGTAATAGGAAGCAAAGCATAAAACTCCAAGTCGAACAACAGTCTCATGTGAGTGGTAGTAAACCTATAAATACTAATAAATCACTATAATAAGACAAATGGTATGAAGAATCATACTTGATCTGTCCCTGCATCCATAAAGTTAGCACATACTCAAGATATACACTACTTTACATTATAGCCATCATGGGTGTACAATACATCAAAGTACTAAGGGGTGTCTAAATATATACATAAAAAATATTGGCACCTTATGACATCCCTAGAGTGATAAACAATCAAACAAACATAGCATCCATCATCCATCCCCACATTCACTCACTTAGTGCGTCGAATATAAAATCATTCATCGACCCATCATGATCAAATACTAGACTATCCATCACGATAACCTGCATCCAGGTTTCTCAATGCTCAAATCCATGTCACTCAGTCAGCAAGGAAATAGACTAACCACCATGTCAGTCTGGGATAAACAAACGTCATATCTAGAATAAAGAGCCATCACGCTCCAGGAACTATCACGTACCCTATATAATAAAGAGCCATCACACTCCAGGAATCATCACGTCCCCTATATAATAAAGAGCCATCACACTCGGGGAACCATCACGTCCTCGGTATATACCCCACCTCACGAATACCCTACAAACCATCGAGTCTCAACTATCACTCTGCACATGTCACCTATAGTAGAGCACACCCCGGAATTGATCTTACGACTCCTGTTTGAAGTCTACGCAGTTGGGAACTATTCTAGACAGCCATCATGAGTCGTAGAGTATCGTCATTCATCCCATGACCTTCCTCCAACACCTCCTTTAATCCAACCTGTCATCATGTACTTTGTATCTCAAAGTATTGCAATCCATCATCCAAGCCATCACTTCTCATCATGGAATCAACATCGTCGAATCATGGGTCATTGTCAGAATTTCCACCGACCCTAATACTTATCCATATATGGCTTAGTATTTGGCTTGTCACAAGTTTGAGCGATCACACACCCAAGACTCGAGGCAAACCCCACCACATCTCGAAGTAAGCGTATGGAGACTCAAAGCAAGCACAAGAAGACTTGAAGTCCAACTCCCCTATGCCAACTCGTCACTTCTGACCCATGCCTACCCTGATCCCATACTTCACACACAAGGCTATATGCTTTCATGCGCCTACACTAATCCAACATCAACATCGATCGACGTCCATGGATTGGTACCGATCCATAAGCACTGATCCTTGACTTAGCCAAAATTCAACTTCCTCCACTCCACTAGCCCATGCCTCCAAGTGATCGTTCCCACGGCTCGGAGCACCTTCATCAAAACTCAAAGCATACTCCCTAAAACTCGAAGCAAGAAACCACCGATCTAATACTTAGTGTAATCCATCCATCCTCATTCGTGATCCCAATCACTTCCTCCAAAACTCGTGGCGAACCACCGCTTGACTCGAGCACATCTCGAAGCAACGAATACCAATCCATTTCCTTCAAAGTCATCACCGGTCCATCTTTAAATGACCATAACTCGAGCATACAAACCCCAAATGACTTGCATTTTGACATGTAGCCTTATGAGGCCTTTATTGTTGCCCATATCGATCGCACCTCATTTGTGCCAAAAACTATCGATCAGTACCGATCCCGCTATACCGATCCATAAGTTCTTCCTAAAACTAAATCGTTATTCGATCGGTATTTTCAACCATTCAACCAATATATATTCAAGCAATCATCGTATATAACATATCCTAACAAGCATACATCCATACGTATCAAAGCAAAATCTAAGGGTAGGAACAAGGAGATCCAAAAGAACACCAATTTTATAAAACCTTTCCAAATCGTTTGAAATTTACATATGTTATTTAAGAAGGTTTAAAACATGTTTAGAGTTTGAAAATCATTTAAAAACATCATAAACATCAAATAATGGCTAATTTGTTAGTAGAGGCTTAAACCACTCACCTAAATCCAAAGCAATCCAGTCCAACCCCTAAGCTGCATGAATCCCGAGTTGAAAAGCAGCTTCAAGATGATCTCTAGTGGCAAATCTTCAATCTAAGGTGCAAATCTCGCTAATCTTCCTCTAATGACACGTTTGGCTAATTAAAGCGGGGATTGGAGTAACTTTCTAGCTAAAAATGGTTAATGGAGGATTTCTCTCTATTTTTGGGAAGTGTAAAGTGATGGAGAGAAGTCCTATTATCCCTAACCTCATGCTAATCCCGAAATGGGCTTTGGGCCTACCCATTAACCCACTAATTATCCATTAAGATGTCAAAAATCAAGTGAAACTTTAAACAGCCATAACTCCCTAACGGTAAGTCCGTTTTCCTACTACGACCACTCTATGGAAAGAGAAACCATTATCTTGATCTAATGGAAGTGGTTCAGACTGCAATTCAGCTCCCATCAAAAGTTATAGGATATACAAGATTTTTAGGGTCAAAATCGTCCAACAAAAATTCTAAGGATGGAAAATGGCTAATGGTGGTCATTCCCTAAATCATAGAATCATATGACCTCATATAAAAATAATATTTATATTCTATATTCCTTCGATACGTAGAATACAGACTAGATCTAGTCGGAATATTGCATTGATGTCTTTTTTGGAAGTTCGACCAGTGTTGATCGAACGAATTGCTTCTAGGTAGAAAGAGGATCCAGTATTAGCCGAGAGGATTAGAAGGTTAGAAGCTGGAACCGAGATTGATGATTTGAAGGATTTTATTCTTGACCGTGGTTGAGAAAGAAGGAACGGTTATGTGTTCCGTTGGAAACCTTAAGAAGGAAGTTCTTATGGAATGTCATCGATCTAAGTTTACGATTCATCCTGGGGGAACCAAGATGTATCAGGATATGAAGAGAAGTTTCTTTTGCAAATGAATGAAGAGGGATGTTGGCTTATGGGTAAAACAGTGTTTGAACTGTCAGCAAGTAAAAGCCGAACATCAGAAGCCAAGTGGGTTTATTCAGCCTTTGGATGTTCCAGTTTGGAAGTGGGACTTGATATCCATGGATTTTATTGATGGGTTGCCAAGGTCAAACCGGGGTAATGGAAGTATATGGGTCATAATGGACAGATTGACCAAAAGTGCACATTTCATTCCGGTAAGGTCAACTAGGACGGCACCTATTTTGGCTAAGTTGTTCATGAAAAACATCGTTAGACTGCATGGAATTCCTAGTAGTATCATCAGTGATAGAGATGCTTTGTTTACTAGCGAGTTCTGGTAGAGCCTGTAGAGTGTGTTAGGCACTAAGCTCAAGATGAGTACCGCATATCATCCTCAGACGGATGGGAAGGCAGAAAGAGTCAATAAGGTAGTGGAAGATCTATTGAGAGCTTGTGTGCTGGATTTTAGTGGTTCTTGGGAAGATCACTTGCACTTAGTGGAGTTTTCCTATAACAATAGTTATCAGACTACTGTAGGAATGGCGCCTTTTGAAGCTTTGTATGGAAGGCCATGCAAATCACCAGTATGTTGGTTAGAGACCGAAGACGGGTTGGTCCTTGGTCCAAATTTGGTGAGAGAGGCGACGAAAAAGATTGAGTTGATATGGGAAAGAATGAAGGAATCTCAATCTAGGCAGAAGAGTTACGCAGACAAAAGGCGTAAGGACCTAGAGTTCTCAGTTGGAGATAGAGTTTTCATCAAGGTATCGCCGATGAAAGGTGTGGTTCGGTTCGGGAAGACCGGGAAGCTAGCACCGAGATATGTTGGACCATTTCCTATATTAGAGAGGATTGGGAGACTCGCATACCGAGTAGATTTACCGAGCAGTTTGGCCGGGGTCCACGATGTGTTTCATGTTTCTCACCTTAGGAAGTATGTTCATGATCTAGAAACTACTATCGCTTCGATGACATTGAGGACATAGAGGTGGAACCGGATATGACTTTTGTGAGGCAACCAGTTCATGTGATGAGAAGAGGCTAAGGAACAAGACAGTCAAGTTGGTGAAAGTTCAGTGGAGCGACAACGTGAAGGACTGTACTTGGGAGACAAAAGACAGAATTAGGGCTACTTTTCCTAGGTTGTTTAAGATGGTATGTTCTATATAGGGTTTATATAGAATTTGGCCAGTAGGTTATACTAGCTTGACTTGCATGGGCTATATGTTTATCGTTTTGTCCTTACTTAATTTCGGGTATGAAATTCTTTAAGAGGGGAGTCTTTAATGACCTCGAATTTTAATTAACATTATTCGGGATATTTAATTGGATAAATTAAATAGAATAATGTGAATAGTAGGGAGATGAGATTAATAAATCCAATGGCCGTGTCTAAAAGAATGAACTAAAATAAAACGACTTAAATAAATTAAGAATGAGGAATTTTTCCTAAGGGGTAAACTTGAAAATGGGGCTACATTTCTTTGTATATATCTCTTCCTCCACCTAAATAAACTTCCACTTTCTCATTCTTAACTCCCACATATTTCGGCCAGCCATTAAAAAGCTCCAGGAAGAGTTTAAATTGAAGAATAAGCTAAGGAATTAAATCTAGGAAAGTATCTCATTCTCTAATCAACTAATCAAGGTGAATAATCATGTTTATCATCTCGTTTTTTGTGTTTGGATCAGTTATGGGTTATACCCGATTCATGTTTATGATTTTGGTTAGGATATAACCATTTAAACCTTTGTTTGGATATGACATAGGTGTTTTAAATGATAATAGGTTAATTAACATGTTTTTGTTCGGTTTTGGTTAAATTTCGAGTTGTTTTGATCTTCATATGCTTTGAAATTTTAATAGATAAAGTATATGATTTATCAGATTTTTGGTGATTTTTCCTTGGTGATTTACTAAGGTAATTAAATTATTTACGTCCAAGGGCTAAACTGAAAATTTGCTTCCGAAATTACTTAAATTCGGAAGGAAATTGCTTTTGGAAATAATTGAGGAAGAAGTACAGTGTTTTGAGAAAAAGGTTGACTTTTGTATACTTTTTACTATTTGGAAGTACAAGAGAAGGTTCCTCGGCCAATCAAAATTAGACAAACAAGATAAAAACATCACTTTAGTGGGCCTAGTTCTGCCTTCGACTCCAACAAGCCCGCTTTTACCTTTTCGATGAAGTCAAAAGGTACCTTTCATCTAAAACGGAAGGTAAATAGTTACCTTCCACCCAAAGTCGAAAGGCAGGCACGGGGTTAAAGGGAAGAAAAGGACGAAGGGATGGGGAGGTTTCTTCTTTTGCTTTCGGACAGAAATAAAAATTGTCTTCGAATAAGTTGAAAAGGGATCCTTCGACTCTATCATTTTATAAAAGACTAAAATTTTATATTCAAGAAGGGTTTTGAAGGGGATCTTTGAAAACTTAAACCTTCAAGAGTATTGTTCTAAAATGTTTTCCGAAAAGGTGTTTTAAAACCTTTCGGCAAGCCTAAGGGTTAACCTTCAGACATGGTCGGAAGTATGCTTTCGAAGGGTTGGTTCCAGCACCAAGACTTCATTGTTTTTGAATGATTTCGAAAGGTTTTAATTCCAAAAGGGTTTGATTTTGAAAGGGTTTGGTTTGGAAAAGTTTGACTTCGAAAGGTTTATTTCGAAGGGTTTTTAAGGGGCTATCTTCAATGATTTCGAAGGGTTTGATTTCGAAAGGTTTTGATTTCAAAACACTACACCATAACAGCCATTTCGCAACACTTATTTTTTTCAATTGCCAACACTTATTTGCGTTGTAAATTAATCACAGCAATAAGCGTTGCTAAGCAAGAAAAGTGTGACCGAATATACAGATTTATAATTTTTTAATTGCCAACGCTTATTAGAGTTGGAAATTTTGGTTAAATTGGAATTAGCTAATATTGGTTGGGGCAAAAAAGTAATTGAGTATCGTTTTCTGTCGTCGCCCTAATTCCCGATGCTCGACGCTTTTTTTCTTTACTGCTATGAAGAAATATTCATCGTTCGCCTTTCGCTCTAGAAATTCAGGCGATTCGCTTTGGCAATTTCAGGCGATTCGTGTTGTAGATCTGGCATCGAAGTTTAGGTGATTCGCTCTGGCAAACTAAGGATCGTCTCCGATTTGGCGAGGGTTATAACTTTAGGCGATTCTCGATTTCAGGTATCGGATTTCAGGTATCTTGATTTTAGGTTGTTCTCTTTTCATTTGCGTTTATTGGGTTTATTAAAGCATTCAAACCTGTTGTTTCTAAACTTCAAAGACATTGTAGGAAAATGTAGCTAATTACAGTCAACCTTACATGCTTGTTTCGTAATGATTCTCAATCCTTAAGCAAAAGATGAAGAACGAAGTATTTGATTGTTCATACATATAATAATCTAGATATACCACTTTATTAATTTATCAAGATACTAAAATATTTAGCAAATTGTTTGCATATGTTTGCTACTAGTATCGGCTGTGGAGTTTGATTATTTTTTTCTCTTTGACTCTACTTGTTTTGTTCGTTGTAAATTTTCTGTTATAACGAACAGAAGCGTTGCTGAAACTGTTTGCGACAGTTATACTCGTTGGGAATCACCGGTTTTGGTGTAGTGTTATCTTTAATTGGCACCAAGGTTATGGGTTAAGCCTGCAGGAATTTTTCCTACTGAAAACAATTCTTGTACTGCTCCAGTAATTATGTCTTTATACCCTTGCTAATGTGTTTTAAAGAATTTTGATGTGAATCCATCAGATTTGGGGGATTTGTCATCTTTAATTGAGAAAGTTGCATTGTTTATCTCTTGTTTAGAAATTGGTTGGGATAGATATTCCTTGCCCAGCACATTAATTTTCCTTCTGCAATTGATTTCCATATTTGGTATCATATTGTCTATGCCATTATGCTTCCTCCTCTATCTGTATGTTGTCATACATAACCTCACCCTTTTGGTTCATAAGTGCTTGTATATTACTTTTATATCTCCTCATCGACATTTTTGCATAGAAGAACCTTGAATCCTTATTTCCATAGTTAAGCCAGTCTACCTTTGCTTGCCGAGCACAGTTGGCATATTGTATATTCATCATGGTTTAAAGTTGTGTGCTTTTGCAGATCATCTTTTCTTACATCTGATCATCACAAGGCTTTTAATCAACCTGCAACAATATATCATTGAATTCAAATTCTAGTTTTAGTAATTGTTTTTCTGTTCTCTCTCTCATATGGTTCCAATTTTTTAGCTCCGATTTGGTTACCTTCAGTTTGTAGATAAGGTTGTAGATTTTCCCTTCTCAAGTAGATTGTTGCATTCCCCTATCTACTGCTTCCTTATACCCCTTTTAATTATGCCATGTGTAAATAATCCAAATGGTCTCCCTTTAGTAACTTTATAATTCTAGAATATAGTCATCAAACAGTGCGTGTTCACTTTGATGAGTAGGCAGTGCAATGGTTTTAAGCTGGTTAAAAAATGGTCAGCATCTTGTCATTCAATAGAATTTTATCTATGTGAGTTGCCACATTTCTCCTTCGCCATGTGTATTTAAATCCATAAATGGTAGCTTCAACCAACCCACACTGAATTGTGCAGTTCAGAAACCCTCTGCTTTGTGAAAAAAGAATTTGTCTGCCACCCTCATTATCTTTAAAATTGAGCACATTATTAAAATCTCCTGAAAGTAGCCATGCTTTGTTTATGTTGTCAAAGTCCTTTATCATATAATTTCATAATGATTTTCTCTCTGCATAATGGTTACTAGCATACATAACTGTCATATACATTTGAAAACCCATATTATCAGTAGATAAACAAGTTATGTGTTGATCATTGGTAGCAATGATGTTCTCATTGTTGTGTATGTAATCCAGGAGTTTGAGAGTTTATCATAAAATAGGAAATATGAGTACTGAATGATTTAGTTTCAAGAAAGCCAGTAAAAGTTGGCTTGTATTTAAGGAGGAATTGAATGATGTGTGCCATTTTCTTGTCATCATTCATCCCCCTTACATTCCAAGTGATTATTGTCATTTTGATTTGGTTGTGCTCCTTGTTTGTCTTTTAGGAGGAGCATTATCAACAAGTTCACCTGGTATAGAAGCTTTAGTTTGTATTTCAATTTCTCTCATATAATCTTCACTATCTTCCATCATGTGCTGGACATCCAAACTTTCAGATGCCTCTATTTGGTCTTGAATTAGGCTGCTAAATTATCAACTAATACTGCTTCTAGGAATTCATCAATAGTAGGCTCAAATTATCCTTTGTCTTTTGTAGTAGATGTTGTAATGTTATCATTAGTCTCTATTTCATTCTCTGTATTAGGTGTGCATGTTTTTTCTGTCCTTGTGCATGTGTTTTTGAATGTTCTAAAGGAGTACTATCCTTATTCGATGCTTCAAATTATTTTGTGACATTTGTAGGACAAGCTTCATGGCTTATGGATGCATTATCTTATAGTAGGTGGAAGGGTTGTTATGCATAATGTTTGGTTCAAGTGGGCCATTAGGCGGTTTACTTTCTGTGTTTCCACCTTATTCGACCATGTCTTAGTTGCTAAAATTTTCCAATCATTAGGCAGTTTACTTTCTGTGTTTCCACCTTTTTCTCACCAGTAACTGTTTCCTCCATTTTCGAATGTATATATCACTCATGTGTGTATATGTTTTAATTATTTATTTACATTAATATACCTATATGTTACTATGTATGTGTGTGTGTTTTATTATATATAAAATTCTTATATATTACTTACATGTGCATATATATAATTACGTATACCCATTAATTTTACTACGGTTATTTTACTACGGTTATTGTAAATGGTATCCTCTGTAAACGCCATCTAGACTAAAAATTCCAAGAAATCGAATACCCATTAAATCTGCACAGGTGTGAGCTTCTAAGTGAACTACTAACAAGTGGGAAGCAAATTTAAAAGGGAGTGTGTTCGCAAGCATGAGCGCGAGAGGCCATTGTAACACAAAAATTATTTAGTATATTAGTTGGAAGTTCTTAAAAAATTCTTCCATAAAAACATGAATCTTGCTTATGTATGTCATTATTCTTACAACAACAAATTAAAGCCTTTAGTCCCAAAAGGGTTTAATTTTGTTTTATATTTGTTTATGCTTAAATCATTTTAATTATGCACAATATTTTTCTTTAACAGGCCATAATGTTATCCCACCTTTTGGCAAAGCCGAGATATCCAAAATTTAACTGGAAATCAATGATTACTAGTCATGAATATCGATTGTGCATCGCAGGTTCAACATGGATATCGATGAATTTTGTCCGAGTCCGGATCGGGCTACAATTGACAAGACAGGACAAGAAAAGCCATAAAAGCCAGCGTTTCAAATTTCAAGTCGATCCGAGTTCGTATGCTCAACTTATGATCGATACAAGATTAAGGAGATCCCCCCTAATTCGAATCCATAGGTGAAACCTATGTTCGAATCCATCAACACTTGTTGGCTCCGAATCGATCGTTACCTCCTTGTTCGAATCCATCAGGTGGTCAAGCTTCGTATCCATCGCCCAATCCCCGCTCCGTATCCATCGCCCGAATCCATGTTCGAATCCTTCAGACATCCTACTTCGTACCCAACGAGATGCTCTGCTTCAAATCCATGCATCAATGGCATGTTCGACTCCATTGAGGTGCCTTTCATCGAATCCATCAGGCTATGTTGACCTCGTATCGATTGAAACAGATCACTATCGATACGAGCGATGCGTCATTCGAATCCAGGGATTATTGGTGTCTTCGAATCCATCGAATCGAAGCAGCGAGGTATGTGGGACGACTCGATCAAACAGGCGAATAAAGCGGATCAAAGCGAAAGTCGCACCCCACATCATCACAAAGCCACAAGCCACCATTGATTCGAAGGGATCGATTCGATCATATCGATTCGAACGTACCAGCCTGCCGAGAAACACCAATTCGAATCGATCATAACTCGAGATCTATAAGTCCAAATGCTATGAAATTTTCACAGAAGCTTGAGCACATGTTGAAGAATGTCCACACCAAATTTCAGCTCGATTGGTCAATTCCATGATCGATTCGAATGGATTTCGAATCGATCCCAAAGTGGGCTCGGATTTCCTAAAAGCGGGCATGTGGGCCCCCTCACATGCCAGAACTGGTCTCCCAAAATTTAGGCGAAATATCAGCCTCCTACACCTATAAATAGAGCCCATGGTTATTCAGAAAAGGGGTCGGACAGTTTCGAGAGCTAAAGGGCGCCCAGACTCTGCCAGATTTACTCCAGATCACCATTGCTGCCTTAGATTCAGATTATAATCATAAAATCTTTTATACTACACGATAAGAAATTGTAATCTTCAAGCATCGAGCAATAAAATCATAAAAACCTTTAAGTGGACGTAGGCCGGAGATAGCCGAACCACTATAAATTGTGTGTCACTGTTCATTATTTCTGGATTGTTGTTTGTTGCTTGCTTAGATCTAATATTTGTGTTTGAATATTGCTGATTTGTATTCATACACTGGTGCTTTCACAATACTTGGGGTTTGTGACCAAATTTGGCGCAAACACTTTGGTGCTTTCACTGAGAACAACTAGCACCCGCTACACCAGATTCAAAGTTTAGATTTGAAAGTTTGAAGGATTCAGATTGACTCGACAATGACTCGACAAACAAGACAAAGAGCTGAGAGAAGCTAATAGGGAGGAAGTCAAGTGGCATCCTCTGGTGCTGGAGAAGGGCAAGCTTCGATTTACATCACCAGAGATGAAATGGAAGCTATAGCAAATTCATTGCAAGAGAGGATGATGAAGACTCAGCAAGAGATGCTGCAGAATTTCTTCGAGCAGATGAGGGCAGCAAACGTGCAAAACGTTGGACCAACCACAGCAGCTGCAAGTGCGGGACAAGGAGTCAGGATTGCGAAAACCAATGAAGGTCAGGTCCAAGGTCAGAATGCAGATCCAGAAGGCAATCAACAGGAACTTGGGGGCAGATCCTCAGGATCTGATGCTGGAAGGCCTACAGATGGAGCTCAACAAGCTGGAGCCAACGCTGATGCTAACAGGCCACACGAAGAGTATGTACCAGAATACCCTTCAAGACCAAGAGGGCAACCCCAGGATGGAGATGAATATATGGCTGGGTTAGTGCAACGACTCATGAGAGGAGGATTGTCTAGCGAAGGGTTGGAAGAAGTCAGTCGGAGTCCGTTCACTCCGAATATCAGGAATGCAAGGAACCCTCCAAAGTTTAAACTTCCTATGCTGGATCCTTATGACGGGAAGTCAGATCCAACGATGCATATTACTCGATACATCAGGCACATGGAAGTGTTGGGGGCATCCGAGGAAGTGATGGCTCGATGCTTCCCTCTATACTTGTCAGATTTGGCTGCACTTTGGTTCAGGCAATTAGAAACTGGATCGATCAGAACATGGGGCGAGCTTGTAGATTGCTTCATGAGACAGTTTAGGGTCCACGTGATGCGACCCAAGAGTGTGATGACTTTGGCATCGATAAAACAAAGGACCGGGGAGTCCATAAAAGATTTTCTGCTACGATTTAATGCAACGGTGGCTTCTGTAGATCGCCCGGATCCATCGATGATTTTGATGGCGGCAGTGGCAGGAGTTGGAGAAGGCACTGAATTCAAAGATTCTTTGACAAGAGACCCACCGCAAGATCTTGGAGAGTTTTACCATGAAGCTGAAAGATTCATTCGATTAGAGGAATCACGAGCCGAGAGGCAGGAAATAAACGCTGTACAAGGCGAAGGAACCGCTAGGGAACAGCCCAAGGTGGACAAAGGAAAGAGAAAGCAGGATGACGCACATGATGGTCCTGATAAACGGAAGAAATTCCGAGAGCCCAGATTCAGGCAATACACAGATTTGGCGGCAAGCCTGGAACGAATTTACACTGAAACTCGGGGGCAACTCCCCTATAGAAAACCACCCAGGAGAGATCCCACAGAGCGGGAGCGCAGAACCAGAAAATATTGCCTATTCCATGAGCTGGATGGGCACACAACCGACGAATGCCGCCACCTAAAGGATGAGGTGGAAGAACATGCCAGGAGTGGTAGATTTCCATAATATGTCAGAGAATGGGCAGCGGCGGTAAGGCCCGAACAACTACCGCCTCCACCTAACAGAAACGATCCTGGATCGGGATCACGACTCGTCATCAACTGATTAAGATGGCAAGGGCCAAGTTCAGGATTTGGACTTCGGTCAAATAATTTCATTAGATTTGTTTTCAGAATAAACGACTACTCCACTTACTCATGTATGGGAACTAGAGAGATCCCTAGGCATGCTCTGAGATGGAGATAGCCCGATCCGCCCGGAGAGGCAATGTTTAGTTTTTTCCTGATGTTTGAGATTGAACATCTAGGACTTGAATTTAATAAATAAACTTGAATTTCTTGAAATAAACCTTTGACTGGAGAGTTAAAGGATGAACATTAAATATCAATATAAACATGATAGCTTTATGATCCTACCCGGAGAGGCGGGGTCCGGAGTGCAAGAAGTGAGTTGCTTCGCCGGAGAGCGACAGGATCGACTCACTGAAGCATCGTTTCCTATTCACCGGAGAGTGATTGGATCGGGATTCGATAAGAGCCCGGAGAGGCTGTGATCGGCCAACGATTCAGGTCATGACATCGCTTAATGTTCAGATACACTGAACCGGAGTGCAAGAAATGGGTCGCTTCGCCGGAGAGCGACAGGATCGACCCATTTAACGTTGTTTCCCCTTCACCAAAGAGTGATAGGATGGGATCCAGCAAGAGCCCGAAAAGGCTGTGATCGGTCCAGAATGACCAAGACATCGCTTTACGCCCTAACTAGGACCAGAGTGCAAGGGATAGAAAGCAACGCTGGAGCGCAATAGGATCTTTCTATTCGATCGCTAAGTCTGGAATGGACTTGGCAAGGGTCTAGAGTGACACTAATAGTCCGAAGAAACTGTAGAACTTCATTCTTAACTTCCACGGGAGGAAATGGATAATGATTCGGCTTCGAACAGCCATGGACTTGATTGAAAATGCTATAAGCTCTGAATAAAACATGAACTCACTGCATTCAATTTGAGACTGATCAAAACAACCTTTTACCAAAAGGCATGTTTTTGGGGGCAAAGTGTTATCCCACCTTTTGGCAAAGCCGAGATATCCAAAAATTAACTGGAAATCAATGATTACTAGTCATGAATATCGATTGTGCATCGCAGGTTCAACATGGATATCGATGAATTTTGTCCGAGTCCGGATCGGGCTACAATTGACAAGATAGGACAAGCAAAGCCATAAAAGCCAGCGTTTCAAATTTCAAGTCGATCCGAGTTCGTATGCTCAACTTATGATCGATACAAGATTAAGGAGATCCCCCCTAATTCGAATCCATAGGTGAAACCTATGTTCGAATCCATCAACACTTGTTGGCTTCGAATCGATCGTTACCTCCTTGTTCGAATCCATCAGGTGGTCAAGCTTCGTATCCATCGCCCAATCCCCGCTCCGTATCCATCGCCCGAATCCATGTTCGAATCCTTCAGACATCCTACTTCGTACCCAACGAGATGCTCTGCTTCAAATCCATGCATCAATGGCATGTTCGACTCCATTGAGGTGCCTTTCATCGAATCCATCAGGCTATGTTGACCTCGTATCGATTGAAACAGATCACTATCGATACGAGCGATGCGTCATTCGAATCCAGGGATTATTGGTGTCTTCGAATCCATCGAATCGAAGCAGCGAGGTATGTGGGATGACTCGATCAAACAGGCGAATAAAGCGGATCAAAGCGAAAGTCGCACCCCACGTCATCACAAAGCCACGAGCCACCATCGATTCGAAGGGATCGATTCGATCATATCGATTTGAACGTACCAGCCTGCCGAGAAACACCAATTCGAATCGATCATAACTCGAGATCTATAAGTCCAAATGCTATGAAATTTTCACAGAAGCTTGAGCACATGTTGAAGAATGTCCACACCAAATTTCAACTCGATTGGACAATTCCATGATCGATTCGAATGGATTTCGAATCGATCCCAAAGTGGGCCCGGATTTCCTGAAAGCGGGCTTGTGGGCCCCCTCACGTGCCAGAACTGGTCTCCCGAAATTTAGGCAAAATATCAGCCTCCTACACCTATAAATAGAGCCCCTGGTCATTCAGAAAAGGGGTCGGACAATTTCGAGAGCTAAAGGGCGCCCAGACTCTGCCAGATTTACTCCAGATCACCATTGCTGCCTTAGATTCAGATTATAATCATAAAATCTGTTATACTACGCGATAAGAAATTGTAATCTTCAAGCATCGAGCAATAAAATCATAAAAACCTTGAAGTGGACGTAGGCCGGAGATAGCCGAACCACTATAAATTGTGTGTCACTGTTCATTATTTCTGGATTGTTGTTTGTTGCTTGCTTAGATCTGATATTTGTGTTTGAATATTGCTGATTTGTATTCATACACTGGTGCTTTCACAATACTTGGGGTTTGTGACCAAATTTGGCGCAAACACATAAAAACATCATGATCGTAGTTTGTCCTTTATAAACAGTAAATTGATCGTAGTTTGTCTTTTTTTTCAAGCAGTAATGCTTCTACGATTCTATTTTTTTTGGTTACTTGAATTGAAAATTGCGGTGTCCTGCTTTTATTTTTAGAGTAAAGGGTTACACACACACGTCAAAAAATTCATGTAAATCCTTAGAGATTTTTTTGGCCCCGTCTAACAAGTGTTGTATATGATCGTTATATGGATATTCGTTTTTTCATAGAACGGATATCTATATTCATCTGATACAATATTTTTTGGATTTGTCCCAGTATTGGACAAGTTACAAACACAATAAAGTAATCACATTTTATAAATCATTTTAGGTTGAATGGTTCACAAAATTTCGATGGCACTTCCTTTTTGTTCCCTGTGTACACGTATTTGTGTACGATACAGGGAATAAAGGGAAGTGCTGCCGAAATTTTGTTAAATCGTTTAACCCGAAATGGTTTATAAAATGTGATTACGTTATTGTGTTTGTAATGGGAAGTAGGATGACCGACCTTCAAAGTTATTGTAGTGGAACTTTAAAATGAAATGAACACTATATTTTTGTTTAACAGGTTCAAAAGGTAAAACTGAAATTTATGTCTAACTCAAGTTCAAGAGAGTGGATTAAAAGTCCATACAAAAATACTGAAGAATATAAGCAAGGCATTCGAGACTTCATTAGTTTTGTGAAGAATCACTCATCCCCCGATGTCGAAATATGCACTTGCCCTTGTATCAAGTGCAAGAACTCTAAAAAGCTCTCATTGGAAAGTGTTGAGAAACATTTAATCATTCATGTTATGATTAAAACATATAATAGATGGTTTTTCCATGGAGAGATGAACAAGAATAACACGGGGGTGAATCATACGCAAAATATTATTCCAGATTCTCATATCCAAGATCAAATTCAAACCGACCATTGTGTAGAAGGAGCTCTTAGAAATCTCATAGATGATGCTTTTGGAGTGCATAATATGCCCCAAACTAGCCGTGAAGAGGATGTTCCAGAGATAAATATAGACAATTCTCATTCGTACCACGGAGAAAAGCACAAAAAATATACAAACAAAGCAAACGAAAAACTTTATTCTTCTTGTGAAGATGGGCTTACAACATTAGGCGTAATTGTTGAGCTTCATAACCTTAAAAAAGAATTTAATTGGTCGGGAAACAGTATGACTGAGTTGTTGAAGCGATTAAAACGTTGGCTTCCAAAGGAAAATAATTTACCTGACAAGTATCCCACAATGAAGAAAATATTAAAGGATCTGGGAATGGAGGTGAAGTGCATACATGCTTGTGAAAATAATTGCATATTATTTTGGAAAGAAAATGTTGATGCGAAAGAATGTCCTCAGTGCCATATGCCAAGGTATAAAACTAAAAAAACAGTGTTAGGGGATGTCAAATTAACAAAAGAACCAAGAAAAGTTTTAAGATACTTTCCTATAATTCCGAGATTAAGTAGGTTATACACTATACCATGGATAGCTCGTAAAATGCAATGGCACAAGAAAGCCACACCCTCTTGGAATTCCATGCGACATCCTATGGATTCAGCTGAATGGAGATCAATCAAAAGTCGATGGCCAGAATTTGCTAATGAAGGACGCAATGTGTGGCTTGGTATTGCTACCGATGGGTTTAACCCAAATGGCGTTCTCTCCAATAGTTATAGTTGTTGGCCTGTTTATATGATACCTTATAACCTACCCCCTTCGTTGTGTATGAAATCACAATTTCAAATGTTGACTCTTTTAATTCCTGGACCAAGAGCACCAAGTCAGGACATTGATGCATACTTGGAACCTCTTATATATGATTTAAAACATCTTTGGGACGAAGGAGTGTCTGTTTTTGATGCGGATAAACAAGAAATTTTCAATATGAAAGCAATATTATTATGGGGAATTCATGATTTACCAGCATTTGGTAACTTATCTGGTTGTGTGACTCACGGTTATAAAGCGTGTCCTGTTTGTGCTATCGAGACGGAATCAGAGCACATCGGCAACAAGATCGTCTATCCAAAATATAGAAGGTTTTTGAAGGATGATCATCCATATAGAGCATTAAAACACGGATGGTATAAGGATATTGAATATAAAGAGCCTCCGACTCGGCTAAAGGGCTCGTCTCTTTTAGAAAAGCTTGATCGTATCAAATATATTCGTGGAAAACTACCACAAAGCAAGAGAATGATTTTTGAAGCTTATGATAATGTAGATTGTCTTGTTGATGATGAAGAAAGACCGGCATGGTACAAGAAGTCAATTTTGTTTGACTTGGATTATTGGAGCAGTCATAAAGTTCGTCATACTATTGATGTTATGCATACTGAGAGAAATGTTGTTGAACATCTCATCAACTTTATGTTTGATAAAGGAAAACAATCTTCTAAATATGCATGGGATAAGATTCACAAGCTACAATGTTGTCAAGTCCTTAAAGATGCAAAACTTCCATCATGTCTTGCAACAAAGTTACATGGTCTTATAGGTCTTCAACCACCTAGTTTGCAAATTAAGAAGACATATGATTATCATATTATTATTCAATATTTGCTCCCTATCATGGTTCAACATGCATATCCAAAGTGTCCCGAGTTAAGACGAGCACTTCTACAAATAAGCTTGTACTTCAACATAATATGTTCGAAAGTTCTAGTTCGAGAACATGTACAAGCGGCCAAAGATATGATTGCTGAAGCATTATGTGTGTTGGCACACTATCTTCCAATGCACTTTTTTGATATAAGTATCCATTTGATGGTACATTTAGCAAATCAACCTCTACTCTGTGGACCATCAAATTATATATGGATGTATCCATTTGAAAGGTAAATATTGTTTTTGCATTCGAATTATTTTACCTAACTACTTTGAAGTAACTAACTGTAAATATGCATATTAATTTTTTTGTCCTAGGGCTATGAAGGATTGTAAAAACATACCTAGTAATAAAAGGTATATTGAAGGATCAATTTCTGAAGCATGCCTTGTTTCAGAATCAGTTCGATACGCAATGGAATATATGCCAAACCCATGTGATGGAAATCATAGCTCTAAACAGGCATCCTTTTTAGATGAGAATGGTGATGATATATATGAGCGTTCCATCGTTGAAGGCAAACCGTTAAAATTATCTAGAGTGCAACGATCACAGATTCGACGATGGTTACTATTTAGAATTGATATACCAGAACGAGATGAATACTATAGGTTATCTATTTTCACCTTTTTTTCAAATACTTGTAGCACAATATATAAATAATTTTTTTTTTATTTACCATGATATTCAATCTGTAGCGCATACCGCTTATCTTTAGAAGACGGTCTTCGTGGTAAAAGGAAACCAATCACAAAAGCAGAAGTAATAGTTCAATCTGAATTTGTTGATTGGCTACACAAGAAGGTATGCTATATTTATTTGAAAGTAATGTGTTTCTTTTTATCTAATCTTATTCTATTAATTTTGTTAATTTTAATAGCTTGTGGAAAAAAATGCATGAACACAAAATTATGGTTGTATGTCAGTGGTCCAAAGTGGGATGTCAGAACTTATCTTAAGTATAGAGTGAATGGCTATACGTTCTCTCCTCGGCATTATGATGACACCATTTCAACGCAAGATAGTGGTGTCTGCATGGATGCGATCACTACATTTGTTGCAAGTTCAAAAGATCTAAATCCTACGGATGATAATACTACTATTGCGACTGGGTGAATGTTGGAGATAAGACAAATGGTTGTAAGGTTTGCCCTGATACAAATTTGTTGATGGTAAACTTAATGAAGCTCAAGAATACCGATGGAGAATATGATGAACCTACTATTCTCGCGTCCGAAGCAAGTCAAGTATTTTACATAAAGAACACACAAAATTCCGATTGGTCCATTTTTCGACGCTCTCCTAAACGCATGATGGATAACATAGATGATTATGAAATACCAACCACGTATCAATCTATTTTGAAAGAACAACCAAACTTAGAACCATTATTGAAATGTATTCAATAGAAATCAACTTGTTGATTGGAACTATATTGCATGTATTTTGCTTATTTTGATCCATGTATTAACTCTTATTGATGTATCGTACAATCGTGTTGTGTTGTGAAATGTATGGTTTTCTTTTATTAATCGTGTTGTGTTGTGAAATGTATTAACTTTTATCCATGTATTTTGTTTGTCTTTTTTATATAGATTTTTCATCAAAATGACAGACGATTATAGCGCAAATGCAAATTTAAGTACAACTGAGACTGTCGAACCCCCCTCCAAAGGTAAAAAGTACTTTATAACAGTTAGCGTTGAGGGTGCAAAGGGGGATGATGCAGATAAATGGAGTTCACGTTGTGGTGCTTTGATTCGTTGTCATATACCTATTGGCTAAAAAGAATGGAGGGCGGTAGATGGCTTCTATAAGGATAAACTATGGGAAGGACTTTTGGTACTAGTCTTATTTATATTTTTATTATCATCAATTATACCATCAAGTTTAAATTATGATATATTTAACCATTTCATGATTTCTTTATTTTTTTCCTTTTTTGTGATAGGAAGAATTTGGCATGGATGTAGATCCTACCATAGCTCGACCATTATTAGAGAAACATTTTCCACCGTTTTATAGATCATTGAAGTCAACATTACAAAACAAACTTCTTAAAGTTGATAAAACTATGATTCTTAAACGTGTTGCTATTGATAGATGCCTAAAGGATATAGATAAAGTGTGGTGGGAAAAATTCCTTGATATTGAGTATACGAATGTAAAGATGGAGTAGTGTAAGGCAAATGCAAAAAACTCAATCACTCATACTCTAGGATGGAAACCTTACCATAGAGTGCATGATGAAATGGTATTAAAATTATCTTTTGTAAATAGTTTATAAAATGTTATATTAATTATGTGTTGTCAACTTTGATCTTTCTTGTAGGTAGTAGCAAATCCAGAAGCAGATATTTCACGAACAACGGTTTGGAAGGCTGGACATAAAAGAAAATCAGGAGAAATACTACCATGTGCCGCGGAAAAATATGTAAGTGTCAGTTTAAAACAAATTTAATGGTAATGAAGATTATTAATTAGACATGAAAATTAATGATTAAAGTGGTGTTGAAAAAGAAAGAAAACTTATAAGATTGTTTCCATGCCGTACAAACTGAAAGACATGCCAACGGATAAGTTAAAAAGATGAAACAAACAGCTCTTATTTGTATTTTGTTTTATCTGATGGATGAGGTAATTAGAGTTCACTTGTATTAATAAGGAGAAGTGTAGTCTAGTGGGGTTGTTAAAGCCATCAGGTTAAGTTGATAATCAGCAGCATACATTTTCAACAAGAACAGTATACACTGAGGATAAACATGAACCCTACACATTTAAAGCGCATGGATGGACCCAACACTTTGGTTATTAATGAGAAGACAATGAATATAGACACAAATCACAACTTTTGATTCATCTATGCTCATTGCGGTCACCAGCCAGTAAGACATCGATATAGAGCACATTTTTGGTGGCTGATTCAGGAGCATCGTTTCATGTGAGTTTTTTTTTAACACTTATCTAGAATTTGTTGGAGGTAATTTTTCATTGTTTGAGTGCAGTCGATGAGATATGGATGAGTAAATTAGTAAGTGATTGGGATCTTTATATAGATATTTATATTGTAGATTGGATGCCTAGCTAATATTATATAAAGATATGGAAATTATCTATTCATTATTTCATACAGACTGCTAGTTATTTAATGTTGATTTGCCTCTTGTTTTATAACTTGTTTTTCACATTTCTGGGACAGTATTTTAGAATAAGAGGTGTAGGTGAAAGTGATATTAAGGTACCATTTCTAATGTTTTGATTTATATTGAGACTTTTGACGTGCGTACATTAGTATTTGGGAGGTGGTAACCATGTTCATGTAGGTGTGCATACATAAAAATCTTTACTAAAGCCATCTCTAGTGGTAGGGAAAAAATTGAATATGTGCTGGCGAGTTTTTTCAACTAGAAAAACAATTGTTACAGTTGAAAATGCTTTAATTATTCGATTTGCATTCACATACATTATATTGGCAATAATATGATCGTTGCAGTGAAATCATAAAAAGTAAGAGTTGTAATAATTTTTCAGTAAAGCAATTGAATGTTAGCCCCACAGGCCACAAGCACGACAAGAAAAATGGTGGTCCAGAAAAGTAATCACTGTTATCTTAACAACTTTATGTAAGACCTAACCTGTAATGGGCATTTCATTTTTTCATTTTATTTTTGCAGTCAGCCAAAGCAGCAGTTTTTGGAAATTTTGTTTTTGCATTCCATTTTTTAGTTGATAGGTATGAAAATGCAATCAGCCAAAGTAGCAGTTTTTTGCATTGGATATGTTTATCTTGCAATTCATTTTTTATGTTTTTGCATTACAAAAAGAATGCAGACCTGTTTGTATTTTAAAATAGACCATGAAGTAGTCGAAACAGCTCAGTTTCGAAACTGAGTCGAAACGGCTCAGTTTCGAAACTGAGTCGAAACTGAGCCCAGCTCAGTTTCGAAACTGAGCCAAAAACTGAGCCGGGCGCAGTTTCGAAACTGAGCCGGGGCGCAGTTTGAGCCCAGTTACATTATTAATTATCAACTTAATTTAATGTTCAATTTAATTTTTATAAAGGAACTGCAAATTCAATTTAACGTGACATTAAATGCAGGCACTTCTAGAGGAAGCGGAAAAAAAGAGGAAGTTGGATGATAGTTCTAAGGGTGGAGTCGAAGATCTTGAAGATGACCCAATTGCGGAAGTTTTTGGTTCCGACACGAAGAAAAATTATTGTCGAGCAATTACTTCTACTTCTTCTATAAAACAAGTGAAGATGGCTCGAGCTGTAAAAGCTGTAACTGAAAAGAAGCAAGCCGTGGATTTGTCTATTTGGAAATTGGAGATAGAAAGGCAAGTAGCTAATCAAGTTAATAATGCCATCAATTCAATTACTTCAACTTTTATGAAATTTATGCCTAGTTTGCAAGAAAAATATGTTGCAAGTCCTACGACTCCACAAACGGAAGGTGCTTCTAATTTAGGAGATTCTCATACAAACAATAACGTAGTTGTTACTCCAACCATGTCAAATAATGATATTCGGTCATCTACAATGGAAAAGAAATATGTAATGCTATTGTCACAAGATTTAGAGAAGGAAGTAGCTAAAGGTTATGTTGGAACACAAACTATTTGTCATTTTTGGAAGGTGATACCGAATGTAGAGAAAGTAATTTGGGTGGATGATGTTCTTGAACCGGATGCACCAATTTATGATGGTCCTCAAAATGGAATGTACAAGTTATGTGATTTTTCAGATAGAGGTTTCGTTATATGGCCGGAGTTTCGTATTCGGTATTTGTAGAATTTCACTATGAAATTTACGTTGTCTTTTGTATTCCAATTTGACATTGTTATGAAGTAGTTGATTATGTATTGAATTAACCAACTTAATTATGTATTGTACTTGTTATGAAGTAGTTGACATTGTTATGAAGTAGTTGACTATGAAATTTATGTTGTTATTTGATCATGAATATTGTAAATTTTGGGTTCCTATTGAATGTAGTATAATAATGCATATCATGTCAGTTATTAATTGTTTATTAATGTTAAAATAATTGACTATATTGAGAATGAAAATATTTCAGCGTTATAAGCGTTGGCAATTAAAATTTACCAACGCTTATAAGCGTCAGCATAGAAAATTAAACAATGTTGGATGGTTAATTTGCTAACGTTTATAAGCGTTGCTAAATAATATACACCAACGTTTATAAGCGTTGGCGAATACAACCTTCCAACGCTTATAAGCGTTGGGAAACTAAACTCGCCAACGCTTATAAACGTTGGCAATAAATTGCGACGCCCCTACATCGACGCTAATAAGCGTTGCTGAAACTGTTTGCGACAGTTATACTCGTTGGGAATCACCTGTTTTGGTGTAGTGAAAGGTTTTAATTTCGAAAGGTTTAATTTCGAAAGGTTTTAATTCTGAAAGGTTTTAATTTTCGAAAGGTTTGAGTTTGAAAGGTTTGATTTTGAAGGGTTTGATTTCGAAAGGTTTTGAAGTGGTTATCTTCAATGATTGCGAAAGGTTCTGATTTCAAAAGGTTTTGATTTCGAAAGGTTTGCTTTTGAAAGGTTTCCGAAGGGGCTAACTTTGGATGTTTATTTGCTTTTGAATGGGACTTCATTCGAAGGGTTTTAAAGGGCTATTTTTAGCCGTTTTTCTTAAGTAAAACTTTGCTAAGATGAAGGGGTTACTTCGAAGGGTTATAGCATAAAATACTTATCTTTGTTTGAATATGTAAGGGTGATCCTTATATAAAATGAATGTTATAAAACCTTGAGGACACCAGAGAGGGTTTAATGTTTTCGTTACATAGTTTGGGGTTACAAACAAAAATATGCTTTCGAAAATATACATTGGGGCTATCAATGTGTTTTTATTTAATTTAACCTAATTGGGGCTACCAATGAGAATAGGTTAAACATGTGGTATACCTGGGGAAAATAATTAATCATGGGGATCATGAATTTTTATAAATAATCATGGGGATTATGATATTTTAATTGGCCAATTGATGGGTTCTTAGTTAACCTAGGAAAACCATGGAATGTGCGGTGGATAGCCGACATCAAATTTCTAAAGTAAAGAATGGTTTGCCAAAGGTGGTTAGCCTCGGGATTTGGCACCCAAGGGTTCATAGTCATCTTAGGAAAACTATGGAGTGTGCGGTGGATAGCCCAAACCATCTTTTATAAAACAATGTACGATGGATAATCTGCATTTATTTTGAATGGATTTGGGATGGATAGTCCTATTAAATTATGACGGATAGTCATTTTAAAGATTTTAGAGGGGAACTCTAATAAATTGATTTTTGATGGGAAATCTAATAAATTGCTTTTAGATGGGATATCTAATAAATGGGTGGATGGGTATCCAATAAATATGATTTACGGCTTTATTTCATATTTTGTTAAGACTAATCATTTTGGATGCAGGGGCATAATAAATGATTTGCATATTTTATTTTGGATACTAGTGAGGGGAAAACCCGTTCCGCTAAGCGGCGTGGTCTCACTAGATATCTATTTATGATAAGAGATGATAGGGGATTGTTCATACCAGACTTATTGTCTGACTCAAAGTTTGTGTTTCTCCACAAACTCTTGGGTACTCAAAATTAATTTGAATAGTCTGAGAGTGGGTGACTTTCAGATTTTTGGACGAATAAGCTTCCGAAGACCTGCAGGAGGCAGTATTAGCTATATAGGAGCTATTTTGTATATTCCGTTGTGATGTACTTAGAACTGTAAAGTTCATATTTATTAGTTCTCTGATCATCATAAGGGGATATCTTCATATGTCGCTCTTATCGTATTTTGTACATGTATATGTGATGTGAACGTGGTTAACGTCTGGGATTATGTAATTAAATTTAAAATTGAAATTCATAAGAAATGAGAAATTCTGTTTTGTTGAAGTTTAAATTTTTTTCATATTCTTGTGTTTCTGTGTTGCCAACAATAGTTTCAAGATTTTGATTTCGGTCACTTAGAAATAACACCTATGGATTACTGCAGCATCCGTAGTAGTTAGTTTTGAGCCTCCGGAAGCGGGATGTTACACATGGGTATGAGACTCAAAGCAAGCACAAGAAGATTTGAAGTCCAACTCCCTTATGCCAAACCATCACTACCGACCCATGCCTCCCCCGATCCCACACTTCACACGCAAAGCCATATGCCTTCATGCCCCTACACAAATCCAACATCAATACCGATTGATATCCATGGATCGGTATCGATCCATAGGCTCTGATCCCTGACTTAACCAAAATTCCACTCTCTCCACTCCACGAGCCCATGCCTCCAAGTGATCCTTCTCATGGGTTGAAGCACACCCTTCCCAAAACTCAAAGCATACTACCTAAAACTCGAAGCAAGCAACCACTGATCCAATACTTAGAGTGATCCATCCATCTTTATTCACGACCCCAAGGACTTCCTTCAAAACTCAAAGCAAACCACTGCTTGACTAGAGCACGCCTCGAAGCAACTCAATACAGATCCATAGCCTTCAAAATCACCATCAATCCATCTTTAAATGGTCATACCTTGAGCTTACGAACTCCAAATGACTTGCAATTTGAAATGTAACCTTGTGGGGCCTTCCTTATTGTCCCATATCGATCGCACCTCATTTGGGCTAATAAATATCGATCAGTGCTGATCCCTCTATACTGACCCATAAGTTATTCCTAAAACTAAGTCGCAATTCGATTGGCATTTTCAATCATTCAACCGACATATATTCAAGCAATCATCGTATATAGCATATTCTAACACGCATACATCCATACATATCAATGCAAAACCTAAATCTAAGGGTAGTATCCATAAAAAGAAGAAATCAAAAGAACGCCAATTTTATAAAAAAAATCCAAATCGTTTGAAATTTACATATGTTATTCAAGAAGGTTTAAAACATGTTTTAGAGTTTGAAAATCGCTTAAAATATCATTAAACATCAAATACTGGCTAATTGGTGAGTAGAGGCTTAAACCACTCATCTAAATCCAAAGCAATCCAATCCAACCCCAAGGTGCATGAATCCTGAGGTGAAAAGTAGCTTGAAGATGATCTCCAACAAAAAATCTTCAATCTAAGGTGCAAATCTCGATAATCTTCCTCTAATGATAGTTTTAGCTAATTAAAGTTGTAATTAGGTTAAACTTTTGGCTAAAAGATGGTTAATGGGAGATTTCTCTCAATTTTTGGGAAGTGTGAATTGATGGAGAGAAGTTCCTTCAGTCCTACTCTCATGTTAATCCCAAAATGGGCTTTGGGCCTACCAATTAATTCACTAGTTACCCATTAAACTATCCAAAATCAAGTGAAATGCCAAACAACCATAACTCCCTAACGCTCAGTCCATTTTCCTATTAGGACCGCTCTACGGAAAGAGAAACCATTATCTCGATCTAATGAAAGTGGTTTCAGACCCTAATCCGGCTCCTATCAAAAGTTACAAGCTATATAATATTTTCAGGGTCAAAATCACCCGACAAAAATTCTAAGGATGGAAAATGGCTCTAGTACTCATTTTCCCAAATCACAGAATTATACGACCTCATATAAAAATAATATTTATATTATATGATCCTTCAATACGTAGAATATGGATCGTTACCAGAATTCGTCTCCTCGGTTATATAAAGTTAGTATAAAAGTCACCCAAAGTCAACTCAAAGTCAAAGTCTCTGGCTAGAGAAGTTCGATTGTTAGTAATTATTATTGAATAAAGAACTTTGTGTTTGGACTATACAAGTTGAATATGGAAAATATTGGAATTTTGACCATAACCAAATTCCATAAGGCCTAATGCGATATAGTTTTGATAAAGAGAATTGGTGTAAATAATTTTCATCAAATTCCATAAGGCCTAATGTGATATAGTTTTGATAAAGAGAATTGGTGTAAATAATTGTCACTATCGATCACTGCTTAAAATGGTAAAACTGGATTTTGCTGAAACTGTGAAAGCGATAAATTTGGCCAAACTATCACACCGGTAGCTAAGGTGATGTATGAACGTTAATATTCAAATTGTTTGATATAAATCATTGATCGGATATGCACCTAAGTGTCACACAACCGCAATTTTGAATACTCAGTCTACCACCTGATTTAATTAAATTATAACTGTTATAAATTACTTAAATTAACTAATATTTGTAAAATTTTAATTATAAAATTTTATTTGATTTATGTTGATCGGTATTGAAAATAATGCATATATAAAAGTTATATAAACACATATCGATATACGATATCGATATACATTTGAATTTGATTTAAATGTAGATTATAATTATATGATATGGTTTGAGTGGAATGGTAGCCCATAGGGCCAATGTTTTGGCTGACCAAACAATAGGGAGTGAAGGGGTGATATGTTGATATTTCGCATTTGAATTGGCGGAGAAAAGGATGGATCTAGATCCACTTTTTCCTCTCTCCTTTCTCACTTATTTAAACCCATTACCCCTTACATTTTACACTTTACCTTTTGCTCTCTATCTCCTCTACCATTGGCCATAATTTGAAACCATCCCCTCCTTTATTATTTTTAAACAAAATAAAAATTCAAATTAATTTAAAGAAAGGTGCATAGATCTCTTTGGTTACTAGCAATTTTTTGAAGAGTTTGAATCAGATTCTAGGATATTTTTTGATTAAACATTCAAGGTGTAACCACAAGGCTACGATTAAGGTATCTTTATTTTTTGATGCCAAAAATGGATTAACATCCAAAGAAAGGTTGTAAGGAACCTGTGAGACCTAGATATAGCAAATAATAGAAAAATAATAGAAAAAGAACAACAAAACACAAGACTTTTATAGTGGTTTGGTAATCTCTGGCCTACGTCCACTTTATAGTTTTATTGATTGTTGATTACAGAGAACTAAAGTCATTAGTACACGGGTTTGACAGGTTTTATTGCTTAGAACTACCAATAGTAGCTTTCTAGGTGACTATTGTATGAGGAAGATTGGAGATGATCAAGAAGCACAGTGAAGATCAGCCAAGATCCTTTTCTAGTTGCATTAGGGTTGGTATTTTAGGGAAACACCTGTGCAGGTTCAAGAGCCCACTTGAGTTGAAGCCCAGGAGAGAGCCCAATGGTTATGTAAGCACATGGGCCCATGTGCCAAAAGGACCTCACGGTACCGAGAGCTTTTTCTTGGTGACGGGTTAACTTTTCCACTTGCAATATACTTTTATCTCCTTTCTAATGTATTTTAAGTGCTTTCCAATGAATATCAAGTTTCTTCTGATAATCTACTTCATCGTGCTTAACTTGCTCTACATTCTTTTCTTTCTTCTCATCAATCTTTCAAGTTGCTTGTCCAATCTTCGGGAAAAGCTCTTGATGACAGCCAGTTGAAGTCGTAGATGAAGTGCATGTAGTTGTTGAAGGCTTATATGGAAAGAAAAACCTCTCGGTACCGAGAGGTTCCTCTCAGTACCAAGTGGTTAACTTCGCAAGAATTCTAATGAATCTTTCTGAGTCCAATTCCCTACTCCTTCTAATCATGTTCTCGAGTTCTCGAGTCATTTCGTCCTCGTCTTAACCTTCTACTTCCGGTTGAATTTTGCTTAGTTAAAAACCCAACTAACACTTGCTCCCTAAAGTATGCTTTAATTGAAAACAAAGCGTGCTCTGGATCAAGACAAGCTCTGATACTCTATCTCTTGAATTCGATTAATCATCCAGGGATCGCTTTGTGGCATTTCCTTTATCCGATAGATGTTCCTTCAATTGTTTTGCATTGCTAGAACTATATTCTTCATACTAAGGACAAGATCTATGCTCTGGAGATCTTATCTATGCTTTGGAGATCGTTCTATGTCTTAGACGAACAAGCTCTCTCTTTTTCGTTTATTGTTTTCATTTTTTGTTTTATGTTACCATCGATAACTTCCAATTTCGAATCCTTCAAGTCATCGCCAAGAGCTTTCGACCCCCGATTTCTACTAGTTATCGAGTGAAATTCACCTAAGGTCGGAGGAATATAGCGATTGTTGTGGCGATGGTGATAATTATGGTGGTGAGGTCGATTGCTTCTTGGCGAAAATGTTGAAGTTTGGGTTATGCTTGAACTATGGTGGATCTCAAGCTTGCCCTAGTTTGTATTCACATTGCTTGGGAGACAGGTCCGACTCTTTGTCTTCGGCTAACTCCAATCAATGCACAATTGTTCTTGTGTCCCCGCTTGAACTCCAATAAGACGGTTCGCTTTAGGAATGGTCGTGTTGGATGATTCCATTGCTATGCATTTCCTATTGCTGCGCTTCCCGTGTCCCAAAAAAGAAAAAGCTTCCACATAGCTCCAAACAGTGGTTCCGTTATCAATTGTTCATCGATAGCAGGTAAGATCTGATACACGAATCTGTCCTGTGACATGCCTTGTTTTTCTAACATGAGCGAGTTGTCTACACAGGATGATCCATTTGTCATGTGCTGGACACGAGACTCACACTTTATAGATTAACAATTTTCACTTGCCCTTATTAACGCTTAGAATCTGATTGGTCAACACACGTCAACATCTTTCAGACTATGGACGTTGGTCACGTGGGTTTACTATTTAAAATAAAACATTCCTAACCGTGCTGAACGTCAAGTTCCCTTGTTTAGAATGATTTGATGATCACCATGTTTCAAGGCTGGTGATGGTACGTCTACTCCCCCTAAAGCTGGATCCTCCATAGCTTATGCTTCACCTTCTGTTCCTATTATGCCTGGACGATCGATCATTGTCGAGTTACGAGGCATAGTTGTTCTTACACAGCCATTGCTAAATACGCCTCCTCTTCTAAATGAGTATATAGCCTCAAAGACCTTGGACGAAGAGGGAAGATCAAGTAGGGGTCTCCTGAAGCTTGCGGCCTGTCATTCTTCTTTTTGGTCCTATAGTCTGTATTCTTTGTTTTTGCTTTAAGTAGGTTGTGTTTATGTGGGAGCGGTCCCTGTTATCTCTGCATATATAATATCATTCCTTATATTGCAATTTTCCTATATTATACACGCCTGTTTTTGTGCAATATGCTTATTTACTGCAACTTTGTGCATACAAATAAAATCCCTGCAATTAATTTGGATATATTCCATTATTCGACCTTGTATATAGTTGCCAAAGTGCTCCACTTGGCAGAACAGAACCGTCATTTAACCAACTCTGTAGTTATTCCTACTTGTGTTCGGTTGTGTTCTTTTCGTCCAACTGTTAATCGTGAACAATCCCACTTTCGTGTCATTCCTTGTTGTCTCGGAGCAGCTGTTGGGATATTCATTTCCATTTGCATGATTTTTCGTAAACTAAATCTTGTTCACAGAATCTATTTTTTCAAAATGCCTGACTATAGGCAATAGTAGTAGCTTAATTTTGTGGGGAAGTTATCCGAATGCCCCTAATCTAAGTGTGTTTTCCCTATCCTGATCTTGAATCGAGAAAGTCTATCGATGCCTACTTTTGATTCTCCATGATCATCATTGCTTATTTTCGACCAAGCATGTCTATCTTTGCCGCTAGCATTGTCGTGGGAGTTCGATCGTGCACTTGATTTGACCTTCGAAAACTAGCGTGTGAATTGTCAATTCTGAGCATCCTTCTTAACGTTACCTACTTTTGGGCAATGGTCGATTCCTGCAAGCTGGGGTTGAATTATCCGATCGACCCTTGTATGGTTATACCATCCTGACATCCCCTATCTTCGGGAAATGGCAGGTTCCTGATGTTTTAGGTCAAGTTTCCCTTAGCCGGTTTTCATTGCAAATAGTTTGAGTTCCACATTGCTCCCCATTGTTGGCGGATATTATCTGTAATATTTACTCCTCATTCATATGTTTCTATCATGGGTCTGGGGATTCGTAGGAGTTAAATATGCGGGTCAAATTATCCGATTTCGGTTACCCTTCCTTGAAGTTGTTCACTTTCCCAGCATAGCAAAATTTCCAACGCTTTTGGTCGACACTCCAGCCATGTACCAGTTTCTATCTTCAGAAACTAGCATCTTAATGACTCAATTCCGAGGGCTCCTTCCTAAAGTTGCAAATCTTTGGGCAACGCTGGGTTCCTAAAACTTAGAACTTTCCTTCCTGACATTGCCAATCTTTGGGGTAACCCAGATTCTTGAAGGTTTATGATTATACCTTCTCGACGTTGCCCATCTTCGGGCGATGGCAAGTTTCAAAAGGTAAGGGTTGAAATACCCTTTACGATGAAAAGGGATCTCCAATTTTATTAGGATCATTGTTTCCATTTTCTGTTTTTATTTTTCATCGTGATCATGGCAAGCGGTTCCACTTCGGTCTGTTTCCCAAAGTAATCAATCGCAATGATAATATGTTAGCTCCTCCCTTCGCCACCAATAGCATATCGATAATGTCGATTCCCCAAATTACAAATGTCCATGGGCTGACCATTTGCATAAGTTCCATTAATGGAGCTCCTAAGATCTTCGCAAATTTCTGGCACCGTTTGATGAAGTCAGCAACAATCCAATTTATCATCGGCTAGAGATATCTATAGCGAAACACTTTCTTAGCCAAAGTCTGTCCCCGGTGCGATCTCCACAACTACCCTCTTTTACCTCCATGAGGATCTTCATTGCCTCATCCTTAGTTATACACCAAATTGGAGGGAGGAGAATCCTCTCCTGTAAAGTACCCCATCTTACACCATGAACCATGATGCTTTCTGAAGGATTTTCTTCCACTTATTCTTGTCTCTAGGGAGAACTCCTTTGATCAAATAGCCCATTATGGGAGTCGTCCATGATTCCACTTCCTCTGTGGTCTCCAAAATCTAGCATGTACACCAATCCTTGTCTCTGCGAACCTATAGTTTAATTGCTCAATTCCAAGCATTCCTTTCTTGACGCTGCCTATCTCAAGGTAAAAATTGAGTTCCTAAAGTTTGAGGTTGGAAATTAGATCGTGCATCAGCTCCTATCTGCAGAAACTAGTATATAAAGAGTTCGAATCCAAGGGTTGATTCTTGGCATCGCCTATCTCTGGGCGATGGCACATACCAGTAGACTTTACAATTATGACATCTTGACGTCGCCTATCGCCGAGCGACTCCAGATCTCTAAAGATTTAGGATTGTACATTCTCGAGCATGGCATATCTTTGGGCATTGCTGGATTCCTGAAGGCTCCAATTCGGTACCTTCCTGATGCTATCATCGGGCGGCGATAAATTCCTGAAGGTAGGGCTAAAGATTCGATCAAGCTCCAGCTTTTATTTCTGAAAGCTAGTGTATTAATGGTTCAATTCTTAGGGTTCTTCCTTAGCATCGCCAAACTTTAGGCGATGTACTTTCTTGCAAATTGGGATCGAATCATCCAATCGGTCCTTGAGTAAGTTGTCGAATCTTCTCGTCGTCGCCAATCTTTGGACAACAAAAAATTCTTGAAGACTAATGGTTTTTTCTCCCTGCCATTGCCTATCTTCGGGCAATGGTGGATTCCTGGAGTTTAGAGATTTTCTTTCCTGACGCCGCCTATCTCTGGGCAACGCTAGATTTCTGAAAGAGGGGTTTATGCCTACCCGATGTCTCCTATCTCTAGGCAACACCAGTTCTTTGAAGGTTGGAAGTCAATTTTCCTGGTCGACGCGGTTTGAACCTTCCCATCGTTGCCTATCTCCGATCAACGACGGTTCTCAAAAGATTAAAGGTCAATTTTCCCCGTAGATCTAGTAGTTTGCACTTTCTCGGTGTCGGCTATCTCTAGGCAACACCGTTTCTTAAAAGGTTGAGGGTCGATCTTCACCATTGACCCGAACGGTTTGGACCTTCCCAGCATCGCCTATCCCCGGGGAATGCTGGTTCTCAGAAAGTTGAGGATCGATTTTCCCTGTTGACCCAGCAATTTTGGTCCTTTTCGGCATCACCTATCTTCGAGCAACGGTGGTTCTTAAAAGGTTGAGAGTTGATTTTTCCGATCGACCCAACGGTTTGGGACCTTCCAAGCGTCGCCCATCTCTAGCAACGTTGGTTCTCTAAAGGTTGAGAGTCGATTTTCTCCATCGACTCGGTGGTTTTGGAACTTCCCAACATCGCCTATCTTCGGGTAATGTCAATTCTCAGAAGGTTGAGGGTCGATTTTCCCTATTGACCCGGTGGTTTGGACCTTCCCAGCATCACCTATCTCCAGGCAAGCCGGTTCTCAAAAGGTTGAGGGTCAATTTTCACCATCGATCTGACGATTTGGACCTTCCCTGCATCACCTATCTCCGGGCAATGCTAGTTCTTAGAATTTCGAGGGTCAATTTTCTCCATCGACCCGGCAGTTTAAGACCTTTCCGACATCGCTTATCTTTGGGCAACGTTGGTCCTCAGAAGGTTGAGGGTTGATTTTTCCCATCGACCCGGTGGTTTTGGACCTTCCAGGCATTGCTATCTCAAGGCAACGTTGGTTCTTAGAAGGTCGATGGTCTATTTTCCCCATCGACCTAATGGTTTTGGACCTTCCCAATGTCACCTATCTTCAAGCAACATAAGTTCTTAGAAGGTTGAGGGTCGATCTTTGGTGTCCACCCGACAATTCTGAACCTTTCCGGCATCGTCTATCTCTGGGCAACACCAGTTCCTAAAGGTTTGGGGTCGATTTAACCCGTCGACCTGAACATTTAAGACCTTCTCGGTATTGCCTTTCTTCGGGCAATGCTAAATTCCTGAAGGTTTCAGGTCATTTAACCCGTCGACCTGAACGGTTAAGACCTTCTCGACATTGCTTATCTTTGGGCAACGTCAAATTCCTAAAAGTTTGGGGTTGAGTTAACTCATCGACCCGAATGGCTAAGACCTTCTCGACATTGCCTGTTTTTGAGCAATGCAGAATTCCTAAAGGTTTGAGGTTGATTTAACCCATCGACTCAAACGGTTAAAGAGTCCATGCTTCCCATCCATTATTCAAGGACCGAGGAGCATTTCCTTGACTGTGCTGCTAATCGTGCAGCACGGGAGTTCTGTTTGCAAGAATGCGGTTCTGCTAGTTCAAGAAGCTGACTTTATTCATGAGTTAAAAAAGTGGCAAGTCCTGCCTTATTACATTGCCCTCGGGATCCTCGGGTTGTTTATTTGCGAAAACAAAGTGAAGGAAACTAATATAGTCGGATGAAGTGGCATCGCTGTAGGTTGCCATTTCACTTTTCGTATGATTGACTAGCTTGAATCTCATTTGATTACCAATCTTCCGTCAGTTTGTGTGGGCCCCTCTTTGATGGGTCTAGATTGACTCCCTTGGGCAGGCAACCCCAGGATGCTGTAGGTTTACACAATTCAGTAGTTCTTTAACATACTAGTGGAGCTTGTTATTGCTTATCAACTCCTCGATCAAATTCATTAAATGTTAGCATTTGTTGGTGTTATGCCCATGAGTTTCGTGAAAGCAATAGTACTTTTTGGAATTTTTCTCTTGCTTCATCGCTTCCCTCATGGGTGACTTCTTATATTACATAGTTCCTTGAGTAGCAAGATATATATTCTTCGGCATGCCATTCAAAGGCATATAATCTTTCGGTCCAAAGTCCCTTGGACGTTTCCTATTCCCGTTATGCTTACCACCAAAGTCCTAATGCCTTTTCTTTTGATTACCAGAGTTTCCAGCGTCAATGGCAACGTTGCTCCGGATTTCTTCCTTTAATCGTGCATTGTCACTCTTTCCAACAGTCAAACCTACTTCCTCTAATCGCAAAAACTGGTTAGCCTTTCGATGGAATTTCTACATAGTTTTTGGCTGTTTCATCTTTAGCCATCTTCCAAATTCGTATCCGAGTGAATGCCCCAGACTAAAGCCATGAATACCAAATCTTCCTTCGGATTGCTGACTTCCATAACAGCAATGTTGAATCGGTTCAAGAAACCATTCAGTGACTTCTTGGGTCCTTGAGACAAGCCAGATAGGGACATCATGTCCTTTGGTCGGGCAGCATGGAGCCTAAACTCCTCCAAAAGCTTCTTGGCTATTTCATTAAAAGTAGACATAGACCTTGACGTAAGCCTAGTGATCCACATAGAAGCGACTCCTCCCAAGAAGATAAGAAAACATCTGCAATGAATAGCAACTGTAGCTCTAGCTCCATCCATATACCATTCATATTTTAATAGGTGTTTCTAGGGTCAGTTGTTCCATTGTACGACGACATAGTCGCCGTCGAAACTTTCTTAAGTATTCTTTTCTCAAAATGTTTTCAGTAAATGGAGTTCTGTTTGGCGCGGAACCCCAATCTTCATTCTTTCTACTTCTGCTTTCCTCCACCCACCATTTAACCATATCAGCTATGTATTCTTCACTAGCACGGTGATCCAAAGGTCGACTATCATGGGCAACGCCGAGTGTTTGACTCCACAAACAATCTCGGTTTGCCGACTAACGCCTAGGTCTCCTTGTCCTTGGGAGAACCACTTATCTGATATTCCTTAGGCGTGCATTTGGTTGTGCTATAACTATCTGAACTCCACCTGCATTAGCATCAACATCCAACTAAAAATCATCATTGCATCCACTTCCTGAACATCATCAACCCATAGATTCCTCTCAGTACCGAGAAGAGTTGTCTTGGTACCGGGTGGTTTTCTTATGAGGGGAGCACCTTCCTCCTACAAGTCCTTCGACAACTCCAGTGATTCCTACCTTCTAATTCTGCTTCCCATCTCTTTTGTTTTGGCCATAAATGGAAGAATTCTCTTGTTCTATTGTAGGTGAAGTTTCCCTTCTAGTTCTTCTGGTTCTTGGTAGTTGAAGGTTAGCAAAGCATCCATCTTATCCTCAAGGCTTTGTGGCTATCTACCATTTTTTGGTTCGACTCCTGCAATATTTTATCAATCTCTCCTCTGGTAACTATTTCCCGTTGAGTAGAGGATTTTAGAATTGCCTGTTAAGCAAAGCAAGTTCTTTGTATCTAACTTTTGGATCTTCCCAACCCAAAGTAGAGAGCTAGATCTAAGCCTGGATTTAGTTTTCTCAGTGAAAGCACTAATATGTTGATGCCAAAAATGGATCAACACCTAAAGATAGCTTGTAATGAACCTGTGAGGCCTAGATCTAGTAGATAATAGCAAAATAACAGAAAAAGAACGGCAAGACACAAGATTTTTATAGCAGTTTGGCAATCTCTGGCCTACGTCCACTTTATAGTTTTGTTGTTGACTAAAGAGAATTAAAGTCACTAGTACATAGGTTTGACAAGTTATATTGCTTTGAACTGCCAATAGTAACTTCCTATGTGACTATTGAACGAGGAAGATTGGAGATGATGAAGAAGCAGAGTACAGATCAGCCAAGATCCATTTCTAGTTGTAGTTTTAAGCTCTTTCCAATGAATATCAAGTTCCTTCTAATAATCTGCTTGATCGTGCTTAACATGCTCTGCCTTCTTCGCTTTCTTCTCATTAATCTTTGAATTTGCTTGCCCAACCTCCAGGAAAAGCTCTTGAAGATGACCAGTGGAGTTGTAGATGAAGTGCATGTAGTTGTTGAAGGCTTATATGGAATGAAAAACCTCTCGATACCGAGAGGTTCCTCCCGGTACCAAGTGATTTACTTAGCTCGAATTCCAATGAATCTTCCTGAGTCCAATTCTCTACTCCTTTGTGTTCCTGAGTTCTCGAGTCGTTTTGTCCTCATCTTTACCTTCTCCTTCCGGTGGAATTTTGCTTGGTTAAAAACCCGGTTAACATTATTTTACAGTGATTTATATGTGCAATCATCATGATATTGTCCTTGTATAAGTTAGAGTTATATTACGAATCTTTAAATATATTTATTTTTTGATATATATCTTTATATATATATATGATTGTTAAACTAAATAAAAAATATTTTATGTATATGTTTTATTATATAGCTTTCAGCCATTAAAAAAATTGAATTTAAATATTAATTTTAAAAGGTATTTTAAAGAAAAAGAATTGGATTTTTAAAGTTAATGTAAATATATATACCTACATACATATATATCTATGTATGTATACATTATAAATTTAAAAAATGTTATTCTACATATATCATTTGGAAAAAGGGTGTTCATTATGTTTAAATTTATTTAATTTGAAATATATAATATATATATATATATATATATATATGTATGTATGTATGCATGTATGTATATTTCATTTTAAATTATTAATTAGTAAATTGTTAATATATAAATATACATGTATATACTATATAAAACATAATATAATTTTCACATGTAAAAAAACAAATTTGGTATGAATTTTTAATTAAAAAAACTAACTTTAAATTCATATGGATTTATTAAAAAAATTGATTCTTTAAACTTTTGAATAAATAAAATAAATGCTAATATATATATATATATATTATGTATATATTTTTTATAATACAATAATATTAAAATACAGAAATGATTTTGAATTATATAATTTAAAATATGTTGATATATATTTTCGAACTTAAAAAAATTATTTCAAATATATTTATAAAAATATGATATAAAAATTTATTTGTAAAATTTAAATTTGAATTTTAAATTAAAATCTGGATCTAGTTTTGAACTTGAATTTTAAAGGATTTAATATAATTTTAAAATTACTTTGTATTAAATTATAAATAATCTTTTGAATATGTGTATATATAATTATGACTAATTTTATAACATATATATACACATATAAATATAAATATATGTATGTTATATATTATATTAATACTATATTACCAATAGTAAATATGTATATAGAGGGGCTAACATGTCTGTTGTGGTGTTAATCCCAACACTAAGATATTGGTATATTAAACTATGTACAATGTATATGTTGCACGTGCGGGTACAAGTACATGTGAATATGATATACATGGCATAATATATATTTTATGTATAATTAAATAAAACTCTTTATTAATCAATCATCAATCAAATAAAATAATGATTTTATCTAAAATTTATTTAGATTGTACCTTAATCAATTTAGACTTCATAGGCCGAATAAGATCAAAAATGGTAAAAAAAATTGATATAAACTCATTTAACCCTTTGTGTGTTAGCCTAGATCTAACAAAATAGATAATAGCAATTGTTTACCTTAAATATTTGTAAGGCAAATATGACATGGCAAATATTTGGTGTCCATATATATGACATCAAATTGAGATTATTATAACCTTTATAGGTACTAATATGAAGATACATAAAGGCTGCACACAAATCATTGCCATATAGGATTTTGGTTGATGATAGATTGAATCCGTGGTACTTAATTACATGAAAAACTGAAGATGAAAAATATTTCTCATAAGCATTTTTGTACAATGATTGGCTGAAATATTAGATACATTTTACTAGAAATATTTGCTAGACAAATATTTGCCGGCAAATATTAATGTTTGTTAGACAAATACTTGTCATACATATGCATATATGTATATATGTATGTATGGCACTAAGTTACCTTTATAGGTACCCAGAAGAAGATATAAGGTGATGGCATCTAAAAATGACAACCACACCAATATAAGATGTTTGCATAGAAATCTACCCCTGTAGAAAAGGAGCAAGCAAAAAAAACCTACTCAAGAAAAATCTGCAGCTGAAATACATGACAAAACCAAATCTCCCACACCCGAATCAACAAAATCTTCTGAATTTATAGACTCTAAGGAAGAAAGTGATTAATTTATTCTTCTTTCAACCTTGAAAATAAAACAACTATAAAGAAACATAGCGCTAAAAAACATCTATCAAAAAACAAGAAAATTTACAAAAAAATATTGGAGAAAGCTATAGAAGTAGCTTAAACTCTTTCCATGTAGTAGTAGAGAATTTAATAAAAGAGAAGATACTTCTGAAAAAACACGTAGGAAAATTTAAGCTAACTCTATTCTTCAACTTAATCAATCCATTCCTTGAAGGAGCTATAACAAAAGAAGATATATCAAAAGAATCAACTCCAATAGAGCTAACAAAATAGATATACCAAATGTAATAATCCTCTTTAAAATGGGCCTGATTTTCGACTCAATAAAAGCCCAATCGAACCTTAGGTCCATTCCAAATCTGGCTGTTGGTTGGTAAAATTGATTTAATAAATATTATATAGAGCTAACTATCTGTATTTTTAGAATCTCATAGTGGAAGGGATAAAATATAATAATAAAATAAGTACCCATTCAAAATTTCCAAATATCATAAATACAATCATTTCAAATATCCATAACATAATGTCTCAAAGTAAAACATCAACAAGCCTAAAATCTAGGTACATTAAAATAACCATAAATAAATAGCTATACTGCCACCAATCTTCACTGCCTCCTTCGCACTTCATTGTCGGTGTCGTTTCCCCCTAACCTGTAGGTTGTAACGAGGAGAAAGTTAGAACAACAATGTCCGATGAATGAAAATCTCAAGTCTTGCCATAATAGTATTTAGGAAATATCATTCAGGCGAGTATTATGTCTTACGCATTTTCTGACTATACTTTTCCAAGTATACCTTTAACTGTAAGCCAACGGCTCTTCCAGTCTAGCTCCATAATGTATCTCCACTTGTAGGCAAATGGTCTATTCCAATCTTACTTCATAATTATAAGGCGGATACAACGCAACTATGGAATACATATTGGGACCATCCATCTTCATCAATCGTATCCTAACGATGCAAGAGAAAGTACTTGAGTAACTTAAGACCTTTCTAGTGGAAAATAAGTCGACTCTGACCATTTAATACCTATACCCTAGGCAGATCCCCGCCACTTAATACCTAGACCTAAGGCGAACCCCTCTCTTGTTAGCTGGCATTGTAATAAATCTCATAAGGCCACTTAATACTTCTTAAATGGGGGAAGAGGCATACCCACCAATAGTCATTTAATACCTCAACCCCAAAGCAGACCCCTTCCAAGATTTCCACTGCCGCACCTAAAAGATAATCCCGACCATGTAATACTTCTTGAAGAGGAAGGAGGCATACCCTACAATAACCATTTAATATATCCAACCACGAAGCAAGCCCATCCTGAGATATCCGTTCTATGAACCGTGACCCAAACCATGACGTCTCACATTAGTCCGACCATTCGTAGGCATCAGTAGTCTAATTAGCAGGGTAGGCTTACCCTACAGAATTAGGACTAACATCACATCCACCATGGGTACTTATTATAGGCGATGTCTCACATCAGTTCCAAAGTTACAATGTTGGTAGCTAGATTAGCTGGCAGACTTCTGTGTACTTTTAACTGACCTTGCATCCCTGTAACTTAGTCATATTTCTACCCTTTAACTTTACAAAATTACACTAACATATATGTATAAATATATAAATACACATAATATACATTACCCACATTTACGCATTGTGGCCATATAAGGTAAACTCATTATTTCACCTTTTAATTATGGATTAATTTATTTATTAACTTCCATGTTATATGGTTTGTTGTTATTTATTAACCTATTTATTACATACATTACGATTTATACACTGTTATTATATCTATATTTAACGTTAATTTTTAGCTAACTAGCATTTATTAAATATTCCTAGGCATGCGTAAAAATATTTCTGTACTAAGATTTTTGCTTCCTATCCAGTTTGTTAAGATAGTTTAAATGTCACAATTTCCATATCTATACAAGTCCCTAGTCCAATACACGTTTTTTACAATAGCTAATATATCAATTTAAATTAGCAAAACAAAACAGATTTGCATATATATATATATGGAATCTAAACATTAAACTTGTTTTACATTAACATAGTAGAATTAATGCCTCTATTTCAAGGAAGAAAAGCTATACAATCTAAATCTATTATATTATATTCGACATTTAAATGGATAAGGTTGAAATGAAAAAGGGTTCATATTTATTTTCGTTATAGAGGTGGGTGGTGCAAACCACAGATAGGAAATCCATATTTTACACACTATTTTCTAATTCTTTTTAGAATCATTTGTCATCACAAACACAAATTGGGAAGTGGAAGTTGAATAGAACATAAATTATTCATATTGCAAATAACAATAGATTAAATTCTACCATATTAACATAAAACAAAAGATTCCAACTAATTCCATAATTAACATTTTAAGGGGGAATTTTTGGGTTTTAGATTTAAAGTTTTGGCATACAAAATTCCCCAGTCATAAGAAAAATCCAAATATTAACTGCACAAACTACTAAAAAGAAAAAAAACTAAGATTTCCACTCACAGATAACTTTCCCCAAATTCCTTTGGATTTGATTCCATGCCTTCGCCTATTTCCTCTCCAGTTATTTTCTTTTCCATTTAATCTGATTTATTTCTTCCCTAAAGCTTGAATTTTGAATCTAGAAAGTTTATTGAGGAGGAAGCAAACAAACAGAGTTTTGCTAGCGTGCTTATTTTTCTTGTGAATAAAAGTGAGGGGGCTAGCCTCTTACTTATAGTTATTAGAATGCGTTAAAACTATCGGATCAAGAATCTTTTATTTAAATTAAATCTGGGTTGTCCTGGCCTAGGCAAACCCTAGCTGCCTCAATTCAACCAGTCGATTAGTCCTCCTTAGGCGGTCGATCGGCCTTCATCCCTTAATTGAAATTTATTTGCTAACGTTAATTTTTAACGTTATGCTATTTCTTTCCCTTAATTACTGTTCCATTAATGTTTGCTTGAACGTTAAGTCTACTACTTAACATTCTAATATTTACTACCCTTTTTAAATTCATAAATTTAAATCTATTTAGATTATTTTTGTTATGGAGTTTCAAACGTTGATAACTTCTTCGTTTAAACTCCGATTTCGAAGCTTTATATATGAAAGTTGCTTAGATGATTGCCACGAACACAATGATGTAACTTTCATGGCCAAATTTTGACGTTTGCAAAAAATTTATTTTTAACATCATAAATAATTAGCTAATTTCTTGTTAATTTTTACAGGGTGTTACATTCTTCCTCCTTAAAAGAATTTCGTCCCCAAAATTCTGAAGAGCGGATAGTATAACGTGCACTCCATAACCATGTTGTACAATCATGTTATCTTTGCAACCATCTACTCTATCAAAAATGAAATGTGATTATGTATGAAACATACTATAGGTGAGCTCAACCCCAAATGAATGCAAAATCGTGACATATAGGCATGTATGCAAACAACCTAAATATGTTTAAGATTCTATATGAGTGCAAAAATAACAGTTAAAAGTGTGGAAACCATCCTCTACCATCCAATCGAGCAACCATGATGCAAATAAAACCTATAAAATACTAAATTTAAGGTAGATAAAATTTACCACAGAAATGCCTAGGATGAGAAGCCTTAATCATCTCTTTTGTTTTGCATGTGCTTTCCGCTGGATTGTCTCCCTATTGCACTTGGACTAGCCTAATTTCTTTGTTACGAAACATCCTGACTCCATGCTCCACTATATGTGTAGTGGCATGGGGTGCTATTAGCTCCATCTCTACATTTGCTAATTGATCAGGCTCTACTATAGTGGTGGTGTCGTGAAGACATTTCCTCAAATGCGATACGCGGAAAAAATCATGGACTCTTGCTAACTTAGCTGGAAGCTTTACTCAATATGCAAGTTTCTCCACCCTTTCCAAAATCGAGAAAGGCTCAACAATCTCAACGCTAACTTCCCCGATGTTTCAAATCTCATAACCTTCCTAAAAGGAGAAACCTTAACAAATACCTTGTCTCGAACTGAAATCTCCAACTCTTTCTCTCACCTGTCAACATAGGAATTCCATCGATCATGGGTAGCCTTCATTCGCTGCCTAATCACCTTAACCTTTTCTATTGTCTCACGGATCAAATCTAGTCCATGTAGAATTTTGTTGGTAGTTTTCCACTGACAATTAGATGACTTTCATGGCCAACTGTATAAGGCTTCAAAGGGTACTATACCAATCATCTCCTAATAACTATTATTGTATATGAATTCCTCTAAGGGTAAATGTTGCTCCCAATATCCTCTAAAATCCATGATGCAAGCTCTCAATAAATCCTCCAAAATCTTGTTCGCCCTTTTTGTCTGTCCGTCGGTCTGTGGATGGTAAGTGGTGTTAAGATTCAATGTCATTCCTAAAGCTGATAGGAACTCCATGCAATCGTACCGCTTATTTGATATAAATTCACTAGTGAATAAGGGGTCTCTATTGCTAACAATGCTAATAGGAAGTCTATGAAATTGTACCACTTATTTAATATAAATTTGCGCTATAGATGATGTCATCCTATTACTCCTTATAGGAATAAAGTGGGCACTTTTAGTGCGCCTATCCACTATAACCCAAATAGCTTCCTTGCCTCTTTGACTTCTAGGCAACCCATCTATAAAGTCCATCAATATATGCTCCCATTTCCAAGTCAAGACCTCTAATGGCAATACAGACCTCCGGGCTTCCTTTGTTCCGCTTTTATCCTCTGGCATATCAAACATTTAGTGACGTATTCCGCTACCCGCCTCTTCATCCCCTGCCAATACAAAATCCTCTGCATATCCCTATACATCTTATCTCCACCGAGATGAATCATCATCTTAGAACATTGGCATTTCACTAGAACTTCCCCTAAAATTCTTCCACCACTAGAACATATAGCAATCTATCTCTCCTTATCCGTCACCTTTCGTCAATCAAATACCTATGGATGTAGGGGAAATACCCTCCTACATCCAAATTCTCCAAAATGTTGAATATTGCTGCATCTCTCTTCTGCTCTTGACTGATGTGGTTCATAAATGATGGCCTTACTTCCAAAGCCGCTAGATATCCTAGAGTAAATTCTGATGGCGGTTGGAAATAGAAATTCAAGATGAACTCCAACTTCCTAGACTTATATATAGCACCAAGAGTAGCATGCCTCCGGCTAAGGGCGTCGGCAACAACATTCCCTTTTCAAGGGGTATACTGAATTTCAAAACCATATGATGTTAAAACTCCATCCGCCTCTACTGTCTAAGATTCAAATCTTTTTGGGAAAACAGGTATTTAAGGGGCTTATGATCGATAAATAGCTCAAACCTTTCCTCCCAATAGATAGTGCCTCCACATCTTCAAAGAAAATATGATAGTAGTTAACTCTAAGTCATGAGTTGGATACCTCTTCTCATGGTCCTTCAACCGCCTACTTGCATATGCTATCACTTGCCTTCTTGCATAAGTACATCTCCTAATCTCGTACCATATACATCGATATAAACACTGAAAGTCTATGACCCATCTGGAATAGTTACTACTAGTGCACTCGTCAACAACTCCTTCAGCTTCTCAAAGGCTTCCATGCATTTCTCATCCCATTCAAAGACTAAGTTTTTCTTGGTTAGGCGAGTCAATAGTACTGCTATCTTTACGAAGTCCTTAATGAATTTTCTATAATAACTAGCCAAATAAAGAAAGCTCCTACTTTTAGTAGCATTCCTTGGAATGTCTTAGTTTTGAACAGCTTCTACCTTTGCAGGGTCAACCGCTAACACTTTCTCGAAGACATTGTGACCGAGAAATCTTACCTCCTTCCTAAAAAATGACACTTCGAGAATTTGGCTTTTACTGATGTTCTCTCAAGGTCTCTAGTACCTCCCTTAAGTGATTTTCATGCTCACCTTCTCTTTTGGAGGATACTAGAATATCATCTACAAATGCTATGACAAACTTATTCAGTTTCCTCCTAATAACCCTACTCATAAAATCCATAAAATATGTAGGGGCATTTTTAGTCCAAATGGAATTGCTTCTCATTCATATAGTCCATCCAAAGTGCGAAAAACAGTATTCTCCTTGCAATCTTCAACTACCCTTAGTTGATGAAATCCGGTGGCTAAGTCTAGTTAGGAAAAGACTTTTTCCCCGAAAAGCTAATCAAAAAAGTCGTCAATTCAAGGTAAATGAAACATGTTCTTCTTAGTCATCTCATTGAGTGCTTGGTAATCGACGCATAACTTTAATGAGTCATCTGCCTTAGTAGAAAAGATGACTGGCGCTCTCCATTCTGAAGTACTATGACGAATAAACTTCTTCTGCAATAGCTTCGAAATCTGTTTATCCAGCTCTCACCTTTCCTTGAGGGTCATATATGTGACGACCGCCCTACACCATCGCACCCAATATGACTAGATAGTACACTATTGCTATGCCCAACTAATGTAAGACAATTATCAAGGGTTAAAAGAAATAAAACATCACAGAACCTGTCATATATCTCACTGCGCATCAAATAAAATATAATAGTTTTCTCAGATATAAAACAGGAGAGACAATTATAACTAAGTGTTTGAACCAAAAATGGCACAAACACCCAGAAGTTTATGTAGAGAATAAAATATAAAGAAATGTAAATGAAAATGAGAAATAAATAAGACACAATCATTTATAGCGGTTCGGCGAAGCAAGGCCTACGTCCACTTTAAGATTTTATTGCTTATTCCAGACTTGAAGGCATAAGTTCTTAGTGGTCAATAGAACTCCGTGTAACGACCCTAATTTTTAGTAACATTATTTAGGACATTTAATTAGTTAAATTAAATGAAATAATGTAAATAATTAAGAGATTGAGGTTGTGTAATTAGAAGGTAGTCGTGCCATTTAAATAAATAAACTAAGGGAAAATGAAATAGAATATGTTAGGGTAGTTGATAAGGGAAATATAGCAATAAATAACATTCTTATACCATAAACCCTCACTCATGTTCATTATTCATGTTCACAAACAAAAATCAAACATAAGAGGCTGGCCACCATTAGACAAAGCTAGAAGAAGAAAAGCTAAAGTTCAAGAGGAAGATTAATCAAATCCAAGATCAAATCTCAACTCCTTAATCACAAAGCTAAGGTGAATAATAGGTTACATCTCATGTTTTTATTATTTTCAGTTTTAGATTGAAATTCGAATTATTTTGCAAATGTTTTTCCATGTTTTTGATTGTTAAAATGGATGTATATGCATGTTGATGATTTATGCTATTTAATGTGGATTTTATGATAAGTTTTAATATGAAAACCCTATTAGATGACATCCAAATGCCGTATGACTTTGAGATAAGGTAAGAAATAATATTTTAGAGATGGGTTTCAAATTTCATAATTTTATGAATTAATGTGAATTTATTATTAATTTTCTAGTGAAGAAAATAGTTAATTGGGTTTAAAATTAATTATGGCTCATTTATACTATTTTTGGGTCAGAAATTAATATATGTTAGAAAACATATTAAAAATTATTTATGGGAATTTTTGTAGAATTTTCCCAGGTGTTATAATAAGTATATAAAATTATTTAATGTATGGGACTTAAATGTTTTATATATCTATAAAAGGAGAAGGGGCATTTTGTAAATCTTTTAAATTATTTACTTCTGAAATTTCGGCAGCACTTTTAGAAAAGAATTTGGAAAAGAAATTAGAAACCAATCATAAGTTGAAAAATAAGCAGGTTAGTTGGAAAGAAATTACTTTAAAAAGAAAGAAAACAGTTTTTGTATGCTTTTGTTGTTTCGCCACTTTCGGCACCTACCTTTCGACTAAGTACTTCCACCTTCATCTCCATCGAAACTAATGCGCCTGGTATCAATGAATTGGTACGTAGTGAAGACATGGGTGAAAGGTATACAGTCGAAACAAGGGGTTCTGAAGGGTTCGAAACCGTACTTTGCTTTTAAAAGGAAATGCGCCTGCTTTGTTTTCGAGAAGAATGTTTTCGACTTAGATGGCTTTCGACTTGGTCAAATGGTACTAAAGAATGGTTTCAAATGAGGTTGCGCCTTTGCTTTATAAAGAGGCTTTCAAAGGTGGTCGAAACCCCAAGCTGTCGCGTTTTACCTTTCGAAGCAATGCCTTCGAAAGGGTGCTTTTGCTTTAAAATCTAAGCCGCTTCTCCAATGCTTTCGAAGGGATCGGTTTCGACACCTTCCACTTCTTTTACTTAGGAAATCGATTTCGAAAGAGTACTTTCAACTTAGTTATTTTAATACCCTTTGTTCTATTGAAAATTAAACCCAATGTTTTTGAAAGGAATAGTTTTAAATGGTCTCGAAAGGTTGTTCCACATGTTTTACTTGAACCCAATGCTTTCGAAAGGTTTGTTTATAGAAAAATATTTGAATGCTTTCGAAAGGTTTTAAATGAATGTTTCGAAGGGGTGGTTCCCCAATGTTTTCAAAAGGTTTTAAGTGGAAGGTTTTCAAAGGTTTTCAAAGGTATGCTTTGGCCTTTGGCCTAGGTTATAAAGTAAAGTAGCTTACTTGTATCAAAAGGGGTACTTTCAATGGTTTCAAAACGGGTACTTTCAAAGGCTTCGAATGTTTTCATCAACAATGTTTTGTGTAAAGTATATATAACATGGCAAAGTGATTTGAGTAAAGCATAGAGTATATTTCCTTGTTTAAGTATGATTTAAAGTGTTAAATCGATTTGAAAGAAATGTTTTCAAGGAAATTTTTAAGGGAAGATGACCCTAAGTAAAATGACTCAGATATTAGAATACCAGATAGGACTGGTATAGAATCGCACCCTATACATTAGCTATTAGCCCCTAGCTAATTTAGTCCAAAATTCCAGTGTGTAGGGCTTTGTCACAGGTAAGACTGAAATGATGTTACACACAGACAGGAATATATAGAGTGAGGATAGGTTATTGGTGAGCCCACAAAACCATTAGGATCAGTTGACCATGGGAGAGGTAAGTTAAGGACAAATCGTCCAGAAGAGGAGTATCTAACAAAAGTTAGATTATTTGTTTATTTTGTTTGGTAGGCTCGAGTTGGCCAAAGTTTAGTAGTTAGCCAAACAAAAATATAGTGTTCGGACAGATAGTCCATTGATTACCTGATTTATATGCTTACATGATATTGATATTATTGTTTTAACCAGTTTGGTTGTATGGTTTTGGTTTGCAAAAGATATGTTTTTAAAAAGGGATATTAGTGAGGGGAAACCCGTTCCGTTAAGCCGTGTGGTCTCACTTAATATCATATAACCGAGATATATAGTATTACTCACACTAGGCTTTATGTCCGACTCGAAGTTTATGTTTTCTCCTTAAAGTCTCAAGTGCTCAAAATTGATTTGAGTAGGCTGAGGGTTGAGGATTTACAGGTTTTTGTAGGTGGATAAATAAAGCTCCCGAAGATGAGCAGGAGGTTGATGTTAGCTATTTAGGAGTTATTATGTTTTATTTTCGCTGTGTTGTATTAGGTCTGTTAAGACAATTTAGTACTCTGGTCATCCAAGTGGGCATCTTCATATGTCGCTCTTGGCGTATTTTGTAATAATTATATTTGATTTGAACTTGGGAAACGTTTGGGATTATGTAATTTGGAATATGAAATGTTGTTTCGAAATGTAATTAGAAAAATATTTTAATCTGTGATGGTTTTATTTCATATTCAAGTGCTTCTGATATTATGGATACCATTAACATTATCGTATTTGGCCATCGGAAGTTAATACTATGGATGATTGCAGCACGCTTAACTTCGGCCCTCCAGATAGGGGATGTTAGAACTTGGTATATAGCATAGGTTTATGAAAAACTTTAAAATAAAATGATTTTTGAAAACATAATCCTAAGGACTTAGAGAAAGATTGGGGTATGGGAGAACGCTATAGTAACGTACTTGTATTTGCTATATATAAGTATACGCTATATCAATATTCTCCTATCTCTCTTAGGCTATTCTCATGTATCTTACGAAGGATCGAATGTAGATATGGACGCTAGAAGTGGAAGAATTAACCTTGGTGGGGGAAGCACCACAACTAATGGAAATGCCAGACCAAATACCAAGAGGAACCCGGGTCAAGCACAAGTTGGAAATGTAGGTGCTGGAGTCTCGCAAGTTAACATGGGAGCAATGTATCAGTTCTTTGTCAACGTGATGCAAGCGGGAGTTGCTGCTGGAGTAGTTGGAGGAGAAAATCAAGAAGCTCCAATGGTCAACAACTATGCTATTCTGAGTAGAGATTATGCTCAGTTGGGAGGAAAGCCATTTATTGGTACTGAAGACGTAATCGAAGTGGAGAATTTATTACTTCACTATGAGAGGATTTTCTCTAATTTAGGGCTCAATGATGAGCAAAAGAGAAGGCTTGCTTCTAGATAGCTACAAGGCGCAGCGCTGTATTGGTGGAACAGTGTTACGGTCGGTGTTAATGAGGAGACAATGACATGGGCTGAGTTCAAAAGGAGATTTGAGGAGAGGTTTATGTCAGAGATTGCTAAGTCCACTCTGCTCAAGATGTTTACTGAGTTGGAGCAAGGGGACGACTATGTTGGACTATGCAACAAGGTTTAAGGAGTTAGCAAGATATGGTAATGCTATGGTGAATACTGTGATTAAGAGGAATGAAAAGTTCATCAAGGGGTTGAAGCCTGAGCTTGCTAGGGCTATGTTATCGCACATTAGGGATCCATTTGATGTTTTTGTTGAGACGACATTGAGACACGAAGAGATGCTTGCTTTTCTTGAAAGAAAAAGGAAAAGGAGGTTCAAGTAGTGCAGAGTCAGAAAAGGAAGTTTTTCCACAAGAAAGGAGCTTAGAAGGGATGAGCTGTTAAGAAAGGGAAGGTAGAGGTTGTTTGCTATAAATGTGACAAGAAAGGGCATTTGGCAAAAGAATGTCGCTCAGGAGATGGATAGAAGGTGATTGGGAAGAAGATATCGGATGCTTCAACTGCAATCAAATTGGACATTATAAGAAACAGCGCAAGGAGCCAGCCAAGGATGGAAGAGGCAAAGTGTTTGCATTGGAGCCAGCTACCTCGAAGCCAACAGCAGAGGAAAAAGGAAAAGTTGTGTTGGGAGGTACGCTTATGATTCATGGTATGTCAATTAGCGCTCTATTTGATACCGGTGCATCGCATTCTTTTATATCTCATTGTTTGGTAGATAAGCTTAGCCTAGAATCCTTATACTTAGTTACTTCCCTAAGGGTTGCAAATCTTATAGGAGGGTGTGCGACACTTGGGATGAAGTGTGACCACCTTGATTGAATTGTTAGGTCATACCTTTGTTTGCACTTTGCATGTATTTGATTTCGTAGGGTTCGGAATTATTTTGGGTATGGATTGGTTAAGTAAATACGATGCTAGGATATTTTGCTATGATAGGAAAATATCACTTAGATACCATGACTGTAGTGATCGGGTTATATACTCTATAGAAAACCCTAGTTTTGAGGTTAATTCATTATTGGGTGTTGTGGAGGCAGAAGACGAGTTGAGTTGAGTTTTCATTGTTAGAGAATTCGTAGATGTCTTTGAACCTGTAGTAGGATTGCCGCAGAAACGAGCCATTAAGTTTCAGATAGATTTAGTACAGATAGATTTAGTACATGAAGCAGAAATAGTATATAGACCGCCAAGCAGGATGACACCTACCGAGATAAAGGAGTTAAAGGTGCAGTTGGTGGATTTGGAAGGCAAAATTTTTATCAGACCTAGTAGTTCGCCTTGGGGAGCAGCAATAGTGTTTGCTAAGAAGCCGGATGGATCATTAAGGTTATGTATCGATTACAGTTAGTTGAATGAGAAGACGTTAAAGAATCGATATCTGTTACCCAGAATTGACGATTTGTTCGATCAGTTGAGTGGAGCCAAAGTATTTTCCCAGTTGGATTTGGCGATAGGGCTCCATCAGCTTAGAATGGCAGAAGATAGTATTCCTTTGACGGTGTTTAGAACCAGATATGGATCGTACGAATGGTTAGTAATGTCGTTCGGACTAACTAATGCGCCAGCATTCTTTGTAGATTTGATGAAGCGAATTTTCCAAGAGCACTTGGATATGTTCGTGTTGGTTTTCATTGATGATATATTGATATACTCTAAGGATGAAAGAGAGAATGAAGTTCATCTTAGAGTGGTGCTTGAGACGTTGAGGCAGCATCAACAGAAGGAAAAAAATTTCGAAGTGTCATTTCTGGAAGAAGAAATTGAGGTTTCTTAGTCATGTAGTCTCAGAGAAAGGGTTGTCTGTAGATCTGACTAAGATTGAAGCAGTGAATAATTGGAAGAGACCCGAGACAGTGACTGAGATAAAAAGTTTTCTTGGATTAGCTAGGTATTATCGAAGATTCATAAAGGTCTTTTCGCGGATAGCAGCACCAATGACCAAGCTAACGCGAAAGGATGTGAAGTTTGTTTGGACCGATAAGTGTGAGGCGTCATTCCAAAAGCTGAAACACTTATTGACGAATACACCTATGTTGGTTGTTCCGAAAGGGAATCAGGATTTAGTGGTATATACAGATGCATGTGGAACGGGGTTAGGAGCTGTGTTAATGCAAAAAGGTAAAGTGATTGCCTATGCTTCTCGACAGCTTAGACCACATGAGGTTAAGTACCCAACTCACAATTTGGAATTAGTTGCGGTGATTTTTGCATTGAAGGTGTGGAGACATTGTCTTTTGGGAGAAAGATTCGAGTTGTACACGGATCATAAGTCGCTGAAGTATTTATTCTCTCAAAAGGAGTTGAATATGAGACAGCAAAGATGGTTGGAGTTTATAGCCGCTTATGATTTTGGTATTGAGTATACACCAGGAAAAGGTAACAAGGTTGCAGATGCACTTAGCAGAAGACATCAGAATGCAGTGTTGGCAATGATAGCTGAATGGAAAGATTTGGAAGCATTGACGACATGTAGAGTACAGTGGAGATCTGAAGCTAGTTCTAGTACGGAGACTGTTAAGTTGTCATGTTTAGAAGTTCGACCGGTTATGATCGAAAGGGTTACTTCTAAGCAAGGAGAGGATCCAGTATTAGCTGAGTGGATCAGGAGGTTAAGGGATGGAACAGAGAGCGATGACTTGAAGGATTTTAGTCTTGACCCGAATGGGTGGTTAAGGAAGAAAGGAAGGTTACGTGTTCCGAATGTAGGAAGCATTAGGAAGGAAGTGTTAGTCCTTGAGATGATGGCTTTGATGACAACAACCTTAGGACTTGTTATAAAATATAAATACTAACGTTATGGTTTAGATATATATGTATATTCAGAATATAAACATGCAGGTACCAAGAATGAAGACTGTACAGTATAGAGATACAAGACTGGTGAATTTAAAGATCGAAGATATCAAGATTGAAGACTCATGAGTATCAAGAAATCAAGTTATCAAGAGTTCAAGATTTCAAACAGTACAAGATAATGTAGTTAGTCTAGAATTATGTTAAAACTTCTTGAAAGCACTTGCATCTTTATTCGAAATTTATTCGTGGAATGGAATCCACTTCGAGCCTGTTAAAGGGATGGAACCATAGTGGGATGGAACCCACGACAATATCTAGTGGAACATATAGTGGTCTTATTTTGATATCCACTTATTTTTATAAAAATGTTTTTCAAAAATATATCTCTTGTTTTTAAAAATGTTTTCAAAACTTTCTTTTCAAAAAGTCATCTCTCTTGTTTGAAATATTTTAGCCTCAAAACTATCTTTATCATTTTTAAAATTTTGATTTCAAAATTGTCCTTGTTTTTAAACCATCTCTTATTTTAAATATTTAGCTTTAAAATATTTATATACTCAGATTTTAAATCACTTTATAGATTAAGATTATATATATTAAAAATTATTTTCTAAACTCTTTTGTATGTTTAAACTATATTCAAATATATTTACAAAGTTTAGAAATTATTTTGACAAATTATAGAAACCAATTTTAATAAGAAAATCAAAACATCAATTTTGGCTTGAGCATGTCGACATACCTCAACCGCCCATGTCGACATGGTGTCCATTATTTTCAAATTTCAATTTTCAAAAGAAGTGTCTATTCATCGTATCCTTTCATGAATAGATATGGTTGTTGCTCTACTATAAATACCAGTAAGTTCTAAACGAATTTTTACCAGATTTCATTTTATTTTCTCTCCTCTTCATCTTCCACATTTATTCTAAAGAATCCTAAACTATACTCTGCCAAAATACCAAGTGAATCAAACTTGATTATCTCTTGTTTGATTCTCTGCCACTCTCTCCATAAGATCTCGGTGCTATTCAGAGTTATAGAATCTTTTGTAAATCAAACTGTTGAGTAAAAGGTGCGGTTGAGCCTTGAAATCAATTGGGTGTGATTATGGCCCCGGAAATCAATTAGGTGATCTTGTAGCCTGGTTAAATCAAGAGAGTTTCCTTGAACTCGAATACAGGAGGGTGTACCTCGTAGCCTTGAAACCGAGGGTGTAATCTGGGAGATTATTTTGAAAAGAAATCCATACGATTGTACGGGACTGGATGTAGGGTAACTCCGAACCAGTATAAAATCCTGGTGTGTTCTTTCCTTTACTGCTTTTATTTAGTATTTGCATCTGTGTATGATTCTGTGATTATATCTGTGTTTGTGAATTGCATTTGTTGGTGTTTAAATTGAACAAATTTCAAAAAGATTTTAAAAAAATACATAAAACACTATTCACCCCCCCCCCTCTATTGTTATTCCAGCCTTAAGATCCGTAATTCGCATTTCTCACAGTTGGTATCAGAGCAAGGTTTTCAAAGTTTTCATAATATGAATTTTGAAAAGTTTTAAAAATGGCTACCAACACTGGTTCTGTTAATACTATCACTAGTTCATTTGTAGAGGGTCAGTCTACTGCCAGACCACCACTTTTTAATGGCAATGACTATGCATATTGGGCATGTAGAATGAAAATATATTTACAGTCAATAGGATTAGACACTTGGAATATCACACAAACTGAATATTCTGAACCCACAACTAGTTTTGCACAGTGGACCGCTGAGCAAAAGAATATTGCACAAAATAATTCAAAAGCCATGAATATTTTATTTTGTTCACTTGATAGGAATGAATTCAATAGAGTATCTGTTTGTAAGTCTGCATATGATATCTGGAAATCTATGCAAGTTACTCATGAACGAACAAGCAAAGTCAAACAGACCAAAATATCCATACTCACAAATCAGTTTCAATTATTCAAAATGAATTCTAATGAGTCCATTTCAGATATGTATAGTAGATTTCAGGAGATTGTGCATTATCTAATATCATTGGGAAAAGGTTTTTCCGAAGAAGATCAAGTCAGAAAAATTTTAAATTCTCTTACTCCAGAATGGGATTAGAAAACTCTTGCAATCGAAGAAGCAAATGATATCAGTACTTTAAAGATTGAAGAATCGATTGGAAATCTAATGTCGTTCGAAGTACAAATGCAAGGGAGAAGATATAGCAAGGCATTCGAAAAGAAGTCAATTGCGTTCAATAAATTAACAGATGGATCAGACTCGGGAACTGATGATGATGAAGAAATAGCTTTCATGACAAAGAATTTTCGAAAGTTTCTGAAATACAGAAAGATGAACAACTTCAAAAAGAATGATCACAAGAATTCTAGAAATCATAATGAAGTACCAAACCGCGTCAAATGTTTCAACTGTGACGAACCAGGCCATCTCAAAAGAGACTGTCCGCATCCTGATAAGCAAAAGTTTCCTGCAAGCAATGATTATACAAAGAAAAGGAAAAGAGTGTATACTGCTACACTAGACAATTCAGACTCAGATTCATCCTCAAGCGATGATGATCAGAAGACGGAAAATTCAAATATGTGCTTTACGGCTATTTATGATTCCGATGATCTCGGAGATACGAATCTAGAAAAAGGTACACGTTAACAATATATTGGTTGAAATTGTTTGCTTAAAATTGTTTGATTGTTTTTGAAATTATGTGTTTTTTGAATTTTGAATTTTTTATTATTATGTTTATTTTTATTTTTAATATTATAATATATTTTTATTAAAAGAATATTATTATATTTTATATTACTCGAGAAAATATATAGACATTAAAAGTGATATATGTATATAGATATTAAAGTATATAGGAAAATATAAGTCACATGAATTCTCTGACCCATGTCGACATGGCGCTACCCATGATGTCGACATCCCTGTCAGAAATTTGAAATTCAAATTTGAATTCAAATCTTTGAATTTCCCTTCACCTTTTCACCAAACCCAATGTTCCGGAAAGGTACCTCTTGACCATAGAACATGTCTATTGAATATCTATTTATTTCCATTATCTTATCATACCTTTTCACTTTCATTTTAAAATTCAAACTCTCTTTCACTCTTTCAAACTTTCTACTCTCTTCAAAACTGACTTCTTCAAGCACTCCATCCACAATGAGGCTGTCTAAAACCATTAAAGAGTATCTCTATAATGATCCGGAAGCAATCAAGGCTTATATAAGCTATGCTAATTTCGGAAATGTTCATACGGGAAAGTTTGCTATCTTTAGCGATTTCTCTACATATGAAATCAATACTCTTCTTGAAGAGAATCATATTCTTAGTCTTTTTGACAATTCTCAAAATGATTTTGTTTATTACCCAAATCTAGTTAAAATGTTTTATGCGAATTTGAATCGCAGTTTTTACAAAGGAAATGAAGATGAAATTTGTAGTGTTAAAGGCACTAAAATTGTTTTAAACTGTGAAATTTTAGGCAACATTCTCAATTGCAAGAATTCGAGAATAGATCTTTCTACTTTTAATATTGATGAACATGATTGTGAGACATTTCATCACATTTTCGAAGGAGATGACAACTTTGAATTTAAAAATCGTAACTTTCGTTCGAAAGCACGTATTGTCAATCTTCTTTTGCAACATACTATCACTCCTAGATCGGGAAATTTCAATAACCCAACTTTAAAAGTTTATAAATCTCTTTTCGCTATCTTTGGTCATTATGACATTAATTGGGCGCAAGTGATTATGGATGAACTTCGTCCTAAGAATTCGAAAATGGGTGAGAATACCTTGTATCATGGAATCTATCTCACTCAGATTTTTAATTATTTTGGCGTTGATTACAAAAGGGAAGAATTTGTTTCAAGAAAAGTGTTTAATCAAGCCAACATTTCTCTCATGAAAATTCCTTTCATATTTCAACAGTATGAATCTCTTGCCGAAAAGGATGAAAGATTGACGCATGAAGATATGGAGGAAGAAGATGAAGAAGAAGAAAAAGGGGAGGAAATGGAAATTGAAGAAGATAATGAAGAAACCTCCTTGGAAAGTATTGAATATCCTACCAATACTAACAATCCTTCCAACAAAATTCTCCTCAAAAATCAAAAGATTATAGTGGAAAATCAACGGATTCTTAAAAGATCCGTTAGTAAGAAATTGGATAAAATGTCCACTAATATGAACAAATTCTTTGCTAAAGTTGGTCGGAAACTTGGCTTATCATCATCCTCCTCATCCTCTAGTACATTCTAAGAACTAGGTTGTGATGTATTAGTTTGTTTTGTGTAAGCTTGTATTGTTTTATTATGTAGTATCTTATGTATCATCTCATCAATTTATAAAAATCATATATCTTATGTTTTCCTATCTTATCGTGTCTCTGTAATAAATATTAGTATAGTATATAAGTTTATATATATACATACTTATTCACAAAATAAATAAGACACATAAACCAACAGACCCATGTCGACATGCCTCTACCCCCTATGTCGACATATAACTGTCAGATTTGGTTATTTTTAAAAAAATTTGAAATTAAAATAACTAACTCGTGTTTATTCATTTTAAACTAATTTCTGCCTATTTAAACACCTGTTTCTTCCAGAAATTTGTAATCTTTTCATTTCTACTTATCTCTATTTGCATCTCTTCACTACTTATCAAAAATGGCTTCCTCTTCTCAAACTCTAAGTGATAATCTTGAAGAAACTCTCAATTCATTCAAGAATATACTTACTTTTATTCTCCGCAATCAAAGGCACTTAGAACTAAGTCAAATGCAGATGATAAAAGAACCAGAGAAGCATTTCGATGCCCTCCGTTGGATGATTTCTGCCCTCAACAAAGATGATCTCGATGCAAATCCTATAGGAACTTTGATTCAAGATAATGAAGATTGGGAAGTTATTAAAAAGGATCCTATCTTTGGGTTGAAGTTCCTAGAAATATCTGATCTCCTTATGGTTTGAATTGCTTGTTTTTGAATTGTGTGATTTGATTTGATTTGATTTGCTTTGATTTGATTAGAATTGATTTGGTTTGAATGGATTGTATAACATTATATTGAACATAGTATATATTTATTGGGTTTAAACTTTCATATTTGTCATTAACTCATGTTATTTTATGTACATATATACACTCCATCATAATTTGTCACAAGTACTCCAGTATAAGACTAAGGGGGAGTTATATAAGTATAGAATTAGATTTTGTTGATGACAAAGGGGGAGAAGTATAAAATAGAGTAGTTAGGCATAGACTAAGGGGGAGTTATAGTGAAGGTGAAGTATATTTTATAAACATAGGTTGTCATCATCAAAAAGGGGGAGATTGTTAGTCCTTGAGATGATGGTTTTGACGACAACAACCTTAGGACTTGTTATAAAATATAAAAACTAACGTTATGGTTTAGATATATATGTATATGCAGAATATAAACATGCAGGTACAAGAATGAAGACTGTACAGTATAGAGATACAAGACTGATGAATTTAATGATCGAAGATATCAAGATTGAAGACTCATGAGTATTAAGAAATCAAGTTATCAAGAGTTCAAGATTTCAAAAGTACAAGATAATGTAGTTAGTCTAGAATTATGTTAAAACTTCTTGAAAGCACTTACATCTTTATTCGAAATTTATTCGTTGAATGGAATCCACTTCGAGCCTGTTAAAGGGATGGAATCCTAGTGGGATGGAACCCACGACAATGTCTAGTGGAACATATAGTAGTCCTATTTTGATATCCACTAATTTTATAAAAATGTTTTTCAAAAATATATCTCTTGTTTTTAAAATGTTTTCAAAACTTTCTTCTCAAAAAGACATTTCTCTTGTTTGAAATATTTTGCCTCAAAACTATTTTTATCATTTTTAATATTTTGATTTCAAAATTGTCCTTGTTTTTAAACCATCTATTGTTTTAAATATTTAGCTTTAAAATATTTATATACTCAGATTTTAAATCACTTTATAGATTAAGATTATATATATTAAAAATTATTTTCTAAACTCTTTTATATGTTTAAACTATATTCAAATATATTTACAAAGTTTAGAAATTGTTTAGACAAATTATAGAAACCAATTTTAATAAGAAAATCAAAACATCAATTTTGCTTGAGCATGTCGATATACCTCAACCCCCCATGTCGACATGGTGTCCGTTATTTTCAAATTTCAATTTTCAAAATAAGTGTCTATTCGTCGTATCCTTTCACGAATAGATATGGCTGTTGCTCTACTATAAATACCAGTAAGTTCTAAACGAATTTTTACCAGATTTCATTTTATTTTCTCTCCTCTTCATCTTCCACATTTATTCTAAAGAATCCTAAACTATACTATGCCAAAATACCAAGTGAATCAAACTTGATTATCTCTTGTTTGATTCTCTGCTACTCTCTCCATAAGATCTCAGTGCTATTCAGAGTTATAGAATCTTTTGTAAATCAAACTGTTGAGTAAAAGGTGCGATTGAGCCTTTAAATCAATTGGGTGTGATTGTAGCTCCGTAAATCAATTAGGTGATCTTGTAGCCAGGTTAAATCAAGAGAGTTGCTCTGAACTCAGATACAGGAGGGTGTACCTCGTAGCCTTGAAATCGAGGGTGTAATCTGGGAGATTATTTTGAAAAGAAATCCGTACGATTGTATGGGACTGGATGTAGGGTAACACCGAACCAGTATAAAATCATGGTGTGTTCTTTCCTTTACTTCTTTTATTTAGTATAGGGATGGCACCGTTTGAAGCTTTGTATGGAAGGCAATGCAAATCTCCAATTTGTTGGTTAGAGATTAGGGATAGGTCGGTTCTTGGTTCGGATTTAGTTAGGGAAGCTGCAGAGAAGATTGAGTTGGTAAGGGCGAGAGTAAAGGAAGTTCAGTCTAGGCAGAAGAGTTATGCTGATAGAAGACGGAAGGACTTAGAGTTCTCAGTAGGAGATCATATTTTCGTCAAGGTATCACCGATGGAAGGTGTAATTTAGTTTAGGAGATCAGGGAAATTGGCACCGAGGTTTGTTGGACCATTTCCTATAGAGAGGATCAAGAAACTCGCATATAGAGTGGAGTTACCAAACAGTTCAGCAGGAGTTCATGATGTTTTTCATATTTCTCATCAAAGGAAGTGTATTCGAGATCCGAAAACTACTATAGCACCGACTATGTTAGAGGACTTAGCAGTAGAACCGAACTTGACTATAGTTAGGAAGCTAGTTCGTATAGTTGCGAGAGATGAGAAGAGGCTAAGGAACAAGACAGTCAGATTAGTTAAGGTCTAGTGGAGCGCCGACGAGAGAGACTGTACTTGGGAAACTGAGAGCAGGATTAGAGACGCTTATCCTGATTTGTTGCATGGTATGTTTTACCTTTATGTTTGATTTGTATGTGTACCTTATCGTAATTTCGAGGACGAAATTATTTAAGGAGGGGAGTCTGTAACGACCCTAATTTTTAGTAACATTATTTAAGACATTTAATTAGTTAAATTAAATGAAATAATGTAAATATTTAAGGGATTGAGGTCTGTGTAATTAGAAGGTAGTTGTGCCATTTAAACAATTGAACTAAGGGAAAATGAAATAGAAGAAGTTAGGGTAGTTGATAAGGGCAATATAGGAATAAGTAACATTCTTATACCCTAAACCCTCACTCACGTTCATTATACACGTTTACAAGCAAAAATCAAACATAAGAGGCCGGCCACCATTAGACAAATCTAGAAGAAGAAAAGATAAAGATCAAGAGGAGTGTTTGCGCCAAAAATGGTCACAAACCCCGAATGTTGTGAAAGCACCAGTGTATGAATACAAATTAGCAAAATTCAAACACAAATCTCAGATCTAAACAAACAATAAACAGCAATCCAGAAATAATGAACAAAAACACGAGATTTATAGTGGTTCGGCTATCTCTGGCCTACGTCCACTCCAAAGTTTTTATCTTTTATTGATCGATGCTTGAAGATTACAATTTCCTATCGCGTAGTACAACGGATTTTATGATTATAATCTGAATCTAAGGCAGCAATGGTGATCTGGAGTAAATCTGGCAGAGTCCGGGCACTCTTTAGCTCTCAAAATTGTCCGACCCCTTTTCTGAATGATCTGGGGGTCTATTTATAGGTGCAGGAGGCTGATATTTCGCCTAAATTGATGGGAGACCAGTTCTGGCATGTGAGGGGGCCCACATGCCCGCTTTCTGGAAATCCGGGCCCACTTTGGGATCGATTCGAAGCTATGTTCGAATCGATCAAGAAATTGTCCAATCGAGCTGAAATTTGGCATGAACATTCTTCAACATGTGCTCAAGCTACTGTGAAAATTTCATAGCATTTGGACGTGTAGATCTCGAGTTACGATCGATTCAAGGTCGCTTTTCTGGTTGCAGTGCTCTGTTCGAATCGATCTTCCTTCGAATCGATTAGGTCGAATCGATCATGGCACGCGCGCTCGTGGTGATGTGGCGCGCAATCTTCGAGTCGATCCTCCTTTTTCTCCGAGTTGACCGGGTCGAATCCTAGTTTTTAGCTGTTGTGACTTAGTGGATTCAAGGGATTCAACCATATCATGGATTCGAACTGAGACTCGTTCGTATCCATCCATTCGTGTTGCTCCGGCTATTTCCTTCGCATCGATCGACTCGAATACGATCGATACGAACATTGTCCCTAAGTCCTTCGTATCCATATGCATCTGTTCTTCCTTCGTATCAATTCTAGCTACGATCGATACGAAGTGTATCATCAACCCTTGCCTTCTTATCGATACGAAGCTACTAATCCAAGTCCATGCCGGTCGATACGAAGGGTATCGATTCGAACAAACCTCTGCATGCTTGTTTAACAACCTGGGTGTGTTGCCATCGAGTCGAACCTGTGCCAATCGATACGAACGGTATCGATTCGAAGTCCTTACTTTATGGTCGATACGAAACGCATCGATTCGAACCATCATCCTCTTGATCGATGCGAAGCACATCGATTCGAACCATTCCCTGTACATCGTAATCCATCCATATCTCCTTCGTATGAACTCCGATTAACCTGAAATTTGAAACGTAGCCTCTCCTAGTCCTCATCATCATCTCCAATCGATTCCGTCCTGATCGGAGCCCGGTCAAATTTTGACGACATCCATCGCAGCCTTGTTTCCAATCGACTTCCAATCATGATATCCATCCTTTCTTGTCGATTTGTTTGGTATTCCGGCTTTGACCAAAATGCGGGATAACATTTGCCCCCCAAAACATGCCTTGTGATAAGAAGGCGTGTTTTGAATAGTTCCGTATCTGATATCCAAAGTCCATAGCCATATCATCCAAGTGCATCATCCTTGACTGCTCGGAGTCGATGCCCAACTCCAAACCCAATAACCAAAGCCTTAGCCAAATCCATATCCGTTTGAACCCGACGACCAAATGCTAATCCATCCTTATCCAATAGCCAATAACCGAATCCAGGACCTCTCCGGGTCGATATCCAAATCCATAACCTCTCTGGGCTCTTGCCAAGCGCAATCCACACCTGACGACCGCGGTCCAGTGTCCCTGGACGTTAAGCTAACCTCTCCGGGTTCTTGCCAAGCGCAATCCACACCTGACGACCGTGGTCCAGTGTCCCTGGACGTTAAGCTAACCTCTCCGGGTTCTTGCCAAGCGCAATCCACACCTGACGACCGTGGTCCAGTGTCCCTGAATGTAAGTAATGCCATGGCTTAAGTCCTAAGCCGAATCCTGGTCACTCCGGACCCTTGTTGAGCATAGTCCATACTCAACGACCTGAAACAATAATCGATAATAGGGGGCCTAAGTCCTAGGCCGAATCCTGGTCACTCCGGACCCTTGCCGAGCATAGTCCATACTCGATGACCTGAATGAGTCACTTCACCGCGTTCGGGCAGAACGACTCACCCCTTGCCAGGCATAATCCATACCCGACGACCGTTTATCAAAAACCAAAAAGAATCCAATCAAGATCCAATCCAAAATCCAAATCAAATCGGAAAACCAGAAATCCATATCAAAAATCAAAACCATCATCCAAAGCGGAGAACAATCATCCGAATGAATGCCAAAACCAGAAAAACAAGCAAAATCAGGAGTTCAATCCAAACTCCAGAAACCAAATCAGAAAACCAAGTGTCCAATCAAAAACAAAAAACAGATTTCGCAAACCATGGCTTTGCGGTTTATCATCATTCAGAGCATGCCTAGGGGCTATCTCCGTCCCCATACATGTGTAAATGACTCAGTTGCTCGCCAATGGTTTGTTACTTATTTCATATTATCCTGGTCAATGGATGACCAATCGACCATCATTCCTGGGCCTCGCACCATCATGGCTCGAGGTAGGCGGTGGTTGCTCCTGCTCCACCGCTGCGTTCCGTACTCCAACATACTGCCTCAACTGTCCATTCCTCACGTGCTCCTCAATTATGTCCTTTAAATGCCTGCAGCTGTTGGTATCATGCCCGTCCAGATCGTGGAAGAGACAATGCTTTCCTGATGCCTTCTCCCGCTCGGATGGTTCTCTCCTAGCCGGCCTCCGGTAAGGAAGGCGATTCCAAGTTTCCATGTATATCCGCTCTAGTGTCTCGTTTAATTCTGTATATGTGGAAAACCTTGGATCCTTCCATCGCTTCCTAGCTTTTTCAGAGTTTTCGTCCAACTTCCTTTTTCCTTTGTCCGAGCTTCCGTCGGATGGTCCTCCACCCCCGATCACATTCACCTCCTTTAGCTTTAAATCCATACATGCATCTTCTTGCCGAAGGAACCTTTCAGCATGAAAGAATTCCCCGAGATCCAGTGGTGGGTCTCGTACTAAAGATATCTTGAAATCCGAATCCTCTCTGACTCCCGACACTGCTGCCATCAAAACCATCGATGGATCCGTCCGATCCACCGAAGCAACCGCCACATTAAATCGAGTTAAAAATGCTCTAAGTGATTCATCAGTCCTTTGCTTTACCGACGTTAACGTCATCACGTTCTTAGGTCTTTTGATATGAACCCGAAACTGTCCCAAAAACCTATCCACCAATTCCCTCCAAGTCCTAATAGATCCTTCTTCCAGCTGCCTAAACCACATTGCCGCTAGATATGTCAAGTATAAAGGGAAACATCTGGCCATCACTTCCTCCGATGCCCCCAGCACTTCCATGTGTCTAGTATATCTCATCAAGTGATCTGTCGGGTCAGCCTTGCCATTATATGCTTCCACGCTAGGTAACTTGAACTTAGGTGGATTCTGAGCTACCCTGATTTCCCGAGCGAACGGACTCTTGTTCACTCCTTCTAAATCCTTATTGGTCAAACCTCCACGCATAGTCTTCCTAATGATTTCCATTAATCCAGCGTTGCCTGTTAGGGGTTGCCCTCCATGCTCCCGAGGGAACTCCGGCACATATTCTTCATGTTGCTCATTAGCCGCAACGTTGGCTCCAGCCTGCTGAACTCCTTCCAAAGGTCCTTCTGCGTTGGATCCGGCGGGCCTGCCCCCAAGCCCTTGTTGATTGCCTTCCGGTTCTGTATTCTGTCCTCCATTGGGTTCCGCAACCCTAGTTCCTTGTTCCACATTTGCAGTCGCTATGGTTGGTCCAAGGTTCTGTGTTCCTGCAGCTCTCATCTGCTCGAAGAAAGTCTGCATCATATCCTGTTGACTCTTCAACAACCTCTCATGTAATGAATTTGCCATAGCTTCCATTTCGTCTCTCGTAATGTAAATCGAAGCTTGTCCTTCTCCAGCTCCGGAGGATGCCTCTTGACTTCCTCCCTGTTGGCTTCTCTCAGCTCTTTGTCTTGTTTGTCGAGTCATTGTCTTTCAGATCTCAACTCTTCACGCTATCCAAATCTGAATTTCAATCCGACGTAGCGGGTGCTAGTCCCCCTCGGTGAAAGCACCAAAGTGTTTGCGCCAAAAATGGTCACAAACCCCGAATGTTGTGAAAGCACCAGTGTATGAATACAAATTAGCAATATTCAAACACAAATCTCAGATCTAAACAAACAACAAACAGCAATCCAGAAATAATGAACAAAAACACGAGATTTATAGTGGTTCGACTATCTCTGGCCTACGTTCACTCCAAAGTTTTTATCTTTTATTGATCGATGCTTGAAGATTACAATTTCCTATCGCATAGTACAACGGATTTTATGATTATAATCTGAATCTAAGGCAGCAATGGTGATCTGGAGTAAATCTGGCAGAGTCCGGGCGCTCTTTAGCTCTCAAAATTGTCCGACCCCTTTTCTGAATGATCTGGGGGTCTATTTATAGGTGCAGGAGGCTGATATTTCGCCTAAATTGATGGGAGACCAGTTCTGGCACGTGAGGGGGTCCACATGCCCGCTTTCTAGAAATTCGGGCCCACTTTGGGATCGATTTGAAGCTATGTTCGAATCGATCAAGAAATTGTCCAATCGAGCTGAAATTTGGCATGAACATTCTTCAACATGTGCTCAAGCTACTGTGAAAATTTCATAGCATTTGGACGTGTAGATCTCGAGTTACGATCGATTCAAGGTCGCTTTTCTGGTTGCAGTGCTCTGTTCGAATCGATCTTCCTTCGAATCGATTAGGTCGAATCGATCATGGCACGCGCGCTCGTGGTGATGTGGCGCGCAATCTTCGAGTCGATCCTCCTTTTTCTCCGAGTTGACCGGGTCGAATCCTAGTTTTTAGCTGTTGTGACTTAGTGGATTCGAGGGATTCAACCATATCATGGATTCGAACTGAGACTCGTTCGTATCCATCCATTCGTGTTGCTCCGGCTATTTCCTTCGCATCGATCGACTCGAATACGATCGATACGAACATTGTCCCTAAGTCCTTCGTATCCATATGCATCTGTTCTTCCTTCGTATCAATTCTAGCTACGATCGATACGAAGTGTATCATCAACCCTTGCCTTCTTATCGATACGAAGCTACTAATCCAAGTCCATGCCGGTCGATACGAAGGGTATCGATTCGAACAAACCTCTGCATGCTTGTTTAACAACCTGGGTGTGTTGCCATCGAGTCGAACCTGTGCCAATCGATACGAACGGTATCGATTCGAAGTCCTTACTTTATGGTCGATACGAAACGCATCGATTCGAACCATCATCCTCTTGATCGATGCGAAGCACATCGATTCGAACCATTCCCTGTACATCGTAATCCATCCATATCTCCTTCGTATGAACTCCGATTAACCTGAAATTTGAAACGTAGCCTCTCCTAGTCCTCATCATCATCTCCAATCGATTCCGTCCTGATCGGAGCCCGGTCAAATTTTGACGACATCCATCGCAGCCTTGTTTCCAATCGACTTCCAATCCTGATATCCATCCTTTCTTGTCGATTTGTTTGGTATTCCGGCTTTGACCAAAATGCGGGATAACATGGAAGATTAATCTAATCCCAGATCAAATATCAACTCCTTAATCACAATGCTAAGGTGAATAATATGTTACATCTCATGTTTTTATTATTTTCGGTTTTAGATTGAAATCCGAATTATTTTGCATATGTTTTGCCTTGTTTTTTATTGTTTAAATGGATGTATATGCTTGTTGATTATTTATGCTTTTTCATATGGATTTTATGATAATTTTTAATATGAAAACCCTATTAGATGACATCCAAATGCCTTGCGCTTTTGAGATAAGGTCAGAAATAATATTTAGAGATGGGTTTCAAATTTCATAATTTTCTGAATTAATGTGGATTTCTATTAATTTTCTAATAAAGAAAATAGTTAATTGGGCTTAAAATTAATTAGGCTAATTTATATTGTTTTTGGGTCAGAAATTAATATATGTTAGAAAACATACTAGAAATGATTTATGGGAATTTTTGTAGAATTTTCCCAAGTGTTTTAATAAGTATATAAAATTATTTATGGTATGGGACGTAAATGTTTTATAAATTTATAAAAGGAGAAGGGACATTTTGTAAATCTTTTAATTTACTTTTGAAATTTCGGCAGCACTTTTAGAAAAGAATTTGGAAAAGAAATTAGCAACTAATCATTTGTTGACAAATAAGCAGGTTAGTAGGAAAGAAATTACTTTAAAAAGAAAGAAAACATTTTTTGTATGTTTTTTATGTTTCACCACTTTCGGCACCTATCTTTCGACTAAGTACTTTCGCCTTCATCTCCATCGAAACCAATGCGCCTGGTATCAAAGACTTGGTACGTAGCGAATTGAACATAGGCGAAAGGCATACAGTCGAAACAAGGGGTTCCGAAGGGTTCGAAACCGTACTTTGCTTTTAAAAGGAAATGCGCCTGCTTTGCTTTCGAGAAGAATGCTTTCGAATTAGATGGCTTTCGACTTAGTCGAATGGTTTAAAGAACGGTTTCGAATGAGTTTGCGCCTTTGTTTTATAAAGAAGCTTTCGAAGGCGGTCGAAACCCCTAGTTGTCGCATCTTACCTTTTGAAACAATGCCTTCAAAAGGGTGCTTTTGCTTTAAAATCTAAGCCGCTTCTCCAAAGCTTTCGAAGGGATTGGTTTTGACACCGTCCACTTCTTTTACTTAGGAAATTGCTTTCGAAAGAGGACTTTCGACTTATTTTCTTTAAGACCCTTTGTTCTATTGAAAGTTAAACTCGATGTTTTCGAAAGGAATAGTTTTAAATGGTTTTGAAAGGTTGTGCCACATGTTTTACTAGAACCCAATTCTTTCGTAGGGTTTGTTTATAGAAAAGTATTTGAATGCATTCGAAAGGTTTTAAATGAAGGTTTCGAAGAGGTGGTTCCCCAATGTTTTTGAAAGGTTTTAAGTGGAAGGTTTTCAAAGGTTTCGAAAGGTATGTTTTGGCCTTCGGCCTGGGTTATAAAGTAAAGTAGCTTACTTGTATCGAAAGGGGTAATTTCAAAGGTTTCGAATGTTTTCATCAATAATGTTTTGTGTAAAGTATATATAACATGGCAAAGTGATTTGAATAAAGCATAGAGTATATTTCCTTGTTTAAGTATGATTCAAAAGGGTTAAATCGATTTGAAGAAATGTTTTCATGGAAAATTTTAAGGGAAGATAACCCTAAGTAAAATGACTTGGATATTAGAATACCAGATGGTACTGGTATAGGGTCTCGCCCTATACATTAGCTATTATCCCCTAGCTAATTTAGTCCAAAATTCCAGTGTGTAGGGCTTTGTCACAAGTAAGACTAAAATGATGTTACACATAGAAAGGAATATGAAAAGTGAGGATAGGTTATTGGTGAGCCCGCAAAACCATTAGGATCATGTTAATTGGCCATCAAAATTCAATAAGAATTAGAACATTCATACTATGCCAGAATAACTCAAGAATCAACCAAAAGGACCATAAAAAGAAGAAGAGAAAGACCTAAGAGGAAAGATGCCAAAATTAGCTAAGGTGATGGATCGCTAGCGATCCATCACCTATGGATCGCCAGTGATCCATAAGATTTTCTCATGGACCCTCCAACCTCTTGCATCATGATTCATTACCATTTCTAAGCATGCTTGCCAAGTTTCATAGCATGCCAAACAATCTAGCTCGTGATACCTCATCTGATTCAACCTATTTGGCCAGAATTAGCTAACTTAAAATGGACCTACAGAACTCATACGAAGTCGGATTGACATAAAATTTTGGGAGAACATTTAGAAAACAAAAGAGAAAGCTCATAATAAAAATGAAGTCATTTAGAGTTGATTTAATGGATCGCTAGCGACCCATCTAGAATGGGCCCTACTACCTCAAATTTTTATGGTGGGTCCCTAACACACTCTAGAGTGTTCCTGCAAAGTTTCGTTCGATTTCATTAAGATTTGAGTGAGATATGGATGATTCTTCTGGACCACATGACCCGTGAAGACGGACGATCAAACTAACTCCAAACGACTTGATATTTGGAAAAGGCACTTAAATAGAAGATAGGAAGACATCCAAACAAAGATCACTCAAAAATATGCTAAGTGGATGGATAGCTAGGGATGGAGATCCATACCCTATGGATAGCAAGTGATCCATCCCCTATGGACAGTTAGCGATCCATCAAGATATGTCGAATCGCCCTCAAACTTTTCGAGCTCCTTCGTAGCACTAAGTAAAGGCTTCTGGTAGAAAAATATTCTATGTTGATGGATAGTTAGCGATCCATCCCCTATTGATAGCTAGCGATCCATAGTAATGACTCGGATTAATTTGATATTTATGGTGATGACTTGGCATAACAAGTGGACTCTTCTGCACCTGGACTTCTGGCCTAATACTCACTGAACTTCCTTATAAATACTCACCTACCTGCAACTAGAGATGGATCTTTTCCGAATAGAGAGAGCTACCATTACTCTACAGGAATTCCTTCACTTCTTCAACTTTCTTCTCCCTCACAACTGTCATCAAGGGGTTTACTGTGATTCTCCAGTCAACCCTTGAACTTGTGACCTATTCTAACTCATTGTAACTTAGATCTAAGGACTAACTAGTTGATATCTAGAGAGATTCAACTAGTATAATCATAATAAAGAATGATTAAAGTGGACGTAGGCCATAGTCAGCCGAACCACTATAAAATTTCTGTGTCTCTTTTCTTACTTCTGCTCTTTATTTGTTGTTTATCTATGTTTGTGCTACTAATTATCTACACTGGTGCTTTCACACTTGATCTAGGGTGTTGATCCATTTTTTGGGTTAACATTTTGGTGCTTTCAATGAGAGCCTTGAACGAGATCTGAATAACTAAAGTTTGAATCTAAGATTTAGAGAAGATGAGTAGGCCTAATACTAGATCTAGAGCTGTAGCAAGTCAACCGGAGCCTGGAGGCAGCCAAGAGGTGTCCACAATTTTTCATCAACCCATTTATATGATTTGAAAAGAAACAAAAAGGACGATGAAGAAGATGCAAGATGGGATCTTGCCTAGGCAACAAGAGATGATGGATAGCTTCTTCCAGAGGATGGTGCAACATGGGATAGCTAGATCTACAAGGAATAGGAATCAAACTCCAGGGAACAACACAGGAGCTGCCGGAGTTGGATTGGAACAAGATGGATTCTTGCCACCACGCCCAGAGCAACCGATACTTAGGGGCAACGCTAGAGTCAACAATAAGACCCAATGCAGAGCATCTGGAGTTAGAGCAAAACAAACTGAAATAATGCCCATATGACTTGTGGACACGATAGATTTGGATTTAGGATAAGCTTTAATGCTTGGAACTAGTGATATTGGAGCTAGAGTAGCAAACCAGAGTATGAATACATGGCCTCATGAGCCGAAACTAGAATTTTACATTTGGAACAGGGAGCTGGTTCGTCCCTTACTCTCTGCCTTCTGCTTTTTCTGCCTTTAATAACCTCAGGCCGCTTACAAGTGTACGGAATCCCGAACGGTCCCTAGGCACACTCTGAGTTGATCCTGAGATTAATATTTAGGACAACAATGACCCTAGATCGCTTAGACGTGTGCTAAACCTAGATTGGTTCCTAGTCGTGCTCTGAGTTAAATATCCAGGATAATTGCTTAGGATAATAATCTCAGACTGCTTGGACGTGCACAAAACCTAGATTTGTCCTTTGCCACGCTCTGAGTCGGATGTCTGGGATAGACATTCAGGATTTCTGCTTATTTAATTTCTTCTTATTTGCTTTGATTTGAAATTTGAATTTTGTAAAATCCATATTTAATGTGATAACTAATTTTGAACGCCATAGAGTCCTGACTGGAGAGACGAGACCGGAATGCAAGGTGCAAGTTCCTTTACCGGAGAGCGAGTGGATGGACTTGTATGATATCGAACGCCATAGTGTCCCTACCGGAGAGACAACACCGAAGTGCAAGAAGTAAGTTCCCTCATTGGAGAGTGAGCGGATGGGCTTACTTAATCCTCCTTAACTTAATAAGCAAATGATCCGGAGAGATCATCTCCCTTAACTTAACAAACAAACGATCCGAAGAGATCGTCCCCTTAACTTAAAGCATTAAATGATCCAAAGAGATCGTACATTAAACTAAACATTAAATGATCTGGAGAGATCACGCATTAAACTTAAACGATCAGGAGAGATCGAGCCATAAAACAGATTTGATTTAATAAAAGGATTTGAATGCCTTATAAATAGAATAAAACTGATAAATTCTAGATGAACATAGGATGATTTCGGTATGTGATGTGATTCTGATATATGATGTGATTTTAATATATAATGTGACTCTGATATATGATATGACAACTCTGAATGAGAAGCAAAATGATAATGATATAAATCTCGAATGAACATGGGACAATTAGAGATATGTGATGTAAATGGAGATATGTGATGTAATTGGAAGCATGTGATTTAATTAGAGATATGTGATGTAATATCTTCGAATGAAATCAGAATGATTGTGATGTATAGATTACACTTGGGTAGAGTCTAGAGTCTTAGGATGTAACTGGTTTGGAACGACTTGTGATTGGCAAGAGAATCCGAAGGAACTGGATGATTCACCAAGACTAAAGCAGCTAAAAAGCTCAATTATCGAAGACCGGAGACAGGAACTTGTTCTTAAACAAAGCACACCTTTCATTCAAAAGGCGTACTTTGGGGGGCAAGTGTTAACTGGGTTTTTAACCCATCAAAATTCAATAAGAATTAGAACATTGAGACTATGCCAGAATAACTTAAGAATCAACCAAAAGGACCAGAAAAAGAAGAAGAGAAAGACCCAAGAGGAAAGATGCCAAAATAAGCTAAGGCGATGGATCGCTAGCGATCCATAAGGCTTACTCATGGACTCTCCAAACCTGTTACATCATGATTCATTACCGTTTCTAAGCACGCTTGCCAAGTTTCATAGCATGCCAAACAATCTAGCTTGAGAAGTGAAGACTCATCTGATTCAAGCTGTTTGGCTAGAATTAGCTAACTTAAAATGGACTTACAGAAGTTGGATTGACATGAAATTTTGGAAGAACATTTAGAAAACAAAAGAGAAGGCTCACAAAAAATGAAGTCATTTAGAGTTGATTTGATGGATCGCTAGCGACCCATCTAGAGTGGGCCCTACCACCTCAAATTTTTATAGTGGGTCCCTAAAACCCTCTAGAGTGTTCCTGCAAAGTTTCATTTGATTTCGTTAAGATTTGAGCGAGATATGAATGATTCTTCTTGCCACATAACCCGTGAAGACGGATGATCAAACTAACTCCAAACGACTTGATATTTGGACAAGGCACTTAAATAGAAGATATGAAGATAACCAAACAAAGATCACTCAAAAATATGCTAAGTGGATGGATAACTAGCGATCCATCCCCTATGGATTGCTAGCGATCCATCAAGATAGGTCGGATCGCCTTCAAACTTTCCGAGCTCCTTCGTAGCACTAAGTAAAGGCTTTTGGTAAAAAAATATGCTAAGTTGATGGGTGGCTAGCGGTCCATCCCCTATGGATAGCTAGTGATCCATCCCTTATGGATAACTAGCGATCCATAGTAATGACTCAGATTGATTTGAGATTTTTGATGATGACTTAGCATAACAACTGTACTCTTTTGCACCTGGACTTCTGACCCAATACTCACTGAACTTCCCTATAAATACTCACCTACCTGCAACTAGAGATGGATCTTTTCCGAATAGAGAGATCTACCATTACTCTACTAGAATTCCTTCACTTCTTCAACTTTCTTCTCCCTCACAACAGTCATCAAGGGGGTTACTGTGATTCTCCAGTCAACCCTTGAACTTGTGACTTTTTCTAACTCATGGTAACTTAGATCTAAGGACTAACTAGTTGATATCCAGAGAGATTCAATGATTAAAGTGGACGTAGGTAGGGGTGTAAATCGGTCGGACCGGACCGGATGGAGGTGTGTTCAGTTTATGTCCTAAATAAAATCGGACCGGACATGGACCGGACGAGATTTATGTTCGTACAAATTTTGTTGTCCTAGATCGTGTCCTAAATGAAATCGAACGGACTCGTACATACATTTTTCGGACACGAACCCGAACGGACACGGACGGACAATGTTATTTACATCAAATTTTATGTTGCTTAATAGAATTTCCATCAGATATACTGAACTATAAGAAATTCGGACGAATTCGAACAAACTCGGACCGGACAATATTTTTTCTCGTACAAATTTTCTTGTCCTAGCTCGTGTCCTAAATGAAAATCGAACGGACTCGGACGGACGTATTTCGGTTACGGACACGAACGGACATCGGACACTCATACAAAATTTACAGCCCTAGACGTAGGCCAGAGTCAGCCGAACCACTATAAAAATTCTATGTCTCTTTTCTTACTTCTGCTCTTTATTTGTTTTTTATTTGAGATTTGTGCTGCTGATTATTTACACTGGTGCTTTCACACTTGATCCAGGGTGTTGATCCATTTTTTAGGTTAATAGATCAGTTGACCATGGGAGAGGTAAGTTAGGGATAGACCATCCAGAAGAGGAGTATCTAACAGAAGTTAGATTATTTGTTTGTTTTTTCTGGTAGGCCCGAGTTAGCCAAAGGTTAGTAGTTAGCCAAACAAAACTGTAGTGTTCGAATGGATAGTCCATTGATTACCTGATTTATATGCTTACATGATATTGATATTATTGTTTTAACCAGTTTGGTTGCAAGGTTTTGGTTTGCAAAAGATACGTTTTCAAAAAGGGATATTAGTGAGGGAAACCCGTTCCGCTAAGCGGCGTGGTCTCACTTAATATCATATAACCGAGATGTATAGTGTTATTCACACCAGGCCTTATGTCTGACTCAAAGTTTATGTTTTCCCGTTAAACTCTCGGGTGCTCAAAATTGATTTGAGTAGGCCGAAGGTTGAGGATTTATAGGTTTTAGAAGGTGGACGAATAAAGTTTTCGAAGACGTGCAGGAGGCTGAAGTTAGCTATTTAGGAGTTGTTATGTTTTATTTCTGCTGTGTTGTATTAGGTATGTTAAGATAGTTTAGTACTCTGGTCATCCAAGGGGGCATCTTCATATGTCGCTCTTGGCGTATTTTGTAATAACTATATTTGATCTGAACTTGGGAAACATTTGGGATTATGTAACTTGGAATATGAAATGTTGTTTTGAAATGTAATCAGAAAAATGTTTTAATCTGTGATGATTTTATTTCATATTCAAGTGCTTCTGATATTATGGATACCTTTAACATTACCGTATTTAGCCACGAAAAGTTAATACTATGGATGACTACAGCATCTGTAGCGCTTAACTTCGGGCCTCCAGATAGGGGATGTTACACTCCGACACTTAGATTCTAAAAATTACAAGAATATAGAGTAGGGAAGAACTAGAGCCAAAAGATTATCAAACATAAGCCCTACCTTTCTATTTATAGTGTTAGGGACCCTAATATCTCGCATAAAATATCTCCAAGACATTATCCATGATTTAGACCAATTCTTCCATAAAAGTAGGTGCCACATCATCAGGAAGCAGGGATCGATGTCGATCCATAGGTAGGGGTCGGTATTGATCCCATAAGATGGCCATATTAGTTGTCTTCAATTCTTCATCTTGACTCGTCTTGTTGTTAGCTTCATGATTTCATAGTTGTTTGCACTAATATTAGCTTGTTTTCGGGTCCAAATGATGGAGTTGTAGAAAAACAGAGTTGCAATTTCAAGTGTTCATGGATATCAATGGAGAATTGCATTGAACCAACAAAATGACACTGGAAATAGGCTTTTGGCATCAAGAAGAGGTCACATGAAGAAGATAGGGTCACCTGAGGTGGAAGAAAGACTCGGTACCGACCCATAGGGTGGGGTTGGTACCAACCCCTAGCTTTGAGGGTTTTGGGTGACTGGGTCCATTTGGGTTGAGTTGTTCTAGCATTAGCCTTACGACTTTATCTGTACTTGTTTCCTGGACCCCTGGGCTATCGCTATAGGCGGGTCTTTTCCACAGAAAAAGGGAATCTTTTGTTACAATAGAACCAGAAGTGATGTGGATCATTCAAGAATCGAAGTCGATTTGCTTTATAAAAAGAAGATATCAATGAACTTCTATGAAATGGTTTCACGGGATTCAGCCAATTGTCTCGATCGTGGGATATCATTGAGAAATAGGAATCCGTGTTATCAATGAACTTTCCATAATTATTTCTAGAATGGATTTGTGGCATCAGCCTATAGGGTTTGTTGTTTTTCTAATTCTTCCCTAGCAGAATATAAGAGATTACTTTTTGATTTACCAGAAGCAGAGGAGGAATTTGTAGCGGGAAATCAAACAGAATATTCGGGTATTAAATATGCTCTATTTTACCTTGCTTCTTACCTAAATTTATTGGTTTCTTCATTATTTATAACAGAGTTTGTCTGATAATGAGCAATGAATATTCGTCTTTCTACTAAACAGAATCTATTGAACTCATAATTCATTAGATACTTTTTCTGAAGGTCAACTGAGTTTCCTGCCTCGATAACTCTAAGTTTGACTCATCCAGTCTCCTCGAATATGGCTTGCTCTAAAGGCTAGATAAGACCCGAACAAACTCGGACCGGACAATATTTTTTCTCGTACAAATTTTCTTGTCCTAGCTCGTGTCCTAAATGAAAATCGAACGGACTCGGACGGACGTATTTCGGTTACGGACACGAACGGACATCGGACACTCATACAAAATTTACAGCCCTAGACGTAGGCCAGAGTCAGCCGAACCACTATAAAAATTCTATGTCTCTTTTCTTACTTCTGCTCTTTATTTGTTTTTTATTTGAGATTTGTGCTGCTGATTATTTACACTGGTGCTTTCACACTTGATCCAGGGTGTTGATCCATTTTTTAGGTTAATAGATCAGTTGACCATGGGAGAGGTAAGTTAGGGATAGACCATCCAGAAGAGGAGTATCTAACAGAAGTTAGATTATTTGTTTGTTTTTTCTGGTAGGCCCGAGTTAGCCAAAGGTTAGTAGTTAGCCAAACAAAACTGTAGTGTTCGAATGGATAGTCCATTGATTACCTGATTTATATGCTTACATGATATTGATATTATTGTTTTAACCAGTTTGGTTGCAAGGTTTTGGTTTGCAAAAGATACGTTTTCAAAAAGGGATATTAGTGAGGGAAACCCGTTCCGCTAAGCGGCGTGGTCTCACTTAATATCATATAACCGAGATGTATAGTGTTATTCACACCAGGCCTTATGTCTGACTCAAAGTTTATGTTTTCCCGTTAAACTCTCGGGTGCTCAAAATTGATTTGAGTAGGCCGAAGGTTGAGGATTTATAGGTTTTAGAAGGTGGACGAATAAAGTTTTCGAAGACGTGCAGGAGGCTAAAGTTAGCTATTTAGGAGTTGTTATGTTTTATTTCTGCTGTGTTGTATTAGGTATGTTAAGATAGTTTAGTACTCTGGTCATCCAAGGGGGCATCTTCATATGTCGCTCTTGGCGTATTTTGTAATAACTATATTTGATCTGAACTTGGGAAACATTTGGGATTATGTAACTTGGAATATGAAATGTTGTTTTGAAATGTAATCAGAAAAATGTTTTAATCTGTGATGATTTTATTTCATATTCAAGTGCTTCTGATATTATGGATACCTTTAACATTACCGTATTTAGCCACGAAAAGTTAATACTATGGATGACTACAGCATCTGTAGCGCTTAACTTCGGGCCTCCAGATAGGGGATGTTACACTCCGACACTTAGATTCTAAAAATTACAAGAATATAGAGTAGGGAAGAACTAGAGCCAAAAGATTATCAAACATAAGCCCTACCTTTCTATTTATAGTGTTAGGGACCCTAATATCTCGCATAAAATATCTCCAAGACATTATCCATGATTTAGACCAATTCTTCCATAAAAGTAGGTGCCACATCATCAGGAAGCAGGGATCGATGTCGATCCATAGGTAGGGGTCGGTATTGATCCCATAAGATGGCCATATTAGTTGTCTTCAATTCTTCATCTTGACTCGTCTTGTTGTTAGCTTCATGATTTCATAGTTGTTTGCACTAATATTAGCTTGTTTTCGGGTCCAAATGATGGAGTTGTAGAAAAACAGAGTTGCAATTTCAAGTGTTCATGGATATCAATGGAGAATTGCATTGAACCAACAAAATGACACTGGAAATAGGCTTTTGGCATCAAGAAGAGGTCACATGAAGAAGATAGGGTCACCTGAGGTGGAAGAAAGACTCGGTACCGACCCATAGGGTGGGGTTGGTACCAACCCCTAGCTTTGAGGGTTTTGGGTGACTGGGTCCATTTGGGTTGAGTTGTTCTAGCATTAGCCTTACGACTTTATCTGTACTTGTTTCCTGGACCCCTGGGCTATCGCTATAGGCGGGTCTTTTCCACAGAAAAAGGGAATCTTTTGTTACAATAGAACCAGAAGTGATGTGGATCATTCAAGAATCGAAGTCGATTTGCTTTATAAAAAGAAGATATCAATGAACTTCTATGAAATGGTTTCACGGGATTCAGCCAATTGTCTCGATCGTGGGATATCATTGAGAAATAGGAATCCGTGTTATCAATGAACTTTCCACAATTATTTCTAGAATGGATTTGTGGCATCAGCCTATAGGGTTTGTTGTTTTTCTAATTCTTCCCTAGCAGAATATAAGAGATTACTTTTTGATTTACCAGAAGCAGAGGAGGAATTTGTAGCGGGAAATCAAACAGAATATTCGGGTATTAAATATGCTCTATTTTACCTTGCTTCTTACCTAAATTTATTGGTTTCTTCATTATTTATAACAGTGTTTGTCTGATAATGAGCAATGAATATTCGTCTTTCTGCTAAACAGAATCTATTGAACTCATAATTCATTAGATACTTTTTCTGAAGGTCAACTGAGTTTCCTGCCTCGATAACTCTAAGTTTGACTCATCCAGTCTCCTCGAATATGGCTTGCTCTAAAGGCTAGATAATACTTGCTCCCTAAAGTACATCTTGTTTCAAATTTGATGTGCTTTGAATCGAGACAATTTAGAGTTGCTGCGAAGGACTCCACTCTGTGTTTCGAATGGTCGTTATCCTTCCTATGAATCGATTCTGTGAAAAGTTATGTCTATTGTCGTTCATCGCGATGCTCTACCAGCATCTGAGATTATAAATCTATGACGTATTCTCATGCTCCGTCATTCCAAGTTTGACGATTTTAAACCAATTCCATCCACAGATCTCTCAGGTTTGAATTTGATTTTCCTTTGAGTCTAGTCATCGCGTATTTGATACACACACACACATGTTCACATGCACATTCATGAGTAAGTAGGAGAGTAGTACTTGGTCAATCACATGTGTAAGCACTAACACATTTCCACATGTACACAAATATATGCACTTTTTTTAACTTTAGGACTCGGTACCGACCCATAACTTAGGGGTCGGTACCGACTCTTGACTTGGAATATTTTCTATGTTTCATGGCCAAGACTTCGGGTTCCATAGGGTATATAACCCATCCTTATCCCATTCTATTTCCTCACTCGTTCATTTGCTAACCGATCCAAGAACCCAAGTGCCACCATTGACAAAACTTCATTCCCAAATCGAGAATCACCTTGTCCCCCTTGCCTGCGCCTCCCTTCAACCACCTGTCGACATCATCAATTCCCCCCGCTGCTACCTAGAAGTCATCATCTTGTCTTGATACGAGACTCACCGACCCAAACCCTAGCTTTTGCAAATAGAATTGACTAAAACCTTTACCTTAGATTGATAGGTAGGTGATGGTGTGGACATGAATGGAAATAGCTAGCTTGGATGTGAATGAGACATTGACTGACAGTTGTGGTTTGGGAAGTGGTAAGGGTGGAAGGAGAAGAAAGAGGGAATTTTGTTTAAGTTTTGGAGTTGTTCAACTACAACACTTAAGTAAATTTTCTAAATTTGCATTCACATGGCAATCCTTTCTTGTGAACTAGAGATCTCTTCTTGGTCTTGAACCCTTTCCAAAGCATGGCCAATGATGTAGAACTTGTCAGGATGGTCAGCGATGACGGTCACGTCGAGTGATATCCAGAATTCATAAACGAACTATTAAATAATATCAGAAACTTTAACTGTACGACACCGCACAAGAATCCACTTTTGCATGAGTACAACTTGCACTTAGTCTTCTAATGTTGATTATCTATCGAGTTTTTTATAGAAATGGATCAAAGATGTTCCAAACGTCTTGCTGTTTAAGCCACAGGTACATCAACTTTGAGGTATGTCGAATCTGATGCCAAGTCAAGTTCAACTACGACTCCACATGCCCAACAAACTTCGATAGAGCATGTACAATAGACTTCAATTCAGTAGGAACAACAACAGCCTCGGTAGGTTGAGCAGCAAAATCTAGAAAATCCTCAAGTTGAACAAAAAGTTCCAGAGAATCCAGTAGAGCCAGTAAGTGGGCCAGAAATAGATCCAGCACCCTTGAGGATGCCGTAATATTAGATGATCCTATTGATTCTGCTACTTCCAAAATCGACGAAGGATTACTTTGCAGAATATATGATAAGCACGAGATTCCATTTGAAGACATTTTAACTGCTTCCCCTCATCAAGGACCATACAACCCTTCAGAAGGGTACACTGCCTGCAATAGATATATGTGTTTGGCGGGTTGCGTCCCACAATTCAACCAGTTTATCTGCGAATTTCTGAATTTCATGCACTTGGCTCCGACATAGCTGCACCCGAACAGCTATGCTTTCCTCCTCAGTACATACATGGTCTTCTCTGAGCACTTCAGCGGAATACCCAGAGATGAGGAGTTCCGATACATTTATAGCTTCAAGAGTCGAAAAGAGAGTCCATCTCTAATTTACTTAGAACCGATAAGAGGTTGTAGATTAGTTATTGAGGCATGAAACAAGTTGAGCTACTTCAAAAGTGACTGATTCTACATTCGCCGTCCACCTAGGTTTGCTCGGAGATGGATATCTGGACGTACTTTCCATCTCATTTATATTGTATAAATTTGCCTTATAGTATGCAAACTTAACTCATATCCTTGCTTTACTATCCAGATGTTCCGACGAGACCCAGTATCTCGGCGGTTTCAGATGTTGTTAACATTCTTATGGCAATTCCGGCAGGAGATAGAGATGTTAGAACGCTCCTGTCAGATGCAAATCTTCTAGCCTACAGCATGTTAGAAGAGGGCCATAGCACTGGCATCGTCCAAATAGATTCTACTGATGACGATAAGGATGATGACAACAACCCACTTGGAGGAGGCGAGGTTGATCTAGATTTGCCCCCAGTCCCTAGTCCTGGGGCTAGACTTAAAGAAAACATTGAACAAGCACTAGAAGATGACGAGGAAGGCGACTTTATTGCTGAAAATGGCGAGGCTGGCTAAGGTAACATCGATGCAAGTCATGAGTCTCAGCTTGAACAATTTAGGGACGATCAACCGCTTGCTCTAAAGAAGAGGTTAATTATGAAAATCTCCAAGGCATAGATATCTACCCAGCTCTCACTAGTCACAGATGTAGAGAAAACTCCTTCTTTTCCTTCGACGGGCACATTTGCTGGTTTAGGGGCAATTCCTACCGAGTTTGGTACTTTTGATTTCGATCATATTAGTATTGAGGGCATCGACTCCCCTATTCGCATTGATAAGGACTTCATCACCACTAGTGTGGGAGAGTTACTCCCATAAGTACAGCTCCAGTTCATGGTCTATTAGGGGACACTAGGACACTCATGCACTTGACTTGTGTCCTTACTTGTTAAATCTAACTGGTTCTTGTTTTCCTTTCAGGATCCATGGAGAAAAGGAAATACATATATCGATCTTTGGAGGAGAAAGCATCCCAAGCACAAAGGCCTTGGTCGAGTTCGTACCATCAAGGAAGTGGTCGCGATAATGAGTCAGGCTATCCCTCTAGCCATGATAGGTATGATCGGGACAGAAGCAGCTACGATAGAGACCGCTCATCACACGATTCTGCTTCCTAGCATCACCCTAGGTCTAGATCACCTCCTCCTAGAGGTCCAGACAGGCAACCTGATCATTATGATGAAATCCCGCCGAGTGATGCTTCTCGCATTCCACCCAGATTCCATTAATGTGCAATATCTGGTGCCATCCCACTCTAGTCGATCCTCCGAATGCAGGCATCATAAGAGTGGCTCTGAAACTTCCCAGCATAGGCCTGGAAAAGAAACTGCTATAGTCCCACCATCTCTATGGAGGAACAGCTTGCGGCCAATACCCGAATAGCCAATCTGAAGGAAGAATTTACAAATATTTACTTTGATGGTATTATGTTTGTGCCCAACTTAAAGGGAATCCTTGTTGACATCCAAAAGATGACTGTCGATTGCGTGGTCGATGTTCATAACCAGTATAATGAATGGACAACGGGAGCTAAAAATATTTCCAAAGTCTCAAGAGACAGGCGGCTAGAGATCGACAATCAGAAACTCATTGAAGCTGACAATAAGAGAATCATCGCTAATCTTGATGCTGAGGTCGAGAAAACGAGAACATCCCAAGCCGAAGTCGAGAAGAAAGCCGAGGAGGCCATCGAGACACTCGAAGAGGAGTGAGTTAAGCATGGAGATGAAATGGAGAAAGCATTCTACCGAAACCATGCTCTGATAATCGAGAGGGATATCGCAAACAGAAATGAGGTTGAGCTGAAAACCTAGCTAGAGTGTGAAACAAAAGATAAAGATGACACACTCCAAAAAGCTCAGACTTATTGTGATGAGTTGCTCGATGCCAGGGTGGATAGAGACAAAGCGCTTAAGCATGCTAAAGATGTTGATGCACTCGTCAAAAGAGAAGTTGAGACCATAGAACAGCAGGTAGAAGAGCGGAAAATGGAGGGGTTCGAGTCACTATTTACCTAGTACAATGCTAATATGCTCAAATTCCAAAACATGGAGTGGTTTAAAGATGATTATCCTAAAATCCTCGCCCTCGCCTAGGAGCGTATTATTGAAGAAGAGGAAGCTCTCCTTGAAGGTGGATAGGTGGATTTGGAGCAGTTGGAGAAAGAAGTCTTGGTAGGAGATGAGCCCAAGATTTTGAAAGATGACCAGCTTATCCTTCATCCGGAGCTTACCTTGATAGCGCATAAAGACTTGGGCGAAGGCTCCGGATCGACGCCATATGATGCTACTACCAGCCAAATGCTTGGGTCTCAAGCTACTCCGGATTCATCTTCTGATCCTGGACATGATCCTAAGAGACTTGAGATCCACAGGCCTACCATTCTCTCTTCAATTCCTGAGGGGAACTCCGGCGGCACTCCGGCCCACACAGAACCCCAGACCGGAGAAGGTAGCTCTTTGATTCTCTTGTATTCTAGAAAGCTGATGTGTCATTGATTAACATAGCTAAGCTCTCTCTCTTTGTTTCTCAAGCTTCAAGTCAGCCCCACGTTGCTCCGCTTCCCGACAAGGACTCTTAACCGGGACTATAAGTATTTGTAAAGAATCAGTTACCGTTACTATTCCAACAACGATTCCAACCATCCCTGTTGAAGATACTCCTGGCCTTGATGAGTAGATGGTTGATGCTTTATTGGATGAAGGTGCTGGTGGGACTCAGAAACTCAGATTGATGAAGATGTTGTTATTACGGGGGCCTCTAATCCCCTGTCGGGTCCCACTATGCACGAGCTTAAGTAGGAACTTGGGAAGGACATCCTCCTTGCCATAGAGATTAAGCAGGAGAAAATGGAAATCATCCCTCCTCCTCTATCCATCGCCTTACCCGAGCAGACTATTGTTACTTCGGTTCATATTCCTCTGCCCGGCAACGCTCAAAGCATGCCTGTGGGATCCTCGCAAAGCACTCCAGTCTTCATTCCTCACTCGAGAGCACTCAAAGTGTGCATGTTGGATCATCATAGAGAACTCCACCTAAGGGCGTAGGAAGTGGGGAAAGAGTGAGGAAGTAGCCGGAGGAATCCAACGTGCCTTCTTTTGTGGAGAAGAAGAGGAAAGAAAGGAAGAAGAGTCCCATGAAGTGATCGCTTGTCTTCTTTGTGCCTTATGGTTTTATAGTAGTACTTAGGCAGTTTTTTGTTTCCTGCTTTTGTTTTGTTTGGCCAATGTAGTGCGGATTCAACCCCCACTTTCGCTTTTTTATTTTCAGTGTCAATAACACTTGTACTTAGTTTTCCAAATTCATGTGAATAGCAAAGGTTTTTGTTTCGTTAACTATTTAGATGGATTTGTCTAAGTACTTAAAAAATACGCTTTCCGTTCAATGTACGTGTGATCTATTTCTCTTAGTTATTATTGTCGGACTAGATCCTTAGCTCGCTATGTAATTTTCCAGCCTTTCATCACTCTTGCGAATGTAAAGTAATTGTTGAAGTGCCAAACTCTGGGCATTAGTTGAGATTTTACCACTTAGGACCATAGTCCGAGTATCCTCTTCCAGGATAATGATACTCGATTGCATCGAACTTCGGGCGCTAATTCTAAATTAACTACTTGATAATGTAGTTCGCACATCCTCATCCAGGATGTTTATTTCCAATCGCAACTAACTTTGGGCATCGATTCAAACTTCATTGGTAAGATCCACCTTACGCTGGGTATGGATTTTCATTTTACCTACCCGAGAAAAATGTTGAGGATTGGATGGTTTTATCACATCCATTTTGGTTTATACTCACACCCCAATCCGAGGGAGAGAGCTGAGCGAGTGAATGGTCTTATCATGTTCGTTTTGATTTATAATCCTGCCCCCACATCAAGGGTGAGAGTTAGTGTATGGACGGTCATGTCACATCTGGTCTGAGTTTATATTCCTACCCATAATTCGAGGACAAGAGTTGGTTGACGGACGGCTGAGTCACATCCATTTTCGTTTATACTCCTGCCTCTACACCGAGAGCGAGAGTTAGTTGATGGATGGTTAGATCACGTCTGTTGAATTTATACTCCTATCCCCAATCCGAGGACAAGAGTCAGTTGATAGACGGTCGGATCACATCTGTTGATTTTATACTCCTGCTCCCAATCCGAGGACAAGAGTTAGTTGATGCACCGTCGGATCACGTTCGTTGAATTTATACTCCTACCCCCAATCCATGGGCAAGAGATAGTTTGTATCTATCTCCAGATACCAAGAAGAACTTCGAGGGTTCGATTATGAATCAGAGAAGTTTTGTTTGGCACCTAACTTCGGGTACCTGCACACCTACATTATTCACATGCAGATTCACTTGAGTCAGTCAAGTCACAACCCTTAAGTAATGGGAAGATAGAGTCTTGGTCTCGGTAAGCCGTTGAATTCCATAAAAGGCAGCAAATGATAGAATCTATATTTTTACATGGCTCCAGCCTTTTCAAATTTATTTCTAAGTGAAATAGCATCATAAGGCTCGCTATTCCATGCCCTCAAGAGCAAAATCCCATCTATCGTCGTAAGCCTGAAAGTTCCATCTCCAAGCTTCTGCTTATCAACACTGGATTAGATACCCACTCTGGGTATAAGGCATTACAAATGAAGTCATTGTCCTTCAGCTTATCCATCTCTTCTTTGAGTGCGATTGATCTCTGCGGACCTAAGCTGTGGCGTTTCTGTCTCACAGGAACGCATTTGGGATTGATGTTTAACGTGTGCTCGATATCCCTAGCGAGATGCCACACATGTCCAAGTGCATCTAAGCAAACACATCTAGGTTCTCCCAGAGGAAACCAACCAACTCCTTCATCATACATGCACCAAGTTGAGATCCACCTTCAGGACCCGATTTGGATCATCCTGGCAAACTGGAACAGTAATTGTCAACTCGGCTAGAGCTGCTCGTCCATTTTCTGGCTCTTTTCGTTAGTCCATATCACCGCAGAACCGACTGGGTTGGCCGAGCTGAGGTTCAGGCTGTAGTTGATATGCATCTAGAGCTTTTATGCGGAGGGTACCCTCAACATTTTTTCCTTTCCCCTTTTGCCTCACTTCCTTTAGCTTAGCGACGTAACATTCGCGGCCAACCACCTGTTCTCCTTGCACAATTCCTACTATGTTCTCCGTAGGGCACTTCATAGTTAAGCACCAAGGAGCGATGGCCGCTCTAAACTCAGCCAAGGCTGGTCGGCATAGAAAAGCATTATAGGCTGAGTAAATATCCAACACCAAAAAAGGCACGACCTGTACTTGCTTATGGTCGCCCTCGCCAAGTACCACCGGTAATTCTACATGTCCAATCGGCTCTGTAGCCATCCCATTGAACCCCTGTATTCGAGATTTACAAGGTTTCAAATCCTTCTCCTCCAACATCATTTGACCATAAGCTTTTTTAAACAAGATATTAACTAAACTCCTACAGTCAACAAGCTGCTTCCGAACAATAGCAGGATCAATCGTGGCTATGATCATGAGTGGATTAATCGTTGGAGCTTCCACTCCATCAGCATCTCTATTCTAGAAAATAATATTGTCATTCATCATTCTGCAATGTTTTGCCGGAGCCCCGTCCTCAACAGCATAGCATCTTTCCCTCTCTACATTCTTAATAGCGCCAACATATATGTCCATCTCAACTAGACTCTTAATGGTTGGGTGTGGCCTACCGATAATTGTATTAATCACCAATCGTTTTTATAGCCGGCTGAATGCATCAGTACTAGGCTTAGCTTTCCCCCACTAGGAAGACGGTCCAGGGACATTAGAGTTCCTTGACAGCCATCTAGTGGTATTTCACATACTACTGTAACCTTTTCTTGCAAATCAACTCCTCATTCATATCCTACAAGTGTACGCACTCGTTGGTATTGTGACCGCGAGTTTCATAGAATCTGCGAAACTTGCCTGACTTTCTTTCCTTCTCAGTTGACTCTCTTGGAGATGGCTTTCAGTATTGCTCAATGTTTTGAGTCGCTAGGTAGATGTTTTCTATCGAGTTTTTCAGTTTAGTATAGCTATTGTACTTAGGAGTACTAATACGATTCATGTTATCTAGCTTCTTCCTCTTAGCCCCATCATCGTTTCGTTTTCGATTACCAACATTCACATCCGTACTCCCAAAGCTTCATCCATATTGCTTTATGGAAATGTTGCTTTGTATCACTTCAGTCGAATTTCAAGCACCAGTCCTCCATGGACGTTTCTTCGCTTCCTCCATGCATAAGTATTCATTAGCCTTTCTATAGAAAGTATCCATCATTGATGGGGACTTCCTTTCCAACCATTCCCCAAACTCCGTATCAAGATGAATCCCCCCTGATCAACGCTATCGGCACTATGTCATCCTTGGGATCTATAACTTCTATCATGGCCATGTGGAATCGATTCAAAAAATTCTTCAGTGACTCTCCCTCGGCTTGAAAGAGGTTTGATAAAGACATCACATGCTTCAGACATGCAGTATGTAAACAGAATTTTTCTACAAACTTCTTCGATAACACAACGAAAGATGATATAGACCTCGGTGGAAGTCGAGTGAACCATATCATAGCTGCTCCTTTTAATAAAATAGGTAAACAACAGCATTTCACGGCATCAAAAGCTCTAGCTGAATCCATATACCATATGTATCTCATCAAATGTAGCTTAAGATCCGTTGTTCCTCCATACAATGGCATAGTTGGCATTGCGAATCTCTAAGGGTATCTCCCACGTAGAATGTTCTCTGTAAATGGATATCGATTGGGAGAGGTACACCATTCAGCGCTGCTCCTAAAATAATTTTTGCTAGCAAGTCTCCTGACTATCCTCCAAGAAGTCCAAGTCAACAGGTTTGACTGAACGATGGTAATCAGGCTTCGCTCTGAGTGTTCATCCTGGCAAATGCTCTTAGTTTGGCTCTCGAAGCCTTGGTTCTCCAACCTTCAGAAGATCCATTTGTCCAGCAGTCCCCTCTATTTGATTCGTGTGAGCAATATCATTAGCAATAGCACGATTGTCCAGATTCTGACCACCAACGACGCATCCCGAAGCCAAATCCATGCAGCCTTACAGAGATGGGCTCTGAGCCTACCATTAGAGGGGTCGGTGTCGACCGCTAACCTTGGGTCGGTACCGATCCCCAAATTTGAGCCTGGGGCTCATCCTCTTCCTTGGTGAGATGTTTCAGTGGCATTCTGAGTCCTCTTCTACATCCTGTCCCTCCGCATAGATGATGAGGAACTTTCTAACTAGAATTCCTTCTACTCCTTTTACAACTATTTTGAGTTAGCTCATTCAACAGTCTCAAGGTTTGTTGTATCGTTCGATTTATCTCATTTAGACTAGCTTGGAATATATCTTCCATTTGCTTCATCTTCCTATCCATCTCCATTCTGGTCACAATGTCAGTTGGAGTCTGGATCTCCGTTAGAGTAGGTTGGACAACTCCATCTCCATACCGAGGATTCTGATTCTCGGCATCAATAGTAGCTCTAGAATTGGCAGAACGGTCTCTTCTTGATAGGGCTATGGCAGAAATCTTCTAGTAGATATTTGCAAATCTAAGTTGTAGAATTCAAAGGTAGAGAAATTGGATCTATCTCTTGGATATAGGAAATCCTATAGTAGATGTTGGATCCAAGCAGCTTGAGAATTTCTTTCTCAGTGAAAGCACCAAAATGTTTAAACGAAAAATGACACAAACACCCAGAAGTTTATGTAGAGAATAAAATATAAAGAAATGTAAATGAAAATGAGAAACAAACAAGACATGATCATTTACAGTGCTTCGACAAAGCAAGGCCTACGTCCACTTTAAGATTTTATTGCTTATTACTGACTTGGAGGTAGAAGTTCTTAGGGGTCGGTAAAACTCCAACACTTAGATTCTCAAAATTACAAGAATATAGAGTAGGGAGAGCTAGAGCTAAAAGATCCTCAAAAATGATCCCTACCCTCCTATTTATAAAGGTGGGGAGCCAAATATCTGGGACAAAATATCTCCAAGCCATTATCCATGATTTAGACTAATTCTCCTACAAAGTAGGTGCCAAATCATCAGGAAGTAAGGGTCGGTATCGATCCCTAAGATGGCCACATTGGTTGACTTCAAGTCTTCATCTTGACTCGTCTTATTGTTAGCTTCATGATTCCATAGTTGTTTGCACCAATATTAGCTAGTTTTTGGGTCCAAATGATGGAGTTTAGAAGAACAGAGTTGCAGTTTCAAGTGTTCGTGGAGATCGATGGAGAATTACATTGAACCAACAAAATGACACTGGTAATATGCTTTTGGCATCAAGAAGAGGCCATGGGTAGAAGATAGGGTCCACCTGAGGTGGAAGCAGGACTCGGTACTGACCCATAGAGTGCAGTCGGTACCGACCCTTAGATTTGAGGGTTTCTAGGTCCTTTTGGGTTGAGTTTGTAACACCTCATATTTTTAGTAACATTATTTAGGATATTTAATTAGTTAAATAAAATAAAATAATGTAAGATGATTAATGGATTGAGATTTGTGATTAAATAAGGGGTAGTCGTGCCATGTGAAATAAGTAAACTAAAGAATAAAAAGGTTAGGAATTATGCAAGGGCAAAATAGGAACAAGGCATATTCTTATACCCTAAACCCTTTACCCCTCAACATTCACGTTCATTTCATTTTTTTTCACAATTCAAAAATACAAGTTAAGGCCGGCCACCATTAGGAAAGTAAAGAAGAAGAAGAATTCAAGAGGAAGAATCAAATCTCTAAATCAAGAACAAATCTCACATCCTTAATCAAAAAGCTAAGGTGAATAATGACTACATCTCATATTTTTGATTGATTTCAGTTTTAGATAAATACCGAAAGTATTTGCAATTGTTTAGCCATGTTTTGAATGATAAATGGATATGTATATACTTGTTGATGATTTAGGATATTTTTATATGCATTTTATGATGAGAATTGATTTATAAAACCTATTAAATGACATCCAATTGCCTTGAGAATTTAGATTTAGATTAGAAATGATAATTTAGAAATGGGTTTCAATTTTCATAATTTTCTGAATTAATGTGGATTTTATATGAATTTTCTAGTGAAAAAAAATGTTATTTTGGGTTAAAAGTTAATTACGGCCAAATTATAGTGGCTTGGGGTCTGAAATTTATACATGTAAGAAAACATATAAAAAAATGATTTTTTAGAATATTTGTAGAATTTTCCCAAGTGTTTTAATGGATCATAAAATTATCTAAGGTATGAGACTTAAATGTTTTATATATTTATAAAAAGGAGAAGGGGTATATTGTAAATAATTCAAATATTTATTTCTGAAAATTGGCAGTACTTTTAGGAAAGAAAAATATGCAACCAATCATAATTTGACAAACAAGGCAGGTTGGGTACAAAGAAATAGTTTAAAAGTCAAATCTACATGCTTTTTCCTGTTCCAATGTTTTCGGCACCAGGTTCCGACTCCTTACCTCCACCTCCGACTCCATCGAAAGCAATGCATATGGTATCGGATACTTGGTACGTAGTGAATTGGAAAAGGGCGAAAGGCATTGGGACGAAACAAGGGGTTCCGAAGGGGTTGAAGCGGCACTTTGCTTTTAAATGAAAATGCACCGGCTTTGCTTTCGACTGAATAGCTTTCGACTTGGTCTGCTTTCCACTGGGTCAATGATTTTAAAAAAGAATGGTTTTAAGAGGTTGCGCCTTTGTTTCTAAATAACTGCTTTCGACTAGGTCGAAGCCCCTGACTGCCACTTTTTACCTTTCAACCCAGATTGGTTTCGAAAGGGTTATCTTGTTTTTAAAACCAAGCCGCTTCTCCAATGCTTTCGAAGGGATGGTTTCAACACCATCACTTCTTTACTTAGGAATGCTTTCGAAAGAGATGTTTTCGACTTAAATGTTTTAATGACCCTTCTACTCTATAAAAAGTATAACCCAAATGGTTTTGAAAGAGATGGTTTTAAAGGTTTCAAAAGGTGTTTCCACATGTCATAAAATTGAACCCAATGCTTTCAAAAAGCTTGATGTTTTAAAGCGTTCGGAAGGTCTAAAAGGAAAGGTTTTCCAATGGTTTCGAATGGCAATGTTTAAGTGTTCTAAAGAGGATGTCTAAGGTTTTAAAGCTTTCAAAGGAGATGTTTTTCAATGCTTTCGAAAGGATAAAGATAAATGGTTTCAAAAGGTATGATTTCAAAAGATATGTTTTGGCCTTTGGCCTAAGGTTTTACTTGTATTGAAAGGGATGATTTCAAAGGTTTTGAAAGAGGTTCTTTCAATGGTTTCGAAAAGGTTGTTTAAAGGTTTTAAACAAAGGTTTCGAATGAGTTGTTTTAGGCAATATAGCCTAAGTGTTTTTTAGTTAAAAAGGGTTTTAACTTATTTTGGAAGGATGGGAAATCCTTAATAATTTCATCAACATTATTTTGGGTAAAGTATATACAACATGGCAAATATCTTAGAGTAAAGCAAAGAGTATATTCTCCTTGTATATGTATGATTTAAAGGTTTAAATCATTTTGAAAAGGTTTTCAAGGAAAAATTTAAAGGGTAGTTAACCCTAAGAAAATGACTCAGATTTGAATACCAGATGGGACTTGTGTGGGGTCGCGCCCTATACTCATTAGCTATTAGCCCCTGGCTAATTTAGTCCAAAATTCCAATGTGTAGGGCTTTGTCAGAAGTAAGACTAAAATTATGTTACACACAGAAAGGAATCTAAAAGGGAAAGACGGGTTATTGGTAAGCCCGCAAAACCATTAGGATCTGATAGACCTGGAGAAGTAAGTAAGGACAGACCGTCCAGAATAGGAGTATCTAATAGATGTTAGAATTTTTATGTTTTCTGGTAGGCCCGAGTAAGCCAAGGGTTAGTAGTTAGCCAAACAAAACTACAGTGTATGGATAGAAAGTCCAAATGATATTTGAAATGTACATATACATGATATTGCTTTATAGATTTAACCAGTTTTGGATACAGGATTATAAGTTGCAAAAGATATGTTTTAAAAAGGATATTTGTGAGGGGAAACTCGTTCCACTAAGCGGCATGGTCTTACTTAATATCAGATAACCGAGATGTACAGTATTATTCATACCAGGCTTTATGTCTGACTCGAAGTTTATTTTCCTTAAATCCTCCGGTGCTCAAAATTGATTTGAGTAGGCTGAGTTGAGGTTTACAGGTTTTAGTAGGTTGATGAATAAAGCTTCCGGAGATGAGCAAGTGGCTGACGGATAGCTAATTAGCAGTTTTTAATATATTTTGGATTGATTTCACTGTATTATATATATATAGTACTCTGGTCAACCAAGGGGGCATCGCCATATGTCGATCTTGGCATAATATTGTAATAATTATATTTTATCTGAACCTGGAAAAGCAATGGGATTATGTAATTTGAATGTGAAACATGTGCCTTGAAATGAAATCAGAAAAATATTGTTTTTGAATCTGTGATTTTGTTTCATATTCATTTGCTTCTGATATTATGAATACCATTAACATAGCCGTATTTAGTCGTCGGAAGTTAATACTATGGATGATTGTAGCAACTGTAGCGCTTAGCTTTGGGCCTCTAGATAGGGGATGTTACAACTTGGTATCAGAGCATAGATTTATAAAAGACCTTAACTAAAAAGATGATTTTTGAAAACATAATCCTAAAGAATTAGAGATAAGATCCGGATATGGGATAATGTTATAGTAACGTACTTGTATTTGTTATACATAAGTATGCGCTCTATCTCTAGTCTCCTACCTCTATTAGGTTATTTATTTGTATCTCACGAAGGTTCGAATGCAGATATGGATTCTCAAAGATATAATGTTAGAGAAGGAAGCACCGCTGCAGATGGAAATGACAAACCTAATACGAGAAGGAATCCAGGTCAGGCACGAGCTGGAAATACCGGTGCTAAAGCCCCGCAAGTTGATATGGGAGCCATGTATCCGTTTTTCATGAATATGATGCAAGTGGGGGTTAGTGCTGGAGTAGTTTATCCTGCTTTGAGTAGGGATATGCTAGGTTGGGAGGAAAACCATTTGTTGGGACTGAAGTTGCCATAGAAGTGGGGAACTAGTTATCGCACTGTGAGAGGATTTTCACAGATTTATGGCTAGTGATGAGCAAAAAAGAAGACTCACTTCGGGGCAGCTTCAAGGAGCAGCTTTATACTGGTGGAATAGTGTGACAGTTAGAGTGGATGAAGGAACCATGACATGGGCTGAATTTAAGAGGAGGTTCGAGGAGAGATTCATGTCTGTGATGGCAAAGTCTACCTTGCTCAGAAAGTTTGCTGAGTTAGAGCAGGGAGAGATGACTGTGTTAGAGTATGCTATAAGTTTTGAGGAGTTAGCAAGATATGGTCATGCCACTGTGGATACCATGATTAAGAGAAATTAGAAGTTCATTATGGGGTTTAAACCTGAATTGGCCAGGCAACATTACCTCATATTAGGGATCCTTGTGACGTTGTTGTAGAGATGGCTCTAAGGCATGAGGAAATTATTGTTTCGGTGGAGAAGAATAAGGCGAAGGAGGTCCAGGTAGGGCAGAGTCAGAAAAGGAAGTTCTTTCCTAAGAAAGGAGCCCAGAAGGGTGGAGCCGTGAAGAAGGGAAAGTCTGAAATTGTCCGTTTTAAGTGCGATAAGAAAGGGCATTATGCGAATGAATGTCGTTCTGAAGAGGCAAAGAAAGTGACTGGAAAGAAGAATGTCAAATGCTTCAACTGCGATCAGATGGGTCATTACAAGAGTCAATGCAAGGAGTCTGCTAAGGATGGAAATGGCAAAGTATATGCATTAGAGCCAGCTACCTCGAGACCCACGGTAGGGGAAAAAGGAAACACAGTGTTGGGAGGTACGCTTATGATTCTTGGTATGGCAGTTAGTGTTTTGTTTGAAACTGGTGCATCACATTCTTTTATATCTTGTTGTTTAGTTGATAAGCTTAACCTAGAACCCTCATACCTAGTTACTTCCTTAAGGGTTGCAAATCCGATAGGAGGGTATGCAACACTTGGGATGAGATGTGACCACCTAAAGTTTAACTTGTTAGGTCATACTTCTGTTTGCAGTTTGTATGTGTTTGATTTCGTAGGATTCGAAATTATTTGGATATGTATTGGTTAAGTAAATACGATGCTAGGATATTTTCCATGATGGGAAAATATCGCTTAGACACCCAGATTGTAGGGAGCAGATGGTATATACCGTAGAAAACCCTAGCTGTGAGGTAAATGCTTCATTGGGTGTTGTGGAAATAGCATATGAGTTGAACAAGTTTTTGTTGCTAGAGAATTCACGGATATTTTTGAACCCGTAGTAGGATTGCCACCGAAATGGGCCATTGAGTTTCGAATAGATTTGGTGCCTGGAGCAGAACCAGTTAGTAGACCGCCAAGCAGGATGACACCTACCGAAATGAGGGAGCTCAAGGTGCAGTTGGTGGATTTGGAAGGCAAGAATTTCATCAGACCTAGTAGTTCACCTTGGGGAGCAACCGCAGTGTTTGCTAAGAAGCTGGACGGATCATTAAGGTTATGTATCGATTATCGTAAGTTGAATGAGAAAACGATAAAGAATCGATATCCATTGCCTAGGATTGATGATTTGTTTGATCAGTTGAGTGAAGCCAAGATATTTTCGCAGTTGGATTTAGCGACAGGTTTCCATCAGCTTAGAGTGGCGGAGGATAGTATTCCTTTGACGGCGTTTAGAACCAGATATGGATCGTACGAATGGTTAGTGATGTCATTCGGGCTGACTAATGGGCCAGCTTTCTTTGTAGATTTGATGAACTGGATTTTACGAGAGCACTTGGTTAGGTTTGTATTGGTTTTTGTAGATGATATTTTGGTGTACTCTAAGGATGAAAGAGAGCATGAAGTTCATCTTAGAGTAGTGGCTGAAATGCCGAGGCAGCATCAGCTAAAGGCGAAGTTCTCGAAATGTCATTTCTGGAAGAAGGAAGTGAAGTTTCTTGGCCATGTAGTTTCATAAAATGGGTTATCAGTGGATCCAGCTGAGGCCGTAAATAGTTGGAAGAGACCAGAAACGGTGACTGAGATAAGAAGTTTTATGGGATTGGCTGGTTACTATCGGAGGTTTATTAAGGATTTTTCGCGGATACCGGCACTAATGACCAAGCTGACTCGAAAAGATGTGAAGTTCATTTGGACCGATAAGTGTGAGGAGGCATTCCAGTGGCTGAAACACTTATTGACTAATGCACCTGCGTTGGTTGTTCCGAAAGGGAATCATGATTTGGTGGTGTACACAGATGCATGTGGGACTGGGTAAGGAGCTGTGTTAATGTAGAGAGGGGTAGAGTAATTGCCTATGCTTCCCGACAGCTTAGACCGCATGAAGTCAGATACCCAACCCATGATTTAGAGTTAGCTGCGGTGATTTTTGCATTGAAGGTGTGAAGACATTATCTTTTGGGAGAAAGATTTGAATTGTATACGGATCATAAGTCGTTGAAGTATTTGTTCTCTCAGAAGGAGCTGAACATGAGACAACAGAGGTGGTTAGAGTTCTTTACCGCTTATGATTTCTGTATTGAGTACACACCGGGAAAAACAACAAGGTTGCAGATGCATTTAGCAGAAAGCATCAGAATGTGGTGCTAGCAATGATAGCTGAGTGGAAAGATTTGGAAGCGTTAGCAACTTGCAGGGTACATTGGAGAACTAAGAGTAGTTCAAGTACAGAAATAGCTTTATTATCATTTTTGGAAGTTCGGCCAGTTATGATCGAAAAGGTTGCTTCTAAACAGCTAAAGGATTCAGTGTTGGCTGAATGGATCCGAAAGCTGAGAGATGGAACAGAGAACGATGACATAAAGGATTTTAGTCTTGACCAGAATGGGTGGTTGAGAAAGAAAGGAAGATTGTGTGTTCCAAATGTGGGAGACATTAGGAAGGAAGTTTTGGAGGAATGCCATCGTTCGAAGTTCACTATTCATACGGGAGGAATTAAGATGTATCAGGACATGAAGAGAAGTTTCTTCTGGGAAGGTATGAAAAGAGATATAGGCTTATGTGTAAGGTAGTGTTTGAACTGCCAACGGGTAAAAGCCGAACATCAGAAGCCAAATGGGTTGCTTCAGCCTTTGGATATTCCAGTGTGGAAATGAGATTCTATTTCTATGAATTTCATTGACGGGTTGCCAAGGTCTAATAGGGGAAATTAAAGCATATGGGTCATTGTCGATAGGTTGACCAAGAGTGCCGATTTCATTCCAATTAAGTCAACCAGAACGACACCTATGTTAGCGAAGTTGTTTACGAAGAATGTAGTTAGACTGCATGGAATTCCTAGTAGAATAGTGAGTGATAGAGATCCTTTATTCACTAGCAAGTTCTGGAAGAGTCCAGGATACCTTAGGTACCAAGCTCAAGGTGAGTACCGCTTACCATCCGCAGACTGATAGAAAGACGGAAAGAGTTAACAAATTCTTGGAAGATTTGTTACGAGCCTGTGTGCTAGATTTTGGGGGATAATGGGAAGACCATCTACATCTAGTCGAGTATTCATATAACAATAGTTATCAGGCTAGTATAGGGATGGCACCATTTGAAGCTTTGTATGGAAGGCCATGCAAATCTCCAGTTTGTTGGTTAGAGACCAGGGATAGGTTGGTTCTTGGTCCGGATTTGGTTATAGAAGCTGCAGAAAAGATTGAGTTAATTCGAGCTAGAATGAAGGAAGCTCAATATAGGCAGAAGAGTTATGCAAATAAAAAACGGAAAGACTTAGAGTTTTCTATCGGAGAGCATGTTTTCGTTAAGGCGTCGCTAATGAAGGGCGTGATTCAGTTTGGAAAATCAGGGAAGCTGGCGCCAAGGTTCGTTGGACCATTTTCTATTATTGAGAGGATCGGGAAACTCGCATATAGAGTAGAGTTACCGAGCAGTTTGGCAGGAGTCCACGATGTTTTTCATGTTTCTCATCTAAGGAAGTGTATTCGAGATACGGAAACTACTATATCACCGACTATGTTAGATGACTTAGACGTAGAGTCGAATTTGACTATAGTTAGAAAGCCAGTTCGCATGGTCGCGAGAGATGAGAAGAGACTCAGAACCAAGACAGTCAGATTAGTTAAAGTCAAGTGGAGCGACGATGATAGAGACTATACTTGGGGGACTGAGAACAGGATGGGAGATACTTATCCTGATTTATTTGATGATATGTTTTACCTTTGATTGTTTTGATGTGTACCTTATTGTAATTTCGAGGATGAAATTCTTTAAGGAGGGGAGTTGGTAACATCCCATATTTTTAGTAACATTATTTAGGATATTTAATTAGTTAAATAAAATAAAATAATGTAAGATGATTAATGGATCGAGATTTGTGATTAAATAAGGGGTAGCCGTGCCATGTTAAATAAGTAAACTAAAGAATAAAAAGGTTAGGAATTATGCAAAGGAAAAATAGGAACAAGGCATATTCTTATACCCTAAACCCTTTACCCCCTCAACATTCACGTTCATTTCATTTTTTTCACAATTCAAAAATACAAGTTAAGGCCGGCCACCATTAGGAAGAGTAAAGAAGAAGAATAATTCAAGAGGAAGAATCAAATCTCTTAATCAAGAACAAATCTCACATCCTTAATCAAAAAGCTAAGGTGAATAATGACTACATCTCATATTTTTGATTGATTTCGGTTTTAGATAAATTCCGAACGTATTTGCAAATTTTTTGCCATGTTTTGAATGATAAATGGATATGTATATACTTATTGATGATTTAGGCTATTTTATATGCATTTTAGGATGAGAATTGATTCAGAAAACCTATTAAATGGCATCCAATTGCCTTGCGAATTTAGATTTAGATTAGAAATGATAATTTAGAAATGGGTTTCAATTTTCATGATTTTCTGAATTAATGTGGATTTTATATGAATTTTCTAGTGAATAAAATGTTATTTTTGGTTAAAAGTTAATTACGGCCAAATTATATTGGCTTAGGGTTTGAAATTTATATATGTTAGAAAACATAAATAAAAAATGATATCCTGGAATTTTGTATAATTTTCCTAAGTGTTTTGATGGATATATAAAATTATTTAAGGTATGGGACTTAAATGTTTTATATATTTATAAAAAGGAGAAGGGGTATTTTGTAAATAATTCAAATATTTATTTTTGAAAATTGACAGTACTTTTAGGAAAGAAAAATGTACAACCAATCATAATTTGACAAACAAGGCAGGTTAGGTATAAAGAAATAGTTTAAAAAGCCAAATCTACATGCTTTTTCCTATTTTAATGTTTTCGGCTCCGCCTTCGACTCCATCGAAACTAATGTACATGGTATCAGATACTTGGTATGTAGTGAATTGGAAAAGGGCTGAAGGCATTGGGTCGAAATAAGGGGTTCCGAAGGAGTTGAAGCACCACTTTGCTTTTAAATGAAAATGCGCCTGCTTTGCTTTCGACTGAATAGCTTTCGACTAGGTCTGCTTTCGACTGGGTCAATGATTTTAAAAAAATAATGGTTTTAAGAGGTTGCGCCTTTGTTTTTAAATAACTGCTTTCGACTAGGTCAAAGCCCCTGACTTCCACTTTTTACCTTTCGACCCAGATTGGTTTCGAAAGGGTTATCTAGTTTTTAAAATCAAGCCGCTTCTCCAATGCTTTCGAAGGGATGGTTTCGACACTATCACTTCTTTACTTAGGAATGCATTCGAAAGAGATGCTTTCGACTTAAATGTTTTAATGACCCTTCTACTCTATAAAAAGTATAACCCAAATGGTTTCGAAAGAGATGGCTTTAAAGGTTTCGAAAGGTGTTTCAACATGTCATAAAATTGAACCCAATGCTTTCAAAATGCTTGATGTTTTAATGCGTTTGAAAGGTCTAAAAGGAAAGGTTTTCCAATGGTTTCGAAAGGCAATGTTTAAGTGTTTTAAAGAGAATGTCTAAGGTTTTAAAGCTTTCGAAGGAGATGTTTTTCAATGCTTTCGAAAGGATAAAGATAAATAGTTTTGAAAGGTATGATTTTGAAAGATATGTTTTGGCCTTTGGCCTAAGGTTTTGCTTGTATTGAAAGGTATACTTTCAAAGGTTTCAAAAAGGGTTCTTTCAATGGTTTCGAAAGGGTTGTTTAAAGGTTTTAAACAAAGGTTTCGAATGAATTGTTTTGGGCAATATAGCCTAAGTCTTTTTTAGTTAAAAAGAGCTTTAACTTATTTTGGAAGGGTGGGAAATCCTTAATAATTTCATCAACTTTATTTTGGGTAAAGTATATATAACATGGCAAATAGCTTAGAGTAAAGAAAAGAGTATATTTTCCTTGTATATGTATAATTTAAAGGTTATAATCATTTTGAAAAGGTTTTCAAGGAAAAATTTAAAGGGTAGTTAACCCTAAGAAAATGACTCAGATTTGAATACCAAATGTGACTTGTGTGAGGTTGCGCCCTATACTCATTAGCTATTAGCCCCTGACTAATTTAGTACAAAATTCCAGTGTGTAGGGCTTTGTCAGAAGTGAGACTAAAATTATGTTACACACAGAAAGGAATCGAAAAAAGGAAAGATGGGTTATTGGTAAGCCTGCAAAACTATTAGGATCAGAAAGACCTGGAGAAATAAGTAAGGACAGACCATCCAGAAGAGGAGTATCTAACAGATGTTAGAATTTTTATGTATTCTGGTTGGTCCGAGTCAGCCAAGGGTTAGTAGCTAGCCAAACAAAACTACAGTGTATGGATAGATAGTCCATATGATATTTGAAATGTACATATACATGATATTGCTTTATAGATTTAACCAGCTTTTGTTACAGGATTATAATTTGCAAAAGATATATTTTAAAAAGGATATTTGTGAGGGGAAACCCGTTCCACTAAGCGACGTGGTCTCACTTAATATCAGATAACCGAGATGTATAGTATTGTTCACACCAGGCTTTATGTCTGACTCAAAGTTTATTTTCCTTAAACTCTCGGGTGCTCAAAATTGATTTGAGTAGGCTGAGGGTTGAGGTTAACAGGATTTAGTAGGTTGATGAATAAAGCTTTTTGGAGACGAGAAGGTGGCTGACGGATAGCTAATTAGCAGTTGTTGATATATTTTGGATTGATTTTGCTATATTATATATATAGTACTCTAGTCAACCAAGGGGGCATCGCCATATGTCGCTCTTGGAGTAATATTGTAATAACTATATTTTTTCTGAACCTAGGAAAGCGATGGGATTATATAATTTGATTGTGAAACATGTGCCTTGAAATGATATCAGAAAAATATTGTTTTTGAATCTGTGATTTTGTTTCATATTCATTTGCGTCTGATATTATGAATACCATTAACATAGCCGTATTTAATCGTCAGAAGTTAATACTATGGATGACTGCAGCATCCGTAGCGCTTAGCTTTGGGCCTCTGGATAGGGGATGTTGCGGAGTTGTTCTAGCATTAGCCTTGCGACTTTGTCTGTGCTTGTTTCCTAGACCCCTAGGCTATCTCTCTATGCTTTCTGCCTCGGTAACTCCAAGTTTGACTCATCCAGGCTCTCCGAATACGGCCTGCTCAAAAGGCTGGATAGCACTAAGTGAACCAAATATCAGAGTATAGATCCATAGAGTTATAAAAATAGCAATATAGTTTATACAAAGCTGAAATAAACTCAAATGAACCGTCTCATGATAGTAAAACAACATTTCCTAGGCTCCACTGTGTTGGACAGCGGAATAAGAAATAGAATATTTATATATAATACGAGAAAGCTCCATCCTACTCATCCTCTGCACTACCACTGTGTATACCTAGACCTGTTATCTAGTCTACTGATGTAAGGGTACCTAAGGTAATAAGAAGCAAATCTTAAAACCTCAAGTCAAACAACAGTTTGATGTGAGAGATAAGTGAATCTCAAAATACTATACAAGTCGATATAGTAAGGAACAAGGGTTTATGAACCATACCCAACTTGTCCCTCCAACCAAAGAGTCAGCACATAATGAACATGTTATGCTTCCCCACAACATCATAAGAGTGTACTACAGCCTAGGTACGATGACAGGTGTGCAGCTACCCCTATCCACAGTACCTATCTCAAGCGACATCCTTAGAGTGATAGACTATGGGAGAAAACAACCAAAGAAAACATAGCATCCATTAAACAATCCTCACCATCACTTAGTATGCCTCAGATATATGATAACTTGTATGACCATTCCTTTTCCAGGGATTAATGGACAAATCCCAGTTTTCAGTGTAATCGCCTTTAGCCCAAAGCTGATACTAGATCCATTCCACTGGTCTAGGGTACATGGATCAATTCAACCGATCGTGGGTAGCCGAACAAATTACCCATGAGCATCCTTATAATAACCCTATAGTAACAAACCTGCTTTCTACGCCGTAATAATACATACATTTAATTATTATAAAATTGTTTGAGTTTGATATATGATAATTATTATTTATGAAAGTGAATATTTATTTAATTGAAAGCTACTAACAAAATATTTTTGTTTTAAAAATTGAATTAAATTAATAAATCCTTTTGGGATAATATATTGCAACTAATTAAAATGTTTTAATTAGTTATAAATATCTAAAAGTGTAAATAATTCTTATATTGTTGAAAAATAAAATAAACAAATATTAAACTGAATAAAATTATGCAGTTTTAGGTTATACTTTGTAAAATGAAGTGTAAGTTGTATACTCTAAGCCCGAGGAGGAGTACAGAAAATATCTCATGACAATATTGGAGAACCTAAGGTAGAATAAATTGAAAGCAAAGTTCTCTGAATGCCATTTCTGGCAGGGGCAAGTGAAATTTCTTGGTCATGTTGTTTCTAAAGAGGGTATCTAAGTAGACCCAGCTAAGATTGAAGCAATACAAAATTGGAAAACGATAGAGACAATTTCAGATATCAGAAGTTTCTTGGGATTAACCGGCTACTATGTAGCGATTCATTAAGGACTTCTTGAAGATAGTACAACCGTTGACCAACCTCACTAGAACACGAGTAAAGTTTATATGGACGGATAAGTGTGAGGAAGCTTATAGGAAATTGAAGGAGCTGCTTATGAATACACCTGCATTGATAGTACTCAAAGGCGGCCAAAATTTGGAAGTTTATACTGATTCTTGTGGCTCAGGCTTGGGTGCAGTATTAATGCAGAAAAGAAGAGTTGTAGCATATGCATAAAGACAATTAAGATCCAATGAAGTCAGATATGCTACACATGACTTGGATTTAGCAGCTATAATGTTCGCTTTAAAAATATGGCGACACTATTTACTTTGAGAAAGATTTGTGTTGTACACAGATCATAAATCGTTGAAGTATTTATTTACTTAGAAAGACCTGAATATGAGACAACAGTGATGGCTGGAATTTCTAGTAGCATATTATATTGAGATCCAATATACGCCTGGGAAAGGTAATAGCGTAGTTAATGCACTAAGTAGGAAGCATCAAGCAACGGTTTCGATAATGACTGCCGAATGAAAGGATATTGAGACACTTTCTATGTGTGAAATTAAAGCTAAAGATTTCATAGCAAATTCAGGAGCAATGTTGGCGAGTCTTGTGGCTAGGCCATCTTTTGTTGATTGGATTGCTGAAGCTCAAAGGAAAGATCCAGTAATACTTAAACTAATTTAGAGGTTGGAAATTGGAGATAAGGGTAAAGATTTGGACAAGTATTCTTTTGATTCACATGTTTTTTTACAAAAGAGAAACAGATTAGTTGTCCCTGATGTAGATGATCTTCATCGAGAAGTAATGGATAACTGTCATCAATCATGGTATACCATTCACCCAGCTGGTAGTAAAATGTATATGGATATGAAAGTCTCTACTATTGGGAAGGAATGAAACGTGATATTGGGAGATATGTGAAAGAATGTAATACCTATCAGCTAGTAAAAGCCAAACATCAAACATCAGTAGCTTACTTCAACCACTAAAAGTTCCCTAATGGAAATGGAATCAGGTACGAGTGAATTCTACATTAGATAAGTATAGTCTATTTATATTAATTCCTATGGAAATATTTTGTTTATTCAGGTATCCATGGATTTCATTTATAAGTTGCCTTGTTCATGAAGTGGTCACGATAGTATATGGGTGATAGTTAATCGATTGGCTAAATCGACTCATTTCATACCAGTGAAGTCAAACAAGACCGCACCATATTTGGAAGAATTATATGTGAAAGAAGTGGTTAGACTTCATGGAGTATCTATTTTTATTGTTTGCAATCGTGATCCTCTATTTTCTAGTAGATTCTGGAGAATTCTTCAATTAACTTTGGGAACGAAGCTGAATTTTAGTACAACATATCACCCATAGACCGATGGTCAAACTAAGCGGGTGAATCAAATTCTTGAAGACTTATTTTGAGCTTGTATGATTAACTTTGGTTGTAATTGGGAAGATCGCCTTTGTTTAGTTGAGTTTGCTTATAACAACAGCTATCAATCAAGCATTAGAATGGCTCTGTTTCAAGCCCTGTATAGAAGGCCTTGTCGATCACCTTACTGTTGGTTGGAAATGGGTGATAAGTTTGTTTTGGGTCCCGATTCTATTAGAGAAGCAACAGAGAAGATTGATTTAATCAGACGAAGAATGAAAGAAGAACAAGATTGACAGAAATCATACGTTGATCGAAGAAGGAAGGAATTAACATATGCAGTTGGAGATTTGGTTTATGTGAAGATATCTCCACTGAAAGGAGTAATGAGGTTCAGCAAATCGGGGAAATTGGTACCTTGTTATGTGGGTCCGTGTCCGGTTATTGAACGTGTTGGAGAAATGGCTTATAGGGTAGCATTACCTGATAACTTCTCTAGGATTTATAATGTTTTTCATGTGTCACAACCGAGGAAGTGTTTGAGGGACACAAAGACAGTTGTTGAACATAGAGACCTTCCAGAGATCAAAGTATCTCCTAACTTGACTTATGTGCAACATCTGATTTGTATAGTCGACTCGGAAGTCCATCAGCTTAGGAGAAAGAAGGTCCCACTAGTGAAGGTGCAGTGGTCTGATAACCGGTCAGATGGTACATGGGAAACCGAGGAGCAGATGATACAGACTTATCCTGAGTTACTGATAGATGCACATGACTAAGGTATGTTTTCTTATCTATTATCTATCAATTAATGGCGTAGAGAGCTAGAGTCTGTATAGCTAGTTATTACGATGATGCAACTTTCTTAATAGAGGAGTCTGTAACAACCCATTGTCGAGAAGCTATTAATTAATAATAAAATAATAATATTTTGGAGGCAAAACAAAGCATTATTATTTTGCACGAGCAAGCTGGTTTTATAGTGGCCACGCCAATGTATAAACTATTACAAGTGAGTGGCAAAGCTACCATAAAACTATGAATTAATACATCAACTAGCTATAACACAGAAGATAGGCAACATGCCTAAACTACTCATCAAGCACTACGTGGAGTGCAAGCATTCAATACTATGCTGCACAAGCAGACACGACACTAAACAAGCACCACACAGGGTGCAAACTAGAATAAACTACAGAAGGCAGAAAGACTTCCATTCTAATTTGCACAAGGCAAGGACTCACACATACCAAATATGAATACACATAGACATGCACAACCAAATTAACACGGGTAAAAAGGCCAATAACATCCAACCATTCATTTAATTCCAATGTCTAAGTTGATCGAGTCATTTCACTTGCAGCAAAAGACCAAAAATTGCACGAAACATATTACATCAAGCAGCTACAACACATACGGTGAAGATGGACCAATGACAAGAAGAGGAAACCCACATATTCCATGGAGATTCAATTACACCAGCAATATGAAAACAATTCCAACCAAAAACCAGAAATTTTAACCAATATAAGTAAATGCTTCATACATATTTCACCGGAAAGATCAAATTCCAAGACCGAAAGGACCAATTTACAAACATTGCATAACAAAGCAAAGGACATTACCATAAGACAGATAATTGCAATGACTAAGCAGCCAATAGCCAAAAACAAGACTACAAGAAAGGTGAAGGACAACAGGAAAAGAAGACCAGCATATAAGCTGAATTGAGGCACAACAACCATCAGCAAATGAATGGAACCCCATTGCAAGCAATCGCCAAGGTCGCTATAAGTGATGCAGTGAAGAATGCAAAGCGTGGTAGCTGAACTACATCCTAAAAACCTTGATACAAGTGTCAATTTGGCATCAAGACCGTAGGCCAAACCATGACATCCAACAATCAAAATAAAGAAATACAGTTCAAAAGCACAAACTACTAAGATCAAGACAACAAGCTAGATGAAGAAGCACATGCCACTACATCAAAAGCAAAGCCCAAATCCAATAAAAAGATTTTATAATATTGGAAGAAAGATAAGGTAGAAGGGCTTGCGACACCTAAACTTGAAGAATGAAATCAGTGGAACAGATCTGAAACTAAATATTAGATTTTGGTGCATGGGATAAGAGATTGGGGAAAGCCTACAATGACGGGGAAAGCTAGGGTTAGGGTAAGGAAAGAGAGAAGATAGGAAGAGAGAGTGAAAAGAAGCGGGATGGAGGTAATTGAAATGAGGAGACGACAGCTGAAAAGAAAAAACTAGAACCCATTGATGTCGATATTTTCTACATTGAAGCTTTTGTAAGATTTAACATGATAATAATAATTAATGAGGTAAGTGGGATTTGAATAAATTAATATGAAGTTAAAGAGATGATTTGGGAATTCAACGGAAAATATTTTATTAAAATGATAAGAATTTATTAGGAAGGGATATTGACTAATAATTTATTTGGTTATTTTAAAATGGGAAGTTATGAACTAATAATTAGAAATAAATTGATAAAATAAAATCTATTGTAGATGATGTTTGAAATAAATGTGTTGAAATTAATATAGATGATAGAGATGATTTTATAATGTTAGAAGAGTTTGAAATTTATTTAGAAATAATTTTTAAATGAAAAAGAAACAAATTTCTTTAATTAATAAAACAAAGCCCGTTACTACACAAGCCTAAACCCAATATTGTTTCATGTAAAATATGAAGGCTAGTAATGTGTTGATATTATTCACATGAAAACAAAGTTAAGAAAAGAAATATTTAGAAATGAAGCAAGCCCAATCAGTTGACCTAAAACTAGAAAATAAATAAAATTGTTTCACGAGAATGGGTTATAGAGTTTTTCAACTCTAGAGATTTCACCCATCTCTATAAATATAAACCAACCCTCTCATTTTAGATATATGAAAATTTAAACTTCCCAGCAAAATTCCATCACATAAAAAACTAAAATAAATACACATTAAATCCCAATAAATCATATATTCAAATCCAAGATTCTTGACAATCGTTTACACCAACCAATCAAGTGAAGCACAAGATGATCACCTAAGTTGAATTGAAGAATTCTTATAGAGAGGGCAAGAAGAGAGAATCAAGGAAGGAGTAGAAACTAGAGTTATCTTTAATTCAAGATGAGTTCTCCTACTCACAACTATGTATGAATTGATTTAATGATCATAATTCAAGGATCAAACACACATTGGAAGTATAGTGATCACGCCTTCATATATGAGAATTGGGTTACATTGTTATAACTATTTACGTATAATTATAGCATAATAGAAGTATGGGAGAATAGGAGAGAATAACGCAAACAAGAGTGCAACCCTTGAAGAATCGAAGTGTAGAAGTCATGAAAGTCATTTTTGACTTTCGGCAATTTAGTCGACTGACGTAGGAGATCAGTCGATTGAGCCTTAATTCAATTGACTAAGCATGGGTTTTAGTCAACTAAATTAGTAAAAAATTCCATCCCAAAAGCAACACTCTATTTCAGTTTACTCCTTAATGGTTTTTGTCGACTTGGATCAGTCGACCGAGTTAATGTTTCAGTCGATTGAACTTGTATATTTAGTTTTTTTGAAATATTTATTTTATTTATTTTATTTTATTTATTTATATTTAATTGCTGATTATGGGTATTTATTCTATATTATCTTATAGTCTTTCTGAGAACTATTATGATGTTTGAAACTTATATAATTATAATTATATATATGGGTGCCACTTCTTTAATAAAATCATTATAGTTTTCAATATATATATGTATATGTTTATATCACATGTGTATACATTTGTATATTCTAATATAATTATATTCAGCAGTATGTATATTATTATTTCCATGTAATGAGAAATTTGAATAAATGGATAACTGATACCATCTGGTATGGAACTTTTAGTAACACTTTTTCTATATTTATCGGACTTTTTGCATTGAGATATTGAATGGATTGAGTGCAGTTTATATGCATTGAATAAACATACTAGTATGACACGGTGGTATAGGACGCCGATGTGATGCTTATTCGTTTATTCAATGTATATAGATATCACTCAATAGATAGGAATATGAATATGATTTATACTTATGTGAGGTGATGCTTGGGGTAGAACAAGTGTATATGATCTGGGTAGAGAAAGTGTATGTGCTCGGGATAGAGCAAGTTTGTATGCTCGGGGTAGAGCAACTTTATATGCTCGGGGTAGAGCACAGTTATGGAAGTTGAGTTATAGGGTATACCCATATATGTATATATAATTTTATAGATATTATCTACTTATCTATCATGAAGTACTCCAGTAAGCTGATTAGGAGTTAGCAGGAACTAGATTGGCCAGTGTCCTTCAAGACGGCCTGATCGTGGAGTTGCGCCCCAGATTTTTGAAACTTTTATTTAAATGATTGATAGAGGGTGACGTAGCCCTAGCCCCTTTAGTCGCGAAGGCTAGTAGTCTATTATCATAGGGGCAGTGATTTGGGTCACGATTAATGCATAGCATAATCTTGTAGTGTGTTTATGACATGCGGTGGATATAGTCACGATACCAGGTTGGTAACTGAAGACTATAGGAGCGGATCTGGGTGGTGTAGCCTAGGGCTCTTGGAGTAAGCGGGGTAGCTGTCAGTCTCACGTTTGGTTCTCCTCTGATTAGTAGATGAGTATGTTTTATATATACCCTCACTAAGTATCTAGCGGGTAATGTAACCCAAATTGATAAGTGATGATTTTACTTGAGACCATGTGTCTAGGGTACAATCGATTCCCATCAAACTATTTTTTAGTTATTTTATATGAATATGCATATATGATATGATGGATTTGATCTATATTACATTTGGTTTTATGGTTTACTTGAGTTATTGATCTATACATATCCGTGAGCTATATTGGGTTTATATTCATATATGACATATTCTTAATCATTATTATAGACATAGTCTGACCTGTATGTTATTTATAATATTCGGATCAATCCGAGAGATTTTATGTGCAGGCACCCAGTGAAGATAGATTTGGATGTGGGCGTTTGTAGAGGGTGGTAGGAGAAATAGGATGATACATTCCCTATTCATTTTGTAGCCTCGGTGATGTATCTATTATGTTGTATTTGGTGATGTATGATGTATTGGGTTAGTGACTATCATTTTGTAGCCCGTTGAACTATGTATTGTATGTAAGTTATATATTATATTTTATTTGCTGCATTTTGACCCTGTGTTCTTTGATATTTATATCATCTGTGATTGTGTACTGTTCATCCTGGAGTCACATGTTTTTATTGCTTTGTACCGAGACCGTGTACATCTGTGGTAAGTATTGTTGATATATGGACATGTACCGGTGTTGGTCCAAGGGAGTATTCACGTGTGTATCACATATCGCCTCATTCTCCGTATTATCCAAAAATATTACTTGTTAACACTCTTGGACAGTGTGGGCATAGAGGTGGGGATGTTATAGATTGCGATAATCCAAGCAGCCTCATAGATATATCTCTATAGATCTTTATACCTAGTATATAGGATGCTTCTCCCAAATCCCTCATGGAGACATTTTTGGAAAGCCAAGCTTTCACTAATTGTAATAACAAAATGTATTGCTGGTTAACAGTAAATCATCGACATATAGAACTAAAAACACGATAGTAGTTTCTTGTTCCTTTCAATATATGCATGCTTCCTCTATGTTCTGATAAAAACTAAACTGTCTGATTACTCTATTAAAATACTTATTCTAACTCCTTGAAGCATGTTTAAGTCCATAAATAAACTTTAACAACTTGCAAGCCTTGCCCTCACTCTCACTGACCTCGAAACCCTCGGGCTGCGACATATAGACGGTCTCTTCTAAATCACCATGTAGAAATGCTGTCTTTATGTCCATTTACCATATTTCATAGTCATAGAATGCGAAAATAACTAGCATTATCAGAATGGACTTAAGCATTTCTACTGGTGAAAAAGTTTTGTTATAATCAATACCTTGAATTTGACAAAATCTATCATAACTAGTCTTGCCTTATAAGTCTGTACTTGCTCATCTGCATTTAGCTTATTCTTAAAAATCCATTCGCAGCTGATGGGTTTTATCCCTTTAGGTATGTCAACCAAAGTCCATACTTTGTTTTCATACTTGGTAATCATTTTGAATTTCATAACTCCAAGCAAAGTGCAGAGTCTTTACTCTACAATGCTTATTGGAATGATAAAGGAGTGTCGTCATCTAAGACGTAGTCCTCCTTCTTGCTATCTACGAGAAACCCATAATACCTCTCAATAGGACGAGGTTCCCTATTAGACCTTCTAATAAGTAGTGTGTTATTGTATACTGATGAATTTGGTTCTCCCACTAGTTCAACCTTTATGTAAATTTCTTGGATCTCATCCAAGTCTACAACCTCATTGTTAATTTTGTTTGATAAAAATTCCTTTTCTAAAAAGATAACATGCTGAGAAACAATAAAATTTTGTTCCTCGGTATTGTAGAAAACATGTCTCGTTGAGTTCTCAGGACATCTTATAAATTTACACAATATCATTCTTTTCTCGAGTTTATTGGGACCAACGTTCTTAACATAGGCTGGACAACCCTACACCTTTAAATATTTGAGTTAGGGTTTCATCCAATGCCACATCTCATATGGTGTCTCAATCATAGATTTAGTGTACATCAATTTCAATGCATGCACGGCGGTTTCTAACGCATATCCCCAAAAGGATAAATATAATTCAGCTTTACTCATCATGGAATGAACCATATCTGATAGGGTCTGGTTCCTTTGCTCTGAAACATCATTGTGTTGCAGAGTATATAGTGAGGTAACCTGAGAGATGATCCGTCATCTTTTAAGTATTGTCAGAGCTCTTGTCCAACATACTTAGCTCCTCGATCGGATCGAAGTATTTTAATCTTATAGTTCATCTGATTTTCAACCTCGTTTTTATATTCATTGAATTTATTATAGACATCAGAGTTGCTCTTCATAAGATACATATATCCTAGTCTTAAGAAATTATCCGTAAAGGTTACAAAGTATGAAGATTTATCTTTCGAAACTTTAGGCATCGAGCCATATACATCACTATGTACGAGACCTAAGAATTTGTTAACTCTTTCATTGCTCCCACTAAAATGGTGCTTGGTCATTTTTCCTTTGAGACACGACTCACACATATCAAATGATTCTAAATCAAATGATGGTAGAAAACCTTCGGTTTTCAATTTGTGCAGTTGCTTCTCACTTATAGGACCTAGCCTCTAATGCCAAAGATAGTTTTATTTACGTAAATATTAGAAGAATTATTCATAGCACAGACATGATTAGTATTAACCATATAAATGCCATTATATAAAATACCATCGCTGGCTTTATTACCATCCAACATAATGTTCTTAACGTTATTAATATAGTGAAAAATATATCTAGTCTCAAACAATCTAGACACAGAAATATTACCAAAAATAAAGCATTTTACATAGTAGCAATTATTTAATATTAAAACAAATCCATTTGGAAAAGATAAATGATGATCTCCAACCGCCATTGCATCTACCAGAGATCCATCAATAACTTAAAACCTTATTTCTCGCTATGCCACATGACTTCTCCGTAATGACTTGCGGATGTGAGTTCCAGATCCAATATCTAAAACCCAAGATAATTTATTGATTGAAAAACAATTTTGAATCATAAATATACTTATAGGAGCATCAGAACTATTATGTTTTTTCTCATTTACAATCTTCAAGTACTTCGGACAATACTGTTTCCAATGACCCTTCTTATGACAGTGATAATATTCAACCTTGTCAGTTAGAGCAGTCTTCCTATTCTTCTAACTAACCCCTTTTCCCTTCTCTGAACCATTTGAAGATAATGCTTTACTCTTAATCACAAGCACTGCACCTTGATCCTTGGATAAAAACTCAGTTGATCTCAACATATTATGCAGCTTCATGAGGCTTACATTCAAGTGGTTCATATTATAGTTTAAGATGAACGGCTCAAAATGTAGAGTAAGAGACCCTAAGATCAAGTCCACTTGCATCTCGTTGCTTGTCACCAAGTCTAATTGAGCAAGTCTATCAATATAGCCTTTCATCATTAAAACGTAATCGTCCACTTTCATGCTTTCGATGACTTCGTGTTAAATAGCTTCTTCATAAGTTCATACCTTGCGAAATAAGATTGTTCCCTAAACAAAGCTTTAAGGTTATCAAAGATCTGATGGACATTCATGTTTTCGTGTTGTCTATGCAATGGTTTGTCTAACGTAGACATCACGTAAACTTGGGCGATTACAAGGTCAGCAGCCTATTCGTTATAAGCAATTTTGAGTTCAAAGTCCACATTTTCAGTAGGTTTAACCCTTAGAGGTTTTATTATCGATGATCATAAGCATTCGTATGCGAATCTCAATCACCCTTAGCCAGTCTATGTAGGTAGGTTCGATGAGATTGTCATCTTTAGAAAACAACTTGGATGTTGACATTTTTTACAAATTTATTAGATTATAACGTTGATTATAATAGATGTTTTTAGAATAATAGAAAGGTTAAACATTACATTTCATTTTACTAATAAGCTCCCAATAGTCTTTTATGTTTCTCAAAACCCTAAGATGAAACATAGAAGTCTTTCGACTTCAATAGCAGGTGTTAGGACCCTTTTTTGAGATTCTAACCTTGAGTTTGCTCAACAAATCACAAGCTCACAAACGATGGATAACAATTTATCAGTTGTATCATATATAACTTCTAACCCATGGTATTTGTCCTATTCTTACTTTAACCCTAAGTTTGCTCAAAATCGAAAGAGATCATTCACTCGTACCTACCATTTCATAATGGCCTTAGTATATTTACCTTGAGTTTGCTTAACAAATACATATAGCTATCTTACCTTATATTCTATATATTAATAATACTATACATAAAAATCTCTAGCTTGAGTTTGCTCAAAACTAAAGAATATGCAAGTAATTTATTACCATATAAATGGTAGATGACAACTAATTATATTAAAGGTTCATAATCTTTAATATATTTAATTGAGTGATATCGACTTATAAAATAATGTATTTCTTATGAAATACCCTCGTAATTCAAGCGTTAGATACATCTGAAATTATGGTATATGTACTATATGTATGTATTTATTCCTTAAATCTAATTAGGTTTCTTATTTTTCCACATTTTATTATACATTCATATTATATAAGTTTAATTTATTATATAACTTTTACAATTTGATTAATTCATATAATAGTCTTATGTATAATCTTATATTAATATTATTAATTAAAGCTTATTAATCAATCAATTAATTAACATTTCAATTAATCTATATTTTTCAATTAAACATTTTATATTGAATATTTATAATATAACATTTATAGTTACACATATATATCTTTATACATATGTGTTATAATATTTATTAATTAACATTTAAGTTATTTATTTACTGAAACAATTTTAATTAATTATTTTAATTTCAAAAATTTCATATATGCTTACATCGTCCTAAACAATTCGAGATAATGTACCATATATAACTATATATGCCATGTAATTTAATTAATCAACTATTTAATCAATTAATTTAATTTGTTAATCTAATAAATAATTAATTAATTTTCAAAATTAATTTATAAATTTTCAAAACAATTTTGAAAATCATATTATAACATTTGTAATAAGTTTCTTATTTTATATTTAACCTTCTAAAGTTAAAATTTTATTTTAATTTCAAAACAGATTTTGATATTTAGCACATTGCCCAAATTCAAATTGGGCCTTTCATATTAGGGATAACCTTTTGGGCTTGCTTCACCTTTCGGTTCAGGTCAGTATTCTGTTAGGGCTGGGCACTTGATTACACAAACCCAGCCTAGACACTACTTTCTTAGATATCTTACTAAATGGGTAAGCTGAATTAATTGGTCCTTATATTATTAATTTGGACCGCATAAGCTATTAGGCTCTGATACCATTGTTGGATATAAGCAAGCACGTAGTGGGTTAAATGAGTAAATTTAATTATTTTTTTACTATTTTAGATCTTATTGGATCTAGTAAGTCTTAATTGATTTAAATATAATCTAAATAAATTTTAAATAAAATCATTACTTTATTTGATTGATTAATAAAAGAGTTTTATTTACACAAGTATATCATATACACATATATGTGTACTTGCATGTGCAACATATATAATGTACATAGTTTAACATTCTTGCATCTAAGTTCTGGGATTCACACTACAAAGGACATTTTAGCCCCTCTATATACATATTTGATGTCGGCAATATAGTATTAAGACAATATAGAACATGCATATATTTATATTTATGTGTGTTTGCATATATTATAAAATTAGTCATAATTATATATACACATATTCAGATGATTATTTATAATTTAATATAAAGTAATTTCAAAACTAAAATTAAAATCTTTTAAATTTCAAATTCCAAACTACATCTAGATTTAAATTTAAAATTCAAATTCAAATTCAAATTTTATAAATAAATTATTATATCATATTTATATAAATATATTCAAAATAATTTTTTAGAAATTTGGAAATACATATCAACATATTTTAAATTATATAATTCAAAATCTTTTATATATTTTAATATTATTATATTATAATATAAATATTTATATACATGCTTTTATTTTCGACCATTCAAAAGTTTAAAAAATTAATTTTTTAATAAAGTCCTATGGATTTAAAGTTAGTTTTTTAATTAATTAAAATTTAGTACAAAATTGGTCTTTTTTTACATGTGAAAATCATATTATGTTTTATGTACTATATACATATATATTTATATTAATAATTTATTGATTGATATTTTGAATAAATAAATATATTTCGAATTAAATAATTGTATACGTAAAAAAATCCATTTTCGAAATGATATGTATACAATAATTTTTTTTAAAATTTCTAATATACATATACATATATATTTACATTAGCTACAAAAATTCAATTTTTTTTATTTAAAATACATTTTAAAATTAATATTTAAATTCATTATTTAAATGGTCGAAAGTTATATGATAAAACATATACATAATTTTTTTAATATTCACAATTATATATATAAAGATTCGTGATATAAATTTAACCTATACATGCATTATATCATGATGATTACATATATATATATATATATATATATCATTGTAAAAAATTACTTTAACTATAGCCTTTTTGTTACACCTTGAATGTTGTTTGCATAAAAAATGGACAAACACCTCCAATCGATTTTTCATAGTAGACTAAATGAAGAAAAAAGAGCACAAAAAGTAAAGTACACTAGGGTTTATAGTGGTTCAGCCATAATGGGCATACATCCACTATTTATTTTTATTCCTTTCTTTCATACCTTTGATATTACAAGTAATTGATAAAGAGTACAATGACTTATAATAGAAAATTGTGATCTGGATGCCCTATGTAATTGATTCCGTAGCTTGGAGTCTTATAGATCCCAAAAGTCCTCCTTTGAATATTAAATGCTTGGATATTTATAGAGGTGAAAAATGAGGTGTGATTGATCCGAAGAGAGGAAGTTTCCTTGTATAACTCGTTTAGATTGAATATTCCGGAATATGCTGAACGTGACTAATATTTTCCCAATATAGGTAGATTTTGTTCCATATATAGGCTTCTCGGTTCAGTTGGGAGCTCTCTCCACGGTAGGCTAGTTCAGTGCAAAGTGTATATGGACACATTGTTGGCTAAGTTTATATTGCTTCAAATCTCTTTAGATTGGTAGGCTCTCTTTGGGCTTGGCTCGGTATGGGTATTCTTCCTTGATCCGGCATTGGTTCGGTAGGTCATTAAGGTACATGGCTCGATGGGTTACCAAAGTACCTAGTTTAATGGGTCTCCTTTCACCGAATAAAAGATTCAATCCGGTGCATATGGTACCAAACAGAAAATTTGGTTCGGTGCTTGGGCTACTGAACAAAAGATTTTGTTCAGTGCTTGAGCTACCGAATAGGGGAGGAGAGACCATGTTTCTCTCCATTTCTCTATGTTTTCTACCTTGGCTCATCCTCAGCCTTGCTTTCAGCCTTGCCTTTTGATTGTTGGCTCCGTAGGCAAAATTTCACACAACACTTGCCCACCAAAGCATGCCTTGTAAATTACGAGGTGGGCTTTGTTGAACATGCTTTTGAACGAATACTTTGATGAACACATGTAAATTCCTTTCCTTTTCCAACCTGGGTTGATACATCTACCCTTTTAATTTAATTCATGTCCCGGTTCGGCATCCATATGGCCCGATGGTAGATTTTGGGTTGGTCCGACTTATTGTTGGTTCGGCATGGGACTAGTCTAGCTTGTTGTTGGTTCGGTATGGGACTGGTCTGGTATTGGTTGTGGCTCCACCCCAGGCTTTTAAATCTCCCCGAGATGGCCGAGATGAAAAATCCGAGATATCAGCCAAAATCCGAGATTTGGCAGCCTATTTAGTTATAAGTGTTTTAAATATTGCCCGAGATAGCCGAGATATTTTCCCGAGATATTGGCCAAAATCCGAGATTTAAAACACTGCTCCACCCCTATATAAGCTACAGTACCTACCTCCACCAAACACTTGTGTTCACTTTTCTAAACCCCAAAATTTTCTTGACCCTTCGACTCCCCGAACCACCATTGATGTGTTCTCCCTCCAGGCCTCCGATCTTATTCCAACTTCAATTCAAAACTACCTCGCGATCTGGTGAGCATCTCCTCTTTACCTTAGCATTCATATCATCGATTCGTAAGCCGTAATCATGTAGCTTGACTATGTTAGGCTCTTTTCCTAATTCGGAACTCAGTTTAGGGCTAAAGTGGTTTGTGCGGTTGCCGAAAAGAAGTGGGTAGCCGAATAGAAGTGTTAGAGAGTTTTTTATTGCTCTTTTTTTATAGTGTACATGCATACACATATGCCCACACGTGAACACTTCCATCTTTTGCAATAATGTGTGAGACGATATATTATGTTAGATAGCCTACTTCCTTACTTCTTCTGGAGATCAAGCTTCTTCTTCCTCTGCACCTTCGGGTTTTGTGTAGTTGGGGCATCGCTTTAACCAACCCAGCTCTACTCATTCTATCGTGCATAGATACAGACCGTTTGAACTACTAGTGAACCCAATCGACTCAGAAGCTTCGAGCTTGATCGCCAAACAGCTAGACCTCATTATTGCCACCCATGGTATTCCGAGGGAGGACCTCCAGCTACCTACTTCAGAACAATAAGCATATGCCCTGCCTAAAGAGTATATGGCTTACTCTTGCTACCATTGCACAGCCGGACTCCACCTCCTCTTCCTTAGTGGATGGTTGGGTTTCTTATATACTTGAAAATTGACCCATTTAGCTACATCCCAGCGAATATGATATCCTTGCTAGCTTGTACTCTATCTTTATGAAGGAGTTCTAGGTGCCTCCTACTCATCATCAGATCAGGTTTTGTATGATATAAAAAGTAAGATGGAGGGATCCTCCTTTATTTATCTTTAGGCAGGGAGCAAATTCAAACTAGTTGAGAATATGTACTCCAAGTATAGTATGTTTAAGCTGGAGTACTTCTTTGTCTGAGACAACTCCCCGTGTTTCCGTCAATGGCACTCGGGATAAAAGTTTCTTCCTCCTATTTTCCTTTCTTTATTGTTCCGAAAGAATCTCATATTGGAGGCTAACTTTTCTTTCTTTGGATTTCCTTTCAGGTCTAGTGAGAGCAGCAAATGGAGGTGACCTGGAAGAGATGTTTCATAGATTATAGTGAATTCCGAAGGAACTCCAAGAGGTTCCCCAGTTTGTTACCAACGATAATTTGAGGTAGCTTGGACTGTTTGCAGTCGGTCGCTCGATTAGGAGAGGTTGGAAAATTTCTACATGGAAGCCTGCCAAGAAATAAAAGAAAAGGATTTAGCTACTGGTGAAACAAAGTGACATGCCTTCCTCTCGGCCCTTTATTTCTAGTGCCCACTTGACAATAGACCCATATGGTGCCGCTAGGGCTGTAAATCGAACGAACCGGACCGGACTTGAAGTATACCGAATTCAGACCGAAATATAATTCGATCGGACGAGTGCCCGACTCGATTAAATACCGGATATCCCTTAGATGTTTGAACTCGGTCTGTAAAAAATTTGCACAGCCCGTGTCCTTCCCGTTAAACTCATTCGGACATGACGAGCTCGGACGGTTCGGACGGACTACATGGTTTCAAAGGAAAAATATTTATTTGGCAACAAAAAAGCTACAATATAGCATAGGTTAACAATAATAGTACTGGATACACATTCTGGATATGAAATGAAATGCATGCAGGCAGCATGCTTAAGCCAAACAAAAAAAAACATGTTTCAGCAAGAAAATATTAAGCCAACCAATGCTTTCAGCAAGCAGACTACAAAAAATATATTTAAAGCTTACAAATGTCTTTTACATTACAAAAAGCTCAAAAAAGAAAATATATATGAAAGGACTTGCTGCAAGCAAATATTAGTTAATCTTCTAGCTAACAAAATGTGGAAATACTTGCTGCAGCAAAGCAAATATCATTCCAAAATAGTCTCCCAACTTCCTAAGTATATCCAGTAATAACTTCTACTACCTACCTCTACCTGAGAAAGAAAACAAAAAAGAGGATCCATTAGTATAATTTATATTAAACTTTTTATATGCAGAACCACAATACCACTCAAACTAGCAAATACTGTCAATTTTGCACATGTTAGGTAATAAAAAAAGATGCAGAACTTACATTATCACTTATCAGTGACCTGGTTTTCATTTTCATTCAATCAAATGTGACAGTGTTGGATAACCCTTCTTCATGATGCACCTTATTACAAAACAAGAAGAAATAGATAGTAATTACTAATTAGTAAAACATGTTTATCATATTTTCAAAAATTTGAGCATCTTTATTATTATAACAGCATGAACATTATGTATTTTGCTAAATATTTGTATGCAAACAACTGCATTTTACCTCTTTCAGTGAATATTTTGATCTTAGCCAGTCGCCGCTACATATTAAAGCTTCCACTGTTACAGGATTCAAAGAACTCCTAAACTGATCAAGAACTCTACCACCAGCACTAAATGCAAATTCAGAAGCAACACTGCTGATTGGAATAGAAAGTATATCCCGTGCCATGCTTGATAATATTTTATACTTTGAAGCATTCAATTTCCACCAATCCAAGATATTAAAGTCTAAATCAGTACATTTATGACGAGTTTCCTTCAAATATACATCCAACTCCGATTCATTTGGTTCTACAATGTCTAACTCTTCAGCCCAAATCTCAAACTCAGATCTACTTTTGGTCATCAATCTATCATTGTATTTAGAGCTAATTTCTTTTTTTCTTGTAGAATTCATGTTCATTGTAGCAGTCAACACATACTCTGAATATAATTCTTGCAGGGAAGAAATAATATATTTAATGTTTTGGCCTGATTCAACGTTCGAATAGATCTTTGGAAAGCAAAACTCAATTAATTTCATTTTATATCTAGGATCTAGGATGGCAGCAATTGACATTAATAGATTACATTCACCCCAATATTTGTCAAATTTGATCTTCATTTTGTTCACCATTTCACTCATATAAGAACAACCTTCGAATTCAACCACTTTATCATTCAAGGTTTGCTTAATTTTCCAAAGTTCAGGAAGAAATAAGTTTGAAGTGGGATAAGAAGTGCCAAAAAATATTGGAAGCTTCACTAAAAATTTCTAAAATTTTACATACCGACTCGGCTTTCTCCCAGTCTAATTTAGAAGGAAGCCAAGTATAAGACGGATCTCTTTCTTAATACATAGAAAACACCTTTTTAAATTGAATGGCACATTCTAGCATTTCATATGTTGAGTTCCAACGGGTAGGAACATCGAGGACTAAGCGTTTAGAGACCGGAAGTTGTAGTTGTTTAACAATATCCATAAACTTGTTCAGTCGTTGAGGGGACATTTTAAAATACTTCACACTTTCTCGAATATTTTGTAACACACACTTTATTTCGCTTAATCCATCCTGCACCATTAGGTTCAAAATATGTGCACAACATCTAACATGAAAAATCTTTCCCTTGAAATAGAGCCTACCCTTTAATGAAAAATTCTCTTTAAGTGTTCTCACGGCTAAATCATTAGAAGATGCATTATCAAGTGTTATGGAAGATACTTTATTTTCTATCTCCCAATCCAAAAGGCATGCAAAAATAGCATCAGCGATTGCAAGACCAGTATGTGGTGGAGGTAAACAACCAAAGTTTAAAATACGCTTTTGTAACTTCCAATTCGAGTCTAAAAAATGACATGTAAGACACATATATCCTATAGTTTGATTTGATGTCCATAAATCGGTTGTCAAACTAACCCTACCCGTATCCCTTAGCAATTCTTTCAAAATCATCTTCTCATTCTCATATACTTTCATCCATTCACCTTTTATGGTTACTCTCGATATTTTCTCAAATTCAGGATTCAACATTTGAGAATACAAGATAAAAAATTCGTGTTCAACCATTCTAAAGGGATATTCATGCACAATAATCATTGTAGCCATTATTTCCTTAATCTTTGTCTTATCATATTTATAAAGAGCCAATTTTCCAATCAAACCACTATCATTAGATGCTTTATCTTTGAACATATCTTTACCTAAAATTTTCTGCTGTTTTTGTTTCACAATGCGAGCACGACACTTGTTTAAATGTCTTTTAAATGTAGTTGTACTTCCATCCTTAGTAATTGTTATTTTTTGTTCACAATGGATACACATACCATATTTTCTTATCGTGCCATCTTTAGCTTCTTCTGTATGTCGTTCAAACTCAAGCCAAACTTCTGATTTTCTTTTTCGTGCTTTTTCTTCAATCTCTTTAACATCTCGCTCATCTTTAAGATTTGCTTATTCTCCATCTCCTTCTTTCATAGGTTGTCCATCATCATCACCGATGAGTATATCTTGTGGTTGTTTGTCATTCATGTCATCATTATCACCTAAAAATAATGCAAAATTAAGGATGAAACAATGCTAAAGTAATTCCTGATAGCTAAATTATGAAACTGCAGTGAAATGGAAAGTTAATAATCACTGTGTTGAATGGATGAAGATTATCATGCTTTGTTTTGATGTTTAATTTTTTAGTTTAATAGATCTATATACCCCTATATTAAATATAACAGTATCTAATATTAAGGAATGAGTATCAAAACTATCAAAACCTGGAATAAAGATAAAAAACAGTGAAATTTTATTGCTAAACTATTATCTCATCATATCTGTAATTCACGATTAGAGAATAAACATGTTCATAGTTACAAGCTATTAATTAGAAAATGGTAAACTTTTGTTACCAAACACGTTCATATGTAAGAATGATTACCAAATTTATACAAACCTCAAACAAAGATGACTGAAAATTTAATTTTTTTACCAAATTACAGTCTCTTCATATCCACTATTAACAGATATAAAGTATGCATGTTCATTCATATTTATGTTTTAGGAGAAAATGACTATCAACTTCATTGGAAAAAAAACAGTAGGAAAATTAGCATTATTGGCAACTTAAATAAGAAATGAAACAACTATGAAGAAGTGCAAAAACTCCGTGCATAAAAACTATTAACATCAATAATTGCCAAAACTTTACATGTATGATTTGTTTTCTGTGTACTACTGTAACCCAATAACCACATGGATACTCATTATTATACTATATGACAAAACAAAAGACAAATAAAACAACCATTTCTTGTTTAAATTTTGAAATAAAAAAATGAAATATTATGCTTACCAGGAGGTTGTGATGAAGAAGCCATAAAATCACGGTTATAATTAGGTGAGAAGATACAGTAGGTGGACTGATTTGTAATGCTGAACTGAATTAGGGTTGAGAATCTGGACTGATTTGAAACAGTAGGTGGAGTTAAATAAACCGACGATTCGTAAAGAGAAGAGAAGATCATGCGTTTTTTCATTGGGAAAGATGGAATTAGATTAATTATTTGTGGGAAACTGGGAATTGAAAGATAATTATTCAGGTGGAGATTTTCGCATATCTTTCTATGGGAAGAAGAAAGGTCAAAAGTCAGATTGTATATTTATATTTGTTCACGGACTATGCCGGTTCGGACATGCTTTGTTCAAGCTCGGATCGAAATTTTCGAGCGGACAGAGAAATATGTTTGAATCTTGCTCGTCATATATACGGACAGTCTAACGATCGAACCAATTTTCGAGACGAACACGGACGGACGTCGGACTGTCTGGTTTGATTTACAGCCCTAGGTGCCGCTCCTACCATCCTTACGGGTCCAGCGGAGCCAAAATTAGATCCTTTTAGGGTTGAACCTTGTAAAAGTGGTCGACTTAAGGCATTAAGGGAGTGGGAGGATGGCAGCATCTACACGAAGACAACAGTAGAGGCAGGCTCCCATGACAGTAACCGTGCCATTTTCGACCATGATGAAGCGCATTCCTCTAGAAATATTTGTTTAGCTACGCCGCCTAACTCAGAGGTAGACGAGGCCTTGTGCCGTGTTTTTGGTTCTGAGGAGGAGGAAGCCTTCATTCTGAGGAATATATCTTTTTATGACTATCTCCAAGATCCGAAACTTGGGATCGATTATGAGGATTCCGAATCTATAGCAGAAATTCAGCGTCAGTTGGAGACCCATGAGGACCCTAAGGGTTTGTGTAGTTACCACGTGCTCTCACATTTCACATACGCACCACTGCACATTCATGCCACAATCATGTAGTCTCCAAGCGTCTATTCTGGTTTTAATTTGTGGTACTTTGTCATTGCAGGCAGCATGAGCTCGAAAATGGAAAATTGCTCTCTAAGATGAAGCAGATAAGGCCAAAGGTGCCTCCCAAGGATGTGAAAGAAGCAACATCTCTATTCAGGCCCATTGTAAATATCAAGTAGCCGTCGACGGAGCTGAAAATAGGAGAGAGTATTCACTACTTCATAGTTGGGGACATAAGTAGCCAAGGACCCAAGAATAGCTCACAGAAAAGAACCCGCTCCCCCGGTAGCAAATCAAGATCCCACACCCTAGTATAACCGTATAAGTCTCCTTGGTTTTCCTCTTTCTAATTGTTTGATTTAGAATCCTCCAAGCAGCAGGAGAAAACGGATAAAAGAGGAGTGATAATTTTTGCCCTTGGGCAGATAGATAAATGGAGGGAGATCGAGGGGACAACTGTCATTACCGACCCCTCAAATCCATGCTTCGACGAGTTCTAGTAGCCTTATCAACTGAGGGATCCTCTAGCACATCTGCTTGCTGAGGCACCACCCCTCTCTTCCACAGGGTTGATCAAGATTCTTGCAGATGGATTAGGCGACATCAAGGCTTTATTGGACTTCCACAATAGAGTGATCAAGGCAGGGAAAGAGATCAGCAAGAAAAACGTCGATCAAAATCTAATAATCTTCAACTTAAGAAAACAACTACAGCAGAAAGACTTGGATCATAAGCAAGTGGTGGATGCCCTGGAAAGATCTTAGGCTAAAGAGATCAAGAAGCTCAAAGTTGCTTATGTCGAAGAATTGGACCAGTCGAACAGGGAGTGCTCAGACAATACCAAAGCCGCTAAAAAGGAGTACAACGATAAGGCCGGCCAGTTCTTCGATGACTACAAGAATGTCAAGGCCAAATTCACTAAAAAATTGGATGAGATTCAAGCGGTAGCTGAGAAGGTGGAGCCCAGCCTAGATAGCCTAAAAAAGAAAATGATGGAGTGGAGAGCTGTCAGGGTTTCTCTCCAAGCGGAGGTTAAGGTTTTAACCGTGGCTAAGGCTGTTGAAACTTCCAACGATGAGAAGCTACATGCCAAATGTGATGAACTGAACAATCAGCTGGATTAGGTGGAGGCACTCCTGGATGAAATTTATTATAGAATGTTCATGTAGAAGAGTCTGGTATGGATGGTCGATTACCAAGAAGTTATGGTTTCTATCCACAAGCGGCTAAGCAGAGAAGCAAAAGCCGCTAGTGCGCAAGGAGGCCCACCTTTCAACCATGAAGCCATTGATGCTCGCTTCTCTATAGACGAAATGGAAGCATTCCTCCAAGGCTACATTAAATTAGCTAAAGCTGAGAAGGCCTAGAAGGAAGAAGCAGAGAAAAGGAAAAAGGATGGTTCGACCTCTGAAACGGCGATGCAAGGTCATATATTGAAATCGATTGTTTATGCCCCATGCACGACGTTCCACTAAATGTTTTCCACATTTCTTCAGATCCACCAGCCAGAGCCAGCCTTCGGGAACATCTTCTCCTCTAGCTCACATCCAACCTTCTAGTGATAGCCCCAGGTCCTCTAAGGAAGGTAAGATTTTTCTCTATAGTCCACGGGTCACTGCTTAGTACGTCCAAGCCCGCTTGAACGAACCTATGCCTGATTGCCCTCTTTACTTCCCTGTAGGTGGTGAGCTCACAAGAGATCCTACCGGCCTTGTGATTACTTCTGATATTCCACCACCAGGCACTGTGCTCGTTGGCCTGTCAGATCCTCCGACCGGAGAACCTACCATGAGATGATTGCTGCTCTCTAGGAGGAAATTGACATTGAGATCACGGGTGCTCTCTATCCAATAAAGGATTTTGATAGGGAGGAAGCACTGAGGCAACAAGTCCTGCTGAAATATCCTATTGACTTGGCAAGGGTTAAGCTTGAGGCCTACGAGGATCTAAAACAAATAGAGAAGAAACAAGTTGAACTTGATGCAGCTACATTGCTAAGAAGGAAGAGGAGATAAAGGAGGGTGAACATAAGGGCTCGAGGCGTTACAACAAGAAGACCACTTCCAAGTCTAGCTCTAAATGATGCCACATCTATGTTCTATCTGAGCATTTTTCTCTTTGTTTGAAACAAATTCATTTTATATACATGTTTTTTGTATTAAACATTCCCACTCACAGTCGACCAGTTTTGATGTGTTGTTGAGGTCGAGCATGTATTGTTTTATGATGCTTTGTGATTTATTGACTTATAATCATCTGGATGTCTGACAAATATGACTTGAATGCATGATTTTGTATCTGTTATTATCCTTGTGGATTTCAGTTTCGTTTCTGTCTTTTATTGCGTATGATGCAACTCTTATGCGCCTCAGGCGAATTTGAACCGTCAGTCGCCATTTGTTGTCGTCAAACTCATTCGTATAGTAGAGGAGAATCAACTAGGCAGCTGTCATATCCTGGCTGCTGATAAGTCAGGTTCTCCTTGATCCTTTATGAATTTAAGGCCATTGGCAATAGTGAATGCCGGAGTAGTATTACTCTGATTTACTATTGTTAAAGGAAGAAATTAAACCGATCGTCAGCTATGGACACCCGAATATTGATCACTTCAGTCCACCACTGTCAGCTAAGAAGGTTGAGTCGATCGTCAGCCGTGGACACCTGAAATCACTTCGGTCCACCACTGCCGGCTAAGAAGGTTGAGCTGATCGTCAACTGTGGACACCCGATTGAATGGGAATCACTCTGGTTCACTACTGCCGGCTAAGAGTTTTGGGTCGCTCGTCAGCTATGGATACCTGAATAGTGATCTCTCTAGTCTACCACTATTGGATAAGAGTTTTGGGGCTGATCATCAATAGCGAGCACCCACTTGGCGGTTATGTCCTGACCATGGGCTGATCTAGCTCACCATTACCAGCAAGAATTCTGAGGGAAGATAACACGATGATTGAGTTTAATTCCTGAGTTGAGGAGTTAGGTCTTCAGCCTATGCGATATCCCCTCATAGTGTTTATGTTAATCCAATGCATTCAAGTGGTAAGACAAAGCTATGTTTCCTAATGATTATCTGTTGAGACAAAAATTTCAAGGATAGCACACTTTATTAGAATCCATTTTATAATGGTTTCAACTACAAAGCTTCAATACAATGATTATGACAAAAAGTCAAGTAAAATAATGATGGAGATGGTGTGCATTCCAACCCTTCCTGAATATGGCTCCATCTACAATATTGAGGATGAAAGCTCTGTTTCTCAAATCCTTGTAAATGACAAATGGTCCTACCCAAACTGGATCTAGTGCCCCGGTCGAGGAAATATTCTTTTCAGGACCAAGTCCCCTTCCTTGAGTGGGCGGTGTTTGACCTTGGAATATTGCATAGATATCCTTTGCTTATGTGCTTGGGCTTTTAAAGTGGTTTCCTAGCGCCTTTTGTCAATTAAGTCAAGTGACATGTTCGGCAATTCCTCATTCTTGTTTGGGTTATAATAAATCCTCTGGTTTGATGGCATCACTATTTTTACCGACAACATTTCTTCCGACTCATAAGCTAAAGAGAAGGGGGTGTGACTTGTTGATGTTTTGAAAGAGGTACAATAGGACCATAATGCTAGAGGAAGCTCATCCATCCATGCTCCTTTCGCTTTCTCCAGTCGCTTCTTTATGAGAGTTTTCAAAACCTTATTAACTGCTTCCACTGGGCCATTATCCTGCAAGTATGCTACAACTGAAAAAATCTTCCTTATTTCGTGCTGTTGGTAGAAGTCGATGAACTCCTCACTGTCAACCTACAATCCATTATCTGAGATAATATGAAGGGGAACTCCATACCTGCATATTACATTTCAGATTAAAAAGTTTATGACCTTGGCCGTAGAAACTTTAGTAAGGGGCTCCGCTTCCACCCACTTAGTAAAGTAGTTAGCCCCCACAATGTCATACTTAGCTCTGCCTCATTCCATTGGAAGCTCTTCGATCAGGTCTATCCCCCAGACTGTAAAGGGCCAAGGGCTAACCTTATGAGTTAGTACAGTTGGGGGTAGCCTGGGAATTTTAGCGAAACACTGGCACTTATTACACCTCTTTGCATACTTCATTGCATTACGATTCATGGTCGGCCATAAGTATCCATACTGCAAAACCTTCTTCGCCAAAGTCTGGCCCCCATATGGTCTCCGCAGCTCCCTTGATGTATGCCTCTTGATACCTGTTCGGCCTTCTTCCCAGTGATGCATCTCAGTAGTGTGTTCGACTATTCTCTCTGGTACATCCGTTCATCCTGAATAACAAAGCGGGGCTCCTTTTTTAGGATCTTCCTAGCATTGTTCCGGCTGTCGGGTAGTGTTCCTTCACTCAAATACCTTACCAACGGGGTCATCCAGGTCTCTCCATCTCCAACAGTTGCAACAATATTCACTTTCTCAAAACTAGGTTTATATAAGGTCATAATAGGTACAGATCCCAACAGAGACTCATTCCCCGAACTTGCCAACTTTGCTAGCTCGTCCGCATCCTTCTCCTTCTGCAGAATGTGCTTGACCATGTAGTGCTCCATTCCAGTAAGCAAGTCCTTCACCTTTTCTAAATAAGATTTCAAGCATTCTTCTTTGACCCGGAACTCCCCAAGCACTTGATTCACCACTAACTAAGAGTCAATATGAACGCACATCGACTTTATCCCTAGTTCCTTCGCTAACTCCAGTCCAGCTATGAAAGCCTCATACTCCACCTTGTTGTTCGTTGTTTTGAATCCCAATCTAATCGCATAACTCAACTTCCTTCCTTCGGTGGTCAGACATATTACCTCCACACCAGAGTCAAGATTATTAGATGCTCCATCGGCATATACACACCACTTGAGGGCTTTCTCCTCCTGGGGCTTTACTTCACCGTCCGAAATGGTAAACTCAGCCAGAAAGTTTGCTAGTGCCTGCCCCATGATTACAGTCCGCGAGTGATAGTTTATCTCATACTGACTTAACTCGATGCTCCACTTGGGAAGTCTTCCTTAAGTGTCTGGCCAATGCAGAACCTGCCTTAGGGGCTGATCTGTGAGTACTCGGATAGAATATGACTGGAAATAATGCTTCAGTTTCCTAGATACAATCAACAAACAATATGCCATCTTCTCACTCTTAGGATTCCTAGACTCTGGCCTATTAAAATGTTTGCTTATGTAATGCACTGGGCGCTGCACTTGATCTTCCTCCCCGACCAATGTCGCGCTCAAAGCGTGGCGTGACACTGCCAAGTAGATTTAAAAATCTTCCCTCTCAACCAGTGTAGACAGGACTAGAGGCTTCTGTAAATGCTCTAATAAATTTAAGAATGAGGCCAGGCATTTGTTTATCCAGACGAACTAGCCTTTCTCCTTCTTGAGTGCTTCAAAGAATGGAACACACTTGTCCGTGGCTTTGGATATGAACCTACTCAAAGCTGCTACCATCCTATTTAGACTTTGCATTTCCTTCCGTGTTTCTTGAATTCTGATATCTCGTAGAGCTCGACCTATTTCAGATTAGCCTCAATCCCCCTTGCATGCACAATAAAACCCAAGAACTTTCCAGAAGCTACTTCGAAAGAACGTTTTAGTGGGTTTAGCTTCATCTCGTATTTTTGTAGAATTTGAAACAGTTCGTCCAAGTACGAGATATGGTCTCTGGCCTTCTTGAGTTCATCAACATGTCGTCAATGTATACATCCATGGTTTTGCCAATCTGTTCAGCGAACATCCTGATTACCCGACATTGATACGTAGCTCCCACATTTTTGAGTCCGAATAGCATAACCTTGTAGCAGTAAAGCTCCAAGTCGGTGATAAAGCAGGTGTTTTCAGGGTCAGAGACATGGATTGTGATTTGGTTATACCTAGAGTAAACGACCATAAAGGACAGGAGCTAATGCCCTGTTGTCTCCATCTACCAATTAATCAATCTCCGGGAGTGGGAAGCAGTCCTTCGGACGTTCATTGTTCAAGGTAGAGAAGTTAATATAGGTCCACCATTTTCCATTTGATTTTTTAACGAGAACCGAGTTGGCTATCCATTCTAGATACAATAATTGTCAAATGAAACTGTTTTCTAGTAAAGTTTTCACTTCTTCATTTAGCGCTACAGATTGTTCTGGGCCCATACTCATTTTTTTGCTTCACATGAGGTTTCCTTGGGTTGATGTTCAAAGCATGGCAAGCAACCGAGGGAGAAATTCCGCACATGTCTACATGTGACTAGGCGAACACGTCCTAGTTGTCCCGTATAAAACTAATCAGCTGTATTTTCAGATCCTGCTCCAAACTGGATTCGACTTTCATAAGTTTCGTAGGATCATTGTCATCAACCTTTACAAACTCCATAGCCACTCTAGGCTCGGCTGTAGCCCCCTCTCCTCCATCTCTCGAGTCTAGCTCGTTATGAGGATCACTTATGAATTCGAGAGGGAGCCCTCCTTTAATTACTATGCGAGGGAGTTCTTGGCACAAAAAGCGATTTCTATGCCTTCATTTTTTCCTCCGTTTGCTTTCTCGAAGCTCTACAATGTAGCATTCCCTGGTTGTGTCTTAGTTTCCTTCCACCACTCCTATCTCGTTGGCTATCGGGAATTTCATTGTCAGACATCAAGGAGCCACTATTGCATGAAAATCAGATGAGGTTGGATGTCCTAGGAAGGCGTTGTAAGTCGAGAATCCATCCACTAATACTAAAATTTGTTTTCATATGGCTGATCGGGGATGAATTCCTATCTCAACAAACAAATCCATCTTCCTAAGGGCATGGTGCATTCTCCTGTGAAACCATGTAGTCATTGGTTGCAGGGTATAACATCATCCATGGACAATTTCACCTTATCAAACGAATCTTTGAATAGAATGTTCATTGAACTTCCATTATCTACCAAAGTTCGATGTACCTCCGTTGGGCCAAGCATGGTTATGATAACCATAGGATCCGTATGTGGATATTGCTTTCCTCGAAAGTCATTATCGTCGAAGGTTATCATCTCCTGCTCTTAGCATGGAGTCTTAGCACTTTGCTCCTTGCTTATAGTGCATACATAAGCATCTCCCTTCTTTAATGACTTCACATACCTTTCCATCTCAGCCCAACTTCTATCTACCACATGAGAACCTCCTACTATGGTAATAATCATTAGTCTCCCGTCCTTCCAACGGTTACCACTGGATCCTTCACCTCCATTCCCTAGAGGAGGCTGTTTCGAGGCCTGCTTCTCGGGAGCAGGAAGTGTCTCTAGGTTTTTGACATACCGCTCCAACTTTCTTCTCTTGATATGCTCTTCAATTACGTTTTGTAAATGGACACATTCATTGGCGTTGTGTCCATGAGAGTTATGAAACCTGCAATACTTTCTAGTATTCATTTCAGCTTCAGTCTCTTTCTTCGAAGCATGCTTATTATATTTGAGCTTTGTTTGTGTGGCGAGATAGGTGTTTTTGATTGTGTCATTCAAGTTTGTGTAGGTGTCAAACTTGTGGCCAGGCTTAAACATCCTTCGGTCAGTTTTCCTCCCGCCAGGGTTGCCGGGGTAGTTATTTTTTCTTTTTCTCCATACTGTTATCTCTGTCATTCTTAACCATAGCATTCACACTACTAGAAGCTCTCGATGGTTTATGATAGTATCAGTTTGCCGCCCCGATATGGCTTCCTCCATCCGCATGTACTTCGTAGCTTCATAGAAGAATCCTAAAGTGTGGTTGGTTTCTCCTTAGTCAATCTCCGAGCCATCTTCATGTCAGGATGTACATCTCCACACAATACCATCAAAGTCAGTCGTTCATCAGCATTTAGAATGTTGGCAGCTGTAGCATTGAAACGACTCAAATACTACTGCAAAGTCTCGTCCTCCCATTATTTTACATCCAACAATGAATACGGGTCCTTGGGTTGTTCTATGTAGACCCAAAATTGACTTATAAAATTTTCCTTTAACACTTCATATGAGTGGATCGTGCTGGAGGGAATGCGGCAGAACCACATGGTCGCCAAATCTGTTAAGAAGAGGGGAAAGCACTTACACATAACTTCCTCCGTAGCTCCACTCACTAGCATATGCTGCGTGTAGCATTGCAGTTGTACTATGGGATCAGTTAAGCCTCGGTACAGATCCATAGTAGGCATCCGAAAGCTCCTTAGATTTTGGGCAGCCTCTATTCCCACAGAAAATAGGTTGTCAACTCTTGCGCCGATTCCACACTCTATTTTCTCGCGACGAACACATTCCCTTATAAGCCATGCCATGCGATCTTCCGATTCGGGGGATGGGCGAAGTTGAGTCGATCTCTCCCGTCGAGGCGAGAGTCCTCTCTCAAGCCTTCTATGATGACTTGGTCTGCGGTCCCGACTTTGTTCCCTGCTTTAGGATCATTACAAGCGACGAGCCCACCTTCTATCAACGTCTACCTCTATCAAGGTTGGAGAGCGTCACCTAGGTTGAGGAGGTTCAATTGTGTCTGCCCCTGGTTCATTGCCTTCCTTGTTCGATTCGGTTCTGAACTAGTCCTCGGGTGCGGCGTGAGGTTGAACTCCCATTCGACCTACTTCCTCGGCGTTGGCTCGTCCAGCTCCTCGATTTTCTTGATCTGATTCACCATTAGAGTGTGATCTTCTTCTTTTCTTAGGCTCCGGGACTGGGTCTTTCCTCAAGTTTCAGTGTTGTGTGTGGTTGGCTGCGTTTGCCCTAAGTATGTCATGATTTGATCCACAATGGCTTGTTGTTGGGAAGCGAAGTGAGTATCGAGATCCGCCACAACTCTGTCTAAGTTGCCTCTAGTTATGATGTCTGGAGCTGGGGTATTAGATGAATAGTCATCCTGCTCTGTAGTGTCATGGTTGACACCCCTACTAGCACTAATGATCTTTATCTTAGATTTAGAAGGCACGTTGGAAATGTTTATCTCTCAATGAAAGCACCAAAAATATTTGCACAAAAAATGGGAAAACACCTCCAATCAATTTTTCATAGTAGAATAAATGAAGAACAAAGAGCAGAAAAGGTAAAGTACACATGGGTTTATAGTGGTTCAGCCATAATAGGCATACGTCCATTGTTAGTTTTTATCCCTTTCTCTTATACTTTTGATATTACAAGTAATTGATAAAGAGTAAAATGATTTATAAGAGAAAATGGTGATCTGGATGCTCTACGCAATTGATTCTATATCTCGGAGTCTTATAGATCCCAAAAGTCCTCCTTTGAATGTCAAATGCTTGGATATTTATAGGGGTGAAAATGAGGTGTGATTGATCCGGAGGGAAAGGAAGTTTCCCTGTATGACTCGTTTAGATGGAATAGTCTTGAATATGCTGAACATGATTAATAGTTTCTCGATATAGGAAGATTTTTATTCCATGTATAGCCTTCTTGGTTCGATTAGGAGCACTGTTCGAGGAAGTCCAGTTCGGTGCAAGTGTATGTGGGCATGTTGTTGGCTAAGTTCATATTGCTTCAACCCTCCTTTGTTCGGTAGGCTCTCTTTGGGCTTGGCTCGGCATGGGCATTCTTTCTTGATCGGACATTGGTTTAGTAGGTCATCAAGGTACATGGCTCGGTAGGTTACCAAAGTACATGGTTCAATGGGTTTTCTTCCACCAAACAGAAGATTCGGTCTGGTCGTATGGTATCGAACAGAAAATTCTGTTCGATGCTTGGGCTACCGAACAGGGGAGGAGAGGCCATGTTTCTCTCCATTTCTTTACGTTTTCTACCTTAGCTCATCCCTAGCCTTGCATTCAGCCTTGTCTTTTTATTGTTGGCTCCATGGGCGAAATTGACCACAACAAATGGCGAATTAAATAATCTCCTAGAATCTATTCCAACTCTTCCAAAAATTGGTAGTAACCGGAGAGATCTAGCACCTTTCTTTATTTTGATTTGAATTTGGATTTTGTTTGAAAATAATGTAAGAGGGAATGGTTTGAAATTTCAATCAAAGAGGAGATATATAGCAAAAGGTAAAGTGTAAAATGTGAGGGGTAATGGGTTTACATAAGAGAGAAATGAGAGAGGAAAACATGGATCTAGATCCATCATTTTCACCAACAATTCAAACCCAAACTTTAGTATATCACCCCTCCTCTCCCTATTGTTTGGTCAGCCAAAACATGAGCCCCATGGGCTACCATTCCACTTCAAACCATATCTAATAATTTACATTTAAATCAAATTCAAATGTACAACGATATCGTATATCGATATGTGTGTATATTACTGTTATACACACACTATTTTCAATGCTGATCAACACAAATCAAATAAAATATTATAATTAATATTTTAAAAATATTAATTAATTTAATCAATTTATAACAACTATAATTTAATTTAATCAGGTGGTAGATGGAGTATTCAACATTAAGGTTGTGCGACTCTTAGGTATAAATTCGGTCAGCGATTAATATCGAACAATTCGAATATTAATGTTCACATATCACCTTAGCTAACAAGGTTTTAAATCTCCTTCATCTCACAAGAGATATCAACTTGAGATTTCCTCTGAAATCCAAGATTCGACAGCTTGGTTAGTTATCAGAGTTTTAAATCTCCTTTATTTCAGCCGAGACATCAACTTGGAATTTTCTCCAAAAATCGAGATTTGAAACAACGGCTTGTAGTTGATGGTTTGGCCAAATTTATCACTTAGACCATTTCAAAAAATCCAATTTTACTATTTAATTATGAATTTTGGTAACGGTCCAAATTCCAATATCGTCCATATTTAACTTATATAGTCCAAACACAAAGTTTTTGGTTCAATAAAAATAATTATTATTAACCAAACTGCTCTGGTCAGAGACTTTGACTTTGAGTTGACTTCAGTTGACCGTGATACTAATACTAAACTCATATAATTAAGGAGATGAATTCTTTATTGAATAGCATTTCACTTTCGATGCTTCAACTCAGACCCAATTATAATCGTTTGATGGATGTCGTGCCACAAGTTAACTATAATAAAAGTGAAGTGTCCACATTGAAGTTCAATAATATTATCATGTCGAGAGAACTATGTAATATTATCTCTTTGATATTTTCCGATTGACCTTAGTTATATTAACCAGTAGAAAACTATCGAGTGAGTAATTCCATAATCATCTAATGACTATCAGTATGTAACCTCTTGATTCTTCCAACAGCCATGAGTAATACGCTGTCCAACATTTAGAGAGCCTTATATACTACAGTCTCAATGGATTTATTAATGTCCAGTCTCGATACATCTTGACTAGGAATATCTAAAACGATATATTTAATATACTATGATAAATTGCTCATGATTACAACAGATTGTAATTACTATGACAAAACATACCATTAATGGATTCTATATTAATACACTTAAATTAAACAATTAATAAATATAATATATTATAACAAGTATGTAATAGAAATAATAACACCTTTTATTTTGAATGAAATTTTATTACAGGTTAATAATTTACAATAAATTATAGAATTGCGCCTATGGCATACCCCTAACTCTATCATGTTTTTTTTATGTAAATGTGCATTCCAATTTCATTCTATAATCAATCAAAACAATGTATGGAAAATATTTAACATTCTCGCCATTAAGTAAAGTTTTCTAATATATCTAGCAATATGGCAAATATCTGTCATCCACACTTTTTCATCTAATTGTATACTATAATTTCAACATACCATCAACCAAAACTATGTGTAGAAAATATTTGACATTCTTAGTCTTTACAATAAAAGTTTTCTAACATATCAAACAATTATCATCCAAAATTCCCTATGAAAAATATTTTCCATTTTCAGTATTTCATGTAAATGTGTGCTACAATTTCAACTATAATCAACCAATACCATGTATGAAAAATATTTGACATTATCAGTATATGTAGTAAAATTTTGTAATATCTCAAACAATCATTGACAAAAATTACTTATGGCAAATATTTGTCAGGCAAATATTTGTCATTCTTAATTAATCATTTTATTGTATACTGCTATTTCAACCTATCATCAACCAAAATTATATATGTCAAATATTTTCCATTACCAATATTTACCGTAAACTTTCACTTATATATCAAGCATTCATTAACCGACTTTTATTATGTCAAATATTTGCCATGTAAATATTTGCCATTCGACTATTTGCCCAATTATATATATATATATATATATCTGTGTGTGTGTAGATGGAAGTAGTATTATTTCAACACATCGTCAACCAAAATTGTACCTGTAAATATTTGTCATTATCAATATTTACAGTAAATTTTGATTTTGTTTACCTTTTCTTCTTTGTTTTCGTATTTTCCTTTTGGATTGTTGAGTGTTTGTCACAGTAGGTATCATTGGTTGCCAATTTCCAATTGAACTTCTCTTTTTATGAATTTGCAATTCCATTCTTATTTGGGAATTAGGTTTTGATTTCTCAACTGATTAGATAGCAATTTATTCTTCGATTGGCTGAAAAAGAGATAGTTGGCAACTAGGTTTTCTTTGACGATAGGTTTTCAATGGTGAGTTTATAATTTTTTCCTTCAAAATCTAAAACTGTGTAATAATAGATTGGGATGTCGAAAGATTTTGTGTAGAGAGCTGACAGTTAATGGCTATAGTGGTAATGTTTGTTAAGTTGTTTAAAGAGGGAATTAGAGAGAATGACAAACTTTGGAAAAAAATTAAACCGAAGGACACCAAGCTTCATTTTTGAGCTGAAGGACAAACTATGAAAAAAAATTAGGCTGAAGGACAATGCTAGTTATAACTATCATTATATTTAGTTTTTACACTATACAAAATGCTAGTTATAACTAGCATTATATTTAGTTTTACACTGTGCAAAATACTAGCTATAATTAGCATTATCTTTCAGCCTAATTTTTTTTCAAAGTTTGTCCTTCAGCCCAAAAATGAAACTTGTTGTCCTTCCGCCTAATTTTTTTCAAAGTTTGTCCTTTTGCCTAATTTCCACTTGTTTAAAAATTAGGGAAGTATTTTATAAGTTACGATTGGAGAGACTTAAACTTAATTGTTCTTAATTATAAAGATGTGGGCCAAAATTTTCCTTGAATATAAGTAAACTTTGATTAGTTAAATTAACTTTATAAAATATTATATGTGTGTGTGTAAATAAAATTAAACTACAGATATACATATATTGTTATTTTATATAATTTTAAAAAAGACTATGGATAATAAAGGCATATATAAAGATGCAAATGAGTCTGTTTTTGTGTAAATTTCAGCACTTATATACAGTCATATTAGTCATACACACTACTTATATATTGCACTTGCACTTTACATACATTGGTGTATTTGATTCACTTATTACAATATACATTCAAATTTAAATTAAATTCAAACTCTTTTAAACAAATAAAATAAAATAATGATTTTACTTAATATTTATATTGGATCTAAAATACATAAGACTTCATAGGCCCAAGAAAGATGTAAAATGGAAGAAAATTTGAAATTCATCAATTTAATTGGTTTCCGACTGGCCCGGTTCCTTCAGGTATACGTCTAATCCTGGCAAATTCATTGGCAAACAATGAAGTGGATCCTTAGATAAATGAGAGGATACTCTGATGTTGGCTCGGTATTTGGGAAGTTAGTAAGGATCTTGTCCTTACAAGATATTCTGACTCAGATTATGCAGTGAATAGGGACGATCCGAAGTCAATGTCGGGCTAATTGGTTACACTTGGCATAACGCCTATTTCATGGAGATAGAAACTACAGTATATTGTTGTTTTGTCAACTACTAAGGCGAAGTTAGTTTCTATTATGGAGGTGATTAAGGAGGGGATGTACTTGTTGTAGTTGCTAGGTGATCTTGATATGATGCAGAAAACTATGGAGATTCATTCACATAGTCAGAGTGCTATACATCTGGTGGAGAACCAGGCTTATAGTGCACGCACCAAACATATAGATGCGCGTGGTTTTTTTCTTATATTGGAAGAGGAGCATCTAGCAAAGATGCATACAACAGATAATCCAACGGATATGATGACAAAGTCAGTTCCAAGAGAAAAGTTATAGCATTACTCAAACCTGATTAGCTTGGCTAAAAGCTAATGGCGTCTAATGGCATGGACCCGTTGAAATCTTTCTTTTATTTGTTGAGTTAGAGAGTCAAAATGGGTGGAGAGAGATCGAAGATTGTATATTGCATCATGGTGGGGTGTTGAAATTATTCGCCATAATATATCAAATCAAATGGTTGATATCGAGTCAAAGTCGGCTGCTATTTTCGATGAGATTTTTTCTAGTGGAAAACTTCAAACTTTTTTACTCTTCAAATTACCTTTCTTCTATACAATTGTACATTTCTTAACCACTGTAATCAAGCAAGTAAAGTGATAAAAAATAAAAAATATATATCTAGTAATTCTCTCTTTTAATTTGCAATCTCTCTTGTATCTCCTCAAATTAGAAACATTTTGGTCCAATTTTGTTTTTGTTGTTGAATAGAATTGTTCATATCAGAGGATTTTTTAGTCCCATAATTGGTGGTTTCAAATCGGTTTAGTAAAATTGCACTTACACACTCTATGCAATTATTATTTGACTCGATTTCTTTTTAGTTTTTTGAAATCATTGTTGCATAATGTGATGTTGATTAATTAACTGTTTAATGATAAATTCTATTTCAACCCGAGTATTTACTTAGTAGCCCTCAAAAATTAAAAAAGTACGTAAATCCAAAAAATAACTTAGTAGCCCTCAAAAATTAAAAAAGTACGTAAATCCAAAAAATAACTTAGTAGCCCCTACCATTTCCAGAATTACCTTTCGCATCACGCAAAACGTGAAAAATTGAATTTTTTCTACTACAATTGAAAAGTCTTTAAACCCAGAAAATAACTTACTATGGAAAAATTGAATTTTTTCATTACTGATTTAGAAACTAGGGTTTTAAAGAAACGATAGTTTAGAAAGAAAGAAACTGACATAAGAATAATGGAATTAAGAAGAAAAAAGCACGCAGCTTAGAAGGGCATTTTAATGTTTAAAATTTTATTTATTTCACTGCGGAATTTGAAGCGTTGAAATAGAATTTGCCCGTTTAATTAACATTGGTTTTATAATATCACATGCTTAGTACCAATGGAATGAGGCAATCAACAAAAGCGACAATGGCAATTTTGTAAATTAGTGATTTTATTTTAATCTAATTTGATCTCAATTTAATCTAATAGAAGGTGTTCGCCTTTCCTTCGTGTTATTTTTAGTTTGATCAGAAACTCATAATTCTATTTTTTAACTGAATTTAGAGATATTTGGTTCCATGTGTTAAATTTTTGTTCTGAAGCAAGCTAAAAGTTGAATTTTTATTGATCTGAAAATTTTGAAACCCAGAATGTACCCGAGACGAAGTAGCAAATGGTTGCAATGCTTGTATATGTCCATAATTCCGTCATTTTGCATTAGTTGCGAAGAGTTAGCAGATTCATTTCGGATCAATCCACAGAAACGATCGCAAATTCATTTTTCTTTCCTCAAGGTTAAGTAAGGTACGCAACTTTATTTTTAAAATCTTCTAGATGCATTTTTATCGTAATTTTCTCGTTGGTATTATATTTGTTCACAATTTGTTTGTCTCATCGTGCTTATTGTGAGATCTGCACAGGTATTTGTGGAGGCCTATACTGAAATAAGTTTTTGGGGAGTCCTATATTTAAAATAATTCATATGTTATAAACATGCAAACTGCCAGTTAATGAAAAATGTAGACCTGCATCAAAATGCTGAATTCAAACATTATCTACAGATCTGAGTATTCGAAAAGTAGACAGTTTAAAAAACAATGTTAGGTTCCTAGAGGTAAGAAGTTCCAGGACTATTTATGTGATTCAATGGAGTAAATAAAATGTTCATTTTTCTTAGGCATTCAGGAAAACAGGTGAAGGAAAAACTTAAGCCATATTTTTAAACAAAGAAACAAGTTTTAAAATTCAGTACACTTGATGCTATATTAATCTTGCATCAAATAAAATAGATATCATATGAACTATGAAATCGAACATTATATGAACTTAGCATTAGATAAATGTAATGATATATTAATTTGTCATTTCTTTAACTATGAAAATGAATTATATATAATTCATCTAGTGTAGGTCTCAAGTTTTTCCTTTAAACTAAGTCCCTCAATTTAATTTTACCTGTATTTGCATCCATTTTTGGTTTATTAGCCACACCACTTGGTTCTACCAATCTACCAAGCCCGAGACATGTAGGTTGTTCCTGTCTTAGTTCATCTCAATAAGTAATTTACCAGACATGAATCCTCTTAGAACTCAAATTTCTACCAGTTTCTTGGTGTCTTGAATTTCAGTCTAGCTAACCATACCAATGTTTATAAAGTGTTCTTATTATGGTGTAGATAAATTGTTCATCTACTTTCATTCATGTCAATTCTGTAGATCTCTGTTAACATTCTTGATTATTATGGTTTAATACCAAGCATTAAAACCAAACACATGTGAATTTCAAAGCTTTGCAAATCCACTTGGAAAAGCTCTTCAGTTCTTAACTTTAGTACAGCGTTAAATAGTTACAAGAAAAAGGTTCTGTATTTGTTTGCTTTTACATTTGATTTTATCAAGCACCAGTTGCATACGATTTTGACCAAGATTAAAAATGTATGGTGTTTTCACATATATTCTTGTTCTGAAGGCAGAAATTTGAAAATAGCTGCAATTTACTGCTTCAATAAAGATTATATGAACATTGCATTCGTATAGTTCCTAAAAGCATAGTAAATCAGATGTTCTAAAAAATTAATAAAGAATTCTCATGATTCAAGTATTAAGGACCATAATTGGATCAAAACAATCAGTTACACCCTTTTTCATTTATATTTCTTTATTTTTTTATTATTTGTAATTGATAATTAACTTATGAAATTCATCCTTTTTGTTTTTATTAATATCATGCAATAAAAACTAAAAGTAGAGATCAAACAGGATTATATCTAATCTATTATTCATGAAATGAAAGTTAGAAGTAGAAATTAAAATTAAATCAACATCACTTATCTAATCATGTAAATGTATATGAAAATGATGAAACTATGAATGTAGACAAATTCAAAAATGTTCGAGATGATTGAAGGGCCAAATAAATGGAAATGATGCCAACATCCCGATTGAATATCTCACATCACACTTGATTGTAACAAAAAGAATTTTCAATGTTACGTGCTACCAATACAATATATATAACACGTTTACGTTATATTTTTTGTGATGTGGGATTTTGTTAAATCCAATTCATGCACCCTGCTAATGCGAGCCATACCTAACAAGGCATAAATCATCTTTTGTATTTGTGTTTTATGAACTAAATTTATAACGTGTTGTCTAGTAGAATATCTGAATATGACAGTAACCTATAAGCTCCATGTATTATGCATCAGGTTTTAGTAGTAATTCACAATAGATACATATGTATATATGTTTTTGCATAGTTTAATAGCATTTAAAACATGTTACCAACATGTTTGATATTTGATATTTAAGATATTTTTGCATAGCTTAATAGCATTTAAAACTTGCTACTGACCTGATAGATATTTTGTTTATATTTTCCGATATTTTTAAAGGGAAACTCTATTTGAACAAAAAATGGTCACACAAAATCCGACACAAGATATCTTAACCATTAGATCACCTCCTATGTAAGCATAAAAAATCCAATGGACGATACTTGTTCTATCAAAATTCGTATTTTATTTTATGTCTTAATAGCCGTTTCGATTTTTAATTTTGCATATTGGTACTTGGTCGATATGCAGATGATACTGGTAACAACTACTTAGGTTTATAATACATTGAATGCTCCTAGAATTGCCCATGGTGATGTGTTGCCTAAGCATACACCTGAAACCTGTGCCTAAAGGATATCTCGCAACGCATTCTTATTCGTTCTAGGCAATTTTCAAGGTGGTGTTTTCTTTGGCTGCTCCCTATACTACTACGAATTAGTTTTAGCTTGATAGCTGCCCCAGCTTCCATATGTAATAGAAGCCCTGGTAAGACCTTAGGTATTACCACGAATATGATTTGACTCGTGCATGCGGTTCATTTAAAGGTGCAACTGATGGATTTGGGTCCATCAACCGAACGGATTGGAGCTCTATACCAGCTTACAATATTATTCATTTGGACGTAATTTATGTTGGAAAACCATACCCCAACTATTCTCGTTATTTAAGTAGTTTAAATTCTTTATATTTTAAAACAATATTTTATAGTTATTCAAAATGTAATTATATTATAAATTCACTTTTAATATTTCATACGAGCCGAGACCATATACTATATTTATTTTATAATTTTATTTCATTAATTGTATATAATATACATAGTTATTTTTTAAACAATACTCAATCCGCCGAAAGACTTATTATACTTATACTTGTATAGCTCATATATTATTATTTATTTATTTGATTAGTTGTATAATTTATGACTAATTTTTTGTTTGGTATTATTGTAATACATATATTTTTATCTAAAACCAGAGATTAAGCTTATGCTTGTAAATGCCAAGGAAGTACCCATCGAACCTGCAATACATTCTTCAAATATCAAGGTATTATATAAATCCAGTTTTTCATTTTCTTATATTGATTGGATTTTGAAAATTGTTACACGGATCTAGTTTTAAAACACAACTAAATTCACAAAACGGTTGATTTGCCTATAGTTATTTATTATCATGTAACAAAAATCAGGAAGTAGTTTAACTAATTAGATTTGTTTTTGTTAATATATATTAACTCGGGGAAATGGCTTTAGTTAAATCTTGATTTACATTAGTAATCCACGACAAATCAAGAACTTATTTTCAAGATCTAAATATTCAGTTCAAGAATTAATTTGGAATGAAAGGTATTCTTTAATATTTTCAAGATCTATTTTGAAATATGGTTAAAGGAAATTCCTTGATTAAATTCACGGGTAGAAAATTGGGGTTTTCTCATATTTAAAATTCTACTTTATATTTATTTCTAATTTTTAAGATATATTGTTATATAACATGTTATTATTGTTATATAATTCTATTAGTTTCAGATTACTCAACTAAATCAATGTTTGACATTACATATATGTCCAAAATTGCCGACAAAATTAAGATTTGACAAAATCCATTTTCCCAAATTTCTGATTTAATGTAATCCAAGGCAACGATACCAAACTAAAACTAAAACCTCAATATTAAACAAAAATAAACATTTCAGACATGACTTGATTTAAGAACGTGAGTACATAGCAAACAAATCGAAGGACAAAGCACACAAAATGAGATTGCAATGTTGTGTGTTGATGGCATCACCAGCTGTGGGTCGAAGTGTGGTGATAGTGAGGGTTTGCATTGAAATTTAAGATAGTGGAATTATCTAGAGAAAAAGGAATTATTCCTAGACAGTCACAAAATTATCTGTTAATTTAGTATCTGTAAATGTTTATAAGTAGAAAATTACGAAAGAATACGTTACTGTATGAGTGTTTATACAATGGTGAATCGGGATATGAAAAAATATTTTTAAGATCTAGCGATTTTTAAGGTAATGACAAGATCTTAAAATACTTTTCATATCATAACTCACCACTCTATAAACACTCGTTTGATAACCAATTCTTTGGTAATTTTCTACTCATAAATTTTGACAAACCCCAATTAACAAATAATTTTATGACCCTTTGGAAACTATTCCACCGTGTTAAATTCAATGTAAACCCTCAATATCATTGCCCTTTGACCCACATATAAACTCTTGCGATCTCGTTTTGTATTGAAATGTATTATTTTGCTTGCATAAATTTATACAAAATTTATAGTTGTGACAAGAAAACAATGTAGTTATTATGTAGAAGATTTACATTATTTGTAAGAGACCGTAAGTTTAAATCTTTTATATATTATATTTTTAGCTTTTTATCAATTTAAGTATATTTTTGTGCCATAATAACTTTACGCACAAAGAAATTAACCAATTCATATAAATAATTTGACTTTAGACACATCTTTGTTTAAGTCATATTGATGAGCGGAATCTTAATGTTTATAGAAGTAGGGGTTGGTTGATGATGTTTGTCGGTTAAAGCTTAACTTTTGTGGAGATTGTGTTCTTGGAAGAAGAATCATGTCACATTCGATATTGAGACATAGAACTATAAAGTTTTTAGAGCACGTTCATTTATATGCATGGAGACCCCTCCTAATTGCATTTTTAAGTGAAGCCTGTTACTATATCTTGTTTGTAAATGACTTCTCATGGAAAGTTCGGGTCTATTTCATGAAGACCGAAGATGAAACATTTGCCCAATTTCGTAAATGGAAGTCCTTGGTAGATGCAGTTGGAGAAGCATTTGAGAGTTCAGAGTAGGCAATAGTAGTGAATTTGCATTATAATAATTTACTAGTTTATGGGGTCACGATGTTGTATAGTTGTTAAGAGTATGAGTTGGAATTTGTGGAAGAGTAATAGTATGGTTTGAAAGAGTACGAGTATGAGTGGTTTGAAAAAGAGATTTTAGACGGAGGCTTTATCTATGATGGTATTTCTCATCAACCACACATTCCATTGCCATAGATATGATCTTCGAGGAAATGTAGAAATTTAAGTCTATAAGTATTTCATTTTTTAAAGTGTTTGGTAGTTCAACTTATATATATGCTGAGAGATATAATAAGTTGAAGCTTAGGGCAAACAAACATATTTTGTTATGCTAATAGAGAAGGAGTGAAGAAGTATTGGTTGTGGTGTTTAACAACCAAGAATATTGTGACTGATAGACATGTGAGATTTGATAAATGGTCTTTATTAAAGGTAGAGCCTCTATCTAGTAATGACATTAGAATGATAGAAAAATGTCAACATTTTAGCAGTCATCGTGTTATCCCATATTTAGAAAGTTAGTGACATTTCCGATGATGCTACGATTGATCAGAATGTTTCAAAGCTTCAAACTCAGTTTGGAGCTCAGTTGCAGTAAGGCTGCTTGATTAACCGGTCTTATTAGTGAGCTTATTGGCGAGTTTGATAGTCTGTGAGACTTTGGGAAGACGAGAAAAATTCTTGGGAAGAAGATTGAAGTAGATAGGAAGAATATTGAGAATGCCATCTTTCAACATGTAACGAAGATGGCCAAACATGCAATGATTGCTCCATTGGTCTCTCGGAGTATGTCTCTACATGTTCGTCTCTTACATTAGTTGTATTAAATAACTTTGATGTTCGTTTATTTGCATTGTGCTTATTGGTGTCCATAATTTATTTTTTATGCTTGAGAAAGATTTGAATGTTCCGTTTGGCCATTAATGCCTAAACTTATTCGGCTATCTTGAGCTTGATGCCATGAAGTGCACATCGAACAACTTGTTGAGATGTGTTGATGGAGAGAGATAATTACATTTGAGTTATGGTGAGATGTTTGAATTAAGCGACTCAAATAAATGTCAAATCAAATATTATATGAATAAAGAAAATTAATTGACTGATTTAACCAATCAATTAATTAACGATGGAATAACATGGAGGCCGAATATGCATGGGGATGTTATGAAAATGAATATCACATTCAAATTATAGGCACATGGAAAGCTTCCACAACTAATCGAGCAATTGAATTATACGGTCGTATGAAAAGATTTTAAATTAATTGAGAAATTAATTGTCTCCTAGATAATGCCTTCACCCCCAAGTGATTTGGCTATAAATTAGTGCCTTTTTTCATCTTCATATGCATGAGAGATCCACCATCATTCCTCTTGAATTAAAACTTTAATTTTTAAAAGTAAATAAAATTAGGGGGTTTTGAGTGTTGGTAAGTTTTTGGTAATTTTATTGTATATCCTCTTGTAATCTCTCTTATAATTAAAAAAAATCACAAATTTCGATCACATCTCGGAATTTTCACACTCGATAATTTGATCGAGCATCTCAGATGAAGTGAGCATACCTTGGTTGTACATCTTGGATTAACATCTTAAAGTACATATCAGGGATATCTTAGAATAATCATGTGTCTACAATTGATGCTTTCTAGTTATTTAAAAATAGTAATAATTGTAACATATTTGATTTTTGCATATAGAAATAGCTGATGCTGCAGAGAGAGAAGAATAATTTTTCTTTCTTGGATAGCAGTGCAAATTTTATTTGGTAGTAACTCAAGAATTGCTCGATTTAACATCGGAAAAAGAAAAAAACGAAGTCATTTATTGTAACATAACCACATAAAAAGTAAAAATTAAGATTAGAAAAATAATAAAATTGATGATTGGTAAAACAATTTTATTCAAACTCATATAACGTATGTAAAGGTAATATAAACGAAAAACATATAACTTCAGGTGAAATCTCGTATTGTCATCTTGGTCCAGGTTTTGGTTAAGATTTCAATATCTAAAGGCAATATGAGTGTCAAATGCAATACAAATGAGATTTGTTGTTTTGTCTCGTTCAACTGCACAAAATGAGATTGTGGATGAGATTTAAAACTCTAAACTTATCACTAAAAACGTGTCTAAACTCGTATTATTTACAATGGTTAGTTACTAGTAAAATGCTATTTCAGATATAAAGAAGCATCTAAAGTCAAACCATTTATTTGAATTAGTTAATTTCTTTTGAGTATAAAGTAATTTGGCAATAAATATATATTATGAATATTAAAAATATAAAATATAACATGTATATAAACTTGCGATCTCTCACAAATATTAATCCCCTAACAACTAACTGCGTTTTATTTATATCACAAACATACCTTGACTGGTCGAACGCATTGATCATCTTACTGTTTAGTCACTCTAAAGTGGCTCCATAATGAACAGATAAAAATCAGGAATTTTAGATTAATTTTGCTTGTGCATCAATATAACACGGTTATTAATTCAATAAAAAAAAATCTGTACTCATAACATCACAGAAATTAATTGCTATACATAAATATTAGTTTAGTTTTTCTTATCCATCAATATAGCTTACACCGTTATTGAGAAATTGGTTGCTATGCATAAATATGCATACGACGTGATGCTAAACGTATCTATAGACGTCGTGGATGCATTGATTATCATTAGTGCATAAATAGAAACTGTATTCAAGATTTGTTTTTTCTTGTTCTTTTGAGTAGCCCTATGGAGGCATGGATTCTTTACAACTCTGGTATGTCAACGACCTTTGTTGATTTTGTTAAAGTCCGGAACGTACGTGCATATCTGTTAGTGGGCAGCAGCCCATAAGGAAAATGTGTGGCTGCCACCAACCAAGCCACCACCAACCATTCCACTAACCCCTATCAACCATCTTCTCATTCTACAAATACATTATCTTCTTCTTCATTTTATCATCAATCCAAAAGCAAGAGAAAAAATAAGCTTAGAGAGAAAAGGCTTTACAGAATGAGACCGAGCATTGAGTTGAACGTGTTTTGTAAATTTGTAATATTTCTCTTAAATAAAATATCTGTAGCAGCAGCCCGAAGATATAGGCATAATTGGCCGAACTACATTATCAGCTTGTGTGTTTTACTATTATGCATTTTATTTCGTTTCCCCTAAAATTTGATTATAAGGAAATTTGTATAATTTCCTAACAACTGGTATCAGAGCCTTGGTTGCGTTTTTCCGTCTTTTTTTCTGAAATTGTAAGAAATGATTCACGGGAAGTTAGAGAGCAATGACCACAGACGAAGGAAACGTGAAAGTTGAGAAGTTCGATGGTGTGGACTTTGGCTTTTGAAAACTGCAGATTGAAGATTACCTGTACCAGAAAAAGCTTTATCAACCTCTTTCAGAAAAGAAGCCACAGAGTATGAAGGATGAAAACAGGGCTCTTCTCGACAGACAGACCTTCGGTGTTATCAGATTTGCGTTATCTCGCAATGTTGCTTTTAACATAGCAAAGGAAAAGACCACATCAGGTATTATGGCGGCTCTATCCAGTATGTATGAGAAGCCATTAGCTTCTAACAAAGTTCACTTGATGAAATGATTGTTCAATTTGGGAATGACTGAAGGCACATTAGTAGCTAAACATCTCAATGAACTGAATACAGTTACATCCCAACCGAGTTCAGTTGAAATTGAATTTGATGAAGAAGTACTCGAGCATTGATACTTGTCTTCTTTGCTAGAAAGTTGAAATGCTACTGTCACGACTGTGAATAGCTCGTTGGGAAGCAATAAGCTAAAATTTAATGACGTTCGTGATCTGGTTCTTAGTGAACAGATCCGATGGAGAGATTTGATGAATCATCAACCTTTTCAATTTTGCATACACAATCAAGAGGAAGAGATCCAACTAAAGGGAATGGGCGTGACAGATCGAACTACTAAAGTAGATCAAATGACTGGAGGTCTAAATCCAAGAATCCTAGTAGTTCTCATAGCTCAAAGATTGTTGAGTGTTGGAATTGTGGGAAGATCAGACACTACAAAAATCAGTGCAAAAATGCATCAAAGGACCAGGAAGCGAAGACAGAGCAAATGTTACTTCCATCCCAGGAGGAGATGATGCGTTGTTATGCTCTTTGGAGAGCAAGGAAGAGTCTTGGATGCTAGACTCTAGAGCATCGTTTCCTCAATATTATTATACTATCTTTTCTACCACAAACACTCATTCTGAGTAGAAATAAATTAGAATGTGAACCAAAGACCAATTATTCCCACCTTTTATGAACATCTGGTAATATCAAAAGTACATTTAAGACTGTGCATGACAAAGCTAGTACTCTTCAATTGCTCTTGCTTATTTTACCAGACGTAATTGGTTATTATGGTATGTTAATCATATCGATATATGTTTTTTATAATTGAAATTTACGTATGCTTTGATGATTCATATCATTCAATAATTACTGTTTTGAGGTAGGATTAAGCGATGTTGTGAAACCGAGTTGGGTATCATGTCTCAATGCTGTTTGTCTAAGAATGTTCACTCATGCAATTCTCAATATCTTTCTAATGTTGCATTAAAAATTAATATCAGTTTTAGTTTACTCTCTTGATTGACTTCGTAAATAAATATTTTGCACGCATTAGATTTTCTTATTTGGTTTTAGTTACTGATCAGGTTGGAGGGAGAAATACAGTGCTTGTTGATGCAGTTTCGAGAAACATACCTAAAATTACAGATACACCTACTATAATTTTTGGTATTGATGTCACTCATCCACCAACCGGAGAGGATTTCTTCGCTTTAATTACTGCAGTACGGTCTATTTTAAAGAAAAAATTATTTTCTAGTATAAAATTACATATGATCTTATTTGTTCCATTTCATTTTAGGTTATTGCCTCTACGGAATGACCTGAAATAACAAAATATAGAGCTTTAGTTTTTGTTCAACCACGTGGAGAAATAATTAATGATCTTTACACTACTTATCTTATCATACCGCTTGACTGCATTTCTCCATTTCGTCCAGGTAAATAGTGTAAAGTTCGTTAAATATTTCTCCACGTGGTTGAGCAGAAGCCAACGCTCTATATTTTGTTATTTCAGGCCAGTCCATAGAGGCAACAACCTAAAATGAAACGGAACAAACAAAATCATATGCAATTTTATATATATTAGAAAATAAAATTTTCCTTAAAACAGAGCATACTACAGCAATTAAAGCGGAGGAATCCTCTCTAGGTGGTGGATTAGTGACATCAGCACCAAAAATTATAGTAGGTGCATCTGTAATTTTAGTTATGTTTCTCGAAACTGTATTGACAAGCACTATTTCTCCCTTCAACCTAATCAGTAATTAACAACAAATAAAAAAATCTAACGTATGCAAAATATTTATTTACGAAGTCAGTCAGGGGAATAATCTAACCTTGATATTAATTCTTAATACAACATTAGACAGATATTGAGTATTGCATTAACTGAACATTCTTAGGCAAACAACATTGAGACATAATACCCAACTCGATTTTACAACATCGCTTAAATCCTACCTGAAAATAGTAATTATGGAATGATATGAACCATCAAAGCATACGTAAACTTCAATTATAAAGTCATATATCGGTATGATTAACATAACATAATAACCAGTTTCGTCCGGTAAAATAACAAGGAGCAATTGGAGAGTACCAGCTTTATCATGCACAGTGTTTAATGTACTTTCGATATTCCCACCTTATATGAACACCTGATATATTGAACGTACATTAAAAATTGTGCATGATAAAGCTGGTACTCTTCAATTGCTCATGGTTATTTTACCAGTTACGACTCTTCAATTGCTCATTGTTATTTTACCAGACGTAACTGGTTATTATGGTATGTTAATCATACCAGTATATGCTTTTTTATAATTGAAGTTTACGTATGCTTTGATGATTCATATCGTTCAATAATTACTGTTTTGAGGTAGGATTAAGCGATGTTGTGAAACCGAGTTGGGTATCATGTCTCAATGATGTTTGCCTAAAAATATTCACTCATGCAATTCTCAATATCTTTCTAATATCGCGTTAAAAATTAATATCAATGTTAGTTTGCTCTCTTGACCGACTTTGTAAAGGAATATTTTGCCACGTTAGGTTTTCTTATTTGTTATTAATTACTAATCAAGTTGGAAGAGAAATATAGTGTTTATTGTTGCAGCTTCGAAAAACATACTTAAAATTACAGATACACATACTATAATTTTTTGTGCCGATGTTACTCATCCCCCACTTGGAGAGGATTCCACCGCTTTAATTACTGCAGTACGCTTTGTTTTAGGGAAAATTATTTTCTAATATCCATAAAATTGCATATGATTTTGTTTGTTCCGTTTCATTTTAGGTTGTTGGCTCTATGGACTGACCTGAAATAACAAAATATAGAGCGTTAGTTTTTGCTTAACCACGTTGAGAAATAATTAATGATCTTTACACTACGTACCTTATTATACTACCTGACTACATTTCTCCACGTAGTTGAGTAGAAAACAACGCTCTATATTTTGTTATTTTAGGCCAGTCCATAGAAGCAATAACCTAAAATGAAATGGAACAAGCAAAATCATAAGCAATTTTATAGATATTAGAAAATAAATTTTCTCTTAAATCAGAGTGTACTGCAACAATTAAAGCGGAGGAATTCTCTACAGGTGGTGGATAAGTGACATCAGCATAAAAAATTATAGTAGGTGTATCTGTAATTTTAGTCATGTTTCTCGAAACTGTATCGACAAACACTATTTCTCCCTTCAATCTGATTAGTAATTAATGATAAACAAGAATATTTAACATGTGCAAAATATTTATTTATGAAGTCAGTCAAGGGAATAAACTAACATTGATATTAATTTTTAATGCAACATTAGACGGATATTGAGTATTGCATTAACTGAACATTCTTAAGCAAACAACATTCAGACATAATACCCAACTCGATTTAACAATATCGCTTAATCCTACATGAAAATAGTAATTATGGAATGATATGAACCATCAAAGCATACGTAAACTTCAATTGTAAAAAAACATATATGGGGATTATTAACATGCCATAATAACCAGTTACGTCTAGTAAATAAGCAGGAGCTTGAAAAGTACCAGGTTTATCATGCACAATCTTTAATGTATTTTCGATATTTCCAGGTGAGAATATCTGGTATTCGGTTCACATTTAATTTATTTGTACTTGAAGTGAGTCATTAATTTATTTGTGCAACGTTAACTCAACATCGGTACACTATCCACAAACACTCACTTTGAGTACAAATAAATTAGAATGTGAACCGAAGACCGGTTATTCGCACCTTTTATAAACACCTGGTAATACCAAAAGTACATTAAAGACTGTGCATGATAAAGCTGGTACTCTTCAATTGTTCCTAGTTATTTTAGCAGACATAACTGGTTATTATGGTATGTCAATCATACTGATACATGCTTGTTGTTAATTGAAGTTCACATATGCTTTGATAGTTCATACAAAGTTGTCAAGGCGAAAAAACCTCAAACCCTCGCTTAACGCTTTTTTGATAAATCATATGAAGTTTACATGGGCATTTTTGGATGCCTTAAGCATTAGTTTTGCTGTTTTACAGCCAAAAAACCCGCAACTTAAAAATGCCCTAAAACTCAAATTTTGACTTCAAAAAATTGCGCATAAATGCAATATTGAGAATAAAACATCATATGATCATCTTAAACCAAACTAAGAAGGCACGAAGTCATTCAATTCAAGTCTACAAACAACAGAAATACTTAAAAGAAATTACAACATCATTACTTTAAAGTCTTAAATAGAGTTTTAAACTTCCATAAACTTTTAATCACTCATATCATCGACATCGAAGCTCTTCTCGTCACCCTCCTCTTCCTCCTTCTCCAAACTATGTTCATAATCTTCATCCTCTTTTGAATTGTAATCCAAGTCATCTTCCTCCAAAACATCATCAAAATTAGCATCTTCTTCATTCCTAATGTATGTAAAGCTTGAGGCTTTTTCTTTTTCGTTTGACTTGGTAACATGGTGACGTTGATGTTGTCTGGTTAAGTGTGCTCTTTCTCCAGCTCCAGATGCACGTTGCATAGCACCCCATGTCAATGTACCATCTTAAAAAATCAAATCGTCTTCTGCATCGGAATTATTTTTCACAAGACCCGGCATTCACTCATTTGAATCATCAATATCTTCCAAAGAAATGGAATCAATCAAATCCTTCCGTTTGAAGCAGTTCTTCAACTTTTGATTGTATTTAATAAACATAAGTTTTTGCAACCTTTCATGCTCAAGTTTGCTCCACTTCTTGTTATGAATCTAATGAAAAAGATATAGCATGTTACCCTTTACTTCAATGTTTGAATAGGTTTATATCAAACATAAATAAATATAAAAAACAATTCTTACATGCTCAAAGACGCTCCAGTTTCTATCGCAACCCGATGCACTACAAGTGAGGCTTAAAATTTGATTGCAAACTTTTGCAATGTAGGGGCCGATACAATATAAACTCCACCACTCGGTTAAGAGAAAGAAAATCAAAATTCAATTTCCAAATATCAATAAATTTGAATTTTGGAAAATCCTAATAGGTAATATAGAATTAGACGTTTAAGAATAATTTTTAAATTCTTATTATTGAAACATAAATATGGCTTACTGGGTGATTTCGTGTCCCTTGATTTAACCGTCAAGTTAATACCAAATTGTCTTTTCACTTTCGTATACAATGACAATTCATCCATAGCCTTTACTTGATCATTTTCTGTAAAAAAAAATTCGACACATTTATACAGTCCACATGTAGCTCCTTCATCATGCTCAATGGTATGATCTTTATAAAAGAACCATGGATTCAAAAAATGTCCTACTGCATGCAATGGTTCATGGAGTTAACATTCCCATCTTTTGTCAATAATAGCAAAAATATCTTTATACTTATCTTCATTTACATCAAATGATTTTTCAATAGCTTCTTTTGCTCCATCCATTGCCTCGTATATATAGCCCATGGCAGGTCTTTTATCACCATCAACAAGTCGAAGGACTCGAACCAACGGACCCATCACTCTAAGTGTGTAAGGGACATTATTCCAAAAAGATGACATCAAAACTCTAGCACGAGCTTTTTTTCCTTCTGCTTTCCTTTCCCACCCACTCCTCTAATGTGAACATGGCTTGAAGATAATTTTTTTGTTTATACAAAATTTGCAAGCATAAACAACTAGTTGCAAAGCGAGTGACGTCAAATCGAGCAAGCTTCTTGTTTTCATTGAATCTCCTCATCATGCTCAAAACACCACTATGATTATATATAAATCCAGAAAGATATACTCTTTCTTTATTGCATTTCCCACTTTCCTTATTTTTTCAATGTCTTCAGGTATAAGATCAATGCAACGAGCGACGCAAGGAGTCCAATATATAGATTTTATTTTTTCCATAAGCAATTCTCCTATGTAAGAAAAATAATCAATGAATAGGTAAGGATAAATAGTTAAACACGTACTAGTATAGCAAATAAATTAAAAAGAACAACTATCCAAATGAAGATATTAAATTTTATAAACTCCATCGTCATCTTAAAATTGCTTCCATTGTCTGTTATGACTTGAATAACATTGTCTACTCCAATTCTTTCCACATATTTATCAAGCAGCTCAAAAGTTTTCTTCCCTGTTTTCACATAAGAAGAAGCATCGACTGATTCTACGAACATCATCCCCAATGAGCAATTGACTAAAAAATTAATTAACGTTCTTCCCCTTCTATCCGCCCACCCATCCGACATAATAGAACAACCACATATTGCCCATTGCTCTTTGTGACCCTTTATTAGATCATGTGTATACTCCAACTCCTTATTCAATAATGGAACTTTGACGAAAAGATTGAAATTGACGAACAGAATAAGAAATGAACTTGGAGATAGGATATTGAGTAGAAGACCTAGTTCCTTTTCTCAACACAGTAGGAATGTCTAGATCTAAATCAAGGTTAAAGTTATGTTTACCTGACATATTTGAAGGAGAAGGATCTACTATCGAATTGGTCTCTTGACTATGTTGAGAATTCATGATTTTGTTATTTCTTTTCCATCTAGAATAAACACGCAACTCCTGTTATTGGTTTGGAGGATGAGTTTCTGTTTCATTCAACGTAGAGGATGGAGCAAGATCTTCGAAAGATTGACCTGCTGAAGTTTGAGTCGAACTGGAATATGAGTTTCTGTTTCATTCAACGCAGATGATGGAGCAAGATCTTCAGAAGATTGATCTGCCGAAGTTTGAGTTGAATCTGGATCTGAAATAGGAATATGAGGAGAGATTATGGGGAATATCTAACTCCCATGACCATGGAGCTTCTTGGTTGTGAGTCTCCCCCCGAAGCGAGATGGGAGAGAAGCATGGAGTATTTTCAAAAAATGTCACATCGCGTGACACACAAATCTTTTTTGTAAGAGGACAATAGCACCGTTTTAGTGGCTCGGGGATCAAGTTTGGTGCGATCCCTCGAATAAACATGAACAAATGCAGTACAACCAAATGTTTTAACAGACAAAGTGTTTGAAGACATATGAGGAGAGGAAGTACTAAGAACAAAATATGGTGTTCTAAAACGAAGTGGTCGACTAGGGAGATGATTAATGAGATAGGCAGCAGTGAGAATAGTGTCTCCCCATAAGTACTTAGGGACATGCATAGTAAACATTAGGGCACGGGCGACTTCTAGGAGGTGATGATTCTTACTTCAGCAATACCATTTTGTTGTGGGGTATCAACACACGAACTTTGATGAATAATACCCTCTTGGGTAAAATATGGTCCTAAGACAAAATTAAAATGTTCAGTGCCGTTATCTGTTCGTAATATACGAATAGATATCTGAAACTGTGTTTGAACCATAACATGAAAATTTTGAAACGCATGACATGCATCAGATTTGTGTTTAAGTAAGTGTACCCAAGTAAGACGTGTATGATCGTCAATAAAAGTGATGAACTAGCGATGACCGGGGGAAGTGGTGACTTTTGAAGGTCCCCATAGGTCACTGTGAACAACAGAGAAGGGGCCGGTTGGTGTATAAATTTTTTGAGGAAAGACTGCCTGTGTATGCTTTAGCTAATTGACAAATATCACATTGTAATGAATCAAACTTATTATTGATAAATAATGATCGAAACAAATGTTTTAAATATAAAAAACTGGGATGTCCAAGTCGATAATGCCATAACATAATTTTGTCATAGTTTAAAACAGTAACAGAATTTAAAATAGGAACAAAATCAGATAAACTAGAAGCCAAACTAGAGAAACTAGGCTGCGGTATTATTTGTCGGCAATCTTCAAAAAAATAAAGTCCACCATGAATTCTAGGACTGCCAATCGTCCTCCTCGAGGATAGTTCCTGAAATTGACAAGAATTGGATAGAAATTTAGCGAAACAATGATTTTGAGTGGTCAATTTGCTAGCAGAAATTAAATTGCATTTTAAGGAAGGGACATGAAGAACTGATTTGAGGACTAAATCAGTTGACAATTTAATGGTGCTAATTCCTACAATAGGAGAAAGCATGCCATCTGCTATGTACATGGAGTATAGAATTCAAACAAAGAATATAGACCAGTCATATGATCAGAAGCGCCAGAATCAATTGTCCATGGTATTTGTGACTTTTGAGTAGAGGAGAAATTACCGGAGTGTGCAACAGAACAAGATAAATTATGAGAACCCGAACCAGAAGGAGAATTTAGAGACGGCTGATTCAGAAGAGCATACAAGTGGTCAATTCATTCCTTACTGAATGGGAGTGATGCGGCGGTTGATGGTGCTCCTGGGTTACAGGTACCTTGAGCTTGATATGCCTTGCGTTCATTAGGGCGTCAAGGAGTCCAGTTGACGGGCTTCACGTGAATTTCCCAACAAGTGGAACGAGAGTGGCCATGACGTTGACAGTGATCACACCACGGTCTCTCTCCCTTTCGATTTGGCTGAGGATCGGGATTGAATTTGCCAAAAGATAAAGGACCAGATCAAAAAACAAGAGCAAATCCATCAATAGGTTGGGATTCAGGAGCAGTAAGCATGACCCAGCGTCGTGCTTCTTCACGAGGGACTTCAGAGAAGGCTTCATCAATACCAAGTAGAGGAGAACGACTGACTATTCGGCCCTGAACTTCATCGAGATTACTGTTCAACCCGTAAGAAACTCGTAAACTCGTTCTATTTCCATATGTTGACGCCGTATAATACTACACCCAGGACAAAGAGGTGTGGTCTCGAGATACAAATCGAGTTCCTGCCATAAATCTTGTAAGTCCGAAAAATACCGAGTAAAGGTGTTATTACCTTGTTTGATCTCTTTGAGTTTTGTTCGAATCTCAAATATCTGCGATGTATTTCCAAGATCAGAATACATTTTCCAAGCAGCATCCCATACTTCCTTAGCCGTTTTGAAAAACAGATACCTGCGGCTAATTTTTGGGTTCATAGAATTAATAAGCCATGCAAGGACAATTGAATTCAGCCTGCCATACCTTGTAGGATGGATCAGTCAAGGGAGAAGCGGAAGATCACCAGTGATGTAGCCGAGTTTACAGCGACCACATATGAAAATCTTGACAGATTGAGCCCACTGCAAGTAATTCTTTCCTTCAAGTTGTGAGTAGTCATCTGGATGGAGCCATTGTCATGGCTGTAGAAAGAACCAATGGAACCACTGGATAGAGTGGTAGGAGTGGTATCTGAATTCTGGGACTGAGAAGACCCGCTGGTTTGAGAACAAATTTCTCCAGTAGTTTGAGACATAATCTCCTCGCTGGTTGAGAACAGAGAAGGAAAAAAAAAGCTTTTGCTTTGATACCATGGTGAAAAGATTGAAAATGGGAAACCCTAACTATTTTATTTCTGATATACAGAGTATACATAGACTGTACAATGTATAAAACATTAATTACAGGGTATTGCAGAATTAAACCTATTCCTATAAAATAGGAAACAAATTATACATTGCAGCTAATAATCAAATCTCAAGGATTTGATTTTCTGATTTCCTATCTGTCAATAAACTCTCAACTCATGGTAACTAGGTGACTTCAAATTAGGTCCGTATCTACCAGTTGCCTCCACCATATCTTTAAATGCATCCATACGAGCCACATTGAATGTAATACCAGCTTGGTAAAAAAACGAGCAATGCATTGATTTGTTCTATCTCTAAGTTCTTTATCATAAGCATCGTTTATACTTGTTTGTCTCATTGTTGATCCTCCACTTCGATTATTTGATCTCATGCTCGTATTGCTCATGTATACATCCATGAGACCTTCTGGATTTTTTGATATCTTCTTTTCCACATTCCTTTCGCTTCCATCGAGGTTCACTCTTTTGTTACTTGGTTCAACTTCATTATCATCATCTTCCAAACTATAATTTCCTAAATCATTGCTTGCATTAGCTTCAAAAGCATCAATCTTTCTACTTTGTTTCTTATTCATTGCCTTCATCAACTCGCCTCTAATATTGGGTGGAATTTTAGGACAAGCACCTGTATTTTTGAATCCTTCAATTTAGTGTTACTTTACTCTAAATATTCTTCCCGTTGTCACTTTCAAACAAAACATACGAGTCACACTATTAGGGTTATTTTCATCCTCTAAGTAGTTATAATTCCAACCAATATCAACTCTACCGTTTCTATTTTTAGTCATGACAGAAGAAGAATCTTCTATATTTGCATTAGGTAGGTTTGTATCCATGGCTTAAAAAAAACATTCGCCTTGAGCATTGCCTATTCTGAAAATTTCAAAAAAATCTACACTTCAAATTTAAAAAAATTTAATTTAAAATTAAAACTTTACATTCAGTTTAAAATTTTCACATAAAACTTTAAACTTCAAAATTAAAATTCAATTTAAAATTAAAACTTTAAATTCAATTTAAAATCAAAACATTAAAACTTTAGACTTCAAACTTTAAATTCAATTTAATATTAAAACAAAACTTTAAATTCAATTTAAAATTAAAATTTTAAACTCTAAAACTTTTAGCTTTAAATTTAAACTAAACTTTAAATTTAAACTTTAAACTAAACTTTAATAGTTTTAAGTATAAACAAAACTAAATTAAATTTAGACTTTATAATTTAAAGTTGAACTTTAAACTAAACCAAACTTAAACCAAGCTAAACTTTGAATTTGAACCGTAGACTTACATTTAAATTAAGCTAAAATTTAAAACTTTAAACTAACTTAAATTTAAATAAGTTTATAACTTTATATTTAACAAAACTTTATAACTTAAACTAAGTTTTATAACTTACATTTAAACCAGTTTATAAATTTATATTTAAACAAAACTTTATAACTTAAACTAAGTTTATAACTTTAAACAAAACTTTAAACTAACTTAAATTTAAATCGGTTTATAAATAAGTTTATAACTTAAATTAAATTAAAAAATATATCTCGATCAATAGTTTGAGATTCGAGATCAAGATTGGCGGCAGCGGAATGAAGATCGAGTTTCGAGAGTAATTTTTTAACGTCGAGAAGATTGATGCCCTAATGTTCGACAATTGCCCAATATGTCGCAATCGGGCTCAGTTTTGGGCTAAAGCCTAAATTATTCAACCAAAATTGAAGCGCGCTTTTTCTAGGGCGTCGATTTTTTGTCACTTCAATGCCTGGAGTGCTTTTTCGGCACCTTGATAAAGTGAAAAGCCCTAGATCGACGTCTAGGCGAGCGCTTCGATAACACAGGGTTCATATCATTCAATAATTATTGTTTTCAGGTAAGATTAAACTATGTTGTTAATATGAGTTGGGTATCATGTCTCAATGCTTTTTGCCTAAGAATGTTCACTCATGCAATTCTCAATATCTTTCTAATGTTGCATTAAAAATTAATAACAATGTTAGTTTAATCTCTTGACTGGCTTCGTAAATAAATATTTTGCACATGTTAGATTTTTTATTTGTTATTAATTACTAATCAGGTTGGAGGGAGAAATACAGTGCTTGTTGATGCAGTTTCGAGTAACATACCTAAAATTATACATACGCCTACTATAATTTTTGGTGTTGATGTCACTCATTCCCCACTTGGAGAGGATTCTTCCGCTTTAATTGCTGCAGTACGCTTCATTTTAAGGGAGAATTTATTTTCTAATACCTATAAAATCGCATATGATTTTGTTTGTTCCATTTCATTTTAGGTTGTTGTCTTTATGGACTGGCATGGAATAACAAAATATAGAGCGTTAGTTTTTGCTCAACCACGTGGAGAAATACTTAATGATCTTTATACTACTTACCTTATCACACCGCTCGACTGCATTTCTCCATTTCCGTCCTAGTAAGTAATGTAAAGATCATTGATTATTTCTCCACGTGGTTGAGCAGAAACCAACCCTCTATATTTTGTTATTTAAGACCAGCCCATGGAGGCAACAACCTAAAATGAAATGGAACAAACAAAATCATATGCAATTTTGTAGATATTAAAAAATAAATTTTCTTTTATAATAGAGCGTGTTGCAGCAATTAAAGCGGAGGAGTCCTCTTCAGGTAGGGGATGAGTGACATCAGCACCAAAAATCATAGTAGGTGTAGCTGTCATTTTAAGCATGTTCCTCAAAACTGCATCAACAAACACTATATCTCGCTCTAACCTGATTAGTAATTAATAGCAAATAAGAAAATCTAACGTATGCAAAATATTTATTTACGAAGTCGGTCAAGATAATAAACTAACATTGATATTACTTTTTAATGCAACATTAGAAAAATACTGAGTATTGCATTAACTGAACATTCTTAAGCGAACAATATTGAGACATAATACTCAACTCGATTTCACATCATTGCTTAATCCTATCTGAAAATAGTAATTATGGAATGATATGAACCATCAAAGCATACGTAAACTTCAATTATAAAAAATCATATATCGGTATGATTAATATACCATAATAACCAGTTACGTCTGGTAAAATAACATAGAGCAATTGAAGAGTACCAGCTTTATCGTGCAGTCTTTAATGTACTTTTGACAGTACCAGGTGTTCGTAAAAAGTGGAAATAACCGGTCTTCGGTTCACGTTCTAATTTATTTGTACTCAAAATGAGTATTTGTGGTAGAAAAGATAGTGTAATAACGTTGTGCAAATAAATTTATGGTGTTCTTCATTTCTATTGAATTGTTTTATATGGGTGATGACATTTTATACTGGGTTTTATGGTGTTCTATGTATATGATATATGGAACTGTTTGCGTTAATAATAATAATAATAATTTTATTATACCAAGTATATACAGAGTCCATATGTTTATTGATCTTGGATTTCGATATAGTCTGACCTGTTTATTATTTATATAATACCCGGATCAATCTGAGAAATTTCAGGTACATAGATGACTTGACCAGCTTATATTTTAGTGAGCTTAGAGGAGACATATATTAAGATGATTATATGATATTTATATGACATTGATTCATTGTATATTTTGATACCGAGATGTATATTAATTATTTATTATAATACATTGAGATAGTTGACATCTGTAATGAATTGTACCCTTATTGTATTATTGTATTATACATATTATATGTTATCGCTGTGATTGACTCTGTGTTATCTGTAATTCACTGTATATTATGTATTGTTCTATCCTGGAGGCACACATGCTTATTGCTTTGTATCAATATTATGTACATATATATATGTGTTCTTTATTTGATGTTTTAATGCGTACCAGTATTAATCCGATGGTATATTCACGTGTGTATCCCATATAACCACATTCTCCCTATTATCTGACAGCATTATTCTATAATACCATTGGATATTATGGGTATAGAGTTGGGGTGTTATAAAATGATATCAGAGCAAAGTTTAGAATAATACAAAGTACAAGAGACACGATTTTTGACTTAAATGAGACTTAGAGTCCTTGTCTCCGTGGATGTGTGGTAGATTTTTATTTATACTTAAATGATAGTATGAATATATGATGATTACTGAGGTAATTATCTGGGGACGTGATTGTTATTTTTTCTACTATACATACGTACATGTATATACATACATATATACATACATGTATATATATATTCCTTATTTCTACCTCTTATGTGTGTGTTTGTTTTCGTATGAAGTAGAAGTTGTTAAGGGAGGTAGTGAAGTAGGGAGTAGATAGTCCAACGAGTAGTGTCGGATCGATGATGTTGAACAAACCTCATTGGCTTGAATATGAATGAAGTGATCTAGTAGTGAATATAGTTATACAACGGAAACTGATAGATAGTTTACCGCTGAAGGCATTTGTTTGAAAAATGTGTATATTGCTGACTTGGTACTTGTTGATTTTATGGATGAACGACGTGTAATGATTTTCATTGTTATCGATGATAGATTAATTGGATGTATATACAAGTTTTGAAAATAAATATTTTCACACAAGCAAGATAAATATTTAATAAATATGAATTTGATTTTTGCAATGTGATTTGAAATGTTAATATTTTATTTTGGCGTTAATTTGTCCGTTGAGTGCTTTAAAAATTCTAATCGATGCGTCTGGCCAACGTTATCGATAGAGATTCCTAAATAGTAAGACGAGACATTTGGACACAGTATTTTAAAATTTTATTTTTAGAGATGCTTGAGATTTTGAGAATAAAAATGTTTTCAAAGAATACCGTGTTTGGAGAAAATAAGTATAATATTTTGAAAGATAGCAATGATTTGAGAAATATTAAAAACAATACTTAAAAAAAATGAAAACCTATGAATGGATGCTGATTAAGTTACAACTAACATATACAACAAATTACGTATATCTATGGAAAATGAAACCTGAAATAAAGCCTATGTATCAAATTTTCAACTGAGCTTGCAAACTGAATCTTTTCATCCGATCCTTAATTTCAGAAAATGAATCATTCTTTCATATAACATATAGGATTTCACCTTCTTCAATTGCTTTTCTTCTTAAAGTGCAGTTTAATTTTTAGGTAATATCTAACTCCTTAACTCAATGTACAAACATTATTGATGCTATTTAATACTAATTTGATGGTTTTGCAAATCCTTGAAAGATTAGAAATGAATGTTTGTGTTAGTTTTATAATGATGTTATGATTTTTATTCTGGATTATCATAATGCATTTGCATGACAATAGTGATTACTCATTACTAGAAAACAAATGCTACATTGTAAACTGCTCTATTGTAAACCGCCCTAGCTAGCATATTAATAGCTCTGCCACTGTTATATGCTGATGAACAAGATCTCCTAGATGCTGCTTCAATTCGTTGGCTGCAAATCTTTTCCAGCATGTATAGTTTTATTAACTTGACATCTACATCTTTGATGTAACCATCAGTTTTTGGTTGAAAATTTCTTTGTAGCATCCAACTGCTAGTAATGCAACTTAATTATAACTCATTAATCTAATATTGGCAATTGATTCATATTCTAAACAGACTTCTTATCATGCATTGAAATGAGGATCCAGTAATATGGATGTTCTTTGTTACAATGGAAACTAGTTTACCCTTTACATTTTACTCTCTACATAGTTATAACTCAATTCATTTGATGGTCAATACCAGTGGCATGTTAATATCATTTATTATATTTTGTATATATTTGAAGGTGCTTGCAAAAGTTGAAGCTTCATATGCATTGGCTCAACTAAAGAGACCCTTCCCCTGAAATAACATTCCTTGTTCAGTTTGATGAGGAAGGAATTGTAGTTTAAAAATATGAATCAGCACGAGAGAGAGAGAGCGAGCTTTTCGAGAATGAAGTAACGATGGAAAAAATGATGAGAATAAGTAGTAGAGTTAGAAAAAGAAAGTAGTTTATGTCTTTGTGGAAGAAATGAAAGTTGTAAACGATTGCTTTAATTTGTTCTATTTTTACTACCATAACTTTTGATTTTGTGAATCAATTTTAGCGAAGCTTCTTTTGTTTGGAAGATATGTTAATATAGAATAACTTTCGTCTTTGTCGCTTTTCAAAATTTTGGAATTTATTAATACTAAAAAAAAGGAATATATATATATATATATATATATATATATATATATATATATATAGAAAAATAAATTTAGTTGCTGCCTTTAAATGAAAGAGTGGACAAAACTGAGCTGAACTAATTTACTTGTAACTTTTGAACGGTTTGTCTGATCTTGATGATTTTACCCATTCCAGAAAGCTTAAAACATAAGCTACAACTTTCATTTGAAGCGCTCCATGAAATTTTCAAGGCCAAAAATGCACTTTTATAAAGTGAGCCAGTGTATTTCATGCATTTCCAGATTTTGATACTTGTAGAAAAACTCTCATAATTTGAGTTATACTCAACATTTTTGTGATCCGTAAGTTATTTTGGAAAGCTAACACACCATACAATAATTCACTCTCTGATGTCGCCGTCTAATTTTGTGTTTTAGACCTTCGAAAGTTTGTCTCAAGTCGCTTAAACCAAGACATCAAGTTGTTTATATATGTTAAATGAAAGTATACTTATTTTATCTCTTTTTATATGCGACTAATGTTTATATTGAGTTAAGAATAGGTGATCAAGAGGCTATTTGGACTTATTGGCGTCGTCGACTCACTTTTGCTCGCTTAATAATAAGCGAATTTGCTTAAAATGCTAATATAAAGGCATATTTTTACGTTATAGCGAGATATATAGTGATATTATATTGTTTTTCCGTGTTTCGGGATGCCCCGTGTTGGTTCGGAGATGTATATTATGTAATTATATTGTGTTTTGATTTTTGGGAACGCTCTCCGTACAAAGGAGACTTTGCCGAAATTTTCCAGAAAATCCGACACGTGGAATATTTTTTTCGAAATATATCGTATGTGAAGAATAGAAAATCGTTAATTAAATCTATTCGAAATAATCGCATACGATAAGAGAATTGAAATTAGAACCACATAGTGGATTGAGCTGTTGAATTTGATATAAGAATGTTGTTACGAAGAAAGTCAGGGTAAGAGTTGTTTGACGTTTCCCTATAAGAAAATGGCGAGAATGCGATTTTGTTAAGGAAGGGGAGCGACGGCCTGATATGCGATCATGATAACAGTGACAAGCGGCTAATGGAGGGGAATCGCGACCTGGAGCATCGTGATTTGGTTCAATGTCGACGTTAGGGCGTTAAGGGCGATTGCGTTCGTTGATTGCTAGCGGCTCGATGGAGGAACGTCAGTCATTGGAAGTAAGTGCAACGTCTTTTAGGCTAGGTTGTGTTCAGTGTTGAGATGGTGGGCTTGACTGTCCGCTGTGTGATGAAGATGCTGACAACGGCGAAGTGTGCGACGATAGTATTGTGCTTAGGTTGAGTGTAATCATATCACTTGAGGTGAGTTGAACCTCACAACTATATATATATAGTGCTTAGGTTGAGTGTAATCATATCACTTGACGACAGTATTCACTCTGACGGCCTAATCGTGGGGTCGCGTCCAGATCCACGACACCGTTGTTGTATATGATGCGCATCATAGTAGATGGATAGGTGCCCATAGTCCCTTGTGTTGTCTAGGCCAGCGGTTTATTACCTATAGGAAAAATGCAGGGTCGTGATCGAGGCTACACGTTGACGAGTCATTGGTGGATATGAGTCACGATTTCGTAGAGGTAAGTAAGGCTGTAGGAACAGATTCCACTACAGACATACGACAGTAGACCTTGGATTCCTGGAGCGGGCATCCGGTCATCAGTCCCCCATCTGGTTTCAGGGTGTGCGATAGATAAGCATATATGAGATGAGATTATATCCGAGATTGTGTCCAGAATATGGTCAACCCCGTATCCTTTTCTGGCAGACGACCTATTTATTATTGATTATATTTGGGTATTGTTATGAGCCGACTCAAATTTTTCTTGTTGATTTTAGTGATTTGATGATGGTACTTCATAATATGAGATTGAGAGACACTTTGGGCATTGCTTCGTCATTGGCTGACTTTACTTGAGGATATCTCATCATTGTTGGTTTCGTTTCTATGATGATGTTTTATTGTGTGGACGATTCACCTATTGGATATGGTGTTCTTGATTTCTATTGAATTATTTTATATGGATGATGACATTTTATATTGGATTTTGTGGTGTTCTATGTATATAGTATATGGAATTGTTTGAGAAGACGACGACGACGATATACCCAGAATATACAGAGTCCATATGTTTATTGACCTTGTATAGTCTGACCCGTTTATTATTTATATAATACTCGGGTCAGTTCGAAACATATCAGGTGCAGTAACGACTTGACCAACTTGTATTTTAGTAGGCTTAGAGGAGACATATATTAGGATGATTATATGATATTTATATGACATTGATTCATTGTATATTTTGATACCGAGATGTATATTAATTATTTATTATCTTTACTACTAATAATGAAAATTTAATCTACTTGCTTTAATTGCGTCTTTTTGAACTTCCCGAAATGCCCTTACATATCCAATCAGGCCCACTTGCGTTCCTCCCATTTCCACTCTCGCTTCATACAACTAACTGTGTTTCTCCCCAAATTCGTCCGCCTTCGTAAATCAATTTCCTCGAAACCCTTATTCCATCTATTACCATCATTTGATTCATAAAAACTAAAAAACCTCCCCAACGATCAGCTTCTCTTACCTGCGAATCGATATTGCTGGCATCACCAGAGACATCGCCGACGATAGGTGATTCAGTGGACCGCCAAAGATAGGTCAGGCGTCTTTATCAGCTTCTTTTTTCCTCCACGACATAATTTGATTTAATGTGCGTATTTTAATTAAAATGTTCCCCTATTTGGATTTGCTTCAATTTGTGCATCCTCGCTCGTAATACATTGAGATAGTTGACAGTTGTAATGAGTTGTACCCTTATTGTATTATTGTATTATATATATTATATGTTATCGCTGTGATTGACTCTATGTTCTTTGTAATTCATTGTATATTATGTATTGTACTGTCCTATAGGCACACGTGTTTATTGCTTTGTATTAGTACTGTGTATGCATAGATATGTTATTTATTTGATGTTTTTAATACGTACTTGTGTTAGTCCGAGGGAATATTCACGTGTGTACCCTATATAGCTTGATTCTTTGTATTATCGACAGCGTTACTCTTGGATAGTATGGGTATAGAGGTGGGGTGTTACAACTTATCTGGACGAAAATGGAGAAATGCAGTTAGACGGTATGATAAGATAGTTCATGCATTGGATGGAATTTTACATATCATTCATATACTTGTTGCTAATGGGTCTGCATGTGTTCTCCTCTTTTGCAGAGAGCAGCTTAGATCCTTTAGACGATCTACAGGCTTTAGGCCCGAACGGATTATCTTTTACAGGTTCTGAATTACTATACTTCTTTGAATATATATTAAGCTTTTAAGGCTAAAATTTATCTAGAGATGGCGTAAGTGAAGGAGAGTTTAATGTTGTTCTACTCAAAGAGTTTGATGCAATAAACAGAGCAAACAATAATGATAAATTTATCATTTGGTTTAAATCACAATCTTGTAATAACAACTTTAATATTTCCATTACGGTAGGCTTGTCAGTCCCTTGAAGAAGATTATCTTTCACCGATTACATTTGTTTTACAAAAAAGACATCACAAACATCTTTTTCCTTGGAAGTATGGAAGTATTCTAAGCGATAAGAGTGGCAATATACCTCCAAGTTTCTTGTACCATAACTTAAATATGAAACTTTCATAAAACCATCTTCTTATTCGTAGCAAAGCAAAGATTATGTGCAAATTTCTGTATTCAACTTGTACTATTCATTGAATGATGGTGAAATCACCTTTTAAATTCACACGGACTGGACGTATGCTTTGATGATTCATATCATTCAATAATTACTGTTTTGAGGTAGGATTAAGCGATGTTGTGAAACCAAGTTGGGTATCATGTCTCAATGCTGTTTGGCTAAGAATGTTCACTCATGCAATTCTCAATATCTTTTTAATGTTGCGTTAAAAATTAATATCAAGTTAGTTTGCTTTCTTGACTAATTTCGTAAATAAATATTTTGCATGCATTAGATTTTCTTATTTGGTTTTAGTTACTAATCAGGTTGGAGGGAGAAATACAATGCTTGTTGATGCAGTTTCGAGAAACATACCTAAAATTATAAATACATCTACTATAATTTTTGGTGTTGATATCACTCATCCAACAACTGGAGAGGATTCCTTCGCTTTAATTGCTGCAGTACGCTCTGTTTTAAAGAAAAATTTATTTTTTAATATAAATTACATATGATTTTATTTGTTTCATTTCATTTTAGGTTGTTCCCTCTACGGAATGACCTAAAATAACAAAATATAGAGCTTTAGTTTTTGTTTAACCACGTGGAGAAATAATTGATGATCTTTACACTGCTTACGTTATCATACCGCTTGACTGCATTTCTCCATTTTCGTCCAGGTAAATAGTGTAAAGATTGTTAACTATTTCTTCACATGTTTGAGCAGAAACCAACGCTTTATATTTTGTTATTTCAGACCAGTCCATAGAGGCAACAACCTGAAATGAAACGGAACAAACAAAATCATATGCAATTTTATAGATATTAAAAAATAAAATTTTCCTTAAAACAGAGCATACTGAAACAATTAAAGTGGAGGAACCCTCTCTAGGTGGTGGATGAGTGACATCAACACCAAAAATTATAGTAGGTGTATCTGTAATTTTAGGTATGTTTTTCGAAACTACATCAACAAGCACTATATTTCTCCCTCCAACCTGTTCGTAACTAAAACCAATTAAGAAAATCTAATGTGTGCAAAATATTTATTTACGAAGTCAGTCAAGAGAGTAAACTAACCTTTATATTAATTTTTAATGCAACATTAGAAAGATATTGAAAATTGCATGAGCGAACATTTTTAGGCAAACAACATTGAGACATGATACCCAACTCAGTTTCACAACATCGCTTAATCCTACCTCAAAACAGTAATTATTTAATGATATGAATCATCAAAGCATACGTAAATTTCAATTATAAAAAAGCATATATCAGTATGATTAACATACCATAATAACCACTTACGTCTGGTAAAATAACAAGGAGCAATTAGATAGTACCAACTTTATCGTCGCACGCAACTTTATCATGCACAGTGTTTAATGTACATTCGAAAATGAAGGAGGCGGGTCGTTAGGCTGTGGGCGTGCTTCAGGTTCGAGGTGGAGGATCTGTGTTTGCTGGGATGGTGTGAATGGCGGCGGAAGGTGGAAACGGAGCTAGGTCGGAGGGAGGCTAAGGAGGCAGTTACATGGTGTTAGTTGCTTGGTGGTGGTCGGCTGACGTGGCACGGTGAGGGAGGAGCAGTTGCGTGCGATGTGGTGGCGGATGAGGGTGAGTTCGGTGGTGGGTTTCGGGTGTGAGCTATGCGGGAGGGGATGAGATGGGGTGCGTGCATCACAGGCGGAGGGAGGGGAAGTCAAGGAGGCTTGTTGATGGAAAATTGGTGCGGCCATGGGTTTACGAGAAGGCTGTCATGTTGTAGGGAAGCAAAGGGAAGGTGCTGCAGTGCTTAGGTGGTAGGGTGGTGAAAGGCGGATGAAGACACGGTGCGACAGAGGCTATGGGCTGCCTTGGTGTTCGGGGGATGTGTTGTTCAATGGAAATGGCATGGAGGAGAAATGGGCACGGATGGGTATTCATACACAGACATTGCTTGCTTCGATTGTTTTATCAAGAGTTTGTAAGGGTTATGTTTTGAGATATGGAAGCAAACGTAAGAGAGCTTCTACATATATAATCATTCTTCTGTTGTAAACTAAGTTACGTGTCTAAGTTTGATTTGGTTGAAAGAATTGAGAGGGAAGTGTGATGGTTTCCAACATATGACGAGGAATTAGTCGTCTATTTCTAGACTCTTATCTATTTATCTAGTAGGAATGACAAGTTGTTCATCGTATCCAATTTGATTTTATTTCAGGATTTGAGTTACATGTTGCTCACGGAAAGGTAGCTGAAGCCGGAACCATTGGCGAATCACAGCAGGTTTAAAATTATATTTCTATTCACTTTCTTTGTACACAGCATTGCTTATTTAGCAATTGTTAGATTCTTTGTGCGTTCTTCAACATTTTACCGGTTCAAGTTTAAGCGTGTGCCACATTAAACCGATTCTATAACTCTTTCAACATTTTGTTTCAATAGATCTGAACTAACACATGTATTGCTATAATTTTATTCCTGAATTATCTTTAGAAACAGTAATTAATTAATAGTATAATGATATGTATTCCTTGTTTGTTTATATGTACGCTTTTTTTGCATGCAGGTATATTGGGAGTTTAGTTGGTGATTTTCATAGAACAATTCTATACGGAGGAATTTATGGGTATCCAAAGACGAGAAGAGCAAGAATGGTAAAATGAGATTGCTATATGAATCATGAATGTGCTCCAATGAGTTTTACTGTGGAATAAGTTTGACACAACACAGATGAGGTGGTGGTGTTAGGCTTAGGTATCAACGAAGAAAAGTTGATTTGCATGTTATAGAAACCAGTTGTGTTCTATAAAACTGGGTATGGAAGTTAGTATTTAGTATAGGTTACCCTTCCTGAACACTTGATTAATGTTCAGTTTTTAAAACCACAGTACAGTTTGAGTGTTTTGTCATATTCCTATGTCATCTTTATTTATTTGAGAATGGCAGTGAAACTGGTGGCCGAATTTGGTTACAAAGCATATATTACAAAAGGATTTTTTTTGGATTAGGCCTGGGTTCGAAAGTAATTATCGTATTTAGCCCTGTTTCGAAACTAATATCGGATATAGCCTTGTTTTGGCCAGCTCAGCTTCGAGCTGGCCAAAACATACTGGCGACTTTTCAAAAGTCGCCAGTATTTTTTTTTTTTTTTTGCCAAAACGAGGGCGACTTTTGGGAAGTCGTCCACTGGCGATTTCCCAAAAGTCGCCCACTTTTTTTTTTAAAATATGGGCGACTTCCCAAAAGTCGTCCATTCGGGGCTCTGCAACATAACCAGAGCCCCCCACTCCCTTCCTTCCTCATTCTCATCTCTTCCACTTCTCTACCAAAAAACCCCAAACCCTACATTTCGAAATTTTTGCCCAAATCCAATTAAATTTCGTTTATTTTTCAACAATAGTAGTAGATTTCGAAGATCTACTTCAAGCGTAGGAAAACGTCATACGGTCGAATCCAATCAAGGTATGCAGTAGAAACCCTAAGTTCTGAATTTAGTTTGCAAACTTAATTTTTTTTTTTGCTTGATGTAGAATGGCTCCTAGTTTTATTCCAACTATATGCTATTTTGATGGTGAATTGGTTATTGATGATTTAATGTGTGCGAAATATCTTGGTGGATCTTACAAACCGGCTAAAGTTCGAAGAGGATCTACTTTTGAGCAGTTGAAAGAGTCGGTATATAAAGCAACAAAGATAAAACCAGAAGAGTACGAGATTGAAATAGTTTGCAATTGGCCAACAGATTCCGGATCCAAAGCAATCAAAATTGTTGACGACGAGGATGTTGAATTAATGTTTGCTGCCTCGACCAAATCTATTGAGTTGTTTGTTGAGAAAAAAAGGAGATCGGTTGCAGAACAAGCAACACCGGCACCTGTAACAAATTTCGGCGTCGAAGAATATTCTAGAATGGTGGGGAACATGAGTACTGGGCAGGGAATTCCGTCACCTAGTTTTAGCAATCCGACTCAGCACATATCGCAATACGGGCAACAACAAATGTATTATGGGTTTCATCCATTCATGAGTTTGCAGCCAAATGTCTAATTTACCTATCCACATTTAACGCAGGACAGCTTTCCACGAATGAGTCAGAGGTATTGTTTAGCCGTGATTACATAGAGATATGTTGTATTGAATTTATATTAATATTATATCTAATTTGTATTCCCGTCCAATTTTACTCCAAATCAGAATTGCACTCAAAGAAGTGCTAGAGCATCGAGTAGTCGTACAAATAAACGAATGCAGCCAACTCGGCCCGAATTTTACCATTTAAGCCAAAAGTAAGTTAAATATTGCAATATGTTGCAAAATCGTTGGTTTGTAGCAATAAACTAAAATTGATGTATTAATTTACTGCAGCTGCGCAGCAAACAACATTACTACACAGTCATACGTCCAACCACCGAATGAACCAACAGGTCAAACTATGTGCAATGATGATATGGATGTAGAAGATGTACAAGCTGTAGATGTTTCTGCACTTGATAATATGTCTGTTGTGTCAATACCAGAGGTTGATACTGCCTGGGTGAAAAATATGCAAGTAAACAATGATCCACTGGACTATGATTTTGGAGGTGCAGAAGTAGATTGTGTGGACAACGATGAACCGGAAATGGAGATCCCGATGGATGATGATTTGTGCAGTGCACAAATTATGGCTAAGTCAATTGTAGCAAATGTAAACTTCAACAGCGAATTATTTCTATCATGCAGCGTACAAACTGGTTTCAAAGTTGGCATGGTGTTTGAGAGTAAAGCTAAATTTCTGCAACAACTATCAGAATGGTCAATCTTACATGCGGTGTCCTTTAAGCCAATAAGGTCGAACAAAGAAAAATACACCGCCATTTGCAACGTCGATGACAGTTGTCCTTGGAGAATACATGCCATTGACTCAAAAAAGACACAGGCTGGATGGTGGGTTATTAAAAAATATCCTAGTGATCATACATGTGTTAACCCTACAGTGAACTCAAATCATAGGCAAGCTACATCATCGTTTATGGTGTCGAAGATCATGCCTTTCGTGAAATCTGATTTGAACATTACAGCCGGGACGGTGCAAGTTCTAATGGAGGAACAATTATTTATAAAAATTAGCTATCTGAAAGCATGGAGAGCATTGAGCAAGACAATTGAACGAATTTACGACGATTGGGCAGAGTCATATGCCAACCTTCGACAATACTTTGGTGAAATATGCAAAACAAATCCCGGAAGTGTAGGACATGTGACAACTGATGAGTATGGAGTTTTTGATCGTGCATTTTGGTCATTTGGGCCTTGTATTGAGGGATTTGTCCATTGTCGACCTTTGCTTTGCATAGATGGTACACATCTATATGGAAAATACAAAGGCACCTTACTTGTTGCAACAGCCGTTGATGCAAATGATCAGCTATTTCCCTTGGCATTCGCCATCGTTGAGTCCGAATCCAGTGATAGTTGGGGTTGGTTTTTTGCATGCATGCAAAGGTTCATTCATAGCGTGAACAATCGTCGTATTACTTTCATTTCTGATAGAATGAAAGGAATACCTACAGCGTTGCAGAGCAAATGGCTAGTTGCACATAAACATAGATACTGTGTCAGACATTTGAAAGCTAACTTTCAAGCAGCGGGTTTCAAAGACAAACGATTGACCGGTTTATTCTACGCTGCTGCATGTGCCTCTGAGGAGATTGAGTATATAAAGATTCGTGAGGAAATTAAAACCACCAGTGTAAGAGCACACAACTGGATAGAGAGAAGTTTGGGTGGAAAGGAAGAAAATTGGGCTTTATGTAAGGATGATGGTGGTCGTTTTCATGTTATGACGACTAATGCGTCAGAAAGTTTTAATGGTGTACTTAGGGGTGCTAGATCTTTGCCTATTAGAGCACTTGTTGCACGTACCTTCTATCGATCCGTTGATTACTTTTGCCAAAGAAGAGAGTTGGCTAAGAATTCCACACTTCGTGTCACGCCAAAATGGGAAGCAAAAATAGCGGAGAGAGCAAGCGAAGCTAGACGTTGTCGGATTGTCCGTTTCAGTCAAATTGAATGGCAAGTGATTCATTACTTCGGAGATGAATTCAAAGTTATAATCGATGGTAGCACTTGTTCATGTACATGCAACATCCCATTACTGCAGCATCTCCCCTGCGCTCATGTGATGGCTGCTTGTTCGTCGGTGGCCAATGGTGCGAACAGAGCTCATCATGATTTTGCATCACATTGGTACTCTGTTCAGAATTACCTAGCGGCATACTCTGGAGAATTTCATCCCGTACGAGATAAAAGGTTTTGGTCACCACACGAAGGTCAAATGGTACTTCCACCTCCTGCAAGGCGAGCTCTAGGAAGGCCTAAGTCAACTAGAATTAAAGGCGTTATGGACGAGATGCAGCCTCTAAGGCCTAATAGATGCAGTAAATGTGGTATGCACGGTCACAAAAGGAGTCGTTGTGATTCAGTTATGTAGTTTTCGTATGCGTGTTATTATTGCTTTGATATTTGTAAGCCGTATGTTGTTAATGTAAGAACAGTTTGTGTTTTTATTTCATGTGCTATGTTCGAGATGTAAGCTAGTGTTTCGTAAACCTTTACAATACTCGTTCAACGATACATAATACAATTACATATAAATGAAAGCTACCGATACAAATTCAACGATACAATTACATTTGTGTTTACTTCTCCTCCCACAATGTACGAGGACTCAACTTATCGAATGGTACATCCTTATTCAATAGTGCGTTGTGATATTGTAGGTTCAACTTCTCCAAACGGGCGTTTTCCGCTTGCATCTCAAGGGCGTATGCAACTCCCCTCGAACACATTTCTGGATCTTTCCATTTAAAAAAGTTACAACATTCAACATGATTTGGGCGTATCTTATTATCGTCGTACGATTCACAACGGTAAAAGCGGCGGCCCGCATTCCTTTCATTCCGACACACAACCACTTTACATTCATCTCCGCAATAACAAAGTACCGGAGGCGGTGTCCGGCTTGTACTAGCATTGTTAGTGTTACGACGAGCAAGCACATCCATTAATCTTCCATGAAGTGTTTGATGTTTTGATTCACCGCTATCCATGGCCAATGTCGATGTACCGCCAACCCTAGAGGGGGGCAAGTTTTCAACCTGTGTTTCGGGGACGAAATCAACTGCAACATTTACTTCATTAACCGGCGTAGAGCCTCGTTGTTGTTCAAATTCGTCATACATTTTCATCATCGTCTCGTCGTCTATCTCCCAATTATCCATTCTTGAAAATATCAAAGTTGGAGTTATAGTAAATCGCAAAAGATTAAACAAAATTAATAGAGCTTATGAATCTTACCTTCTTTTGATGTTTGTAAATCTCAAAAAGATATTCTTTTGCCGTCGGAAATATTGAATTTGTGGAAGAGAGAAGTGGGTTAGGTTTTAGGTTCTATAGTTGCAATTTGGTAAAGTAAGTTATGAGGAACGTTAAAGGGCTGGGTTTCTATTTTGAAACCCTGCAATTCTGGGGCGCCTTTTGAAAAGTCGCCCCAGAACTGCAGGGTTTCAAAACAGAAACCATGTACCACCAATTGCATTAATTCAACAACGCCTAATTCAACATTTCAATCATCCAATAATTGAACAAATTACAACATTCAATAATTCAACATTTCATTCAAACTCAATCATCCACAAGTCAAATTACTACATCCACCAATTCAACAATTTAATTCAAACAATTAACATCCTACAATGCAACAAAACAAATCCGGACAACGCATATCAATAAATTATACCATCCTCGGTTCTTCAACCTACGAAGTTCTCGTGGAGTTCGTTTTGGTTTTCTCATAGACAGTGGAATTTCATCTGACGAATCCTCCTCTTCACTTGCTTGTGTAGGATCTATAGGCTGTGAAGGACCGGGAGCAACTTCAACCTGTGTTTCTTGAGATGAAGATGCTCCTTTTCGATGTCTACGTCGCTGATACGTACGAGTAGTGGGAGGCGGAGGAGGAGGCGGTTCGATGAGCAACTGTGCTGGCGGAGGAGGAGGCGGTGGAGGCGGTCTTGGTCTTGTTATCTTGTTTCTTCCCAAAATAGTTTCCAAGATGCGTTTTACACTAAAGCATTTCCCCTACGACCTTTGAGGAACCTCTTGTGCAAGCTCGTCCACAATTTCTATCGCACGGTAAATGCCGTCCGCCTGCCATGACATAAAATTCAAGATAAGGGATAAATTTCAAATATTGAAATAAAGACTGTATGCACTACGTACCACATTCCTTTCGAGAGGTGATCTAGGAGTGTAAGGGTATGCAACAACAGGAGGCGATGTAGGTGGATCGATGGCACAAAGAACATATCGACGCGTGATGTTCCAGTACCAAGACAGATATTCTTCTTCAGACAATGTGAACTCGCGTTCCTGTTGCGTGTGCACGTAGCGCGCGATCCACGTCTCAATTGCCATAGCAAACTCCCCAGCTTCAATATCGATCCTGTAATGCGGTGGTTGTTCCGGTAAATGCTGGGCCATACCAAACTGCCTCATCACTCGGTCAGGCAGATGATAGGTGACATCATTAAAGCAAATAAGAGGCACCCGAGCAGTCCACAGCTGAATGGAAATGGTACATAAGTTTGGCAGATGTCCAAGCATATCGTCGTACGGGGTCCAAGTCACAGACTGATAGTCTAGCACATCGAGCTCATTACGGTAGAAGGCTACATGACGCCTCGGCGATGAAACGGTGCTTTTAGGTCCTACCCACCTGTACAAAAATTAAATTGTGACTTCTCAATTCCAAACACGTATACTTAGTATACTACATAATTAATTATACCTAGCACCGTATGGCGATGATAAATCAACCGCCGTCCTCCTCATCGTTATTCTACCCACGGGTAGATAAGTCCAACACCAAAGGTGCAAATAAAAGATGACACATGGTTGCGGTTGGATAAAAGAATATGGAATAACGGTCGCCGAAAGTAAATAATGGACATACCTGTACTAGACTCACACAACCACCTCTCTTGCAAAGCAAGCCTCGTCAACTCGCAGTAAGTATATGCTAGAACTGCACTGCCCCACGAATATTGGCGACAAACATCAAAGTTTACTAAAAATGGAAGCCATCTAAGCCATATCCGTGTCTTAGAATGATCGCATATCAACCTCGAGCATATAATATGCAATATAATGGCCCTGGCTCGTTGCTCAATCTGAATCTCCGTGGCGTCTGTTGGAATGTCGTCCACAAATTGTTCTCTAAACCATAATGTCCGTATCATTTCGTTTCCCCACCACTCCTCAGTTGGAGGAGTTAAACCTAGGAGCTCTTGGCATAAAGTAAGATAATCAGCTGGATCGGGGTTGGTCAACGAAGCACCGTCTATGGGTATGCCAAGTAAGCACGCAACATCACCCAACGTGATAGTCATCTCCCCGGCTCGTAGGTGAAATGTCGATGTCTCCGGCCTCCATCTATCCACCAAAGCGGTGATAAGATGATGATCTAACTAGATGTGCCCCACCCTAAAAACCAGTCCAAATCCAGCTTGGTCTATCAACTGTATAACGCCTGGATGAGCAGATGTTACTCTATTCATTTTAGACGAATGATCTATGGTTTTGTCTGCAGTATTGCCCTGTCAATATATCACAAAAAAATTATCAACATGGTACATACATTACCTTCAGATATATGTACATTTTGAATACTAAGATTTTTACCGCGACATATTCCGGATTATTCGTTCGATGCCGTTGTTGCAAATACAGGACAGATCCATCAATTGGTCCGGTAACATCTTCGAGTAATCTACACATATACAAAATAACACTATTCTCAAAATTATTTTTCAACATAACACTACAAATTTACGGATTGTTTTTCAACATTTTACCAATGATTTCAACCATACATAGATACCACAACCATCAATGATTGCTAACAATCATTAAAAACCATAATTTGCAATTTCCTTCAAAACCCTAAATTGAAAACTTTTTGATTTTCCCATACCTTGAGGCACATCCCGAGTTGAAGAGCTTGCCATCTTGTATTTTGTTGAAAAATAAACGAAATTTAATTGGGTTTGGGCAAAAATTTCGAAATGTAGGGTTTGAGGTTTTTTGGTAGAAAAGTGGAAGAGATAAGAATGAGGAAGGAAGGGAGTGGGGGGGCTCTGGTTATGTTGCAGAGCCCCGAATGAGCGACTTTTGGGAAGTCGCCCACTGGCGACTTCCCAGAAGTCGCCCATATTTAAAAAAAAAAAAGCGGGCGACTTTTGGGAAATCGCCAGTGGGCGACTTCCCAAAAGTCGCCTTCGTTTTGGCAAAAAAAAAAATACTTGCGACTTTTGAAAAGTCGCCAGTATGTTTTGGCCAGCTCGAAGCTGAGCTGGCCAAAACAAGGCTATATCCGATATTAGTTTCGAAACAGGGCTAAATACGATAATTACTTTCAAAACCAGGCCTAATCCAAAAAAAAATCCATTACAAAATGGTGAATGGATGAAGAATTCGATGCTAACAAACGACATGAAAACGTACACATGACAGATTCACAATGCTTTATAATCATATGGCAAGAACTTGCATTATGTTTATTTTATTGCTAATGAGAAAGTAATACTCAGCTTGTGTTGATGTAATTTACATGTGCCTGCATCCATTATGTGTAACATGTAACATGTTTTGTCTTATTGCAAAACCTTTTACTCTTATTTTTTGATGGTCAAATTTTTTATTAGGCCACAACAAAAATTTATTCCAACAATAGAACCCGTTTTAAAATCTATTCATCTTACCAACAGTTGGTTAGAAATTCCGTAGATTGCTAGCACCAAAGACTCGAACTCTTCTTTTTTTTCTCTTCATTTTCATCGCTTAATTTCTTGTTTTGAGTTAGCCCGATAATTCACTTATTCACATCAAACTATAGACTATAATACTTCATGAGGCAAATTTTCAAATGGTCAAACACGCGTAGCTTATTCCTGGTATTGTTTCCTCCACTGAGAACTATCAATATTATACCTTTTAGCTTTCCCACATAGCAATGTTAGGTTTCCAAATGAAAACGAGTTGCTTCCTCTGCCTTTTTTTTATTTTCTAGCCCAGTAGTGCTATCAGATGGCCTAGATTGCAGTACTCTCACCGTTGTTTAATTCAGATCTGATTTCTCCTCTTTTTTTTTTCTTTTTTTCCTTTTTTTTCTAAACATTAATTTCATGCCATTTCTTTTAGAATCAAATAACAGAACTAATCATATATATAATTATTATAATACCAGAACTAATCAAATAACAGTACTCTCTCTACATATTTATTGTTATTATAATTATTACAGTGTTTCTACCGTTCGCTCTTCTATCGTTAGAATTTAATACTAATATTTACAATTATGTGCAGATTTCTTCCAAGTTTTTAATATTATTTTACATTTAAATCTATATATATTAAATTTAATTATGTGATCTTAAATTTAAGCTTTTTAAATAAATACATTTAACTAATATTCATTAACTGATCTGATAAATTTTTAAAAATAACAATTCAGTATGTGTACCGTATTCATATTAACAAAAATAATAAAACTAATTTTTCATTCAAGTCCATATAGTTTTAAATTTCCGCAATTATATACAAACTATTACAATGTTCTAATAATATTCTCTTCTATCATTTTTCATTTAAATGCCAACATTCAATAATTTTTACGATTATTTATGGATTTCTCCTAAGTTTTCTTATATTATTTTACATTCAAGTCCATATTTGAATTTATTAATTGATCTTGAATTAATTTTTTTTAACTAAATCCAATTAACAAATAATTATTTATTAATCTAATAAATCATAAAAAATGATAATCCAATGTGTATACCGCATTTATACTGACATAAATGGTAAAGCTTTATTTTCATTCAAGTCCATATAATTTAATTTTCACAATTTCATTACAACAAAACGACCATATTACAACTGTATTTTTACAACTGTCATAAAATGCCAGTTGTAATAAAGATTTTTTTACAACTGTCATAAAATGCCAGTTGTAATAGAGGTTTTTTACAACTCTTTTTTTCAGAAAGTTGTAATAAACTTATTTTTAACAACTTTTTTATTTTTCCTAGTTGTAATAGATGATCATCTATTACAACTTTTCCTTTTGTAAGTTGTAATTGATTCATATTTAACAACTCTTTTTTCAGCTGTAATGCATATCTATTACAATTTTTTTCGTTTGCTAACTATAATATTAATAATCACTATTTAATAATTAATTTGAAATTATGAAATACTAATGAATAATTATGAATTAATTAACAATTTGTATATGAAATAAATATTTATATGAATTAATTTATTGTTTTTCACTAATAATTAATAATATTATTGTTTTTAATTTGTTTTAAGTATTTTTAAATTTATATTACATTAATCAATGACTCATGTAAAGACAAAATGATCTAATGATCTATATTTGTTATGTCAAATTTTATTTTTAATTTTGTGTCCCAACAACCGCTCACTTTTGAACGTGTTTACAATTATTTATAATATTATAATAATCGATAATTTGTAATTTATAATTAATGATTAATACTTGTTAATAAGAAAAATTTTGGCTCCGCAGTTCGAAAATCTTGGCTCCACATAACGAAAGTTTTGCCTCCATTGTACAAAATTTTTCCAATGTACGAAAAATTTCCCACCAACACTTATCTAAGTAAACCCTTATCCTACCTTTACCAAAACATAGCCGCCTCAAACCTTTCTTCTTTGTATTCCTGCTTTTAATCATCGATTAAATCTCAACATCAGATTCCATACCGAAAACAAATTCTGTTTCCCTACTATCAACACGGACACCTCCATAGTTTAGCTACTGTAAACCTAGAGGAAATTAAGAAGAAGCAAGATGGGTCATGTTCGCACACAAACAGTTAAGAAGTCATCGCGCCAAGTAATCGAGCGTTACTATTCGCGCATGACACTGGATTTCCACACAAACAAGAAGATTTTGGAAGAAGTGGCTATCATCCCGTCAAAGCGCCTCCGCAACAAGATCGCTGGTTTCTCAACCCATCTGATGCGCAGGATCCAGAAAGCACCGGTGCGTGGGATATCGTTGAAGCTTCATGAGGAGGAAAGAGAGAGGAGGATGGATTTCGTGCCAGACGAGTCTGAGATCAAGGTTGACCATATTCCGGTAGATAAAGAGACGCTGGAGATGCTTGCGAGCATTGGCATGGTTGACTTGCCTGGCGTTGAGAAGGTTGATGAAATGGCCAGTGGTGCTGCTCAAGCGGTTCTTTGTTTTGCTGGAAGAGGTTGATCGAGCATCCGTCAAACAATTTTTTTTCTCTCCCTAAATATGGGGAAGAGCCATTGTTCTTTTTGTTTGCAACATTGAGCTTCCAATCACGATCTGAATCTAATCAGGTAAAGTATGGAAATAAGTGTTATTGGAATTGAACTGAATTTTTGCACCTTTTTGTTATCGTTAACATAGATGTTTATGTGTCTTTTTTTAGACGGATACGAGTAGAGAAGAAGATGCATGTAATTTGTTTGATGAATTGCCTAAATGAGAATGGAAAGACAGAAGCAAAGGAAGGGACTTGTGCGCATCTATGACGGTTGAAGAAGCATGTTGCCAAAATGCTGAGGTGATTATAATACTGAATAGGAACTGAGGTGATGAATATGTGGACACTGCTTGTTTCATTGATTTAGGTGTCTCCGCTTACATAGTCACACGAACCTCAATTTTTCTTTAAATCTTTACTGTATATATTAATGTTGTTGCCAATGCCCATTGGTAATATTTGTTAGATATTTACTTGACTGTACAAGCTAGGGTGTTGGTTTCAGTTTCTTTAGCATATGCAGTAAACAGTACATGGGAAAGAAATTTAATGTTTATTTTGTTTTATATTATTATGTTATTGTCTCAGGCGCACTTTTAGTGGTACTTAATCACACGCCTAATCTAAAAATACTTGGACTTCTTCAGGTAGTTTTTGTACTCTCATTCTCCATTATCCACACTGCACTTGTAAAATTTAAGTTTGAAGTTCTAATGATCAGGGTTTTGCTGCTGGTTTCATGTTGAGCATCTCTTTTTTCGACCTGGCACATAATTCTCTCAACTCTATTGGTTTCTTAATGGGAAATATTTGGGTAATTAGGTTGTGAAATTTGATCTATACATTATTATCATTATTTTGAACAAGAAATTTGTGTACATAAGTCTCAGTTAATTAATTAGTTTTAGCAATGCAGTTCTATGCTGGAGTCATTTTCTTTGCCAGCATCGTTAGTTTATTCCCTGAACCTTCATTTTCTTGTGAAAGTAATAAGAAGGTACACATTACAGTGGTTGTAAACAATATTCTCATGCAAGTGTGTTTGTGTTTTATTTTTGTAGCTTATAGTTTGTTTTTTTCCAATTTTTTTTTACTAATTAATGATAGGATGATGATGGGGAAATGGTTAAGGATCTAATGAGGAAGCACCATAGACAAGTACTGTTTAGTGGAATTACAACGGCAATTGGTAGTATTTGATGTTTACATATCAAATAATACAAGCAATAACATAGAGAAGTTTCAAAAATATAATGTGAAGTTGACTGTTTTATTCGTCTGTGTAAAAGTTGCAGGCACTAGTCTGCATAACTTTCCCAAGGGAATGGCAGTATATCTCGGTTCATTGAAGGTGATTTAATTTCTTTACCCAAAGAGCATTAAAGGATTTTTATTTTACCTTTTTAATCAAGAACTTCTGAAAGAATATAACATATAAAGACTGTATCTGTGGTTATGATCATATATGCACATGGTTAATTATTTATTATACCTTCTAGGGACTCCATGTTGGCATGAACATAGCTCTTGATATTGCATTACACAATATACCAGAGGTAATATTATAACTACTTATGCAATTGCATCTCATAATATCCGAAATGTAGCTTTACTGGAATCAGAAAAATTGATCTTTAGAATTTTTTCATAGGGAGTTGCAGTAGCCCTTCCTGTATATTTTGCCACTCAAAGGTGAAATCATTATCATCATTAAACTCATTTCAAAAAAATTGTATTGATGAATTTGTATGTTTTCTAGCAAATGGAAAGCATTCAAACTTGCAATACTTTCTGGTTTCGCTGAACCACTAGGTGTTCTTATAGTAGGTCAGTTTTCATTTTTATTTTGCGTTCAAAAGCAAAAGTTAGTGACCATAATTATAATTGTGCAGCCAAAAATCTTTAGTTTGAAATCCCTTTTGTATATAAATTGTCAACTATTATAAAAAAAAGAAATAATAATAAAAAAGAACTCTGTGTATAATCTTCGTTTTTATTGAATGCAGCATACCTCTTCCCAAGTGGTCTGAATCCTGTGATTCTAGGAGGCTTGCTTGCTTTAGTTCACTCGTGGATTTGTCCCATTAGATCATGAAATAAGAGAGTTCACTCAAAGGTGATTTTTAGCCCATGCATTGAACTTGCAAAGAATGAAAGTGTTGAGTATATAACTTACCAGTCGTGTGTTTCTTCCCCCAATGTCGATTTCTTTCCAAGCCAAACTGCAACCCAAGCAAAAACAGCTTTTTTTAGCGTTTGTCTTATTCTTGAACACTAAAAAGTGCAAACATTGTATCTATTTATGATAGGATTTATTTGTAGACTTATTATGGCTCACCCCATTGCTAGCAGGGTTAATACCCAAGCGACGACAGCTGAAGAAGCTGCAGAAGGCAGACTATCGTAGGTCCATGAACGAATGTGGTTGAGCCCAGCAATAGCAGATCGATCGTGGCTTGGCATAAAGACTTTGTTGCCTTCGACTAGTGTATTTCCTTAGGGTATGTGTTTTGCGATACAAAACTTTATCTTTCTTATGTATTTTTGTGTTGTATCCTATTTTGGAATGGTTATGTGAGAATGTTGTTTTGGTACTGTTTTAGTTGGTGATGTGAACGAATACTTTAGATTGTTTTATTTGGTGTGTATTGTGTTTTGTTAGAATTATATAAATATTAATATTTATGAATGAATTTGATTCAGTTATGTATATTTATAGTTTTGGTAAATTATTAAATGGTGCATGTAATTATATTTTTGGGTTTAAATTGCAATTGATGTGGTTGTAATTAAAGTATATTACAACTGTGGAGGAGGTCGCGGAACATACTAAACTGCAACTGCGTATAATAGTTGTAGTAGGGATAACTACAATGGTGGCCACGTAGTTGTCATACCAACAGCTGTAAAATAGTTATTTGCAAGGGTAAGAAACAGTTGTAATATACAATATCACAACGGTTATATGCAACTAAAGAACACAGTTGTAAAAAATTGATAGTCTTTTACAACTTCTTAAAATACGACTGTGGTTCCACCGTTGTAATATATCTTTTACAACTGTGTTCCACCGTTGTAATATGCCTCTTTTGTTGTAGTGTTTTATACAAAATTATCTTCGATACTTTTACATTTTTCTACATTTAAGTTCATAAAATTTCTTTCTCTCTAAAAATAGTTATTTAATACAAAGAAATATATACTTAATTTTTTCTTTCTAAAGTTTGTATTTCATTACAAACAAATATATACAAATAATTGTTTTCAAAATTGTCATTACAAATATATATATATATATATATAACGTTTTTCCTTCATAAAATTGGTACGTTAAATGGACTTTTTATCATTATTAATTATATTTTGCGAAGAATAACATTATAATTATTGATAAGTGATGAATATTTGTATTTTGTAATACTGAAAAAAGAATAAATATTTTCAATCAGTACGTTTTTGTACAGAAAGTTACATTTAATTATTTATATTCTTGATATGAGTTAATCAATGGACAAATATTATACCATATTTTGATTAAAAAAAATTTATTCATATTTTATCATCTTTTTTACATAAATGTTAAATATTTTTTGAAAAGTTTTATTATAAAATAAAAATAGTAAGGTATGAAACAATGGATTAAAAATCATTTTTTACATAATTAAAATGATAATGTGATTTGTAACGTTTTAGGCCTTATTTTCACTAAATATTTCTTTTAGTAGTTAAATAAATATTTTTTTACCACCTTGATAATATCATATAATTATTTTAATAATTATGTGCTGTAAGAACTATAAATGCGTACAAATACATTGATTCTTTGATGGACAATTTTTTAAACCAAGCCCGAACAAAAAACATATTTCAATTTTAGACCTGAATCGAAACTTATTACAAAAATAGGCCTCATTTAGCGCAAATATGGATTGCGCAAGTGTATTTTTGCTAAAAAATAATTATACATGCGCAAATTTGGATTGCGCAAGTGTTATTTTTTTAATTTTTTTTTTGTGTTTGAGCATTTATGGATTGCGCAAGTGTATTTTTTTTAAAAAAATTATACATGCGCAAATTTGGATTGCGCAAGTGTTATTTTAAAAAAAAATTGTGCTTGAGCATTTATGGAATGCGCAAATATAATTTTTGAATTTTTTTTAACACTTGCGCATATTTGGATTACGCAAGTATAAAACGCTGAAGAAAATAAAACAAGGCCTAGTTTTGCAATTAGTTTTCTATGATGTCTATTTCTACAATATGTTATTTTGTCAAGCGCTGTTTAAAAAATTGTCCTTCTTTGATATTACACTTCTATTTTTAGGTATTTGACCTCATTCTCTCAAATAATATTCGAAATTTAATGTACACATCATTTATCTTTTGGTCAAATGTATCAAAACATAAATGTCAATTTCGGAATATATGTTGATGAATATCTATTTATGAAATTTTATAAAAATATTAATTTCAAATTTTTTTCAGAATACTTATTTTCATTTATTTGATTGATAAATAATGAATCCTAAAAAATAAAAAATTGGTATATAACTCATTTTTATCAACAAAAATGATAATTTAATTTTTATTTAAATATAAAAATATATGAATCTCATAATAAAAATGCACAGTTATAAATATAGTAATTTAAATTTACAAGTCATTTATCCTAACAAAATTCATCGGATATTGTATGATTAATTATATTCTTCAAAAACAGTTATAATATTATTTTTCTACAACATACCGTGTGCAACGCACTTGTTACACACTAGTGATAAAGAAATACAAAAGATATCACCCCTTGCATACATTACCAATTTGTTTAATTATAATTAGTGGTTCTCAAAATTCTAACATGACATTAGGGATGGAATAACTCGTGCGAGCTTTACATCCACATGTGCACTAAAAAGGTTTCGATTGACACATTTCATTTTTGCCTTGAGTGTTTTCCTCTGAAACTAGACTATATTTAATTAATTTTAAGATCATTAGTTTTAATGATTAATTATTTTAACAAGCTCATATCAAAAATCAAAGAATGCCCTTCTAATCTAATTTGTTCTGCTCCTAATCAATCAGTTATGATTTCTCTATTCTGATTTGTGACGGACCTTTTTAAGCAACTTATTTCGCGGACCCATAGGACAGTTCTGGCCTGTAATAGATTACTGAGTGAATTAAAGTTACAATTGAGAATTTTATTTGAAGATTAGATTAGAACCACTCTTCCGATCTTCTTTTATTTTCTTTTTTTGTCGTTGCACTGGTCAAAATTTACATGTTCACGCCTTCTCTTTTACTTTTTTGGGTGGATCAATGAGTGATGTAAACGTGAACATTTAAATGTGTTAACAATTAATAATATTACGCCTATCTAAATCCAATAGTAACTCAATCTTATATTCCTAATTTAGCAGCAAAAATTAGCATTACCGATGCTTCATCTGTAAGAATATGTACTGAAATTTGTTCATGTTTATGGGTTAATCGCATAATTACTTTTTCTCTATGTAACTTCAAATCTTATCGGATTAGTGAACGCAATGTTCAAGAATCAGATCGGATGGACGATGGAGGTATATGTGGATGACATGCTTGTGAAATCACGAGTATCTGGAAACCATCTGGATAATCTCTCGGAGATGTTTGACATCCTTCGGAAGTATGGAATGAAATTGAACTCCTTGAAGTGCTCGTTCGATGTTTCGTCAGAAAAATTTCTTGGATTCATAGTAAACGCGAGGGGCATCGAGGCCAATCCAGAATAGATCACTGCATTATGAAATGTCAGAGCCCCATCGATAAAAAAAGAGTTGTAGAGTCTAAATGGGAAGATCATAGCATTGAGCTGCTTTATATCTAAAGCGATGGATAAGTGTATACCATTGTTTGATGCATTGAAGAAGGGTAAGAAGAACTTCGAATGGAATCAAGACTGCCATACAACATTTGACGAATTACTTCGACACATGGAAACACCATCGGTTCTATTTAAACCGACAGATAGAGAAGATTTGTTCATCTTCTTGGTAGTATCTGCCCATATGCTAAGTGCAGCACTTGTGCGTGAGGAGGATAGGATTCAACGACCCATATACTACATCAACAAACGGTTCACCGGAGCTGAACGAAACTACCCGAAGTTAGAAAAGTTAGTGTATGGCTTGTTGATAGCTTCAAGGAAGCTGCGGCCGTATTTCCAAGCTCACTCCATCAAGGTGTTGCCGGATCAACCCTTTAAGTAGGTGCTTTACCGACCCGGGACTTTAGGACGACTTCTGAAGTGGAATATTGAGTTCAGCCAGTACGATGTTACTTATCATCCCTGAAGAGAAATTAACAGATAGGCGTTGGCTAACTTCATTGCCGACTTCACAATTCAGGATGATGAGGAGGAGGACACAACGATTGTAGCATCACATTGGAAATTGTTTGTCGACGGTGCATCAAATGAATTCTGCTCAGAAGCGGGAGTTGTGCTTGAAACTCCCGAAGGATGGTCAATTTGTTATGCTCTATGGTCAGAATTCCCTTCTACTAACAACAAGGTGGAGTACGAGGCATTAATAGCAGCGTTGAAGATTGTGAAGGATTTGGGAATTAAAGCTCTCTCTATATATACATCGACTCTTAGTTAATCATCTGTCAAGTGAAATGAGAGTATCAGGCGAAGAGTGCAAACCTTGCACCTTACCTGTCGAAAGCATGGGAATTGCTCAACAATATCAAAGACTACACGATAACCCATATTCCCAGGGAACAGAATGTGAAGGTCGATCACTTGGCTAAACTGGCCAGTTCTGGAGATGCACAGTCGCTAGGACTGGTCCCAGTGGAAGTTTTGCCGAGTCCCAGCATTGATCAAATGGATGTCGACTGGATTCTGAAAACCGCAGAAGAGGAGGAATTGTGGATGACATTGATCAAGGACTACCTACTCTGAGGAATACTCCTAAGGGACTGAAATGAACGAAAAAAGCTCCTTCGGAAGGCACCACGATTAGTATGCAGGGTGGAGTACTGTACCGGAGAGAGTTCTCCGCTCCCTTACTCAGGTGTATGAAAAAAATCGAAGCAAAGAAAATCCTCATGGAGATCCACGAAGACAGTTGCGGTGACCACACTAGGGGGCAAACATTTGCGAAAAAGGCTCTTCGTCATTGTTACTTCTGGCCAGCAATAAACCAAGACGTGGTAAATTATTCCAGACAATGCAATCGATGCCGGAGATTTGCGAAGATTCCGCGACCCCATCTACAGAACTTACGTAAATGGTCAGCCCATTGCTGTTTGCAATCTAGGAGATTAAACTAATCGGCCTGTAACGCCCCACCTCTATGCTCATAATAACAAAGAGTATTAAAGGAAATACTGTCTATTATTACGAAGAATAAGGCTGGATAGGAGCGACCATCCGTAATTGGCCTTACACTAATATTGGTTATCTCGATAGGAGTGGTACATACTTTTTATTTTTCATCTATTATTTATTTACTCCCATCGACATATCCGATTATCAGTATAAAACAAACTACGATAGTTCATAATAGTTTAGGACATTAGATATAACAATAACACAGATAATATAAATGCGGAACACAGATAAAAACAAAAGTCTCATATATATATAACTGAAGTCAGTTGATACATAATTGACACAATACATATGATACAACTACAACTGTCGACTCCAGAAGTTATATATACAAGTACATTATCGACTAATATACATGAATACATATCATTCGATACAATGACACGACTACTACAAAATGACTGACAACTTCAGAAGATGTGAAAAGTCTTCAATCCCAAACAGCGACTCAAAGAAAGAAATCTACAACCTGAAATACTCGGGTCTGACCCGAGTATTATATTCAAAAGAAAATAATACCCAGGTCAGTCTAATTCAAACCAGTTTATTAGTGCATATAGGCAGTAATAATTTAAATAGACGACAGTCACAATAATTCTCGTCCATCCGATTCTTTAAACAAAGAAACCGGATAGCGGTCAATATAACACTCAACAGTGTTTAACAAAAATCAACAGATTTAAATCATCAACAGAGATAAAGAAACAATTTTTATCATATCGAAACATCAATTTTAAAACTATCAAATCAGATAGGGCTGCAGTACACGCACGCGTGTACTGCCTCGCCACTATCGCGGGGGATACACAAAAGCTCGGTGAAAGTCACGATGATCGTAAGGTCAAACCCAAATTGCTGGGTTCAACACAAGAAAGTTTGAAAACAAATCCAAATATCTCAAGTGGTCAAGACAGCTATTTTATATGCAAGCCACCTCAACGCAACTGTAAATCAACTCAAATGAATATTAAAACAAACCAAATACATTAGTGACCTGCAAACCAACAAGGCACGACTGCAACTAAAAAAACTAACTGCAGTCACAACTGAAGACAAAAGGGAAAACTGCAACATGAATAGCAGTACATTCAAGGTGCCCCAGGCCAGTTCGAAATGAACAACAAGGATAATTCCCGGGAAACAAAGCACATAAGGGTACCGGGGTGTATGCAACCCGACCATCAAAGTGCAGACAAAATGAAGTCAGTGCCAATAGTAATGACAGCAACTCCACCAAGTCGTAATTCAATCCCAAAATACAGTCAATCATTCCAAGAGAAAATAAAATGCAATACGCACATACATATATACATATTAAATGATGTATATACATACGTGACTGCATACATATATATGAAGACTAAATGCAACTGGATGCAAACAGTCTCCAAAACATGAATGTACGAATTGTTCATTTATATTAAATATTGTAACTGAACAATATTAACTTCATAGTTTGGAACCAAAGCAAGTGCTACTAACTAAAGCAAATATGATCAAAGCAACTATGTACATGACAAACAACATATACAGGTCAGGGGTGAATCCAACAGCAGAGTTTACAAATCAGAGAAGAAGCTCACTATTACAAAAACAGTAACAAGTGATTTGTGTGCATGACTAACAATGGGTCACAAGTGCACAAGCATATATGCGAATGTGCAGCCTCAAGTCTACAAGCTACAGAATGCAGAGACAACCACTGAAATGCATGCATAGGGAATGCATGAACATCAGGTGCTCAAGACAAATTCAGGCAATACATCAAAACAACAATGTCCAGATGAACAATTACAAACAATGGAAACAGGATAGTATTATACACAGGGAGGCAGAAAACCCAGACAAAACTGCAGGGAAGTCACAGAATTCACCGTGAAGTCGACAAGGCAGGGATAAATCACAAATCAACTATATTAGTACAGGATTCATTGAAACCGGAGGCAACAAAGTCATCAAACTCAAAGTTATGTGGGAAATTCACTACTGTAACGACCAAGGGAAAGTTGAATAGTTCTGCATCGAAACCATATCAATCAAGGAATCCCAACAAGTTTTTTTTTCATTCGAGAACAACTACAGTTCAAAGAAAAATGTCACCTGCAGTTCTAATTTAAACGACCCAATAATACCATCGCATAAACAAAGTCGTGATGGTCACGAGATAAACTAAGTAAGATTGAACAAGGTTACAAATCGACAAATGCAATCATCGTAAAATCTAGTCTAGTGATAACAAGATCCAAATCACAGCAAAAAGTAACTCATCATCTCAAGTCACCCAGGCCAAGAATCAAACAATGCCGAAGTCGACATAGAGACAATCGCCAGAACAAAATCAAATGTGACCGAAGTCAACCCATAAACAATTGAACTAGATGTGAGTGAAGGAATCACTCACTTTGTTTGCCAAATCGAAGCTGCCGCGTGCGAAGAGGAAGACGAAGTCCTAGTTCGCCAGAGAATCGAGAAATCGCCGAAGCCCTAAATTTTTATCCAGGAGGAACGAACGAAAGAAAATCACAAGGTCGCCATTTTTTTCGTTCGATTGCTTTTGGCTTAGGGTTACGAATGAATGAATAATGAGAGAGGGGGATCAGGTAGGTCTTAGATAATCATCTCGGCACAAACGAAACTAGGGTTTGGATCCATTACAAAAGCCCAACCACATTTAACCAATTATTTTATTAAAGGATTTTAACTCGATAAACTCCAATAGCAATTTTCCATCACTTTAATTGCTAAATGACGATTATAAATTGTCATAAAACCCCAGGCTGTTACAGACTCCCCTCCTTATAAAAATTGCGTCCCCGCAATTTTCATACTTAAAGTCGTCTATAACGATTATTCTTCTAACATAACTGGTTAAGCTAGAAAAATAAAGTATGAGAACACAAACACCAAAGAAATCTTTCAATTTCATAAAAGAAATTTACAAATTCTCAACAAAGTTTAACTATTAAAAGATAATCAGAAGACAACAAAACTGGATAACTGCAATTATCAGCAATATTCAATTATTAATTAGATGATCAGAAATACAGAATCATCAAACAGCAATATCTAATTATCAATACGATAATTAGAAAACAACAAAATCTAATTATCAACAGAGATAATTATGAAACACAAATCACAATTCGCAAGCTGCAATTATCTAGTTATCCAACAATTAACTAGAAAACACAAATTTCATAATCAACAAACTCTAACTATTAACAGAAATAGATAGAAAACAGCGATTCAATAAAATCAACGTAGCCTGAACTCAATTAGAGATTAGAAAATCTCTCATCCATAAAATCAGCAAACATCCCATTATCCAAACGATATTCAGAAGACAAATCAACACATATTTAATTACCACAAACGGTAATTAAAATTTTAAATCAACAAATATTCAATTATTAAAAGCGATAATCAAATTTCAAATCAACAAATATTTAATTTTCTAAAGCGATAATTAAATCTCAATTCAACAAATATTTAATTATCTAAAGCGATAATTAAATTCGAAATCAACAAATATTTAATTATCTAAAGCGATAATTAAATCTCAAAGCAACAATTATTTAATTATCTAAAGCGATAATTAAATTTCAAATCAACAAATATTTAATTTTCTAAAGCGATAATTAAATCTCAATTCAACAAATATTTAATTATCTAAAGCGATAATTAAAAACAACAAATATCTGATTATCAAAAACGATAATCAGAACTCATATCAACAAATATTTAATTATCACAAGCGATAATTAGAAACAACAAATATCTGATTATCAAAAACGATAATCAGAACTCATATCAACAAATATCTAATTATCACAAGCGATAATTAGAAACAACAAATATCTGATTATCAAAAACGATAATCAGAACTCATATCAACAAATATCTAATTATCACAAGCGATAATTAGAAACAACATATATCTGATTATCAAAAACGATAATCAGAACTCATATCAACAAATATCTAATTATCACAAGCGATAATTAGAAACAACAAATATCTGATTATCAAAAACGATAATCAGAACTCATATCAACAAATATCTAATTATCACAAGCGATAATTAGAAACAACAAATATCTAGAAATCAATTAAGAAGACTAGAAAATCAACATAAAAGCTTGGATCGATCCCATCAGATGGCGAGTTTTTAATTCGCCGCACGTGCATCTCAGAGTGGCCGAAGCCTACCAAGTACTCAACATAATTTTGGCGCCCATCAGATTGACCCGAAGGTCCGCAGAGTGACCCGAAGGTCTAGTACTGGTATTTGACCCGAAGGTCCATCATATGACCCGAAGGTCCATCATATGACCCGAAGGTCCATCATAGTGGCTCGAAAGCACACGAAAGCATCAAATATTTCAATTAACGAGTCCGGAATTAACCGAAATAGCAAACGCACATGTCCCATACCACGTGTTTTACTAAATCGTTTGATTCTCTTCATCGTTTCCTTGAAAGTGCAAAATTGTGTATTTTGTAAAAATACATTTCACATTCTCAAACGGACAAGTCCGGAATTAAGCGAATCAGTAAAAGAAAGGGGTCATAGTCCTCGATTTTGCTGAAACGTTTAAATCGCTTCCTCATTCTTTTGAAATCGCAAACTGTAAAATTTTTGAAAACAATTTTATTTATTTTGTAAAAATAACAATTCGCATTCTCAACTGGACAAGTCCGGAGTTAAGCGAAACAGTAAAAGAAAGGGGTCATAGTCCTCGATTTTGCTGAATCGTTTAAGTCGCTTTCTCATTCTTTTGAAAACGCAAATCGTTAAAATTTATAAAACAATTTTCATTTTTAAAACGATTTTCCAATCACGTGATTAAAGCAGCAAATCAGTAACAATTTCGATAAGGAAATTGTACTTCTCAAAATACCGTAAAACGGTTACACATCAGTATTGCGGAATAACCGCTTGAAAATCCACTTTTTTAAAAATTGGGCTGTTACTGAAGTCAAAGCGACAGAAATTTTAAAACATCAAATATCTCATCAAAATAATTCACATCTAAACGTGACATCAGTGAATTTTCATTTATTAAAATTGTCAACAAAACACCGTGCTTCAAAAATCTAGCATTGGTGTAAAAATCCCGTTACAAAAATAACGGCAACAAAATACGTCTCATAACCAAGCATCGGTTCAACGTAAATAAATGCAGTAACGTGCAATTCAAATTTTTGCACGTACTACAGAATGAACAAAGAAATCATTCAAATGTATCTTCAATAAAGATAATTCAAAACAGCAAAAATCTAATCAATAGATGATTAATACAAAAGAAAGCCAGCGGAAATTTCAACAAAAATCACATATCTGCGATTTCTTCGAATCCTCAATTCGGATTCGAAATTCTCAAAGAAACAAAACAATTACAGCTATGTGAACAACAAATGAAATTCATATCAATTTCGTATTTTGATTTTTAAATCAAAAAGATTATCAGTTGTACTCAGCGAAGACAGTTTCACTGTTTCCGCTGCGCACTCTGATAAACAGAACACAAATCAATCAAATCATCAGAACACAATTTCACTATTATTTTTAAATAAAGATATTTAAAAATTTCATCCAAATTTCAAAACTTTAGTTTTGACTCAAATCACAGATAAAACATCGACTAATAGTTGTAACATATGTTCCATCCAAGTTATGTTTTATATTATGTCCATAAACCCCAAGCTCTGATACCAACTGTAACGCCCCACCTCTATGCTCATAATAACAAAGAGTATTAAAGGAAATACTGTCTATTATTACGAAGAATAAGGCTGGATAGGAGCGACCATCCGTAATTGGCCTTACACTAATATTGGTTATCTCGATAGGAGTGGTACATACTTTTTATTTTTCATCTATTATTTATTTACTCCCATCGACATATCCGATTATCAGTATAAAACAAACTACGATAGTTCATAATAGTTTAGGACATTAGATATAACAATAACACAGATAATATAAATGCGGAACACAGATAAAAACAAAAGTCTCATATATATATAACTGAAGTCAGTTGATACATAATTGACACAATACATATGATACAACTACAACTGTCGACTCCAGAAGTTATATATACAAGTACATTATCGACTAATATACATGAATACATATCATTCGATACAATGACACGACTACTACAAAATGACTGACAACTTCAGAAGATGTGAAAAGTCTTCAATCCCGAACAGCGACTCAAAGAAAGAAATCTACAACCTGAAATACTCGGGTCTGACCCGAGTATTATATTCAAAAGAAAATAATACCCAGGTCAGTCTAATTCAAACCAGTTTATTAGTGCATATAGGCAGTAATAATTTAAATAGACGACAGTCACAATAATTCTCGTCCATCCGATTCTTTAAACAAAGAAACCGGATAGCGGTCAATATAACACTCAACAGTGTTTAACAAAAATCAACAGATTTAAATCATCAACAGAGATAAAGAAACAATTTTTATCATATCGAAACATCAATTTTAAAACTATCAAATCAGATAGGGCTGCAGTACACGCACGCGTGTACTGCCTCGCCACTATCGCGGGGGATACACAAAAGCTCAGTGAAAGTCACGATGATCGTAAGGTCAAACCCAAATTGCTGGGTTCAACACAAGAAAGTTTGAAAACAAATCCAAATATCTCAAGTGGTCAAGACAGCTATTTTATATGCAAGCCACCTCAACGCAACTGTAAATCAACTCAAATGAATATTAAAACAAACCAAATACATTAGTGACCTGCAAACCAACAAGGCACGACTGCAACTAAAAAAACTAACTGCAGTCACAACTGAAGACAAAAGGGAAAACTGCAACATGAATAGCAGTACATTCAAGGTGCCCCAGGCCAGTTCGAAATGAACAACAAGGATAATTCCCGGGAAACAAAGCACATAAGGGTACCGGGGTGTATGCAACCCGACCATCAAAGTGCAGACAAAATGAAGTCAGTGCCAATAGTAATGACAGCAACTCCACCAAGTCGTAATTCAATCCCAAAATACAGTCAATCATTCCAAGAGAAAATAAAATGCAATACGCACATACATATATACATATTAAATGATGTATATACATACGTGACTGCATACATATATATGAAGACTAAATGCAACTGGATGCAAACAGTCTCCAAAACATGAATGTACGAATTGTTCATTTATATTAAATATTGTAACTGAACAATATTAACTTCATAGTTTGGAACCAAAGCAAGTGCTACTAACTAAAGCAAATATGATCAAAGCAACTATGTACATGACAAACAACATATACAGGTCAGGGGTGAATCCAACAGCAGAGTTTACAAATCAGAGAAGAAGCTCACTATTACAAAAACAGTAACAAGTGATTTGTGTGCATGACTAACAATGGGTCACAAGTGCACAAGCATATATGCGAATGTGCAGCCTCAAGTCTACAAGCTACAGAATGCAGAGACAACCACTGAAATGCATGCATAGGGAATGCATGAACATCAGGTGCTCAAGACAAATTCAGGCAATACATCAAAACAACAATGTCCAGATGAACAATTACAAACAATGGAAACAGGATAGTATTATACACAGGGAGGCAGAAAACCCAGACAAAACTGCAGGGAAGTCACAGAATTCACCGTGAAGTCGACAAGGCAGGGATAAATCACAAATCAACTATATTAGTACAGGATTCATTGAAACCGGAGGCAACAAAGTCATCAAACTCAAAGTTATGTGGGAAATTCACTACTGTAACGACCAAGGGAAAGTTGAATAGTTCTGCATCGAAACCATATCAATCAAGGAATCCCAACAAGTTTTTTTTTCATTCGAGAACAACTACAGTTCAAAGAAAAATGTCACCTGCAGTTCTAATTTAAACGACCCAATAATACCATCGCATAAACAAAGTCGTGATGGTCACGAGATAAACTAAGTAAGATTGAACAAGGTTACAAATCGACAAATGCAATCATCGTAAAATCTAGTCTAGTGATAACAAGATCCAAATCACAGCAAAAAGTAACTCATCATCTCAAGTCACCCAGGCCAAGAATCAAACAATGCCGAAGTCGACATAGAGACAATCGCCAGAACAAAATCAAATGTGACCGAAGTCAACCCATAAACAATTGAACTAGATGTGAGTGAAGGAATCACTCACTTTGTTTGCCAAATCGAAGCTGCCGCGTGCGAAGAGGAAGACGAAGTCCTAGTTCGCCAGAGAATCGAGAAATCGCCGAAGCCCTAAATTTTTATCCAGGAGGAACGAACGAAAGAAAATCACAAGGTCGCCATTTTTTTCGTTCGATTGCTTTTGGCTTAGGGTTACGAATGAATGAATAATGAGAGAGGGGGATCAGGTAGGTCTTAGATAATCATCTCGGCACAAACGAAACTAGGGTTTGGATCCATTACAAAAGCCCAACCACATTTAACCAATTATTTTATTAAAGGATTTTAACTCGATAAACTCCAATAGCAATTTTCCATCACTTTAATTGCTAAATGACGATTATAAATTGTCATAAAACCCCAGGCTGTTACAGACTATTACCAATAGCAAAAGGAGGAGCTAAATACGCCATCGTTGTCGTTGATTACTTTACAAAATGAGTCGAAGCGGAACCGCTTGTCATGATTACTACTAAAAAAGTGATTAAATTATTAACTAAAAACATTATTTGTAGGTTTGGGGTGCCATAGAAAATTATCACGGACAATGGGACTCAGTTCGAGAGTGTCAAATTCAAGGACTTCTGCAAGCATTACTGGATCGAGAATAGCTTTTCCATGGTAGTGCGTCCCTAGGCAAATGGGCAAGTGGAGGCAGTGAACAAAATCATCATATCCACCATAAAGAAGAGGTTGACGAAAGCTAAAGCAAATTGGGTTGATGAGCTTCTGCTTGCACTATGTGCTTACAGAACGACACACAAATCTACGATTGGACACTCTCCCTTGGCTTTAGCATATGGTTCAGAAGCTATGATACCAGTGGAACCGATAGTCCCCTCTCATCATAGAAGGCATTTCAATCGGAGAGAAAAGAGCAATTACTACTTGAATCATTTGACCAGATCGATGAGAAGAGAAAGGAAGCCGAGCTTAGGACTGCTGCTCGCCAGAAAAGAGTGGCATGACACTTCGACACTAAGATTCAAAACCTTACCTTCGAAGTAGAAGATCTCGTCCTAAAATGGTTCTTCTCGGGTATGGGAGCACTTGGCCCAAATTGAGAAGGACCATGCGTGATCGGCCATAAACTTGGCGACGGAACATTAAGGCTGAGGACGGTAGATGGAATTCCAATTCCCTGTTCTTGGAATAGCGACTTGTTGCGGCGCTGCTATATTTTATACTTATCTATGTATTTCCTATTTTCGCAAATAAGCCATCTAGGGACATTCGGGACACTGTAAATAGGCAGGCTTGCCTTTCTTTTCCTTTTATTAATAAAGTAAGCTTCTTGAACCAATGGAACCATGTTCTTGTAAGCCGAAACGTCGGGTCGACGGTGAAAATCGATCCAAACCGTCGGATCGACGGGGAAAATCGATCCATGCCTTCTAAGAAATAGCATTGCTCCAGCAACATTCGGGAAGGCCTACAATCCAAAATGCCTTGGTGTTGCTTCAGCAACATCGGAAAACTTACTATTTCCTAAAGCCTCGGTGGTTCTCCGGAAACATCGGGAAACTCTCAATTCCTAAAAAGCCTCGCCGTAGCTCCGAAAACATCGAGAAACTTTCTATCTTTCCAAGTACCGGTGTTGCTCCAGCAACGCCGGGAAGTCCCATCTTCTTGTGCACCGCCAATAAGCCACACATTGCTGCTTTGAACCGACGGAAACCATGTTCAAGTACGCAATACTCCTTCTGGGCCACCAATAAGCCGCACATTGTTTCTTGACCCAATGGAACCGCGTTCAAGTACACAATGCTCCTTGTGCGCCATCAATAAGCCGCACGCCGCTGCTAAGGCCAATGAAACCGCATCCAAGTACGCAAAATTCCTTGTGCGCCATCAATAAGCCACATGTCACTCCTGGAATCGATGGAACCGTGTTCTCACAAGCAACACACATATGTCCCACACGGTTGAGAAAATTCTTCCTAATCTTCGGATATAGAGTGTAGACCCACAAATCATCGGATCGACGGAAAAATCGATTCGAAATTTCCTAAGTACTAGTGTTGCCCCGACAACACTGGGAAATCCTTTTATTCTCTAGTAATCGATGTTACCCCGGTAACATTTGGAGCTCATCCAAACTTTCTAAGTACCGACATTGCTCCGGCAACGTCTGTAAAGGTTTCTATCGTAGTATTGATGGAAATCAACATCTGCCTAACATCTACTCCAACAATATCTTAAAAGTCCAAATCGCTTGATCGACGGCAACATCGGAGGAAAGTCCAACTACTTGAGCCATTTGAGAGTTTCCAAAGATAGAAACTGATATGCAAACAGGATCTCAACACTAAACTTAGAAGAATCCGGTCACAGTCAAGAAATGAAATACTTGGAATCAAGCATTAGACCACGGGTTCCCAAAGATAGGAGCCTACTGTGCGACTCAAACTGGGGATAACCGTACAAGTTTCCTATAACCACTGATCTCTAACTAATTGCTTGAACCCTGAGTTCAGAGTAACCAGCCTTGCAGGTGGCATACATACACCAACATGTGATCGGGACAAGCTAAACCGAGATACATCATAGTTCTTTACGCCCACTTAGTAAAGTAGTCAACTGCCACTAAGGCATACTTAGCTCTACCTCGCGCCATTGGAAGCTCTTCGATCAATAGACCATAAAGGGCCAAGGACTGATCTTTTGAGTTAGTTCAGTTGGGGGTAGCTTGGAAATTTTAGCGATACATTGGCACTTAACACACCTCTTTGCATACTCCATTTCATCATGATTCATGGTCAGCCATAAGTATCCATACCGCAACGCCTTCTTCACCAAAGTCTAGCCCCCTATATTATCTCCTCATCTCCCTTGATGTATGTCTCTTAATACCTATTCGGCCTCCTACCTAGCGACTCATCTCGGTAGTGAGTTTGGATATCCTCTCTGGTACAACAGTCCATCCTGAATAACAAAGCGGGGCTCCTTCCGCAGGATCTTCCTAGTTGTAGGAAATGCGGATTACGGATCTTAAGGCAGAACTAACACTAGAAGGGGGGTGTAATTAATTTTATGAACCTTTTTGAAATCTTTTCAAACTAAATCCAAACAGATGAAATTCACAAACACAGAAACAATCACAGAATCAGACACAGATGCAAATAGTAAATAAAAGTAGTAAACGAAAGAACACACCGAAATTTTATACTGGTTCGAAGTTACCCTACATCCAGTCCCACACAATTTCTTGTACAGATTTATTTTCAAATATAATGTCGATATTACAACCTCGATTCCAAGGCCACGAGATACACCCTCCTGTCTTCGAGTCCAGTGCAAACTCTCTTGATTTAACCAGGCTACAAGATCACCTAATTGATTTACGGGCTACAATCACACCCAATTGATTTACGGGCCACAATTACACCGTTTCCAATATCACTTTGATAGATAGAGAGACTCGATACACTTCTTTGATTACAAATGATCCTATAACTCTGAATAGCACCGAGATCTTTGAGAGAGTGACAGAGAATCAAATTAGAGATGATCGAGTTTGATTCATTTAGGATTTCGGCAGAGTTTTGTTAAAGTATAAGAGAATATTTGAGTGGAGAAGGAGTGAAGAAATGAAGAAAAACTAACTTAAAATTCATTGAAAAAAACTGGTATTTATAGGAGAACAACGATCATGTCCATTCGTGAAAGGTTATGACGAATAGACACTTCTTTTTAAAATTTGAATTTTAAATTCTACGGCTACCATGTCGACATGGGGGGATGGGGGATGTCGACATGCCTATGTGTTTTTTGAAAATTGATTTTGTTTTAAAATGATTTCTATTCTAAAACTTGTCAAAACAATTTCTAAACTTTGTAAACCATTTTGAATATAGTTTAAATTTATAAAAGAGTTTTAGAAAATAATCTGAATATATATATATATATAATCTATAAAATATTAAAACTAAGTATAGATATATTTTTTAGATTTAAAGCTAAAATATTAAATCCAGGAGATAGTTTAAAAACAAGAGATGATTTTGAAATTTAAAAATAGTTTTTGAATTAAGGCTAAAATATTTAAATCAAGAGAGATATCTTTTAAAAGGATGATTTTGAAAAAATCTTAGAAAATAAATCATTTTGAAAATTTCGTAGATTCCATTCACTAAAGAAGGTCGTGGGTTCCATCTCACTAAAGAGGTCGCGGGTTCCATCTCACTATTAAAGCGAGAAGGTGGATTCCATTCCACAATTAAAATTGGAATAAAGATTTTAGTGCTATTATGAAGTTTTAACATAAATCTAAACTCTATTACTTATCTTGATATCTTGAACTCTTGAACTCTTGAACTCTTGATACTCATGAGTCTTCAGTCTTGATTTCTTCAATCTTGAATTCGTCAGTCTTGAATCTCTATACTGTACAGTCTTCATTGTCAGTTCCTGCATATATATACCCAGCATATACATATATATCTAGACAAGAATATTAGTATTTATATTTTATAACAAGTCCTAAGGTTGTTGTCATCAAAACCATCATCTCAGGAACTAACAATCTCCCCATTTTTGATGATGACAACCTTTGTTTATAAAATCTACTCCACCAAACTCCGACTCCCCCTTATTCTAATTACTTCCCCTTAATCTAAGCCTATCTAACAGCCTAACTATCCTATTTTATAATTCTCCCCCTTTGTCATCAACAAAAACTAAGCCTAAACTACATAACTCCCCCTTAAACTAATACTATGGAGCTAAATGTTAATAATGAAGTATAATAAGCGAAAACATAAATCTAATTTTATTATATATGTTGCTGTATCTATATTCTATATCTCAGTTATAGAGCAAATACCTAGTTCTCTTCTAAATTTAGTAAAGGTTGATTGATTTAAGGGTTTTGTCAGAATATCAGCTATTTGATTCTCATTGTTCATAAATTCAAGAGAAATAATCTCTTTACTTATATTATCTCTGAGAAAATGATGTCTGATATCAATATGTTTGGTTCTAGCATGATGAGTAGGATTTTTGGATAAATTTATTGCACTTGTACTGTCACAATAAATTGGTGATTTTGAAATATTTAATCCAAAATCCTTTAGGGTCTATTGCATATAGATAACTTTAGAACAAGCCAAAGCAGCAGAGATATATTCTGATTCAGTTGTTGATAGTGAGACAGTATTTTGCTTTTTACTAAACCAGGAAATCGAAGAATGTCCTAAAAAGTGACAAGTTCCACTTGTACATTTTCGGTCTGATTTACAACCAGCATAGTCAGCATCACAGTATGAGATTAAATCAAATGAATCATTTTTAGGGTAAAATAGGCCATAGTCTAAAATGTGTTTAACATATCTTAGGATACGTTTAACAGCTTTTAAATGGGTCTCTTTGGATTGAGATTGGTACCTTGCACAGAGACAGACACTATGCATGATATCAGGCCTACTCTAAGTTATATAGAGTAGCGATCCAATCATTCTCCTGTATAGTTTTTGATAAACATCTTTTGACATGTCTTCTTTATTTAAGGCTTCATTGGTTGCCAAGGAGTGGGTTTTCCACTCGCACTGGTCATACCAAACTTATTAATTAGATCCCTAGCATATTTTTCTTGACTAATGAAAATACCACTACCTAATTGTTTTATTTGCAATCCTAAAAAGAAAGTAAGTTCACCCATATGACTCATCTCAAACTCTTTTGTCATTATTTCAGAAAACTCTTTGTTCATTTCATTGTTTGTTGATCTAAAAATAATATCATCTACATAAATCTGTACTAATTGGATATCATTTTTGTTCTTTTTAATAAAAAGAGTATTATCTACTTTACCAATTTAAAATTTTGATTGTAATAGGTAAGATCTTAGTCTGTCATATCAGGCTCTAGGAGCTTGTTTCAAACCATATAAAGCTTTCTTTAATTTGTAAACATGATTTGGAAACTTTTCATCTTCAAAAAGTGGGGGTTGTTCAACATAAACATCTTCTTTAACAAAACCATTAAAAATGCACTTTTGACATCCATTTGAAATAATTTGAAATTGTTATGGTTTGCAAAAGCAAGTAGAATTCTAATGGCTTCTAACCTTGCTACGAGTGCAAAGGTTTCATCATAGTCTATTCTTTCTTCTTGAAAATAACCTTGCGTGACTAACCGAGCTTTATTTCTAACGACCTCACCTTGTTCATTCATTTTATTTTTATAAACCCATTTAGTTCCTATTATAGTTTTGTCCTCGGGTCTAGGAACAAGTTCTCACACATCATTTCTAGTGAATTGATTCAGTTCTTCTTGCATAGCAAGAATCCATGAATCATCAGATGATGCTTCCTTTGGATTTTTGGGTTCAATAGTTGATATAAAAGCTACATTACTCATCTTGTTTAGTTGATTTCTAGTTCTAACAACAGATTCAACATATCCTAGTATATTTTCTACAGGATGATCTTTTTAAAGCCTGACCTTTTTATTAGGACGAATAGTTTCACAATTTGTTTCATTTGATTCATTATTTAGAGTAACAAAATCATCTTCATCATTTATTTGAACAAAATCTTTGAAATTTTCATCAAAAATACATGCATTGTTTCTTCAATGGTGTTAGTTTTTAAATTGAAAACTCTGTATGCTTTACTTCTATTAGAATATCCGATAAAGATTCCTTTGTCGGACTTAGGATCAAATTTATCCAAATTGTCCTTTGTATTTAAAATAAAGCATTTACTTCCAAAAACTTTAAAATAAGATACCTTAGGTTTCTTATTGAAAAGAAGTTTGTATGGTGTTTTATTGGTTAGAGGTCTAATTAAAATCTTATTCAAAATGTAACAAGCTATAGCGACTGCTTCAGCCCAAAAATTTCTTGGTAATTTACTATCTAAAAGTATAGTTCTTGCACACTCTTGAATCATCCTATTTTTATGCTCTACCACTCCATTTTGTTGTGGAGTTCTTGGAAAGGAAAAATTATGAGGTACTCCTTTTTTATTACAGAAATTCTCAAAATTGTCATTTTCAAATTCTCCACCATGATCACTACGAATAGTTTTGATTTTTAAAGAAAGTTGATTTTGAATTCTTTTTGCAAAAAATTTAAATGAATCAAAAGCATCACTTTTAAGTTTCAAAAAAATTGTCTATGTAAATTTAGAATAACCATCTACAATTACAAAAACATATTTATTGTGGTTTATTGACTGAATTTGAGATGGGCCAAACAGATCTAAATGAAGTAACTCAAGGGGTTTTGAATTTGAAATCCTATCTTTTAATTTGAATGAACTCTTCCTAAGTTTTCCTAATTGACAAGCATCATATATACTATCTACTTTAAAATCCATTTTAGGGAGACCTCTTACTAAATCAAGTTTTGAAAGTCTAGTTAAGAGTTTGAAATTCAAATGCCCAAATCTTTTATGCCAAATCCAAGGGTCACTTGTATTAGCCAAAAGACAGAGGTTATCATTTGAGATTTTCATACTAAGAATATAAATATTTTTCTTCCTAATTCCTTCAAAGATAATATTTGATTTATTATCTTCGATGTGACACTTATCCTTTTCAAATTTAATTTTGTAGCCCTTATCACATAGCTGACTTATGCTAAGTAAATTTTGTTTTAGATTCCTAACTAACAAAATATCAGAAATAGTAGGAGTTTTAGAGTTACCGGCATTTCCGATGTCAATCACATATCCTTTTGAATTGTCTCAAAAGTTGACTAGTCCTCCATCTTCATAAATTATGTCATTCAGAATCTCCGGATTTCCAGTCATGTGTCTCGAACATCCACTATCAAGTATCCATTTATTTTTCTTGATTTGCACCATTTGTCCATTGAGTGTTGATTCTTCAAAAGCCATATAACACATCTATTCCTGCACAACACACTAATTCGGTAGATAACTTGATTTTCTATAATAACAATATGCAGACTTATGAGAAAATGATGATTTGGACAGTTTTGAACTAGTGTTAACAGAATCTCCAAAAATTGCCATTTTAAACTTTTTCAAAATTCAGATTATGATAACTTTGAAAACCAATGCTCCGATACCAAATGTAGGAAATGCAGATTACGGATCTTAAGGCAGAATTAACATTAAAGGGGGGGTGAATAGTGTTTAATTAATTTTATGAATCTTTTTGAAATCTTTTCAAATTAAATCGAAACAGATGCAATTCACAAACACAGAAACAATCACAGATTTAGACACAGATGCAAATAGTAAATAAAAGCAGTAAAGGAAATAAAACACCGGTATTTTATACTGGTTCGGAGTTACCCTACATCCAGTCCCACACAATTTCTTATGCAGATTCTTTTCAAATATAATGTCGATATTACAACCTCGATTTCAAGGCCACGAGATACACCCTCTTGTCTTCGAGTCCAGGGCAAACTCTCTTGATTTAACTAGCTGGAAGATCACCTAATTGATTTACAGGCTACAATCACACCCAATTGATTTACGGCCCACAATCACACTGTTTCCAATATCACTTTGATAGATAGAGAGACTCGATACACTTCTTTGATTACAAATGATCCTATAACTTTGAATAGCACTGAGATCTTTGAGAGAGAGTGACAGCAATCAAACTAGAGATGATCGAGTTTGATTCACTTAGGATTTCGGTAGAGTTTGGTTAAAATATAAAAGAATATTTGAGTGGAGAAGAAGGAGTGAAGAAATGAAGAAAAACTAACTTAAAATTCATTGAAAACAACTGGTATTTATATGAGAACAACGGTCATGTCCATTCTCGAAAGGTTATGACGAATAGACACTTCTTTTGAAAATTTGAATTTTAAATTCTACGGCTACCATGTCGACATGGGGGGATGAGGGATATCGACATGCCTATGTATTTTTTGAAAATTGATTTTGTTTTAAAACGATTTCTATTTTAAAACTTGTCAAAACAATTTCTAAACTTTGTAAACCATTTTGAATATAGTTTAAATTTATAAAAGAGTTTTATAAAATAATCTAAATATATATATATAATCTATAAAATATTAAAAACTAAGAACAAATATATTTTTGAGATTTAAAGCTAAAATATTAAATCTAGAAGATAGTTTAAAAACAAGAGATGATTTTGAAATTTAAAAATAGTTTTTGAATTAAGGCTAAAATATTTAAACCAAGAGAGATATCTTTTAAAAGGTTGGTTTTGAAAAAATCTTGGAAAATAAATCATTTTGAAAATTTCATGGATTCCATTCCACTAGAGAAGGTCGTGGGTTCCATCCCACTAAAGAGGTCGTGGATTCCATCCCACTATTAAAGCGAGAAGGTGTATTCCATTCCACAATTAAAATCAGAATAAAGATTTTAGTGCTATTATGAAGTTTTAACATAAATCTATACTCTATTACTTATCTTGATATCTTGAACCCTTGAACTCTTGATACTCATGAGTCTTCAATCTTGATTTCTTCAATCTTGAATTCGTCAGTCTTGAATCTCTATACTGTACAGTTTTCATTGTCAGTTCCTGCATATACATATGTATCTAGATAAGAATATTAGTATTTATATTTTATAACAAGTCCTAAGGTGCCTATGGTTGTTGTCATCAAAACCATCATCTCAGGAACTAACACTAGTCTCGTTCTAACTGTCAGGTAGTGTTCCTTCACTCAAATACCTTACCAATGGGGTCATCCAGGTCTCCCTGTCTCCAAAATCTGCAACCATATTCACTTTCTCAAAACTAGGTCTATGTAGGGTCATAATAGGTACCGATCCTAATAAAGATTCATTCCTCGAATGTGGAAACTTTGTTAGCTCATCTTCATCCTTCTCCTCCCATGGAATGTGCTTAACAATGTAGTGCTCCATTCCAATAAGCAAGTCCTTCAACATTTCCAAATAAGATTTCAAGCGTACTCCTTTGGCCTGGTATTCCCCAAGCACATGATTCACCACTAACTAAGAGTCACTATGAACGCACATCAACTTGATCCCTAGTTCCTTCGCTAACTCAAGTTTGGATACCAAAGCCTCATACATTACCTCGTTGTCCATTGTTTTGAATCCCAGTCTAATTGCATAACTCGACTTCCTTCCTTCGGTGGTCAGAAATACTACCCCTACACCAAAGTCGTGATCACTAGATGTTCCATTGACATACACTCACTACTTGAGGGCCTTCTCCTCCCAGGGCTTTACTTTATCATCTCGAATGCTAAACTCGGCTAGAAATTCTACTAGTGCCTGCCCCTTGATTGCAGTCCATAGGTGATAGTTTATCTCATACCGACTCAACTTGATGCTCCACTTGGGAAGTATTCCTGAAGTGTTCAGCCTATGCAGAACCTGCCTCAGGGGCTGATCTGTGAGTACTCGGATAGAATGTGACTGGAAGTAATGCTTCAGTTTCCTAGATGGAATCAACAAATAGTATGCCATCTTCTTCAACTTAGGGTACCTAGACTCTTGCCCGATAAAAATTTTACTTATGTAGTGCACTAGGCGCTACACATGGTCTTCCTCCCCAACCAATGCCACGCTCAAAGCGTGGTGTAACACTGCTAAGTAGATGTAAAGATATTCCCCCTCAATTGGTGTAGATAGGACTAGAGGCATCTGTAAGTGCTCTAATAAATTTAAGAATGAGGCCACGCATTTGTTTATCCAGACGAACTTGTCTTTCTCCTTCTTGAGTGCTTCAAAGAATGGAACACACTTGTCCATCGCTTTGGATATGAACCTACTCGAAGCTGCTACCTTCTCGTTAAGACTTTGCATTTCGTCCCATGTTTCGGGGATTTTGATATCTTGTAGAGCCTGGATCCATTCTAGATTAGCCTCTATCACCCTTGCATGCACAATAAAACCCAAGAAATTTCCAAAATCTACTCTGAAAGAGCATTTTAGCTGGTTTAGCTTCATCTCGTATCTTCGTAGAATTTGAAACATTTCGTCCATGTGCGAGATGTGGTCTTTGGCCTTCCTCGACTTCACCAACATGTCATCAACCTATACTTCCATGTTTTGCCGATCTATTCGACTAACATCTTGATTACAAGACAGTGGTACGTAGCTCTCGCGTTTTTAAGTCCGAATGGCATAACCTTACAGCAGTAGAGTCCCAAGCCGGTGTGTTCCGAGCCAGGGACATGCATTGCGATTTAGTTATACCTAAAGTAAGCATTCATAAAGGACAGGAGCTCGTGTCCTGTTGTTCCATCTACTAATTGGTCAATCTCTAGGAGCAAAAAGCAGTCCTTAGGACATGCATCGTTCAAGTTAGAAAAGTCAATATAGGTTAGCCATTTTCCATTTGAGTACTTAATGAGAACCGGTTGGCTATCCATTCTAGATACAATAATTCTCAGATGAAACCGTTTTTTAGTAAGGTTTTCGCTTCTTTGTTTAGCGATATAGATCGATCTAGGCCCATACTCCTTTTCTTTTGCTTCACATGAGGTTTCCTTGGATCGATGTTCAAAGCATGGCAAGCAACCAAGGGAGAAATTCCATACATGTTTACATGGGACTAGGCGAACACGTCTTGGTTATCCGGTAGAAAACTAACCGGTTGTATTTTCAGATCCTGCTCTAGACCGGATTCGATTTTCATAAGTTTCGTAGGATCATTGTCATCTACCTTCACAAACTCCATAGCCTCTCCAAGCTCGGCTATGGCCCCCTCATCCATCTCTCGAGTCTAGCTCGTTATGAAGATCACTTATGAACCCGAAAGGGAGGCCCTCCTTTAATTGCTATGCGAGGGAGTTCTTAGCACAGAAAGCGATTTCTGTGCCCTTTCCTTTTTTCCTGTATTTGCTTTCTCGAATCTCTACAACGCAGCATTTCGTAGTTGTGTCTTAGTTTACATCCACAACACCAATCATGTTGGCTGTTGGGAACTTCATTGTCAGGCACCAGGGAGCCACTACTATGCGAAAATCAGATAAGGCTGGCGTCCTAGGAAGGCGTTCTAAGCCGAGAATCCATCCACCAATACAAAAGTTTTTTCTATATGGCTGATCGAGGATGGATTCCTACCTCAAGAAACAAATCCAAACTTCCTAAGGGCATGGTGCCTTCTCCTGTGAAACCATGTAGTTATTGGTTGCAGGGTGTAACATCATCCAAGGACAATCCCATCTTATCAAGTGCATCTCTGAATAGGATTTTCACTGAACTTCCATACTCTACCATAATTCGATGTACCTCCGTTGGGCTAAGCATGGTTGTGATAACCATTGGATCCGTGTGTGAATATTACTTTCCTTGCATGTCATTATCGTTGAAGGTTATCATCTCTTGCTCCTGGTGTGGAATCTTAGTCCTTTGCTCCTCACCTATAATGCATACATAAGCATCTCCATTCTTTAATAACTTCGTGTACCTTTCCATCTCAGCCCAACTTCTATCTACCACATGAAGCCCTACCTCTATGTTATTAATCATTAGTCTTTCGTCTTTCCCACGGTTAGAACTGGATCCTTCATCTCCATTCCCCGGAGGGGGCTATTTTGGAGCCTGCTTCTTGGAAGCAGGAAGTGTCTCTAGAGTTTTAACGTATCACTCCAACTTTCTTCTCCTAATATGCTCTTCAATTATGTCCTGCAAATGGCGACATTCGTTGGTGTTGTGTCAATAAGAGTCATGGAACCAACAATATCTTCTAGTATTCATTTCAGCTTCAGTCTCTTTCTTTAGGGCACACCTATTATATTTTAGCTCCGCTTGTGTGGCGAGGTAGATGTTTTCGATTGTGTCATTCAAATTTGTGTAAGTGTCAAACTTGTGGCCAGGCTTAATCTTCCTTTGGTCAGTTTTCCTCCAGCTAGGGTTGCCGAGGTAGTTGAGTTTTCTTTTTCTCCATACTACCATCTCCGTCATTCTTAACCATAACATTCACACTACTAGAAACTCTCGATGGTTTGGTGACAGTATCAGTCTGCCGCCCCAATGCGGCTTCCTCTAATCGCATGTACTTCATAGCTTCATAGAAGAAATCCTAAAGTGTGGCTAGTTTCTCCTTAGTCAATCTTCGAGCCATCTTCATGTTGGGATGTACGCCTCCACATAGTTCCATCAAAGTCAGTCGTTCATCAACATTTTGAATGATGGCAGCTGTAGCATTAAAACGAGTCAAATACTACCACAAAGTCTCATCCTCCCATTGTTTTGCATCCGACAAAGAATACGGGTCCTTGGATTATTCTATGTGGACCCGGTATTGACTTATAAATTTTCCTTTACACTTCCCATGAGTGGATTGTGCTGGGGGATACGGTAGAACCACATGGTTGCCAAATTATTAAGAAGAGGGGAAAACACTTGCACATAACTTCCTCTAAAGCTGCACTCATTAGTATATGCTGCATATGGCATTGCAGATGTACTATTGGATCAGTCAAGCCTAGGTAAGGATCCATAATAGGCATTCAAAAGCTCCTTGAATTCCGAGCAGTCTCTATTTCCATAGAAAATGGACTGCCGACTCTTGTGTCGATTCCACACACTATTTGCTCACAACGAACACATTCCCTTATAAGTTGTGCCATGCGATCTTCTGGTTCGGGGGATGGGAAAAGTTGGGTCGACCTCTCTCGTTGAGGCAAGAGGCCTCTCTCAAGCCATCTATGCTGACTTGGTCTGTGATCCCAGCTTCATTCCCTGCTTTAGGATCGTTCCCGACGATGAGCCTACCTTCAATTAATGTCTACCTCTGTCAAGACTGGAGATCGTCTCCTAGGCCGTGGAGGTTCAGCCGTGTCCGCTCTTGGTTCATTGCCTTCCCAGTTCGGTTCGGTTATGAACCAGTCCTCCGTTGTAGCGTGCGGTTGAACTCCTATTCCACTTGCTTCCTTAGCTCAGCTCGTCTAGCTCCTTGATTTTATTGAACTGATTCGCTCTGGGCCCCAGGACTGGTTCCTTCCTTTATTTTCACTATTATATGCGGTTGGCTGCGTCTGCCCCATGTGTGTCATGATTTAATCCACAATGGCTTGTTGTTAGGCAGCAAAGTGACTATCGAGATTTTCCACAACTCTGTCTAAGTCGCCTCTAGTTATGATGTTTGGAGCTGGGATATTGGACGAATAGTCATCCTGCTCTGTAGTATCACGGTTGACACCTCTACTGGCATTAATGATCCTTATCTTGGATTTATGAGGCATGTTGGAAATGTTTATCTCTGAATGAAAGCACAAAAAATGTTTGCATAAAAAATGGGCAAACACCTCCAATCAATTTTTCACATTAGACTAAATGAAGAATAAAGAGCAGAAAAGGTAAAGTACACCAGGGTTTATATTGGTTCAGCCACAATGGGCTTATGTCCACTATTTTTTTTTATTCCTTTCTCTTATACTTTTGATATTACAAATAATTGATAAAGAGTACGATGATTTATAAGAGAATATGGTGATTCGGATGCTCCGCGCAATTGATTCTACAGCTCGGAGTCTTGTAGATCCCAAAAGTCCTCATTTGAAGGTCAAATGCTTGGATATTTATAGGGGTGAAAATGAGGTGTGATTGACTTGGAGAGGGTGGAAGTTTCCCTGTATAACTCATTTAGATGGAATATTTTTGAAAATGCTGAACATGATTAATAGTTTCCCGGTATAGGAAAATTTTATTCCATATATAGCCTTCTCGGTTCAATTGGGAGCTCTCTTTGGGTAGGCCGGTTCGGTACAAGTTATGTGGACACGTTGTTGAAGTTTATATATCTTCAACTCACCTTAGTTCGGTAGGCTCTATTTGGGCTCGGCTCGGTATAGCATTCTTCCTTGATCCGACACTTATTCGGCAGTTAATCAAGGTACATGGCTCGGTGGGTTACCAAAATACATGGTTCGGTGGGTCTCCTTCCACCAAACAGAATATTCAGTCTGGTGCCTGTGGTACCGAACAGAAAATTCTATTCGGTGCTTGGGCTATCGAACAGGGGAGGAGAGGCCACGTTTCTCTCCATTTCTTTATATTTTCTGCCTTGGCTCATCCCCAGCTTTGCTTTCAGTCTTGTCTTTTGATTGTTAACTCCATGGGCAAAATTACCGACAATAAATGCTGAATCTAGTAATCTCCTAGAATCTATTCCAACTCTTCCAAAATGTGTAGTAACCAGAGAGACCTAGCACCTTTCTTTAATTTTTATTTTGTTTGAAAATAATTAAAAGAGGATGGTTTGAAATTCCGATCAGAGGGGAGATATATAGCAAAAGGTAAAGTGTAAAATGTGAAGGGTAAAGGGTTTAAATAAGAGAGAAAATAGAGAGGAAAACGTGGATCTAAATCGATCATTTTCATCAACAATTCAAACCCAAATATTAGTGTATCACCCCTCCTCTCCCTATTGTTTGGTCGATAAAAACATGGTTTTTATGGGATGCCATTCTACTTCAAACCATACCTAATAATTTACATTTAAATCAAATTCAAATGTACATCGATATCGTATATCGATATGTGTGTTTATAACTTTTATATGTGCGCTATTTACAATACTGATCAACACAAATCAAATAAAATGTTATAATTAATATTTCAAAAATATTAATTAATTTAATTTAACTAATTTATAATGATTATAATTTAATTAAATCAAGTGGTAGATGGAGTATTCAACATTGTAGTTATGTGACTCTTAGGTGTAAATTCGATTAGCGATTAATATCAAACAATTCGAATATTAACATTCACACATCACCTTAGCTAACAAGGTTTTAAGTCTCCTTCATCTCACAAGAGATATCAGCTCGAGATCTCCTTTGAAATTAGAGATTTGACAGCTTAGTTAGTTATCAGAGTTTTAAATCTCTTTCATTTCAACCGAGACATCAGCCCGAGATTTTCTCCAAAATTTGAGATTTGAAACAATGGCTAGTAGTGTGACGGTTTGGCCAAATTTATCACTTAGACCATTTCATAAAAATCCAATTTTACTATTTTAAGCAGTTCCCGATAGTGATAATTATTTACATCAATTCTCTTCATTAAAACTATACAATATTAGGATTTATGGAATTTGGTAATGGTCCAAATTCCAGTATTGTCCATATTTAACTTATATAGTCCAAACACAAAGTTCTTGGTTCAATAAAAACAATTATTATTAACCAAACTGCTCTGGTCAGAGACTTTGACTTTGAGTTCGCTTAAGTTGACTGTGATACTAATACTAACCTTATATAATTAAGGAGACGAATTCTCTATTGAATAGCGTTTCACTTTCGATGCTTCAACTCAGACCTAATTATAGTCGTTCGATGGACATCGTGCCCCGAGTTAACTATAATTAAAGTGAAGTATCCATATTGAAGCTCAATGGTATTCTCATGTCAAGAGAACTATGTAATTTTGTGTCACACCCCTAGTTTTTGATAACATTAATCAGGAGATTTAATTAAATAAATTAAATAGAATAATGATGATAAGGGGATTGAGATTTGAGTAAATCATATAGGGCCGTGCTTAATCAATTAAATGAGCTTAATTTGGCTTTTATGAATTTAATTAAACATGGGCATATTAGTAATAGCTGCACTATTATTACTCATGGCTATACATTTCACATTCTTGCCCATTCACGTACACTTCTCATTTTCAAAAACGCAAATCAAAAACCTAAAATAGAGCCGGCCATTACAAGGAAGAAAAGAAGAAAATTAAATCAAGTTATGGAATCAAAGCTAGAGGATTTAATCTACATCAAATCTCAAAAATCCTTATCATATCCAAGGTGAATAATAATTCATTCCATCTATATTTAGTTTTTATAATCATATGTTTTTGGATTTAAGATTAAATTTATTTTTATGATGTTTTGGATGATGATATGCTTGAGCTATTATATGTTTGATTTAAACCAATTCATTTACATATGAATTTGCACGGTTTTAGGGCAAAGCCGATTGATTTTGATTTTAGAATGCCATGGAAAAAATTTATGTTATGTAAATCACGATTTTGGAGATGGATTTTAATTTTTGTAATTTTCCAAGCCATAGAAAATTGATTATGAATTTTTAAAGGAAAATATGATAAAATTGAGTTTAAAATTAATTTCGATTATTCCAAGAAGTATTTGGGTCTGAAATTTTAATATGTTAGATAACATCATGAAAGTGAATTTCTGTGATATTTGGGGATTTTTCCTAATTGATTTGCTATGAAAATAAATTATTTTAAAAGAAGGACTTGTTTGCAATATTGGTTTTACTTAAAGGAAGGGCATAAACATTGATTTTCTCCTTTATTTAGGTCTAATAAATGCAGCAGTTATTTTGTAAAGCATTTGAAAAGTTTTTAAGGCAACCAATCAAAGGATTACAAATAGGCAAGTAGTTATAAAGCAATTACTAAAAGCAGCATAATTTCAGTCTTTATTCAAAAAAGTTGGTTCTGCCTCCTATAGTAATGCCTTTCGACTCCAATGCTCCCGCTCCAACTCAGTCAAAACCAGCCCAGACGAAACCCGCCTAGTCGAAACCAATACACAAGGTATCACCTAGTTGGTACATAGTGGATTGGAAGAAGGCGGAAGCCATGGTGTCGAAAGCAATGCTTTCGATGAGTCGTAACCTTAGTCATGTTTTCAAATGTTAAGTGCCTCCTTTGTTTTACTTAGAGCTTTCGACGTACTCGAAACATATGTTTTCGAAAGGGGTTTTCTAAATAGCTTTCGAAGAAGGTGGCCATATTGTGTTTAAAGTATAAGCTTTCGAATAGGTTCCTTTTGTTTTTAAATATACCCTTTTGAATGTAGTGGTTCCGACCTAGTCGAAACCCAACTGTTATTCTTTACCTTTCGAGTGTATTGAAGTCATCAATACTTTTGAAGGGTTGTGTTTGTTTTTAACTTAAGCTAAGCCACTTCCTAAATGCTTTCGAAAGGGGTTTAAGGGTTTCGAAGGCAATGGAGTCGAAAGGGGGGGTTTCGATGCTATCCTTCAAAAAATTTACTCAAAGGTTTTGAGATTTCGAATAGATGGTTTTGATGCCATCAAGTTTTCCCCAAAACACATTTTATTAAAGGCTTCGAAAGAGATACTTTCGTATGTAACCACTTTGACCTAAAAGTTGTTTTAAAGGTAAAACCCAATACTTTCGAAAGGGGTACTTTCATTGGTTTTGAAACTATGTTACAAGTAATGTAATGATACTTGCGAAAGGTATATTTTGGTTTCGAAAGGATTGATTAATAGAGCTTCGAAAGGTATATACTTAGTGTTTTGAAAAGAAATTTTCTATGCTTTCGAAGGAGGTTATCCAAGGGTTTCCAAAGAGATGTTTTAAGATTTTCAAAATATATAACCCAATCTCGTTTTAAAGGAAAAATACCATGGCATATATAAAGAGTTTTGAAATGGAGTTTTTGAAGAAGTTTTCCTAGATTAACAGTTTAAAGGAATTAACCAAGTTTTATAGAAAAAGATTTCAGGGATATTGAACCACAGGTGTTGGTATTATTTTGTTGTTATGTTTGTTTCTTCATATATTTATTCACATTGTAATGAACCCATAACGGTACTTTGGGGAAGGGCAGAATAACCAGCAAGGTTGACCCAGTAGTGAATATAAATTAAGGGTGCTAAAATATTATTTAAAGATATTGGCAAGGGCCAATAGATTCACAGTAAACCCATGAAAACTGTGCATAAGAAAAGATATTGGCAAGGGCCAATAGGTTCATAGTAAGCCCATGAAAACTATGATTTGATATTGGCAGGGGCCAATAGGTTTGTAGTTAGCCCATGAAAACTATACCCGGATTAATATATTGACAGAAGTCAGTAGGTTCCTAGTCAGCCCTGAAAACTAGAATAAGAGAAAAGATATTGGAGTTACCAATAGGTTCCTAGTCAGCCCATGAAAACTGGGATAAATATGAAGATATTGGAGTTACCAATAGGTTCTTAGTGATCCCATGAAAACTATGAAATCAGACAGGTAGTCCATAAACATTTAACAGGTTATTAGTGAGCTTATGAAAACTGATAGGTTAATAGTAACCCTAGAAACTATAATTGAGACAGGTAGTCAGAATGAATGGGGATGGATAATCCAGATTTGATTTACTTGTTTTACATATCATCATAATAACTTGAAATGTTATGTTTCTAACCATTGTGGATGCAGGAGCACAGTATATGGTTTTATAAATGTTTTAGGATACTAGTGAGGGGAAAACCCGTTCCGCTAAGCGGCGTGGTCTCACTAGGTATCTAAATGGTTTGAGATGGTAGATTATTATTCATACAAGGCTTTATGTCCGACTTGAAGTTTTTTTCCCCCTTAAACTATCTGGTACTCAACTGGTTTTGAGTAGGTTGAGAGTTAAGGTTTTCAGGTATCTTTTAGAAGAATAAAGCTTCCGGAGATGTGAAGGAGGCATGATAGCTATTTAGAGTTATTTTATTCCGCTATGTGTTTTGGATGTAAAGGCAAATCTGTTTTATTACCTTATTATATAATCTGATCAACCAAGGGGGCATCTTCATATGCCGCTCTCAGCGTCTTTTGTATTAATTATATGTTATCTGAACGTGGTCTGCGTACTGGGATTATGTAATGAATTTGAAATATTTTGAAATGGAAAGTAGAATTTGTTTGCTGTTTAATTTTTTTTCATATTCATGTGTTTCTGTGTATCAATGTATATAACATTACCATATTTGGTCGCCGAGGATTAATAACTATGGATAACTGCAGCATCCGTAGCCGTTAGTTTTGGGCCTCCAAGTAGGGCGGTGTTACATTTTGTCTCTTTAGTAATTTATGCTTGACCTTAGTTATATTAACTGTGATGCCCCACCCTGAGACCTACACTAACAAAGAATATTACAAAGTAATATTATCGGCTAGTGCAGGTAATAGTGTTGGTTAAGAGTGACCATCCAAGAATTTCACTTTAAGCAAGCATTGCTACGTCGATTAATATGCTACACATTTCTTTAATCAAGTGGAATTGACGTATAAAATTCAGGCTTAAAACAAAACTATGGTGGCTATATTAAAAATTCAGAGCAACATATAATAATATACAGATCACAGAATCACATATCAGATACAGCGGAATACAAAATAGATACAAGCCTGAACCGACACAAAATAGATACATGATGTATACCACAAGGTACATAAGTACTACATCTCAAAATATGAATATGTACACAAAAGGAGTCTAGCTCGACATAAGATACAACATAACATCAATATACATGGTGATGACAAACAACTAGCTAACTAATAGGAAGTCCACTCTAAAAGCCTCAAGCTAATGAACTTGAAAACATCTCGGTCTGACCCGAGTATAATAAAATAATAAACGGGCCAGTCTGGACTAAAATAAATGAGTTAGCAAAATGAATGATAGATAAAGTGAACTATATCTCAAATATAGTCATATATCAACAAATACCAAAACACGCATTAATAACTTCAAATCACCAAATAATAGAACTCAAGATAGCTTATTAAAAGCAAAAATCTCCGAAATGATTTGGTGGTAAATCAAACAACATCAAATTCAGAAAACTCACAAATAGAAATCCAGAAATCTCATAAAAAAGGGGGAAGGTTCCAAACACCAAGATTGGTAAAATAAATTCACCTACATGCATGTAACTCCAAGATAGATTTATAAGTCTATAAACATCAGGATAGATACGAGACTTATAAACATCAAAATAGGAACAAGTCCTATAATCTCCGAATAGGTACGAGACCTAAAAACATCAAAATAGGTACGAGACCTATAAACATCGAGATAGGTACGAGACCTATAAACATGAAGATAGGAACAAGTCCTATAAGCTCTGAAGGTGAGTCATAAGCTCGTCGATAGAAGTGTTAAATACTTTCATATAGCAACCGAATAGGTAACGACCATGTGTCCATACCACACGAGTTTACCAAAACGTTTATTATACAATAGTAAACTCCACTTGTGTGTAGTAATACTTCGGTCGAACAAGTTCGGGAATTAACTGGTAAAACAAATGCGAGCATTCCATACCACTTGTTTCATTTAACTGTTTAAATCAATTTCTCATTCGATCGATTTCATGCAATTTTATGACAATATTTCTCTGTAAAAACCACTTATAAAAATATTCATTTATGGCGAAAATATACATATATAAGTACACTTTTCAAACCATTACTTCAAATCATTTTAAAACCATTATCAAAGATGATAATACTAAATATATTTTTAGAACCATTTATATAGAAATTAGATTTGCACTAAAAAGATTTGTGTAAAACGATTTGGTTTTGAAATCCACCATTTGTAAATCTGAATTGAAGACATGCATCAAAAGTGTGTATTACTCCAAGATCCGAAGAACATCTTTATGTTATAAAACATCAAAAATTGAATTCATTAATTCGAAAATCGAAAATCTGTAAACATCGATGAAATTGATATGAAACGCAATACCAAAATAAAGTAATCAATCTTAGGGACTCAATTGGGCAAATAAGTGGGGAACAGGTCGATCGGAGTACACCAGAACAAAGCCTAGGAGTCAAGTCCAGGCAATGACCGGTGCATCGGTAGGTCATACCGGTCCACCGGTTGCTTAACCTGGGTTGACTCCCAAGCGATTTTGGTGGCTCTTCGATGATCGGATCCTGCTCATTTCCTTTGTATTGCTTCTCTAATGATCTGGGACACTTGAACTAGTGAACATGCAAGCATATATACATGTATAATTGAATGAAAATCATGATTTCATAAATGGGTTTTTAGCAAACGGAGAATCGAATTCAATTAGACAAAGGATTCATCACTATATTGAGATCATGTACACTAAAGATTCAACCAAATTCATATAACAGCAGGAAACATTCATATCAGACTAGAAATTGTGAGATAAACTCACCTAAACAAACCCAAAACGAAAGATTAGAGCTTAGAATTTCCTATGCCATTCTAATTCAACCTCAACCTATGCTATAAACAAAGATTGGATAGGAATTGATCAAAATCAAAAACAAAAACTGAATTAACTCCCTAATTAGGTGCATAGGAAGGTAGAAGAGATTACCTCTTATCAATATTCACTGGAATTGATTAAAAGCCCCTAGATTGAAATCTTTAAATTGTAAATTTGGGAACTAGGGTCTTAGACTCTGATAAATTATATTTTAAGGTTTTGGTGAAGAAATGAGAATGAGAAAAAAAATACGTGTGTTTATATTTCTCTTGTTTCTCTAGTTTGGACTAAATGGGTTAAGGTATGGATCCATTAACCAAGTGTTACTGATTTTCTTAAAACAAAAGTGTTGCTAATTTGCATTGTTTCATTTTAACACTTTATAAATAGTAATTTGATTTAAACAATGTAATGATTTAACTAACATTGATATCTACAATTTTTCCCAAAATGAATAATATGTCAAAATTTCGTTTTAATAATATTGAAATATTTTATCAAAATTAAATACAACTTTTAAAATGAAAAGTTATTCTCCATTTTTTTCATTTTATAAAATGAACTATTAATTGAGAAATCAAATTTCAAACAATGAAACTATTTCCATATAATTTATTTATTCATTTTCTCTAAATTGTTCTTATATTATTAAAAGTAAGAATTAATTACAAAAAGGAAAATTCAATAAATTCTCTTTCCAAGTCCCTTTTAAATTTGAAAACACAATAGTCATAAATTCCCCAAATTTAATTAATTAATTAATTAAAATTAATTAATCATATTTTAAATTCTAGGTAATCTTGACCACGGTTGTCACAGACTCCCCTCCTTACAAAAATTGCACCTCGCAATTTCCTTAAGGGAAAAGTTTATAACTATTGGAACCGGGCCATCCCACAACGGTAATGGTGGGTGTATCTCAAAAAATTTATCTTATTGGATCTTTATTGGGCCTATGAAGTCTAATTCATTTAGAACAATTCTAAATTTGTTTTAAATAAAATCATGTATTTTATTTGAATTTAAGTATTTTGTAATGTAAAGTTAATTGAATGACTTAATTTATATATATACATGTATCATATACATATACATATGTGTGTGCATGTGTAACATAATAATCCGCGAAGGGTATAACATGCCCGTATATAGATGTTGGAATTTATATCGTAACGGACACATTAACTCATTTCGTATGTATTGTATGTTGTCTAAATATGTGCATAAATCTATAATGCATGGTATATTTATATAAATACATATACATATATTTAAAACATAATTTATAACTAAAAGTCTCAAAATTAAATATATATATATATATATATATATAATTTAAAACATTTGTATAAATATATATACATAATTAAACATATAAAATTATACATACATACATATATATATATATAATAATTAAAATTATATATATATATTATATATAAGGTTAAATAAAATGTATATATATGAATAATTAATTACATTCAAATACTTAAAATATAAACATATATATTTTAAATTTATTTCCAGATCAAAATTAGCATAACAAACATAAAATAATAATTTTATAATTTTATCATTATATATATATAATAAATAGTTTTGAAAATAATAATTAAAAATATTAGTAATAAATATTAAAAAATCAAATTTAAAAATTATAAAAATTTAGAATCATAAAACACATGTTCATAAAAAATTTCATGATTATTTGAGATAAACTATTATTTTTAATAAATAAAAGAAACGTTCAACCGAAGTAATTTATTTATTAAAAATATTAAATATTAACAAAAACTTCTCAAAATTTTCCGTGGGTTACTGCATTGATTTAGTAAATTTAAAAAATGTAAAATCGAATTTTTAATGCAATAATTATTTTAGATATAATAAACAATTCAAATAATCAATAAAAGATAATTTAAAATTATTTATATATAAAATAAATTATTTTCGAATTTGATAATTCATATTATGTATAAATTGGTGTAAGGAAAAATTCTAAGCTGTGTATACATTATAAATATACATATATGTAATTATATGTTTAAAATATACATTAGTCTATATTTAAATTAATATATAAATATACATAAAATAATTAATAATGATAAAATTTAATTTTTTACAGCAAATTAGATTTGTTTATACATAAATTATAACACATAATAATATAACCATGCACATAACCAAACTAATTTGTGACAACTGCATATACCTACGAAATCTCACTTAACTGGATATACAACATTAATATATATACAGATTTGGGATTAATCAATATTAAATAATAAAATATGATATGATTACTGTAATATATAAATAAAATACCAATTGATGATGCCTTTGAGTCCACTTGAATCAATGAATTCCCTTCTCTAGTTATGCTCGATCCGTCAGATTGCAAGTCTGGAATCGTCGACCTTTTCTATCAAATGGTGTTTTTACTTAACTTGAATTGATTTGAGATTCTTAGAACTGATATGGGGATTAATTTCGGCCAAAAAACTTGATTATTATGGTAGCCAAAAGTTATTTTTGATTAAGGATTTAGAGATCCATATATATAGTCTTGTACAAGAGAGATATTAGGACAATCTCATTACCTATTCTTTCTTAAACTTAGCCATCCATCTCTAGGTCTAATCCTAAGTTTTAGCCACCTCCAATAACTTGTCAAAACCGAAATTTGCAGCCCTAATGATGGACTTTAAACCCATTTAAACCCAAGTCAAAATGCTATGCAATTAAATCTAATTTAATCGCTTATCGATATCGTATATCGATTGGTACATTTATAACTATTATAAATATATAACAATTTTTATTTCTCAAACCATATTCAAAGTTTTATAATTAATATTTCATTAATATTAATTAATTTAATTTATTTATAACAATTATAAACAAATTAAATCATTCGGTCTTAAGGGAATTCATCATTTCAGTTGTGTAACTCTTGGGTGTAAATTTGGTCAGCAATTAATACTGAACTATTCGAATGTTAACGTTCACATGTCACTTAGCAAGTGGTGTGACATTATGGCAAAATTTATCGCTTATTCATTTTCTGTAAAATTTATTTAATTTAATAAGCGTTACCCGTTAGTGACATTTATATACACCAATTCTCTTCGTCAAAAACTGTATCACTTTGGATTTATGGAATTTGGTAATGGTCAAAATTCCAATATTGTCCATATTCAACTTTATAGTCCAAACACAAAATCCTTGGTTCAATAATAACAATTATTATTAACCGTACTACTCTGGCCAGAGATTTTGAATTTGGGTTGACTTGAGTCGACCATGATACTAACCTCGTATAACTGAAGTGACGACTCCTCTCTTGAATAGTGTCTTCCTTCCAATACTTCCTCTCGACCCAACTATAATCACTTGATGGATGTCGTTCCATAATTTGACTATAATCAAAGCAAAGTTTTTCACATTGAAGGTTGACAGTATTCTCAAGTCGAAAGAATTGTGTAAATTAGTCACATCGATATTTTCTATTTGACCTTAGTTATATTAACCAACATAAAACTATCGAGCCAGTCGTTCCATAGTTATCCAATAACTATTAGTACGTAACCCCTTGGTTCCCCAGCAGTCATGAGTAATACACTGCCCAACATTTGGAGAGCGTTACGTACTCTAGTCTCAACGGATACATCGATATCCAGTCTCGATGCATCTTGACTAGGAACATTTAACATGGTACATTTGTTTCACTGTGATAAATTACTCACGGTTACAATACTTTGTAGCTACTATCACAAAACATACCATTTATGAATTTTCTATTAAATATACTTTTATTTAAATTTATTAATTAATATACCACATTATATCAAGTATATAATAGAAAGAAAATACCTTTATTTCGAACAAGATTGGTTAACGAGTTAGATATATGTAACAAATTACATAATTGCCCCTAGGGCATACCTCTAACTCTATTAATCTCCCACTTGCATTTGGGGTCAATTATGGAATCTTATTCCAACTTCTCCAATCGGTTTTTTCAAAACCAATTAGGTCAGTCCCTTTGTGAACGGGTATGCTATTATGTTTTAATTATCTACTATGTCAATCAACTTTCTCCGACGGTGATATACTGTTTTATCATGTGGAACAGTTCGGAGTATGTCTCTCGAATTCGAGTGAGCTCTAAGTTCTATTACGAACTATATTACGACATTTTTATCATATAACTATGTCATGAGATTCTCAATATTTGGAATTGGCTCAGTTATAAATTTGTGCACTTATATTTTTTATATACATTATTTTGGTTGCGGCGCTATTCAAGGCGATGTACCTAGTCTTTTTTCATTGAATCAGCCACGGTCTTTCATTTGGAACATTTTCAACTTAAAATTTTGTTATTGACATATTATACTCAATATTACTTGTGAAAGTTTGAGTCTGAACATTCCTTCATAAGGAATTTATGTTTCTGTAAACAATTCTCTAGTATTTCATAAATACACGAGAACTTCAAACAACCAGTTAGTGATATCAATTTGGATTTGATATTTGTTTCATGTATCAAATACATAAACAAATCATGATATCGTAGACAACACAACATGTATGATAATTCCTTTTGCCAATGCAAAGGAATCAATCTTACATGTTCCATATTAAACATTTTAATAAGGTGTCTTTGCATATCATTTGGGACATTCCCGACATCTTTTATACTTACTATAAATGACATCATTCATTAATCTAATGTTGAGTATTAAAACAACTAAGGCTAATTTTAACACAAGTACATCATTAAAATCAACAACGTGTTGTTTACTTATAGCTTAGAAATATCATTGGATCTTTTAACATTCTTTCTTACAAACACACGCTTCCTCTGCACTTTGATTGAAAATCAAACTATTTGATATTTCTATCAAAATACTTATTCAATCTTGATGCTTATAAAATGATACTTTTGAATCATTTCTTGGATCATATCCAAAGACTCACAAACTCAATATCTCTCCCAACGACTTCGAGACATTTTGGTTATTATGTGTAAACAATTTACTCTAAATCATTATTTAGACTTTTCTGTTTCAATACATACGTACCAAAAATAAAGTCATATCAAGTGGTAATTTTGTGAGTAAATCCGAATTAACTTGAGCACGTTGAATACCGAATCTATTATACTAATTTCAACAATTGAAATTTGCAATATTATTCTCATCAACGTTGCTCATTTAATTCCAACTACATTAGTCTTGCTCATAAAGACATAATCACGACCGATGGATTTCATCCCTTAGGTTACGACTGCCAAAATCATATTTTGACAACGTACTTGGAATTCTTTCAGATTTGTGCATCATACCATATGGTAAAGCCAACACTATTAGTGGTTTAATTAAATAATCGAGAATTATATATTTTCGACATTGACAAGAAACTCATAGTTTCACTTCAATGAGCGAGAATACTTATTAGACATTCTAAGGCAATGTGTTCGTTTAGGTTAGTCGATTTTTTTTCATCTCATCTAATCAGTTCTATCTTTGGATCGTATCAAAATCATTTTTACTACCAATAATTTCTCAAGGAAATTCCTTCACAATGAAGTTGGTATTTCTTGAAATGTTTCTTAGTGCAATAGAATAGGTATTCATAAACGTTTTATGAATTTCCTTATTCATTAAATTGATTTGGTTTTAGTTTACAAAAGTTATGTTCGAAAAATAAATATGTCATCCAATGACAGTCTTTTCCAAATCCTTTTGGGAAGATTGATACAAGATCCTTCATGAACAATTATTACGTGCAATATTTTGACTCACACAACCTGCCAACTCCTTAGTCTAGAATATATTGGAGTTTCTTATAAACCCTTATCTTATGTGATTTTGTAAACTGTTATTTAGATGAAATAATATTAACCTTGTGTACTACTCTTAAGTACATGACTTATAGAAAGAAACTAACTCAACTTCACCCACAATTAATCGCACATTGTTCAACAAAGTTTGATTACCCCTTATCGATGCATCATTATGCATCATATGGAGGAATGACTTTTGAGATTGAATCTTTATTCATTTTTAGGTACATTCGGACCTTTTTCCAATATACTCACTCATTCAATCAAATCGAATCATTTCTATTGCATGTTATTTTATCTACTTATGTTTTGTACTCTATGAGTTTACCATAGACATACTACATGTGTATCAAATACACATGTCCATGTCGATGATAACTCATCGGTGAATATGACGAAGTATAAGGAATCGTTTTGGTATTTATAGGATTGTGATTGCATACATCTATATGTATCAATCCGAGGAGTTCATCAACTCTTATGATACTCCCACTGAATGGGTGCAAAGCCCTTTATTGTTTGAGATATGATTAACAAGTATCATATGATTCAAAATCATACAATAAAATTATTTCTCAAAACTACGGCTTAGTCTATAATTCCAAAACAACCATAAATAATATTAGATACTTTTGTATTTTCCAATGCACCACTTTCCTTATAAGAAAAATTACCACATTATAGTTTTATTTCATAAAGAATATTCATAATATTCATATTGAAATATGGCTATGTCTATTTTTTTTCAGTCGATACCTAAAAATAATCATTATTTCAAAAAAAATGTATGGTAAGTTATACGAAAAAAAATTCGTACTATGATGTAATTAATAAGTGCTATATTGTACGCTCCCACTATTTCCGCCATTACTATAATAGCGTATTAAATTTGGAGATCCGTCATTCACTTAATGCAATTTGTTTATTTCATACACTACAACTATTTAAAGTGGAGAGTTCGTTGATCAAATATCTTTAGCTCAAAGAAATAAACCTCATAGAAAACAATTTTCTATATGAAAATACATTTCAGCATAGAAATCATATTTTTTATTTCAATATTAAGTATCAATTATTTATTACAATTCATATTTCCAATGTTTCTCTATGAAGCAGAAGTGAGTATTCATTCACTTCATTCCAACTGTACCTTAAATTACATCTATTCTTATACATTTGTTTTCCTTTCAAATGGTCAAACTATTCAAAAGAAAACCTTTACTACAATATCATAATAAACTCTTTACAAAAGCGCATTTGATTATCCTTAACATTTAAGGACATCAAATATGCTGCACTTTACATAAACCGATCAAAATGACATTTCAGCGATCGAGTTCTTATATCTATCTTGTAGTTTTTGGTCCTGTGTTACATTAACACAATATGATCTCTTTTGTAATCAATCAAATTGAATACTCGATCTTGCACTAAGGTTTATTCGGTTTTTCGGATGAACTAATTTCATCGAAATATTGTACATTACAAACTTTGACCATTCACCATGTAACATCCCGCCTTTTTGTACGCTTTAAGCAGACACGCATGCCGACTCAAACCATACATAAAGGCGAATTGTTATTGGGGTGAATAAGAAAAAGCAGAGAAAGAAAAAACAAAACAGAATCTTGCAGCGGAATGGCAAAATATAATAATCAAATAACAGTTCATGAAGCTGTATACAAAACATTTGATTATACTTATACAATACAAAATCGGAGTTACACATATCAGAGATAAATACATAACATTGCAGCGGAACAGTATGATGTAGTGGAATAATGTAGTAAATAATAATAATACAATCTTCGTCTTCGTCCTCCAGAAATAAGGTCTTCAAATCCTGAAATGCTCAGGCTGACCCCAACGAATTGAAAAGACAAAACACTCGAGTCAGAACTAAAAGATCTTATGTGAGTTAAATCAACGGTAAATAAATATGAGTGTAAACGGTGTCAGAGATGTTTACGGGTTTTAACATCTCTTATCCAGTGTCTAACGTGAGTGCAGTAACTTAAGAGATGTTCGGGATTCACATCTCCTAAGGATCTGTTAAACTATCTACTATGTAGTACAATACGCTATTATAATATGTCTACAGTAATATGAACTATTAAAATAGTGTTAAGGCGTTACCCATATCCCCCTTAACACATTTTATAGGTATGCCAATAGTCTATACAGTACCGTAACTCCCCGTAAACTGGAGCCGCCAGAGGATACCACATAGGTACGACATAAAACAAACTCGTAGAAGGCGCGCTAGGGTAGGTGACACGGCACAACTAGGCAATGCCAGGGTAGATATACCAACTACGCATCCGGACTGTTGGTAACGCATAGCCGCAACTACCACCCAACTCGAAACACACTCCCGAGTAAAAATCGAAGGGTGGCCACCAAATAAATCGCAAAGTCAGAATATAGTATCGATGGAATGTGTCCGATCAAAGGAGTTACCTCATTGGCCTGGAATCGCTTCTGTTTTAGCCACCTTATGCAAACTCATGGGAGTCGGGTCCACGTATATACCTCATATAGGATCGTCGCCACCATCCTACTTCATTCTGGAATCTCCACCGCGTACACGGTTGTCAAAGTGGTTTTCGGTATCGACAGAGAGTATGCCCATATCCAATCCTGGTCTATTTACCAACCAATCGCTAATTACACACCGGATGGTTCTTTTACATTTCCAAAACCGCTTCATAGTTGATATCAAAATATCATATTCAATTCAAATCATTTCATTTTCGAAATCATTACTCATATTTACCTTTGAAATCATATCACATTTGAAATCATAGTTCGAAATTATATTTCCTTTCAAAAGTCGTGTTTCCAAAATAGGTTAAACTCTCATTTCAAAATTATCATATTGAACCAAATATGTTATTTAATTCCCAACGTAGGTTATAACATCATTAACCGTATTCACTTAAAAAAATCGAGAATTTGAATATAAACCCATCCACTTTACTTAGTTTGGAATTTAAAAGAAAATAGTTTTAAATAGTTATAAATAGTTAATATAGATTTTAAAATAGATTAATTATAATTAAATTAGATTAAATAGCTTTAAAATAGATTAGTTAGATTTAAAATAAGTTAAAACAGGTTAATTAGTTTAAAAGTTGAAAATCTTAATAATTAAAGTCTTTAAAATAATATATTTTTGAAACAGTTTATACAAAAATATGAATTTGAAATTTATATCAATTTAAACTATTTATTCCATTCCAGTACATTCGGACCATTTTAATATCCCAAAACCCAATTTCAAATTTTCCAATTCCAGTTCTCAATAAAATATTTAATTCAATATCGCCTCCAATCCATGTTCGAAATATCAATTTAAATTACTCCAAATTCGATATATTTCAAAGTTATATTTCAAACAACTTATAATAATTCAATTCTGACAAATTTCACTTTTTATTCCAAATTCAACTTTGAAATTTCAATTAAGTCCTTTTAACAATACCTTTGAACCAATTCCAATTTTATCATAAACTTGAATTTCGATAATAATTCAATTCGTATAAATCAATTTTTATTTCAAAATATCATTTAAAAGGATTCAAAACTTTAAAGCTTTAAAATCATTTAATTTAACCAATCCGGTGTCCGTATATAATTCTCTACCCTAGGGCCAAGTGATATAGATATTTATCATTTCAATCCCCAATTTAAAATTTTTACGGTTGTATATCATTTCAAACCGCAATCCCGAATAAAAATAAAATCCATAAAAATCGCTCAAGTCTATCATTTCAACCCATAACGATTTTTCCTTAATCTATCGATCGTTTGGGTATGTATCATTTCAACTAGGGCTGTCAATGGGTCGTGTTGGGTCGGGTTCGGGTCGGGTCAAATCGGGTTCGGGTCATTTTTTAATTGGGTCGGGTCAACCCGTTTATTAAACGGGTCATATTTTTTGAACCCGTACCCGACCCATTTATAAACGGGTTGACCCGACCCGACCCACGTAACCCGTTTAACTAAACGGGTCGTGTCGGGTTGGGTTTAAACAGGTTGACCCGCATACACAATAACCCGTTTACACAATATTTGCAAAATTAACAATTCTTTTCAAGTTCAGAAAAGCATACACATATTGTAACTCATACATGAGCATTAAGCCTAGGTCATCAAATATAAGAAAATAGCATCATACATGAGCATATTTGAGTAGAGTAACACAATTTTTAACATGATACAACATTCGAGCAAATAAATCTACCTAAATAGTAAATAGTCACTACAAATTTGCAAATATTCAACATGAAAATGATATTCAAATATAATATGACAACGACAATATGACAACGACAATACATTACGACAACAATCTTGCAAGCAATTCGGCATATACAATAGAAGCTTCCCAACTTAACCCATACGGACCACGGTACCCTTGCTCTGCCTGCAATAATTATAAAAAAGGTAGAATTATTCACTTCAGAGAAAATAAAAAACAGCAAAGTTCTTCTAGCAACGATTAATAAAACATCACATAAATTACCTAATTACAGTATTACGTGTAATTGTCTTGCAAGTTCTTCAAGCAGCGATTGAAGAAAATCGCATGAAGTCTGCTATTAATTTTGTGACATTGGTAGCGTGTGCTACTACAAAACAGCATTTTTACAAGTTGGGAGGTATAAACCGTGAAACAAATTTACAGAGACGGGACTATAAACAAGTGACAAGGAGAATATATTTAATATGACATAATCAGAGTTTTGGGCATTACCTAACAGGCTAACATATAATGTCATATATGTTACTGAACATTACCTAACACTCTAATAGGCTAACATTAACATATATATGTTAATAACATATATGTTACTAAACATTACCTAACAGGCTAACATGCAATATATGTTAGAAATTTAGAGAGAGGGTCATGTTACTGAACATTACCTAACATGCAAAACTGCTCACCTAAAAAAATATTCGAAGTGTAAGAGAAAGCTCTGAGCAAAGCACTTTTTTTTCTTAAATAGCAATGTTTAAAACTTTAAATGGCTAAAATTACAAACATACACCACCACATACTTGTCACTACCACTGAAGATGCAAGTTTTCATGCCAATGTTTCAAGTTATTTGTCTTCTGCAATTTCAATTTCTGCCTAAAATTTTAAATTGCTCATTAATTTAATGAGAATGAATTGTTGATAGCAGTCTTAAATGGGAATTGTCTGATGCATTTAAATTTTAAACAGCTGATTGATTGGTACAATATCATTTCAATGTTTTTTTAACTCCGATTAAAGCATTTTTAAATTGTACGTTATAGTGTTAAGCATAGCTCCAGAACAAGTAAATAGCAAGTGATGATAAAATAGACAGGGACATCAGAATACATGCTCATTTGGTTTATCTAATGAGTCTAACTGTTGATAAAAGTCTAAATTGGAATTATCTGATGCTTTTATATGGTGTATACTTTGAAAATCTGCTCACTGCTGTTTTTGTGATGGTTTGAAAGAGTTGTTTATTTTAAACTAGACTGTGTTTTATATATGTATCTATTACTGGTTTTGTTTTACTCAAGGGCTGGTAGCGTCGACTGGTCATGCAAGTTTGCACATTAATTGTAACAGATGAAGAGCTGCACCTGTTACAAGTATGATTCCTATACATTATTAGTTCTAGAGATGTTAACAATTACCATGTTGTACGAATTACCATGTTGTATGAAAGCACTATATGTTTTTTCCAGTAAAATCTTTCTCATACAACATCATAGTAGACAAACATGGTTAAATGAAACAATTATGAAATAACAGTGCTATTCTTTCTAGTTTAAGCTTTTGTAGACAAACATGTTGACCTCATCATTATAGTGAAAGGTTTTATGACTATTACCAATTTAAGCTTTTGTATATCCTCTTTAATTGTTACGTTTGATTATAGGAAAATCATTTCAGTAATCTCAAGTGAAACCATCTCTATGAATACGTATACGCGGTGCATTTTGTTTATTGCCACAGGCATCTACATAATCTGTATTCATGACATATATGCATGTAGCCAACATGCAAGTAGTCCACTAAATATTTTATGACTATTACCAAACCGAACTATATGCTCCAACCTCTTATCATACAGGTAGTCGATATACGTGTACTACAAGTACTATTTTATGACGGTTGCTATTTTAAAATCAGTTTCGATTTCACCTTGCTATTTCGACTTTTCCTCCTGTATACCTTTAACTAGTTTTACATCTGCTGTGGAGGAAAAAAACAAAGATGGGGTTTTGTGTCTGTACTGATGCTCTGGTTAACACTATTTTTGCCAATATTAGTTCCTTGATCACATGATAGCAAATAGCTCCTTGATTTGGTTTGCAAAATCAATAGTTTAGTGACATAATACTAATAAAGATCTGTGTAGAAATGAAAGTTTTGAAACAACTAAAGGTTTGAAACAACTACAACTAAAAATGAAACAAATTCTATAATTATAAAATATGAAGTTTAATAAATCAAGTAATACGTACCTCTTATACTGTTAAACATATGAGTTCATAATCATATATCTATTTGTTTATTGTTAGAGGAACACTCAGCGGTTTGAGAGAGGGTACCGCTGATTTCTAAATTGCTAATATCCTCCGTTAACTCTTCAAGATTAGGTGGCAAAGTAGTAGCACCTGTCAAGTTATTAAATTTTTATCAAATCAAATTTTATGCAATAGAAAATACAAAATAGAGTAAGAAAGTTAACCTCCACCTCCAAATATCCAATCTCGTGTACATATGATTGCCTCAACAACTTCGGGCTTAAGTGCACTTCGGTATTGATCAAGAACTCGACCACCTACACTAAATGATGCTTCTGATGCAACCGTAGATATAGGAATGGATAGCACATCACGAGCCATAATAGACAATTCTCGAAATCTAAACTGATTAGCTTTCCAATAGTCAAGAATATCCAAATTTGTCTTCCTATCCAACTTTGGCTCATCCAAGTACAATTCCAATTGACTTTTTTGAGCTGAAAAGGTAAATTCTTCGCTCTCAAAATTGTCAAAGTCCTACATATATGTAAGATATAGTAAATACTAAAAAGTGTAAAGAGGAAAAATTGTATGCTTTAATGCGTCGTTATATAAAGTTTACCTTCATAACATCCAAACATTCTTTAGAAACTAAGATATCACCAGAAGAAGATTGACTCTGACTACTAGAAACTGTATCTGTTTTTTTACCATATATTTGCATGTAAATATCAAAAAGAGCAAACAACGTTTCACGAACTTTGTTCATTTGTACAGAACCACCACCATAAAGCCTCTTATACGAAAACTCCACAAACTAAATCTTATATCTAGGATCTAGAATAACCGCAATCGAGAGAATAAGATTGTATGCCTTCCAATACTTCTCAAATTTTCCAATCATACCACATGCAATCTTACTCATAAAACTATTGCCATCAGCCTTAGCTCTTTGCAAAGTGTCTTGAACAACAAATACTTGAGGAAAATACAGATTTGCAGTAGGATATTTGGAGCTAGAAAAAAGACAAGTCACATCATAAAAAACCTTCAAAAACTTACAAATTTGTTCCACTTTCACCCATTCAGATTGAGAAAGAGTGTGCTTATAGTTAGAATCACTCAATTGTAAATGGCGGAAAGCACGCTGATAATAAAGAGCACTCTCAAGCATGAGAAATGTGGAATTCCATCTAGTAGGAACATCTTGATGTAAACCTTTTTTACACTCCAAAGAAACATGAGATATGCACTCTAAAATTTTTTGTTTCCTTGCTTGTGAACCTCTTACATATTTAATGCTCTCTCTAATTTTAGACACACATATATCAACTTCTTTTAGCCCATCTTGTACTATAAGATTAAGAATATGAGCACAACATCTAATGTGAAAAAAATCACCATCCATCACTAAAGACTCCCTTAACAAAAGCTGCTCCTTCAGCAAATTAACAAATACATCATTTGCACTAGCATTGTCTAAGGTAATGGAAAATATTTTTTTGTCAATGCCCCAATTAGTCAACAAATTATAAATTTTTTATGACATAGCAACTCCGGTATGTGGAGGAGGCATGAAACTAAAATTTAACACTCTTTTTTGAAGTATCCAATTAGAATCGACAAAATGATCAGTCAAACAAATATAGCCATCAGTTGCTATAGAAGTCCATAAATCAGAAGTCAAACAAATTCTCCTTGGAATTGAAACTAACATTTCTTTAAGTTTCAATTTTTCCTTTTGGTACATTTTCATCACATCAGCTCTAGCGGTATTTCTAGAAATCAACTTAACATCCACACAAACATAAGAAAATAATTGTCTAATTCCAGCATACTCAACAAATTGAAATGGCAAATCATGCATCAATATTGACATTACCAATAATTCTCTAAACTTATCCGGATCAAATTTAGAAGACCTTGTTATAATAGAGCCGTCGGTTTGACTTAGAAGCAATTGACCTAGATCACGATCAGTAGTTTTGGAACAAGTTTTAATATGACGTTTTAGGTTTCCGGTGCCATAAGTACTATCACATAAATAAATAGCACCACATTTCATACACTTAGCTCTTTGCTTTCCATCAATTTCCAAGGGAATAATTTCAAATTTAGTCCATACCTCAGAAGTAAGCTTCCTACGTCTCTTACCAACAGCTTTTGCATTTTTTATTTCTATGTCGTTTATTTGCAATGCTTGCATATTGGCATCTCCAGTTTGTTCACCACTCTCATTGCTTGGTGTAAAAGGGTCCATCTCCTTTCTGCAAAATTAAAGAAAAAGAAAATTCATCACTAGTGATTCATTGACGAAGTTATAATGTACCAACATTTGAAAATCCTAATCTGGTAGCATTAGTCAAACCATGCCACTATATATATTCTTTTTTAAAGAAGAATGAATGCCATTCGATTGTTCTGAAATCAGTATTAATTATACTGGCACTTTCCAGTTTTCACATGCATTTGCAAACTTGGTTTTAATACACTTATAGATGATAGAGTTAAAATGGAACATGGTCATTAAGAATGTAAGCAAGGACTATTTTCCATGAATGCAAGCAAGGACTAAAATGCAAGCAAGTCAGATGCAAGCAAGGACTATTTTCCATGATTTCTATCATTCTATGGTTCAAAAAGTTCAAAAAATGGAACATGGTCATCACTCATCAAGAATCAAGATACAGTTAAAATTCACTTGTCAACCATCAAAAAACTAAAAACAACCACATACAAAATGTACTAAACATCAATCTGCATCATCAGTTCATCACCTAGCTATCCAAATAAATAAAACGAAAAAGTCCATGGTAATTTAACATTCATGGTCCTTTTAATTTGTATAACAAGTCATAGTAATAAACTGTAATATAATGGAAATGACAAAATCAAACTAGCCCAAATCTAAAATGAATTGATTTTGGATTCAATGGATTATGGAAACACACAACGTTATACCAAAAAATTATCAAAACCATGGTGAGCCAAGAGTAAATTTGAGTTTTTTATTCTTTTGTCTAGAAACAAGAAAACAAGCTTAGTTCTATCTAATATACATTACAGTAATACATATAAAGAGGATGTATCTTGCTTATTTTGTACTTGAAGTTGCAGTTGCAATGAATTTACATACTTACTTGAAGTTGCAGCAACCACGGCAGGCGTGAGCGATTAGATTTAGGGGGCGACGTGGAGACAGGGCGCGACGAGCGATTAAGGGTGATTACTGATTAGGGCACGACTAGGGCACGACGAGCGATTAGGGGATTAGAGCATGGCCGGGGCACGAGCGATTAGGGGGTAGGTACAGCCGCTAGCGATTAGAGATTTAGAGGCCGGCTGAAAAAGGAGAACGAAGGAGAAGTGCACTTAGTGGAGAGCGACGTATTTAAAATCAGAAATGAAAACCCTAGCCGCCTGTGAGTGTAATATGGAGGAGATGAAAATGGACGAAAGGAAAGTCAGTAAGTCACGGGTCAACCCGAATACGAAACAACCCTGCAAAATTTTTTAAAAAAACATTTTATAATAAACGGGTTTGGTGGGTCAAAATCGGGTTCACGGGTCAACCCGAAACCCACCCGTTTATTAAACGGGTTATGGCGGGTTGACCCGAAATTGACCCGCCCGTGTTATCGTGTCACCCAAACCCGCTAATTTTCGTGTCATCTTCGAGTCGTGTTTCGGGTCGTGCTGAAAATTGACAGCCCTAATTTCAACCCATAGTGAACTTGCAGTTTATAATAATATAAAATACAACATCCATTCATCCAATACAACAAATCAAACATTCATCACATTCATCATCCAAATTAATTTATAAATATCAATATAGAACTGATAATCAAAAATCGGTATTTAACTGGCAATTTATATTCAATAATAAATTAAATGACAATTTAATTCAAGTAAATTCAAATTAACTGAGATGATGATTCAAAATATACCGAACAGTCACAAATAAATTTCTAATCACATCAAAAATTTAATTAAACAAACATAAGAAATTTTAGAAGTTGTGAGTGGATTAAAATACTCACCTTTGAATTTAAATTCAATTTGAGCCCAAAATTCAAACAGTCTCCAAATTCGTCCAAACCAGCGTCAAAATGTCGGGGATTTCGATACGATCCCAGTGGATCAAACCGCGCGTGAAACGGACCTCGTACGTGAAAGTTATTGATGTTAGAACGAGTTGAAAAATTAAATTTAAACAAAATAAAACAGAATTTCACAGCCGCTCACACACTGCCACGTCACCATCAACTTCATCATGCACGCAACAGGAACCCTAGCTCTCGCACGCAACAGTTCGTACGCCGCCGCGAAACCCTAGCCATGCCGACGATCACCCATCTCCCAATCTGACAACACCATCGGCCTCGTCGTGACAGGCCGCTTCTCCCTTGACCACGCCGTGACACGCGGCACCCCAGGCACCGCCGCCGCCGCAACGTTTTTGCCACCATTTTCTGGCGATCCGATGATCTTCGACCCAAAACAACTGTGCCGATGAGTTCCCCTTGACGTCCTCTTTCCCCCGAAACTGCCCGATCGATCGCAGGATGAAGATCCACCGTCAATCCTCGAGCCCTAACATGAACCGCCGGGAATTAATCGTGCTTTTCTGGCCACACAACAACCCAGATCGAGAAATGAATCACATAATTGACTTGCACTCTTCGAGAGCTTCAAATTGATATATAATTTGATATAGTTTGAGGAGTTTGATTTTAAATTTGATTTTTGGATTTGATTTGAATTGCAATTGGGAATTAGGGTTTGTCTGCCATTGGAAAGAGAGGAACAGATGAAAAGGAGATGTACGTACAGACAAATGAGAATAAGAAGTTGCTAGGGTTTATAACGAGCTATTTATAGACAAAAGCTGAAATTAGAATGGACCAGATTGATTTGGATTGAAAGTTGAACGATAAATGACCCGAAAAGCCCGTTTCGACTCCGGAACGAAATTGGGTCAACCCATATGTCAAAATAGATGTTTTCGAATATTTTAAACTCAATGGCACAGGTTTCCAGTCCTAATTCCATCGTATGAAGAAGTTACGTTAAAATCAGCTTATTTCAAATTGATTTCAATTGATTTTAATTAAATTGATTTTCTAGGCGTTTCGAGCCTGTACGACCAAACGACAAGTCCGATCGCTACGAAACTTGAAATTCTACAATAATTCACTATTACGGATCCGATGAAACTGGTTTCGTCGAAATCCAAGTCAGTGGCCAAAATGGCTAATTTTACGTTAATTAAATAAATTAATAATTAATTAATTAAATCACTTTTCAGTTTAAATTTTAATAATTTACAACTTCTATCATTTTTGATTTCTTAATCACTTACAATAATTTAAACAAATTTAGATGTCAATTTAACGTATAACTTCCGCTGCGGGCTGGTCCAGTTCCAATAATGGTATCAGTGCCCAATAGCCTATGCAATCTAAATTAGTCATATTATGGCTAACTAATTAAGCTTGCCCACTTAGTACGGTGTCTAGAAAGGTAATGTCTAGGATTGGAATTGGATAATCAAGTACCCTGTCCTACCTGGTTACCGGCCTAGCCCGAAAGGTGAAGTAACCCCAAAGGTTGCTCCTAATAGAAAAGGTCCAACTTAATTTGGGCCTTGAGCTAATTTTCAAAATCATTTTGAAAATTAATGTTAAAGATTTTAAATTTAATAGTTAAATTTAAAATAAAAACATGTTTATTATAAAAAATTATAATAATACATAAGTTTTCAAAATGTTTGAAAGGATAATGATATTTTCAAAATGTTTGAAAATATTTATATAATAATTTCAAATTTTAAATTTATTAATAAGATTAATAAAATAAATTAATGAAATATGTTAATTAATTAATGCATATATGCATGTATTACATATGTTGATATATGTTATGTTATTTTAAAATGTTTAAGATAACATAAGTATACGTGTATGTATACAAGATAAATTTTGAAATTAATGAATTTTAATAAAAAATGTTTCATTGAATATGAATTAATTAAAGGTTAATTAATTAAATAAAATACACATATATATGATATATGTGTGTTACACTATAAAGGTTATAGTATACACTATAAATGTTATAGTAGATATGTCCAATATAAAAGCTATATTGGAATACTAACTTAAAATTAATTAAAGAGTTAATTGATTAAAATTAATTAGATAAGATTTAGTTAATGATATATTATACGTAAGACTATCATATAAGTAATATGAAATATAAAAGTTATAAAACAATAAAACTTATATGATATGTGTATAAACTAAATGTGGAACATTAAAGAAACCCAAATAGACTTGAGAAATAAATACATATGTAAATGTACATATACCGTGGTTTCTGATGTGTCTGACACTTGAATCGCTGGGGTATTTCATAAGAAATATATTATTCTATAAGTCAATATCACTCAATATATATATTGAAGATTATGAATCTTCAATATAATGTTGTCCTCTACCATATATATATTAATAAATTACTTACATACTCCTTAGTTGTTGAGCAAACTCAAGCTAGGGATGTTAGGCATAGTATTATTAATATATTGAACAGATGAGTTAAGATAACTATATGTATTTGTTAAGCAAACTCAAGGTACATATAATATACTTAGGCCATCACGATATGGTAAGTATGAGTGAATAATCTCTTTCGATTTGTTGAGCAAACTCAAGGTCGAAATGAGATTAGAACAAGGAAAAATGGGTTAGGAGTTGTATATGATACAACCGATAAGGAGTTATCCATCGTTCGTGGGGCTATGATTTGTTGAGCAAACTCAAGGTCAGAATACCAAAACAAACGAGTCCTAACACCCACTAGTGAAGTTGTAAGACTTCTATGTTTCATCTTAGGGTTTGGAGAAATATAAAAGACTAGTGGGAGCCTTATTAGAAAAATGAAATGGTAACATTTAACCTTTCTAATATTGTAAGAACATATGATATATAATGTTATAATTATCTACAATGATAAATTTGTGCATTTAATATGATTATTAAAATGTTTTTCAATTAACAAATATAAACAAACCGAATTGAAAGTTGAAAAATAGAAATATAATATATACTTATTAATAATTCTAATTGCATGTTATATATTGTTTCTATACCCATGCAAGTGCCCAATTTCAACTACTTAATACATTCGTAAGTTGGTCACTTATATGTTTATTGGGTTTAGACCGTGTATTGCATTTATGAGTTTTCGAACTCTAAATGCAATTCAAGGCTATGGATATTTGATCCATGTACTTTCACATATAAATGTTACATGGCAAATAGTCATAGTTTGTGGGGTACAATATTTCGATGGAGTTAGTTCATTCGAAGTAAGCCAATAAACAGTATTTTAAGATCATGCATTCAACTTGAATGATTTCAAAGGATCATAATGTTTTAATGTAACATAAGACCATAAACTATGAGATACATCTAAGAACTCGATCGTTGAAATGTCATCTTGATCGGTATACATAAAGTGCAACATATTTGATGTCTTAAATGTTAAGAATAATCGAATGTGCTTTTGTAAAAGGTTTGTTATGATATTGTAGTAAGGTTTTTTTTGAATAGTTTGACCATTTGAAAGAAAAACGAAAGTATAAGAATATATGTAATTTAAGGTAAAGTTGGAATGAAGAGAATGAATAGTCATACTACTTCATAGAGAAACATTGGAAACAAAATTGTAATAATAACTGATACTTAATATTGGAATATGAAATATGATTTTTATTCCGAAATGTATTTTCATATAGAAAATTGTTTTCTATAACATTTATTTCTTTGAGTTCAAGATATTTGATCAAAGAACTCTCCTCTGTAAACTAGTTGCAGCATATGAAATAAGTAAACAACATTAACAATATTAAGTGAATGGTGGACCTCTAAATTTAGTACGCTATTATAGTAATGGCAGAAATAGTGGGAGCATGCCATATAGCACCTAATGATTGGATCAAATTACGAAAATTGTTTTCGTAAAATGTACCGAACATTATTTGTGAAATAATGTTTGTTTTTGGTATTGATTGAAAAATAGATATAACTATATTTCAATATGAGTATTATGAATAATATTCATTATGAAATAGAACTATATTATGGAATTTGTTTTCATAGTAAAAGTGATGCAACAAAAATACATATGTATCTAATATTATTTACAGTTGTTTTGGAATTATAGACTAAGCCGTAGTTTTGAGAAATAATTTTACTATATGATTATGAATCATATGATACAGGTTAATTATATCTCAAACAATTAATGGCTATGCACACATTCAATGGGAGCATCATAAGAGTTGATGAACTCTTTGAATTAATACATATTGATGTATGCAATCACAAGTCTATTAATACCAAAAGGGTTCCACACACTTTTTTATATTCATCGATGATTTATTACCAATATGAACATGTGTATTAGATACACATGTAGTAAGTTTATGATAAAATCATAGAATATAAAAGTAAAGTAAATAAAATAACATGTAGTAGAATAAAATGATTTTATTTGGTCGAATAAGTGAGTTTAATGGAAAGAGTTCCAAATATACCAAAAAATAAATATAGATTCAATCTCAAAAGTCACTCCTCCATGTGATACATAATGATGCATCGATAAAGAGTAATAAGACGTTGTTGGATAATTTACAATTAATTGCGAGTGAAGTTGTGTTAGTTTCTTTCTATAAGGTCATGTACTTAAGATTAGTACATAAGGTTGATATTATTTCATCTAAACAACAGTTTACAAAATCATACAAGATAAGGGTTTGTAAGAAATCCCAACATATCCTAGGCCAAGGAGTTGGCAGGTTGTGCGAATTGAAAGATTGCACGTAATAATTGTTCATGAGGGATCTTGTATGAATCTCAAAATGGTTTTTGGAAAGTTCCGTCATCAAATGACATATTTATGTTTTGAACATAATTTTTGTAAACTAAAATCAGTTTTATAAATAAAAAGGTACATAAAGAATTTATGAATCCCTATTCTATTTGCACTAAGAAACAATTGTTGTTTCAAGATATATCAACTTCATTGTGAAGGAAATTCTTTAAAAAAAATTTGGTTGTTAAATGGAATTGGATCCGATCCATAGATAGAACTGACTATATGAGATGAAGTGAAATTAACTAACCTAAATTAACACATAGCATTAATAAGTATTCTCGTACATCGAAGAGAAACTATGAGTTTCTTATTAATGTCGAAAATATACATTATCCTCGGTTGTTCAATTAAACCATTAAGATTGTTGACTCTATATGCTATGATGCGCAATCTGAAAGAATTCCAAGTACGCTATAAAAATATGATTTTGGTGGTCGTAACTCGTAACCAAAGAGATGTGATCCATCGGCTGAGATTGTGTCTTTATTGGAAAGACTAATGTGGTTGGAATTAAATGAGCAATGTTGATAAGAATAATATCGCAAATTTCAATTGTTGAAATTAGCATAACAGATTCGGTATTCAACATGCTCATGTTAATTCAGATTTACTCACAAAATTATCGCTCAATAAGACTTAGTGTTTGGTACTTATGTATTGAAACAGAAAATTCTAAATAATGATTTAGAGTAATCCGTTTACACATATTAACCAAAAATGCCTCAAAGTAAGTGGGAGCGATATTGGGTTTGTGAGTCATCTTTGGATATGATCCAAGAAATGATACGAATGTATCATTTTATAAGCATCAAGATTGAATAAGTATTTTGATAGAAATATCAAATAGTTTGATTTTCAATCAAAGTGCAGAGAAAGTGTGTGTTCATAAGAAAGAACGTTAAAAGGTATATTGATATTTCTAAACTATAAGTAAACAACATGTTGATTTTAACAATATGCTTATATCAAAATCAACTTTAGTTGTTTTAATACTCAATTTTGGATTGTAAATGATGTCTTTTATGGTGAGTATAAAAGATATAGAGATTGTCCCAAAACGATATACAAGAGCACCCTATTAAAAAGGGAACATGTAATTTGGATTACTTATGCATTAGCAATAGGAATTATCATACAGGTTATGTTGTGTATGATATTGTGTTTTGTTTATGTATTTGATACATGGAGAAAATATAAAATCCAAATTGATATCACTGAATGGTTGTTTGAGGTGTTCTCGCGCATTTATGAAATACTAGAGAATTGTTTATAGAAATAACGAACTCGTTACGATGGAACGTTTGGACACAAACTTTTATAAGTGATATTGAGTATGACATGTCAATGATAAAATTCAAGATAAAATCTTTAATCTGAAAACATTTCAAAATAAAGGTGATTGTGTTCGATTCAACGAAATGTTGAGAACATTAACTTGAATAGCGCTACAATAAACCAATGTATATAGATATAAATGCACAAATTTATAATTGAGCCAAAGGTGATTCCAAATGTTGAGAATCCCATAATATTGTTATAAGATAACAATGTCACGAAATTGGTCATGATAGAACTTAAAGCTCACTAGAAGTCGATAGACATACTTCTAATTGTTCCACATGATAAAGGCAGTTTATCAATGCCAGAGAGAGTTAATCGACAAAGTAGATAATTAAAACATAATAGCATACCCATTCACTAAGGGACTGACCTAATTGGTTTTGAGAAAACTGATTGGAGAAGTTGGAATTAGATTTCATAATTGACCTCAAGTGCAAGTGGGAGATTGATAGAGTTAGAGGTATGCCCTAGGGGCAATTATGTAATTTGTTGCATATATCTAACTCGTTGACCAATCTTGTTTGAAATAAAAGGTATTTTCTTCCTATTATATACTTGATATAATGTGATTATATTAATTAATTAACTTAATTAAAAGTATATTTAATAGAAAAATCTATAAATGGTATATTTTGTGATAGTAGTTACAAATTGTTGTAACCGTGAGTAATTTATCACAACGAAACAAATATACCATTTTAAATGTTCCTATTCAAGATGATCGAGACGGAATATCGATGTATCCGTTGTGACTAGAGTACGTAACGCTCTCCAAACGTTGGGTAGTGTATTACTCATGACTGTAGGGGGCACCTAGGGGTTACGTACTAATAGTTATTGGATAACTATGAAACGACTCACTCGATAGTTTTCTGTTGGTTAACATAACTAAGGTCAAACAGAAAATATCGATGTGGTTGATTTACACAGTTCTCTCGACTTGAGAATACTATGGATCTTTAATATGAAAGTTCCGCTTTGATTATAGCCAAATCATGGCATGACATCCATCGAGTGACTATAGTTGGGTCGAGTGGAAGTATTGAAAGTGAAGCACTATTCAAGAGAGGATTCGTCTCCTTAGTTATATGGATCTTCTTTGGTACGGGAGCACTTGGCCCAAATTGAGAAGGACCCTACGTGATCGGCCAAAAATTTGGCGACGGAACATTTAGGCTGAGGACGGTAGATGGAATTCCAATTCCCTGTTCTTGGAATAGCGACTTGTTGCGGCACCGCTATATTTAATACTTATCTATGTATTTCCTATTTTCGCAAATAAGCCATCTATGGACACTCGGGGCACTGTAAATAGGCAGGCTTTCTTTTCTTTTCCTTTTATTAATAAAGTAAGCTTCTTGAACCAATGAAACCTCGTTCTTTTAAGCCGAAACGTCGGGTCGATGGTGAAAATTGATTCAAACCGCCGGATCGACGAGGAAAATCGATCCATGCCTTCTAAGAACTGGCATTGCTCCAGCAACATTTGGGAAGGCCTACAATCCAAAATGCCTCAGTGTCGCTCTGGCAACATCGGAAAACTTACTATTTCCTAAAGCCTCGGTGGTTCTTCGGCAACATCGTGAAACTCTCAATTCCTAAAAAGCCTCGACGTAGCTCCAAAAAAATCGGGAAACTTTCTATCTTTCCAAGTACCGGTGTTGCCTCGGCAACGCCGGGAAGCCCCATCTTCTTATGCACCACCAATAAGCCGCACATCGCTTCTTTGAACCGACGGAACCATGTTCAAGTATGCAATATTCCTTCTAGGCCACCAATAAGCCGCAAATAGATGCTTGAACTGATGGAACCATCTTCAAGTACGCAATACTCCTTGTGCACCATCAATAAGCCATAGGTCGCTGCTAGGGCCAATGAAACCGCATCCAAGTAAGCAAAACTCCTTGCGCGCCATCAATAAGCCATATGTCGCTTTTGGCATCGATGGAACCGTGTTCTTGCAAGCAACACACGTATGTCCCACACGATCGAGAAAATACTTCATAATCTTCAGATATGGAGTGTAGACCCTCAAATCGTCGGACCGACGGAAAAATCGATTAATTTCCTAAGTACCAGTGTTACCCCAGCAACACTGGGAAATCCTTTTATTCTCTAGTAATCGATGTTACCACGGCAACACCTTGAGCTTATCCAAACTTTCTAAGCACCGACATAGCTCCGACAACGTCAAAAAAGTTTCATATCGCGGGATTGATGGAAATCAACATCTTCCCAACATTTGCTCCAACAATTCTTGAAAGTCCAAATCGCATGATCGACGGCTACATCGGAGGAAAGTCTAAGTAATTGAGCCATTTGAAAGTTTCCAAAGACAAAAACTGATATGCAAACAGGATCTCAACACTAAACTTGGAAGAATCCAGTCACAGTCAAGAAATGAAATACTTGGAATCGAGCATCAAACCATGGGTTTCCCAAGATAGGAGCCTACTGTGCGACTCGGACTGGGGATAACCGAACAAGTTTCCTAGACCAACTATCTCTAACCAATTTCTTGAACCCTAAGTTCAGAGTAACCAGCCTTGCAGGGGGCATACATCCACCGACACGTGATCAGGACAAGCTAAACCAAGATACACCACAGTTCTTTACATCGAACAGAGTATTTTGGCAAATCATGATAGAGCTCAGTAGTATAGTATACTAAATAACTGCATGAATACCGTTTACATGCGCGTAGATGCAGTAAACAAAGATATAACACAAACACAAAGTTATATGATAAAGGAAATTGCAATACGGGCAAACAAATTATATGCACAGGCAATTATTTACAAATAAGCATAGTACATAGATAGTAGGGTAAGTATACGAGAGAGATTACAATAGAAATGATAATCTTTCATTACTAATATCATTTTCTGTATAGACTCAATAAACAGCGGGAGCCATTCCCGCATAACCCCGGCTAGTGTCAAACATCACATAACAAAAAACCAAACAAAATAGAAAGTACAGACTCTGTACTTGTACAGACTCGATCGACTCAAAAAACATACAAAAACCATAAATGCTCCACTCCATTGGAACTCGGTCACATCCTCATTTCTTTCCCCCGTAGCCACCTTTATCGTCGTTGCCTAAACGAATCAGAATCTTCTTCGTCTTGCTTTCCTTACCAAGGGCAATGACACCCTCCATGGATGCAGACTCTCTTCTCGTAACAATGCCAGACCCCTCAGAACCTCTTGTAGCTGTGTCTCCATCCTTTAACCTCCGAAGCTTGATTGTAGTCGGAGTCTTCCACTTTGCTTCCTCCTTCTCCTTCTTTACCATCTCAAGTCTCCCTGCCATTATCTCCCTATTAGTCTGGTTGACTCACTGATCACTATCACTTCTTCTTCTTCTTAAGACATAGAGATGTCCTCCAAGTTCTACACTGCCGCTATCTGCTCAGAGTTGGGCCCAAACGCAGAGATTGAGACAGGAATCATACCTGAAGCTACTGCGGAGACAGCGGTGGAAGCGGTTAAAATGGAAGTGGCTCCCGAGCTTTGTTTAGCTAGAGGAGGAGGCAGGAGAGACGATTGACCTACAAGTTGGGAAACATAGTTGTATAGTTTAGTGAAGGACTCCAGAGTGAACTGGAGCTTTTGGATTTCTAGAGAAATAAGGGAAATACCTGAATTAGGAGTTTGACCGTGAACTTCAATTTCAAAACCCCCTTCACTGGTTTGCATCGCGCTGCTCTATGATAAGAGGAATGTATGACATGCACAGAGCTTTAGATGCCGGTAGAGTGCAAGCAGTTGTAGAGCCAACCCCTATGGATGTAGGAACGATCGCTGCTTACTTTTGAGTTTAGGAGCAGATGTCTCGCCCTGACTCGAAGAACTCAGGCCGACAAATAGCTTTAGCTGCAGCCTCAACAGTGTCCTTTTCTTTCTCTTCCCTTAAAATTTCCCTTCCGACCACCAAAAAGTCTATATCTTCAAATCTAAGATAAGTAGCCATGAGTTCCTCTTCAAAGTGCATATCCCTGGCCCGCTCTAACCTGACCAGTACTTCTTCCCAAATGATAGCAAGGGTCCGGGGATAGTTATCTTCTAGCCACCACAAGCTACGCTTGTTTATTAGAGAGCAAGTATAGAAGTGTAGCATAGTGGTATCCATTTGACTCACCGCCTCATCATGCTCTCTCCGAAGGTCCGAAAGCTCCGACCTTATGACTATGTGGTCAATTTTGACCGCCGGCTTATCAGATTCAGCCTTTTCTGCTGCCATGGCCAGTTCTGTATTCTCCTCACGGAGTTAAGTGAGTTCAATGACCTGTTCAGCAATGGTCGAGGCCTATTCAGCGATGGTCTAGTCTCGGGCCTTAACAGTATTTTCCCCAGCACTGAGTTGCCACTTCAGCTTGAATGACTCCATATAGACGTCTTTAAGTCGATCCTTGATCAAGAGGAGTGCTCTATCATGAACTCAGCTTGCTTCCGGCAGTAATTTGTCACTCGCAACTTTTCCCTTTAGAGCAGCATCCCTATCAAGCTTTAGTTGAGCTATCTCTTCATCACGATCCTTGATCCTTTTATTGTAATCATCTCTTTCTACCTCAAATGAGAGAATTTGTTGGTAGTTGATTCAATTCACGTCAGAGAGAGCTCAAACAAGGCACTACCATTCAAACCTAGCTTCTAAGTCCTCGCGAACTGCTTCGAGATTTTGGAGAGAAGTAGCCTTATTCATGGGCTTTATAGTCTGATCGAATTTAACCCCGCTCAAGAACAGATGTGGGAAAGCAAACTGGAGTTGAGAAGGATTGGACGAAAGTTCGTACTTCCCACCAAGCTTAGAAGAGGTAGGAGCAACATGGGTTATAGCCTGAGTCTGAGAGGATGGGATTTCTTGCTTTGCAGCAGTCTGAGCTTTGGAACGGGGAGGAGCAATAGATGATGTGGTCTCACGACGACCGTGCGAATCTTTGTGGCACTTGTGAATGTCACCGGGGGAATCACCATCGCCATCCCTTCTCCCTTTCTCTCCCCTCTCGCAGTCTCTCTTCAAACGGCGAGCTTTACCATTAACTTCTCTATCTTTCCTCTTTTTCCTCTCCTCTTTAGTCTCACGCTAAGTGCGATGGGCTGGATCTAGAGTCTGATCCCTGTGAGAGCTGGAATGTTGGCGCAACTGGTGGAATAGACCGCAATCCATGGAACCTAAAACGAAAAGAAGAATGAAGTTAACACTTGGATTCTGGAACTTAACCCGATGTAGATATGTGTGTCTGTGATTCTAAAGTGAAGTGTGTGGTGTCGATGACCCCTCCAATATATTCTACCAACCGTAATGACATGGTTTTAGAGTGGAAGTCCTTCCATTCTCGCTTATGAAAGCACTAAAAGATATGTCGATATGCGAGCCAATCTCGACTATCATCTCACTAATTGAGAAATCCCCAAATTCTTTCAAGTTAATGGAGACGTCTCTTAGCAAATCTGAATGTGACATATCTCCAACAGGGGTTTCAACAGCTTGGCCCATAATTGGTTGGGGAATTTTGGTAGTTAGCTGTTCTTGAGGAGAAATGGGAAGCTCATGACTCAACTACTTAGTAGTTAGCAATTTCGGAAAAGGCAGGACAGAAAGATCAGGGCTTAACTCCGATGATTCACCACAGGATTCGTCTCCTTCCACAATGGCATGAAAGTCACTATCGTCGTCGTCTCCGTGGCCTCTTCCTCCTCTTCTATGACCCTCTTTTGTTTCCCTTCTCTTCTATGAAATGGTTTGTAACACCCCTAATTTTTAATAACATTATTCAGGAGATTTAATTAGAACAAATTAAATAGAATAATGTTGATAAGGAGACTGGGGTTGATTAATAAACTAAGTGGCCGTGCTTATTTAAATCAAATGAACATATAAATGATTAAGAAATTAAACATAGGGGCATTATGGTAAATAGCCGCCCATATTTTCCACCCTTATACCATTTCCCCTTAGTAATACACGTTCATTTTATCATAAGAAAAAATTTTAACCGTAAGAAGAAAAGGTGCTAGCCATTAAGAAGATAGCAAAGAAGAGAAAATCAATCTAAAGCTTATGGTCAAGCTAGAAGAAATCAATCTCAATCAATCATCAAATTCCTTATCCAATCTAAGGTGAATAATAATCATTACATCTCTATTTTGGTTTTATAATCATATGGTTTTGGATTTAAGGATAAATCTATTTTTATGATTTATTGAAGGATGATATGCTTGGTTTATGATTTATGTTGTTTAAACAAGATGGTTTAAATGAAGATATGCACGGTTTTAGTGTAAAACCGAAGTTAAATGATTTTTAAATGCCATGGAAAAATTATATGTTATGGAAAACATGATTTTGGAGTTGTGTTTCGATTTTTAAAATTTTCCAGGTCATGGAGAATTAACTATGAATTTTCAAAGAAAAATATGGTTATTTGGGTTTATAAATTTATGTTGGAAAATATATTAAGAACTTGGGTCTGAAATTTTGATGTGTTAGATAACATGAGTAAAGCAAATTTTTAGAATTTTTAGGGATTTTTACTAAGTGATTTAGTATAGAAATTAAATTATTTTGAAAGGAGAACCTAAATGATTTAATTGTTTTGTTAATAGGAAGGGCTTAATTGTAAAAAGTTAACATGTTTTTAGATCTGAGAAAATGCGGCATATTTTAGTAAAATAATTTAAAAGTTTAATGTAACCAATCATGTATTTACAAGTGGGCAAGTTAGTTACTAGAAGTCTACTTTAATTGGTAAAAACAGCCTTTTTGCATGGAAAAAGGTTCTGCCTTCTTTAGAAGGATCCTTCGACTCATACCTTTCGCCCCCAACCCAGTCGAACCCTTCTAGGTTGAAACCAGTAACCCAATGAACATGATATCATTCAGGTGGTATGCAGTGAATTGGAGAAAGGCGAAAGGTAGGGTGTCAAGAGGTAGCTTTCGAAGGGGTTGGTTACTTTGTTTTATTTTGTTTTGAAAGAAAAGCGCTTGCCTGTTTATAAATGGGTTTCGAAGAAGTTGAAATCAAAGCTTTCGAAAGGGTATTTCAAAGAGGCTTTCGAAAGAGAGCCGCCGTCTATGTTTTAAAGAAGTAGCTTCCGAAGGAGTTACTTAGATCTTATACGTTAAAGCTTTTGGAAGGGGTATTTCGACCAAGTTGAAACCCTTCTTAAAATTAATGTCTTTCCGATGGTCTTGAAGACATCAATGTTTTCGAAAAGTTCAGTTGTTTTTATAAGTACAAGCCACTTCCTAATGCTTTCGAAAGGGATTAGGTGTTTCGAAGGCAATTGTTTCGGGAGGGGTTTCGAAGTTAACCTTCAACTGTTTTACTCGGGTATTTTATGGCTTTCGAAAGGATGGTTTTGACACCATCAAACTTCCCCAATACTTTTTGAATTAAAGAATGGTTTCGAAAGAGATGCTTTCGCGTATGCTCACTTTGATCCAAAAATGATGTTTTAAGTATAAACCCAATGCTTTCGGAAGGGAGACTTTTAGTGGTTTCGAAGGGTAACTTTTATTGGTTTCGAAAGGGTACTTTCAATTGGTTTCGAAGCTATGCTTCTATACTTGTGATAATACTTTAACAAAGTCGAAAGGTTTCGAAAGGGTTGTTTTAAAGAATTCGAAAGGCTGGAGCCTGATGTTTTAAAGTTAGCTTTTAATGCTTTTTAAGGAGATCATACTATGCGGTCAAAAGCAAGATTTCGAAGGAGTCGAAAGGTTTTAAAGCCCAAACTCAAATTTTTAAAGGAGAAACCCATGGCTTAAATAAAGGAGTTTTGAAGGGCCTTTAAGTATATAAAATTTGAAGTAGTATTGCCTTAGTAAAAATATAAGTTAAAAGGATTAACTATGTTTTACATTAAATGTATTTCAAGGGCCTTAAACCCACATGAGTGGTATTATTAAATTGTTATATTTGCTTCTTCAAATATGAATATATTCACATAATAAAGAACCCATAACTGTATTTTGGGGTAAAGGGGTAGAAGAACCAGTTAGATTAACCCAGTAGTGAATATAAATTGATTAAACAACCTAAATAAGTAGAATTGCATCCAGGAAGTCAGGGAGACCAAAATGTAGGATGCCTAAACCTTAAAGTTGTCCAGAAGATAGGTTCATAGTAAACCCATGAAAACTATGATTATGTAGTTATTGGAGATAATCCACATGTTCATAGTAAACCCATGAAAACTATGTATCAAGGTAGGTTAGAAGAGGCTAATTGGTTTGTAGTGAACTCATGAAAACTATATCCGGATTAAGAATTGACATTAGTCAATAGGTGCCTAGTCAACCCATGAAAACTAGGATAAGAAAGAAGTTAATGGAAGCATCGGTAGGTTCTTAGTCATCCCATGAAAACTAGGATGAGAAGTGAGTTACTGGGCAAGTCCATAGGTTCCTAGTCAACCCATGAAAACTAGGGTAAAGGGATTTGTTATTGGAATAACTAATAGGTCCAAGGGGACCCATGAATTAATTAAGTTACATGGCAGGAGCCTATAGGTTCTTAGTGATCTCATGAAAACTATGAATTATGACAAGGTGTCAACTTAAACTAGGATGGGAAATCCTAATTATTTTTTTATATATGCATATCATCATAATATTTTGAAGTGTGTGTTTTAAACATCGTGGATGCAGGAGCACAGTATATGGTTTATAAAGGTTTTAGGATACTAGTGAGGGGAAAACCCGTTCCGCTAAGCGGCGTGGTCTCACTAGATATCTAAAAGTATTAAGATGTTAGATTATTATTCATACCAGGCTTTATATCCGACTCGAAGTTTTTGTTTTCTCCTTAAACTCTCTGGTACCCAATTAATTTTAAGTAGTTTGAGATTTAAGGTTTTCGGGTTCTCTTCTTAGACGAATAAAGCTTTTGGAGGCGTGTAGGAGGTAGTTAGTTATTTAGAGTTATCTTTTTCCGCTGTGTATTTGGATGTAAAGGCAGATTTATTAGCCTTATTATATACTCTGATCAACCAAGGAGGCATCTTCATATGTCGCTCTTGGCATATGTGTAATAATTATATTTTGCTGAACGTGGTTAACGCTTTGGGATTTTGTAATGGACATGAAATGTTTTGAATGGAATGTGGAAATATGTTTTTGAATTGTTAATTTTTTTTCCACATTCTTGTGATCTGTGTATCAATGAATCTAGAACCACCGTATTTTTTGCCAAGGATTAATAACTATGGATGACTACAACATCCATAGTCGTTATTTTTAGGCCTCCAAGCAGAGGGATGTTACAAGTTGGTATCAGAGCAGGTTTATGAAACTTTAAAAGAAAAGTAAAACCAAAAAGCTTTGTGAAACATAATCCAAAGAATTTGAAATATGATCAGGGTTGGGTTAATGTTATATCAACGTACTTGTATTTGATATATAGGTATATATCTAAGTGCATATTCCCCTCCCTCTTAAACTGTTCTTTGGTATCTTACTAAGGCTCGTATGCAGATTTATGAGAAAGAAGATATAGAGGCAGGAAACGGAAGAGGAAATCTTGGTGGACGAAGCACCACAACCAACGGAAATGCTTGACCTAATACCCGAAGAAACCAGGGTCGATAGGCTAATACTAATCCAAATGCCGAAGCCAATGTAGGTGCTGGAAATCCACCAGCAGATGCGGGGATGATGTATCAGTTGTTGGCTAATCTTTTGCAAGTAGGAGTTGCTGGTAATGTTGGAGGAGCTAATCTTGTAGCTCCAGCTGCATATAACTATGCTAGGCTGAGCAAAGACTATACCAGTCTGGGTGGAAAGCCTTTTGTTGGAACAGAGGATGCTATAAAAGTTGAGAATTGGCTTTTGAACCGTGAGTCGATCTTTACTAATTTAGGCTTGGATGATGGAGAAAAGAGAAGGCTAGCCTCTAGACAGTTGCAAGGGTTAGCGATTTACTGGTGGAACAGTGTGACAACCGGAGTTCTGGAGGAAGAGCTGACATGGGCTGATTTTAGAAGAAGGTTAGAGTAGAGGTTCTTATCTGAGGTTGCCAAGTCGACATTGAGGAGGAAGTTCATGGATCTTGTTCAGGGCGAAATGTCATTGATCGAGTATGCTGCTAAGTTTGATGAGCTGTCTCGATATGGATATGCTTTGGTAGACACTGATATCAGGAGGAATGAGAGATTTATTCATGGATTAAGGCCAGATCTAGGAAGAATGACTATAACACATGTCAGAGAGCCTTGTCATGTGGTGGTAGAGATGGCCATCTGCCATGAGGAGATGCTTGCCGTTTCAGCTAAAGAGAAGCCAGTTGAATCCCAGAATCCTCAGGGAAAGAAAATGAAATTCTTTAAGAAGAAGGAAGCCTAGAAAAGGGAGGATGCCAAGAAAGCGAAGGTTAATTTGGTATGTTATAAGTGTGATAAGAAGGGCCATTATGCTCATGAGTGCCAAATGGGCAAGGGAAAGAAACCTACAGAGAAGAAGAATGTGAAATGCTTCAACTATGACCAATTTGGGCATTATAAGAACCAGTGTCCAAAGCCAGTCAAGGCGGACAGAAGGAAGGTGTTTGCTATTGGACCACCATCTTCTTCTAGACCTACTGCAACAGAGAAAGGGAAAACTATGATGGAAGGTACGCTTTTGATTCAGAGTATACCTGTTAGGGTACTTTTTGATACCGGTGCATCACATTCATTTGTATCCCAGTATTTAGTTGATAGGTTATGCATAAAACCCGCATACCTTGTTACTTCCTTGAGGGTTGCGAATCCTATAGGAGGGTATGCAACTCTAGGGATGAGATGTGACTAGTTAGAACTTGATTTGTTAGGTCATAAGTTTACATGCAGTTTGTATGTTTTTGATTTCGTAGATTTCGGGATCATTTTGGGTATGGATTGGTTGGGTGAGTACGAGGCTAGGATATTTTGCTGGGATAGGGAAATATCATTGAGATACCCAGATAGTCATAACCGAATCATCTTCTCAGTGAAGAATTCTAGTAAGAGTGTTTGTGCTTTATTAAGTGCCATGGAGGTTCAAGAAGTGTTAAGTCAGGTCCGAGTGTCAAGGGAATTTACAGATGTTTTTGAGTGGTTTCAGGGCTGCCTCCGAAACGAGCTATAGAGTTTCGGATAGATCTTGTACCGGGAGCTGAACCTGTCAGGTCCGAGTGTGTGATTGCTTTTGGAAACACCAAGTATGAGTTGAGAAGCAGCAAAAGAGTTTGCATCCCTAGCCAAAACTCTTCCAAGTAATGAACTTTTGCATATCTTTAGCTTCAGATGTACCTGACAGTTCAAAAAATACAAAAATTGAATGCAATAAGAAGCCAAATACCTTGACAAATTAACAATCAATATTAAAATCAAACAATTACCTATTTCAAATTATATAATCTTTCTTACGCAACCAACATGGATTCTAAATCCTTATCAATAGAATTCCCATCTAGGCCACAACGAACACAATAAAAAAAATGCTAAAATCTGTAAAAAGAATAGATTTTGTAACAGAATTTTCAAAATACCTAATGCATAATTTGATGAATGGAAAGGGAAGGAGAGGCGCAGCCAATTTTCAGTCGTTCTGGAGTTGATTCTGACTTGAAGTGTCTGGCGGCAGTAGTTAGAAGAGAGTAGAACGACGACGAAAATAGAGAATGTTCAATTGGAGGGGGCTATAATTTTTTCGGTTGGAAGAGGAGACATGAAAGGAGAGTAGCAGTAGGTTAAGGAATTCGTAGAAGGGATGTTAATATCTAGCGTTTGGAGGATGACGAAGAAGTAGAGAGCTGGGTAAGACGAATATAATAAAATGGAAAACGCGACCGTTCATTTTACAAAATATTCAGGAGGCTTGTGAGCTCCTGAAAGCAAACTCAGTAATCATAGTATAGTATAGATACACGAACCATTCAAGATTAAATAAACGAGTTAGCAAAATGAATGATAGATAAAGTGAACTAGATCTCAAATATAATTATATATCAGTAAATACCAAAATATGCATCAATGACTTTAGATCACTAAATACTAAAACTCAAGATAGCTTATTAAAAGCAAAAATTCCTGAAATAATTTGGTGATAAATCAAACAACATCAAATCCAGAAATCTCACAAATAAAAATCCAAAAATCTAACAAAAAAGGGGGAAGGCGCCAAACTCCAAGATTGGTGAAATAAATTCACCCACATGCATGTAACTCCAAGATAGACGTATAAGTCTATAAACATTAGGATATATACGAGACCTATAAACATCAAAATAGGAGCAGGTCCTATAATCTCTGAAATAGGTACGAGACCTATAAACATCAAGATAGATATGAGACCTATAAACATCAAGATAGGAACAAGTCCAATAAACTCTGAAGGTGAGTCAAACTAATCGAAAAAGTGTTAAATACTTTTATATAACAACTGAATAGATAACGACCATGTGTCCCATACCACTCGGGTTTACCCAAACATTTACTATACAATGTAAACTCCACTTGTGTGTAGTAATAGTTCAGTCGAAAAAGTCCAGGAATTAATCAGTAAAACAAATGCGAGCGTTCCATACCACTCGTTTTATTCAACCGTTTAAATCAATTACTCATTCGATCTATTTCATGTAATTTTATGAAAAATTTTCTCTTTAAAAACCACTTCTAAAATTATCGATTTATGATGGAAATATACATATACAATTTTCAAACCATTACTTCAAATCATTTTTAGAACCATTGTCAAAGAGGATAATTATATATATATATATAACCATTTATACAGAAACCAGATTTGCACTAAAAAGATTTGTATAAAACGATTTTGTTTTGAAATCATCCATTTGTAAATCCGAATTGAAAACATGCATCAGAAGTGTGTATTACTCCAAGATCCGTAGAACATCTCTATGGAATAAAACATCAAAAATTGAATTCATCAATTCAAAAATCCAAAATCCGTAAACATATATGAAATTGATATGAAATGCAACATCAAAATCAAGTAATCAATCTTAGGGACTCAACTGGCAAATAATTGGTGAACTGGTCGATCAGAGTACACCAGAACATAGCTTGGAAGTCAAGTCTAGGCTACGACCGGTGCACCGTTATGTCATACCAGTCCACCGGTTGCTTCGCTTGGGCTGACCCCAGGGCGATTTTGGTGGCTCTCTAATGATTGGATCCTGCTCATTTCTTCTTTGTTGTTTCTCTATGATTTGAGGTACTAGAACTAGCGAACATATAAGCGTATATACATGTATAATTGAATGAAAATCATGATTTCATAAATGGATTTTCTCCAAACTAAGAATCCAATTCAATTAGATAAAGGATTCATCAATATACTGAAATCATATACACTAGAGATTCAACCAAATTCATATAACAGCAACAACCATTCATATTAGACTAGAAATTGTGAGAATAAACTCACCTAAACAAACCCAGAATGGAAGATTAGAGCTTAGAATCTCCTATGCCTTTTTAATTCAACCTCAACCTAGTCTATAAACAAAGATTGGATAGAAATTGATAAAAATTAGAAGAAAAAAAATTTAAATTAAATCCCTAACTAGATGCATAGAAAGACAAAAAAGATTACCTCTTATCAATATTCACTAGAATTGAATAAAAGCCCCTTGATTGAAATCTTTAATTTGGAAATTTGGGAATTAGGTTTGGACTTAGAGAAACTTTGATTTTCTGGTTTCGATGACAAAATTAGAATGAGAAAAAGAATATACCTATGTTTCTATTTCTCTTGTTTCTCTAGTTTGGGCTAAATGGCTTAAGGTATGATCCATTAGCCAAGTGCAACTAATTTTTTAAAATAAAAGTGTTGCCGATTTGCATTGTTTCATTTTAACACTTTATAAACACTAATTTGATTTAAACAATATTATGATTTAACCAACACTGATCTCTACAATTTTTCCTAAAATGAATAATATGTCAAAATGTCATTTTTATCAATATTGGAATATTTTATCAAAATTGAATACAACTTTTAAAATGAAAAGTTATTCTCCACATTTTTTTTCATTTTATAAAATGAACAATTAATTGACAAATTATATTTCAAACAATGAAACCATTTCTGTATAATTTATTTATTCATTTTCTCCAAATTGTTCTTATATTATTAAATATAAGAATTAACTACAAAAATAAAAATTCAATAAATTCTCAATTTATACTCATTCCAAGTCCCTTTTAAATTTGGAACCAATAGTCATAAATTCCCCAAATTTAATTAATTAATCAATCATATTTTAAATTCTAGGTAATCTCGACCAGGGTTATTAAATTAACCAATAGAAAACTATCGAGCAAGTCATTCCATAATTATTCAATGACTATTGGTACATAACCCCTTGATGTTTCCAACAGTCATGAATGAATAATACACTGCCCAACATTTGGAGAGTATTATATACTACAGTCTCAATGGATTTATTTATATCCAGTCTTGATAAGTCTTAAATGGGAATATCTATATTTATTATACCATGATAAGTTGCTCATGATTATGACACATTGTAATTACTATGACAAAACATACCATTAATGGATTCTATATTAATATACTTAAATTAAACAATTAATAGATATAAAATATTATAACAAGTATATAATAAAAAGAATAGCACCATTTATTTTGAACGAGATTTTATTACAGGTAAATAATTTACAACAAATTATAGAATTGACTCTATGGCATACCCCTAACTCTATCATTTTTTAATGTAAACGTGCATTACAATTTCATTCTATAATCAATCAAAACGATGGAAAATATTTAACATTTTAGTCCTTAAGTAAAAGCTTTCTAATATATTTAGTAATATGACAAATATTCGTCATGCTCACTTTTTCATCTAATTATATACTAGTCGACATATCATCAACCAAAACTATGTATAAAAAATATTTGACATTCTCAGTCTTTACAATAAAAGTTTTCTAACATATCAAACAATATCATCCAAAATTGTTTATGGAAAATGTTTTCCATTTTCAGTATTTTATGTAAATGTGTGCTACAATTTCAACTTATTATTGATCAATACCATGTATGACAAATACTTGGCATTATTAGTATTTATAGTAAAATTTTTGTAATATTTCAAGCAATCACTGACAAAAATTACTTATGGCAAATATTTGCCATTTTTAATTAATCGTTTTATTGTATACTGCTATTTCAACCTATCATCAACCAAAATTATGTATGTCAAATATTTCTCATTATTAATATTTACCATAAACTTTCACTTATATATCAAGCATTCATTAACCGACTTTTATTATGTCAAATATATTCGCCCAATTATATATGTAGATGGAAGTAGTGCTATTTCAACGAATCGTCAACCAAAATTATACCTGTAAAAATTTGTCATTATCAATATTTACAATAAATTTTGATTTTGTTTACCTTTTCTTCTTTTCATATTTTCCTTTTTTGATTGTTGAGCGTTCGTCACATTAGGCATCATTGGTTGCCAATTTCCAACATTGAACTTCTCCTTTTATGAATTTGCAATTCCATTCTTATTTGGGAATTAGGTTTTTGATTTTTCAACTGAGTAGATAACGATTTATTCTTCGATTGGCTGAAAAAGAGATAGTCGACAACTAGGTTTTCTTCATCGATGGGTTTTCAATAGTGAGTTTATAATTTTTTTCTTTCAAAATCTAAAACTGTGTAAATATAGATGGGGATGTCGAAAGATTTTGTGCAGAGAGCTGGCGGTTAAGGGTACAATAGTAATGTTTGTTAAATTGTTTAAAAATAAAGATGTATTTTATAAGTTATGATTCGAGAGACTTTAACATAATTGTTTTTAATTATAAGGATATGGGTCAAAAACTTCCTTGAATATAAGTAAACTTTTGATTAGTTAAAATAACTTTATAAAATATTATATATATATATATATGTGCATATATATATATATATATATGCGTGTGTGCGTGCGTAAATATAATTAAACTATAGATATACATATATTGTTATTTCATATAGTTTATATAAAACTATGGATAAAAATTGGCATATATAAAAGGGACAAATGAGTCAGCTTTGGTGTAAATTCCAGAACATATATACAGTCATAATAGCCATGCACACTATTTATATATTGCACTTGCACTTTACATACATTGGTGTATTTGATTCAGTCATTACAATATACATTCAAATTAAATTAAATTTAAACTCTTTTAAACAAATAAAATAAAATAATGATTTTGCTTAATATAGTTTAGATTGGATCTAAAATCCATAAGGCTTTATTGGCCCAATAAAGATATAAAATAGAAGAAAATGTGAAATTCATTCATTTAATCCGCTTTTGACTGGCCCGGTTCCTTCAGATATATGTCCAACTCAGGCAAATTCATTGGCAAGCAATGAAGTGGATTCTTTGATAATTGAGAGGAAACTCGAATGTTGGCCTATTATTTGGGAAGTTGGTAAGGATCTTGTCCTTATAGGATATACTGACTCAGATTATGCGGCGGATAGGGACAGTCGAAAGTCAGTGTCTGGCTATTTGTTTACACTTGGCATAACGCCCATTTCTTGGAGATAGAAGCTACATTATATTATTGCTTTATCAACTACTAAGGTGGAGTTAGTTTTTATTGTGGAGGTGACTAAGGAGAGGATGTACTTGTTGCAGTTGCTAGATGATTTTGATATGATACAGAAGACAATGAAGATTCAAACACACAGCCAGAGTGCTATACATCTGGTGGAGAACAGGGTTTGTAGTGCACGCATCAAACATATAGATGTGCGTGGTTTTTTCTTCTTATATTGGAAGAGGAGCATCTAGCAAAGGTTCATACAATAGATAATCTGGCGGATATGACGACGAAGTCAGTTCCAAGAGAAAAGTTACAGCATTACTCAAACCTGATTAGCTTGGCTAAACGCTAATGGCGTGTAATGACATGGACCCGTTGAAATCTTTTTTTTATTTGTTGAGTTAGAAAGTCGAGATGGGTGGAGAAAGATCGAAAATTTGTATATTGTATCGTGGTGTAGTGTTGAAATTATTCGTCGTAATTTATCAAATCAAATGGTTGATATCGAGTCAAAGTCGGATGCTATTTTCGATGAGATATTTCTAGTGGAAAACTTCAAACTTTCTTACTCACCAAGCTATTTATACGTTTTTTTAACCATTGTAATCAAGCAAATAAAGTGAGAAGAGAGAAAGAAAAAAAATCGAATTCTCTCTTGCAATCTCTCTTGTATCTCCTTAAGTTGGAAACATTTTGGTCCAATTTTGGTTTTGGTTATTAAATAATTGTTTATATTAGGGATCTTAAAGTTGTAAATTAGTAATTTTATTTTAATCTAATTTGATCTTAAGGTTGTGCTTTTTGGGCTCAATTTTATTTTATTTTCTTCTTCCATCCAACAGCGCCTTTGTTGTTGTAAGGTGTTCGCCTTTCCTTAGGGTAATTGTTAGTTCAATCAGAAACTCATAATTCTAATTTTTAACTGAATTTGGAGATATTTCGCTCGATGTATTAAATTTTTGTTCTGAAGCAAGCTGAAAGTTGAATTTTTATTGATCTGAAAATTTTGAAACCCAGAATGTACCCGAGACGAAGTTGCAAATGGTTGCAATGCTTGTATATGTCCATAATTCCGTCATTTTGCATTAGCTGCGAAGAGATAGCAGATTCATTTCGGATCAATCCACAGAAATGATCGCAAATTCATTTTTTCTTCCTCAAGGTTAAGTAAGGTACGCAACTATATTTTTAAAATCTTCTAGATGCATTTTTATCCTAATTTTCTCGTTAGTATTATATTTGTTCGCAATTTAAGTGTCTCATCGTGCTTATTGTGGGATCTGCACAGGTATGTGCGGAGGCCTATACTGAAATAAGTTTTTGGGGAGTCCTATATTTAAAATAATTCATATGTTATAAACATTCAAACTGCCAGTTAATTAAAATGTAGCCCTGTATCAAAATGCTGAATTCAAACATTATCTACAGATCTGAGCATTCGAAAAGTAAGATAGTTTAAAAACAATGTTAGGTTCCTAGTGGTAAGAACTTCCAGGACTATTTATGCGATTAAATGGAGTAAATAAAATGTTCATTTTTCTTAGGTATTCAGGAAAATTGGTAGAAGGAAAAACTTAAGCCATGTTTTTAAATGAAGAAACAAGTTTTAAAATTCAGTACACTTCATGCTATATTAATATAGCATCAAATAAAATAGATATTATATGAACTATGAAATCGAACGTTTTATGAACTTAGCATTATATATTTGTAATGATATATTAATTAGGCATTTTTTAACTATGAAAATGAATTATATATAATTCATCTAGTGTAGGTCTCAAGTTTTTCCTTTAAACTAATTCCCTCGATTTAATGTTACTTGTATTTGCATCCATATTTGGTTTATTAACCACACCACTTGGTTCTACCAATCTACAAGCCTGAGACATGTAGGTTGTACTAGATACTGTCTTAATTCATCTCAATAAGTAATTTACCATATATGAATCCTCTTAGAACTCAATTTTCTACCAGTTTCTTGGTATCTTGACTTTCAGTCTAGCTAACCATACCAATGTTTATAAAGTGTTCTTATTATGGTGTGGATAAAGTGCTCATCCACTTTCATTCATGTCAATTCTGTAGATTTATTAACATTCTTGATTGTTATGGTTCTAATAGCAAGCATTAAAACCAAACACATGTGAATTTCAATGCTTTGCAAATCCACTTGGAAAAGCTCTTCGGGTCTTAACTTCAGTACAGGGTTAAATAGTTACTAGAAAAAAGTTCTGTATTTGTTTGCTTTTACATTTGATTTTATCAAGCTCCAGTTGCATACAATTTTGACCAAGATTAAAAATGTATGGTGTTTTAACATATATTCTTGTTCTGAAGGCAGAAATTTGAAAATATCTGCAATTTACTGCTGCAATAAAGATTATATGAACATTGCATTCGTATAGTTCCTCAACAGCATAGTAAATCAGATGTTCTAAAAAATTAATAAAGAATTCTCATGATTCAAGTATTAAGGACCATAATTGGATCAAAACAATCAGTTACACCCTTTTACATGTCAATTTTGTTCCTGTTTACATGGATATTATGTAACTTACGCTCCAAAGAACCCTATGTTTTTGGGGATCTCTTGTTTCTAACATTCATTGTGTATTCCGTTCAGTTAAATTCACCTAAGAAACCTGATAATGTAATCCAGAAGAGACTTTCAAGTTCCATTCTATTTTCATAAGATCCTTTCATTTCATAGTATTTTAGAAAACATACTGCCGATCATTACAGTTGTGGATTGCTATACAAGTATAAGGCTTGGATAATCTACAAACAGCCGGCCCTGCTCCTAGGTATGAGGTTTAGGGAATAAAACTGCAAAAAAAAAGTTAGGTTTTGGTCGAAATAGTTAATATCATATTATACCGTCAATATATTGGCAATATATCATATGTTGGTCTTTAGCCATTTTATTCCTAAAAATTTTGCTTAAAATATCGACGGTGGTATGTCGATCGATATTTGTTAATGGATTGATTGGAATCTTTAATGTGAAATATCTAATATTTGTGATGAATATTGACCACTATTTTAAATGATAAAAATAAATAATGAGAAATAAAACTCATCACATTTGTAAAGTATGTATTTAGTATATATCAAATGACAATATGTGGATCATACTAGAAATACATATACACACTTTCTTCAAATTTACCCATGTAATTTTCTCTTTCCTCTCCGTTAAGTCTATTAATAAAGAAAACCATACTTCTTCCATTATTCATGTGAGCACCAATTTTTTAGCGTTAGAAACATTAGATAAGAATCACTTTTCATTTATATCTCTTTATTTTTATTATTATTTGTAATTGATAATTAACTTATGAAATTCATCCTTTTTGTTTTTATTAATACCCTGCAATAAAAACTAAAAGTAGAGATCAAATATGATTATATCTAATCTATTATTCATGAAATGAAAGTTAGAAGTAGAAATTAAAATTAAATCAACATCAGTTATATCTAATCATGTAAATGTTGGTGAAAATGATGAAACTGTGAATGTAGACAAATTCAAAAATGTTTGGGATGATTGAAAGGCCGAATAAATGGAAAAGATGACAATGAGACAGAGAAAGATGTGAAAATGTGTTAAGTTTTCGGCACTCCAGCATGTCCACCATCTACGCACGCTTCATTGTATGTGAGGAGAGACCGCCTAACGAAGCTTACACAATGTGCCAGCGTCCTGATTGAATATCTCACATCACACTTGATTGTAACAAAAAGAATTTTCAATGTTACGTGCTACCAATACAATATATATAACACGTTTACCTCATATTTCTTACGACGTGGGATTTTGTCAAATCCAATTCATGCATCTGCTAATGCGAGCCACACCTAATAAGGCGTAAATCATCTTTTATATTTGTGTTTATGAACTAAATTTATAACTTGTTGTCTAGTAGAATATCTGAATATAACAATAACCTATAAGCTCTATGTATTATGCATCAGGTTTTAGTAGTAATTCACAATAGATACATATGTATATATGTTTTTGCATAGTTTAATAGCATTTAAAACATGTTACTAACATGTCTGATATTTGATATTTAAGATATTTTTGCATAGCTTAAAAGCATTTAGAACTTGCTACTGACCTGATGGATATTTTGCTTATATTTCCTTATATTTCTAAAGGGAAACTCTATTTGAACAAAAAACGGTCACACAAAATTTGACACAAGATATCTTAACAATTAGATCACCTCCTATGTAAGCATAAAAAAGTTCAATGGAAAATACTCGTTCTATCAAAATTTGTATTTTATTTTGTGTCTCAATAGTCGTTCCAATTGTTAAATGTTGCATATTGGCACTCGGTGGATATGCGGTTAATACTGATAACAACTACTTCGGTCTATAATATATTAAATGCTCTTAGGATTGCCCATGGTGATGTGTTGCCTATGCATACACCTGAAACCTGTGCCTAATGGATATCTCGCAACGGATTCCTATTCGTTCTAGGCAATTTTCAAGGTGGTGTTTTCTTTGGCTGCTCCCTATACTACTACGAATTAGTTTTAGCTTGATAGCTGCCCCAACTTCCATATGTAATAGAAGCCTTGGTAAGACCTTACGTATTACCACGAATATGATTTAACTCGTGCGTGTGGTTCACTTAAAGGTGCAACTGATGGATTTAGGTCCATCAAGCGAACGACTAGAGCTCTAATCCAGCTTATAATATGATTCATTTGGGCTCAATCTATGTTGGAAAACCATACCCCAACTAATCTCGTTATTTAAGTAGTTTTATTCTTTATATTTGAAAACAATATTTTACAGTTATTCAAAATGTAATTATATTATAAATTCACTTTTAATATTTCTTACGTGCCGAGACCATATACTATATTTATTTTTACAATTTTATTTCATTAATTGTGTGTGTGTGTGTGTATATATATATATGGTTATTTTTTAAACAATACTCGGTCCGCCAAAAAACTTATTATACTTATATTTGTATAGCTCAGATATTATTATTTATTTATTTGATTAGTTGAATAATTTACGACTAATTTTTTGTTTGGTATTATTGTAATACATATATTTTTCTCTAAAACCAGAGATTAAGCTTATGCTTGTAAATGCCAAGGAAGTATCCATCGAACCTGCAACACATTCTTCAAATATCAAGGTATTATATAAATCTAGTTTCTCATTTCCTTATATTGATTGGATTTTGAAAATTGTTAGACAGCTCAAAGTATCTAGTTTCATAATGCAACTAAATTCACAAAACTGTTTATTTGCCTGTAGTTATGTGTTATCATGTAACAAAAATCAGGAAGTAGTTTAACTAATTAGATTTGTTTTTGTTAATATATATTAACTCGGGGAAATGATTTTAGTTAAATCTTGATTTACATTAATAATCCACGACCAATCAAGAATTTATTTTCAAGATCGAAATATTTAATATAAGAATCATTAATTTGGAATGAAAGATATTCTTTAACATTTTCAAGATCTATTTTGAAATATGGTTAAAGGATATTCCCTGATTAAATTCACAAGTAGAAAATTGGGTTTTTCTCATATGTAAAATTCTACTCTATATTTATTTCTAATCTTGAAGATATATTATTGTCATTGCTATATAATTCTGTTAGTTTCAGATTACTCAACTAAATCAATATTTGACATTACCTGTATGTTCAAAATTGCTAACAGAATTAAGATTTGACAATAACCATTTTTCCAAATTTTCTGGTTTATACTTAATCTAATCCAAGGCAATGATACCAAACTAAAACTAAAACCTCAACATTAAACAAAAAATTAACATATCAGACATGACTTGATTTAATAACGTGAATACATATCAAACAAATCAAAGGACAAATCACACAAAATGAGATTGCAAGGTTGTGTGTTGATGGTGTCACCAGCTGTGGGTCGAAGTGTGGTGATAGTGAGGGTTTGCATTAAAATTTAACATGATGGAATTATCTGAAGAAAAGGGAATTATTCCTAGAGAGTCACAAAATTATCTGTTAAGTAAGTATTTGTAAATGTTTTTGAGTAGAAAATTATGAAAGAATATGCTACTGTATGAGTGTTTATACAATGGCAAATCAGGATATGAAAATATTTTTAAGATCTAGTGATTTTTAAGGTAATGACAAGATCTTAAAATACCTTTTCATATCATAACTCACCACTCTATAAACACTCGTACACGAACCAATTCTTTGGTAATTTTCTACCCATAAATTTTGACAAATCCCAATCAACAAATAATTTTACGATCCTTTGGAAACTATTCCACCATGTTAAATTCAATGTAAACCCTCAATATCACCGCCCTTTGACCCATGTATAAACCCTTGCGATCTCGTTTTGTATTGAAATATATTATTTTGCTTGCACAAATTTATACAAAGTTTATGGTTGTGACAAGAAAACAATGTAGTTATTGGGTAGAAGATTTACATTATTTGTAAGGGACCGTAAGTTTAAATCTTTTATATATTATATTTTAGCTTTTTATCAATTTAAGTATATCATTGTGCCAAAACAACTTTACGCACAAAGAAGTTAACCAATTCATATAAATAATTTGACTTTAGACATATCTTTGTTTAAGTCATGTCGACGAGCGGAATCTTAATTTATAACAGAAGTAGGGGTTGGTTGATGATGTTTGTCAGTTAAAGCCTAACTTTTGTGGAGATTGTGTTCTTGGAAGAAGAATCGTGTCACATTCGATCTTGAGAAACATAGAACTACAAAGTTTCTAGAGTACGTTCATTTATATGCATGGAGATCCCTCCTAATTGCATCTTTAAGTGAAGCATGTTACTTTATCTTATATGTAAAAGATTTCTCATGAAAGGTTCGAGTCTATTTCATGAAGACCGAAAATGAAACATTTGCCCAATTTTATAAATGTAAGTCCTTGGTAGAGATGCAGTTGGAGAAGCATTTGAGAGTTCTCCGAGTAGGCAATAGTAGTGAATTTGCATTATAATAACTCACTAGTTATTGTATGTCCGATGTCGTAGTCTGAGATGTTGATATTTCTACGGGGTCACGATGTTGTATAGTGCTAAGAGCATGAGTTGGAATTTGTGGAAGAGTAACAGTATGGTTTGAAAGAGTACAAGTATGGTTTGAAAGAGAGATTTTAGACGGAGGCTTTATCTACGATGGTATTTCTCATCAACCACACATTCCATTGCCATAGATATGATCTCCAAGGAAATGTAGAAAGGTAAATCTATAAGTGTTTCACTTTTTAAAGTATTTGGTTGTTCAACTTATATATATGCTAAGAGATATAATAAGTTGAAGCTTAGGGGAAGCAAACTATTTTGTTATGCTAATAAAGGAGTGAAGAAATATTGGTTGTGGTGTTTAACAACCAAGGATATTGTGATCGGTAGACATGTGAGATTTGATAACGGTCTTTGTTGAGGGTAGATACTTTATCTAGTAATGACATTAGAATGATAGAAAAGTGTCAACATTTTAGTAGTAATTATGTTATTCCATATTTAGAAAGTTAGTGATATTTTCGATAATGCCACGATTGATCAGAATGTTTCAAAGGTTCAAACTCAGTTTGGAGCTCAATTGCAAGTAAGGTTGCTTGATTTAGCTGGTCTTATTAGTGAGCTTATTGGCGAGTTTGATAGTCCATGAGACTTTGGGAAGACGAGAAAAATTCTTGAGAAGAAGATTGAAGTAGATAGGAAGAATATTGAGAATGTCATCTCTCAACATGGAATGAAGAAGGCGAAACATGCAATGATTGCTCCACTGGTCTCTCGGAGTATGTCTACATGTTCGTCTCTTACATTAGCTATATTAAATAACTTTGGGGTTTGTTTATTTGCATTTTGCTTATTGGTGCATAATTTCTTTTTTATACTTGAGAAAGATTTGAATGTTCTGTTTGGCCACTAGTGCCTAAACTTATTCAGCTATCTTGAGCTTGATGCCATGAAGCGCACATCGAATAACTTGTTGAGATGTGTCGATGAAGAGAGATAATTATATTTGAGTTAAGGTAGGATGTTTGAATTACGTGACTCAAATAAATGCCAAATCAAATGCTATATATATATATATGAATAAAGAAAATTAATTGACCGATTTAACCAATCAATTAATGATGGAATAACATGGAGGCAAAATATGCATGGGGATGCTATGAAAATGAATATCGCATGCAAATTATAGGAACATGGCAAGCTTCCACAACTTATTCAGCAATTGAACTATACATGCATATGGAAAGATTTTAAATTAATTAGAGAAATTAATTATCTCCTGATAATGCCTTCACCCCTGAGTGATTTAGCTATAGATTAGTAGCTTATTTCTCTTCATATGAATGCGAGATCCACCATCATTCCTCTTGAATTAAAACTTTAATTTCTAAAAAGTAAATAAAATTAGAGGGTTTTGAGTGTTGGTAAGTCTTTGGTAATTTGATTGTATTTCCTCTTGTAATCTCTTTTGTATTCTTTTTTTTTGGTGAAATAAAAAAAATACCACATAGACAATTTGTCGAACCATGTTGCATCTATGTGTTCCTTATTTCGTTTCTGGTGATTGGATGTTTGTAGCTTGTTCATACGCTTGCTATATGTGATTGATGTTATTGGTTGAATTATAACTATGAGTTCTAATCGACAAGTTAGATATTTGTGTTCTGCGTTATTTGTGAAATTTTAACTATAAGACATATCAACTAATTAAAATAGATTAGACATCAAACACCATGACATTGCTCAATAGTTGCCTCCATTAAAAAGTTATTTTGACTTTTGGTTTAAAATATATGATTTCACTCTAACTAATTTTATTTCTTGTTTTATATTAGATTTTTTATTTATTTTGTTCGTATTTTGAATATATTTTTTCATTATCTTTATTGTGTTGTATTTATATATTTGAATGAAAATTGATTATTACAATGCATATGAGCTAGAAGTCTAATTTCACTATATATAAAATTTAACCTCTTTAACAAATTTAATGATATAATAATCATAAAAAAGTTTTCATTGTCTTCATGGTTGACCATAGCAAGATTTGGGTCTGAAGCAAAAATTGTAATTAAACATCTTCTGTATATACATTGTAAAATGTATTAGCAACAATGTTTTAAATCACAAATTTCGAACAACATGATTGGTATAGTAGGTTGATGGTTCGGACTACAGGACCAAAGGTCATGAGTTCGAATCCCTAATCCGATAATTCTATACCAAGTACCCAGAGTGTGTGTTTGGCAGACACATACTTATCTAGAGTTGACAAATAAAGCTTGGTTCTTTAGGTAATTCAAAAAACAAATCACAAATTTCGATCATGTCTCTCTCGGAATTTTCACACTCGATAATTTGATCGAGCATCTCAGATGAAGTGAGCATATCTTGGTTGTACATCTTGGATTAACATCTAAAGTACATATCATGGATATCTTAGAATAATCATGTGTCTACAATTGATGTTTTCTAGTTATTTAAAAATAGTAATAATTGTAACATATTTGATTTTTGCATATAAAAATAGTTGATGCTGCAGAGAGAGAATAATATTTCTTTCTTGGATAGCAGTGCAAATTTTATTTGGTAGTAACTTAAGAATTGTTCAATTTAACGTTGGTAAAAGAAAAAAACGAAGTCATTTATTGTAACATAACCGGATAAAAAGTAAAAATTAAGATTAGAAAAATAATAAAATTGATGATTGGTAAAACAATTTCATTCGAACTCATATAACATGTGTAAAGGTAATATAAATGAAAAACATATAACTTCAGGCGAAATCTCGTATTGTCATCTTGGTCTACGTTTTGGTTAAGGTTTCAATATCTAAGGCAATATGGTGTCAGACGCGATACAAATGAGATTTGTTGTTTTGTCTCGTTCAACTGCACAAAATGAGATTGAGGACAAGATTTAAAACTCTGAACTTATCACTAAAAACATGCCTAAACTCATATTATTTACAATGGTTAGTTAATAGTTAAATGCTATTTCAAATATAAAGAAGCATCTAAAGTCAAAACCATTTATTTGAATTAATTAATTTCTTTTGAGTATAAAGTAATTTGGCAATAAATATATGTTAAGAATAATAAAAATCTAAATATATAACATGTATATAAATTTGCGATCTCTCATAAATAATATTAATCCTCTAACAACTAACTATGTTTTATTTATATCACAAACATACCCCTAGCTGGTCGGATGCACTAATTATCTTACTATTTAGTCACTCTAAGTGACCCCATAATGAGCAGGTAAAAATGAGGAATTTTAGATTAATTTTGCTTGTGCATCATTATAACAGGGTTACTGATTCAATAAAATAAATTATACTTATAACATCACATAAATTAATTGCTATACATAAATATTGATTTAGTTTTTCTTATGCATCAATATAACTTACACTGATATTGATTCATTAAAAGTAATTCTACATTTATGAAATTGAAGAAATTGGTTGCTATGCATAAATATGCATACGATGGGAAACCTAAACGTATCTATAGACGTCGTGGATGCATTGATTATCATCATCGTGTAAATAGAAAGTGTATTCAAGATTTGTTTTATCTTTTTCTTTCGAGTAGCCCTATGGATGCACAGATTATTTACAACTCTGGTGTGTCAATGGCCTTTGTTGATTTTGTTAAAGTCCGGAACGTATGTGCATATCTGTTAGTGGGCAGCAGCCCATGAGGAAAATGTGTGGTTGCTACTAACCATGCCACCAACCAAGCCGCCACCAATCCCCATCAACCATCTTCTCATCCTATAAATTCGTTATCTTCTTCTTCATTCTATCAATCCAGAAGCAAGAGGAAAAAAAATAAGTTTAGAGAGAAAAAACTTTAAAGAGTGAGATCGAGCATTGAGTTGAACGTGTTTTGTACTCACTTTCTAATATTTCTTTCAAATAAAAGATATGTAGCAGCAACCTAGGGACATTGGTATAATTGGTCGAACTCCGTTATCAAGTTTGTGTCTTACTATTCTACATTTTGTTTCGTTTCATCGCAAATTTGATTATAAGGAAATTTGTGTAATTTCCTAACAACTAGTATCAGAGCCTTGGTTGTCCTTTTATTTTCGAAACTGTGAGAAACGATCCATATGAAGTTAGATTCGAGTGGGAGCAATTGCCATAGACGAAGAAAACGTGAAAGTTGAGAAGTTTGATGGTTTGGACTGGTTTCTGAAAAATGCAAATTGAAAATTACCTGTACCAGAAAAAGCTTTATTAACCTCTTTCAGAAAAGAAGCCAGAGAGTATGAAGGATGAAGACGGGGCTCTTCTCGATAGACAGACCCTTGGAGTTATCCGATTGACGTTATCTTGCAATGTTGCTTTTAACATAGCAAAAGAAAAGAACACAAGTATTGTGGCGGCTCTATCCAGTATGTATGAGAAGCAATCAACCTCTAACAAAGTTCACTTGATGAGGCGATTGTTCAATTTGCAGATGACAGAAGGCGCATCGGTAGCTCAACATCTCAATGAACTGAATACAGTTTCATCCCAATCGAGTTCGATTGAAATTGAATTTTGATGAAGTACTTGAGCATTGATACTTTTGTCTTTTTTGCCAGAAAATTGAAATGCTACTGTTATGGTTGTGAATACCTTGTTGGGAAGCAATAATCTCAAATTTATTGATGTTTGTGATCCGGTTCTAAGTGAAGAGATCCGATTTGAGAGATTTAGGTGAATCATCAACGTCTTCCATTTTGCATACACAATCAAGTCCCATTAGAGGGAATGGGTGCGACAGATCGAATTACTATGTTAGATCAAATGACCAGAGGTCTTAATCCAGGAATCCCAATAGTTCTCATAGCTCGAGGACTGTTGAGTGTTGGAAATGTGGGAAGACCAGACGCTACAAATATCAGCGCAATAATGCATCAAAGGACCAGGAGGCGAAGGCAGAAGCAAATGTTACTTCCACCTCATGAGGAGATAATGCTCTGTTATGCTCTTTGGAGAGCAAGGAAGAGTCTTGGGTGTTAGACTTTGGAGCATCGTTTCCTCAATATTATTATACTATCTTTTCTACCACAAACGCTTATTCCGAGTAAAAATAAATTAGAATGTGAATCGAAGACCGTTATTCCCACCTTTTATGATCACTTGGTAATATCGAAAGTACATTCAAGACTGTGCATGACAAAGTAGGCACTCTTCAATTGCTCCTGCTTATTTTACCAGACATAACGGGTTATTATGGTATGTTAACCATATCGATATATGCTATTTTATAACTGAAGTTTACGTATGCTTTGATGGTTCATATCATTCAATAATTACTGTTTTCGGGTAGGATTAAACGATGTTGTGAAATCGAATTAGGTATCATGTCTCAATGCGGTTTGCCTAAGAATATTCACTCATGCAATTCTCAATATCTTGCTAATGTTGCATTAAAAATTAATATAAATGTTAGTTTACTCTCTTGATTGACATCGTAAATAAATATTTTGCACACGTTAAATTTTCTTATTTATTTTTAATTACCGATCATGTTGGATGGAGAAATGCAGTGCTTGTTGATGTAGTTTTGAGGAAGATACCTAAAATTACATATACATCTACTATAAATTTTGGTGTTTATATCACCCATCCACCAACTGGAGAGGATTCCTCCGCTTTAATTGCTGTAGTACGCTTTGTTCTAACGGAAACTTTATTTTTTAATATCTATAAAATTGCATATGGTTTTATTTGTTCCATTTCATTTTAGGTTGTTGCCTCTACGGACCGGTCTGAAATAACAAAATATAGAGCTTTAGCTTTTGCTCAACCACGTGGAGAAATAGTTAACGATCTTTACACTACTTACCTTATCATATCGCCTAATTGCATTTCTCCATTTTCGTCCAGATAAGCAGTGTAAAAGATCATTAATTATTTCTCCACGTGGTTGAGTAGAAACCAACGCTCAATATTTTGTTATTTCAGTCTAGTCCATAATGGTAATAACCTAAAATGAAATGGGACAAACAAAATCATATGCAATTTTATAGATATTAGAAAATAAAATTTCCCTTAAAACAATGCGCACTGTAGCAATTAAAGCGAAGGAATCCTCTCCAGGTGGTGGACGAGTGACATCAGCTCCAAAATTATAGTGGGCGTTTCTGTCATTTAGGTATGTTCCTCCAAACTGTATCAACAAGCATTATTTCTTCCTCCAACCTGATCAGTAGTTAATAATAAATAAGAAAATTTAACGCGTGCAAAATATTTGTTTTGGAAGACAGTCAGGAGAATTACTAACCTTAATATTAATTTTTAATACAACATTAAACACATATTGAGTTGCATTAACTGGTCATTGTTAGGCAAACAACAATGAGACATAATACCCAACTCGATTTTATAACATCGCTTAATCCTACCTGTAAATAGTAATTATGGAATATATGAACCTTCAAAGCATACGTAAATTTCAATTATTAAAAAACATATATCGGTATGTTTAAATACCATAATAAGCAATTATGTCTGGTAAAATAAGCAAGAGCAATTGAAGAATACCAGCTTTATCATGCACGGTCTTTAATATACTTTCGATATTGCCAGGTGTTCATAAATGGTGCGGATAACCGGTCTTCTTTTCACATTCTAATTTATTTGTACTCGAAGTGAGTCATTAATTTATTTGTACAACGTTAACTCAACATTATTACACTATCTTTCCTACCACAAATACTCACTTCGAGTATAAATAAATTAGAACGTGAATCGAAGACCGGTTATTTCCACCTTTTATGAACATGTGGCAATATCGAAAATACATTAAAGACTGTGCATAATAAAGCTGGTACTCTTCAATTACTCTTGCTTATTTTAACAGAGTAACTGGTTATTATGGTATGTTAATCATACCGATATATGTTTTTTATAATTAAAATTTACGTATGCTTTGATGGTTCATATCATTCAATAATTACTGTTTTCAGGTAGAATTAAACGAAGTTGTGAAACCGAGTTGGGTATCATGTCTCAATGTCGTTTGCCATAGAATGTTCACTCATGCAATTCTCCATATCTTTCTAATTTTGCATTAAAAATTAATATCATGTCAGTTTACTCTCTTGACTGACTTCGTAAATTAATATATTTTGCACACGTTAAATTTTCTTATTTGATATTAATTACCAATTAGGTTGCAGGGAGAAATACAGTGCTTGTTGATCCAGTTTCAAGGAACATACCTAAAATTACAGATACACCTACTATAATTGTTGGTGCCGATGTTACTCATCTCTCACTTGGAGAGGGTTCTTCCATTTTAATTGATGCAGTATGCTCTGTTTTAAAGGAAAATTTATTTTCTAATATTTATAAAATTGCATATGATTTTGTTTGTTTCATTTTATTTTAGGTTGTTGACTCCACGGATCGACCTAAAATAACAAAATATAGAGCGTTAGTTTTGCTCGACCACGTGGAGAAATAATTAATGATCTTTACACTACTTACCTTATCATACAGCCCGACTTCATTTCTCCATTTTCGTCTATGTAAGTAGTGTAAAAATAATTAATTATTTCTCCACGTGCTTGAGCAGAAACCAACACTCTATATTTTGTTATTTTAGGCCAGTTCATAATAACAATAATCTAAAATGAAATGGGACAAACAAAATCATATGCAATTTTATAGATATTAGAAAATAAAATTTCCCTTAAATAGAGTGTACTTCAGCAATTGAAGCGGAGGAATTCTCTCCAGGTGATGGATGGGTGACATCAACATCAAAAATTGTAGTAGGTGTATCAGTAATTTTAGGTATGTTTCTCAAAACTACATTAGCAAGCACTATTTCTCCTTCCAACTTGATTAGTGGTTAATGATAAATAAGAAAATCTAACTTGTGTAAAATATTTACTTACGAAATCAGTCAAAGAAATAATCTAACATTGATATTAATTTTTAGTGCAACATTAGACAGATGTTGAGTATTGCATTAACTGAACATTCTTAAGCAAACATCATTGAAACATAATACCCAACTCGATTTCACAACGTCGCTTAATCCGACCTGAAAATTGTAATTATGGAATGATACGAACCATCAAACCATACGTAAACTTCAATTATATAAAAACACATCGGTATTATTAACATACCATAATAACCGGTTACGTCTAGTGAAATAACCAGGAGCAATTGAAGCATACCAGCTTTATCGTGCACAGTCTTTAATGCGTTTCGATATTTCCAGGTGTTCATAAAAGGTGGGAATAACCGGTCTTTGGTTCACATTCTAATTTATTTGTACTCGAAGTGAGTCATTAATTTATTTGTACAACGTTAGCTCAACATTATTACACTATCTTTTCTACCACAAACACTCATTTCGAGTGCAAATAATTTAGAATATGAACCGAAGATCGGTTATTCCCACCTTTTATGAACACCTGGTAATATCGAAAGTGCATTAAAGACTGTGCATGATAAAGCTGGTAATCTTCTATTATTCCTGGTAATTTCACCAGACATAACCAATTATTATGGTATGTTAATATTATCGATATGTTTTTATATAACTGAAGTTTACATATGGTTTGATTGTTCGTATCATTCCATAATTTTCAGGTAGGATTAAGCGATGTGAAATCGAGTTGGGTATTATGTTTCAATGTTGCTTGCTTAAAAGTGTCCAGTTAATGTAATACTCAATAACATGTTACAATTTACTTAAATGTTTGAATAGTTTATATCAAACATGAATAAATATAAAAGACAATTCTTACATGCTCAAAGACGCAGTTTCTCTTGCAACCCGATGCACTACAAGTGAGGCTTAAACTTTTGATTTCAAACTTTGTAATGTAGGGGCCAAATTGCCATATAAACTCCACCACTTGGCTATTCAAATATCAATAAATTTGAACTAAAAGGGCCTAATATGTAATATAGAACTAGACGTTTAAGAATAAATTTTAGATTCTTATTATTGAAACATACATATGGCTTTACCGGGTGATTTTATGTCCTCCCGCTTTCGTATACAATGACAATTCATCCATAGCATTCGCTTGATCATCTTCTAAAAAAGTTTTCGACACATTTATATAGTCCACATGTAACTTCTTCATCATGCTTAATGGTGTGATCTTTTTAAAAGAACCGTGGATTCAAAAAATGTCCCGCTGCATGCAATGGTTAATGGAGTTGACATTCCCATTTTTTTCAATAATAGCGAAAATATCTTTGTACTTATCTTCATTTCCATCAAATGATTTTTCAATAGCTTCTTTTGCTCTATTCATTGCCTCATATATATAGTCCATAGCAGGTCTTATCACCATCAACAAGTTGAAGGACTCGAACCAACGGACCCATCACTCTAAATGTGTAAGAGACACTATTCCAAAAAGATGACGTCAAAACTGTATTACGAGCTTTTTTCCCTTTTGGTTCCTTTGTCCACCTACTTTCCACCCTCCTCTGATGTGAACATGGCTTGAAGATAATTTTTTTGCTTATACAAACTTTGCAAGCATAGAAAGCTAGTTGCAAATCGAGTAACACCAAATCGAACAAGCTCCTTATTTCCATTAAACCTCCTCATCATGCTCAAAACACTACCATCATTATATATAAACTCAGAAAGAGATACTCCTTTTATTGTGTTTTTTCACTTTCCTTATTTTTCCAGTGTCTTCAAGTATAAGATCAATGCAATGAGCGGCGCAAAGAGTCCAATATATAGATTTTATTTTTGCCATAAGCAATTCTCCTATGTAAGAAAAATAATTAATGAATAGGTAAGGATAAATAGTTAAACACGTGCTAGTATAGCAAATAAATTATAAAGAACAACTAGTTTTTCTTCAAATGAAGATATTAAAATTTATACTCACCTGCCATTTTAATATGCTTCCATTGTCCGTAATGACTCGAACAGCATTGTCTACTCCAATTCTTTCCACAAATTTATTAAGCAACTAAAAAATTGTCCCCCGTTTTCACATAAGAAGAAGCGTCGACGGATTCTACGAACATCGTCCCCAAAGAGCAATTGACTAAAAAGCTCTTCCCCTTCTATCCGTCCAACCAAGAGCAACCATATTTTCCCATTGCTCTTTGTGATTTTTCATTAGATCATGTGTATACTTCAACTCCTTGTTCAACAATAGAACTCTCAACTCATGGTAATTATGTGGCCACCATATCTTTAAATGCATCCATACGAGCCACATTGAATGCAATACCAGCTTGGTAAAAAACAAACAATATATTGGTTTGTTCTATCTCTAAGTTCTTTATCACAAACATCATTTATACTTGTTTGTCTCATTGTTGATCCTCCACCTCGATTACTTGATCTTATGCTCATATTGCTCATGTATAAATCTGGAACCTTTTGGATTTTTTGATGTCTATTTTCCCACATTCATTTCTATTCCGCCGAGGTTCATCTCTTGTTACTTGGTTCAACTTTATTATCATCATCTCCAAAACTATGATTTCCTAAATCATTTCTTGCATTAGCTTCAAAAGCATCAGTCTTTCTACTTTGTTTCTTATTCATTGCATCTATCAACTCGTCTCTAATACTGAGTGGAATGTTAGGACAACACTTGCATTTTTGAATCCTCCAGTTTGATGTTGCTTTGCTATAAATACTCCTCCCGTTGTCACTTTCAAACAAAACATACAAGTCATACTATTGACGTTGTTTTCATCCGCTAAGCAGTTATAATTCCAACCAATATCAACTCTACGATTTTTATTTCTAGCCATGGCAAAAGAAGATTCTCCTGCATTTGCATTAGGTAGGTTTATATCCATAACCTAAAAAGAAAAGAAAAGCATTCGCTTGAGCATCGTCTTTTATAGTTTTAGCAAAAAACTGCACTTTAAATTTCGAAATTGCGATTCAGAAAAAACTGCACTTCAAAAACTGCACTTCAAAGAAAATTGCACTTAAGAAAAACTGCACTTCAAAAACAGCACTTTAAATCAAAACTTCAAAATTACTTTGAGATTTTAACTATAACTTTAAAATTTTAAAGTTAAAATTCAACTTAAAATTAAAAATTTAAACTTTAAATTCAATTTCAAATTTTAATTTAAAACTTCAAAATTAAAATTCAATTTAAAATTAAAACAATAAATTCAATTTAAAATTTTAACATAAAACTTTAACTTTCAAAATTAAAATTCTATTAATAAAACTTTAAATTCCATTTAAAATTTTAAACTTCAAATTTAAAATTCAATTTAAAATTAGAACTTTAAAGTCAATTTAAAATCAAAACTTTAGACTCCAAATTTAAAATTCAATTTAATATTAAAACAAAACTTTAAATTCAATTTAAAATTAAAATTTTAAACTCCAAAACTTTTAACTTTAAACTTAAATTTAAACTAAAATAAACTTCAAATTTAAACTTCAGACTAAACTAAACTTTAATAGTTTTAAGTATAGAACAAAACAAAACTAAATTTTAGACTTTATAATTTAAAATTGAACTTTAAACTAGACCAAACAAACTAAGCTAAACTTTGGAACTAAACCGTAGACTTACATTTAAATCAAGCTAAAATTTAATACTTTAAACTAACTTAAATTTTAATCAGTTTATAACTTTATATTTAAACAAAACTTTATAACTCAAACTAAGTTTATAGCTCAAATTTTAATCAGTTTATAACTTTATGTTTAAATAAAACTTTAAACTAACTTAAATTTAAATCAGTTTATAACTTAAACTAAATTAAAAAATATACCTCGATCAATAGTTCTAGATTTGAGATCGAGATCGGTGGCTGCGGTCCATCTGGATCGATTGCAGTAGAATGGTGATCGAGATTCGAGAGTAATTTTTTAACATCGAGAAGATTGATGCCTTAATGTTAGACAATTGCCCAATATGCCACAGTCGGGCTCAGTTTTGGGATAAGGCCCTAAATTATTCAACCAAAATTGAAGCACGCTTTTTCTAGGAAGTCGATTTTTTCTCGCTTCAACGTCTAGAGCGCTTTTCTGACGCCTTGAGCATCGTCGGTTCCTTGAGGAACTGGAAAGCCCTAGGTCGGCATCTAGGGCTTTTTGGCGCTGGGCGAGTGCTTCAATAACATAGGGTTCATATCATTCAATAATTACTGTTTTCGGGTAGGATTAACCGATGTTGTGAAACCGAGTTGGGTATCATGTCTCGATGTTGTTTGTCTAAGAATGTTCACCAATGCAATTCTCAATTTCTTTCTAATGTTGCATTAAAAATTAATATCAATGTTAGTTTACTCTCTTGACTGATTTCGTAAATAAATATTTTGCACACATTAGATTTTCTTATTTATTATTAATTACTAATTAGATTGGAGGGAGAAATATAATGCTTGTTGATCCAGTTTCAAGGAACATACCTAAAATTATAGATATACCTACTATAATTTTAGATGCAGATGTCACTCATCCCCCACCTAGAGAGGATTCCTCCGCTTTAATTGCTGCAATATTGTTTTAAGGGAGAATTTATTTTTAATACCTATAAAATTGCATATGATTTTGTTTGGTTCATTTAATTTTATGTTATTGCTTTTACAGACTGGCCTGAAATAACAAAATATAGAGCGTTGGTTTTTGCTCAACCATGTTGAGAAATAATTAATGATCTTTACACTACTTACCTTATCATACCGCTTGACTACATTTCTTCATTTTCGTCCAAGTAAATAGTGTAATTATCATTAATTATTTCTCCACGTGGTTGAGCAGAAACCAATGCTCTATTTTTGTTATTTCAGGTCAGTACATAGAGCCAACAACTTAAAATATAATGGAATAAACAAAATCATATGGAATTTTATAGATATTAGAAAATAAAATTTCCCTTAAAACAGAGCGTACTGCAGCAATTAAAGCGGAGGAGTCCTCTACATGTGGTGGATGAGTGACACCAGCATCAAAAATTATAGTAGGTTTATCTGTTATTTTATGTATGTTTCTCGAAACTGCATCAACAAGCACTATTTCTTCCTCCAACCCGATGAGTAATTAACAATAAAAAAGAAAATCTAACGTGTGAAAAATATTTATGTACGAAGTCAGTCAAGGGAATAAACTAACCTTGATATTAAGTTTTAATGCAACATTAGACAGATATCGAGTATTGCATTAATTGAACATTCTTAGGCAAACAACATTGAGACATACTATCCAACTCGATTTCAACATTGCTTAATCCTACCTGAAAATAGTAATTATGAATGATATGAACCGTCAAAGCATACGTATACTTCAATTATAAAAATCATATATCGGTATGATTAACATACATTATTAACCAATTACGTCTAGTAAAATAACAAAAAGCAATTGAAAAGTACTATATTTATCATGCACGGTTTTTAATGTACTTTCGATATTACCAGATGTTCATAAATGGTGGGAATAACCGGTCTTCAGTTCACATTTTAATTTATCTGTATTCGAAGCGAGTCATTAATTTATTTGTACAACATTATTACACTATCTTTTCTACCACAAAAACTCACTTTGAATACAAATAAATTAAAATGTGAACCGAAGACCGGTTATTCCCACCTTTTATTAACACCTGGTAATATCGAAAGTATATTAAAACCGTATATGATAAAGTTGGTACTCTTCAAATGTTTTTGGTTATTTTACCAGACGTAACTAGTTATTATGGTATGTTAATCATATTGCTATAACCTTTTATATAATTGAAGTTTACATATGCTTTTATAGTTCATATCATTCAATAATTACTGTTTTCAAATTCAAATTTTAATTTAAAACTTCAAAATTAAAATTCAATTTAAAATTAAAACTTTAAATTCAATTTAAAATTTTAACATAAAACTTTAACTTTCAAAATTAAAATTCTATTATTAAAACTTAAATTCAATTTTAAACTTCAAAATTAAAATTCAATTTAAAATTAGAACTTTAAATTCAATTTAAAATCAAAACTTTAGACTCCAAATTTAAAATTCAATTTAATATTAAAACAAAACTTTAAATTCAATTTAAAATTAAAATTTTAAACTCCAAAACTTTTAACTTTAAACTTAAACTAAAATAAACTTTAAATTTAAACTTTAGACTAAACTAAACTTTAATAGTTTTAAGTATAAAACAAAACTAAATTTTAGACTTTATAATTTAAAATTTAAATTTGAGTACAGATAAATTAGAATGTGAACCGAAGATCGGTTATTCCCACCTTTTATGAACACCTGGTAATATCGAAAGTACATTAAAGCCGTATATGATAAAGTGGTACTCTTCAAATGCTTCTGGTTATTTTACTAGAACATAACTGGTTATTATGGTATGTTAATCATACTGCTATAAGCTTTTATATAATTAAAGTTTACGTATGCTTTTATAGTTCATATCATTCAATAATTACTGTTTTCATGTAGGATTAAGCGACTTTGTGAAACCAAGTTGGGTATCATGTCTCAATTCTGTTTGCCTAAGAATGTGCAGTCGTTCAATTTTCAATATCTTTCTAATGTTGCATCAAAAATTAATACCAATGTTAGTTTACTCTCTTGATTGACTTCGTAAATAAATATTTTGTACACGGTAGAGTTCCTTATTTGTTATTAATTACTAATCAGGTTGGTGGGAGAAATACAGTGTTTGTTGATGCAGTTTCGAGACTCTTATCTAAAATGACAGATACACCTGTTATTTTTTGTGTTGATGTCATTCATCCCCCACCCGGAGAGGATTCCTCCGCTTTAATTGCTGATGCTCCGTTTTAAGGGAAAAATTTATTTTCTAATATTTATAAAATTGCATATGCTTTTGTTTGTTCCATTTCATTTTAGGTTGTTGCCTCCACGGACTGGCTTGAAATAACAAAATATAGAGTGTTCGTTTTTGCTCAACCACATGGAGATATAATGATCTTTACACTACTTATGTAATAACCCTCCTTTCTACATCGTATAAATAAATTTAACTAAAATAAAATTGTTCAAATTCGATATTTGATAATTTATATTTAGAAAATAAAATTTTAGTTAATAAAAGTCTATTTGATATAAGATTTTGATTTAATAAATCAAATTATATTCTTTTCAAATAATAAATTGAAATTTGAACAAATTGTTTTAATTGAATACAAAATATATTTTTATAGTGTAAATAAATGGTTGTGATTAAAACAGTGGAGAAATAATAAGCAGACATCAAATTGATTAAAATTATCCGATTACTAAAACATAGTTTATAGAATGGAATGTAAATTAATTTAAACTAAACTGAAATTTAATTGCAAAAAAATAAAATAAAAAAGAATAAAATTAATTAAATTGAAAGTGCCCTGTATAAAGCTCAAGCCCACCTTATTCTCTAGAATTCTCTAATTCCTTTGTATACTTGCCCGAACCCTCTGCTTATCAGAAGTTATACTCAAAGCCCTAATTTAAAATAAAAAAGATGGATTCGGGACCTGACAATCAAAAAAATAAAATAAAAATAGCATGCGGTTGATCGATTCGCGACCAAGGAAGAATCGGCAACGTTGATGTTGGAGGAGGGGGAGCGACGACCTGATATGTGACCACAATAACAGTGACAAGCGGTTGATGGAGGGGAATCGCGACCTGGAGCATCGCGATTTGGTTCAATGTCGACAGTAGGGCGTGAAGGGCGATCACGTTCGTTGATTGCTAGCGGCTCGATGGAGGAACGTCGGTCATTGGAAGTAAGTGCAACGTCCTCTAGGCTAGGTTGTGTTCGGTGTTGAGATGGTGGGCTTGACCGTGCGATGTGTGATGAAGATGCTGGCAGCGACGAAGTGTGCGACGACAGTATTGTGCTTAGGTTGAGTGTAATCATATCACTTAAGGCGAGTTGAACCTCACAACCATATCTATAGTGTGCTTAGGTTGAGTGTAATCATATCACTTGCATCTTTTCAAATCTCGGCCATTTCGGTCGAGATCTCGGGGAGAAGTCTAGCGAAACGAAACACAATATTTCGATGAAAATATCGTTTTCCATATAACGGCCGAGATCTCGTTATCTCGGACGATATATCGACCAAGATCAAATTTCGATATATCGGCCGATATTAAGATTTTTTTTAACAACTTTTAATTTTGATGAAAAATAAAATTATGTGATAGATAATAGTATAATTAATATTTATATATGCATGTAACCAGTCGAAATAGGATTTTTGACATCAATAAAAACAATGGCGCAAGTCAAATCATCTTCGGATGCACATAATTCAAGATATGATCGGGTACACCAAAACTAATTTCTTGATTCATACACATTGTCCAACTACATCCCGATATAAGGAGATCACTTGAAATATTTTGAGGGGAACTGGTATATATTTCGATGAGATTCAAAAATTCAACTTTGAGGCCAAAATTTTGCGAGCCATAACTATCTTATTGCTATATTTCTATCGTATTTGCCATTTGACAAGAGAACTTTATTGCAGAATGAAAATTTATTTATAGAGAAAGAGAAGAAAAAAGAATTCAAATTTTGATATCATTTAAGAGAATAAATCCCTCACTTTATCCCTCTTATCCATGAATGGATGTTATTTTCCTATCATACTTTAATATGATAAATATTATTATTGTCTGATTGATTTTAAAACTGGAAGATGAGCAGATTCAATTAGGTAGAGATTTGATTGTGATTTCATGTTGGTTTGATTTGTTACAGATTTAAGAAAAATTACTGTAAGTAATTTTATTGAAGTGGGTAGAAGTTCAAACTATAAAAAATCAATTTTATGTGTTTAATTTGATTTTGGATCATGAAATGATTCAGATCAATTATACATGGAATTGGATGATTTAGAGTAAAAATAACGAAATAACAAATAAAGTGAAAATTATTATTTTTAAGGTAGTAATTATAAATATTATTATACATGCAAATTAATTTTAGAGTATTATATACCCCGAGATATTCTCGAAATGAACTTTACGATCCATGATGTAAATCCGAAATGGACACCCAAGATGCACGCATCTCGTTCGTGATCTTCCCCGGTACGAGATAAGGTCTCTAGAATTTCCGAGACGAAACATGACCGAAATCTTAGATTTAAAACTTTGATCACTTTATAGTATTATGCGATGACAATATCCACCCTGGCGGCCTGATCATGGGGTCGCAGGCCATGCCCCAGTTCCGCGACAACGTTGTTGTATATTATATCGGATGCACATCATAATAGATAGGTAGGTGCCCATAGCCCCTTGTGTCGCTTAGGCCAACAGTTTGTTACCTATAAGGGTAAAGCATGATCGTAATCGAGGCTACGCGTTGACGAGCCATTGATGGATATGAGTCACGATTTTCGTCGATGTAACTAAGACTGTAAGAACAGATCCGACTACAGGCATACGGTAGTAGACCCTAGATTCCTGAAGCGGGTATACGGTCATCAATCTCCCGTCTGGTTTCACTATGTATGGTAGACGAGCGTATATGAGATGAGATTATACCTGAGACCGTGTCTAGAATATGGTCAACCCCGTATTTTTTTTGCCAGACGGTGTACTTATTTTTGATTATATTTTGGCATTGTTATGAGTTTGCTCAAATCTTTCTTATTGATTTTAGTGATTTGATGATGGTATTTCATAATATGAGAACGAGAGACACTTTAGGCATTGCTTTGTCATTGTCTGACTTTACTTGAGGATATTCATTATTGTTGATTTTATTTTTTATTATGATGTTTTATTGTGTGAATGATTCACCCATTGGATATAGTGTTCTTGATTTCTATTGAATTGTTTTATATGGATGATGACATTTTACTGGGTTTTGTGGTATTCTATGTATATGATATATGGAATTGTTTAAGATAATAATAATAATATTATTATTATTGTACCCAATATATACAAGTCCACATGTTTATTGACCTTGGATTTAGATATAATCGGACCTGTTTATTATTTATATAATACTCGGGTTAGTCTGAGACATTTCAGGTGCATGAACGACTCGACCAGCTTGTATTTTAGTGGGCATAGAGGAGACAAATTGTTGTCTTTAAAAATGGCGCCAACATCTAAACAGTATGAAAGCACCACAAATCCAATAACCAACTCCCAACAAAATGAAATAAAGAATAAGTATTAAAACAGGAAGATATGAACACATAAAGTTTTATAGTGGTTCGGCGTACTTCAGCCTATGTCCACTTCAAATGTTTTTCCTTTTATTTATACTGTTGATTACAGTTACAATGATTTGAATCCGAATAATAAAAATGTCAGAGTGTAGTGTAGGTAAGAGAGCCAAAAAGAAGATCCCTTTCCCTCAGCCAATGATCTTGTATTTATAGGAGAAGAGTAGCAAATATCCAGTTGAAAATCCGCGTGCAGAGGCCGAAGACCAAGATGAATCCCTCCAGAAAAAATAAGGCCCATCCGGGCCTTTCAGAGGGATCGGCATCGACCCCTATAGGGGGATCGGCACTGATCCCCAATCCTCGAGCATTGGGGTCGGCGACCCCTATGGTTGGTCCCCTTCCAGGTTAGCTCCATGTTTCCTGAGTTGTTATGCGATGTTGCCTAGATGAATTTGAAGATATCGATCGATATCCGTTGAGTTGAGCTGCCGAGTTAAGTGACCATAATCATAGTGATTTGATCTGGTCCCCTGCCTAGGGTATGGGATACGTACCGATCCCTTTCCTAGAGGAAGTACAAATCCATACTTAGCAAATTCTGGGATGTCATTCGTTTGAATCCGCTTGATTATCATTCATATTCTTGGTTATACCTGATTTCCAAACCTAATAATCACCCCTTCAGGCTTCCTGCCTTGTTGATTACGAAATTCGTTTAGTTAAATCCGTCCATATACTGCCTAGTCAAAAAGCGGATTAATACCTACCCCCCAAAACATGCCTTGTGATAGGAAGGTGTGTTTTGAATTACCATAAGTCTGAAATCCATAATCCATCGATAGCCAAATCCATGATCTCATAGAATCATTTGCCGATACCAAGGTCTCGCCGAACCAACAGTCTGGTTCATAGTCTCTCTGGACAAATAGTTGGGTTCATGGCCTCATTGGGCCGATTCGTGGTCTCTCCGGACCCTTACTAAGTTCAATCCAAACTTAACGATGAGTACGCCAATCCTGTCGCTCTCCGACGAAGTGGCCTACCTCTTGCATTCCGGCCCCGACACTCTGGCGGGACATATAGCGATGTAAATATGAATCATGGCCTCTTCGAGCTGACCATGGTCTCTCCGGACCCTTACTGGACCCCACTCACTCTCCGACGAGGAGGGCTTACAATAAGCAGACTGATCCTGTTGCTCTCCGATGAAGTGACCTACCTTTTGCACTCCGGTTCTGTCTTTCCAGTCGGAACGTAACGCGATCTATGGAGTTTTATTCTCTGACCTCGATTCTCCTGTCGAGGACTTAATCCATGATGTACAAGTTCATCCTATCGCTCTCCGAAGAAGGGACTCACACCCTCGTCCCACATGTTTCATTCATTACTTTAATGCAAATTTGAGTGTTCTAAAATCCATTTATTAAATTATTAAATTTAAGTTCTTATAAGCAGAAAACCAAAAACAAGAAAAACAAAATATTGCCTGTTCGGGCAGGACGGTCTGTCATCATCTCAGAGCATGTCTAGGGACCGACCTCAGTCTCATACATGTGTAAGTGACATAGCTGTTTTATTGTGAAGTTTTATTTATTTAGATCATGCCGTCCCGATCAAGAGATGATAATTAGTGACCTCGATCCAAGGACATTTCCATTTGATGCAGACGGTGGCCGCTCCCGTTCCAACGTGCAACCCGGGCCCTTATATATTGTGGCAGCTGATTATTTCTCACCTGTTCCTTAACTATATTCTTTAAATGCCTGCAGTCTTTTGTACTTGCCCATCCAGCTCATGTAATAAGCACTATTTCCCTGATGTTCGGTCACATTTTGTGGGTTCTTTTCTTTCCGGTCTCTGGTATGGAAGGCATCCTCGAGTATCCAAATAAACCCTCTTTAAAATCTCGTTTAAATCTGTATAAGAAGAGAATTTTAATTCTATCGTTTGCCGCTTCGATCCGTCAAAGCCATCATCCACCTTCCGCTTTTCTTTGTCCTTGCCTGAACCTTCTCTAGACGGTCCTCCGTCTGTTACTGCATTAACCTCTTCTTCTTTATTAGCCTTAGCATCTTCCTGTCCCAGGAACCTCTCGGCCTCATGATAAAATTCCCCAAGATCCATCCGAGGATTCCGTTCCAGTGCCACCTTAAAATCCGTGTTATCAACTATCCTTGATGTTGCGTCATCAAAACCATTGATGGATAAAGTCGATCCACCGAAGCAACTGCCGCATTAAACCTTGTTAAGAAATTCCTGAGGGATTCCCCAGCCCTTTGCTTCATCGTTGTCAACGTCGTCATGTTTTTGTGTCGTGATGTGGACCCGAAATTGCCTCATGAACTTATCTACCAACTCCGTCCAAGTACTAATGGAACTGTTCTCCAATTGCCTAAACCATAGTGCAACTATATCTGCTAAGTACAAGGGGAAACATTGCGCCATCACTTCCTCTAATGCTCCAGCACTTCTATATGCCTCGTAATCTTTATCAGATGAACAATAGGATCCGTTTTTCGGTCATATATTTCCAGTGTTCGTAACTTAAACTCCATTGGATTCCTAGCATGCCTGATATTATGAGTGAATGAACTCCTATTCACATCTTCCAAGTCTCTGTTCACCAATCCTCCTCTCATAGCTCGTCTGATCATCTCTGCAAACCTGTCACTGTCATTCAAAGGTAGCCTCCAATCCATATTACCAACCTACCCCCCGACTCCGTAAGGGTACTTCGGAACATACTCATCCGAACGTGCATCCGTATTCCGAACCGCATCAACCCGCATAGCACTGACCACTAGCCTACCGACATCTGAGCCGAGCCGACCTGGGGGCATGCCTCCAAGCATTGGGGGTTCGGTATCGACCCCTATGAGGGGATCGACGTCGATCCCCTGATGTTGGCCGGGGGCTGCCCCCGGCTGCAGCGCTGCGATCTCCTGCCCGTTGGCTCCATTCTCATGCTCCCAATTCTGATTTCTAGCAGCTCCCACTGCTCCATCTCCCTGATCCAAATTGTCAGTAGCTCCTGCCGCTCATAATCCTTGGTTTTGTGTTCTAGCAGCTCCCGTAGCTCCAGCTTGTTCAATTTGGCTGAGAAAATTCTAAATCATCTCATTTTGCCTCTTCATCATCCGCTCATGCATTGCCTTCATCATAGTCTTCATCTCGCTTCTAGTGATGTAGACGGAGGATTGATTAGCTCCAGCTTCTGAGGAAGTCTTTTGACTTCCCCCATGGTGACTTCTATCTGCCGATGGTCTCCTTGTTGATTGCCTAGCCATTGATTCCAAAATCCAATTATCCAAGCTTCCAAATCCACGGGTGTAAGTACCTTCAGTGAAAGCACCAAATGTTGACGTCAAAAATGGCGCTAACACCCAAACAGTATGAAAGCACCACAAATCTAATAACCAACTCCCAACAGAATGAAGTAGAGAATAAAATATGAAGAATAAAAAATTAAAACAGTAAGATATGAACACAGAAAGTTTTATACTGATTCGACGTACTCCGGTCTACATCCACTTCAAAGGTTTTTCTTTTAATTTATACTGTTAAATACAGTTATAATGATTTGAATCCGAATAATAAAAATGATAGGTTGTAGTGTAGGTAAGAGAGCCAAAGAGAAGATCCCTTTCCCTCAGCCAATGATCTTGTATTTATAGGAGAAGACGTGCAAATATCTAGCTGAAAATTTGCATGCAAAGGCCCAAGACCAAGACGGACCTGTCCAAAAAAAACGAGGCCCACCGCCCTTTCTGAGGATCGACACCAACCCTTATAAGGGGATCGACACCAATCCCAATACTCGAACATTGGGGTCGGCGACCCCTATGGTGGGTCCCCTTCCAGGCTAGCTCTGTGTTTCCTGAGTTGTTCTGCGATGTTGCCTAAATGAAATTTAAAGATATCGATGGATTTCCGTTGAGTTGAGCTGCCGAGTTAAGTGTTCATAATCATAGTGATCTGATCTGATCCCTTGCCTAGGGTAAGAGATAGGTACCAATCCCCTACCTAAGGGAAGTACCAATCCATACTTAACCAATTCTGGGCTGTCATTTGTCTGAATCCGCTTTACTATCATCCACAATCTTGGTTATACCGATTTCCGAACTTAATAATCACCCCTCCGGGCTTCTGCCTTGGTGATTACGAAATTCGTTTAGTTAAATCCGTCCGCAAACTGCCTGGTCAAAAGGCGGGTTAACACATATATTAGGATGATCATATGATATTTATATGACATTGATTCATTGTATATTTTGATATTGAGATGGATGTTAATTATTTATTATAATACATTGATATAGTTGACATTTGTAATGAGTTGTATTATATATATTATATGTTATCGCTGCAATTGACTCTGTGTTTTCTGTAATTCACTGCATATTATGTATTGTTCTGTCCTGCAAGTACACGTATTTATTACTTTGTATCAATACTGTATACGTATAGATGTATTATTTATTTGATTTTTTTAATACGTACCAGTGTTAGTCCGAGGTAACATTCACGTGTGTACCCCATATAGCTGCATTCTCCGCATTATCCGATAGTATTACTTTACAATACTCTTGGATAGTATGAGTATAGAAGTGAGGTATTACAAAATGATATCAAAGCAAGGTTCAGAAAAATACAGAGTATAAAAGACACGAGTCTTAGCCTTAGATGAGACTTAGAGTCCTTGTCTCCGTGGGTATGTTAGATTTTTATTCCTACTTAAATGATAGTAGGAATATATGATGATTACTGGGGTAATCATCTAGAGAAGTATTTGTTATTTTTTTTACTATATATATATATATATTATATTCCTTATTTCTACCTCTTATGTGTATGTTTGTTTTCATATGAAGCAGAAGTTGTTGAGGGAGGTAGTGAAGTGGGGAGTAGATAGCCAGACGAGTAGTGTCGGTATCGATGATGTTGAACAAACCTCTGTGTAGTTTGAATATGAATGAAGTGATCTAATAGTGATCAGAGTCACACAACGGAAATTGATAGATAGTTTTCTGCTGAAGGCGTTTGTTTGAAAAATATATGTATTGTTGAATTGGTACTGTTGATTTTATGGATGAATGACGTGCGATGGTTTTCATTGTTATTGATGATAGATGAATTGGATGTATATACAAGTTTTGAAAATAAATATTTTCACACAAGCAAGATAATGATTTAATAAATATGAATTTGATTTTTGCAAAGTGATTTAAAATGTTTTAATATTTTATTTTGATGTTAATTTGTCGGTTGAGTGCTTTAAGAATTCCGATCGATGCGTTTGGCCAATGTTGTAGATAGGGATTTCTAAATACTAGGACGAAACATTTGGACAAAATGTTTTAAAATTTTATTTTTAAAGATGTTTGAGATTTTGAGAATAAGAATGTTCTCAAAGAATACCGTGTTTGGAGAAAATAAGCATAATATTTTGAAGGATAAATTTTCGAAGTAGGCTAGTTTTCGAAACAATTTCGCGATTGGTGCTGGTTTTTTAAACTTATTATCAAACAAGGCCAGTTTCTGCTCAGTCAGCGTCCAACTCAGCAATTTTGTAATTGTCCAGTCTTAGGCGCAACTATGAGTTGCGCCTATAATTTTTATTTTTAAATTGGCGCAACTCTTAGTTGCACCAAGTCAAATAATAGAAGTTACATTTTTGGCGCAACTATGAGTTGCGCAACTTGTTTTCTTACAGGAGCAACGCATAGTTGTGCCTAAACAATTCTGTCATATAAAGACAGCAGCAACCCATACCCACACAAGTTGATGCTGCCTTGTTTTTTGGTTGTAATGTTTATTTATTGTTTGATGTATTACTTTGTTACTGTTCCACGTTATGTACTTGGATATAATGTACAAAGGCCGCGTATAAAATAAATCAAAGTTACAGAACATAGCAACTGACATATATATTAGACCGAAGATAACTTGTAATAGCAAAGTGGCTTACAGAATTGAAATATAAGTTATACAGTACACGAACGACATAAGTAGTAAAAACAATCAAATTAGTTATTGCTTCCCGCACGTTATTTTCTTATGACCCAAGTTACCGCATTATCCACATTTGTCCTGTCTTTTGTCCCCCATTTTGTCCACGACTCCTCTAATTCTTGTGGATCTGGGTTTTCCTGTATTTCAACGTATTGGTGGCGGGTGTATAGTTGGGCCTTCATGTACATCCCAATATCTACTGTCGGGCACAGGATGAAAAACCGGAGAATAACTATGTTTATAACTGTTTGCTGTAAACCAGGATGAAATAAGATCATGGTGAGCTATGTTTGCTCATCTTCTACATCGTGCACATGCAACCAAAACATGAGAACATGAAAAATGGGCAAGAATAGGAATATTGCATGAACAACTGCAGTTGTCATTGGCAATATTTATTGTGTAGTTATATGCATTTGTGTCTGTTACTTGCCACTCCGTCAAGCTGAACCTGTTAATGCTCATATTGCATGCTTCTGCTACATATTTTTCCATCATTTTTTCGTAAGTTGGCGTGAGCTCAGCTGTGTACTCCAGTCCATCAGTATGTTTTTTATAGAAGTAGCTATTAAGACGACGAAAGGGCCGTGCTACTAATGTCTTTACCGGTAACGATCTTGCACCTTTTAGATCTCCATTGAAACTCTCTGAAGCATTCGTAGTCATCATACAAAAACATTCACCATTGTCCTTGTAAAGAGCCCACTGTTCATCCTTATTTTTGAGACTTCTGACAATCCATCTGTCAGCAGCCGGACTTATATTTTTTAGTTGCTCTCTTAGTTCTTTGTATGTTACATCGTCTCTTGCTTCAGCACAATCATGGAATGAGTTTTGCAAAATCTTACTACCAAAACCAGCCTTTTTGAAGTTTGCTTTCAAATGACGAAGGCAGAAGCGATGATGATGCGGTCTTCTCCATTTCTCTTGCAAGGCGGTTGGAATTCCTTTCATTCTATCAAAAATTAATGTAATGCATCTTGCATTTAAAGATGGAATTAAGTGTCCCATGCATGAAAAAACCATCTCCAAGTCTCCGCTAATTCGGTTCATACAATAGCAAATGCCAAAGGAAAAAGAGAGTTATTTGCATAAACTCTTGTAACCACAAACAACGTACCTTGATTATTACCATAAAGATGTGTTCCATCAACAGAAAGAACAAGATGACAATGCTTGAAATCTTCAATGCTCGGTCCAAATGCCCAGAAAGCCCCCAAAAATTGAATGTCTTCTGTATATACATGATAAACAGTGACTGGATTGCATCTCTGTATTGCACGAAGAAACTGTGACAAGTCATTGTATGAAGTTCCCAATCGCCAAATATTTTAGACATGATTTTGCTTAATCTTTTCCAAGCTCTCATGTAGCTTATTTGAATTTTGTACGTATTTTCCATAAGCTCTTGGACAGATTTTGCAGTGTAACTTGGGTTCGATCGAACATGTGGAAGGAATTTGGTACTGATGAATTTGACTGTTGCTTGTTTGTGGTTCGAGTTGATGATTGGATTTGAGCATATGTGATCACCACCATTTTTATCACCCACCATCCAACATGATCTCTTTTAGAAACAATAGCATGAAGCCGCCATAAATAATTAGCATCAATATCACATATAGCAGTGAACTCTCTAGTACGAGACTTTATGTTTGTAAATGAAACTGAACATTTTATCGAACATTCACTTATATGTTCAATTAAAGATTCCTTTGAATTAAAAATCATACCGACTCGAGGGTCTTTCTCCACACATTCCAGTCCAAACATTTTACCAGTAAATTGAACTTCTTGCATAATAAATTTTTCATGATTGTGTCATTGCATTGGTCATTCTCTAACGGTTCTTCCATCTCGATATGCTCGTCAATGTCATCAACTTTCTCTGAAATATCATCTAAATGAGCATCATTGTTAACATTCATAGCGTCTATCCATGTCTCATCTTCGTCAAGTGAAGCAGCAATTTCCATGCTATCCAAATGTTAAATTTCATTATCAGCATTTCCACCCTCCATCTCTTCAGTTTCAGCATCTTCATCTTCAATTTCTTGCAAGTATTCATTTGAATTCGAAGTTGGAATTGACTGTGGAGGATACAACATGAAACCATATCCAGGTGACTGCGATGGATATGGCATGATGCTGTAGCCGGATGTCTGTGTATACAACCTGTAGACAAACATACGAGTGTTAACTACATAAAACATGAATGAAACATACATACATCACATGAAACTATACCCGGCTGTTTGTGCGTAAATGTTCGGTGGCTGGTAGGAGTAGTATGGATAATACATCTGACTTTGCTCGGTAGTATTACTTGGTTCTGGTTGACTTGCATAATCAAAGATATGAGCTTGCTGTTTAGATGTTTGTACCACCCCTGTCTTCTTAACATACAACTCGATTACTTTCATCTCCACGCAAAATATAGAATCGACGTCGACATCATCGTTCACCTCAATAGCAATCGGACCATCATCCGTTATCCATTTACTTACCAACGAGATGTCGAATTCAGTAGAATCAATCTTTATAGCTTTTTAAATTGCCATTTTTAACTTAAGAAAATTACAACCCTTCCTCACTTTAGATCCTTTATGTTTTCCGCCAACATAGGTTGGCTTGCTATTTTCGTCGATGATTAAATCGTCATAGTGACAAATAGTCGGCACGGTAGTCATAAATCTAGAAAATTTCAAGAAACTGAATTTCAATAATAGATCTAACAAAATTAGCAGAGAAGGGCCTCAAAACTTTACCTCAACTATAGTGAAAGTGAAATCTTGTATTGATCTTTGTCGATTTAAACGAATTTGAGTGGATTTGCTATATTTTTAGCTGAGTTGTAGTAAGAGCAATGGAGTTTTGGATTTCTAAAATATGATGGGTTTGAGGAGTTCTGTTTAAGTGAAGAGGAGTAAAGGGGTTATAAGCTGCTGTTGGGCCAGTAGAAGAAGCTCGTGAATACATGGGCAACTTTGAGTTGCACCCATAATGAAACAGGTTAGCGCAACTTTGAGATGCACATTTCTTGGATATAATGGAGCGCAAATCAAAGTTGCGCACCTTATTGGCGCAACTTTCAGTTACGCTTGTAACTATTGCCAAACAGCAGCTAGAATTCAACTATATATACGAAAATAACAAATTGCAAAACCACGAACCTATTAAACAATGTACATATCTTGATCGTACATTAACAAAGTTCATCTTCAAATTTGAATACAAGTTCAAAACAACATAGGACAACTTCAAATGAAAGCAACCAACCTACAAACCATCATAACACCTAATTTCTTAAGTTTTTAATTGCGCGTGGTGTTCTTTGTGTTTGAGTCGGAGGCGGTTGAGATGGTCCAGCTTCAACTATGTCATGCCCCAGCTGACTGCCTTGTGAAGAACCACCCACGTCTCTAAAACATCTTCTTTGGTATGTACGAGCAAAAGCCTGGGACGGACAAGACATACATGGCGGTGGTCGTTCAAACTTATATCTAACAAGAAGCGACTTGATAATTTCTTTGATGTTCAAACACTTACATTTTACTCAATCTTCATCTGTAGGATCTGTGAGATCATCATCAACTTCATTTGAAATGAGGTACAACCCTTGAACCTAAAACAAAAGAAGTATTAGCGCAAGTAAGTAAAGCTAGTTGAAGGAGTTAAGATATGAAAACTTATAAACACATACCAAGTCACGTTCCACTGGTCCCCGTGGAGCATATCTAGGTAGAGCTGTTATGGTAACGGTAATTTTACCATTACCAGTCAATCGGTTACCATTTTAAAGTAAAGTCGGTATACCAGTATAATCGATATGGTAACGGTAAATTTAACATTTTCTACGGTAAAACATCGGTAATATTTTTTCAAAACCAACAGTAACGGTAATTTACCAGTCCGTTCATAATACATTGATATTCATGTAAGATGTTGTATTACGGGCATTTAGAAGCAAGAAAATAGCTCAATTTATTTCAGTAATTCTACTCAAATGATGATAGATAAACTTCTTTTCTATGTTCTTTATTAAGTGACCCAATGGGATATATAATGAAGCATCGTTTCGTGTAAAAATATATCAACTTATTATCTTTCTAGACAAATGATAATTTACCATTACCAATGTAACGGTTACCAGTTTATCGGCATATCAGTCATCGGTATATCAGTCAATCGGTAACGGTAAACAATTTTAGTTACCGGTAAAAACGGTACGGTAACGGTATTTACAAAATGGTAACGGTAACCGTTACCATAACAGCCCTATATCTAGACAACCTAGTAGACGAATCTTTAAGAACAAATCATCGCATTATATGTCAGTACCAACTGTAGTATTGTTTGATGGTGATTCTTGGTATGCGTTCAACTTGAACATGATCCAACGTATGATCCCATCTTGCTACGTACGTGTTATACAAATCTCTGTTCCAACCGTGTGAGAAAATTTGCTTGGCTGCATCTGATATATGCTGATGAATGCTAAATTGTCTCATCATTCTGTCCGAGTAGTGCATGACCACACTTTGCAAGCAAATGATCGGGGTTCTTGAATACCAAGTCTGTTCTTCATCCAAACAAATTGACGGTAAATCATGTACAATCTCAGCTGTTTATGGCGTCCAATCAACATTATGCTGCTCCATAACATCGAGCTCATCGCGGTAGAATGTGGAATGACGGACTAGATTATCTCTTCAACGTCTATCTTCAGTCCATTTACAATCAAGAACAAAATCATGTGTGAATACCGTACTAAAACATAAAGTTTTCAATAGAAATTACTAGCGGTTTTTACCTGGCTCCGTAAGGTAATTCAGGGACGACATTGGCACGAACATTTGAACAACCAATCGAAATATGCGTCTGACCATACCTGCACATTATCAGTGTTAAAAAGGTCTTTCAAAATATTAGTAAACTTATAAGTCAAAATTGACATACCTACAAAAGGATTAGGCAACCTGCTAATCCGTTCGACTTTCTTAGTGCCATATTATCCAACTCCTTATATAATGCGTATAAAACCGCGCTACCTCACGAATAATCAAAAATAGTAGCAAAGTCCTGTAGCACGTACAACCATTTTACACTTACTCGACCCTTCGAATGGTTTGAAAAAAGACGGGATGCTATATGAAGTAATATAACAGCCCATGTGAACTGTTCTAGTTCCTCGACAGATGAATCGACGGTAATCTTCCGACCAACTATAAAGTCATTTATCAATTTGACTTTCAACTCTCTTCTATTAAACACGGCTTCTTAGGGTGAAATTTCACCAAACAAACGGTGAAAAACATCATCGACGTCCACGTTACCACCGTAATTCAGAACAGCGCCTTCTATAGAAAGGCCGAGCAAAATAGTAACATCTAGCAAAGTAGTTGTCATTTCCCAATGAAAAAATGAAAGGTGCAAGTCTCGGGTCTCCATATATCGCATAATGATATACTTTATTTGCATGAAATACCAGAAGCTCGCTTGATTAAGTAATTGTTGAACTCGGTGATCATCAACCATCTTCATCGAATCTTCGAAACTCTGCGAATAATCCAAACAGTCTACGGGTTTTACACTCTACAAAACAAATAATTATAACGTATAGTTAATTCAAAATGCTAAAAATCTTAATTTACTATATTTACAAAATTAACAATATTACCCTCATTAAATCTTCAAAATTTGTGCGGTGATTATCCTACAAATATAACACGGCACCATTAACGGATCCGCTTTCCGGTTCTGCAAAGTTCATGCAACAAAAATCCAAAATTTTAACATTATTTACAATAAATGATTGATTCAACTCTATGAATTAGATCACTAACACCTAGAACATGCTAATTGACAATATTTCTAGCAAATATAAACAAATAATACACAAATTAGAAATTAATAAAAAAATAGGCCGTAGAGATTACCAAAATCGTATTGTGTTGAAGAAGATCCCGCTTCCATTATTATAGATTTGTTCTAATCGAAGATTGGTGAAGAAATTTGTAAAATTTGAGAAAAATTGATGGAAAAAACCAAGAATTAGGGCTTGTGAATGTTGGGTTCGTGCTTGGGAAGGAGGGGAGTAAGTTGGTGAAAGTGATATGGTGTGGGGGGTAAGGGTTGATGCTGCCTTTGTATGGCAACAATAACATGTGCAGGCGCAACTACGAGTTCCTTTGTAGGGCAGCAATAACATATGCAGGCGTAACAACAAGTTACTGCTGTACTAAAAAATAAATGGCGCATCTCTTAGATGCGCAAAATATAAAATTAAATATTTTGCGCAATTAAGAGATGCGCCGATACGAAATTATAAAATATGGGTGCAACTATGAGTTGCGTCTGTAAGAAAACAAGATGCGCAACTTATAGTTGCGCCAAAAAAGCATAACTTCTATTATTTGATTTGGCACAACTAAGATTTGCGCCAATTAAAAAATAAAATTATAGGCACAACTAAGAGTTGCGTCTAAGACGGGCAGTTACAAAACTGCCGAGTTGGACGCTGATTGGGCAGAAACTGGTTTTGTTTGATAATAAGTTCAAAACCAGCGCCAATCCCGAAATTGTTTCGAGAACTAGCATACTTTGAAAATTAATCATATTCTGAAAGATAGCAATGATTTGAGAAATATTAAAAAACAATAAATAAAAAGAATGAAAACCTATGAATGGATGCTGATTAAGTCACAACTAACATATACAACAAATTAAGTATATCTATGGAAAATGAAACCTGAAATAAAGCCTGTGTGTTAATTTCTCAACTGATCTTGCAAACTGAATCTTTTCATTCGATCGTTAATTTCAGGAAATGAATCATTCTTTCATATAACATATAGGATTTCACCTTCTTCAAGTGCTTTTCTTCTTAAAGTGCAGTTTAATTTTTAGGTAATATCTAACTCCCTAACTCAATGTACATATGCTACTGATGCTATTTAATACTAGTCTGATGGTTTTGCAAATCCTTGAAAGATTAGAAATGAATGTTTGCGTTATTTTTATAATGATGTTATGATTTTTATTCTGGATTATCATAACGCATTTGCATGACAATAGTGATTATTCATTACTAAAAAATAAATGTTACATTGTAAACTGCTTGTGTAAACTGCTCTAGCTAGCATATTAATAGCTCTGCCACTGTTACATGCTGATGAACAAGATCTCCTAGATGCTGCTTCAAGTCATTGGCTGCAAATCTTTTCCAGCATGTGTGGTTTTATTAACTTGACATCTACATCTTTGATGTAACCATCAGTTTTTGGTTGAAAATTTCTTTGTAGCATTCAACTGCTAGTAATGCAACTTGATTACAACTCATTATCTAATATTGGCAATTGATTCATATTCTAAACAGATTTCTTATCATGCATTAAAATGAGGATCCAGTAACATGGATGTTCTTTGTTACAATGGAAACTAGTTTATCCTTTACATTTTACTCTCTACATAGTTATAACTCATTCATTTGATGGTCGATACCAGTGGCATGTTAATATCATTTATTATATTTTGTAAATATTTGAAGGTGCTTGCAAAAGTTGAAGCTCCATATGCATTGGCTCAACTAAAAAGACCCTCTCCCTGAAATAACTTTCCCTGTTCATTTTGATGAGGAAGGGAGTGTAGTTTAAAAATAGGAATCAGCACTTAGTCGAAGAAAAAAAGAAAAAAGAAGAAGAAGAGAAAGTAAGCTTTTCAACAATGAAGTAACAATGGGAAAAATGATGAGATAAAGTAGTAGAGTTAGAAAAAGAAAGTAGTTTATGTCTTTGTCGAAGAAATGAAAGTTGTAAATGATCACTTTAATTTGTTCTACTTTCACTATCATAACTTTCGATTTTGTGAATGAATTTTAATGAATCTTCTTTTGTTTGGAAGATATGTTAATATAGAATTACTTTCGTCTTTGTTGCTTTTCAAAATTTTGGAGTTTACTAATATTTAAAAAAAAAAAAATTGTTGCTGTCTTTAAATGAAAGAGTGCAAAAAATGAGCTGAACTAATTTACTCGTAACTTTTGAAAAGTTTGTACGAGTTTGATGATTTTTCCCATTACGGAAAGCTTAAAACATAAGCTGCAACTTTTATTTGAAGTGTTGCGTGAAATTTTGATGTTTTCAAGGCTAAAAAATGCACTTTTATAAAGTGAGCCTGCGTATTTCGTGCATTTCCAGAATTTGATACTTGTAGAAAAACTCTCATAATTTGAGTTATACTCAACATTTTTATGATCCATAAGTTGTTTTGAAAAGCTAACACACTATATAATAATTCACTCTCTGATTTCGCCGTCTAATTTTGTGTTTTAGACCTTTAAAAGTTTGTCTCAAGTCACTTAAACCAAGACATCAAGTTGTTTATATATGTTAAATGAAAGTATACTTATTTTATCTCTTTTTATATGCGACTAATGTTTATATTGAGTTAAGAATAGGTGATCAAGAGGCTATTTGGACTTATTGGCGTCGTCGACTCACTTTTGCTCGCTTAATAATAAGCGAATTTGCTTAAAATGCTAATATAAAGGTACGTTTTACGTTATAGCGAGATATATAGTGATATTATATTGTGTTCCCATGTTTCGGGATGGCCCGCATTGGGATGCCTCTTCGAAGATGTATATTATGTAAAATTATATTGTGTTTTGATTTTTCGGAATGCTCTCGATATAAAGAAGACTCTTTCGAAACTTTTTGGAAAATCCGACAGTTAGAATTTTTTTTCAAAATATATCGTATGTGAAGAATATAAAGTCGTTAATTGAATCTATTCTAAACAATTGCATACGATAAGAGATTTGAAATTAGAGCCACATAGAGGATTTAGCAGTTGAATTTGATAGAAGATTGTTTTTACGAAAGAAGTCAGGATAAGAGTTGTTTGACGTCTCCTTATAAGAAATTGCGAGGATACAATTTTATTAAGTGAGGAAGTCTGTAATAACCTTCCTTTCTACGTCGTACAAATAAATAAATTTAATTAAAATAAAACGGTTCAAATTCGATATTTGATGATTTATATTTTAATAATAAAATTTTAGTTAATAAAATTCTATTTAATATAAGATTCTGATTTAATAAATTGAATTATATTCTTTTCAAATAATAAATTGAAATTTGAATAATTTTTTTTAATTGAATACAAAATATGTTTTTATAGTATAAGTAAATGGTTGTGATTAAAATAATGGAGAATTAATAAGCAGACGTCAAATTGATTAAAATTATCTTATCACCGAAATATAATTTGTAGAATGGAATGTAAATTAATTTAAATTAAACTGAAATTTAATTACAAATACATTAAAAAAGTAAAAAAAAAGAATAAAATTAATTAAATTGAAAGAGCCTTATATGAAGCCCAAGCCCACCTTATTCCCTAGAATTCTCCCCTTCCTTCGTATACTTGCCTGAACCCTCTGCTTATCAGAATTTATACTCGAAGCCCTAATTTTAAAAAAAGTTGGATTCGGGGCTTGACAGTCGAAAATAAAAATAAAAATAAAATATATCACGCTGTCTATCAATTCACGACCAAGGAAGAACTAGTGATGTTGACGTTGGAGCTGTGCAATTAAAGAGCTTAGCGGTTATGTGCGGCGGAGGTGAAAGAAGTTATAGCGGGGATAAATCAGAGATATACCAGAAAATAGCCGAGGTGCAAAAAGCTGCATTGGACATAAAATCAAATATTTAAAGTTAATTTATTCTCATTCTTACATCACTTGTGTACGAAAAGAATTATTTTTTAATCTTATATAGCAAAACCGAATAATATCATGACTTATGATTTAGTGACTACAATAGATTTCTAACTTAAATTGAACACTTATGCCTTAAATTAGGTCTTTACCTAACTTTTTTGTTTTGTTTGAAAGAAAACTAGACTAACCAACCTTTTATTATTAATGTTGCTAAAGCGGGTACTAATAAGCCTTGATTTAGCGGGTGTAGCGGAAAATAGCGGGGCTTAAAATGGACTTACTATTTAATAGTGCTAAACTAAAATAGCATAGCAGCCGAAGAGCGCTATGCGCTATAACGGGGATTTTGCGGGGTTTTAACTGCACAGCGTTGGAGGAGGGGGAGCGACGACCTGATATAAACGACCACGATAACAGTGACATGTGGCTGATGGAAGGGAATCGCGACCTAAAGCATCGCGATTTGGTTTAATGTCGATGTTACCGCGTGAAGTGTGATTGCGTTCGTTGATTGCTAGCGACTCGATGGAGGAATGTCGGTCAGTGGAAGTATGTGTAACGTCTTCTAGGCCGGGTTGTGTTCAATGTTTAGATGGTGGGTTTGACTGTGCGATGTGTGATGAAGATGTTGGCAACGACAAAGTGTGCGACGACGGTATTGTGCTTAGGTTGAGTGTAATCATATCACTTGAGGTGAGTTGAACCTCACAACTATATCTATATCGTGCTTAGGTTGAGTGTAATCATATCACTTGACGACAGTATCCACCCTGCCGGTCTGATTGTGGAGTCGCGTCCTAAATTCTCGATACCATTGTTGTACATTATATCGAATGCACATCATAGTAGATGGGTAGTGCCCATAGCCTAAGCAGTCTGTTACCTATAGGGGCAAAGCAAGGTTGTGACGGAGGCTACGCGTTGACGAGACATTGGTGGATATGAGTTACAATTTCTATCGAGGTAACTAAGGTTGTAGGAACAGATCCGATTACAAGCATACGACAGTAGACTCTGAATTCCTAGAGCGGACATACGGTCATCAGTCTCCGTCTGGTTTCGGTATATGTGGTAGATAGGCATATATGAGATGAGATTATACTTGAGACTGTGTTCAGAATATGATCAACCTCATATCCTTCTTAGGAAAATGATCTACTTATTATTGATATATTTGGGCATTGTTATGAGCTAGCTCAAATCTTTCTTGTTGATTCTAGCGATTTGATGATGTTATTTCATAATATGAGATTGAGGGACACTTGGGGAATTGCTTTGTTATTGTCTGACTTTACTTGAGGATATCTCATTATTGTTGATTTCGTTTTCTATTATGATGTTTTATTGTGTGGATGGTTCACCCATTGAATATGTTGTTTTTGATTTCTATTGAATTGTTTTATATGGGTGATGACATTTTATACTGGATTTTGTGGCGTTTTATGTATATGATATATGGAATTGTTCGAGATAACAATAATAATAATATCCAGTATATATAGAGTCCATACGTTTATTGACCTTGGATTTAGACGTAGTTTGATCCGTTTATTATTTATATAATACTCGGGTCAGCCCGAGGCATTTCAGGTGCAGGGATGACTTGACCAACTTGTATTTTAGTGGGCTTAGAGGAGACATATATTAGGATGATTATATGATATTTATACGACATTGATTCATTGTATATTTTGATACCGAGATGTATATTAGTTATATATTATAATATATTGAGATATACTCTTATTGTATTATTGTATTATATATATTATACGTTATCGCTACGATTGACTTTGTGTTCTCCGTAATTCATTGTATATTACGTATTGTTATGTCCTATAGGCACACGTGTCAATATTGTGTACGTATAAATGTGTTATTTATTTGATGTTTTAATACGTATCGATGTTAGTCTGAGGGGATATTCATGTGCGTACCATATATAATCCGATTCTTCGTATTATCCGACAGTATTACTAATATGGGTATAGAGGTGGGGTGTTACAACTTACGTGGATGAAAATGGAGAAATGCAGTTAGACGGTATGATAAGGTAGTTCATGCATTGGATGGAATTTTACATATCATTCGTATACTTGTTGCTAATGGATCTGCATGTGTTCTCCTCTTTTGCAGAGAGCAGCTTAGATCCTTTAGACGATCTACAGGCCTTAGGCCCGAATGGATTAGCCTTTACGGGTTCTGAATTACTATACTTCTTTGAATATATTAAGCTTTTAACGCTAAAATTTATCTAGAGATGGCGTAAGCGAAGGAGAGTTTAATGTTGTTCTACTCAAAGAGTTTGATGCAATAAACAGAGCAAGCAATAATGATAAATTTATCATTTGGTTTAAATCACAATTTTGTAATAACAACTTTAATATTTCCATTACGGTAGGCTTGTCAGTCCCTTGAAGAAGATTATCTTTCACCGATTACATTTGTTTTACAAAAAAGACATCACAAACATCTTTTTCCTTGGAAGTATGGAAGTATTCTAAGCGATAAGAGTGGCAATATACCTCCAAGTTTCTTGTACCATAACTTAAAATATGAAACTTTCATAAGAACCATCTTTTTATTCGTAGTAAAGCAGAGATTATGTGCAGATTTGATTTTTGAAAGAAAAAAAATCTGTCCAAAATAATTTTAGAGGTGTAATTCAAAACATGATTTTGAAGGGCGGATCCAAAGTTTCATATTTAAATAAGTGCTTAAGTTCGTCTTTTTCTTACATTGGATATTGTGTACCCTAGTTCAGACTTTTATTTTGCATCTTAAATATGAAAATCATGACAACTTCCAAGTGATCATGGTATGTTTTGTTCTGTTTTTAAGTATTCCAAACCATATGATTTCATCTTTATTTTCAAGTGTACATCAACTATTTTCAGTTTCATGGTTCACAACAATAGAAGATTCTACACAATCATAATATGACCGCGTCAATTTTCTGTATGGCAAATGTGTCAGTGTATTGATACGAAATCAAATTGCAGAATTATTCAATGATGTTTGGGAAAACAAAAATCATAAACTAATTACGTTCTTATATTATATGTAGTTAATCGTAGCTGTAGGGATGCATGCCTATTCCTACTCATCAATGGATGTAAATTCTAACTGTTCTATGATTGTACAGCAAAAAAAAAAAAAGTTTCTTCCTTTTCTTTTAGTAATGGAGTTTATTTTATTTCAGGATTTGAGTTACATGTTGCTCACGGAAAGTTGTGTTCTATTGGGTATGGAAGTTGGTATTTAGTATAGGTTATCCCTCCTGAACCCTTGATTAACGTTCAGTTTTTAAAACCACAGTACAGTTTGAGTGTTTTGTCATATTCCTATGCCATCTTTATTTATTTGAGAATGGCAGTGAAACTGGTGGCCGAATTTGGTTACAAAGCATATATTACAAAATGGTGAATGGGTGAAGAATTCGATGCTAACAAACGACATGAAAACGTACACATCACAGATTATGTTTATTTTATTACTAGTAAGAAAGTAATACTCAGCTTGTCTTGATGTAATTTACATGTGCCTGCATCCATTATGTGTAACATGTTTTGTCTTATTCCATATTTTGATTAGAAATTTTTTTATTCATATTTTATCATCTTTTTTACATAAATGTTAAATGTTTTTTGAAAAGTTTTATAATAAAATAAAAATAGTAAGGTATGAAACAATGGATTAAAAATCATTTTTTTACATAATTAAAATGATAATGTGATTTGTAACGTTTTAGGCCTTATTTTCACTAAATATTTCTTTTAGTAGTCAAATAAATATATTCTACCACCTTGATAATATCATATAATTATTTTAATAATTATGTGCTGTAAGAACTATAAATGCGTACAAATACATTGATTCTTTGATATTAAACTTCTATTTTTAGGTATTTGACCTCATTCTCTCAAGTAATATTTGAAATTTAATGTACACATCATTAATCTTTTGGTCAAATGTATCAAAACATAAATGTCGATTTCAGAATATATGTAGATGAAAATTTATTTATGAAATTTTATAAAAATATTAATTTCAATTTTTTTTCAGAATACTTGTTTTTATTTAATTGATTGATAAATAATGAAGCCTAAAAAATAATAAATCGGTATATAACTCATTTTTATCAACAAAAATGATAATTTAATTTTTATTTAAATATAAAAATATATGAATCTCATAATAAAAATGCACAGTTATAAATGTAGTAATTTAAATTTACAAGTCATTTATCCTAACAAAATTCATCGGATATTGTATGATTAATTATATTCTTCAAAAACAGTTATAATATTATTTTTCTACAACATACCGTGTGCAACGCACTTATTACACACTAGTGATAAATAAATACAAAAGATATCACCCCTTGCATACATTACCAATTTGTTTAATTATAACTAGTGGTTCTCAAAATTCTAACATGACATTAGGGATGGAACAACTCGTGTGAGCTTTACATCCACATGTGCACTAAAAAGGTTTCAATTGACACATTTCATTTTTGCCTTGAGTGTTTTCCTCTGAAACTAGACTATATTTAATTAATTTTAAGATCATTAGTTTTAATGGTTAATTATTTTAACAAGCTCATATCAAAAATCAAAGAATGCCCTTCTAATTTAATTTGTTCTGCTCCTAATCAATCAGTTATGATTTCTCTATTCTGATTTGTGACCTTTTTAAGCAACTTATCCCACGGACCCATGGGACAGTTATGGCCTGTAATAGATTACTGAGTGAATTAAAGTTACACTTGAGATTTTTATTTGAAGATTAGATTAGAACCACTCTTCCGATCTTCTTTTATTTTATTTTTTTGTCGTTGCACTGGTCAAAATTTACATGCTAACGCCTTCTCTTTTACTTTTTTGGGTGGATCAATGAGTGATGTAAGCGTGAACATTTAAATGTGTTAACAATTAATATTATTATGCCTATCTAAATCCAATAGTAACTCAATCTTATATTCCTAATTTAGCAGCAAAAATTAGCATTACCGACGCTTCATCAGTAAAAATATATACTGAAATTTGTTCATGTTTATGGGTTAATCACATAATTACTTTTTCTCTATGTAACTTCAAATCTTATCTGATTAGTGAACACAATGTTCAAGAATCAGATCGGATGGACGATGGAGGTATATGTGGATGACATGCTTGTGAAATCACGAGTATTTGGATAATCTCTCGGAGATGTTTGAAATCCTTCGAAAGTATGGAATGAAATTGAACTCCTTCAAGTGCTCGTTCGATGTTTCGTCAGGAAAATTTCTCGGATTCGTAGTAAACGCTAGGGGCATCGAGGCCAATCCAGAATAGATCGCTGCATTACGGAATGTCAGAGCCCCATCGATAAAAAAAAGTTGTAGAGTCTAAATGGGAAGATCACAGCATTGAGCCGCTTCATATCTAAAGCGACGGATAAGTTTATACCATTGTTTGATGCATTGAAGAAGGGTAAGAAGAACTTCGAATGGAATCAAGACTGCCATACAACATTTGACGAATTACTTCGAAACATGGAAACACCGTCGGTTCTATTTAAACCGACAGATGGAGAAGATTTGTTCATCTTCTTGGTAGTATCTGCCCATACGCTAAGTGCGGCACTTTTGCGTGAGGAGGATAGGATTCAACGACCCATCTACTACATCAGCAAACGGTTCACCGGAGCTGAACGAAACTACCCGAGGTTAGAAAAGTTAGTGTATGGCTTGTTGATAGCTTCAAGGAAGCTGCGGCCATATTTCCAAGCTCACCCCATCAAGGTGTTGCCAGATCAATCCTTTAAGCAGGTGCTTTACCGACCGAGACTTTAGGATGACTTTTAAAGTGGAATATTGAGTTCAGCCAGTACGATGTTACTTATCATCCCTGAAGAGCAATTAACAGATAGGCGTTGGCTAACTTCATTGCCGACTTCACAATTCGGTATGATGAGGAGGAGGACACAACGATTGTAGCATCACATTGGAAATTGTTTGTTGACGGTGCATCAAACAAATTCTGCTCAGAAGCGGGAGTTGTGCTTGAAACTCCCGAAGAATGGTCAATCTGTTATGCTCTATGGTCAAAATTCCCTTCTACTAACAACGAGGTGGAGTACGATGCTCTATGGTCAAAATCCTCATAGAGATTCACGAAGGCAGTTGCGGTGACCACATCAGGGGGTAAACATTGGCGAAAAAGGCTCTTCGCCATTGTACTTCTGGTCAGCAATAAACCAAGGAGTAGCAAACTATTCCAGACGATGCATTCGATGCCGGAGATTTGTGAAGATTCCTCGAACCCCATCTACAGAACTTACGCAAATGGTCAGCCCATGGCCGTTTGCAATCTAGGAGATTAACCTAATCGGCCTATTACCAATAGCAAAAGGAGGAGCTAAATACGCCATCATTGTCGTTGATTACTTTACAAAATGAGTCGAAGTGGAACCGCTTGTCATGATTACTACTAAAAAAGTGATTAAATTATTAACTAAAATCATTATTTGCAGGTTTGGGGTACCATAGAAAATTATCACGGACAATGGGACTCAATTCGAGAGTGTCAAATTCAAGGACTTCTGTAAGCATTACTGGATCGAGAATAGCTTTTCCACGGTAGTGCGTCCCTAGGCAAACGGGCAAGTGGAGGCAGCGAACAAAATCATCATATCCATCATAAAGAAGAGGTTGACGGAAGCTAAAGGAAATTGGGTTGATGAGCTTTTGCTTGCACTATGTGCTTACAGAATGACACACAAATCTACGATTGGACACTCTCCCTTGGCTTTAGCATATGGTTCAGAAGCTATGATACCAGTAGAACCGATAGTCTCCTCTCATCGTAGAAGGCATTTCAATCAGAGAGAAAATGAGCAACTACTACTTAAATCATTTGACCAGATCGATGAGAAGAGGGAGGAAGCTGAGCTTAGGACTGTTGCTCACCAGAAAAGAGTGGCATGACACTTTGACAGTAAGATTCAAAACCGTACCTTTGAAGTGGAAGATCTCATCCTGAAATGGTTCTTCTCGGGTACGGGAGCACTTGGCCCAAATTGAGAAGGACCCTGCATGATCGGTCAAAAACTTGGCGACGGAACATTTAGGCTGAGGACGGTAGATGGAATTCCAAATCCCTGTTCTTGGAATAGCGACTTGTTGCGGCACTGCTATATTTAATACTTATCTATGTATTTCCTATTTTCGCAAATAAGCCATCTAGGGACATTCAGGGCACTGTAAATAGGCAGGCTTGCCTTTCTTTTCCTTTTATTAATAAAGTAAGCTTCTTGAACCAATGGAACAACGTTCTTGTAAATCGAAACGTCGGGTCGACGGTGAAAATCGATCCAAACCGTCGGATCGAGGGGGAAAATTGATCCATGCCTTCTAAGAATTGGCATTGCTCTAGCAACATTCGAGAAGGCCTACAATCCAAAATGCCTCGGTGTTGCCTTGGCAACATCGGAAAACTTACTATTTCCTAAAGCCTCGGTGGTTCTCCGGAAACATCGGGAAACTCTCAATTCCTAAAAAGCCTCGCCGTAGCTCCGAAAACATCGGGAAACTTTCTATCTTTCCAAGTACCGGTGTTGCCCCGGCAACGCCGGGAAAGGCAACACCGGGAAGTACCATCTTCTTGTGCACCACCAATAAGCCGCACATTGCTGCTTTGAACCGACGGAACCACGTTCAAGTACGCAATACTCCTTCTGGGCTACCAATAAGCCGCACATTGCTGCTTGACCCTATGGAACCGCGTTCAAGTACGCAATACTCCTTGTGCGCCACCAATAAGCCGTATGTCGCTGCTAGGGCCAATGAAACCGCATCCAAGTACGCAAAATTCCTTGTGCGCCATCAATAAGCCACAAGTCGCTCCTGGAATCGATGGAACCGTGTTTTTGCAAGCAACACACATATGTCCCACACAGTCGAGAAAATACTTCCTAATCTCCGGTTATGGAGTGTAGACCCACAAATCATCAAATCGACGGAAAAATCGATTCGAAATTTCCTAAGTACCAGTGTTGCCCCGACAACACTGGGAAATCCTTTTATTCTCTAGTAATCGATGTTACCCCGGTAACATCTGGAGCTCATCCAAACTTTCTAAGTATCGACATTGCTCCGGCAATGTCGGTAAAGTTTCCTATCGTAGTATTGATGGAAATCAACATCTACCCAACATTTGCTCCAACAATATCTTGAAAGTCCAAATCGCCTGATCGACGGTAACATCGGAGGAAAGTCCAAGTACTTGAGCCGTTTGAAAGTTTCGAAAGTTAGAAACTGATATGCAAACAAGATCTCAACACTAAACTTAGAAGAATTCGGTCACAGTCAAGAAATGAAATACTTGGAATCAAGCATCGGACCACAGGTTCCCAATGATAGGAGCCTACTGCACGACTAAGACTGGGGATAACCGAACAAGTTTCCTATAACAACCGATCTCTAACCAATTGCTTGAACCCTGAGTTCAGAGTAACCAGCCTTGCAGGTGGCATACATACACCAATACGTGATCGGGTCAAGCGAGATACATCATAGTTCTTTACGCCCACTTAGTAAAGTAATCAACCGCCACTATGGCATACTTAGCTTTGCCTCGCACCATTGGAAGCTCTTCGATCAATAGTCCACAAAGGGCCAAGGATTGACCTTCTGAGTTAGTTCAGTTAGGGGTAGCTTGGAAATTTTAGCGATACATTGGAACTTAACACACCTCTTTGCATACTCCATTTCATCATGATTCATGGTCAGCCATAAGTATCCATACCGCAATGCCTTCTTCACCAAAGTATGGCCCCCTATATGATCTCCTCAGCTCCCTTGATGTACGTCTCTTAATACATATTCGGCCTCCTGCCTAGCGACACATCTAAATAGTGAGTTTGAATATCCTCTCTGGTACAACAGTCCATCCTTAATAACAAAGCGGGGCTCCTTCCACAGGATCTTCCTAGTTGTAGGAAATGCGGATTACGGATCTTAAGGCAGAATTAACACTAGAGGGGAGGGTGAATAGTGTTTAATTAATTTTATGAATTTTTTGAAATCTTTTCAAATTAAATCCAAACATATGCAATTCACAAACACAGAAACAATCACAAGATCAGGCACAGATGCAAATAGATATATTTTTGAGATTTAAAGCTAAAATATTAAATCTAGGAGATTGTTTAAATACAAGAGAAGATTTTGAAATTTAAAAATAGTTTTTGAATTAAGGCTAAAATATTTAAACCAAGAGAGATATCTTTTAAAAGGATGGTTTTGAAAAAATCTTAGAAAATAAATCATTTTGAAAATTTCGTGGATTCCATTCCACTAGAGAAGGTTGTGGGTTCCATCCCACTAAACAGGTCATGGGTTCCATCCCACTATTAAAGCGAGAAGGTGGATTCCATTCCACAATTAAAATCAGAATAAAGATTTTAGTGCTATAATGAAGTTTTAACATAAATATAGACTCTATTACTTATCTTGATATCTTGAACTCTTGATACTCATGAGTTTTCAGTCTTGATTTCTTCAATCTTGAATTCGTCGGTCTTGAATCTCTATAATGTACAGTCTTCATTGTCAGTTCCTGCATATATATACCTTGCATATACATATATATCTAGACAAGAATATTAATATTAATATTTTATAACAAGTCCTAAAGTTCCTAAGATTGTTGTCATCAAAACCATCATCTTAGAAACTAACACTAGTCTCGTTCTAACTGTCAGGTAGTGTTCCTTCACCCAAATACCTTACCAATAGGGTCATCCAGGTCTCCCTATCTCCAAAAACTGCAACCATATTCACTTTCTCAAAACTAGGTTATGTAAGGTCGTAATAGGTACCGATCCCAATAGAGATTCATTCCTCGAATGTGGAAACTTTGCCAGCTCATCTTCATCCTTCTCCTCCCATGGAATGTGCTTAACCATGTAGTGCTCCATTCCAGTAAGCAAGTCCTTCAACATTTCCAAATAAGATTTCAAGCGTACTCCTTTGGTCTGGAATTCCACAAGCACATGATTCACCATTAACTAAGAGTCACTATGAACGCACATCGACTTGATCCCTAGTTCCTTTGCTAACTATAGTCTGGATACCAAAGCCTCATACTCTACCTCGTTGTCCATTGTTTTTCCCAGTCTAATTGCATAACTTAACTTCCTTCCTTCGGTGGTCAGAAATACTATCCCTACACCAAAGTCGTGATCACTAGATGTTCTATTGACATACACTCACCACTTGAGGGCCTTCTCCTCCCAAGGCTTTACTTTATCGTCTCGAATACTAAACTCAGCCAGAAATTCTTCTAGTGCCTGCCCCTTGATTGCAGTCCGTGGGTGATAGTTTATCTCATACCGACTCAACTTGATGCTCCACTTAGAAAGTCTTCCTGAAGTGTTCAGCCTATGCAGAACCTACCTCAGGGGTTGATCTGTGAGTACTCGTATAGAATGTGACAGGAAGTAATGCTTCAGTTTCCTGGATGTAATCAACTAACAGTATGCCATCTTCTTCAACTTAGGATACCTAGACTCTTGCCCTGTAAAATGTTTACTTATGTAGTGCACTAGGCACTACACTTGGTCTTCCTCCCCGACCAATGCCATGCTCAAAGCGGGGTGTAACACTGCCAAGTAGATGTAAAGATCTTCCACCTCAATTGGTGTAGACAGGACTAGAGGCATCTGTAAGTGCTCTAATAAATTTAAGAATGAGGCCATGCATTTGTTTATCCAGACGAACTTGTCTTTCTCCTTCTTGAGTGCTTCAAAGAATGGAACGCACTTTTCCATAGCTTTGGATATGAACCTACTCGAAGCTGCTACCTTCCCATTAAGACTTTGCATTTCGTCCCGTGTTTCGGGTATTTTGATATCTTGTAGACCCTGGACCTATTCCAGATTAGCCTCTATCCCCCTTGCATGCACAATAAAACCCAAGAACTTTCCAAAATCTACTCCGAAAGAACATTTTAGCTGGTTTAGCTTCATCTCATATTTTCGTAGTTGAAACATTTCGTCCATGTGCGAGATGTCGTCTTTGGCCTTCCTTGACTTCACCAACATGTCATCAACCTATACTTCCATGTTCTGTCGATCTATTCGACTAACATCTTGATTACAAGACAGTGGTACGTAGCTCTCGTGTTTTTAAGCCCGATGGCAAAACCTTATAGCAGTAGAGCCCTAAGTCGGTGATAAAGCTGGTGTGTTCTAGGTCAGAGACATGCATTGCGATTTAGTTATACCCAATGTAAGCGTTCATAAAGGACAGGAGCTCGTGTCCTGTTGTTCCATCTACTAATTGGTCAATCTCTAGGAGCAAAAAGCAGTCCTTAGGACATGCATCGTTCAAGTTAGAAAAGTCAATACAGGTTAGCCATTTTCCATTTGAGTACTTAATGAGAACCAGGTTGGCTATCCATTCTAGATACAATAATTCTCAGATGAAACCGTTTTTTAGTAAGGTTTTCGCTTCTTTGTTTAGCGATATAGATCGATCTGGGCCCATACTCCTTTTCTTTTACTTCATATGAGGTTTTCTTGGATCGATGTTCAAAGCATGGCAAGCAACCAAGGGAGAAATTCCATACATGTCTACATGGGACTAAGCGAACACATCTTGGTTATCCTATAGAAAACTAATCAGTTGTATTTTCAAATCCTGCTCTAGACCGGAATCGATTTTCATAAGTTTCGTGGGATCATTGTCATCTACCTTCACAAACTCCATAGCCTCTCCAAGCTCGGTTGTGGCCCCCCCTCATTCATCTCTCGGGTCTAGCTCGTTATGAGGATCACTTATGAACCCGAAAGTGAGGCCCTCCTTTGATTGTTATGCGAGGGAGTTCTTAGCACAGAAAGCGATTTCTGTGCCCTTTCCTTTTTTCCTGTATTTACTTTCTTGAATCTCTATAACGCAGCATTCCCTAGTTGTGTCTTAGTTTACATCCACAACACCTATCATGTTGGCTGTTGGGAACTTCATTGTCAGGCACCAGGGAGCCATTACTGTGCAAAAATCAGATAAGGCTGGACATCCTAGGAAGGCATTCTAAGCTGAGAATCCATCCACCAATACAAATTTTTTTTCTATATAGCTGATCGGGGATGGATTCCTACCTCAACAAACAAATCCAAACTTCCCAAGGGCATGGTGCCTTCTCCTGTGAAACCATGTAGTTATTGGTTGCAGGGCGTAACATCATCCAAGGACAATCCCATCTTATCAAGCGCATCTCTGAACAGGATGTTCACTGAACTTAATTCAGGAGATTTAATTAAATAAATTAAATAGAATAATGATGATAAGAGGATTGAGATTTGAGTAAATCATATAGGGTCGTGCTTAATCAATTAAATGAGCTTAATTTGGCTTTTATGAATTGAATTAAACATGGGCATATTAGTAATAGCCGCACTATTATTACTCACGGCTATACATTTCACATTCTTGCCCATTCACGTACACTTCTCATTTTCACAAACGCAAATCAAAAACCTAAAATAGAGTCGGCCATTACAAGGAAGAAAAGAGGAAAATTAAATCAAGCTAAGGAATCAAAGCTAGAGGATTTAATCTACAACAAATCTCAAAAATCCTTATCATATCTAAGGTGAATAATAATTCATTCCATCTTTATTTAGTTTTTATAATCATATGTTTTCGGATTTAAAATTAAATTTATTTTTATGATGTTTTGGATGATGATATGCTTGAGCTATTATATGTTTGATTTAAACCAATTCATTTACTTATGAATTTGCACGGTTTTAGGGCAAAACCAATTGATTTTGATTTTAGAATGCCATGGAAAAATTTTATGTTATGTAAATCACGATTTTGGAGTTGGATTTTAATTTTTGTAATTTTCCAAGCCATAGAAATTGATTATGAATTTTCAAAGGAAAATATGATAAAATTGAGTTTAAAATTAATTTCGATTATTTCAGGAAGTATTTGGGTCTGAAATTTTAATATGTTAGATAGCATGATGAAAGTGAATTTCTGTGATTTTTGGGGATTTTTCATAATTGATTTGCTATGGAAAATAAATTATTTTAAAAGAAGGACTCGTTTGCAATATTGGTTTTACTTAAAGGAAGGGCATAAACATTGATTTTCTCCTTGATTTAGGTTTGAATGCAGCAGTTATTTTGTAAAGTATTTGAAAAGTTTTTAAGGCAACCAATCAAAGGATTACAAATAGGCAAGTAGTTATAAAACAATTACTAAAAGCAGCATAATTTCAGTCTTTATTCAAAAAAGTTGGTTCCGCCTCCTATAGTAGTGCCTTTCGACTCCAATGCTCCACTCCAACTCGGTCAAAACCAGCCCAGACGAAACCCACCTAGTAGAAACCAATACACAAGGTTCACCTAGTTGGTACGTAGTGAATTGGAAGAAGGCGGAAGTTATGGTGTCGAAAGCAATGCTTTCGATGGGTCGAAACCTTAGTCATGTTTTCAAATGTTAAGTGCCTGCTTTGTTTTACTTATAGCTTTTGACGTAGTCGAAACATATTTTTTCGAAAGGGGTTTTCTAAATAGCATCCGAAGAAGGTGGCCATATTATGTTTAAAGTATAAGCTTTCGAATAGGTTCCTTTTGTTTTTAAATATAGGTTTTCGAATGTAGTGGTTCCGACCTAGTCGAAACCCAACCGCTATTCTTTACCTTTCGAGTGTATTGAAGTCATCAATACTTTCGAAGGGTTGTCTTTGTTTTTAACTTAAGCTAAGCCACTTCCTAAATGCTTTCGAAAGGGGTTTAAGGGTTTCGAAGGCAATGGTGTCGAAAGGGGGGGGTTTCGATGCTATCCTTCAAAATTTTTACTCAAAGGTTTTGAGCTTTCGAATAGATGGTTTTGATGCCATCTAGTTTTCCCCAAAATACATATTATTAAAAGCTTCGAAAGAGATACTTTCGTATGTAACCACTTTGACCCGAAAGTTGTTTTAAAGGTAAAACCCAATACTTTTGAAAGGGGTACTTTCATTGGTTTCGAAGCTATTTACATAGTAATGTACTGATACTTGCGAAAGGTATATTTTGGTTTCGAAAGGATTGATTAATAGAGCTTTTAAAGGTATATACTTAGTGTTTTGAAAATAAATTTTCTATGCTTTCGAAGGAGGTTGTCCAGGGGTTTCGAAAGAGATGTTTTAAGATTTTCAAAATATATAACCTAGTCTCATTTTAAAGCAAAAATATCATGGTATAAATAAAGAGTTTTGAAATGGAGTTTTTGAAGAAGTTTTCCTAGATTAACAGGTTAAAGGAATTAACCAAGTTTTATAGAAAAAGATTTCAAGGATACTGAACCATAGGTGTTGGTATTATTTTGTTGTTATGATTGTTTCTTCATATATTTATTCACATTGTAATGAACCCATAACGGTACATTGGGGAAGGGCAGAATAACCAGCAAGGTTGACTCAGTAGTGAATATAAATTAAGGGTGCTAAAATATTATTTAAAGATATTGGCAGGGGCCAATAGGTTCACAGTAAGCCCATGAAAACTGTGCATAAGAAAAGATATTGGCAGGGGCCAATAGGTTCATAGTAAGCCCATGAAAACTATGATTTGATATTGGCAGGGTCCAATAGATTTGTAATTAGCCCATGAAAACTATACTCGGATTAAGATATTGACAGAAGTCAGTAGGTTCCTAGTCAGTCCATGAAAACTAGGATAAGAGAAAAGATATTGGAGTTACCAATAGGTTCCTAGACAGCCCATGAAAATAGAGATAAATAGGAAGATATTGGAGTTACTAATAGGTTCTTAGTGATCCCATGAAAATTATGAAATCAGACCGGTAGTCCATAAACATTTAACAGGTTATTAGTGAGCCTATGAAAACTAATAGGTTAATAGTAACCCTAGAAACTATAATTAAGACAGATAGTCATAATGAATGGGGATGGATAATCCAGATTTGATTTACTTGTTTTGCATATCATCATAATAATTTGAAATGTTATATTTCTAACCATTGTGGATGCAGAAGCACAGTATATGGTTTTATAAATGTTTTAGGATACTAGTGAGGGGAAAACACGTTTCGCTAAGCGGCATGGTCTCACTAGGTATTTAAATGGTTTGAGATGGTAGATTATTATTCATACCAGGCTTTATGTCTAACTCGAAGTTTTTGTTTTCCCCTTAAACTCTCTGGTACTCAATTGATTTTGAGTAGGTTGAGAGTTAAGGTTTTCAGGTATCTTTTAGAAGAATAAAACTTCCGGAGACGTGAAGGAGGCATGATAGCTATTTAGAGTTGTTTTATTTTGCTGTGTGTTATGGATGTAAAGGCAAATCTATTTTATTGCCTTATTATATACTCTGATCAACCAAAGGGGCATCTTCATATGCCACTCTCGGCATCTTTTGTATTAATTATATGTTATCTTAATGTGGTCTGCGTACTAGGATTATGTAATGAATTTGAAATATTTTGAAATGGAAAGTGGAATTTGTTTGCTGTTTAATTTTTTTTCCATATTCATGTGTTTCTGTGTATCAATGTATCTAACATTGCCATATTTGGTCGCCGAGGATTAATAACTATGGATGACTGCAGCATCCGTAGCCGTTAGTTTTGGACCTCCAAGTAGGGAGATGTTACATTTTATCTCTTTAATAATTTATGTTTGACCTTAGTTATATTAACTATGAAGCCCCACCCTGAGACCCACGCTAACAAAGAATATTACGAAGTAATATTGTCGGCTAGTGCAGGTAATAGTGCTGGTTAAGAGTGACCATCCAAGAATTTCACTTCAAGCGAGCATTGCTACGTCGATTAATATGCTACACATTTCTTTAGTCAGGTGGAATTGACGTATAAAATTCAGGCTTAAACCAAAACTATGGTGGCTATATTAAAAATTCAGAGCAACATATAATAATACACAGATCACAGAATCATATATCAGATACAGCGGAATACAAAATAGATACAAGCCTAAACCGACACAAAATAGATACATGATGTAGGCCACAAGGTACACAAGTACTACATCTCAAAATATGAATATGTACACAAAAGGAGTCTAGCTCGACATAAAATACAACATAACATCAATATACATGGTGATGACAAACAACTAGCTAACTAATAGGAAGTCCACTCTAAAAGCCTCAAGCTAAAGGACTTGAAAACATCACGGTCTGACCCAAGTATAATAAAATAATAAACGGGTCAGTCTAGACTAAAATAAATGAGTTAGCTAAATGAATGATAGATAAAGTGAACTATATCTCAAATATAGTCATATATCAACAAATATCAAAACACACATTGATAACTTCAAATCACCAAATAATAGAACTCAAGATAGCTTATTAAAAGCAAAAATCTCCAAAATGATTTGGTGGTAAATCAAACAACATCAAATTCAGAAATCTCACAAATAGAAATCCAAAAATCTCACAAAAAAGGGGGAAGGTGCCAAACACCAAGATTGGTAAAATAAATTCACCTACATGCATGTAACTCCAAGATAGATGTATAAGTCTATAAACATCAGGATAGATACGAGACCTATAAACCTCAAAATAGGAACAAGTCCTAAAATCTCCGAAATAAGTACGAGATATAAAAACATCAAAATAGGTATGAGACCTATAAACATCGAGATACGAGACCTATAAACATCAAGATAGGAACAAGTCCTATGAACTCTGAAGGTGAGTCATAAGCTCGTCGATAAAGGTGTTAAATACTTTCATGTAGCAACCGAATAGGTAACGACCATGTGTCCATACCACACGAGTTTACCCAAACGTTTACTATACAATAGTAAACTCCACTTGTGTGTAGTGATACTTCAGTCGAACAAGTTCGGGAATTAACTGGTAAAACAAACGTGAGCATTCCTTACCACTCGTTTCATTTAACTGTTTAAATCAATTTCTCATTCGATCGATTTCATGCAATTTTATGAAAATATTTCTCTTTAAAAACCACTTCTAAAAATATTCATTTATGGCGAAAATATACATATATAAGTACACTTTTCAAACCATTACTTCAAATCATTTTAAAACCATTATAAAAGATGATAATACTAAATATATTTTTAGAACCATTTATATAGAAATTAGATTTGCACTAAAAAGATTTGTATAAAACGGTTTGGTTTTGAAATCCACCATTTGTAAATCTGAATTGAAGACATGCATCAAAAGTGTGTATTACTCCAAGATCCAAAGAACATCTTCATGTTATAAAACATCAAAAATTGAATTCATCAATTTAAAAATCTAAAATCCGTAAACATCCATGAAATTGATATGAAACGCAATACCAAAATAATGTAATCAATCTTAGGGACTCAATTGGGCAAATAAGTAGGGAACGGGTCGATCGAAGTACACCAGAACATAACCTAGGAGTCAAGTCCAGGCTATGATCGGTGCATCGGTAGGTCATACCGGTCCACTGGTTGCTTAACCTGGGTTGACTCTCAAGCGATTTCGGTGGCTCTCCGATGATCGGATCCTGCTCATTTCCTCTGTGTTGCTTCTCTAATGATCCGGGATACTTGAACTAACGAACATGCAAGCATATATACATGTAAATTATTTTCAAATTGTTAAAATCTTCAAAATAGAGATTATAAAAGGTAATCCTAACCAATACTAAAAATTATTTCATTAAATCCTTGAATTTGATATGAATTGTCTGTAACTCTTTTTGTTTGCTCTGCATGCTTCTTTTCTAGCTTTTACAGGTCCTTGAAGCTCCTCTCTTCACCAAAGATCATAGCATCGAGTATGATGCAACATATAATTGAATGAAAATCATGATTTCATAAATGGGTTTTCAGCAAATGGAGAATCGAATTCAATTAGACAAAGGATTCATCACTATATTGAGACCATGTACACTAAAGATTCAACCAAATTCATATAACAGCAGCAAACATTCATATTAGACTAGAAATTGTGAAATAAACTCATCTAAACAAACCCAAAAAGGAAAGATTAGAGCTTAGAATTTCCCATGCCTTTCTAGTTTAACCTCAACCTATGCTACGAACAAAGATTAGATAGGAATTGGTCAAAATCAAAAACAAAAACTGAATTAACTCCCTAATTAGGTGCATAGTAAGGTAGAAGAGATTACCTCTTATCAATATTCACTGGAATTGATAAAAAGCCCCTTGATTGAAATCTTTAATTTGGAAATTTGGGAACTAGGGTCTTGGACTTAGATAAATTTTATTTTACGGTTTTAGTTGTGAAATGAGAACGAGAAATATTTTTTACGTGTGTTTATATTTCTCTTGTTTCTCTAGTTTAGACTAAATGGGTTAAGGTATGGATCCATTAACCAAGTGTTACTAATTTTCTTAAAACAAAAGTGTTGCTAATTTGCATTGTTTCATTTTAACACTTTATAAATACTAATTTGATTTAAACAATGTAATGATTTAACCAACATTGATTTCTACAATTTTCCCCGAAATGAATAATATATGTCAAAATTTTGTTTTTATAATATTGAAATTTTATCAAAATTAAATACAACTTTTAAAATGAAAAGTTATTCTCCATTTTTTTTCATTTTATGAAATGAACTATTAATTGAGAAATCAAATTTCAAACAATGAAACTATTTCCATATAATTTATTTATTCATTTTCTCTAAATTATTCTTATATTATTAAAAGTAAGAATTAACTACAAAAAGGAAAATTCAATAAATTCTCATTCCAAGTCCCTTTTAAATTTGAAAACACAATAGTCATAAATTCCCCAAATTTAATTAATTAATTAATTAATTAAAATTATTAAATCATGTTTTAAATTCTAGGTAATCTTGACCGCGGTTGTCACAGACTCCCCTTCTTACAAAAATTGCACCCCACAATTTCCTTAAGGGAAAAGTTTATAACTGTTGGAACTGGGCCAGCCCGCAGCGGTAGTGGTGGGTGTATTTCAAATTTTTTATCCTATTGAATTTTTATTGGGCCTATGAAGTCTAATTCATTTAGAACAATTTTAAATTTGTTTTAAATAAAATCATGTATTTTATTTAAACTTAAGTATTTTGTAATGTAAAGTTAATTGAATGATTTAATTTATATATATACATGTAACATATACATATGTGTGTGCATGTGTAAGATAATAATCCGTAAAGGGTATAACATGCCCGTATATAGATGTTGGGAGTAAATCGCAATGGACACATTAGCTTATTTCGTATGTATTGTATGTTGTCTAAATATGTGCATAAATCTGTAATGCAAGGTATATTTATATAAATACGTATACATATATTTAAAATATAATTTATAACTAAAAGTCTCAAAATTAAATATATATATATATATAATTTAAAACATTTGTATAAATATATATACATAATTAAACATATAAAATTATACATACATATATATATAATAATTAAAATTATATCTTTACTACTAATAATGATACTTCCATGAACTAATTTCAACCGTGTCTTTCTGAATTGCCAAAAATACCCTTCCACGAAAATCACTTCGTTAGTTCTCATCAAACCCTAAATCATTTTCAGATCCAAACTTCTTCATCATCTTCTACCCTCTTTCCACCCCGCATTCTTTCCAAATCTCTAAATCCAATCCACAGCTCCTCCACCGCCGAGCTCGAACGAAAATCTGAGCGCCCATCAACTTTCTTCTCGATCGCAGCACACAATTCACCAGTGGTTACTGCCTAATCAGTCCACACCGCAACCCCCTTCCTCTAACTCAGTGCTCCCTTCCTCCACTGTTTACTGCTACAACACAGGTATTACTTCATATTGATTCATTCATTTTTCTCAACTCTGTTCGAGAATTATGTGATAAAATAAGTTGCTACAATTTCTAGGACCGTTCTGAGTTTGAATCCAAAATATGGCTATTAAAGGAATTACCGATTTGGATTTCTACCTACAAAAATACATGCTTCGGATTTCTACACCGAATTGATTTGTATTTCTGTACCAGTTGATAAAATGATAATATATTAATCCAGTGTTTGTTGTTACTACATATTTAGGGAAGCAAAAATATACATGTACATATTTTTTCCCTGAAGCAGATATACATGTTTTAAACTGACATGCAATGCTTTTATAGTTTTATCACTGCATTCACCTACATTCTAACATGAAATTAGGACGTTGGTCCCACTTCATCATAAACAACAGTTGTGCATCCATGTCCTAGACTAATGTGTACTACAGTTGGCATGTTTAAATTATATATACTAGCTTAGCATGGATATACTTATAGATAATAATATATTATTCATAGATTACATACTCACATACATCTTAAAGACTTAAACTGAAACTAGATATAGAAACCATAAGCCCTATATTAATGTGCATCCATATTTCAATTTGGAATATCAAAAATGCATCCATTACATTAAGAACTCTGTTCACATTATGTATTAAATAAAAGCGAATGTTCTTTGCCTGTATAAAAGATAATAAAATAAAGAAATAACCTTTATCTGATTTAGTAAGTAGATATGCGCTCTTACAAGATGTTATCCTAAATCTTGGATACTTATTGAGCAACAAATCAATCTCTTATGTTCTTGCTCTTGCAATGAAAGTGGTAGAATATGTTGTATACATTAAAACTATACTTTTATGTTTAACAACAAATCAATCTCTTACTCATCAATGTTGAAAATACTTCAAATTTATCATAGGTGTTTGAAAGTTAATCATCATTTCCTCGAGTGTTACCAGAGCGCACGCAATGTTTCAAAATTTCTGGAATCGACTTCCATGCGCCATCTCTCAAATTCTACGGGTACTAAGAGTAATTATTGGTTCAACTTTTGTTTAGATTGAATATTTCAACTGTTGTTTGTATATATTGATGTTGTAAATTTTTATTTACAGGCAACTTGACTATTCCGTCACATCTGTTATCACATGAATTAGTCAAGCAAGCACATGAAATGCAAAAATGAAAAAAAGCGAAGATCTTAATGGTGATCGATCGGAAACTTATGATGTGATTCTTAACAAGATATTTGCTTGGGAAAAGAGGTTGTATGAAGAAGTCAAAGGTAAATATTTTTTACTATATTTCCCTGTTATATCTGTACAAGTATCTTACATGGCAAGATTTATGTAGGTAAGCCAATGGAAATCGAATATCAGAGATTCAGAATAAAGTTGTATCACTAAAAACAAAAGGGGGACACCGATACAGTTGAAAAGGATAAAATGTTAGTACTTATAGTTCCCATAATCTTTATGCTTATGTACATCCACAACTTGATTGAGTATTGCTGGTAGTAATAGTAAAAGATTTTGTTTTGTATTAAGATCTATTCTTTTGTGCAAGTATAAAAGACATGTTAAATGATAAGATCAAATTATAAATAAGCAAAATGTGCATTTTTTTAGATTGATGGGAGAAATTTGATTTACCTTAGCATCCTTTATACATTAAGAAAATTATTGTGCAACCCATGCTTTCTGTTTAGCTATAGCTGAGTAGAATTTACCGCTCTAGTTGAGGCTTCTCAAGGAACTGCTTCTTCAACCAATCAAAAGGCTAACCAAATATAAACAAGACGCATAGTCATAAAATTTCATTGGAAAAAATATATGTATATACAAAATAGCTTGCATTTCTTAATGTTCATAATGTAGACAGCAGAGGCACGTAAACTCATGAGCATCAATTAGTGAAGGAACAAGCAAGAATAAGCCCAAGTGTTTGAAAGTCAATATTGTTTAGAAGTTACCATCAGAATCTCCACAAATAATCTTGCTAGGTATTTTTAATAAACTCTTGCATTTTTAATAAATTACTGATGTTGTATGTCGAAGTGGAATGATTTTAACGTTGTACTTAATTTATTGTTATATCAGTGCTGTATCACTATTGCTAATTTTAGCTGGCAAAGTGAATTCAATTGTTTGTATTAGAACGCAATTTTACATTGTATTAGAGTTTCCTTTTAGTAATAATGGTAATTTCATAAAGTTTATTATAGTTAATTTTACATTGTGATGGATTGTGTTCTTATGCCAAGTTATGATGGAACCTAAATTTATGATAATTTGGAACTTAGGGAAATTTTGAATTTTCGAAGGATCAATGTAAAGAAATGATGGGTCATGGAGTTACCAATAGAAAGTAATATAGTAGTATATACGAGTTCTACATAACTTCAAATTATTTCATTTTCTCTGCAGTCTTCTTACTCCATCTAAAATCATCTTTACTATTAATAATGAAAATTCAATGAACTATTTTCAACCGTGTCTTTCTGGATTTCCAAAAATACCCTTTTGCCCAATCTAATGTTCTTCCGCCTTTCGTTTCATTGCGCACGTCACATTTCACACTTCCCATTTCACAACAGTGTAAAAAATCCCCGATCGCCCCAAATTACACATCACTATCACGATCGTCGGTAATTCCGTTTATTGCTGTGATTGAAATGGAGCTGAACTTAAACTGCTTTTCTTATGTTCATACATTCTACTGACTTCCACTCATGTTGTCCATAAAACCGCTTGCATGCACCCTTAGTTCCATTCTTTGTTTTATTAATTTAGTAGATATTATATCGACTCTCAGAAATTTCATTGATAATAGCATTTGACATGAAACTGTGCAGGCCTCAATAATGTCCAAACACATTGCAAAGGCCGACAAACCAAGGTAATACTGGACACTTCTTTTGGGATTCTTACTTCACCTTATTGTGCTAAGTTAATCTCAGCTTTCGCTTATATTTGTTATAGGAGATTAATTAGCCAGCTAGACGCTGAAATGGAAGGGATTCATTTGGCATCAACAGAGGTTTGTGAATTTACATTCATGACATCTTATCATTAAATATATGTCCTTCTATGATTTTGTACTGTATATATATGAATGGCTGATCGTCCAAAATCAAAAGATCATTTTTTGAATACAATTGTTTTTCATTAAGCAACATGTTGTATACATCAAATTACGCACAACTAGAGCAATGTTTTATTTCTAAGTCATCAGTTCAGAAGTATGGACTTCTATTAGCACGTCGATATCAAATTTTAAAACCAGTTATTCAGCATAAATAATAGAAAATGGGAAGAAGGAAAAACTTCAGCCATATTTTTAAATGAAGAACATAAATTTTAAAATTTGATCCAAAGGACACTGAATGTTATAGTAAAATGAATATTTTCAACAGTGTCTTTCTGAATTTTCCAAAATACCCTTTTTGCCCAATCTAATGTTCTTCCGCTTTTCATTTCATTGCGCACTTCACATTTCCCACTTCCCATTTCACAACAGTGTAAAAAATCCCTGATCGCCCCAAAGTACACATCACTGTCACGATCGTCGGTAATCCATCATCGATGCCAATCATTCACCATGCTAACCGATCACCAAATCTGACCCTTGGTAGACATTACACCTATTCCATCGGCTAGAGTCTACAATCGGAGGATTTTGTAACCAAGGGTTACTTGACTCTGCTGCGGTTCCTCAACTACGCTAACCACTAATTAATTAGGCAGGTGTTGATTCGATCTCGAACTTCGACCACGACATAGGTATTTTCAACACCATGCCCTTATTAAAACTGCTGCACATTACTCTAAACCCTAGATTTTATCGAACAACTATGTCAAAATTTTCTGTAGTTTGCTTTTACTACAATATTTACAGTTTGTGGTCATATTTTACATCTACAAACCAGCTTATGATTTATGAATTTTTGCCCATGATCATTACAATGGAGATTAAATCAAGTATAACTAACAGTTTAGTTCTATAATGGAGATCGAATCATGTGTGTGTGTGTATATACACATACACACACTATAAGCTATTAAATCAACCTGTTAGGAACTTAGGATATGTCTTTAAATATCAAAATTGTGATATTGTTGCAAAAATATAGCCAACCAAATTATGGATAGTTCTTTGATGGACTTTTGATAGTTTTTTGTGAGAGTACAAAACAAACTTTGCTATACAATGAATTTGTTTTACAGCATCACCATTACCCTGACTCCTTCCTTCTATGTTCATATGTATGTTCATGTTAGGTTGTTTTTGTTTACACATTTCAATTATTTTTATTACCTTACTTTCAATGCAATTTTTAATCATTTTTATATATGACCCACTTATGCAGATTATTTTTGGTTCATCGATTAGCCTTTGTTTTTGCGTATCTGTACCTTTACTGTTGTGTGTATTATGTACATATCTATTCACAGATTCTTTTTTCCATTATTCTACTTATGCCCATAAAATGTTCATGCAATTTGTGGGTATAAAAATTCATGTTAAGACCAATGAATGGAGTGAACAAAGTACTAAAGTGGAAATTTTGAATGAAAGAAACAGTGGTCAATTCATATGTATATAAGTAATAGATTAATACCATTATATTCAGCATTCAAATATTGACTTCACATAGTAGGCAGCATGAGTTAGGAGTGCCAGTGAGGCGTGCACATTATTTTGAGGGAAAGCATGACGGGGACAACGAGTATATCAGGGGAAGCCTGGGAAGCAGGCATAGCGTGAGTTTGAACATTGTTTGCAAAATGCATGTGCGGCATACAATGTTGTGGCAAAGAATTAAAGTACATAGGCGCCAGATAATTATTTTCATGGGAGGCATTTGCATGAGTAGGTAGCTCACTAAACACTCCTATTTCTCTTCGGTTAAAAATGACTTCACTTCCCCTCTTTCCCACATTTATTTATTATTATACCCTAAACAAAAGGAATTATATCAAATTGAAAAAGTTATGTGCTTTGCATAGTTCGACAATAGACCCATCATTGTGGCACCCACGAAGAAGATCACTACGACTAATAGGATGGTGTAGCAGCGGTCGATCCAGTTGGATGTACAACCTACTGCAAAGTGTCCAATAAGGGAGTAGAGATTTAGGATTCTCGGTAGATTTCAATTTTTGTTTCGGAGACTTTTAGGTCATCTTTGATGAACAGTGTCGCCTCGCTCAATACTCCAATCTCTGAATTACTATCCTCCTAAATGAGAAGGCTACTGGCAATGTAAAAATTTAATTTATATTTATTCCGGAATTGTTCCTCTACCACTTCCCTCAGGTTAATCTACAGCAACTGAATGTTTGAGGTATCTTCATTTTACATCCACTGTTTAGATTTTTTTCCCCTTTACAGTAATAATATCCATCTTAAGCTTCATGATTTCATTCATTATGATTTCTTATTTATATTTTAGGACATACTGATGATGGAATTATAGGCAACCACAAGGATATATTTGGCAGTTTTATGTTACAGTCTAATGGATAAACTGAGCACTTCATTTTCAAAAGCGGAATGAATGGAAGATGGTTGTAGAACATTGCAGGCTCTTGAAATTAATAGCAGCTATGTAAAGCTTCTGATAATCTACTTACAAAATCTAATCCTGTGATTGATTTTTAAAGTTTCACAAGATTCTAATACGGGTATATTGTCTGTTTGATAAAATATGGAAGATAATAAGAGAGAAACAAGGAGAAGATGAAAAAAGAGTAAGACAGAGAAGAAATATTTTGTACAGAAGACGTTTCATTTAATTTTCTGTCCCCTTATTTCATTACAAAGCACTATTATATAAAGATTCTTGCAGGCTAATTATAACCAACTTCATACAGTTGGTGCAATATGATTTGCAAATCATTCGTTACCATACATTTTGTAATTGTAAGATGCTAATAAAATAATTTGTTATAACAAATTTTTTCCACTTCTGCCTTTTCTATATTCTGGAGAATTATGCAGTATTCCCTATATCTTGCAAAACCTTAACAATTCTTTTAGGCCGAGATGTAGTAGCACTAAGTGAGGCTAATGAGCAGATCCTATCAGCTACTCAAATTGATATCATTGTATGCCACATAGATAGGAATGCATATCACTATTTTGTTTTTTTATTAACCTGTAGCAGTTATGCTTATTTTTGTTCATATTTTTGTTATATATCCACCATACCCCCTCCTATGACCTGATGCAACATGAAAATGTGGTGTTATACCAAATTTAATTGGTAAGTATGCTTTGTTTGTAGCTTCCATGTATTTGTTTTCCTGATTTCCTTTAAATTTTATCATTGGGATAATCACAAGGCCAGCAAGCCTATATTTACCCATTCATACACCGTACATGCGCCATGTCAGTTTTGTTATATTGCTTTTGTACTGGAGAAACTATAACATACATGCATACAAGTGTACCTTGCAGTTGTCGAAACTTCTCATTTGTATACTGCATTCTAACCATTATTTTAAATCTATGTTGTTACAAGCAACATCAAAGTTAGTATATATACAATGAACTTGCAGTTTTAGTCAAGGTTTAATAATTTATATGATCATTCATGATTTTATACCCGAGTCAAGGCTAAGATGATGATGATTATTATATTGTCCATGCAAAAGATATGATGATGCTGCTAATGATTTTAAACCTTACAAACATCCTTTTTTAAACCAATTCCTCCTGTGTACATGCATCGCACGTGCCAAAGTACTCGTATATATAAGGTTAAATAAAATGTATATATAAGAATAGTTAATTACATTCAAATACTTAAAATATAAATATATATATTTTAAAATTATTTCCAAATCAAAATTAGAATAACAAACATAAAATTATAATTTTATCATTATTATTACACACACACACACACACATATATATAATAAATAGTTTTGATCATAATAATTAAAAATATTAGTTATAAATATTAAAAAATCAAATTTTAAAATATATGAAAATTTAGGATCATAAAATACAGGTTCAAATTTTTTTTATGGTTTTTTGGAATACAATATTATTTTTAATAAATAAAAGAAATGTTAACCCGAAGTAATTTAATTATTAAAAATATTAAATATTAACAAAATTTAATTTTTTTACCGCAAATTAGATTTGTTTATACATAAATTATAACACATAATAATATAACCATGCACATAACCAAACTAATTTGTGACAACTACATATACCTACGAAAATCTCACCTAACTAGATATACAACATTAATATATATATACAGATTTGGGATTAATCAATATTAAATCATAAAATATGATATGATTACTGTAATATATAAATAAAATACCAATTGATGATGCCTTCGAGTCCACTTGAATCAATGAATTCCCTTCTCTAGTTATGCTCGATCCGTCAGAATGCAAGTCTAGAATCGTCGACCTTTTCTATCAGATAGTACTTTTACTTAACTTGAATTGATTTGAGATTCTTAGAACCGATATGGGGATTAATTTCGGCCAGCAAACTTGATAATTATGGCAGCCAAAAGTTGTTTTTGATTAAGGGTTTAGAGATCCATATATATAGCCTTGTACAAGAGAGATATTAGGACAATCTCATTACCTATTCTCTCTTAATCTTAGCCATCCATCTCTAGGTCTAATCCTAAGTTTTAGCCGCCTCCAATAACTTTTCAAACCGAAATTTGCAGCCCTAATGACGGGCTTTAAAACCGTTTAAGCCCAAGCCAAAATACTATGCAATTAAATCTAATTTAACCGCTTATCGATATCGTATATCGATTGGTACATTTATAACTATTATAAATATATAACAATTTTTATTTCTCAAACCATATTCAATTTTTTATCATTAATATTTCATAAATATTAATTAATTTAATTTATTTATAGCAATTATAAACTAATTAAATCATTCAGTCTTAAGGGAATTCATCATTTCAGTTGTGTAACTCTTGGGTGTAAATTTGGTCAGCAATTAACACCGAACTATTCGAATGTTAACATTCACATATCACTTAGCAAGTGGTGTGATATTATGGCCAATTTATCGCTTATTCATTTTCAGTAAAATCTTATTTAATTTAATAAGCATTACCTCAGACGACCCGCACTCGGCATCCTCTGAATCCGACAATAAACCACACATGTCCAAACCAGAGAGCACCGATTGCAGATAATCATGAGAAAGAAAATAAAGGGTGAGAAGAAAGATAGAAGAAAGAAGAAGAGTAGAGAAGAAAGAAGAAGAGAAGAGAAGAAAAAGAAAGAAGCATAACCAAAACAATACGGAATCTCACATCGCAGCGGAATAGCATATAATATAGATCAATGATCTTTTCAAAGAGAAACTGTAATATACATAAATCAATACCAAAGTACACAATAAGTAATCATCAGCTTGGACAGTTATAATAACCTGTCCTCACAAATGCTGACGATTTACAACAATAACAATCAATGCAAAGCAATGCAGCGGAATAACAAACAGATACTTGTATACGACCTGAAGATCTCCAGCTCATAAATAAATATAAATTATAAAAAATAAAAAATATAATATATAATTATATATATATATATATATTATTAAATTAAATTTAAAAAAAAAGATAAATAAATATAAGAAAAATAAAATAAATATAATATATATATAAATAAATATAATATTTATTTTATTTTTCTTATATTTATTTATCATTTAAAAAAAATTAATTTAATAATAAATATATTTTTATAATTATATATTATATTTATTATTTTTATTTTACGTAATTTATATTTATTTATATCATTTAAAAAATAATTTTAAAATTATTATTTTATTAATTATCAATTATAATAAATTATATATTTTTTATTTATTCATTTTTTTATATTTTTTAATTTATATCATAATATAATGAAAATATAATTTAATTCAAAGGGTGCGAAACAATCAAATCAGTTTTGCTTAGTGATGTTCGTACATGATAGGGGGTTCTCGCTTCTTGTTAAGTAGCGAATGGATGACTCTTACTCCTACCTGTCCCTGAGATCGAGTATTGAGGGGTTGGTTTGCTATTTTGGCTTACAGTCGAGAGGCTGGCCGTAAAAGCAAAACGTGAGGTATCCATGTGAGCTACGGTGGAGTTTATCCACTGTCGATGGTTGAAAAGCCTAGATCGTCACATCTGGTATAAGATATTTTGGTTGAGCAAACACCAAAGCCTGATAGGGGTAAGACTCATCAAAGATAGGATTAGTAATATCCTATGATGAGTAACTCATTAGAGATAGGGTTAGTAACACCCTAGAATGAGTTATGAAAGTATTATATATATATGAGCACGTATTTGTTAATTTTATAAAAAATGGTTTTGTTTTAAAGAGGTTGGTAAATGAAATAATTTTACCTTGGGTTTATATTTTAAATATTAAAGGGGATATTATTATTTTTGGGTTAGAAATTAAGGATTGTTTGTAATTTAGCTTAGTAAAACAAAAATATGAATATCTTATGATTAGAATTGCACGATTTGACTATAAGATATTCCATAGAGAATCAATTAGTTGAAAACTAGAATTTAGAACTTTTCGTCATATACCCCTGGACATTTAGCCTTAAGAAGTAATAATGTTTGGTAAATATAGAATGAGTTAATTTAAAAAGACTAAGAACAAATACCTTGTGAATTAAGTTTCACAATTTGACTATAAGGTATTTGATGATAATGTGTAGAAAAATAATATTCTTTTCAGGAAGGACCAAACCCACTAAACCTCACTTCACTTTGTCGGGAATTTGAGACCCTAAGTCAAAGAAAGTTTTTGGGATCGGAAAAGATCATGGAAATTAAGGATTGGTTAAGCAAGTGTGATGAACTCCAGCATAACATAGTAAGCTTCATCCATGGATCATTTAGGAAGATGATAAGCAATGCCTTGAAATTCGAAAATGTTGTTCCACAGCCAACTACTGAAGTACCCGCCAAGTAGAAAAGGCATAAGGAGAATAAAGTTTGTTGTTTCAAATGTAGACAAAGAGGTCACTTTGCAAAAGAATGTAGATCAGGAATGAAAACCATGACCTTTAAGAAAGTTGCCCCAAGGAGTTATTATTTCTGCCATATGGTGGGACACATTGCCAGAGACTGTCCAATGCTCAAGATAGCAGAACAGCCGAGGCCTTTTGATACCCATACTCGTCCACCTACTGCTGCATAAAAAGGAAAAGGAATTGTGGAAGCATAAGTTAGTTAAGCATGTATTAGTAGACACCATCTAAGTATTTTAACAGTATGACTTTTGCAAAACTTTTTGAGTGTACTTCTTAGAAGTACCTAATATGAATTTATGTTGGGAATCAATATATATATATAGACTATCATTTTGCTCCTTTGTCAATACCAAATTCTGTTAGAACTTATTAGAAGAGCTAAAGATTCAATCCAATTTAAAAATAATGAAAAGAAAAAAAATTAAGAAAGAAGCACTTAATAAAATGAGATGGAATAAATAAAGCTGAGATAAAAATTTTGATAAGAAATGATAACTAATTTTAAGTTCCTTTATAAAATTGTAGAAAGTAATCAAGGCTGAGAGACTAGCAATTAGACAGAGATTTAGGGAAGCCTTGTCTAAATACGAAGACTTAGAAGTTTTGGATACACCGATTTCGAGTGATGAGGAGGATATGCAAGTAGGGGAGCCCTCGGGAATTGTACCGAGATCATTCAACCATTCGATATATATCTCAAGGGAGGAGGATTTGGTAGTTATTTCAGATGAGGAGGATGTGTTGCCCATAGGCGCAGATATTGATGCAGGGGAAGAGGCCGACGATGAAGCAGATGATTGGATGTTGGATCCATTAAGTGAGGATGAGGAGCCTGAGGAAGAAGAGCTTATAGAGGAGCCTATGGAAGAATCTGAGGAGATCGAACCGCTGACAGAGGAACCTGTGGCAATGGAGACAGAAGACTCGGGGATTTACGATGCATGGTTATATGAGGATGCCGATTCGGAGAGTGATGAGCAGATCATTTGGGAGATGGGTACGCCTTTTCAGGAGGCAAGATCTCCCATTCCAGAGATGGCCGAGGATCTCGGTTTGGAGGATATTGATATGGAGGAGCATGTGCCGTGGATTCCGGGAGGCCCGCAGTGGCAGCCGCTTGGTTGGGACGTAGCTCCAGAGATGATAGATGATGAGGAGCCAGTAGAGGATGGGGAGGAAGTAGAGCATCCAGTAGAGATCGACCTAGAAGCACCATCAGAGGGTTCATCCGATGAGTAGAGTTTCGCACTTAGGGATATTTTGATATTTTGGGTTTGTGTTATAGCAGTTGTTATTATCTTAAGCACGTAGTACGCGCTAAGATATGGGGTTTAGACCTTTAGCATGATATTTTGGTTGACTGAAGTAGATAGTTGACTTATGACTATGTATTTACCTCAAGTGTGTAGTACGCACTCAGGTTGGGACTAGGATCAATGATTGTATTTTATGATCAGTATTTAGTAGCAGTATCTCCTTTGCATATATTGTTGACCTTTATAGTTCTGTATCTTTGATTTCATTTCGAGGACGAAATGCTTTTAAGTAGGGGAGAATGTAACGACCAGTAATTTTCGTTACTTCGAAAATAAATGATTTCTTTTGATTTAAATTTAAAAGAATTTTAAAATCAAATAAATATGGTTAAATATTTATTTGAAAAGATAAACCTTATTAAAAACATCTAATAAAGATTATAAAAGTATGTTAAAAGTATATTGATAATCATTTTACAAAAATAACCAAAATTTGTCGTATTTTGTCAGTTTGACACACTGTAAAATTAGAGATTTTGATATTATTTAAATATGATTTTAAAATATAAATAGACATGTTTTAATTTATTTAAAAGAAGTAAAAAGCTCATTTTTTAGTTTGGTTTACGTCAATATTTAGTTTAACAAAAACGTTAAATTTTGAATGTAAAATTTGTCAACAAAAACACCGTTTTCAACCGTAACAAGTTATCGCAACATTGAATAAATGTGTTCACTTTATAACCTATATAATAAAAACTTTACAAACTTTAAATCACATTACATTTAGCACTAAAAGACAAAAAGGTTTATATTATGAAAGTTTGAATAAATATATATAAAAGTAAAAAGGTGTGATTAGACTAATTTTATTTTATTTTTAAATCTTTATAAACAACATCATTACTTATATCTTATCTCATTAATGAGATGTTATGCATATACATAGAAAAGTAGCAAACTTATACATTTAAATATTTACAAACCATAAGAAGATGACACCTCCTTATCTCTTAACACACTCTTTCAAAAATATCGTTCCACACATTAAATGCAACTCAAATCAAGGCTAATCAAAGTCCAAAAGTAAACAAGGGTATTAATGTCATTTGCCACTAAATTCTCCACTTATAAATACAAGCTCAAATCCCTTCATTTTTTCACTACATTTCATTCTAAAAATTTCTAAACTCCTTCTCTTCCTCCATTCTTCCTTCTACCTTCAAGCCATTACCTCCACATCACCAAAACTTAGCCACACCACCACCTACACCACCATAACTCACGGCCAAACACCCTACCCACCTCCTAGAAGCACACGCACCCCCTCTCCACATACCCGAGCTAAATACCCCACACACCCACCTCAAGGATCCCACGGCCGAGCCCTACCCACCATACCCGAGCCCCTAGACCACCTATCCAAAGCGCACACACTCCACACAAAGGCCATACCCTCCCTTAGCCCATGGCCACACTATAAAAAACAAAAGAAAAAAAAGAAGAGAAAGAGAAGAAAAGAGAGAGGAAAAGGCAAATTCGAGACATTTGGAAAAAAGCGCGTTAGTTCGAGAAGCACGTTAGCCTACAAAAAAGATTGACAGAGTGGATATGAAGGTGAGAAATTTCTCACCGCTATATAATTAATATTGATTATTGAGTTGATTTGCTATGATAGATAATCACTATTTATGATATGGATGTTTGAATAATTGTTTGAATGTTGGATAATCATAGTAATGTTATGACATTTATCGTACTATACCCGTATTGAATATGTTAATGTCATATGATTGTTTGTATGGTTGTGATGTTAATAGGGACATCAAATTTCTATCATTTTTGATTAAGTGATCTCTTTGTTAAAGACCCAATTTTGATGATGTGATATACTTTGGAAAAATAAGTCTCTTTTCAATTGGAATTGAAATTAGAGTAGAAATAAAAGAGAATTTGAAATTTGAAGTGAAACGGAATTAAAAAGGATAGTTAAATTGAAATTGAAATTGAGATGATTAGTGAAATTGAAATCCATTTTGAAAATTGAAATTGAGATTAAGGTTAAAATTGAAATTAGATTTGAAATCTAAGTTTTAATTGAGTTTAATTTAAAGTTAGAACTGAAATTAAATTGAAATTGGAATTTAAAATTTAATATTAAAATAATATGAATAAAATAATATTATAATATGGAAACAGTGAAAATATTGATTTATAATGATTTTTAATGGTTTTATAAGTAATAAAGTTCAATTTGAATAGATTATTTTAAGTATTGAAAAATAATTTAAAACTAGGCGCGTCGCGCAACGGTAGTTCGCGATTTCGCTCCGAAAAGTTCAAATAAGTGTATAGAGTGGAATATAGCTCGGAATTCTTCGAAATAAGAAAACTCCGGACTATTATATCCATATCTTCTAAATGAAGAAAGAAAATAAAAATTTCGTTAAGTATATTTTGAAATATATCTAAATCAATTTTCCAGAAAAATCGCGCTAATGAAGTTAAGTGACCATAACGGGAAATCCGTTTAGATGAACATTTTTAATTATGGAAAAATATGATAAATCCATTTAAATAATTTAGAAGAAATTTGGATTGAAAAATATGAATTATCGAATGTTTAAAAGTTGTTTAAATCAAATAAGCTTATATAGCACTTTCCGTAGCACTTTTATGCTGCGAATTCTATAACTTTTTGAATATGAGTTTAAACGTAATGATTTTTCCTAGAATCAATTATGAATGTTTTTAAAAGGAAAATTAAGCGTTTAAAAGATAATTTAGAATCTTTATAATCAATTTCAAAGTAAAGTTGATAACTGAGTATGTGGAAACGACTAGTACATTTGTCCCGCCTATGAGATCTGTGAAGATAAAACAAGGTGTTTAACTAAGGTTAGGGATGGAGCAACCAGTGCCCTGAACTTACCTGGCCTCTATTTTCTCTTCTTAGGCGAGGGGTGGAACAGATCGAAAGGAAATCCCGGATGCTCTAAAAAGATTGTATTAAGTTTCCAAAATAAAAGGAGATTGGTATTATCCAAATTTTAAGCAATCTCTAAAATAAATGATTTCTATGATCTTGTTTACTCAAAAATGTTTGCTAAGATTGATTTAGGGTTTATCGCAAACGATGTCTTAAATAACATTGTTTTTGACCCACCTAAAAGTTAAGAAATTTGGATCGAGAGTTAAGTGAGGGAAATTGAAATATTATCCAAAGCAAAAGAATGAATTACTTAGAATTATTCTAAGACAAAAGAAAGAGATTTCGAAATTATCCGAATTGAAATTAAAGTGGAAAGGAGACTTAAATAAATCTTGTATACTCATATTCACTTTTATCGATAATTGGATTTCGAAGGAACCGGGGTCGGATTTGGGTGATTCCTACCTGAAAACCACTTCGAACCGGTTTACGTGTTCGAAGAATGAAGATATTTGAAGATAAAGATATTGAGACGAATAATAACGAAGGACTACTTGTTGATTAATTGGGGATAAACTCCCGATTCACTATATTATAGCAGTGGTCTCTTTGTTATGAAAAACCTCAAAACCACAAGGATTTCTCGCCTAGTAATGGCGAGGAAAGTACCTTCGGTTTCGTTCAGTCCCAAAACGAACTTGTATGGATGAATGTCTGACCTTGCATTCTAAATCACAATGAGTGGTCTCTATAAATGTATATCTGTTTGGTGGCGGTGAAGACACCTTCTCTTAGCTTAACACCCTTCTTTGAGACATACGAGCTCAGAGGTTATATGTTTGTAGAAATCAGTCATGTGAATGTGGAATGGCAATGTGGCATTCAAAAGTGAAAGAAGATGTGATATGAGAAAAGGAAATCGTAGCCTCGAGCATCATCAACTGGAAATGACCGAAACAGGGTTAGATGCAGTAAGGCTAAGTGGGTCATTCCCAATTAGGGTATGATCATCCCCTTCTAGATATATTTCTTCCTGCTATGACGTTCGGGATGTAAATTAATGTGGTGTATGGACAACGAGCGCTCGGTTAAAGGTCGGTAACGACCGGAGGATGACATATTTGGTACTATCTAGTTATAGAGGTACGCCGGTCTTGTGTTGGTAGGGGGCAGATGTTCTGTGCCTCGGGACATCCATCTAGAGGTGTATCCATCGGAAGGTAGTCCCTTCACCTGGTCATTTGTATGGAAATCCATTCTCCAATAAGAACCTTCGGACTTGATTGTAAATCTATTATGCTGGAATTTAATCAATGTAACAATTTCGGCTAAGATTAATAAGTTATTTGCAAATGTTTTCAAGGAATGTCATTACAAAATAATATCAAATGTTTTGATATAAAAGTGTTTTAGTTATCATAAGGTAAAAACCCGTCTGTGTTTATGTGTGGACGTGGTCTTATGAGATACTCTTTATTTTCAAAGGATTTTATTTAAAGACTGATATATGACACTGTCATTTATTATTGAGTTTTTCTCACGCTGGTTTATCAAGCCTGATCCGGGTATTTTCAATACTCGGGTCAGATCCGAGTAGTTTCAGGTTTAGTCGAAGACGGTTAAAGTTTCTAGAGGAGAACTGAAGATATTCATCTACGTATGGACATATTCTATTATCCGTTGCGGTTTGTTTGTGTTTGATGTTTATCAGCAATTGTAAGGACGGATGTTTATAACTGTCCAAGCTGAAATTAGGTTAGACTCTGATATATGTAATGTAAAGGTTTTTCCGCTGTAAAAAAATAATGTTCAATATTATATGTTATTCCATTAGTGTGAGATTCGGTTCTGTCTGGAAGTTGTGGGTCGTTCGGCATGGACGGTTCGGCCTAGAAGATGAGGGTCGTTCGGCAGGAATGCAGGAGTGCAGGAGTGCAGGATTGCAGGAGTATAGGGATGCCGCTTGGCAGGATTGCAGGAGTGCAGGGATGCCGCTCGGCAGGAAGCGGCTCGGTAGGAAGCGGCTCGGCAGGAATGCGGCTCGGTAGGAATGCGGCTCGGCAGGATGCGGCTCGGCAGGAATGCGGCTCGGCAGGATGCGGCTCGGCAGGATTGCGGCTCGACAGGATGCGGCTCGGCAGGATGCCGCTCGGCAGGATTGCGGCTCGGCAGGATTGCGGCTTGGCAGGATTGCAGGAGTGCAGGGATACCGCTCGGCAGGAGTGCAGGAATGCGGCTCGGCAGGATGCGGCTCGGCAGGATTGTAGGAGTGCAGGGATGCCGCTCGATAGGAGTGCAGGATTGCAGGAGTGTAGGATCGCAGGAGTGCAGGAGTGCATGATTGCATGGCTCGGTATTATGGTGTGGCTATGGACCTGATGGGCCCGGGCTACTCTGAAAGCCCAGCAACTTGGGATTTACCTATAAATACAGCATGTAAGGATTCAAAAAAGGGATCTTCTCTCTACTCTCTGACTTTCTATTTTCTAAGGTTGAGGTTATTCTGCCATTTTGTAACAGTAATTGATTCTCATATAAATAAAAAGGAAAACTTCTGAAGTGGACGTAGGCCGGAGTTAGCCGAACCACTATAAAATCTGTTGTTCTTTACTGCTTTCATTTTAGTTTTAACTGTTCTTCACATTATTACTCTCTACATACACTCTATCTCTGAGCTGTGACCGGTATTTGGTGCTTTCATCTGGATTTGGGTGTTAGTGACCAATTTTGGCGCTAACATAATCCAATTTTAAAACTTCTCTAACTTAATTCTAATTCAAAGTAGAATTTAAACAGCGTTAGAAATTATTTTTATTCATATTAAATTCAAATTTCAATATTTACACAATTTCAAATATTAAATAAACAATTTAATTATCCAAATAAATCACTATATTCAAAATATAATTTATTCAACTTATTAAATTTACTTTTAAATATTTAAAATCAATTAAATATTCTAAATTCAGGCGACTGAAAAACTAGGTCGTTACATTACCCGTTAGTGACATTTATATACACCAATTCTCTTCGTAAAAAACTGTATCACTTTGGATTTATGGAATTTGGTAATGGTCAAAATTCCAATATTGTCCATATTCAACTCTATAGTCCAAACACAAAATCTTTGGTTCAATAATAACAATTATTATTAACCGTACTACTCTGGCCAGAGATTTTGACTTTGGGTTGACTTGAGTTGACTTGAGTTGACCATGATACTAACCTTATATAACTGAAGTGACGAATCCTCTTTTGAATAGTGTCTTCCTTACAATACTTCCACTCGACCCAACTATAATCACTTGATGGATGTCGTTCCATGTTTTGACTATAATCAAAGCAAAGTTTTTCATATTGAAGGTTGACAGTATTCTCAAGTTGAAAGAATTGTGTAAATTAGTCACATCGATATTTTCTATTTGACCTTAGTTATATTAACCAACAAAAACCTATCGAGTGAGTCCTTCCATAATTATCCAATAACTATCAGTACATAACCCCTTGGTGCCCCAGCGGTCATGAGTAATATACTGCCCAACATTTGGAGAGCGTTACGTACTCTAGTTTCAACGGATACATCGATATATCCAGTCTCGATGCATCTTGAATAGGAACATTTAAAATGGCACATTTGTTTCATTGTGATAAATTACTCACGGTTACAACACTTTGTAACTACTATCACAAAACATACCATTTATGGATTTTCTATTAAATATACTTTTAATTAAATTTATTAATTTATATATGTTATTGCTTTAAAAGGCATATCTTTTAAAATGTATTTATTTAAACGTTTCTTGTATTTATTTGGTTTAGAAGGCTTCTTGTATACATCTTTCTTTAATATATAGGAAACATATCAATTAAGATACGTTACCTGTTTTAATTATAGGCATACATTACGTTTGATTTCTTGCCTTTATATCTTTCCACCCCTTTGATTTCCTACCATAACTTCCCCACAATTTTGGCCGTTCCTTTCCTAAACTTTAGCCGTGATTTTTTATTTTCTTTTCACGTGAAAACATATCCCTTTCATCACAAATTTGGCCATCATTTCAGATCTGAAAATTGGTAATGGCTTCCTTCCCTTTTTCTACTTTTTCTTCCTTGTTTTTCTATTGATTTTTCCTATTTTTTTGCCTTGATTCCCTCTTGCTTTGCTCGACCTTAGACTCCACCATCACCTCCGACCACCACACCACGTCTTTCCCACATCATCCACGACCTAACCCTCCCACTCCTCTGACCATAGATGGCCGTGACACCTAGATGATCCAAACATCACAAAACAATGTCCAAAAACTCCAAAACATACACATAGCCGAGCTAGACTTCATCACCACCACCATATCTTGCCTTGGCCGCCACTTCTAGCTCCACCACCACCATGATATCACCTCTGACCATCAACCTCCCCTCTGTCCAGATCTGTAGCAACCTTTGACCGAGCCTATAGACCCCTTTGGTCGAGCCTAGATGTAACCAAACCACTTTGTTTGCCATGTCTATTTGCCTTCTCTGCTTTGTAACCCCTACCCCTTCATATTCTCCTTGTAACCATGCATTTTTGAACCCAAACTAGACCCTTTGCACCTTAAACCATGTTGTGGCTGAACCTATAAAGCCTTATGGTCGAGCAAAGTTGAGTGGAGATCAAGCAAAAATGGTTTAAAAGCTTTGTGTAGTCAATTGTCTATTTCTATTTCAATTTGTTTCAATATATTCTTTTGTATTGTATTCATATTTATACCTTGCTTTGTTTATTTTGTGACTACAAGATTTACATCTTGGCTCTCTCTCCATCCAAATCTAGTCGTGCTTTCCGGATTTTTGTTTGTGTGTTTGTTTTGCAAAACTTCAGCGTAAAAAAGGTGAGTATTCACACACGATATCTATACTTATATAAATTGTGAAGTGACAACAAGTGGATATGTATAAATTATTATTTCATGTTATACCTGCCTGTGATGTATATTATATGATGTTAAACCCTGTAATTAACTTGTCACATCATCTGTTATGTTTTATTTTATTTTACTGTTTATTTATATTCTGTTCTCACACTGCAAGTTCCCTGTAGAATAGAATCACTATGGGTTGAAATGATACATACCTGAACGGACTTTAGAATAGGGAAAGATCGTTATGGGCTAAAATGATAGGCCTGAGCGATTTTTATTTATTTTTATTTGACTTGGGATTGCGGGTTTGGAATGATAGAACCCGGATTTTTCTTTGTAAATTACCGATTGAAATGATATATTATCCGTATCACTTGACCTAGGTTAGAAAATATTATACAGACCCGTGGTTATTTTATATATTTTTCTGGAGGTTTTAAGTATTTTAAAAAAATGTAAATTTTGATATTTTGATTTAAATTTGGTTTTTAAAATGATTTAATAAAGTGAAAATGATTTTTCTATGTGTTAAATATGTTAATAAATGAATGGAGAAATTGTGATTTTCAACATAACTTAATTTGGAAATTTGTGATTTGATTTTTAATGAAAGTTTAAGTTAATTAAATAAAAATGGAAATTAAGTTTTATTTATGAAATGAAATTTAAATTTAAGTGTAAAGAGAAATTGATAAAAATGGAAAGAATAAGAAAATGGTACACTTGAATTAAATTTTGTAAAATTTGATTTTATTGTAAAAATTCACTTTATAAAAATCATAAGTTAAAGGTATTTAAATGAACATTTTGATGTGGAAAAATATGAATTTTATAAGTTACATTGGTTTAAATTGAAGTTTAATTGTTGCTGAAATTCTCTTTTAAATCTGGAAATTCTTTTAGTAGCACTTCAGAAATGCTATCGTTTCAGAATTTAACCTAAAAACTGAACTAATAGAATCTGCAGCACTTTGTAAGTGTTGTGGTTGATACAAATGAACTAAAGGCTAAAATTGACTAAGGGCCATTACAGCAGTTTTGTGAATGCTGTAGTTGCAGAATTGAACTAAACTTGAAATTTAAACCTGAACTATTACAGCAGTTTTGTAAATGCTGTCTTTGCTGAATTAAACTATTTTTCAACTAAAACTGAACTATTACAGCAGTTTTTAAATGCTGTCTTTGCTGAATTAAATTGTTTCAAATGTAACTTACTGTAGCATTTTCTAAGTGCTGCGAAAGCTGAAATTTAAATTGTTTGAAGTATTTAAGTGAATAAATGAGCTTAGAGAAGGCTAAATTTTTTGGAATTGAATATTTGATTTGTAAGTATAATGACTTCATATTTAAATGGTGTAAATGAATTATTTTGATTTGAATATAAGCCACTTTGAAATTTATGAGTTAATACAATGTTTGAAATTGGTATAATTGAATGAATGAACTTAAAATGTTATAACTTTGGTAATGAATATTAATTTAGAAGTATTATGATTTTTCTAAGTATTATGAGGTCCTATTGACAATATTTCAAGTGTTATGATTTCCAAGTATTTTGGTTTCAAAAAGTTTGGTTTCAGAATTGTTATGACTTTGAAAGTACTATGGTTTGGAAATGAAATTAATTGGAATTGTATTTAATTAAGAATTGTCTTTAATTATATATTAATTTGAAACTTGTTGAAATTGAAGATTTAAAGATATGACTTTATAAGGTGGTTTGGTTTAATATGATTTAAAAGAATATTTCAAGTTAAATAAATTGAAAGAAATATACTGATTTAGTTTGGAATTTAAATGATATATTATTGCTTTGATTTTTGAAATGGAAACGATATATTATTGAATTGGTTTTGAAATGGAAATGATATATTGTTGAATTGGTTTTGAAATGGATATGTTTTGGGTTTGAAAGTATGTATTATTTTGAAATAAATGATATGATTTTGAAATGGTTTAAAGGATGTATTTTGATTTGAAACATAAACTATTTTGAAATTTATAACCACGGGTTATAATAACGATTGGTTGTTAAAGAGACCGAGATCGGATATGGACATACTCTCTGTCGATATCGAAAACCACTTTAACAACTGTGTACGCGGTGGAGTTTCCAGAATGAAGTAGGATGGTGGCGACGATCCTAAAGGTATATACGTGGACCCAACTCCCGTGAGTTGGCATAAAGTGGCTAAAACAGGAGCGATTGACGGGCTAATGAGGTAGCACCTTTGATCGGACACACTTCTTCGATACCATTCTATTACTTTGTGATTGATTGGGTGCACCCCTTGATTTGGGAGTGTTGTTTGAGGTGGGCAGTAGTGGCTGCTATGCGTCACCACCAGTCCGGATGCGTAATTGGTATATCTACCCTGGCATTGCCTAGTTGTGCCGTGTCACTTACCATAGCGAGCTTTACTACGAGTTGTGATTTCTCCCGTAGCCTGTGGAGTATCGAGGGTAGCCCCCATTTTGGGAGTATGCTAATACTGGATAGACTACTGGGACTATTACGTGTTAAGGGCTATATGGGTAACCCCTTGACGTTATTAAAAAGTATGTTTATTTTATATTAGACATTATCATAATAGCGAATATTACTACATAGTAGATAGTTTAACGGTTCCTTAAAGAATGGGCGATCCCAAGCATTCTTTAAGTTACTTGTATCTTTATTACAGTTCACTTGAGTTGGTTTACATTGTATAAGTATGTATGTCCTGACTCGAGTGTTTTGTGTTTTGCTTTACGCTCGGGTCAGACTGAGTGATACAGCATTCGAGACTCACCTTTGGAGCTGGAGTTTTGCTTTGAAGAACCAGATATCCATTCATTTTGTTATCCAGTTGATTCCAGTTGTATTCTGAGTTGTACCTGATTATCATACTGTTACTCCTGTTGTATTTTGGTATTCCTATTGTATCTTACTTAACTCTGATGTATTTATATAGTAGCTTCATGAACTACTATTTCTTTGTTTCCGCTGCATTATATTACTTTATGTTTGTGATCTGTGATTATTTATTTACTGTATATTCTGAGTTTTGCCAAATATAAATTAACAATTCGGTATTTTGAATTATTCAAGTCAAACATGTGTGGTTTTATTGTCGATTTGAATGGTCCAAAATAGCGGGTCGTTACAATGCCCGTATATAGATGTTGGGATTTACATCGCAACAGACACATTAGCTCATTTCGTATGTATTGTATGTTATCTAAATATGTGCATAAATCTATAATGTAAAGTATATTTATATAAATACGTATACATATATTTAAAATATATTTTATAACTAAAAGTCTCAAAATTAAATATATATATATATAATTTAAAATATTTGTATAAATATATATACATACTTAAACATATAAAATTATACATACATATATACATATATAATAATTAAAATTATATATATATAAGGTTAAATAAAATGTATATATATATGAATAATTAATTACATTCAAGTACTTAAAATATAAATATATATATTTTAAAATTATTTCCAAATTGAAATTAGCATAACAAAAAAAAAATATAATTTTATCATTATTATATTTATATATAATAAATAGTTTTGATCATAATAATTAAAAATATTAGTAATAAATATTAAGAAATCAAATTTTAAAATTCATGAAAATTTAGGATCATAAAATACAGGTTTAAATTTTTTTTTATGGTTTTTTGAAATACAACATTATTTTTAATAAATAAAAGAAATGTTCGACTGAAGTAATTTAATTATTAAAAATATTAAATATTAACATAAAATTCTGAAAATTTTTCCTTGGGTTACTGCATAGATGTAGTAATTTTAAAAAATATAAAATCAAATTTTCAGTTCAATAATTATTTTAGATATAATAAAAAATTCAAATAATCAATAAAAGATAATTTAAAATTATTCATATATATAAAAAATTTATTTTCAAATTTTATAATTCATATTATGTATAAAAAGGTGTAAGGAAAAATTCTAAGCTGTTTATATATTATAAATATACATATATGTAATTATATGTTTAAAATACACATTAGTCCATATTTAAATTAATATATAAATATACATAAAATAATTAATAATGACAAAATTTATTTTTTTACAGAAAATTAGATTTGTTTATACATAAATTATAACACATAATAATATAACCATGCACATAACCAAACGAATTTGTGACAACTACATATACCTACGAAAATCTCACCTAACTAGATATACAACATTAATATATATAAAGATTTGGGATTAATCAATATTAAATCATAAAATATGATATGGTTACTGTAATATATAAATAAAATACCAATTGATGATGCTTTCGAGTCCACTTGAATCAATGAATTCCCTTCTCTAGTTATGCTCGATCCGTCAGATTGCAAGTCTGGAATCGTCGACCTTTTCTATCCGATAGTGCTTTTACTTAACTTGACTTGATTTGAGATTCTTAGAACCGATATGGGGATTAATTTCGGCTAGCAAACTTGATAATATAGCAGCCAAAAGTTGTTTTTGATTAAGGGTTCAGAGATCCATATATATAGTCTTGTACAAGAGAGATATTAGGACAATCTCATTACCTATTCTTTCTTAATCTTAGCCATCCATCTCTAGGTCTAATCCTAAGTTTTAGCCGCCTACAATAACTTTTCAAAACCGAAATTTGCAGCCCTAGTGATGGGTTTTAAACCCATTGAAGCCCAAGCCAAAATGCTATGCAATTAAATCTAATTTAACCGCTTATCGATATCGTATATCGATTGATACATTTATAACTATTATAAATATATAACAATTTTTATTTCTCAAAGCATATTCAAATTTTTATAATTAATATTTCATTAATATTAATTAATTTAATTTATTTATAATAATTATAAACTAATTAAATCATTCGGTCTTAAGGGAATTCATCATTTCAGTTGTGTAACTCTTGGGTGTAAATTTGGTCAGCAATTAACACCGAACTATTCGAATGTTAACGTTCACACGTCACTTAGCAAGTGGTGTGACATTATGGTCAATTTATCACTTATTCATTTTCAGTAAAATCTTATTTAATTTAATAAGCGTTACCCGTTAGTGACATTTATATACACCAATTCTCTTCGTCAAAAACTGTATCACTTTTGACTTATGGAATTTGGTAATGGTCAAAATTCTAATATTGTCCATATTTAACTCTATAGTCCAAACACAAAATCCTTGGTTCAATAATGATAATAATTATTAACCGTACTACTCTGGCCAAAGATTTTGACTTTGGGTTAACTTGAGTTGACCATGATACTAACCTCATATAACTGAAGTGACGAATCCTCTCTTGAATAGTGTCTTCCTTCCAATACTTCCACTCGACCCAACAATAATCAGTTGATGGATGTCATTCCATGATTTGACTATAATCAAAGCGGAGTTTTTCATATTGAAGGTTGACGGTATTCTCAAGTCGAAAGAATTGTGTAAATTAGTCACATTGATATTTTCTATTTGACCTTAGTTATATTAACCAACAGAAAACTATCGAGTGAGTTCTTCCATAGTTATCCAATAACTATCAGTACGTAACCCCTTGGTGCCCCAGCAGTTATGAGTAATACACTGCCCAACATTTGGAGAGCGTTACGTACTTTAGTCTCAATGGATACATCGATATCCAGTCTCGATGCATCTTGAATAGGAACATTTAAAATGGCACATTTGTTTCATTGTGATAAATTACTCACGGTTACAACAATTTGTAACCACTATCACAAAACATACCATTTATGGATTTTCTATTAAATATACATTATTTATTAATTAATATAACCACATTATATCAAGTATATAATAGAAATAAAATACCTTTATTTCGAACAAGATTGGTCAACGAGTTAGGTATATGTAACAAATTACATAATTGTCCCTAGGGCATACCCTTAACTCTATCAATAACAATATACAAAGAATGGATAATCTCGAAGAAAATTGAGCTATGATCGAGGAATAACTCAAAATAAGAGACTCCTTGCCCATTTACTCAAAAAAAATGCACAGGATACGTTTGCTCGATGAACTCTCTAGTTCCACACGAATAGTCCTTAGAATCATTGGCCTATTGGACTTAGATAAGTGAAACGACAATATCTTGAAGGCATTCAACCTCCGAGGCAAAAAAAAACAAATAGAGTATTATTCATAAGTTAGATTTTGAGAGGTTTCAAATGCAATACTGATTCTTTGCTTTAGAATAGAATCAAAATTCCTAATGTATTTCCAAGGCTGAAATACATGAGGACACCACGAATGCCAGAAAACTGGACAGGTAAAGAGAATCGATAAGCAATAGGACCCTACGCTCAATGGTTGGGTAGGGTCCTATATGTATCAAAGATTCATTATCCCACTTGACTGAAAATACTAGTCATTCAACGAAGAAGAAACACGAATAGAGATTCGATCTTTAACAAAAATTTCCAAGATCTTTCTAAAAGATTCATAAATAGAGTCGCGACTTAAGATTACTATCATTCCCCCATTTAAGCTAACAAGAGAGTGATCGATATGATCCCCAGATAAAGTCTTAAAAGGAGCTATACCGATACCGGATTAGAAACTATCAATAATGGGGAAATTTAATTAAGGTAGATGCGATCCTCCTAGCGCTACCAGAGTCTTAATATATATATATATATATATATATATATATATATATATATATATGGTAGAGGACAACATTATATTGAAGATTCATAATCTTCAATATATTATATTGAGTGATATCGACTTATGGAATAATGTATTTCTTATGATAACCATTTAATTCATCATAACTAAAAATTTAATCGTGATAAAGAACTAAATACTGTATCAATTATCGATAAAAGGTTTGGAGTCAAAGGCATGTATTTAAATAACCATTTAATTCATTTTTCACTCTTCCTATAGTTATTGTTTGGTAACGAAATGAAAGCAAATGCTAAACATGGTAATTATGGTATAGATGCGGGAATAAATTGATCCATGGTTACGTATGGGAAAGAGTTTTATGAACCAAGTTAAGGGCACAATTAAACAATTTTTCCCCTTATCATGGTAGTAAGGGTTTACTTAGAAGTCTGTAACCTTATCCTTCTTTTTCATACCGGTACTTTGATTAGGATTGATTTCGGTTAAAGTAGAGTTACCCCATGAAGTTAAGCTCTATAATGACATTAGTAATGATAAAATCTTGCATATTCTAATTATAAAAATTATTGAACTTGAAATTATCAAATATCTAGAAATTGTCACTTACCCTTTTATTCAGTGGAAAATTATTCCCATAGTTTAGAAGATAAATCCTAGACGTGCAAATACTTGATAAGTTTAGCTGAGAAATAAGGAAAATGAAAACGTTACTTCAAATTCAATCATGATAAAGAGTTAAATACTGTTTAATCTATTGGAAAATTTCTAAAGTCAAAGTCATGTAGTTAAATAAATGTTAGTTTCAATGATATAATTTGATTTCATTTATTTTCCGTTAATTCTATAATTAAGTTGTTACCATCTAAACGTTATTAGCAATGCAGTTATTTCTCTATGTGTCACACTGATATGATGCAAATTAAACATAAAAGCAATAAAATATGGGACAATCGCTTTTTCGTGCAAATATAACGTATTGCACTTATTTATGAGTCTCACATAAACATTTCTTAATAGTCTAGAAACTTATATATGTAATGTGTAGATAACATACCAGAGAGAGTAAACTGCTTAATCCCTAAGGTTTTTTTTACTACATAGCATTCAAAAATACCATTTTACCAACAGAAAGGAACCATGTCACACTGTTGAATATCCGCAATCAACACTCCATATAACCTGTTAGAAAATTCAAAAGCATAATCAATGTAGTATAATGCTTGGTTAATTTTTCATTAACTGCAAATTTAGTATGGATCGTCGCCAATATATAAGAAAAAAATTTCATTTAACATTCTTGTATTTAGGGACTCGGAAAGTATGAATTATTTTAAAATGACAATTAAGAAGGAAGATCACTCAATATTAATTCCCATACACTGGATATAACCATTGATCTTACCTATACATTTTGAGTGAGTAACAACAAAATTGTGATCAATAATACAGTATAAAACTGGCATTTGATAAAAATCTTGAAATTAAAATGGATAATAATTGAACAGACTGTTCACGTAACAAAAATATATCTGAGTAATTTCCCATTAATATTGGTGAGGGCCTAATTAAACATACAACATTAATAAATAAATAAATAAAATCGCAAAGTTTGATAAAAATGTAAAAGATAGGTTTTGATATATATTTGAAAAGAACTAACCCGATTGTGTGATTGCTTTTGGCAACACCAAGTATGGGTTGAGAAGCAACAAATGAGTTTGCATCCCTAGCCAAAACTCTTCCAAGTAATGAACTTTTGCGTATCTTTAGCTTTAGATCTACCTGACAGTTCGAAAAATGCAAAAATTGAATGCAATAAGAAGCCAAATACCTTGACAAATTAGCAATCAATATTCAAATCAAACAATTACCTATTTCAAATTATATTATCTTTCATACACAATCAACACAATCAACATGGATTTTAAATCCTTATCAATAGAATTCCCATCTAGGCCATAACGAACACATTCAAAAAATGCTAAAATCTGTAAAAAGAATAGATTTTGTGAGGGAATTTTCAAAATACCTAATGTATAATTTGATGAACGGAAAGGGAAGGAGAGGCACAACTAATTTCAGTCATTCTGGAGTTGATTCTGACTTGAAGTGTCCGGCGGCAATAGTTGGAAGAGAGTAGAACGACGATGAAAATAGAGAATGTTCAATTAGAGGGGCCTATAATTTTTCCGGTAGGAAGAGGAGACATGAGTAGGTTAAGGAATTCGTAGAAGGGATGTAAATATCTAGGGTTTGGAGGATGATGAAGAAGCAGAGAGCTGGGTACGACGAATATAAGAAAATGGAAAACGCGACCATTCATTTTTACAAAATATTTAGGAGGCTTGTGAGCTCTTGAAAACAAACTCAGTAATCATAGTATAGTATAGATAAACGAACCAGTCAAGAATAAATAAATGAGTTAGCAAATGAATGATAGATAAAGTGAACTAGTTCTTAAATATAGTCATATATCGACAAATACCAAAATATGCATCAGTGACTTCAAATCACCAAATATTAAAACTCAAGATAGCTTATTAAAAGCAAAAACCCGTAAAATGATTTGCTGATAAATCAAACAACATCAAATTCAGAAATCTCACAAATAAAAATCCAAAAATCTAACAAAAAAAAGAGGAAGGCGCCAAACTCCAAAATTGGTGAAATAAATTCACCTACATGCATGTAACTTCAAGATAGACGTATAAGTCTATAAACATCAGGATAGGTAGGGGACCTATAAACATCAAAATAGGAGCAAGTCCTATAATCTCCAAAATAGGTACGAGACCTATAAACATCATGATAGATATGAGACCTATAAACATCAAGATAGAAACAAGTCCTATAAACTCCGAAGGCGAGTCAAACTAGTCGAAAAAGTGACAAATACTTTTATATAGCAACTGAATAGATAACGATCATGTGTCCCATACCACTCGGGTTTACCCAAACATTTACTATACAATGTAAACTCCACTTGTGTGTAGTAATAGTTCGGTCGAACAAGTCTGGGAATTAACCAGTAAAACAAATGCAAGCGTTCCATACCACTCATTTTATCCAACCGTTTAAATCAATTCCTCATTCGATCGATTTCGTGCAATTTTATGAAAAAATTTCTCTTTAGAAACCACTTCTAATATTATTGATTTATGGTGGAAATATACATATATAAGTACACTTTTTAAACCATAACTTCAAATCATTTTTAGAACCATCATCGAAGAGGATAATTATATATATAAAACCATTTATACAGAAACTATATTTGCACTAAAAAAGATTTGTATAAAACGATTTTGTTTTGAAATCATCCATTTATAAATCCAAATTAAAAACATGCATCAAATGTGTGTATTACTCCAAGATCCATAGAACATCTCTATGGTATAAAACATCAAAAATTGAATTCATCAATTCAAAAATCCAAAATCCGTAAACATCCATGAAATTGATATGAAATGCAACATCAAAATCAAGTAATCAATATTAGGGACTCAACTAGCAAATAACTGGCGATCTGGTCGATCAGAGTACACAATAACATAACTTAGGAGTTAAGTCTAGGCTACGACCAATGCACCGGTAAGTCATACAGGTCCACCTGTTGCTTCGCCTGGGCTGAACCCAGGCGATTTCGGTGGCTCTCTAATGATCGGATCCTGCTCATTTCTTCTTTTTGGTTTCTCTATGATTTGAGGTAGTAGAACCAGTGAACATATAAGCGTATATACATGTATAATTGTATGAAAATCATGATTTCATAAATGGATTTTCTGTAAACTGAGAATCGAATTCAATTAGACAAAGGATTCATCACTATGCTGAGATCATATGCACTAGAGATTCAACCTAATTCATATAACATCAGCAAACATTCATATTGGACTAGAAATTGTGAGATAAACTCACCTAAACAAACCCGGAATGGAAGATTAGAGCTTAGAATCTCCTATGCCTTTATAATTCAACCTAGTCTATGAACAAAGATTGGATAGGAATTGATCAAAATATAAAAAAAAACCGAATTAAATCCCTAATTAGATGCATAGAAAGGTAGAAGAGATTACCTCTTATCAATATTCACTAAAATTGAATAAAAGCCACTTGATCGAAATCATTAATTTGGGAATTAGGGTTTTGGACTTAGAGAAACTTTGATTTTCTGGTTTCGATGATGAAATGAGATGAGAAAATGAATATACCTATGTTTCTATTTCTCTTGTTTCTCTAGTTTGGGCTAAATGGGTTAAGGTATGGATCCATTAGCCAAGTGCAACTAATTTTTTTAAAATAAAAGTGTTGCTAATTTGCATTGTTTCATTTTAACACTTTATAAACACTAATTTGATTTAAACAATATTATGATTTAACCAACACTGATCTCTATAATTTTTCCCAAAACGAATAATATGTCAAAATCTCATTTTTATCAATATCGAAATATTTTATCAAAATTAAATATAAATTTTAAAACGAAAAGTTATTCTCCATATTTTTTTTCATTTTATAAAATGAACAATTAATTGAGAAATCATATTTCAAACAATGAAACCATTTCCATATAATTTATTTATTCATTTTCTCTAAATTGTTCTTATATTATTAAATATAAGAATTAACTACAGAAGGAAAAATTCAATAAATTCTCAATTTATTCTCATTCCAAGTCCCTTTTAAATTTGAAACCAACAGACATAAATTCCCCAAATTTAATTAATTAATTAATTAATCATATTTTAAATTCTAGGTAATCTCCACCAGGGTTATTAAATTAACCAACGGAAAACTATCGAGTAAGTCATTCCATAATTATCCAATGACTATCGGTACATAACCCCTTGATGCTTCCAACGGCCATGAATAATACACTGCCCAACTTTTGGACAGTGTTATATACTACAGTCTCAATGGATTTATCAATATTCGGTCTCGATAAGTCTTAAATGGGAATATCCAGAACGATATATTTATTATACCATGATAAATTGCTCATGATTACGTCACATTGTAATTACTATGACAAAACATACCATTAATGGATTCTATATTAATATACTTAAATTAAACAATTAATAAATATAATATATTATAACAAGTATATAATAAAAGGAATAACACCTTTTATTTTGAACGAGATTTCATTACAGGTTAATAATTTACAATAAATTATAGAATTGACCATATGGCATACCCCTAACTCTATCATTTTTTTAATGTAAACGTGCATTACAATTTCATCCTATAATCAATCAAAACAATGTATGGAAAATATTTAACATTTTAGTCTTTAAGTAAAAGTTTTCTAATATATCTAGTAATATGACAAATATTTGTCATCCTCACTTTTTCATCTAATTATATACTATAATTTCGACTTACCATCAATCAAAACTATGTATAAAAATATTTGACATTCTTAGTCTTTACAATAAAAGTTTTATAACATATCAAACAATTATCATCCAAAATTGTTTATGGCAAAATTTTCCATTTTCAGTATTTTATGTAAATGTGTGCTACAATTTCAACTTGTTATTGACCAATACCATGCATGAAAAATATTTGGCATTATTAGTATCTATAGTAAAATTTCGTAATATTTCAAGCAATCATTGACAAAAATTACTTATGGCAAATATTTATCATTTTTTTAATTAATCGTTTTATTGTATAATGCTATTTCAACTTATCATCAACCAAAATTATGTATGTCAAATATTTCCCATTATTATATTTACCGTAAACTTTCACTTATATATCAAGCACTCATTAACCGACTTTTATTATGTCAAATATATTTGCCTAATTATATATGTAGATGGAAGTAGTGCTATTACAACAAATCGTCAACCAAAATTATACCTGTAACTATTTGTCATTTTCGATATTTACAATAAATTTTGATTTTGTTTACCTTTTCTTCTTTTCATATTTTTCTTTTTTGATTGTTGAGCGTTCGTCACATTAGGCATCATTGGTTGCCAATTTCCAACATTGAACTTCTCCTTTTATGAATCTGCCGTTCCATTCTTATTTGGGAATTAGGTTTTTGATTTTTCAACTGAGTAGATAGCGATTTATTCTTCGATTGGCTAAAAAAGAGATAGCCGACAACTAGGTTTTCTTCGACGATAGGTTTTCAATTGTGAGTTATAATTTTTGTTTTCTTTCAAAATCTAAAATAGTGTAAATATAAATTGGGATGTCGAAAGATTTTGTGCAGAGAGCTGGCGGTTAAGGGTATAGTGGTAACGTTTGTTAAATTGTTTAAAAATAAAGATGTATTTTATAAGTTATGATTCGAGAGACTTTTTTTTTGAGCAAGACGGTTGTGTAGCGTGACACTACACAGCCGATTAAATATCATAATATTAGGTAAATAGCGCGATCAACAAGCCTGATCGCTGGCCAAAAATAGAAGGATATTGCAAAACAGTCGCTACAAGGCAGAGTTATATATACAAAAAGAGCGTGGTACAAACGTCAGAAAATTAAAAAGGCAAGATCTGCATAGCGGTTACTGGTGCCCATGTTGCCAACTAGCAGGAGCTGCCGTTGTGCTGCCTGTTGATTCAGCTGGTGGAGAACTGGGGAGTGGCAATCTCAGCCTGAACGGCGCCGAGAAGTTGTGACCTGATATAGATGAGAAATAGTGAATAATACGTCTGCAAGTTCCGACGAAGTTGTATTTGGGCTTGCAGAACACGTGTGCATTTCGCTCGGCCCAAATGCACCAACTGAATATAGCTACAAAGAGATCTAAGTGGTGGTTAGGGGGGTTGTTCTGCCAGTGGTCGAAAAACGAGGTGACTGTGGGGATGTATCCGAGTATGTGAACAGTCGTTGCAGCCCAAACCCTGACAGCAAAATCGCATTCAAAGAATAGATGTTGCAAACTCTCTGTTGTGGTGGAGCATAAGGCACAGCTTGGGTCAACTACGATATTGTGACGAAGGAGCCTGTCTCTGGTGTTGATAGGCCCGTGTATGAGGCACCATTGAAGGAAAGCGAAGCGGGGTTGGAGCTGGCACTTCCAGAGTCTGGGGAAGTTGAAGAGGCGTCCGGGGTTGTTCAGGTGAGCATAGCAGGAGGCAACGGAGAAGCCGGCTGAGGGGTTGGGGGCCATGTGAAAAAATCTGGCCGGGGGTTGAAATGGGTGCTACGGAGGATGGAGGCAGCATGGTGAATCTCGGCAAGGGTGGCAAGGTCGAAGTAGGAAGTCGGGAGAAGCATGATTCGAGAGACTTAAACTTAATTGTTTATAATTATAAGGATATGGGCCAAAATTTCCCTTGAATATAAGTAAACTTTTGATTAGTTAAAATAACTTTATAAAATATTATATATATATATATTAGTTAAAATATTATATATATATACACACATATACATGTATGTATGTATGTGTGTGTATGCGTGTGTACGTGCGCGCGCGCATAAATATAATTAAACTATAGATATACATATATTGTTATTTTATATAATTTATAAAAAACTATGGATAAAAATTGGCATATATAAAAGGGACATATGAGTCTGTTTTAGTGTAAATTCCAGAACCTATATACGGTCATAGTAGCCATGCACACTATATATATATTGCACTTGCACTTCACATGCATGGGTGTATTTGATTCAGTCATTACAATATACATTCAATTTAAATTACATTTAAACTCTTTTAAACAAATAAAATAAAATAATGATTTTGCTTAATATATTTTAGATTGGATTTAAAATCCATAAGGCTTCATTGACCCAATAAAGATATAAAATAGAAGAAAATTTGAAATTCATTCATTTAATCCGCTTCTGATTGGCCTGGTTCCTTCAGATTTATGTCCAATCCATGCAAATTCATTGGCAAACAATGAAGTGGATTCTTAGATAATTGAGAGGAAACTCGAATGTTGGTCTATTATTTGGAAAGTTGGTAAGGATCTTGTCCTTGTAAGATATACCGACTAAAATTGTGCAGCGGATATGGACGGTCAAAATTCAGTGTTTGGCTATTTGTTTACACTTGGCATGACGCTCATTTCTTGGAGATAGAAGCTGCATTATATTATTGCTTTATCAACAACTAAGGCGGAGTTAGTTTTTATTGTGGAGGTGACTAAGGAGGGGATGTATTTGTTGCAGTTGCTAGATGATTTTGATATGATGCAGAAGACTACGAAGATTCAAACACACAACCAGAGTACTATACATCTGGTGGAGAACTAGGTTTATAGTGCACGCATTAAACATATAGATGTGCGTGGTTTTTTTTTCCTTTTATTGGAAGAGGAGCATCTAGCAAAGGTGCATACAAACAGATAATCCAGCGGATATGATGACGAAGTCAGTTCCAAGAGAAAAGTTACAGCATTACTCAAACCTGATTAGCTTGACTAAACGCTAATGACGTGTAATGACATGGACCCGTTGAAATTTTTTCTTTATTTGTTGAGTTAGAAAGTCAAGACGGGTGGAGAGAGATCAAAATTTTGTATATTGTATCGTGGTGTAGTGTTGAAATTATTCGCCATAATATATCAAATCAAACAGTTGATATCAAGTAAAAGTCGGATACTATTTTTAATGAGATATTTTTTAGTGAAGACTTCAAACTTTCTTGCTCCGCAAGCCATCTTTCTTCTGTACAGCTGTAAAAAAAATCCAGTGATTCTCTCTTGCAATCTCTTTTATATCTCCTCAAATTGTAAACATTTTGGTCCAATTTCGTTTTTGGTTATTAAATAATTGTTTATATCAGGGATCTAAAAGTTGTAAATTAGTAATTTTATTTTAATCTAATTTGATCTTAAAGTTGTGCATTTCGGGCTGAATTTTATTTTATTTTCTTCTTCCATCCAACAGCGCCTTTGGTGTTGTAAGGTGTTCGCCTTTCCTTATGGTTATTGTTAGTTCAATCAGAAACTCATAATTATAATTTTTAACTGAATTTGGAGATATTTGGCTCAATGTATTAAATTTTTGTTCTGAAGCAAGCTGAAAGTTGAATTTTTATTGATCTGAGAATTTTGAAACCCAGAATGTACCCGAGACGAAGTAGCAAATGGTTGCAATGCTTGTATATGTCCATAATTCCGTCATTTTGCATTAGCTGCGAAGAGATAGCAGATTCATTTCGGATCAATCCACAGAAATGATCGCAAATTCATTTTTCCTTCCTCAAGGTTAAGTAAGGTACGCAACTTTATTTTCTAGATGCATTTTTATCCTAATTTTCTCGTATATTTATCCACAATTTGTTTGTCTCATCGTGCTTATTGTGAGATCTGCACAGGTATTTGCGGAGGCCTATACTGAAATAAGTTTTAGGGGAGTCCTATATTTAAAATAATTCATATGTTATAAACATGCAAACTGCCAGTTAATTAAAATGTAGACCTGTATCAAAATGCTGAATTCAAACATTATCTACAGATCTGAGTATTCAAACATTATCTACAGATAGTTTAAAAAACAATGTTAGGTTCCTAGAGGTAAGAAGTTCCAGGACTATTTATGTGATTCAATGGAGTAAATAAAATGTTCATTTTTTTAGGCATTCAGGAAAACAGGTGAAGGAAAAACTTAAGCCATATTTTTGAACAAAGAAACAAGTTTTAAAATTCAGTACACTTGATGCTATATTAATCTTGCATCAAATAAAATAGATATTATATGAACTATGAAATCGAACGTTATATGAACTTAGCATTAGATAAATGTAACGATATATTAATTTGGTGTTTCTTTAACTATGAAAATGGATTATATATAATTCATCTAGTGTAGGTCTCAAGTTTTTCCTTTAAACTAAGTCCCTCAGTTTAATTTTACCTGTATTTGCATCCATTTTTGGTTTATTAGCCACACCGCTTGGTTCTACCAATCTACCAAGCCCAAGTCATGTAGGTTGTAATAGATACTGTCTTAGTTCATCTCAATAAGTAATTTACCAGATATGAATCCTCTTAGAACTCAATTTTCTACCAGTTTCTTGGTATCTTGACTTTCAGTCTAGCTAACCATACCAATGTTTATAAAGTGTTCTTATTATGGTGTAGATAAGTTGTTCATCTAATTTCATTCATGTCAATTCTGTAGTTCTGTAAACATTCTTGATTATTATGGTTCTAATACCAAGCATTAAAACCAAACACATGTGAATTTCAAAGCTTTGCAAATCCACTTGGAAAAGCTCTTCAGGTCTTAGCTTTAGTACAGGGTTAAATAGTTACAAGAAAAAGGTTCTGTATTTGTTTGCTTTTACATTTGATTTTATCAAGCACCAGTTGCATACGATTTTGACCAAGATTAAAAATGTATGGTGTTTTCACATATATTCTTGTTCTGAAGGCAGAAATTTGAAAATAGCTGCAATTTACTGCTTCAATAAAGATTATATGAACATTGCATTCGTATAGTTCCTAAAAGCATAGTAAATCAGACGTTCTAAAAAAATTAATAAAGAATTCTCGCGATTCAAGTATTAAGGACCATAATTGGATCAAAACAATTAGTTACACCCTTTTATATGTCAATTTTGCTCCTGTTTACATGGATATTATGTAACTTACACGCCAAAGAATCCTATGTTTTTGGGGATCTCTTGTTTCTAACATTCATTGTGTATTCCGTTCGGTTAAATTCACCTAAGATGCCTGATAATGTAATCCAGAAGAGACTTTCAAGTTCCATTCTATTTTCATAAGATCCTTTCATTTCATAGTATTTCAGAAAACACATTGCTGATCATTACAGTTGTGGTTGGCTAAACAAATATAAGGCTTGGAGAACCTACGTCTCTAACAGAGTCGTTCTTGGAAACAGTCGGCCCTGATCGTATGAGGTTTAGGGAATAAAACTGCAAAAAAAAAGAAAAAAAGAAGAAGAAGGGTTGTGGTCGAAATAATTAATATCAGATTATATCGTCAATATATTGGGCGATATATCATACGTTGGTCTTTAGCCGATTTATTCCTAAAAATATCGCTTAAAATATCGATGGTGGTATGTCGATCGATATTGGTTAATAGATTGATCTGATCTTTAATGTGAAATATCTAATATTTGTGATGAATATTGACCACTATTTTAAATGATAAAAATAAATAATGAGAAATAAAACTCATCACATTTGTAAAGTATGTATTTAGTATATATCAAATGACAATATGTGTATCATACTAGAAATACATATACACACTTTCTTCAATTTTACCCATATATTTTTCTCTTTCCTCTCCGTTAAGTCTATTAATAAAGAAAACTGTACTTCTTCCATTATTCATGTGAGCACCAATTTTTTATTGTTGGAAACATTAGATAAGAATCACTTTTCATTTATATTTCTTTATTTTATTATTATTTGTAATTGATAATTGACTTATGAAATTCATCCTTTTTATTTTTATTAGTACCATGCAATAAAAACTAAAAATAGAGATCAAATAGGATTATATCTAATCTATTATTCATGAAATGAAAGTCAGAAGTAGAAATTAAAATTAAATCAACATCACTTATCTAATCATGTAAATGTAGATGAAAATGATGAAACTATGAATGTAGACAAATTCAAAAATGTTTGAGATGATTGAAGGGCCAAATAAATGGAAATGAAGCCAACATCCTGATTGAATATCTCACATCATACTTGATTGTAACAAAAAGAATTTTCAATGTTACGTGCTACCAATACAATATATATAACACGTTTCGTCATATTCTTGCGATGTGGGATTTTGTTAAATCCAATTCATGCACCCTGCTAATGCGAGCCATACCTAACAAGGCATAAATCGCCTTTTGTATTTTATGAACTAAATTTATAACTTGTTGTCTAGTAGAATATCTGAATATGACAGTAACCTATAAGCTCCATGTATTATGCATCAGGTTTTAGTAGTAATTCACAATAGATACATATGTATATATGTTTTCGCATAGTTTAATAGCATTTAAAACATGTTACTAACATGTCTGATATTTGATATTTAAGATATTTTTGCATAGCTTAATAGCATTTAAAACTTGCTACTGACCTGATAGATATTTTGTTTATATTTCCTGATATTTTTAAAGGGAAACTCTATTTGAACAAAAAACGGTCACACAAAATCCGACACAAGATATCTTAACCATTATTAGATCACCTCCTATGCAAGCGCAAAAAATCCAATGGACGATACTTGTTCTATCAAAATTCGTATTTTATTTTGTGTCTTAATAGTCGTTTCGATTTTTAATGTTGCATATTGGTACTTGGTCGATATGCAGTTGATACTGGTAACAACTACTTAGGTTTATAATACATTAAATGCTCCTAGAATTGCCCATGGTGATGTGTTGCCTAAGCATACACCTGAAACATGTGCCTAAAGGATATCTCGCAACGCATTCTTATTCGTTCCAGGCAATTTTCAAGGCGGTGTTTTTTTTGGCTGCTCCCTATACTACTACGAATTAGTTTTAGCTTGATAGCTGCCCCAACTTCCATATGTAATAGAAGCCCTGCCAAGACCTTAGGTATTACCACGAATATGATTTGACTCATGCATGCGATTCTCTAAGGTGCAACTGATGGATTTGGGTTCATCAACTGAACGGATTGGAGCTCTATACCAGCTTACAATATTATTCATTTGGACATAATTTATGTTGGAAAACCATACCCCAACTATTCTCGTTATTTATGTATTTTAGTTCTTTATATTTGAAAACAATATTTTATAGTTATTCAAAATGTAATTATATTATAAATTCACTTTTAATATTTCATACGAGTGGAGACCATATACTATATTTATTTTATAATTTTATTTCATTAATTGTATATAATATATATAGTTATTTTTTAAACAATACTCGAAAGACTTATTATACTTATACTTGTATAACTAAGATATTATTATTTATTTATTTCATTAGTTGTATAATTTATGACTAATTTTCTGTTTGGTATTATTGTAATACATATATTTTTCTCTAAAACCAGAGATTAAGCTTATGCTTGTAAATGCCAAGGAAGTACCCATCGAACCTGCAATACATTCTTCAAATATCAAGGTATTATATAAATCCAGTTTTTCATTTTCTTATATTGATTGGATTTTGAAAATTGTTAGACAGATCTAGTTTCAAAACACAGCTAAATTCACAAAACGGTTGATTTGCCTATAGTTATTTATTATCATGTAACAAAAATCAGGAAGTAGTTTAACTAATTAGATTTGTTTTAGTTAATATATATTAACTCGAGGAAAAGGTTTTAGTTAAATCTTGATTTACATTAGTAATCCACGACAAATCAAGAACTTATTTTCAATATCTAAATATTCAGTTCAAGAATTAATTTGGAATGAAAGGTATTCTTTGATATTTTCAAGATCTATTTTGAAATATGGTTAAAGGAAATTCCTTGATTAAATTCACAGGTAGAAAATGGGGTTTTCTCATATTTAAAATTCTACTTTAATTTATTTCTAATTTTTAAGATATATTGTTATATAACATGTTATCGTTGTTATATAATTTTATTAGTTTCAGATTACTCAACTAAATCAATATTTGACATTACCTATATGTCCAAAATTACTGATAGAAATAAGATTTGACAAAAACCATTTTTCCAAATTTTCGATTTAATGTAATCCAAGGCAGCGATACCAAACTAAAACTAAAAACTCAATATTAAACAAAAAAAATCAACATTTCAGACATGACTTGATTTAAGAACGCAAGTACATAGCAAACAAATCGAAGGACAAAGCACACAAAATGAGATTGCAAGGTTGTGTGTTGATGGCATCATCAGCTGTGGGTCGAAGTGTGGTGATAGTGAAGGTTTGCATTGAAATTTAAGATAGTGGAACTATCTAGAGAAAAAGGAATTATTCCTAGAGAGTCACAAAATTATTTGTTAATTAAGTATTTGTAAATGTTTATGAGTAGAAAATTACGAAAGAATATGTTACTGTATGAGTGTTTATACAATGGTGAATCACGATATGAAAAAATATTTTTAAGATCTAGCGAATTTTAAGGTAATGACAAGATCTTAAAATACTTTTTCATACCATAACTCACCACTCTGTAAACACTCGTATGATAACCAATTCTTTGGTAATTTTCTACTCATAAATTTTGACAAATCCCAATTAACAAATAATTTTACGACCCTTTGGAAACTATTCCACCGTGTTAAATTCAATGTAAACCCTCAATATCATCGCCCTTTGACCCACATATAAACTCTTGCGATCTCGTTTTGTATTGAAATGTATTATTTTGCTTGCATAAATTTATACAAAATTTATGGTTGTGACAAGAAAACAATGTAGTTATTAGGTAGAAGATTTACGTTATTTGTAAGAGACCGTAAGTTTAAACCTTATATATATATATATATATATTATATTTTTAGCTTTTTATCAATTTAAGTATATTTTTGTGCCATAATAACTTTACGCACAAAGAAATTAACCAATTCATATAAATAATTTGACTTTAGACACATCTTTGTTTAAGTCATATTGATCGGAATCTTAATGTTTACAGAAGTAGGGGTTAGTTGATGATGTTTGTCAGTTAAAGCCTAACTTTTGTGGAGATTGTGTTCTTGGAAGAAGAATCATGTCACATTCGATATTGAGAGACATAGAACTACAAAGTTTTTAGAGCACGTTAATTTATATGCATGGAGACCCCTCCTAATTGAATTTTTAAGTGAAGCATGTTACTTTATCTTGTTTGTAAATGATTTCTCATGGAAGGTTCGGGTCTATTTCATGAAGACCGAAGGTGAAACATTTGCTCAATTTCGTAAATGGAAGTCCTTGGTAGAGATGCAGTTGGAGAAGCATTTGAGAGTTCAGAGTAGGCAATAGTAGTGAATTTGCGTTATAATAATTTACTAGTTATTGTATGTCTGATGTCGTAGTCTGAGATGTTGATATTTTTATGGGGTCACGATGTTGTATAGTTGCTAAGAGTATGAGTTGGAATTTGTGGAAGAGCAATAGTATGGTTTGAAAGAGTACAAGTATGAGTGGTTTGAAAAAGAGATTTTAGGCGGAGGCTTTATCTATGATGGTATTTCTCATCACCAACACATTTCATTGCCATAGATATGATCTCCAAGGAAATGTAGAAAGGTAAACCTATAAGTATTTCATTTTTTAAAGTGTTTGGTTGTTCAACTTATATATACGCTGAGAGATATAATAAGTTGAAGCTTAAGGCAAACAAACATATTTTGTTATGCTAATAGAGGAGTGAAGAAGTATTGGTTGTGGTATTTAACAACCAAGAATATTGTGACCGATAGACATGTGAGATTTGATAAACGGTCTTTATTGAAGGTAGAGCCTCTATCTAGTAATGATATTAAAATGATAGAAAAGTGTCAACATTTTATCAGTCATCGTGTTATCCCATATTTAAATAGTTAGTGATATTTCCGATGATGCTACACGATTGATGGGAATGTTTCAAAGCTTCAAACTCAGTTTGGAGCTCTGTTGCAGTAAGGCTGCTTGATTTAACCAGTCTTATTAGTGAGTTTATTGGCGAGTTTGATAGTCTGTGAGACTTTGGGAAGACGAGAAAAATTCTTGGGAAGAAGATTGAAGTAGATAGGAAGAATATTGAGAATGCCATCTCTCAACATGGAACGAAGATGACCAAACATGCAATGATTGCTCCATTGGTCTCTCGGAATATGTCTCTACATGTTCGTCTCTTACATCAGTTGTATTAAATAACTTTGGTATTCGTTTATTTGCATTGTGCTTATTGGTGTGCATAATTTCTTTTTTATACTTGACAAATTTGAATGTTCTGTTTGGCCATTAATGCCTAAACTTATTCAGCTATCTTGTGCTTGATGCCACGAAGCGCACATCGAACAACTTGTTGAGATGTGTTGATGGAGAGAGATAATTACATTTGAGTTAATGTGAGATGTTTGAATTAAGCGACTCAAATAAATGTCAAATCAAATATTATATGAATAAAGAAAATTAATTGACCGATTTAACCAACCAATTAATTAATGATGGAATAACATGGAAGCAGAATATGCATGAGGATGTTATGAAAATGAATATCACATTCAAATTATCGATATTTCTACCATATTGAAGTGTTTTCAGAAATTTTTGTGCGTGAACAAGTTTATTAAACACTTTGATGTATAAACTAAGATCTGTAACAAGTTTAAATACGTGTGTGTGCATATACCACTTTGGAGAGATTTTAACAGAAATTAACTACTAGACTAGACTATAGACAAACCATAAACAATATTGAAATTTCTATCTGAATTCTGGTATGCAATCTATTGTTGAGTAGAATAGCATCTTCTCCTGCAAATATGGTTAGTTCACATAATATTTATTTATATAGTTGTCATGATCAAAACATCAAAATATTATGTTCTAACATTCTCCTCCTTTTTTATGATAACTATGTAAGTTTTAAAATTTATAAAAGCAATTTACTCACCCTGAATGAATATTCCCCTTATCAAACAATTTCTCCTCCTTTGTCATCGACAAAAAGGAACAAATAGATAATATGAGAAATATAAACATATAAGCATTAAAAAAAACATATATCGTAGGGAAAGTAAGTGAACTTAGCATCATAAATAAACATGAGCATGGAATTCAAACAACAATGTCACACAATAACATCAAAACATAAAAAACATACATTAAATAATGTCTTAAATAACATGATAAGATGAGCATAAGCAAATATAAAAACTAGACTTCCTCACTATCCGAAGCTTCTTCTTCCTCTTCTTCATCGGAGGTAGACCATGTAAAGGGTGCGGGGTTTTCGACAATACCGGTAGAGGTAGAGTTGGTACATGATATTTTCTCTCAAATTTTGTTCAAGAAACCATTTATGGAATTAAGCTTCTTATTTGTTTTGACGACATTTTTCTCGACGGTGGCCAATCGTCGTCCAAGCTTACTCTGATTGTGAGAGAGAGTAATAAGTGCTTGCTTTGGAGTAATGTCGCTATGAAGCTCATGAATTGCATCGTCGTCTTCTTCTTTTTCTTGTTGGGGAGGTTGTGATGATGAAGAAGCGACGTTTGTATCCCGGGGTTGGGGAATGCCTTGTTCTCGATTCGCGGCCCATTGTTGGAAGCTAATTATTTGTTGAGATTGCGGGCGTTTTGGGAGACCCATAAAACTTAGAGTCTTTGAGTTGAGCTTGCCAATGGTAATATAATCCACATCGGGTAAAGGAACTTCGAAATTCTGAAGAATACGCATGATGTAAGCTTTGTAGTGAATGGTCTTGTGGTTCTTTTGTAGTTAACGGTAAGAAAATCTTCCTAAATGATATTCTCCCAATTTACTCGTTGAGATGAGTAAATGACATAGAGAACTTGGAAATCTCTCTCGTATGCTTTCTCGTAGCTACCGGTACGAGGTTGAAGTGATCGGATAAGAGCTCGGTGAAGAATACGCGCCTTTGGACGTAAGGCGCTGGATTTTAAGATTGTCAAATCATCCGATAGAAAGCGACGAGAAACTTCGTCTCGGTTGTACATGTCTACTATGACACTATCGATATCCGATCATTCGGATGGATAGCGCAAAATGTAGCCAAATCGTTGTAGAGGGAGATAAATTTTAACTTCGCAAACCAAGGTCGAGATACAATCGTCCTTATTCCGTGGATCTTTCACCCCAAACGACATGTTTTCGGACACTTAAATGATCAACAACGAATACCGATGATATATTAAGTGTCGTCTTTAGGTGTAAGAAAGACAGATTGTTACATTGCACCTTGAAGTAAACCCTTTGGCATCCCTAAAGGTACTGGGCCATTTAATACTTCAAATCCGAGGTCAACCCTTGGTATAATTTCTCATACCTATACGCAAACGTATATCCCTTCCCCACAGGTCCTATGTTTGGATATGTCCCACATTAGTAGTAAGTATACACAACTACTGTTGGTCTTTAGGTGAAAGACAGACTTCTACTGTGTAACTCTATTGACCCTGCATTCCAAACAATTCTAAACCAAACCAATTATCCTAGGCCTAAATATTGGGCAAGGACCACTAATTCACGCTCGTCCTAGATGTATTATTATAATTTCCTACTATAAAATTATACAACCTCCTAGTATTTTATTCCCGTCTTATATACTTATTACCTATATTTTCTATCTCCTTCTTACGTCCCATAAATGTTAATTATCCATAATAAAGGGTCATTATTATTCTAATTAGACAATCACTAATTACATTTGTTTGTTCATTCTTATTCAACCTAGTATGCCATTTCATTTTCCCATAAATGACATATTAAACTCCTTAATCAGTCTCGTTAAACACATTCATGTCCTCGTTTAATTCCCGTAACTTCTTATTAACTGCACATGCACATTTATTGCCCTACTAATTTGCAATCATGATTCCAAATTTTGGAGTAACTATCTCTTTTCCACTTCAACCTATTAGTTCTATTATTTACTACGCTGCTAATAACCAGTCGTCTTAATTATAACTAATACGAATATTGACGTATATTACGCTATATATATTTATATTATTAATTGGTAAGCGCAGTTACACACACATACGTGTGTATATATATGTATATGTATTCCTATCTCTAACTCATTAATTCTACGCTTAGGAATTCCAAAACATACACATATATATGCATTCTATAAGGAACAATTATTTCCACATTTTAATATATTAGAGTTATTCTTTCCAAAAGGATTGTCGTTATAACTTTCCATAAATTACATAAAAATGAGACTTTTGCTCCATTTGAATTACAAGTAATTATCTCTTTTCCTTTATTGAAATAGACAATGCAAACTACGGAGGAGAACATTCATACTTTACATATCTCTTTCCTTTTGGTATATTCCTTATTATTTCAAACGACATACTTTTTTATACATAGTTGTGGAATTGGATAATTTATGGAAATTACATAGAAATAGATACAACTAAATTATACCCAAAACGCTCCTAATAAATTAAAACATGGAAATTCAAATTCCAAATCAAATTAGGACAATGTATCTATACTAATAATTTACAACCCAATTATTCTAAATCTGGAATCAACTTCTACTTTAACAAATTTTAGGGACTGATTTCTAACTTCTAGATTTGGTTGTATATACCATTCTATCCAATTACCTAACTTACAGAATATGTAGGCAAGAATTCAAGTGAACACATTCTTTCTAATAGTCTTGCATAGACATAATAATTAAATAAAACTCAATGATATAGATTTCAATATTACCTATATATCATATAATTTTCCATTCATCTTTCTACCTTTCCAAATCTCCCAAATCCAAATTCATCCTTTTAAATTGACTTCTTTTCCGTTCTAATCCAAAAGAATATGTATAACAGGATATATACTTACTGTTAGAATTACAGATATGAGAAGAGGTTTGGGTTAAGTGGAATATAAATTTATAATAATGACATTTACCTTTTTCTGCAGTATCGATTCGCTCCTTCTTATTTATTTTCTATCCTTCTCCAATTATGTATATATTATATAATATAATATTTTATAATTAATAGAAATAGTGGAGAAGGTAAAATGGCATAGCTCCACTGTTTTGATGAAAAAATGTGAGAACAAAAGCGAATGGTTAGACCTGTATTTATAGGCGCTCAAATTAATCATATTTGTTAGATTTAAAATAATTAAGTTCGGACCGTCCATCCAAGGTTCAACCTTAGCCATCACTCGACAACCGGTCGGTCGCTTCCCTATAGGCAATCGACCGCTAGCGGTCGACTGGTCGACTAGCCCAAAGTGGGGGTCAATTGGTGGGGTCCACACAATTATCATTATTTATTTCATTTTGTTCCTTTTTAATTATTTTCGTTACGAAAACTTAAAATGCTGATAGCTTCTTCATTTGAACTCCGATCGTAAAACTCTAAATATGAAAGTTGTTCAAAAAATAACCACGAACACAATGATGCAAGTTTCCTGGCCAAATTCCAATGTTTGCTCAAATTCCATTTTTGACTCTTATTAATTATTTATTAATTATCGTTTATTCTATGAGTTGTCACGTTCTCCACCTGCTACATTTTCCACCCTTAAATGAATTTCCTCCTCGAAATTCCTCAGGGTTGAACCATGTAACATAACACGCAACCACTAGAAACTATCCAACCAGTTTGTGTACAACCAATTTTGCAACCAAACGTGTATAAGTGCACGATGTATTACAACATATATTATATGTATGCTGAATAATTCTAAATCGGCACATCCTATATGAATGTGTTCTTTTAAAATCATTTTAAAGATATTATGCAAACAAACTATATATAATGACAGTTCTATATGTATGCAAATTTTCAAAAATTAAAAATTTTTTTTTTTCACACAATAATTCCCACACTCAACTAATTTTGCATCGAATCCTTACCATCCAATACTTAACACACAATTTCTAAAATCCAAAATGTTGAAAATTCAGTTTTCCTAAATCTACACTTCTATGCCGAAAAAGGAAATTTAAGTGGAAAAATTTTCATTTCCATCCTTCTTACCTATTCCGCTGTATCTTAGAATCTTCTCTTTTGCCCTTAAATATTTTCGAACTTTTCTAAGTATAATTTGCATAAGAAAGTTTATTTTTGAATGTTATAATGGAATTATTCTAAATGCGAATTTTGTTCACTATCAATAAGTTATGGAAAAACAGTTTTTTGCCTTATTATTCTCTATGTTTCGTATATTGTCATCCTTAGCGGACAACAAAACTCGTATTTGCCAAGACATCGACCCTCCCTACGCAAAGCAGGTGGGATTAGTAAATTGAAAATATTTCATTTTCCCTTTTCAATCAAACTTGCAAAATAGTTTGAAAAATCAAATTCCCAAAAGCATACAAACACCATTGTATTCAAAAGCACTTGAACAAAATTTTCCATAAGCATTTGAACCCAACTTCTCAAAAGCACATAAATAAAAAATTTCAAATTCAAACACGATTTTTCAAAACATTTGTCACTTCATCCTTACAAACAAATTGTGACGACTCACACATCAATATAGTTTAGGTTGACAGTAAAACACACATGTCCAACCAAAATTGAACGAAAAGACGGATGATTAAGGATAAAAAGAAAAAGAAGGCAGAACAGAATCTCATGAATGGAATAAAATATATTATTTCAACAATATTTACAATGGAAAAACTTTTAAATACATATATCAGAGTCTATCCTAAGCTCAGTCTGGACAGTTATAAATACCCGTCTTTACAAATGCTAAAAAACAACAAACACAGCAGAAAAGTAAACTACGTCCATATGGTGATGAAGATCTCCAGCTCTTCTCTGGAAACTCCAAGCGCCTTCAGTTAATTCTGAAACTATTCGAATATGACCCGAGTATTAAAAATACCCGGATCGATCTGGCAAACAAGCATGAGAAATGCAAATCATAAATATATATGACAGTGTCATAGATCGACTTTGATGCCGAACAAAACCTTTGAAAAGAAGAGTATCCACGCCGTATATAAACACATATGGTTTTTTACCTTATGATAACTAAAATATTTTATCAAATATATGACAGTGTCATAGATCGACTTTTCAAATAACATACTAAAATAGCCGGAATTGTTACATTTGTTGAATTCGACAACATATTTAGGTATATAATCAAGTCCGTAAAAGTACGTATTGGAGAATGGATTTCCAACAATGACAAGGTAAGGGACTACCTTCCGATAGTAAATCTCTAGAAGAATGTATCGAGGCACAACCCCGCTGCCCTACCAACAAAGAACCGACTACCTCTACCATAGTTAGTACCGAATATGTCATCATCCGGTTGTTCCCGACCTATCCATGCCCACAACATACACAACAAATCCGATATATAGAGAGAAATCTAGAAAGGTGATGATAATCTTCTAATGAGTGTAACCCACATAGCCCTGCCACATCTATCCTGTTTTTGCCATTACCGATATGTGAGGCTTGAGGTAACGTTTTACCTTTCAGATGACAAATCCCACTTTGAATGCTACATTGTCATTTCCGTTGAAACACTAATTAGTTTGCACAAAAGTACAACCCTCGAGTTCATACGCCTCAGAGTAGGGTGTTAAGTATAAGAGTGGTTACCTCCTGCACTAACAAACAAATGTACGTTTGTAACAATCAATGTATATGGTCTTAGAAATACAATGTCAAACATTCGTCCATACAAGTTGTTCGGGAACAGGACAAACCGAAGGTACTCCTACTACATCCTGTTTAGGAATCATCCCTAGAATTAGTAGCGAGCGGTCCTTGCATCGAAGATTTCAAAATGAAGGTACTACTACCATCATATGTATAAAATATGTGAATCACGAGGTTAGTGGCAAGCGGCCTTACATTATGAAGGTCTCCATCTTCAAAACCATTGTCTTCAACATGTCTTCACTTTCAAACGCTTATATTTGTTTGAAGTAGTTTTCGAATAGAAATCATCCAAATCCAATTCTGGTCTCTCCGAATCAATTATCGATAAAACGATGTGTATATGTATACAGAAATGTTAAGTCTCTTTTGATAAATTCTTTTGGTTAATTAAAATCTTCTTTTAACTTTGGAAATACCAAATAATTTCCTTTTACTTAGGAAAATATTTCCACATTCTATTATTGGTAGGAGATTATTTATTTCCTAAACATATATTTTAATGGGTTAAAAAAATGTTATTTAAGACATCGTTTGCTGTATATCCAAACCAATTAGTACTGAGTAAAATGGATTCATAGATTTTAGATTAATTGTACTCAATACTAATTTCTGTATTCAACTTGTACTATTCATTGAATGATGGTGAAATCACCTTTTAAATTCACACGGACTGGACGTATGCTTTGATAATTCATATCATTCAATAATTATTGTTTTGAGGTAGGATTAAACGATGTTGTGAAACCAAGTTGAGTATCATGTCTCAATGCTGTTTGGCTAAGAATGTTCACTCATGTAATTCTCAATATCTTTTTAATGTTGCGTTAAAAATTAATATCAAGTTAGTTTGCTCTCTTGACTTACTTCGTAAATAAATATTTTGCATGAATTAGATTTTCTTATTTGGTTTTAGTTACTAATCAGGTTGGAGGGAGAAATACAATGTTTGTTGATGCAGTTTCGAGAAACATACCTAAAATTATAAATACATCTACTATAATTTTTGGCGTTGATGTCACTCATCCAACAACTGGAGAGGATTCCTTCGCTTTAATTGCTGCAGTACGCTCTGTTTGAAAGAAAAATTTATTTTTTAGTATAAATTACATATGATTTTATTTGTTTCATTTCATTTTAGGTTGTTCCCTCTATAGAATGATCTGAAATAACAAAATATAGAGCTTTAGTTTTTGTTCAACCACATGGAGAAATAATTGATGATCTTTACACTGCTTACCTTATCATACCGCTTGACTGCATTTCTCCATTTTCGTCCAGGTAAATAGTGTAAAGATTGTTAACTATTTCTTCACATGTTTGAGCAGAAACCAATGCTTTATATTTTGTTATTTCAGACCAGTCCATAGAGGCAATAACCTGAAATGAAACAGAACAAACAAAATCATATGCAATTTTATAGATATTAGAAAATAAATTTTTCCTTAAAACAGAGCATACTGAAACAATTAAAGTGGAGGAATTCTCTCTAGGTGGTGGATGAGTGACATCAACACTAAAAATTATAGTAAGTGTATCTGTAATTTTAGGTATGTTTTTCGAAACTAAATCAACAAACACTGTATTTCTCCCTCCAACCTGATCGTAACTAAAACCAATTAAGAAAATCTAATGCGTGCAAAATATTTATTTATGAAGTCAGTCAAGAGAGTAAACTAACATTGATATTAATTTTTAATGCAACATTAGAAAGATATTGAAAATTGCATGAGCGAATATTCTTAAGCAAACAACATTTAGACATGATACCCAACTCAGTTTCACAACATCGCTTAATCCTACCTCAAAACAGTAATTATTTAATGATATGAATCATCAACGCATACGTAAATTTCAATTATAAAAAAGCATATATCAGTATGATTAACATACCATAATAACCACTTACGTCTGGTAAAATAACAAGGAGCAATTAGATAGTACCAACTTTATCATGCATAGTGTTTAATGTACTTTCGATATTATCAGGTGAGAATAACTGGTCTTCGGTTCACATTCTAATTTATTTGTACTCGAAGTGAGTCATTGATTTATTTGTACAACATTATTACATTATCTTTTCTACTACAAACACTCACTTCGAATACAAATAAATTAGAATGTGAACCGAAGACCGGTTATTCCCACCTTTTATGAACACCTGGTATATTGAAAGTACATTAAAAACCGTACATGATAAAGCCGATACTCTTCAGTTGCTCATGGTTATTTTATCAGACGTAACTGACTATTATGGTATGCTAATCATACCGATATATGTTTTTTTTAATTGAAGTTTACGTATGCTTTGATGATTCATATCATTCAATAATTACTGTTTTGAGGTAGGATTAAGCGATGTTGTTAAACCGAGTTAAGTATCATGTCTTAATGCTGCTTGTCTAAGAATGTTCACTCATGCAATTCTCAATATCTTTTTAATGTTGCGTTAAAAATTAATATCAATGTTAGTTTGCTCTCTTAACCGATCTTGTAAAGGAATATTTTGCACACGTTAGATTTTTTATTTGTTATTAATTACTAATCAGGTTGGAAGGAGAAATATAATGTTTGTTGATGCACTTTCGAGAAACATACCTAAAATTACAGATACACGTACTAAAATTTTTGGTGCTGATGTCACTCATCCCCATCTGGAGAGGATTCCTCCGCTTTAATTACTACAGTACGCTTTGTTTTGGAGAAAATTTATTTTCTAATATTCATAAAATTGCATATGATTTTGTTTGTTACGTTTCATTTTAGGTTGTTGGCTCTACGGACTGACATGAAATAACAAATATAGAGCGTTAGTTTTTGCTTAACCACGTGGAGAAATAATTAATGATCTTTAAGACTACTTACCTTATCATACTACCTAACTACATTTCTCCGCGTGGTTAAGCAGAAACCAATGCTTTATATTTTATTATTTTAGGCCAGTCCATAGAGGCAATAACCTAAAATGAAATGGAACAAACAGAATCATAGGCAATTTTATTGATATTAGAAAATAAAATTTCTCTAAAACAGATTGTACTGAAGCAACTAAAGCAGAGGAATCCTCTACAGGTGGTAGATAAGTGACAACAGTATAAAAAATTATAGGTGTATCTGTAATTTTTGGTATGTTTCTCGAAATTGTATCGACAAACACTATTTCTCCCTTCAACCTGATTGGGAATTAATAATAAACAAAAAATCTAACATGTGCAAAATATTTACTTATGAAGTCAGTCAAGGGAATAAACTAACATTGTTATTAATTTTTGATACAACATTAGACAGATATTGAGTATTGCATTAACTGAACATGGATGACTTGATCCATTTATTATTTCTATAATACTCGAATCAGTCCGAGATATTTCAGGTACATGGATGACTTGACCAGCTTGTATTTTTGTAGGCTTAGATGAGACATATATTAAGGTGATTATATGATATTTATATGACATTGATTCATTGTATATTTTGATACCGAGATGTATATTAATTATTTATTATAATACATTGAGATAGTTGACATCTGTAATGAATTGTACCCTTATTGTATTATTGTATTATACATATTATATGTTATCGCAACGATTGACTCTGTGTTCTCTGTAATTCACTGTATATAATGTATCATTTTGTCTGTTTTGGTGTCTCGCATTGTGTGCGGGTAATGGGTGCATATTAAAAGGAAGAATAATTCCACATCATGAAAAATAATGGAAGTGTAATGATATATATATGAGTTTGGTCGCATATAGCTTTAAGGGATTCCTTTTGTTAAAAGGTGTTGGTCAAACTCATATGTTGTCCCCACGTAGGGATGTGTGGACCGGATTTCAACATGGTATTAGAGCCGATGATAATGCCTGGGACAATGGACAATGCACAAGAGATCTATAAATCGTGGTGGCTAGCAGTGTAGGCTTAAGTAGTCAGACTTAAGGTGAAGCTAGATCATGGTACGTTGGATCTGGTAGAATGACACGGGAGCAAAGTCTCAATATGGTGCATGCATCGTTGTTGGCGTATTGGAAGACGCATATATGGATGCAAGCCAAGATGGAGATCTGTTGGAAGCAGAGTCTCAATGTGGTGCAGGCATCGTTGTTGGCATATTGGAAGACGCATATATGGATGCAAGCCAAGGTGGAGATCTGTTGGGAGCAGAGTCTCAATGTGGTGCAGGCATCGTTGTTGGCATATTGGAAGATGCATATATGGATGCAAGCCAAGGTGAAGATCTGTTGGGAGCAGTCTCAATGTGGTGCATGCATCGTTGTTGGCGTATTGGAAGACGCATATATGGATGCAAGCCAAGGTGAAGATCTGTTGGGAGCAGAGTCTCAATGTGGTGCAGGCATCGTTGTTGGCGTATTGGAAGACGCGTATATGGATGCGATCCAAGGTGGAGATCTGTTGGGGTGTATCGCATTATGTGTGGATAATGGACGCATATTAAAAAGAAGAATAGTCCCACATCGTGAAAAATAACGGAAGTGAAGTGGTATATATATGAGTTTGGTCGCATGTAACAAGGGATTCATTTTTTAAAAGGCGTTGGCCAAACTCATATGTTGCGCCTACGTAGGGATGTGCGGACCGGATTTCAACACTGTCCTGGAGGTACACGTGCTTATTGCTTTGTATCAATATTGTGTACATATATGTGTTATTTATTTGATGTTTTAGTGCATACCATTATTAATCCGAGGGAATATTCATGTGTGTACCCCATATAACCACATTCTTCGTATTATCTGACAACATTATTCTATAATACCATTGGATATTATGGATGTAGAGGTGGAGTGTTATAAAATGATATCGGAGCAAAGTTTAGAATAATACAAAGTATAAGAGACGATTTTGACTTAAATAAGACTTAAAGTCCCTATCTCCGTGGGTGTGGTAGATTTTTATTTATACTTAAATGATAGTACAAATATATGATGATTACTGAGGTAATTATTTGGGGATGTACTTGTTATTTTTCCTACTACACACACACACTCCTTATTTTTACCTCTTATGTGTGTTTTTATTTTCGTACGAAGTAGAAGTTGTTAAGGGAGGTAGTGAAGAAGGGAGTAGATAGTCCAACGTGTAGTGTCGGATCGATGATGTTGAACAAATTCATTGGCTTGAATATGAATGAAGTGATCTAGTAATGAATAGAGTTATACAATGGAAACTGATAGATAGTTTCCCGCTGAAGGCATTTGTTTGAAAAATGTGTGTATTGCTGACTTGGTTCTTGTTGATTTTATGGATGAATGACGTGAAAATCATATTGACACAAGCAAGATAAATATTTAATAAATATGAATTGGATGTATATACAAGTTTTGAAAATAAATATTTTCACACAAGCAAGATAAATATTTAATAAATATGAATTTGATTTTTGCATAGTGATTTGAATTTTTTTTAATATTTTATTTTTGTGTTAATTTGTCCGTTGAGTGCTTTAAGAATTCTGATCGATGCGTCTGACCAACGTTATCGATAGAGATTCCTAAACGGTAGGACGGGACATTTGGACACAATATTTTAAAATTTATTTTTAGAGATGCTTGAGATTTTGAGGATAAAAATGTTTTCAAAGAACACCGTGTTTGGAGAAAATAAGTACAATATTTTAAAAGATAGCAATGATTTGAGAAATATTAAAAACAATACTTAAAAAAAAATGAAAACCTATGAATGGATGCTGATTAAGTCAGAACTAATATATACAACAAATTACGTATATCCATGGAAAATGAAACCTGAAATAAAGCCTATGTATCAATTTTTCAACTGACCTAGCAAACTGAATCTTTTCATCCGATCCTTAATTTCAGAAAATGAATCATTCTTTCATATAACTTATAGGATTTCACCTTCTTCAATTGCTTTTCTTCTTAATGTGCAGTTTAATTTTTAGGTAATATCTAACTCCTTAACTCAATGTACAAACATTATTGATGCTATTTAATACTAATTTGATGGTTTTGCAAATCCTTGAAAGATTAGAAATGAATGTTTGCGTTAGTTTTATAATGATGTTATGATTTTTATTCTGGATTATCATAATGCATTTGCATGACAATAGTGATTACTCATTACTAGAAAATAAATGCTACATTGTAAACTGCTCTAGTGTAAACCGCCCTAGCCAGCATATTAATAGCTCTGCCACTGTTATATGCTGATGAACAAGATCTCCTAGATGCTGCTTCAATTCGTTGGCTGCAAATCTTTCCCAGCGTGTGTAGTTTTATTAACTTGACATCTACATCTTTGATATAACCATCAGTTTTTGGTTGAAAATTTCTTTGTAGCATCCAACTGCTAGTAATGCAACTTAATTATAACTCATTAATCTAATATTGACAATTGATTCATATTCTAAACAGACTTCTTATCATGCATTAAAATGAGGATCCAGTAATATGGCTGTTCTTTGTTACAATGGAAACTAGTTTAGCCTTTACATTTTACTTTCTACGTAGTTATAACTCATTCATTTGATGGTCAATACCAGTGGCATGTTAATATCATTTATTATATTTTGTAAATATTTGAAGGTGCTTGCAAAAGTTGAAGCTTCATATGCATTGGCTCAACTAAAGAGACCCTTCCCCTGAAATAACATTCCTTGTTCAGTTTGATGAGGAAGGAAGTGTAGTTTTAAAAAATATGAATCAGCACGAGAGAGAGAGAGCGAGCTTTTCGAGAATGAAGTAACAATGGAAAAAATGATGAGAATAAGTAGTAGAATTAGAAAAAGAAAGTAGTTTATGTCTTTGTGGAAGAAATGAAAGTTGTAAATGATTGCTTTAATTTGTTCTATTTTTACTACCATAACTTTTGATTTTGTGAATCAATTTTAGTGAAGCTTCTTTTGTTTGGAAGATATGTTAATATAGAATAACTTTTGTCTTTGTCGCTTTTCAAAATTTTGGAATTTATTAATACTAAAAAAAAAGTAAAAAAATTATATATAGAAAAAAATAAATTTTGTTGCTGCCTTTAAATGAAAGAGTGGACAAAATTGAGCTGAACTAATTTACTCGTAACTTTTGAACGGTTTGTCTAATCTTGATGATTTTACCAATTCCGAAAAGCTTAAAACATAAGCTACAACTTTCATTTGAAGCGCTGCATGAAATTTTCAAGGCCAAAAATGCACTTTTATAAAGTGGGCCGGTGTATTTCATGCATTTCCAGAATTGATACTTGTAGAAAAACTCTCATAATTTGAGTTATATTCAACATTTTTGTGATCCGTAAGTTATTTTGGAAAGCTAACACACCATACAATAATTCACTCTTTGATGTTGCCGTCTAATTTTGTGTTTTAGACCTTCAAAAGTTTGTCTCAAGTCGCTTAAACCAAGCCATCAAGTTGTTTATATATGTTAAATGAAAGTATACTTATTTTATCTCTTTTTATATGCGACTAATGTTTATATTGAGTTAAGAATAGGTGATCAAGAGGCTATTTGGACTTATTGGCGCTGTTGACTCACTTTTGCTCGCTTAATAATAAGCGAATTTGCTTAAAATGCTAATATAAAGGTACATTTTTACGTTATAGCGAGATATATAGCGATATTATATTGTTTTTCCGTGTTTGGGGATGCTCCGTGTTGGTTCGGAGATGTATATTATGTATTTATATTTCGTTTTGATTTTTGAGAATGCTCTCCGTACAAAGGGGACTCTGCCGAAATTTTCAGAAAATCCGACACTTAGAATATATTTTTCAAAATATATCATTTGTGAAGAATAAAAAGTCGTTAATTAAATCTATTTGAAATAATCGCATGCGATAAGAGAATTGGAATTAGAACGACATAGTGGATTGAGTGGTTGAATTTGATTTTAGAACGTTGTTACAAAGAAAGTCAAGGTAAGAGTTGTTTGACGTAAGAAAATTGCAAGGATGCGATTTTGTTAAGGAGGGGGATCAACGGCCTGATATGTGACCATGGTAATAGTGACAAGCGGCTGATGGAGGGGAATCGCGACCTGGAGCGTCGCGATTTGGTTCAATGTCGACGTTAGGGCGTTAAGGGCGATTGTGTTCGTTGATTGCTAGCGGCTCGATGGAGGAACGTCGGTCATTGGAAGTAAGTGCAACGTCTTTTAGACTAGGAGGTGTTCGGTGTTGAGATGTTGGGCTTGACTGTCCGCTGTGTGATGAAGATGCTGGCAACGGCGAAGTGTGGTACGATAGTATTGTGCTTAGGTTGAGTGTAATCATATCACTTGAGGTGAGTTGAATCTCACAACTATATATATATATATATATATATATATGTGTACCGAGCCTTAGCAGTCTGTTACCTATAGGGGCAAAGCAAGGTTGTGACCGAGGCTACGCGTTGACGAGACATTGGTGGATATGAGTTACAATTTCCATCGAGGTAACTCAGGTTGTAGGAACATATCCGATTACAAGCATACGACAGTAGACTCTGAATTCCTAGAGCGGACATACGGTCATCAGTCTCCGTCTGGTTTCGGTATGTGTGGTAGATAGGCATATATGAGATGAGATTATACTTGAGACTATGTTCAGAATATGATCAACCTCATATCCTTCTTAGGCAAATGATCTACTTATTATTGATTATATTTGGGCATTGTTATGAGCTAGCTCAAATCTTTCTTGTTGATTCTAGCGATTTGATGATGTTATTTCATAATATGAGATTGAGGGACACTTGGGGAATTGCTTTGTTATTGTCTGACTTTACTTGAGGATATCTCATTATTGTTGATTTCGTTTTCTATTATGATGTTTTATTGTGTGGATGGTTCACTCATTGAATATGTTGTTTTTGATTTCTATTGAATTGTTTTATATGGGTGATCACATTTTATACTGGATTTCGTGGCGTTTTATGTATATGATATATGGAATTGTTTGAGATAACAATAATAATAATAATAATAATAATAATATCCAGTATATATAGAGTCCATACGTTTATTGACCTTGGATTTAGATGTATTGATCCGTTTATTATTTATATAATACTCGGGTCAGTCCGAGGCATTTCAGGTGCAGGGATGACTTGACCAACTTGTATTTTAGTGGGCTTAGAGGAGACATATATTAGGATGATTATATGATATTTATACGACATTGATTCATTGTATATTTTGATACCGAGATGTATATTAGTTATATATTATAATATATTGAGATATACTCTTATTGTATTATTGTATTATATATATTATACGTTATCGCTGCGATTGACTTTGTGTTCTCTGTAATTCATTGTATATTACGTATTGTTATGTCCTATAGGCACACGTGTCAATATTGTGTACGTATAAATGTGTTATTTATTTGATGTTTTAATACGTATCGATGTTAGTCTGAGGGAATATTCATGTGTGTACCATATATAATCCGATTCCTCGTATTATCCAACAGTATTACTAATATGGGTATAGAGGTGGGGTGTTACAACTTACGTGGATGAAAATGGAGAAATGCAGTTAGACGGTATGATAAGGTAGTTCATGCATTGGATGGAATTTTACATATCATTCGTATACTTGTTGCTAATGGATCTGCATGTGTTCTCCTCTTTTGCAGAGAGCAGCTTAGATCCTTTAGACGATCTACAGGCCTTAGGCCCGAATGGATTAGCCTTTACGGGTTCTGAATTACTATACTTCTTTGAATATATTAAGCTTTTAACGCTAAAATTTATCTAGAGATGGCGTAAGCGAAGGAGAGTTTAATGTTGTTCTACTCAAAGAGTTTGATGCAATAAACAGAGCAAGCAATAATGATAAATTTATCATTTGGTTTAAATCACAATTTTGTAATAACAACTTTAATATTTCCATTACGGTAGGCTTGTCAGTCCCTTGAAGAAGATTATCTTTCACCGATTACATTTGTTTTACAAAAAAGACATCACAAACATCTTTTTCCTTGGAAGTATGGAAGTATTCTAAGCGATAAGAGTGGCAATATACCTCCAAGTTTCTTGTACCATAACTTAAAATATGAAACTTTCATAAGAACCATCTTTTTATTCGTAGTAAAGCAGAGATTATGTGCAGATTTGATTTTTGAAAGAAAAAAAATCTGTCCAAAATAATTTTAGAGGTGTAATTCAAAACATGATTTTGAAGGGCGGATCCAAAGTTTCATATTTAAATAAGTGCTTAAGTTCGTCTTTTTCTTACATTGGATATTGTGTACCCTAGTTCAGACTTTTATTTTGCATCTTAAATATGAAAATCATGACAACTTCCAAGTGATCATGGTATGTTTTGTTCTGTTTTTAAGTATTCCAAACCATATGATTTCATCTTTATTTTCAAGTGTACATCAACTATTTTCAGTTTCATGGTTCACAACAATAGAAGATTCTACACAATCATAATATGACCGCGTCAATTTTCTGTATGGCAAATGTGTCAGTGTATTGATACGAAATCAAATTGCAGAATTATTCAATGATGTTTGGGAAAACAAAAATCATAAACTAATTACGCTCTTATATTATATGTAGTTAATCGTAGCTGTAGGGATGCATGCCTATTCCTACTCATCAATGGATGTAAATTCTTTTAGTAATGGAGTTTATTTTATTTCAGGATTTGAGTTACATGTTGCTCACGGAAAGTTGTGTTCTATTGGGTATGGAAGTTGGTATTTAGTATAGGTTATCCCTCCTGAACCCTTGATTAACGTTCAGTTTTTAAAACCACAGTACAGTTTGAGTGTTTTGTCATATTCCTTTGTCATCTTTATTTATTTGAGAATGGCAGTGAAACTGGTGGCCGAATTTGGTTACAAAGCATATATTACAAAATGGTGAATGGATGAAGAATTCGATGCTAACAAACGACATGAAAATGTACACATCACAGATTATGTTTATTTTATCACTAGTAAGAAAGTAATACTCAGCTTGTGTTGATGTAATTTACATGTGCCTGCATCCATTATGTGTAACATGTAACATGTTTTGTCTTATTGCAAAACCTTTTACTCTTATTTTTTGATGGTCAAATTTTTTATTAGGCCACAACAAAAATTTATTCCAACAATAGAACCCGTTTTAAAATCTATTCATCTTACCAACAGTTGGTTAGAAATTCCGTAGATTGCTAGCACCAAAGACTCGAACTCTTCTTTTTTTTCTCTTCATTTTCATCGCTTAATTTCTTGTTTTGAGTTAGCCCGATAATTCACTTATTCACATCAAACTATAGACTATAATACTTCATGAGGCAAATTTTCAAATGGTCAAACACGCGTAGCTTATTCCTGGTATTGTTTCCTCCACTGAGAACTATCAATATTATACCTTTTAGCTTTCCCACATAGCAATGTTAGGTTTCCAAATGAAAACGAGTTGCTTCCTCTGCCTTTTTTTTATTTTCTAGCCCAGTAGTGCTATCAGATGGCCTAGATTGCAGTACTCTCACCGTTGTTTAATTCAGATCTGATTTCTCCTCTTTTTTTTTAAACATTAATTTCATGTCATTTCTTTTAGAATCAAATAATAGAACTAATCATAGATGCAAACAATTGTAATTATTGAAAGCTTAGTAAAATACTGACATGTCTAAAATATATGATTCTTTTTCACCTTTTTTTTTTATTTCTTTGGGTTGAATATATTGAAAAATTATTTTTAAAGAAAGGATTTATTGAAAAAAAATGATTTGATAAAGATTTGATTTTTTTTTCCAACAATTGGGTTTATCTGGAAATTTTTAGTTTATTTTTAGAAATGAACCTTTGAGGAAATATTGAGTTTTCAAACAAATTTTTTGTATTTCGAAACATTTGTATATTTTGAAAGTCCGGAATTCTTGTATAACTTTTTTCTTATGGAAAAAAAACGAACTTTTTATAAGTGATTTTACCTTTATATATAATTTGATTTTTCTGAGTTAATTAATATACTTTTGAAAAATAATTAATTTTTTTTATATTGAATTTTGCTGAAAAAAAAAATCTGAATTTTTTGCAAATTTTTGATTTTTTGTGAAATAAACGAATTTATTTGAAAGATAATGTTCTTTCAATCTAATCATTGAAAATAATCAAAAACCCCAAAAATAATAAATTAATTTCTATAAGCTTATGTTGATGAGAAAACGTCTCACTTTTTTTTTTGTGCGAAGTCGTTTACGTGGAAGGTTGCAATTGGTGTTACTAAGATTTTGATAATACTTTAGTAGGCCGATATGAATAAATACAAAAGATACCACCCCTTGCATACTTTACCAATTGGTTTAATTATAACTGGTGGTTCTCAAAATTATAACATGACATCCGCATATGCACTAAAAAAGTTTCAATTGACACATTTCGTTTTTGCCTTGAGTGTTTTCCTCTGAAACCACACTATATTTAATTAATTTTAAGATCATAAGTTTTAATGATTAATTGTTTTAACAAGCTCATATCAAAAATCAAAGAATGCCCTTCTAATCTAATTTGTTCTGTTCCTAATCAGTCAGTTATGATTTCTCTATTCTGATTTGTGACAGACCTGTTTAAGCAACTTATCCCGTGGGACAGTACTGGTCTGTAATAGATTACTGAATGAATTAAAGTTACACTTGAGATTTTCATTTGAAGATAAGATTAGAACCACTCTTCCGATCTTCTTTTATTTTATTTTTTTGTTGTTGCACTGGTCAAAATTTACATACTGATGCTTTCTCTTTTACTTTTTTGGGTAGATCAATGAGTGATGTAAGCGTAAACATTTAAATATGTTAACAATAATATTATTGTGCATATCTAAATCCAATAGCAACTCAATCTTATATTCCTAATCTAATCCATGTGGCAGCAAAAATTAGCATTACCGATACTTCATCAGTAAGAATATATGCTGAAATTTGTTCATGTTTATGGGTTAATCACATAATTACTTTTTCTCTATATAACTACAAATCTAAGCTGGTAACTAGCAAATTAGTAGCTTGGAGTTGATAACGCTGTATTTCCCAGAACTTGACTAAACATATAGTTATATTGATTTTGTAGTTTAAGTTCTTACATGAATGTACTTATTTCAAATCGAATATTTCATAATTTTTTGCCTACAATTACATTCTTGGACAGGATCATAAATGAACTAAAAGTGCATGAAAAAGCATAGCATCTACTTTGAAAGTGCATCTCAAAAGTATGAGCATTAAACAATACTTGATTAACTTCTATGACGCAATAATGTTCCCTAAACAATAAAACATTGGATTTATTTTGTTTTGAGCTAGAAAAGTTTTTCCCGAGATCTTTGTTTGCTTAACTCTTCATACTTCTAGAAAGCAAAAGCAAGTAAACACTTTACACCTATTTATCCTTTTAGGTTAATGTTTGATTTAAAATGTCATTAAAGCTCCTTTCCACTTTGGTTTTATCTTCTAGTCATATGCCCTATTATGCTAGAGTGCATATGAATAATATATACCTCTTATGTACATATTTTATATTTATACTCGTAATTAATTCTTTGTTTTATAAGCAAAGATGGTACTGATGACTCACCTGCCTAGTCTAACTCTACCAAATAACTAAATATAGTAGCATACAAGTAAATCTTTGTGTAGATTTATAGTTAAGCCTTTGCGTATTGAGTATTAAAAAATTGTTTTATGTATGTATGTTTGTATTTCACAAGCATCAATAATTGGTTTTCACTTTGAATAATCAGAACGGTTTATGGTGTCTAAAGCAATCTGGACATAAAACAGTATCAACTTTTGGAGATTATGGCTTGGTACTTAATGTCTTAACCTGAGGTTTTGTCTAAAACACAGAAATTGAAGTGAGATTTGAGATTATCGGACGAAAAAATTATTAAGATACTTAGAGTATATATTAACAAACAAAAATAGCATTCTTTGTGCTTGGAAATTAGAAATATTTGATAACAGAGACCTGTTTTTGTAAACAATTACAAAAATAACCCACTTTGGAAAATAATTACAAACGTAGACCTATTTTTGTCAGGTAGACGTTGGCGCATTTTGAAAATGCGCATTCGGGTGCCAACATGCGACTTTCCAAAATGCGCATTTGCAAAAACTCTGCATACAAAGTAATCGAAGAGACAGTAGACAGAATACCCCCCTCATTTCCACTCTCTCCCAACCGCACCCAACATCCCCAAATTCCCCAAAACCTTCCTCCACTTCCATTTCTTCAATTTTTAATCAAATTCTTCCAAAAATTTGTCAATGGCAAACACGTCGGGCATAGAACAAGAAATATGTATTAATATATATCCATAATTTGTCATTTCAAATTTAGGGCATTGATATTTTGCTTTGTTTCTTCATAAAAAAAATTATGCTTGTAAAGTAAAGCATTTTAATATCAATGTTGATAAAGCATTTACAAAACTATCATTACAAGTATTTGTACACATTTTAGTCTTAGATTAAAAGCAATTTGAACTAGGTTAGAGTAGTTTATAAAAGACATATTAAAAAAGGTTCTTAAAAGCAACTTAAGATTATTTTTATAAACAATCTATATGAACGACAAGGAGTTTACGTGCATTCATACTACTTTGTGGGTTAGGGGGGTTGTCAATTTTTGGTTAGTATATATTTTTTATCAAAATGAATTGATTTTTAATATTTGTATTTTGTAGAGTATGTTGAGATGGAGCCCGGACCCGTTGATGGTAGGGTATTATTTCTTCAAGTCCAGCATCGTACTTCTAACGATATATGGATGCAGGTGGTTTTAAAAAAATTGTAATTTTCTGTCAGTTGGTATAATTTCTGCTTTTTAATTATGTATTTATCATTTGATCAGCTTGACGATCCGGATACCACTATAGATCACTCCACGTCGTTGAAGAAAGTGACTTCAAACCATCCAGGAGTATTGGCTGAGATTGAGAGGGCTGGTTTTTTTTACACATAATAAAGTTGGAATACATCCAGCTTGACCACTATCTTATCACCGCTTTGGTAGACAGATGGTGACCGGAGACCTCCACTTTTCATTTCCATGTTGGTGAGATGACGATAAAATTAGGAGATGTAGCAGTGTTGTTAGGTTTCCCTATTGAAGGCAATTGAGTGGCTTATGGAGGAGTGACATATGACTACATGCAATTGTGTCGTGATTTACTTGGTCTTGACCCACCCCCCGAACAAACAAGGGGCAATAAGTTCGTGGAAGTCATGTGGTATCGACGTCAATTGTCGCACGATATTCCTACTGATGCTATAGAGGCTCAGATTCAGCAGCGAGCACGTGCTATTATTTTGCTCATCATTATTTCCCGATTGATGTGCGACCATACAAAGACTCGGGTAGATCTGAAATGACTACCGTATATTGCTGATTTAAGGGAGTGCGGTAAGTTTTCTTGAGGCAGTGTTGTGTTATCTTATACATATATGGAATTATCCATGCTCTCTCTTTTGGAGAATAAATCTATTGGTGGAAATCTGACACTAGTACAGGTTTGAAACAAATTTCAATAGTTTACTGTTTTACATAATTTGTCTCATTTTTGGTCATAATATTTTCTTTTAAATGTAGCTTTGGTCGTGGACTTATCTTCCGATCGGAAGATTGTTAGTAACAAACGTTGTTGTCGATCAGTCGTGCCGCTTGGGTCTCGGTATATTTTTTATCCTTTTAATTTAATTAAACAGTGAAATTTTCATGTGTAATATTCAATTGTTAACATCTTATAACAGGTGGGTAGGACCAAAAAAAACGCGCCAAACTCCAAGACGGAGTGTGAAGTTCTACCGCAACGAGTTAGATGTGCTGGAGGATGACAAAGTGACATGGACACCGTACACACAAGATGTGCTAGCACAGCTTCCAGCCATGTGTACAGCTGCTAGATACTAGTGGACTGCGAGAGTACCACTCATATCTTACACCCAGACTGCATTTCACTTACCCAACAGGGTTATGAGATAGTTCGGTATGATGTAGCATATACCGGATGATGCGCCACCCTGCACGTCTACGTACAATGTAGAGGAGTTTGGAACCCACATTCAGTTGTGGAATGAGCGCCATACATCTACCCAGATTGAGAGGGAGCCCACCATTACGCTAGAGCAGTACAAAAGGTGGTACTGGAACATAACATGACGATATGTTCTTACGGCGCCAGTAGAGGCAGTGTATAGAAGTCTGTACGTTCCCAGAGCACCACTTGAGAGGAACGCGGTAAGTTGATATTGTAAGTAGTATATCAATTAGTTATGATACTTGTGTCTATTGCTAATTTTCATTCAACTTTACAGCCAGCTGGTATAAGCAGGGCTTGGAAAGAAGCAGAAAATCTTCGCAAACGACAAACCGACGAGGAGGGTAGGAGGATGTGCGCTAACATCCAAAGGATTCTAGATGTTGTGTTGTGCAGGAATAAACTTGATAGGTCGAGACCTCCATCTCCACCTCCAGCGCTTGTGTACACACGATGTCGTCCTATAGGAGGTGCGGGTTTATCGTCACAAGGCACCTCGTCACAAGCTGCACCGGTACACAAAGAATTTGTTCCTGGTCCATCTCAACCAACGGCCGCATTACCTTCGTCCTCCACTGTGCGCAGAGAACGGAGCAGCAGTAGTAGCAGTTCGAGACCACTGGTAACGCATCGGTAGAGAAGAAGCCCGCGCGAATTTCATGAGCTTCACGACTAAATTGATAATGTTGTTTGATGCGAATAGTTAGAGGTGATGTGGAAAGTGATATGTACTGTACAAACTAATGTTGTTTGGATTTGTAAAATGATGTTGAATTTGTGTAGTTGTGTTTTGTTTGTGTGTGGTGCAAACTAATGTTGTTAGGATTGGTAATGTTGTATGACTTTGTGTAATATGATGTAGTCGGGGATTTGTAATTGCTGCTGTGTTTGCAGCAACAGACTTCCTTTGGCGAATTTTCAAAATTCGCCAATGGACGAATTCTTAAATTGCACCCACAGGCGAATTTTGAAAATCCACCCATAGAAACCTGCTATATTAAAACCAGTTAGCCCCTTCTTCCTTTTTCATTTTTGCTTGCTTTAAAGTTGAACCAAAAACCTAAATTTGTACAAAATCATTCGCAGAAGTCATTAAGGTTGGTATTTTGTCTAATTTTTTCCTCTATTCTTACATTTGTAGATGTATAGTACGCCATTCTTCAATTTTGTTCAAATCGGAAAGTAAATCGACCCAACCCATGGTTGCAAGTTTGTGAAATTTTGGTATTTTATTCAACTTTTCTTTTAGGCAAAAATCGATGATTGGGAGATCGATGATCAAACAATGATGGAAATATATGATGATTACGAACGGAACAAGGGCGCGGACGATGAGGTAGAATTTGTTTCGGAGACCCAAGTGGAAGATCTACCAAGAGTGGATGCTACAGAGACAAATGAAGAAGTAGAGACCGAACTTGTTTGTGCTACGCGGGAAAATGTCGTACTCGAGAATCCCCAACCGGTTCAACAATCATTGCATTCCAGGCCGATGACTGTACTTGCTCATCAAAACCCTGATAGATCAAGTTCTAGCATCATGGGACGTTCGGTACTTTGCTATTGCGGAGTTGAATGCAACGTTGTTGTTTCCAAAAGTCAGAGAAATGCAGGACGTTGCTTTTACGGCTGTAAAGCGTATATCGATGCACAGATGTGTCAGGGGGTGCATAGTTGTAATTTTTTTGAATGGATCGATCCTCCACTGACAGAAAGGGGGGGGGGGTCCAATACGCGCTTGAGATGCAAGCTAAGGTTAGTCGCTTGGAGAGGATGAATATTGCAATTCGCAATGAAATGCTTGCAGGGTGCTACCGGTTACCACGTGATTGACCGTATGTTTTGCTGTATTGGTAGTAAAGTAGTATTAGGTGGTAGTTGTTTGTATAAACTTGCTTTTTATCATGTGTCAGTTCTGTATTTTCTATTGAGAGGTATCCTGTAGTTGAACAGACTAATATTCTATTTCATATCATGTTGTAGGGTGTTTCTGAATTGGCGACTTTTCAAAAGTCGCCTTTGGGCGAATTCTCAAAATTCGCCTTCAGGCGACTTTTCTAAATTCGCATAAAGGCGACTTTTGAAAAGTCGCCAATTCAGAAACTGTTTTATATCTAGTCAGCTTAAGCACTCACATTCTCATAACATACCCTTAGTTTTTTCAGATAAGAAGAACTCATTTTCTTTCAGCTTACATCCCCAAACATCAAAACTCAATTTCTTTCGATAATCTATTGGTTGTTGCCATATAGTCCTTGCTGATCTACACAAACGTCTTCAGTATATCTCTGCATCAAAATTGGTAAGAAAATTACAAACCCTAGCTTTGTTACATCCATTCAAATATTTCCATATGAATGGCTAGAAATTGGTTGGTCAAATAAAAACTATTTGTTTGTAGAATGGCTTGAAATCTCATTCCCACACTTTGCTACTACGACGGTGAACTGATCGTCAACGAACAAAAAAACGGGAAGTATGTCGACGGTTTTTGTAAACTAGGGAGAGTACGCAAAGGTTGCATACTATTTGAGTTGAAAGAATCTGTGTACAAAGCGACAAAAATAAGCGCAATCGAATTTGATATTGAGTTGGTCGTTAACCGGTCTACGGATTCGGGTTCAAAAGCAATAACACTTTCAAACGATGAGGATGTTGAAGTTATGTTTTTTGCGGTTACCAAATCCATTGAGTTGTATGTTGGGAAAGTTGAAAAATAAAATCTGCAAGAACATGTACAATCTCCTATCGTTAGCACAGGAATAGGGTATTTTACAGATATGTTGGAAACTGATAATCCTTCAGCAAGCTTAGGTTCTCCTACTTACACTAATCCATATGTACATGCTGGAGGTCATGGTCCTCCTCCCATAAACTATGGTTTCATGCCTTATATGATGTCGCAACCAACTCCAGAACAATACTTTCCATACTACACAGCACCTACGATGCTTCCAAGGTATCGTTGTTAACATTGGTATTTTGCGTGTACCTTTTTAAATTACAATTGCATAATAGTTTCTTCTTACACATTCAGCTTCCAACAACAAATGCATCTACAAAATGTCCGTGCTGAACAACAAAATATTCATTTGTCGCAACCGGTATATCCTACTCCATCAGAAATGTATGATATGAGTCAAAGGTCTGTTTAGCAATTTATTTGGGTAATGTTTCCTATCTACTCTAGCTTCGTACTAAAATACTTTTATAAATAGATTTACAAGTCTTGAGGATACTGCTGCAGAATGTGGTGCTGGACCGTCACAACACTCACATGATTCCAATATTGACATTGATATGGATGTTGATATAGATAAAGACACCGGACATGATCCTCCAATTAATAGTATGGCTGTTGCAACGAGGACTAATAATGATGCATGTTGGGTAGAACGAATGCAGGTGAACAATGAATCGTTAAACTATGACTTTCCGAATGTAGATGATGTTGAAGGTGATGGTGAAGAAGCTCAAATGGAAGTACCGTTGGATGATGATCTATGTACTGTACAAATGATGGCAAGATTGGTTGTTGCTAATCTGCAATTTGCTGGGGAAAAATTTTCAACCGCGTGCATACAAAATGGATTTGCTGTTGGGATGGTATTTGAAAGTAAACAAAAGCTGCTACACCAATTAACCGAATGGTCAATTCTACATGGAGTTTCGTACAAGCCAATCAAGTCGAATAAAACTACATACACTGCTATCTGTAATGTTGACACTAACTGTCCATGGAGAATACATGCAATAGTCTCAAAGAAATCGCAGTCTGGCGGGTGGGAAATCAGAAAGTTGCCTAGTGAACATACCTGTGTCAATCCTACAGTTAATTCCAACCACAAGCAAGCTACTTCTAATTTTCTTGTGTCAAAAATCATGTCATTTGTCAAGGCTGATTTGGATATCTCAGCATGTACAGTCCAAGTGCTTGTCGACGACCAACTATTCATCAAAATTAGTTACATGAAAGCTTGGCGACCATTAAACAAAACAATAGAAAGAATTTATGGTGATTGGGCCGAATCGTATGTGACTTTGCCTCAATATTTCGAGTAAATAAAAAGAAGTAATCCGGGGACTGTTGGGCATGTGACCAACGATGAAGTTGGAGTATTTGATCATGCGTTTTGGGCATTTGGCCCTTGCATTACAGGTTTTCTACACTACCTGCCATTGCTATGTATTGACGGGACACATGGTAAATACAATGGGACGTTGTTTGTTGCTACTGCTGTAGATGCGGATGACTGTCTGTTTCCATTAGCTATGCGGTTGTCGAATCCGAGTCATATGATAGTTGGAGTTGGTTTTTTTCTTGTTTGCGTGAATTCATTCACAGTGTTTGCAATCGTCGTATTACTTTCATATCGGATCGAATGAAAGGAATTCCGAAGGCTTTACCAGAGAAATGGCGAGAACCACACAAACATAGGTTCTGTGCACGACATCTTAAAGCTAATTTTCAAACAGCGGTTTTTAGGGATAAACGACTTACAGCTTTGTTTTATTCAGCTGCATGTGCTTCAGAAGTAGTTGAGTACAACAAAATAAGAGAAGAAATTAAAGCTACAAATCCACGGGCTCATGAATGGATTGAAAGAAGTTTAGGGAATTTTGAAGAAAATTGGACCCTATGCAAAGACGATGGAGGACGTTTTTATGTTATGACCACCAATGCATCCGAAACTTTTAATGGTGTACTGAAAGGTGCTCGATCATTACCTATAAAGGCGTTGGTTGCACGAATCTTCTTTTGATCGGTTGAATATTTCTGTAAGAGACGAGAGACCGCGGATGCTATCACAACACGTTTGACTCCAAAATGGGAAGATAAAATAGCAGATCGGGCTATTGAAGCACATCGTTGTAGACTAGTTCGATTTAGTCAAACAGAATGGCAAGTGATTCATTGCTACGGCGATGAATTTAAAGTGTTAATTGATGGTCCTAACTGTTCATGTACATGCAACATCCCCCTACAGCAAAAATTACCATGTGCCCATGTAATGACGGCTTGTTCGGCACAGGATTACGGTGCTAACAGAGCACATCATGAGTTCGCATCAGAGTGGTACTTTGTCGAAGTTACAAAGCTTCATATCAGTCAGAGTTTTATCCCGTGCATGATAAGAGATATTGGAGCCCATACACTGGTCCACATATATTGCCTCCACCTATAAGAAGACAACCTGGACGACCTAAATCTACGAGGATAAAAAATGTTATGGACGAGCATCAAACGCCTAAAACAAACAGGTGCAGCAAATGTGGATCGCAGGGCCATAACAGAAAGCGATGTACTTCAGCGACCTAAACTTCCATTATCAAATGTATGACCGCGTAACGAATTAAGATTTCTGTGTATTCAACTTTAAACGAATGTAATTTCTATGTATCAAACTAACTAGTTATGTATCGGACTTAAATGAACTTCGCAATTGTTAGATTTGAAATTATATATCTATGCGGTTGTTAGATTTGATAAACTCTCTGCCTACTGTCTTGTTTGTGTGCAGGGTTTTTGCAAAGGCGCATTTTGAAAATGTGCCTTTGGGCGCATTTTGAAAAGTCGCCTGTTGGCGTATTTTGAAAATTCGCCCAAAGGCGCATTTTGAAAATTCGCCCAAAGGCGCATTTTCAAAATGCGCCAACGTCTACCTGGCAAAAACAGGTCTACGTTTGTAATTATTTTCAAAAGTGGGTTATTTCTGTTATTGTTTACAAAAACGAGCCTATGTTAGCAAATTTTTCTGGAAATTATAAAATTTCTCACATTCATTTTATTAACCTAAATCTGGGTATAATAAATACTAAAAGAACTTTTTCAATTAAACAATCTTAACATAAAACCGTAGCATTAATAGCTGTTTTGCATGTACATGGAGGGTATGGTTGGAAAAAACATGGATAGTTCTACATCAAGTATAAATTAGGAGTTCTGTGTTAAATTTATGCGATATAATATCACATTTAGAAGAGAAAATAAATATACAAAAGAAGGAAAGAATAAATTTGGATTTTCCTAATTAATAGGCTTATTTCTCTTTGTAATTGGATATATATTTCTTGTCATATACATATTAACTTGGTCATTAAGTAATTGGTTGTTGTAATATAGCCTAAAAGAGTGTAAAATTATTGAAAAATATTTGATATTTCTCTCTTCTTCTCCAAACATTAAAAAGTCATTCCCACTTCGTTCTCAATTAAGTTATTGATTTTATTTTCTTTTTTGTTTTACTTTTATTTGGTAGATTAATTGTAAATTATTGTTTTTTGAAGAATCAACAAAAGGGTGGTTGGGTGAAATCTTCTATGTTAATTCTTTTTTATTTTTTTGTATTTTGGGACTATCATCACCATTGTTTGAGTTCAATTATTATTATTTTTATCCAATATTATCCTTTTATGACTTTGTGATATAAGAGTCTGGGATAGGTCTTTGCAACATTTTTTTATCTATTATTAGGTTTGGTGGAGGAAAAATGGAAGGTGGGTAAGAAGGCTATTTTGCATGTCAGTACTTGATGATTCAGTTTTCCACCGTGTGCCTAGTTGTAAATCCGTGAAGACTTTGTGGGACAAGTTGATATCTTTATATGAGTCAAAAAGTGGTATTAGTAAGGTTTTTCTTGTTCGAAAATTGGTTCAGTTGAGGCTAGATGGAGAGAAGTCCGTGGCAAAGCATTTAAACGAATTTCAAGATGTAATAAATCTGTTGATAAGTATGGATGTCAAATTTGAAGATGAATTCCAGCTCTTTTGTTGATGAGTCCACTTTCAGAGAGTTGGGAAACATTAATTGTGTTATCGAGTAATTTTAATGCTAATAGAACTATATTATTGTATCTGTGCAGCTAAAGCCTCGCAAAATCCTCGCTATAGCACATAGCGCTCTTCGATGTTTACGCTTTTTCAATTTAGGCTATTAAATAGTAGATCCATTTTAAACTCCGCTATTTTCTGTTATATCTGCTAAATCAAGGATTTTTAGCACTCGCTTTAGCAACAATAATAGAAAAAAGATTGATTTAACTAATTCACTTTTATATCAAATTAACAAAATCAGGTTGAAGACCTAATTCTAAGGCTTAAGTGTTCAATATATGTTAAAAATCTATTGTATTCATCAAATTTGGACGACATAAATTGTGATATTTCTGGGCTTTGTTATATAATATTAAACAATATTTTTTTCTACACAAATGATGTAAAAATAAGAATAAATTGATTTTAAATATTTGGTTTTATATATAATGAAGCCTTTTGTACCTTCAACATTTTCCGCCTTCTACATTTTCCGATATATCTTCGTTTTCTATAACTTTTTGCTCCACCACCGCTATAGAACAACTAAACGTTTTGATTGCAAAGCATAGGATACTATCTGGAGTAATCTCTTAAATGAAGAGCTTAGAAGAAAAAGATCAACCTTAAATTTGTTCAAGATGAGACAATGGTGGCAAGAGACTCAAAGTGGGATACAAGATCGAAGAAAAAGTTGCTGATGGTAAAAGTATATCGAAAAATATTATACACAATAGGTGTGAATCATATAAGAGGGATCAAAAAAGGCTATACATAGTGATAGTGATAGCGATATACGGACCGGCACAGCTGAAGGTAGCGACAAAGATACTTTGTGATGTCCTCATTAGTGATGTTAAGTTTTGGAAGATATATTTGGATGCTAGTTTTCACATATGTGGTGATGTGGGGTGTTTTTCTACTTCTAAGGAAACTGCCAACATGATTATGACCGTTGTTGGGCGAGATTCTACCGAACCAATCTATACCGGACCAACCTACTCCCTACCACCGAACCAAGGTGCATGAGCTCCACCGGACCAACCTACTCCCTACCACCGAACCAAGGTGCATGAGCTCCACCGGACCAACCTACTCCCTACCACCAAATCAAGGAGCATAATCTATACCGGACCAACCTACTCCCTACCACCGAACCAAGGTGCATGAGCTCCACCGGACCAACCTACTCCCTACCACCGAATCAAGGAGCATGAGCTCCACCGATCCAGGAGCCTGCTGGACCAGACACACCGGACCAACATACCATATCTCGCTACCGACCAACTCCTACTCCAACCATCTCCGAACCAAGTAATGCTGAACCAAAGCGTCTACCACCTACTGCCAAATCAAAGGACTGCCGAGCCAAAGCAATGCCGAACCAACGCTACCAGGCCTGACCACACCAGCCCAGGCCCATCAGCAGCTATATACATCCAAGACCCCTGCCTCCAGCCTCACTCTATAAATAGAGGGGTAGGGGTACAACAATAGGGGACAAGTTTGAGAGCTCAAGCACGGAGAGAACTTTCAAACAACTTTCTTTTACTTGTATCAAAGCTCTGTACTTGTAATCTAAACAAGAAAAGAGAAATAACATATAAAGTGGACGTAGGCACATTCTGGCTGAACCACTATAAATCTGCGTGTCTTTTACAGCTTAGCCCCTGCTTTTCATATATTTGCATAAATCACCCAAATCACTAAGAACAACATAAAATCTATTAAATCATACGACTTTGAGGTGTTTGTCCATTTTTTGTGCAAACATTTTTGGTGCTTTCATTGAGAGCTAGAAGCTCGAAGCTTCAGCTTCTTCCACTTAACCTTTTTCCTAACAGCATCATTCATCGTTTGGAAAACATGCCTCCCAAGCAGAAAAAAGTTGTTAACAAAAGAAAAAACATCGCATCCAGCAGTCTTCCAGATCCAGCGGTTACAGATCAAGTAAATCGTCCTCCTCTAGCAGCAGTACCAAATGAAGGACCGGCTAATCCGACCACTCCTGCCATAGAACAGCCCGCAGCAATTACTAGGGCAGATTTAGACAGGGTTGTGGTTGAAGTAACTAACCGCTTCACGTCCCAGCAGGAAGCCTTGGTGGACCATCTCATGTCACGCTTAAGGGATGCTGAAGAGTCCAACCGCAACACTGAATCATGGGGCGAGTCCCAGTCTGGAGGATCTCAGAGACAACAAAGATCTTCCTTCTTCGAAGGAGCTAACGGCAGAAGCAGCCATGGTAGGAGCCGAGATCGAGCACAGCCCGAAGTTAGGCCTGAGGAAACGTTTGAAACCGAACCCAACGGGGGAGGTACCGGGCGGAGGTCAACTGTAGCTGAGCCTGTCATACTGCCTAACCACGGAAACGCTAGTGAACGGGGCCGAGCTAGAGTCCAGCCCGAAGTTGGACCCGAGGAAGTGCTTAGATCAGAACCCAGCAGGGGAAGATCAAGGCAAGGGCCAACTGTAGCTGACCCTAGCATGCTCCCAGAAGACCAAAGGCAGCCACTGGAAAATATGAAGAATGATAGACGATACCATCCCTACAGGTCATCTGGACGGAATCAATCCCACAGAACAGAACCAAACTCGTTTCTATCTGCTCCAAATTCTGATGAAAGGATGGCACGCTTATTCAGGGAGTGCGTCCAACGGGAGAAAAGAGATCGAGGGATAGGCGCTAGGGTAACCAGCCCTTTCGTCCGCAATATCGAAATTGCTATCACCCCCCGAGAATGGAAGATGCCAACAATGGAACCTTACAAAGGAACCTCCGACCCCGTTGTACACTTACAGAGATACACACAACACATGCTCATGAGTGGAGCGACAGAGGGAGTACTGTGCAAATGCTTTCCACTATTCTTAGCAGATCTCGCTACCTCCTGGTTCTGTCATCTACCCCAGGGATCCATCAGCTCGTGGGAAATGTTGAAAGAAAAGTTTATCAGTCAGTTCCGCATTCATGTGGAACAACCTAAGGATGCTTATTCCTTATCCAGCGTCAAACAGAAACCTGGAGAGAAACTGCAGCAATACCTAACCCGATTCAATGCCGCAACGGCCGCAGTCCAAGATGCAGATGAGAAGCTTATCCTAATGGCCCTCTGTAGTGGTGTGCATCCGGACACTAAATTTGCTAGAAGGTTGACAAAAGAAAAACCAGCTACTTTACCCGATTTCTTCCATGAAGCCGGGAAATATATGAGGCTTGAGGATGCTGCCGTTGAGGGGCAGTCAGGACAGCAAAATAAGGCAACTCACAGCAACGCACCCGTTGTGGCAAGGGACGTTCGAAGAAATGATTCCAGAGAAAATGCTGGGGGCAAGAAAGGAGAAAAGCGCCTATATCGGCCAGGACCGAGATTCGACACTTACACTCCTTTGAACGAAACTGTCAAAAACATCTTCCTTGCCACCCAAGGCGAAGTTAGATACAAACGCCCACCATACAAGAAGGAATCAGATAACGCGTAGAAGTCCGGAAAGTTCTGCCGCTTCCACGAATCTCATGGGCATGATACCAATGAGTGCCATCATCTCCGGGACTTGATTGAAGAACACATCAGAAGGAAGAAACTGGAACGTTATGTAAAAGGTCAGGATAGGACTCCAGCTCCTGCCAATGAGAACCCAAGGCTACCCTCACCGGAGATCGGCAGAGGAAACCGCAACACTAGCGGCTCTAGTCAAGAGAAAATAGTGGTCCATACCATCTTAGGAGGACCGCACATCGCAGACAGAAGCTGGAAGGAGATGGAAAGGTATGGAAAGTCGCTTAGAGACAATAAAGACTGTGTCAATTTGGTTATAGAAGAGCGCCACCCGAAGCGGAAAGAAAGTGATGACATCACATTCGGTAAGCATGACCTAGAAGGAAGGCGATACCCTCACATGGATCCCATGGTCATCTCTGCCCGGCTCGGTCCCGCCGAAGTTTACCGAATTCTAGTAGACACTGGAAGCTCAGTGAATATCCTGTTCAAACATGCATTCGACAAAATGAAACTATCAATGAAGGATGTATCTCCCTGCAATAAACCACTACACGGTTTCACTGGAGATGCGAAGATGCCCCTCGGGCAACTGGACCTCTTCGTTGAAATTGGAAGCCATCCCCGCTCCGTTGTACGAAAACAGACGTTTGTGCTAATAGAAAACCACTCAGCCTACAACGCCTTCTTAGGAAGGCCAGCCTTGTCTGACTTCCAAATTGTCCTAGCCCCATGGTGCCTAAAGATGAAATTTCCAACGGACAATGGAGTAGGGGAAGTAGAAGGAGACCAGGACGTTGCTCGAGACTGCTATGTGACTGAACTTCGCAACAACCTCAGGAAAGATAAAGGGAAGGGTGTAGAGGTTGCCCTCTGCACGAAAAGTCTAGAAGCGTAGCAACTAAAGAAAGCCCCTCCTCTTCGATATACCAGCGACCCTTTCAATGAATTAGACCCCAGGGACAAAGAGGAGGAGGCCACCGCCGAGCCTGCAGAGGTTATGGAGTTTGTATCTGTAGACAAGCACGACTCGAATAGACTATTGAAAATTGGGTCCCAACTAAAAGCAGAGTTGAAGGAGCAACTCATCGACTTTCTCTGCCACAACTTGGATGTATTCGCATGGTCACACGCTGACATGACCGGAATCTCCCCCGACGTAGCATGCCACATACTAAACATTGATCCTACCAAGGCGCCCGTAAAACAAAGAAAGAGAAGTATGGGGGCAGAGCGATCAGCAGCCCTCGATGAAGAAGTAAAGAATCTACTCGCCAATGACTTCATACGAGAAGCCATCTACCCGGAATGGATCGCTAACCCGGTGCTGGTAAAGAAGGCTAATGGGAAGTGGCGAACATGCATTGACTTCTCCAACCTAAACGACGCCTGCCCAAAGGATTGCTTCCCACTTCCCCGAATCGACCAACTTGTAGACAGCACAGCCGGGCGCGAGCTCTTATCTTTTATGGACGCATACTCAGGATATAACCAAATTCCTATGCATGCTCCCGATCAAGACCACACTAGTTTCATCACTGACCGGGGTTTATACTGCTATAAGGTAATGCCTTTTGGACTTAAAAATGCAGGAGCCACCTACCAGCGCCTCGTCAACAAGATGTTTGCAGGGCTAATAGGGCAAACTATGGAAGTATACGTGGATGACATGCTGGTAAAGTCAAGGAAAGCCGACGATCACGTAAGCCACCTAGGCGAGATGTTTCAAGTACTTCGCCAGTATGGAATGAAGTTGAATCCTCTAAAATGCTCCTTCGGAGTATCATCAGGAAATTTCTTAGGATTCATCGTCCATGGCAGAGGGATTGAAGCAAACCCTGAACAAGTCCGAGCGCTAAGGGATATCAAGGTACCTTCCACTCGAAAGGAAATGCAAAGCCTGAATGGAAAAGTGGCCGCCCTAAGCCGATTCATCTCCAAAGCAACGGACAAGTGCGTCCCCTTTTTCGAAGCTCTAAAGAAAGACAAAGGAAAGTTCGAATGGACTGACGAATGCTTACCGCTTTCCTTAACTTAATCGAACACCTCCAGAAACCACCGGTACTCTCGACTCCAAGCGAAGGCGAAGAGTTATACCTATACCTTGCTGTGTCATCTCACGCCCTAAGCGCTGCCTTGGTAAGGGAAGACAACCGCATGCAGCGGCCAGTTTACTTCTTAAGTAAGAGGTTTACGGGAGCAGAGGTCAGATATCCTAAACTTGAGAAGCTAACATACTGTTTACTAATCACATCACGGAAACTGCATCACTACTTCCAGTCCCATTCCATCAAAGTTCTGACCGATCAACCACTGAGGCAGGTACTCCATCGTCCCGACACTTCTGGGCGACTACTTAAATGGTGCATTGAACTAAGTCGGTATGATATCACCTATCACCCTCGCACCACCATCAAGGGACAAGCCATGGCTGATTTCATTGCAGAATTCACTACCAACGAAGATAAGGAGCAATTGGAAATAGCAGAAGACATCAAGTGGAATCTCTTTGTGGATGGTGCATCAAACGAACAAGGCTCGGGGGCAGGTGTGGTAATAATCACTCCCAGGGGAAATAAGCTGTACTATGCTATAAGGTTGGAGTTCGCTGCCACCAACAACGATGCAGAATATGAAGCAGTGATAGCTGGATTAGAACTTGCCATAGAAATCGGAGCCAATTCTTTGTGTCTTCATAGCGATTCTCAACTTATTGTTAATCAAATACTAGGAGAATTCCAAGCTCGAGAAGAACAACTCATAGCATATTTAAAGAAGACCAAGTTACTTCTCAGCCGATTGGACCACTACTTAGTCAAACACATCCCTCGGGAAGAGAACCAAGAGGCCGACGAATTGGCAAAGCAAGCAAGTGTGAGAGACAGCGCCATCTTCGGAGCAGTAACCATCTCAAAGCAACTGACCCCAAGTTTTGAGCAAGTGAATCTGATAGCTGCAACCGAAGAAGCAACTTGGATGAATCCCATCCGAGACTACCTACAAAGCGGCACACTACCCAACGGGCGTAACGAAGTCAAGAAAATCTTGAGGAAAGCTTCCCGCTACACAATACAAGAAGACATCCTCTATCGGCGCGGATTCTCTAACCCGTTATTAAGGTGTGTCGCTGGGAGGGAAGCCAAGGAAATCTTATCCAACATTCATCAGGGAAGCTGCGGAGATCACACCGGAGGGCAAACATTAGCAAAAAAGATACTCCGATATGGATATTTCTGGCCCACCTTAAGCAAGGACGCCTTAGATTTCGTCAAAAAGTGTGACAGATGCCAGAAGTTTGCTAAGATTCCGCGGCTACCAACAACTGAGATTACTCAAATGACCAGCCCTTGGCCCTTCGCAATATGGGGAATTGACTTAATCGGCGAGCTACCAATGGGCCGAGGCGGGGCCAAATATGCTATAGTGGCAGTCGACTATTTCACCAAATGGGTGGAAGCGGAACCTCTGAATAAAGTATCTTCAGCAAAAGTTATTAACTTCTTGATCAAAAATGTTCTGTGCAGGTACGGAGTCCCACTCAAAATCATATCAGACAATGGACTTCAGTTTGACAGCGAGGAATTCGCCAACTGGTGCCGAGAGCACGGAATTCACAAAACTTCTCATCCGTAGCATATCCCCAGGCAAACGGACAAGTCGAAGCCGTCAACAAAATTCTGAAAACTCTAATCAAAAAGAAACTCGAAAAGTCAAAGGGCGCTTGGGTGGATGAACTCCCTACAGCACTGTGGGCCTATCGCACATCCTTCAGAACATCAACGGGGCATACTCCTTTCTCTTTGGCATACGGATCGGAGGCTATGCTCCCAGTTGAAACCATTGTGCCTTCCCACCGTAGGATCCACTATAACCCAGAAGAGAACGAAGAACTTCTTCACATGTCTTTGGATCTAGTTGAGGAGAGAAGAAATGATGCAGTCCTTAAAGCAGCGGCCCACAAGCAAAAAGTGGCAGCATAATACAACTCCAAAGTCAAGCATCGTACCTTACAAGAAGGGGATCTTGTCCTCAAACGAATTTTTCCTCGCCCCGGAGCACTAGATCCAATCTGGGATGGACCATATGTAATTCATAAAGATCTCCACAATGGAGCTTATATTTTGTCAACAGTGGACGGAGAGGTGTTCCAGAGGGCATGGAACATCCAACACCTCCGTCGATACTTTTCTTAACTTGTACTGCCCATATGAAGTGAATTAACAAAGAGAATCAGTGGACGTAGGCCTTTTCGCGCTGAACCACTTTAAAAAACCTTGTCTCTTTTTTAACTTGTTCCTTTATATCTTGGCTGCTTGTTAACTTTATCCTTTTCTGTTGAACAAAATCATGTAGCATTTCCACTCAAAGCACTCCACAGCGCAACTTCACCTGGACAAGACCTAACAGGTACTATGCGAATCTATGCCCTCGCCAATGAGACACTTTTGCTCCGGTATCCCTCTGCTGCGGGTTAACTCATTGCTCGCGACGGCCCTTAAAGCCAACTGTAATGAGCCGATTATAAGCCACCGAGAAGGCCAACTATAGCCGAGGCAGCTCATTACGGCGTTCGGCTCGCCGACAACTGTGAACCGACTATAAGCCCCAACATAAGGTGTGGCCAGCCAGGGGCAGTTCACGGTTGACGATCGGCACCCACGCTAGCCGGCCACAGTAAATCGAATAATACCCACGGTTACGGGCCATAATGGCCCGGGTAGTTACTGTGTGCGATCTCGGCTCCGATGTGTCTTAAGTGCGGCTGTGGTAAAAAAGAATTAACTCCCCGCGGAGGCGTAAGATGGGTGACGAATGTCTCCAAGACCCACGGCTAGGGAAAGTGACTACAAAGCCCATTTGCCACGAACTTAAGCACATCGAAGGCCTTCCGTGATTGGAAGTTTTACTTTTTCACATATTTCAATTTTACTTAAAGAAAATTTTCTCCTATCCTCTGTAACAATCCCTGAAGTACAGGACACAGAATATGAGACATTCACTAATAGAAGCGGATACTCACAGCAAGATACTGGACCGCATCCCTTACTCGGTCACACAGGATATTCAAAGCTGCCATCCACAAGCAAAATATAAAGGGCGGTATTTCCTTCTTCCATATGTAAACACATGACTGTAATTTATTCACACCTCACGCTAACATTGCAAGTCATGAAATTATGTTTTAAACAAGAACGTGACATCAAACACAATTTAATTACAAGAATATGCATAGCTATATTTCTCATACAACATGTCAAAATAGCAAAAACATTCGAAAGACAACAGAATCAGCTTAAGTTAAAGAATTACACGTCAAGAATAGAGCTATTTATTACAAGCAGCAAAAATTACAACCTAAGAGTTACTTTACTGTTTTAAGACTAACATATACAACCATGTCAAGTCCACAAAAAAAACCTTTCCAGGTCGAACCAAGGAGCCGGCTGCGTCGGAGTCTTATCCTTGTCCTGTTGCCCACCTGTCCGTTCAGAGAAAGAATTTATTAGTGATAAGCAACCAAGTTAACGGAAAGACTAGAAAGGAAGACTTACCAGCATCTTCTCCTTGATCAACTTGATCATCATCCTCCACTTGCACACCTGCCTCCTCAGCTGCGAGCAACCGCATGCCCTCCTTCACCGCCACCTTCTCCTCCTTGGTAAACTGGGCAGTAACAACATCCATCCTAAAGGCCACACCACCCTCCTTATCTGCCTCATCCTGGGCCTCCTCTAGAGTCCTGAGATAGATCCTAGCCATAACCCGGGGGTAATCATCCATCCAGGACAAGTTACCCTGCCTCCAAGTACGGAAGTACATATCTTGGAGCATCCCCTCCATCAGCCCCTCGTTCTCTTCAAACTCCCTCGTCCGGGCCTCGGAATCCGACAACCTTACGACGGCGGCATCTCTCTCCAATTGGTATCTCGAGCAGTCAGCCTGAAGGGATTTCCGCATCGCCTCCATCTCCTCCCTCAACTTGGCTTGAGCAAGCTCTGTAGCCTCAAGCTTCCCAGATAACTCCTCTATCTGCTCAAGATCCGCTTTCCGAACCTCGTCCACCGTGGCAATGGCCATATCGATCCGTTCCTTGCAAGTAGCCTCCATTTTCCGCAGTTCGGCCCGGCTGGCCTCTTCCATAGTTTTCTTTAGACGTCTGGAGGCGGCCTCGTGCTGAGAGATGTGGATGGCCTGATCAGCGAGTTGCTTGGCCTGGTCGGAAACCACTAACTGCAGTCTTATGTTGGCACTCCCAATTTCCTCCCCGGCCTTGACCAGTCGGGCATGATGCCCCATCAACTTCCTGGTCTCCTCAGCAACCCGGTCGATATTTGCTTTAGCTTCGTTCCCCATAGCGACAACCCGAGTAGTAAGCAAATCAAGGTCCAGGTACTTGGCCTCATCAAGCACCCTTACCATAGGATTGCGAGGAAGAAGGTGCTCGCCAGTAACCTCATCAAAAGAGATGTCATGAGATGCCGGGTCCAGGTCCGGATGACCCGCAAACGGATTGCGTTCTAAGCCAGGATGATCTATTGGGATGACGGTTGGGTTCTTAGACGGATGGGGAGAGGGCATAAGCTCGGTATCCTCCTCTGTAATGTCGTGAATAGGCTGGAATGGGGCCGGGGTTCAAGAAGAGGTTCAGACGAAGATCGACTCCTCTTCCTTTTCTGTATATCTTCTTCGATAACTCCGAGAAGAGGACGATAGCCAACTATGTCTCCCGGGCGGTTAGTAGAAGGCTTCGGCTTGGCGGAAGCTTTGGAGAGCTTGTATTGTTCAAGCCTGTGCCGAAGATCTGAGGTCTTGGCCGTTTTACCCGCTCCTGATATGAAAACCAAGTGTCACCAATATGTATTAAGCAATCATTCAAGAATTAAAAGAGTAAAGAGAAATTCACCTTGAACCGCCGAAGTTGCTTCAGTAGAGGCGCTCCCGGAAGATAAATCAACGCCGGTCCCAACTTTATCGGCTCTCTTGGACTTCTCCATCCCCTCCAAACCTTCGAAGGCTTGGCGGAAAGCGTCATCCGTCCACTCTTGCATCTCGCCTACTTGCCCAGAAGACAAAGCCCCAACACCGTCGCCACCTCCAGCACCTTCTCCTCCATCTTCGCCCTGCTCCTCCTCCACCTCTCCCTCCTCCGGGATATCTGGACATGTGCTGGGAGAGGGACCGTCAGACTTTTTGAGCTTCTTCCCCCCGACAACCGGGTGTTTCGGAAAGGGCCTCCTTTTACTGCTCTTCGACTCGGCCCCTTCTTTAGCTTAGGCAGCCTTCTCTTCAGCCATGTCCCTCTACTTGACCACGGACTGCTGTGGAAGGATCAAGTTGTACTCCAAGAGTGTAGCGTTCCTGATCAGGTAGGCAGCCGACCTATCTCTCCCAGTAATAGCTTCTATTTCTGCTGCCGTCTGAACCAGGCGATCATTCTCCACGACCGTAAAACCACCTGTCGCTAGCAAAAAATAAAAACACATAAGAAAGAGTATTGCAACCAGAACGGGAATTAAAAATAAAGCTTTGACTTACATCCGGAGGTGAAGCGCCGAATAGAAACGGAATCATCCCTGACAAAAAACCATTCCTTCTTGAACATGCTGTACTTGGAGTATAAATCCAGGACCGGCTTAAAGGATACGGCCGATTCCAAGCTGATGTAGGGAGACCCCTTCTTGTAGCCTCTCAAGTTGTACAAATACCGGATCTCCTGGTTGGAAGGAGGACGCCCATATCTCCTCTGGAAGATGACGAAGAGACTCACCAGAATGGCATAAGAGTTGGGCTGAAGCTGGAATGGAGCTACCTTTAGATATATGAGAAAGCTGACTACCCAGGCGTTGAGAGGCGGGATGGCACCACACATGCAATGGTATCTTCTGTAGGCAAAATATCCTTCGGGAGAATCATACGGCATCACTCCCGTATCCGGCAATAACATGCGTGCTCGGTCGATCCCGAAAGAGCGAGATATAACATCAAGTTGCTCGCCCTTGAGTAAGCTAGGGAAGCAATCAGGAGGCAAGTTAAGAAGTTCCTAAGGACCGTATCCATCCACCAATGATCTCGGGGTGGGCCCATGACGGGCAGGTCCTGGTTGAGCCGGGGGCACTGAGGAAGGCTCTTCTCTATCCTGAGATCTCTTCTTCTCTGATCGGGTTTCCACTCTTTGAGACATTTATCTGTAGACACAAGAAAGTATATCGTTAAGACACATAAACTATGTAATCTAGAGTTTCACTGGTGACTCAGGTACAAAAGTCCATCTGGTAAAGGGTTCATTCAACACTCGGAATCCCCGAATTCATTCGGCATTCTCAACTAAAGATTCATTCGGCATTTCTCAGTAAAAATTCGTTCGGCATTCTCAACTAAAGATTCATTCGGCATTTCTCAGTAAAAATTCGTTCGGCATTCTCAACTAAAGATTCATTCGGCATTCTAGGTATCAGATTCATTCGGCTTCCTCAGAATAAGGGTCCATTCGGTATTAAAACTTCATGTTCATTCGGTAAGACAAAAAAAGGGGAAGTGGCCATCCGGCAATCACCTGATTCGGCAACACGTCTGGTTTGGCGATATGACTGATTTAGCAAGAAGAACTGATTCGGCTGTCTCGTTCGGTAGAAGGTAACGGAAGCCCTAGAACCTTACTTATAGGCGAAGGTGAACCACCGACCAACTGGTTCGGCACTGGGAGCCGGATGGGAATGACAAAATCAGATAACCCAAAACAAAGCAAGACACGTGCATGCACATGCCCTACTTTGGGGGGCAAGTGTTGGGCGAGATTCTACCGAACCAATCTATACCGGACCAACCTACTCCCTACCACCGAACCAAGGTGCATGAGCTCCACCGGACCAACCTACTCCCTACCACCGAATCAAGGAGCATAATCTATACCGGACCAACCTACTCCCTACCACCGAACCAAGGTGCATGAGCTCCACCGGACCAACCTACTCCCTACCACCGAATCAAGGAGCATGAGCTCCACCGATCCAGGAGCCTGCTGGACCAGACACACCGGACCAACATACCATATCTCGCTACCGGACCAACTCCTACTCCAACCATCTCCGAACCAAGTAATGCCGAACCAAAGCGTCTACCACCTACTGCCAAATCAAAGGACTGCCGAGCCAAAGCAATGCCGAACCAACGCTACCAGGCCTAACCACACCAGCCCAGGCCCACCAACAGCTATATACATCCAAGACCCCTGCCTCCAGCCTCACTCTATAAATAGAGGGGCAGGGGTACAGCAATAGGGGACAAGTTTGAGAGCTCAAGCACGGAGAGAACTTTCAAACAACTTTCTTTTACTTGTATCAAAGCTCTGTACTTGTAATCTAAACAAAAAAAGAGAAATAACATATAAAGTGGATGTAGGCACATTCTGGCTGAACCACTATAAATCTGCGTGTCTTTTACAGCTTAGCCCCTGCTTTTCATATATTTGCATAAATCACCCAAATCACTAAGAACAACATAAAATCTATTAAATCATACGACTTTGAGGTGTTTGTCCATTTTTTGTGCAAACAACCGTCAATGAAGTAAAGTTATCAGTTTGTAATATTGGATTTATTCGGTTTTGCATGCATGATGGTATGGTTAGAGAGGTCTCGGACGTGAGACGCATACCTACTAGTTCGCATAATCTCATTTTCCTTAGTCAATTGGATCACCGTAGTTGCACTTATAAGACTCGATGTAAATTTGAGAGTGATGAGAGGTGATCACATTGTGATGAGAGGAGTATTAAATGATAATTTATAGATTGGTTGGTCGAGTGGTCGATAATAGGAAACGAATGACAATTGAGAGCCCAGTCCCAAGGTAGGTGAAGAGGTGAATGTGTATACTACTTTTGACGGTCGTGTTGACGATCATATTCTCGACAAGAGTCTTCCTGTTGATGATGCTCGAGGTATCATTGGTGATTGTGTAGAGAGCTCATGTTAAGTGGTATACGGTAATCGAATTGGAAAATTCATGAAGACTTTATGGAGGTCTTTATGGTATTACAAATGCTTTTGAGACCGAGTGGTATAGTATATCTGATGATGAGAGATGCATCACTTGTAGGTGGTGGTAGCAGTTTGTGGTTGAGTGTGATTAAAAAAAGAGTTGTAAAGGCTTGTGTTTTATTTTATGGGCTTATTTTTTTATTTTTTGTTTTGAATAGGCAATTTAGTTGAAGGTGGAGACCGAATATATGTTGAAGATATGAGATTTTGCATCAAAGTGAAGTGTTAATTTTATGTGATACAAAATTACATTTAAAAGAGGAAATAAATATACAAAAGAAGAAAAAAATAGATCTGGATTTTCTCTAATTAATAAGCATACTTGGATATGCTTATTTCTCTCTCCTATAGTATAATCAATATATTTTTTGTCATATACATATTATTAGTTTGGACATTAAGTATTTGACTATTATAGATATAGCTTAAAAGAGAGTAAAAAATTATGAAAAAATATTTGGTATTTCTCTTCTTTCATCTTTGTTCTTCTTCTCCAAACACTAATTAAGAAGTCATTGTCATGGAGATCAAGACTCTGTTCTCAATTAGATTGTTGATTCTATTTTTATTTTGTTCACTTTTGTTTGATAAATTAATTGTAAACAATTACCTTTTGAAAATCAACATAGAGGGTGGTTGGGTGAAATCTTGTGTGTTGGTTCTTTTTTATTTCTATGTGTTTTGGGACCCATCATCATTGTTTGAGTGATATAAGGTTCTGGGATAGACCTTCGCAATATTTTATCCGAAATATCATTATTTTTATATAGTATTATCCTTTTATGGTTTAGGTGATATAAGGTTCTGGGATAGACCTTCGCAATATTTTTATCATTTTGTTAGGTTTTACGCAACAAAAATCCTAGCATACTATTTTTTAAATATGAGTCATCTCTTTTTTAGTCAAGGGCAATCAAAGCTGATGCATGTGACGACCGCCCATGACCCCTGCACCGAATCTAGAGATAGTGCGCTGTAAAGTGTGCCAGGCGACCATGGACGATTGTCAAGGTAAGATTTAAAACAAAAGAATCTATCGTATTACTCACAGCGCATGGACAAAATACAATAGAACATATGTATAGTGAAGCTTTACAGAACAAAATGACATCATATAAAACTCCATAATAGTTGAATACAAGCATCCATATAGTCAATACATCCAGCCTCACTACATATCTCTCAGAGAATACAAAACAGCGGAATATCCAGTACATATAATAAGAAGATAATATGCAATCCTCCAGCTCGTCTTCGATATCAACATCGTAAGAAGAGAACAGCACCTGTCACCTGCTACCTAGTCTGCCCGTCCCAAAATGGACGAACAGCCCAAGGCAATAAGAATTAAAACATAAAGCCTTGAGTCAGACAACAGTCTTAGTGAGCAGTAAATTAACTAACAACATACCAAAAGAGCAAAAAGGCAAAGGAATAGGAATACAACCCTCCCACTCCAACCTCATTCTACAGTGATAGCCCCCAGACACACACTAAGCAGAAGCAAACATAGCAGAGCATACAATTTAAAGTAAAGCAATTGTCACTCGAGTCAAGAGCGATGTTTTCCAAGTACAAATCCCAAGGTCTAAAACCAAGGTCAGATAAGCACCCAGGAAATACCGCTCTTGAGACCGAATGACGATACAACCAAACATCCATGACTCGGCTATCACTGTTATCATTGTTGCGATATCACCGTTAATTGAATGACCGGCACATTCTTTCAGCCGTCCGTCAAGGGCTAATGGTAACCCCGGTTCTAGACATAACTCCCGCACGTCATCGTGACCCGTGCCTAGGATTATCGAATCTACCCAGAGTACTTGACCATCAACTTAGTCTTTTGGGCGTCCCCATGTACTCTTTCTTAGAGCATGCTAGAACCTTCAACAACGATGAGATCTCAACCTCCTAGTCATCCTCCTCGACGACTATTGCCATACTAGCTCAAGCGCCTCTCGAGCATCCATTATCCTCAACTCGAATCATATCACCGAGTTATCAACATGCTTGGAATGATCCCGCCTGGATTAGACCAAGTCTTCATCATATGATTGCCTCGCTTCATAACATCCTCGCGAAGCCTCATCTCAACATCACATCATCAAATCTATGCATAAGAGCTTCATCATCCCGCTACATATGCCACGAGCAGCTTTCCCAATCCAAGAGCCTTTCCCTTAGCTTTTGAATCACCTTTGGTCTAAATCTAATCATCAATCATCTAGTTCATAATAATCAATCAAATCAAACATCAATCCAAGCAATCAAGCATTCAAAAATGATCTAAGTAGACAATTATAACAATAATGGCATTTTCGTAATTAAAGAGTTGAAAGTCCAATAAGCATGAAAACATGGATTATATCTCTACAAACTTGATGAATGAACTTGCATAGGTTAACATATGATAAAATGGATGCAACATCATCATGAACAATGGATCTACATGGATCTACACATAGGATGAAGAAAATGCATGGAAATCACTAATTTAACACCAAATCGAGCCAACAATCCGATCTACTCCTTTGGATCCGTGTGAGAGATAATCACCACTCACCAAATCACCTAAACAACCTCAAATCAACACACTTCAGATCTGGACAGCGAAGGATGAAGCTAGATCTATCACAAATCCGCTTCAAATGAAGAAATCTCTCTTGAAAAGATGAAGATCTTCAATCCAAGCTTTTGAATCTTCAATCTCGATCTTCGATTTGGATGGATGGAAGCACTAGATTAGAGTGGAGAAAAGAAGTGAAGAAGTGTAGAAGTCGAGCTCTCAAAATGGCAGCACTTCGTCGCTTCAAAATCCGGATCCCAAAAAGTGAGAACAACCCCTCCTATTTATAGCTGAAAACTGCCTGAGTCGTAACTCGGCTATCTCCTTAAGTCGTTGCCGACCTAACATATGCCGACCTACGACCTAAAAACCCCCACGACTTAACAGAGCCTCCGACCTAACCCTTAGCCAACAACTCCGACTTAACAGATACGCGCGCCTCAACTCCTACGATCTAACACTTCTGCGCATACGACCTAACTATTAAGTCGACCTACGACTTAACACATACTTCGACCTAACACTTAGACGAAACCCAGCGACCTACGACTTAACAGGTTACGACCTAACACTTAGACGAAACCCAGCGACCTACGACTTAACAGGTTACGACCTAACACTTAGACGAAACCCAGCGACCTACGACTTAACAGGTTACGACCTAATTCCTTAAGCCTCCACGCGACCTAACACTTAGCCTAACTCCTAAGGTCGCCAACTTGTTAACTCCTTAGGTCCTTAGGTCGCCAACTACTAGGTCGCTAACTCGGCAACTACTAGGTCGCTAACTCGGCAACTACTAGGTCGCTAACTCGGCAACTACTAGGTCGCTAACTTTCCCAGCCGACCTAACACTTAACAAAACTTAGGTCGCTCACAACATTCTCTTAGGTCGTTGCCGACCTAACTCTACCCCAGAATACTTAGGTCGCCTACTACTCTTCCTTAGGTCGCCTAAACTTCTTAAGTCGGTCAGTCTTTAGGTCGTTAACTCGCCCTGCCGACCTAATTACTTAACTAAATCCTAGGTTGCACAATTTTATAGGTCGCTCCAACTAACCCACGACCTAACACTAACTCGCAAGTCCTTAACTCGGTCACGACTTAGCTCTTAGGTCGTCCACGACCTAGGACTTAGACAAATTTCCCCAAAAATCTGAAATGACTTAAAAATGCAAAAATTCCAGATTTGACGAACTTTTCGATCCGTGAAAAATACGGGTCGTTACATTCTCCCCCCCTTAGGAATTTCGCCCCCGAAATTCCAAGCAAACAAAGCAATCAAAGACTATTCTGTACGCCTACCATCCATAGCAATCAACAAACCATGCATCCAATTCTAACTTAGCGTACAGAATTCTAAAACTTAGAACAAGTTACAATATCGCGAGATGAGACGACACCTTAGGGCCATACCTTGAAGAGTTCAGGATGAGCTGCTTTCATCCTCTCTTCCACCTCCCACGTACAGTCGTTATCATCATCACTCCATTGTATCTTGAGCAACTTAACTACCTTCCTCCTAAGCTGTTTCGTGTCGGTTTCCACAACACGAAGTGGCTTACGAGGTCTTCTATCAACTGGATCAACTTCAAAGTCTTCATAGCTATCAGCAGAAACCACCGTACTCGAGTCGTGCACATACTTCCGTAGATACGATACGTGAAAAACATTGTGCACACTCGACATTTTCTCTGGTAACTCCAATCTGTAAGCGAGCTTTCCAATTCGCTCGATAATCGGGAATGGTCCAACAAATCTCGGAGTCAATTTTCCTTTCTTCCCGAATCGAATAACATTCTTCAGTGGAGAAATCTTCACAAAAACCATATCTCCAACGTCGAATTCCAAATCCTTACGACGTTTATCGGCATAACTTTTCTGACGGTCTTGGGCTGCCTTCATCCGTTGCCGAATGATCTCTATGCAATCCGAAGTCTGTCGAATCATCTCTGGCCCAAGCATCAGCTTTTCTCCAGTTTCCAACCAACATGTCGGAGAGTTACACGGTCTTCCATACAATGCCTCATATGGTGCCATACCAATGCTTGACTGGTAACTGTTGTTGTACGCAAACTCCACCAAATGAAGGTGATCTTCCCATGATCCTCCGAAATCCAAAACACAAGCTCTGAGGAGATCTTCCAAAACTCGGTTGACTCTCTCAGTCTGACCATCTGTTTGAGGGTGATAAGCTGTACTCAAACACAACTCGGTTCCCAAAACTTCCTGGAAGCTCTTCCAAAATCCACTAGTGAACAATGGGTCTCGATCGCTCACTATACTCTTCGGAATACCATGGAATCGAACTATCCACTTAACATACAACTCAGCTAACTTTGATGCAGTCCTAGTCGATCGAACAGGAATAAATCGTGCACTCTTGGTCAAACGATCTACAATGACCCAAATCCCTTCATTCCCTGTTCTGGTTCTAGGCAATCCATCGATAAAATCCATCGATATCTGCTCCCACTTCCATGTAGGAACTTTTAATGGCTGAAGCAATCCACTTGGCTTCTTCTGTTCGGCTTTTACCAACTGGCAGTTCATGCATTTGGAAATAAAATTTCCAACATCTTTCTTCATACCTTCCCAGTAGTAGGTTCTCTTCATATCCCGATACATCTTATTTCCACCTGGATGAATTGTCAACTTCGAGTGATGACTTTCCCTCAAAACTTCACTCCTCAATTCATCTATATCGGGAACAACTAGTCGTCCTTGCTTCCGAAGCCAACCCTCTCGATCGACCTCGAATCCTTTATCCTTTACTGGATCCAAGCCAGATTCCAAATCACGGATAATCTTGACAATCTTATCATCTCGCTTTTGACTCTCGCCAATCCTTTCCACAAGAGTCGGTCTTATTGATAAGTTTGCCAGCATCTCGGATTCCAATTCGCATTTGGGCCTGAAGTCGAATCCAGCTAAATACTCGAGACTCTTCCATTCTGAAAACATGGCTCCCAATCCTGCATGTCTTCGACTTAACGCATCTGCCACTGCGTTACCTTTTCCCGGAGTATAAGCTATACCAAAATCATATGATGCCAAAAACTCTAGCCAACGTTGCTGCCGAAGATTCGAATCCTTCTGGGAGAAAAGATACTTCAACGACTTATGATCTGTAAACAACTCGAATCGAACTCCCAACAGATAATGCCTCCACATCTTCAGAGCAAATACAATCGCCGCTAACTCCAAATCATGAGTTGGGTAATTCCTTTCATGCGGCTTCAGTTGTCGACTGGCATACGCAACCACTTTATCTCTCTGCATCAGCACTGCTCCAAGTCCCGTACCACATGCGTCGGTGTAAACCACCATCTCATCATTCCCACTTGGAATAGTCAAAACAGGAGCACTCGTCAATCTCTCTTTCAGGATTCCGAAAGCTTGCTCACACTTAGCATCCCAACTGAACACTTGGTTCTTCTTCGTCAATCCTGTTAACGGTGCAGCTATCTTGGAGAAGTCTTTGATAAACCGTCGATAATATCCTGCTAATCCAAGAAAACTTCTCACATCAGATGCATTCTTAGGTCTAACCCAATCCTGGATTGCTGCCACCTTAGCGGGATCAACCGCTATTCCATTTCCAGAAATCACATGGCCTAAGAACCTCACTTCACTCTTCCAGAAGTGACACTTCGAAAACTTAGCCTTCAGCTGATGTTTCCGCAAGATTTCCAAAACAATACGCAAGTGCGTCTTGTGCTCTTCTTCCGTTCTGGAATAAATTAGAATATCATCCACGAACACAAGTACGAACTTGTTCAACTGATCTCTGAACACTCTATTCATAAGATCCACAAAATATGCTGGCGCGTTAGTCAATTCAAACGGCATTACCAGCCACTCAAAGAAACCGGATGGTGTCCTAAAAGCAGTCTTCGGCACACTATCCTTAGCCACTCTCAACTGGTGAAATCCCGTTGCTAAATCCATCTGAGAAAACACCTTAGCTTCGTGAAGCTGATCAAACAAGTCATCTATTCTCGGCAATGGATACTTGTTCTTCTTAGTCACCTTATTCAGCTCACGATAATCGACGCACAATCTCAACGACCCATCTGCCTTGGTTGCAAACACAACTGGTGCACCCCACTCGGACACACTACGCCGAATGAATCCTTTCTACAAAAGATCATCAACTTGCACCCTCAACTCCTGCTGTTCCCTAGGCGCCATCCGCCTAAGAGGCATCACAACAGGTCTGGCTCCTTCAACTAGATCTATACGAAACTCGATCTCTCTATGCGGCGGCAACCCTTTGACTTCGTCAAAGACATCCTCGAATCCATTTGCGATTGGCACTAAAGACAGTCCATCCCGTGGAACAACTAGCGAATACATGAAGCTCATGAAGACGCCTTCCTCATGCTTACATCGTATCACTATCTTTCGCCCTTCCACATTCTCGACTGTCACCTCCAGCCTCTCACAATCAACCTTAGCCGCATACTTCCTAAGCCAGTCCATACCCAAAATAATTCCGAACCCCGCAGAGTTCAGAACAAAACAATCACAAACAAAAGAGCAACCATGACTCGACACAACTAGACCACGGCATAACATACACAAACAAGACGAACCCCCAACTGGATTAGTCACAACCAATGGCCTATCAACAATACCCGGTTCCAAGCCTAACCGGCCTACAAGTTCACTACATACAAACGAGTGCGACGCTCCGGTATCAAACAAGACTCTAACTGGAACACCTCATAGGAAAAGAGTACCTTGAACCACCACACTCTTTCCCTTCTCTTCTGCGGTAGGAGCTTTCGAAGACGACGGAACAGCTCCCAAAGTATAAGCCTGCACAATCTGCTTGTCCCTACTCGGTTCTGGACAATTCTTCCTGAAATGCCCTGGCTTGTCACAGTTGTGGCACTTCGCCGGCGCCTTCGGATTCTTGCAATCCTTGGAGAGATGGCCTTTCTGCTGACAGTTGTAGCAAGTCACTTCGCCTTTCGGCCTCTTCTGACCATCTTTACCCTTCTGCTGCTGCTGCTTCCTCTTCTTGTTTCTACCCTGCTGGGGTTTAGACTCTTCCCTGGTTACAGCAACAACAGATCCTTCCTTAGGAAACAGATTCTCGTGTCTGAGAGCTTCCTCCACAAGCTTCCTAAATGAATCGTCCAAGTGATCCATCAATCTTGGAGCCTGTACTTGATCCCCAACATCTACTGATGGCCCCGGGGCTGACATCCTTCTCCTGATCGAAGTCATCATGGTTTCGAACATAGCAACATAATCAGCAGCCCCTTCAGTAGCACGGCCTTCCCTAGCAGCTGGTTTCCCTTTTTGACTCATTCTCAATATCTATAAAAAGGAATGATTAGAACATCTAGAGAAACAACTGCATAAAGGACTCAAACTCTACTAAGCTACTATATTATATATAGTATTCATCCATCAAAAATACAATTACGTCTCTCATACGTAGTTACGACGGCGAGCGTTGGGTAAAATCGATTAACCAATGCTCTGATACCAAATGTGACGACCGCCCATGACCCCTGCACCGAATCTAGAGATAGTGCGCTGTAAAGTGTGCCAGGCGACCATGGACGATTGTCAAGGTAAGATTTAAAACAAAAGAATCTATCGTATTACTCACAGCGCATGGACAAAATACAATAGAACATATGTATAGTGAAGCTTTACAGAACAAAATGACATCATATAAAACTCCATAATAGTTGAATACAAGCATCCATATAGTCAATACATCCAGCCTCACTACATATCTCTCAGAGAATACAAAACAGCGGAATATCCAGTACATATAATAAGAAGATAATATGCAATCCTCCAGCTCGTCTTCGATATCAACATCGTAAGAAGAGAACAGCACCTGTCACCTGCTACCTAGTCTGCCCGTCCCAAAATGGACGAACAGCCCAAGGCAATAAGAATTAAAACATAAAGCCTTGAGTCAGACAACAGTCTTAGTGAGCAGTAAATTAACTAACAACATACCAAAAGAGCAAAAAGGCAAAGGAATAGGAATACAACCCTCCCACTCCAACCTCATTCTACAGTGATAGCCCCCAGACACACACTAAGCAGAAGCAAACATAGCAGAGCATACAATTTAAAGTAAAGCAATTGTCACTCGAGTCAAGAGCGATGTTTTCCAAGTACAAATCCCAAGGTCTAAAACCAAGGTCAGATAAGCACCCAGGAAATACCGCTCTTGAGACCGAATGACGATACAACCAAACATCCATGACTCGGCTATCACTGTTATCATTGTTGCGATATCACCGTTAATTGAATGACCGGCACATTCTTTCAGCCGTCCGTCAAGGGCTAATGGTAACCCCGGTTCTAGACATAACTCCCGCACGTCATCGTGACCCGTGCCTAGGATTATCGAATCTACCCAGAGTACTTGACCATCAACTTAGTCTTTTGGGCGTCCCCATGTACTCTTTCTTAGAGCATGCTAGAACCTTCAACAACGATGAGATCTCAACCTCCTAGTCATCCTCCTCGACGACTATTGCCATACTAGCTCAAGCGCCTCTCGAGCATCCATTATCCTCAACTCGAATCATATCACCGAGTTATCAACATGCTTGGAATGATCCCGCCTGGATTAGACCAAGTCTTCATCATATGATTGCCTCGCTTCATAACATCCTCGCGAAGCCTCATCTCAACATCACATCATCAAATCTATGCATAAGAGCTTCATCATCCCGCTACATATGCCACGAGCAGCTTTCCCAATCCAAGAGCCTTTCCCTTAGCTTTTGAATCACCTTTGGTCTAAATCTAATCATCAATCATCTAGTTCATAATAATCAATCAAATCAAACATCAATCCAAGCAATCAAGCATTCAAAAATGATCTAAGTAGACAATTATAACAATAATGGCATTTTCGTAATTAAAGAGTTGAAAGTCCAATAAGCATGAAAACATGGATTATATCTCTACAAACTTGATGAATGAACTTGCATAGGTTAACATATGATAAAATGGATGCAACATCATCATGAACAATGGATCTACATGGATCTACACATAGGATGAAGAAAATGCATGGAAATCACTAATTTAACACCAAATCGAGCCAACAATCCGATCTACTCCTTTGGATCCGTGTGAGAGATAATCACCACTCACCAAATCACCTAAACAACCTCAAATCAACACACTTCAGATCTGGACAGCGAAGGATGAAGCTAGATCTATCACAAATCCGCTTCAAATGAAGAAATCTCTCTTGAAAAGATGAAGATCTTCAATCCAAGCTTTTGAATCTTCAATCTCGATCTTCGATTTGGATGGATGGAAGCACTAGATTAGAGTGGAGAAAAGAAGTGAAGAAGTGTAGAAGTCGAGCTCTCAAAATGGCAGCACTTCGTCGCTTCAAAATCCGGATCCCAAAAAGTGAGAACAACCCCTCCTATTTATAGCTGAAAACTGCCTGAGTCGTAACTCGGCTATCTCCTTAAGTCGTTGCCGACCTAACATATGCCGACCTACGACCTAAAAACCCCCACGACTTAACAGAGCCTCCGACCTAACCCTTAGCCAACAACTCCGACTTAACAGATACGCGCGCCTCAACTCCTACGATCTAACACTTCTGCGCATACGACCTAACTATTAAGTCGACCTACGACTTAACACATACTTCGACCTAACACTTAGACGAAACCCAGCGACCTACGACTTAACAGGTTACGACCTAACACTTAGACGAAACCCAGCGACCTACGACTTAACAGGTTACGACCTAACACTTAGACGAAACCCAGCGACCTACGACTTAACAGGTTACGACCTAATTCCTTAAGCCTCCACGCGACCTAACACTTAGCCTAACTCCTAAGGTCGCCAACTTGTTAACTCCTTAGGTCCTTAGGTCGCCAACTACTAGGTCGCTAACTCGGCAACTACTAGGTCGCTAACTCGGCAACTACTAGGTCGCTAACTCGGCAACTACTAGGTCGCTAACTTTCCCAGCCGACCTAACACTTAACAAAACTTAGGTCGCTCACAACATTCTCTTAGGTCGTTGCCGACCTAACTCTACCCCAGAATACTTAGGTCGCCTACTACTCTTCCTTAGGTCGCCTAAACTTCTTAAGTCGGTCAGTCTTTAGGTCGTTAACTCGCCCTGCCGACCTAATTACTTAACTAAATCCTAGGTTGCACAATTTTATAGGTCGCTCCAACTAACCCACGACCTAACACTAACTCGCAAGTCCTTAACTCGGTCACGACTTAGCTCTTAGGTCGTCCACGACCTAGGACTTAGACAAATTTCCCCAAAAATCTGAAATGACTTAAAAATGCAAAAATTCCAGATTTGACGAACTTTTCGATCCGTGAAAAATACGGGTCGTTACAATGCACATGTCCGACTTAGTTCAAGCATGATGTTTCCCCTCAGCACCAACGCGTACTAAATGTCAATGCGTCCTTCGCTAAGCTATACACACCTGGGAGAGATCAAGATATCATTTCTTATAAATTTCCGGCTCGAAATGTATTTTTGCACCACAAGAAGGAATAGTTATTTAACGGCTAATAGCCGTCGGCAGCCGGCAAAAGCCAATGAAAATAGCCGTCGAAATAACGTCCATCGAGCAACTGCTCATTGACAGACTTTCGATGGCTTCATCGACAACTTTTAGACGACTTTCATTCGACTTTTAAACGGTTTCCGTCGCCCCATCGAGTACACGTGGCAAGCATTGAGACGGTCATGTTTTGGCTAATAAGTTGTCGGAAGCCGTTGAAAGCTGTCGGAAATCTGGAACTATTTTGTGCAATTCAATCGCGGTTCATGCCTCAAACAACATATATATAACATTATATATCGCAGCACAATTTCACATATATAAATCATATATATTAAAGACCAAATCACACATATCACATATAAAATATATTACATCAATAATAAAAAATGCATCAATATATACAATAAGCTTAAGTTCAATCTCAAAAGTCCATCATAAAGTTTAATCTTAAACATCCGTCAACATCTCAGAATGAATCATATATCACATCAAACCAACTTCACTCATCTCAGAATATATATAACTATCATGCTACCTCACAACATCAAAGTGCATATCTATAATATCTTAACATAAATTAAAAAAAACCATACCTACTCCTCATCGCCTCTGGATCCTTGTGATGAAGGAAATCTATTATGATGTTGCATATACGCAGCAATGCGCTCATCCAAAATCTAGTACATCTTCTCAATCTGATGCCTGTCTCGCTCCTCGAGGTTAGCAATCCAAGCTCTCAAGTCTGCAATCTTATGAACGTGCTGAAATCTTTTATAGTTGGCTTGTCTTTGTCTAACCTATAACATTTTTTTACCGAAGTATATGAGCTTCATATAGTGTGATTAATTAAATCAATGTGTAATACGTTATTCATAAATATATTATATATAAACATTACCTCTTGATTCTCAAAACCATAATGCTTATTCCTCGTTGGCGGTTTCATGATAACGTTAAAAATATGTCACCTCATCAACGGTCAGCTCATCTTATCTTGACATTATAGGATTAGGTGCAACATATTCTCCACGACGATCCCATATATAATAATTCGACACAAAATTATTTTGACACAAATGTACTATAATCATATTTGGTTTTCAATACTTCAAATGTTTGCAGTTACTACAAGGGCAACGAACTTCTTCGTCGTTTTCATTATTACTTAAAGTGAATTTAATAAATTAATGTACACCATTATAAAAGTGTTCCTTTAATGAGCCTTTAATTCCCTTTCTTCCATACATCCACCTCTCTCGATCGACAAAATAATTGATCATTTTTTTTCAAAAAATATGATAGAAATTTGAAATATTATAGTAAGATTCAAAAAATTATGATTTTTTTTGGATTGACATTTTATTTTTCAATATACTTGTACGGTTTAATATTTTATCAATTATACCATATATTATTCTTTTACTTTTTTTATAAAATCTTATTTTCAATTTTAACATATTATAAATATAATATTATATTTTCACATTTTTATTTTTTATTTTTGATTGTCGGTATCCTACTTCCCATTACAAGCACAATAATAATTATATTTCGCAAATCATTTCATCTTAAACGATCCAACAAAATTGTGGCAGCACTTCCCTTTTGGTTTCCATATCGTACACAAATGCGCATACGGAACAAAAAGGAAGTGCTGTCGAAATCTTATGAACCGTTTCGCATGAAATGATTTACGAAGTGTGATTATTATATTGTGTTTGTAACTTGTCCAATACAGGGATAAATCCGACAAATACGATATCAGATAAATATTGATATCCATTTTGTAGTAAAAACAAATATTTATATAACGATCATATACAATACTTTTCAGACGGTGCAAAAAAATCTAAGGGATTCAATAAATAGAGTACATTTTACACTAGTTTGTTTATATTAACATTATACACTAATTCATTATTTAAATTTGTTAACAATTAAAAACTAATGAATTTTTTTTTTCAACATTTGAGCTAACACTAATTTGAATACAGTAATAAAAAATTAATATTATACACTAATTTGTTTATATTAACACATAAACATAAACTAAATTTATATATAATTAACATTATAAACTAATAAGGGGATTACGTAAATAATTTGTTTTTTTTTTACATTTAGGCTAACACATACACTAATTAACATTAAATTATGTCACACTAATAACCACATACACTAATCAACCCAATTAGCCCTAATTATACATTAATTTTGTATTTAACATTAATCCTAATTTATAATTATAATTTACCTGATCAACATTTTCAAATCAACCAATACACAATTATAACCAATCATTAGGCTAAATTAGGCATAAATTAACACTAATTTTATCACAATTTGAAATAATTAGTTTAGGAGAAGAATATACTTAATTTTGATGGACTGAAGGTATAGAAGCTTGGAGAATTCAATTTGATAAAGATTGCGATGAATTTTGGCGGATTGTGGCGTCTAGGGACGATTTAGGATGGATTTGGGGGTTTAGAAAGTGGGATTGAGGTTTTAGAAAATATGGGAAATGAGTAAGAAACGGGTTCGGCTGCAGGCATATTCGCGATTTTCAACGACTACCGATGGCCGTCGAAGGGTAAAATTCGACAGTTTTCGATGACTTTCGTTAACTTTAAATAAAGAATAGTTTCTCTCTTTCTAGAATAAATTTAATTTATTACAAAAAATTTAAAAAAGTTTACAATAACCCAATTTTGTTTCTAAATATTAAAAAGTTATTTTTATTCATTATAATACTTTTTTAATGATTTAATAATTAATTATGAATTTTAAATGTACTTAAATAATAAATTCATATAAAATAAAATATTTGATAAAAAAATAAATTTGCTGAATCTTATGTCGATCCAAAGTATTTAGGGCATACGATCAAAATATTTTAAAAAAATAAACAGGTTTAAGGTACCGATTTTGATTTTCAAACTTATAGTCGTTCATCGACATTTAGACTTAAACCTTTTGTTCAAAGGTCAGATATGCAAACGAGACGAAATTCAAACCATATATACTATATTATATTATGTATTTATCCAATCCGTGCGGTTGGATTTTGTGACGACCTTGAATTTTTAACATTGGAAATCAGAATATTTAATTGATTTTAAATATCTGGAAGTTAGTTTAATTTGAAATTCAAATATCAGAATGAATTTGGCAATTTAATTATTGAATTTAATTTATTGCAGTTGGGTAAAAATATTGAATCTTCAATTTTTAAGCTGATTAAAAATATTTTCAAGGCTTAGAAATTTATATTAATAATACTGAAGGTGATAGAAATTTTGAAATTGAATTTAACAGTGTTTTGTTCAGTTTTGAAATTTTATCATTTAAATCGATTTTAAAAATAGCCTTCCGAGGCACAGTCTCGGAATTCGACGAAACCAGTTTCATTGGATCCGTAATAGTGTTTTATTATCGTATTTCAGTTTTCGTAGCATTTGGAGTTGTTGTGTGAGCGTACGATATATATAAACGCGCTGAAAATTATATCGAAAATTTAATATAATAAATGAGTCCAAAAGGCTATCTTCTCCATACGATCGAATTAGGACTTGAAACCTTTTCCATTGAGTTCGAAATAGGAGTTTAACATTATAAACGCCTAGCGGCACGCCTTGATAGGAGTTTAAAATTTTAAGTTTCATTTGAATTTGAATTTAATTAAGAATGGATATATATACTTATTTATACCAGTCGGCTTCAGCCGAATTTCCATCACATCTGAACCTTTTCAAATCACTGTCGCCTTCACCCTACATGCAACCATTTTCACGTGTTTCCTCTTTTCCTTTCAAAGCACGCTTCTCTCTTTCCAAAAAAATCAATTCGTCTCGTTCGAAAAAAAAGAAGCAGCCGTGCTTCCCTTTAAAACTAAACTATCGTCTTTATTAAAAACAGCCGATTTAAATCAAAATGGCCGAAAGAAAAGGATTTTATTTCAAAATTAAATCGCGCTTCAACTCCCCTCATTCTCAGTTTTATCGAAATCCCTAAATTGAGTTCGAAAAATAAAATAAAAATAATATGAATCAATGGCCGCAACTAAATCGCCTCTTCCTTCTGCTCAATAATCGAACCCAAATTCGATTTTATATAAAAGAAAATGCAAAGGGGATTGGGATCGCGAGGTAGCGAAGTCCCAAGGATCGAATGGCGGCAGCGTTCGCGGCAAAGTTTGGCTTGGGTTGCTGATGTTGAAGTCGATTGATGGTGGTCTCGAACCTGTAGCGTGGTGATGCCCGTGAGTCTATGGGTTGCGACTTTCTAGGGTTTCGCGAGTCAAGGTGGAAGGCTGTTCAATGGATTGGTGAATCGAGGTCAAGGCATCTCGAGGTGATCGATGGCAGTCGATCGATGAAGGCGGCGCTGGTAGATCGCGAAGCAATGAGGGGTTCGACTGGGTTGCTGAATTTTACAGCAAGGTATAATAAAATATTTTTTAAAAAAGAAAAAAATAGTTAATTAAAATTCATAAATGAAAATTAATGATTCGATTTATTCGAATATTAATGAAACCTTATAATGTTTGTTACGAGGTAAAAATCATGAAAACAAGCTGGATTGGAAATGGATTACAAAACGAAAACAAAGGTGAGATCTTCTCACTCAAATTTGTTGCCTAGTTAATTTAAATTGTTGGATGTGCTTGGATGAATTTAATAATTATCCATTGGATGATAGTATATATGACAGTTTATATATATATATTTGGAGTGATTGATTTCCCGCATTATATAGCGGATGAGACCCTATGCGCCGCATAATAGCGGATGATATTTTATAAATCCCATATACCGTGATATTCCACCTCGAAGTGGAATGGGTATTTAATTGTTGTGCTAACATCTGTGGATGCACGGAAACAGGTTGGAGGGATCCAACTGGATTCCTCAAATTGTATGAATTTGTTTCATATGTTATGTGATGATTTATTGATAATCTATGAATGATTATATTGATGATTGAATTTGTTGAAGGTTATAATTTAGCCGAATGTATTTTTGGTATCGTTGGATACCAGAAATAAATAAAATTGGATTTTTGAAATTAAAGTAGGAAATTTTAAGTAAATTCCTTTTGAAAGAATTAGGTGAATTTAAAAGAAGGAATTTAAAAGCATAAAGTTGATTTTTGAAATCTTATCGAATTATTTCCAAAATATGGGAAAAGATATTAATAAATGGGTTTTGAATAATATTGTTTAAAAGTTGAAGAATTTATTGAAAATGGAATTTTAAATAATTTGGATAGAATAAAGGGATTTATTTAAATGGTGATAATTTTTTTTGAAATCCATTTGATAATTGATTTGGTATTGGAAAATAAATATTTGGAAAATCAATATGAAAATTGATTTGGTGTTTGAATGGAAAATTGATTTTGTGTTGAAAATTAATTTGGAAATCGATTTGCAAATGTTTGTTATTTGGAAATATTTATACTCTATCTACTAATTTTATTAGTTTGGACTTGAAGTTTTATATGAGATATTAGTATAATATTTTCATAACTAATATTTAAGTAAGAGTTTAAAGATAGTTTTATTTTAAATATTTCCAAGTATATTTTGGATAAGTTTACCGGGTAGGTTCTCGGGACGTCCCTCCAGAGACGTACCCATGTGGCATAGGAAGTTTCTTAGCCTGACCATTTGTTGGAAAATCAAAAGAAACAATACGAACCTTGTACGGTTTAGTTGTATAACCTGCCATGCAGCGTGGCGGTAACCTGCCACAAAACATGGTAGCTATAGTAGGCATACAATAATGGTTGTATGCTGGCTAAGATTAATATTATACTTTCGAAATGTTTTCACACTAGGCACTAATGATAATATTAAAAAGATTTTGCGTATCAAGCATGTTTGACTATCATAAGGAGAAATCTCCTCCAATTCTGCGTTTGCATTGTGTGTGTGGCGGGAGGCCTTATGGTAGTTTCATTTTCCAAAAGCATTGTGGATTTCTTTTTAAAACCAATAACTGTTTTTAAGATCTCACACCAGTCCCATGTATGACCTTGCTTATCTTTGTGAAATGTGATAGGGGGTTCTCGCTTTGCGTTTGGTGGCGAACGGGAGACTCTTACCCCTACATGTCCTCCTCGTGGGGTTGGTTAGCCGTAAGGTGTGACAGTCGAAAGGCTGGCCATAAAAGCAAGGGCAGGGTACCACTGTATGCCACAGCGGGGCTGGGATGGTTGAAAAGCCTACTGGTTGAGAGTGGCCGCTGTCGATGGTTGAAAAGCCTAGACCGTTACAAAGTGGTATCAGAGCAATTGGTTAAGCGACAACCTTGGCTCTGTTGGGTGTTACTCATTAGAGATAGAGTCAGTAGTACTCTAGAATGAGTGTGAGTGTAATAATAGATATGAGCGTGTATTTGTTAGTGAATACAAAAAAAATTGTTTTATATTGTGTTGACTTATCGGTTGATTGTTTATAGATTCTGATCGGTGCAGTTTGGCCAACTGTAATCGATAGGGGTTTCTAAACTCTTAAACAAGATAAACTGACACAATATTGTTTTAAATAGGGTAAATGAAATAATTTTACCCAAAAATATTTTTGTATAGAAAAGAAATCATTTTCCTTAAATTATTATAATATATGGATGCTTGATTGTTAGGGAGAGACAATATTGAATTATTATCATTGTTATATGGAAATTGAATAAGAAATAATGGTATAACCAAAGATTTGGAGATAAATTCATTTAACAAATGAAATTTATAAATATGAATTGAAAGGATAAGGAAATAAAATTCATATACGAATAGGATTTTGTAAATATAAAATGTAAATGAGATTTGTAATTTGAAATAGAATTCCAGAGAAGTATTTGAAAATAAATTCAATAATGGAATGAAATTTGTAGTATGAATTTATAAATGAGTTTATATATTGAAATGAGATGCCAGAATAATTTTTGCAATACGGATTAAAGGATTTGGATTGAAAATTGCAAAAGATTAAATTCCTTTGATTTGAAAATGGATTTCAAAAGTTTTGGAAAATAATGGTGAAATTTTTTGAGAAATATTTTTTGATTTGGATATGAAATCTGGTGAGATTTGAAATTTAAAAATATTTGGAAGAATAATATTTTGAAAGGATATAATTGATTCAAAGAAATAATTTTGAAATGTTATTTAAAAGACTCTTGAATTTCTTTAAAATATTATGGAATGTAAATAAGTTTGATAACATATAAAAATATTTGAAATTTGATTGGAATAAGATTCAAATTGAAAAGGAATGAATTTGTGAATGAACAAATGAGGTTACATTTGTAAATAAATGAATTGGAAATTGAATAATGAAATGAGATTTGATTTGAATCAAGTTGAAGAAAAATCTAAACTTGGAAAAAATAGAATAAAATGGATTGAATTTAAGTAAACTAACTTCATAATTTATTAATTCATGAAATAATGAATTGGAAGTTGAATTAGTTAAATTAAAGTTGAGTTGTGAGCTAAATTTAAAATGGTTTGAATTTGCATATAAATTCAAGTAAGAAAAAATAAATAAATCAAAATTTCCTTGATAAAGATAAAGTAAATTCAGGATGAATTGAATATGGAAATTTGAAATTTAAAAAGAATAAGTGAATATACTAATTGAATTAAATTAGTAGATGGAATGGATTTGATAAATGAAAAATCAAATCAAAGATTTAAATTAGAAATTGTTTACAAGGAAAATGAACTTGAGTTTTGAGTTGAAATGACTTAAGAAATATTTGGACAAAAGCGTTGTTGTCGAGTTTTGTGAAATGGTTTTGAATGAAATTTGTTTGGATTAATGAAATAAACCGAATGCGAAAATGGAATGCAAATTGAATTGAACGGAATCAATTGGAAATGAAATAGAATAAAGTGTAAATTGAGTTGGTATCAATTTAAATTAGTTATAAACTAGAATGGATATTCTACTGAATGAATATCGTCGAATTTGCATATAAATGGTTGTCGTTGACGCAAATGAGGTTATATAAAATTCTATGAGTTAATAGAAGCAAATAAAAATTGATTTTTGAATCAATTGAAATGGATATGAATTCATTTCGCTTAAAAATGAATTGAATGTAAGGAACTGCATTGTAAATCACTTGAATTGAATAGAAATGGTATGTGAATTAGACGAAAGCGATTAAATTTGTATGGAAACTTGATAAATTGCTAATGGAAATAATTTTGAGTGTATTGTTTACGAAAACTACTTGTTTGTTATTGAAAATGAGTAAAATGTTAATAGATTTCCTATATATGTCACTTACGTATTTAAATTGAGTAAGTACAGGTACGGGGGGCTGTTTGGCTGCATTTGGTTGCGCAAAATGCTTAAAAATAACCGCTTTGCTTAAAATGCTAATAAAGGTACGCCTACGCAATACAAAGTTAGGAAATATGAACTGTTTTTGGTTTTTTTTTTGTTTTCCCGACCGTGTGGGTCGATGTATATATATTTATATCTCTTGTTAAATTGCAAAAGCTCCTCCGAACAAGGGAGACTTTGTCAAAAAATTTTGAAAATTTTGGGAGTTAGAAAAAAAATTTGGAAAATTCTTGTTAGCAAAAAATTGATTTTCAAATTGTAATGGAAACGTAGGAAGTGAACTAGAAAAGGGAAAACTATTGTTTTGGTCGAAGTTAAAAGTTTTGGAAAAAAAAAGTGAATATCGAGTTTTCACTAAGTGGATGTTTGGTTTTTGAAGATAATTTAAATTGCTCGACACTAAGGTATGTATTTAAATTTCAGTATGAAATTTGATCCTGTCTTGTCTAGCCACTTGGCTTTTCTTTTTCTTTTTGAAATCTGGGGGTCCGTAGGGACATTTTGTAGTCGTACCGAGCTAGCCGCGCAAAGGAGACGTTGGCGGAATTTTTCGAAAATTTAGAGAGTTAGAAAATTTTTGAGAAATTTTGGATAATTTAAAATTTGAATTTAAATCTAAATTTGAATTGTGAAGTAAAATAAATTTGCTTGAAACTATGAAAATGTTTGGAAAATTAATAAGGATGATAGTGTGGTTATGATAAGAAGATTAGTTTGAGAATTTGATAAAACTGTTTGGTTTTGGGAAAATGATAAACGGGTTGAGGATCATTCTTCTTAACTTGTAATTTCGGGACGAAATTCTTTTAACGGGGGAAGAATGTGACGACCCTGAATTTTTGACATTGGAAATTAGAATATTTAATTGATTTTAAATATCTGGAAGTTAGTTTAATTTGAAATTCAAATATTAGAATGAATTTGGCAATTTAATTATTTAATTTAATTTATTGCAGTTGGGTAAAAATATTGAATCTTCAATTTTTAAGCTGATTAAAAATATTTTCAAGGCTTAGAAAATTTATATTAATAATACTGAAGGTGATAGAAATTTTGAAATTGAATTTAACAGTGTTTTGTTCAATTTTGAAATTTTATCGTTTAAATCGATATTTAAAAATAGCCTTCCGAGGCACAGTCTCGGAATTCGACGAAACCAGTTTCATTGAATCCGTAATAGTATTTTATTATCGAATTTCAGTTTTCATAGCATTCAGAGTTGTTGTGTGAGCGTTTGATATATATAAACGCGCTGAAATTTATATCGAAAATTTAATATAATAACTGAGTCCAAAAAGCTATCTTCTCCATACAATCGAATTAGGAGTTGAAACCTTTTCCATTGAGTTCGAAATAGGGGTTTAACATTATAAACGCCTAGCGGCACGTCTCGATAGGAGTTTAAAATTTTAGGTTGCATTTGAATTTGAATTTAATTAAGAATGTATATACATACTTATTTATACCAGTCGGCTTCAGCCGGATTTCCATCATATCTGAACCTTTTCAAATCACTGTCGCCTTCACCCTACACGCAACCATTTTCACGTGTTTCCTCTCTTCCTTTCAAAGCACGCTTCTCTCTTTCCAAAAAAATCAATTCGTCTCGTTCGAAAAAAAGAAGCAGCCGTGCTTCCCTTCAAAACTAAACTATCGTCTTTATTAAAAACAGCCGATTCAAATCAAAATGGCCGAAAGAAAAGGATTTTCTTTCAAAATTAAATCGCGCTTCAACTCCCCTCATTCTCAGTTTTATCGAAATCCCTAATTTGAGTTTGAAAAAATAAATAAAAATAATATGAATCAATGGCCGCAACTAAATCGCCTCTTCCTTCTGCTCAATAATCGAACCCAAATTCGATTTTATATAAAAGAAAATGCAAAAGGGATTGGGATCGCGAGGCAGCGAAGTCGCGAGGATCGAATGGCGGCAGCGTTCGCGGCAGAGTTTGGCTAGGGTTGCTGATGTTGAAGTCAATTGATGGTGGTCTCGAGCCTGTAGCGTGGTGATGCCCGTGAGTCTATGGGTCGCGACTTTCTAGGGTTTCGCGAGTCAAGGTGGAAGGTTGTTCAATGGATTGGTGAATCGAGGTCACGGCATCTCGAGGTGATCGATGTCATTCGATCGATGAAGGCGGCCTCGTAGGTCGCGAAGCAATGAGTGGTTCGACTGGGTTGCTGATTTTTACAGCAAGGTATAATAAAAATATTTTTTTAAAAGGAAAAAATTAGTTAATTAAAACTCATAAATGGAAATTGATGATTCGATTTATTCGAATATTAATGAAACCTTATAATGTTTTTTACGAGGTAAAAATCATGAAAACAAGCTGGATTGGAAATGGATTGCAAAACGAAAACAAAGGTGAGATCTTCTCACTCAAATTTGTTGCCTAGTTAATTTAAATTGTTGGATGTGCTTGGATGAATTTAATAATTATCCGTTGGATGATAGTATATATGATAGTTTATATATATATATTTGGAGTGATTGATTTCCCGCATTATATAGCGGATGAGACCCTATGCGCCGCATAATAGCGGATGATATTTTATAAATCCCATATACCGTGATATTCCACCTCGAAGTGGAATGGGTATTTAATTGTTGTGCTAACATCTGTGGATGCACGGAAACAGGTTGGAGGGATCCAACTGGATTCCTCAAATTGTATGAATTTGTTTCATATGTTGTGTGATGATTTATTGATAATCTATGAATGATTATATTGATGATTGAATTTGTTGAAGGTTATAATTTAGCCGAATGTATTTTTGGTATCGTTGGATACCAGAAATAAATAAAATTGGATTTTTGAAATTAAAGTAGGAAATTTTAAGTAAATTCCTTTTGAAAGAATTAGGTGAATTTAAAAGAAGGAATTTAAAAGCATAAAGTTGACTTTTGAAATCTTATCGAATTATTTCCAAAATATGGGAAAAGATATTAATAAATGGGTTTTGAATAATATTGTTTAAAAGTTGAAGAATTTATTGAAAATGGAATTTTAAATAATTTGGAAAGAATAAAGGGATTTATTTAAATGGTGATAAATTTTTTTGAAATCCATTTGATAATTGATTTGGTATTGGAAAATAAATATTTGGAAAATCAATATGAAAATTGATTTGGTGTTTGAATGGAAAATTGATTTTGTGTTGAAAATTAATTTGGAAATCGATTTGCAAATGTTTGTTATTTGGAAATATTTATACTCTATCTACTAATTTTATTAGTTTGGACTTGAAGTTTTATATGAGATATTAGTATAATATTTTCATAACTAATATTTAAGTAAGAGTTTAAAGATAGTTTTATTTTAAATATTTCCAAGTATATTTTGGATAAGTTTACCGGGTAGGTTCTCGGGACGTCCCTCCAGAGACGTACCCATGTGGCATAGGAAGTTTCTTAGCCTGACCATTTGTTGGAAAATCCAAAGAAACAATACGAACCTTGTACGGTTTAGTTGTATAACCTGCCATGCAGCGTGGCGGTAACCTGCCACAAAACATGGTAGCTATAGTAGGCATACAATAATGGTTGTATGCTGGCTAAGATTAATATTATACTTTCGAAATGTTTTCACACTAGGCACTAATGATAATATTAAAAAGATTTTGCGTATCAAGCATGTTTGACTATCATAAGGAGAAATCTCCTCCAATTCTGCGTTTGCATTGTGTGTGTGGCAGGAGGCCTTATGGTAGTTTCATTTTCCAAAAGCATTGTGGATTTCTTTTTAATACCAATAACTGTTTTTAAGATCTCACACCAGTCCCATGTTTGACCTTGCTTATCTTTGTGAAATGTGATAGGGGGTTCTCGCTTTGCGTTTGGTGGCGAACGGGAGACTCTTACCCCTACATGTCCTCCTCGTGGGGTTGGTTAGCCGTATGGTGTGACAGTCGAAAGGCTGGCCATAAAAGCAAGGGCAGGGTACCACTGTATGCCACAGCGGGGCTGGGATGGTTGAAAAGCCTACTGGTTGAGAGTGGCCGCTGTCGATGGTTGAAAAGCCTAGACCGTTACAAAGTGGTATCAGAGCAATTGGTTAAGCGACAACCTTGGCTCTGTTGGGTGTTACTCATTAGAGATAGAGTCAGTAGTACTCTAGAATGAGTGTGAGTGTAATAATAGATATGAGCGCGTATTTGTTAGTGAATACAAAAAAAATTGTTTTATATTGTGTTGACTTATCGGTTGATTGTTTATAGATTCTGATCGGTGCAGTTTGGCCAACTGTAATCGATAGGGGTTTCTAAACTCTTAAACAAGATAAACTGACACAATATTGTTTTAAATAGGGTAAATGAAATAATTTTACCCAAAAATATTTTTGTATAGAAAAGAAATCATTTTCCTTAAATTATTATAGTATATGGATGCTTGGTTGTTAGGGAGAGACAATATTGAATTATTATCATTGTTATATGGAAATTGAATAAGAAATAATGGTATAACCAAAGATTTGAAGATAAATTCATTTAACAAATGAAATTTATAAATATGAATTGAAAGGATAAGGAAATAAAATTCATATACGAATAGGATTTTGTAAATATAAAATATAAATGAGATTTATAATTTGAAATAGAATTCCAGAGAAGTATTTGAAAATAAATTCAGTAATGGAATGAAATTTGTAGTATGAATTTATAAATGAGTTTATAAATTGAAATGAGATGCCAGAATAATTTTTGCAATACGGATTAAAGGATTTGGATTTAAAATTTCAAAAGATTAAATTCCTTTGATTTGAAAATGGATTTCAAAAGTTTTGGAAAATAATGGTGAAATTTTTTGAGAAATATTTTTTGATTTGGATATGAAATCTGGTGAGATTTGAAATTTAAAAATATTTGGAAGAATAATATTTTGAAAGGACATAATTGATTCCAAGAAATAATTTTGAAATGTTATTTAAAAGACTCTGGAATTTCTTTAAAATGTTATGGAATGTAAATAAGTTTGATAACATATAAAAATATTTGAAATTTGATTGGAATAAGATTCAAATTGAAAAGCAATGAATTTGTGAATGAACAAATGAGGTTACATTTGTAAATAAATGAATTGGAAATTGAATAATGAAATGAGATTTGATTTGAATCAAGTTGAAGAAAAATCCAAACTTGGAAAAAATAGAATAAAATGGATTGAATTTAAGTAAACTAACTTCATAATTTATTAATTCATGAAATAATGAATTGGAAGTTGAATTAGTTAAATTAAAGTTGAGTTGTGAGCTAAATTTAAAATGGTTTGAATTTGCATATAAATTCAAGTAAGAAAAAATAAATAAATCAAAATTTCCTTGATAAAGATAAAGTAAATTCAGGATGAATTGAATATGGAAATTTGAAATTTAAAAAGAATAAGTGAATATACTAATTGAATTAAATTAGTAGATGGAATGGATTTGATAAATGAAAAATCAAATCAAAGATTTAAATTAGAAATTGTTTACAAGGAAAATGAACTTGAGTTTTGAGTTGAAATGACTTAAGAAATATTTGGACAAAAGCGTTGTTGTCGAGTTTTGTGAAATGGTTTTGAATGAAATTTGTTTGGATTAATGAAATAAACCGAATGCGAAAATGGAATGCAAATTGAATTGAACGGAATCAATTGGAAATGAAATAGAATAAAGTGTAAATTGAGTTAGTATCAATTTAAATTAGTTATAAACTAGAATGGATATTCTACTGAATGAATATCGTCGAATTTGCATATAAATGGTTGTCGTTGACGCAAACGAGGTTATATAAAATTCTATGAGTTAATAGAAGCAAATAAAAATTGATTTTTGAATCAATTGAAATGGATATGAATTCATTTCGCTTAAAAATGAATTGAATGTAAGGAACTGCATTGTAAATCACTTGAATTGAATAGAAATGGTATATGAATTAGACGAAAGCGATTAAATTTGTATTGAAACTTGATAAATTGCTAATGGAAATAATTTTGAGTGTATTGTTTACGAAAACTACTTGTTTGTTATTGAAAATGAGTAAAATGTTAATAGATTTCCTATATATGTCACTTACGTGTTTAAATTGAGTAAGTACAGGTACGGGGGGCTGTTTGGCTGCATTTGGTTGCGCAAAATGCTTAAAAATAACCGCTTTGCTTAAAATGCTAATAAAGGTACGCCTACGCAATACAAAGTTAGGAAATATGAACTGTTTTTGGTTTTTTTTTGTTTTCCCGACCGTGTGGGTCGATGTATATATATTTATATCTCTTGTTAAATTGCAAAAGCTCCTCCGTACAAGGGAGACTTTGTCAAAAAAATTCGAAAATTTTGGGAGTTAGAAAAAAAATTTGGAAAATTTTTGTTAGCAAAAAATTGATTTTCAAATTGTAATGGAAACGTAGGAAGTGAACTAGAAAAGGGAAAACTATTGTTTTGGTCGAAGTTAAAAGTTTTGGAAAAAAAAGTGAATATCGAGTTTTCACTAAGTGGATGTTTGGTTTTTGAAGATAATTTAAATTGCTCGACACTAAGGTATGTATTTAAATTTCAGTATGAAATTTGATCCTGTCTTGTCTAGCCACTTGGCTTTTCTTTTTCTTTTTGAAATCTGGGGGTCCGTAGGGACATTTTGTAGTCGTACCGAGCTAGCCGCGCAAAGGAGACGTTGGCGGAATTTTTCGAAATTTTAGAGAGTTAGAAAATTTTTGAGAAATTTTGGATAATTTAAAATTTGAATTTAAATCTAAATTTGAATTGTGAAGTAAAATAAATTTGTTTGAAACTATGAAAATGTTTGGAAAATTAATAAGGATGATAGTGTGGTTATGATAAGAAGATTAGTTTGAGAATTTGATAAAACTGTTTGGTTTTGAGAAAATGATAAACGGGTTGAGGATCATTCTTCTTAACTTGTAATTTCGGGACGAAATTCTTTTAACGGGGGAAGAATGTGACGACCCTGAATTTTTGACATTGGAAATTAGAATATTTAATTGATTTTAAATATCTGGAAGTTAGTTTAATTTGAAATTCAAATATTAGAATGAATTTGGCAATTTAATTATTTAATTTAATTTATTGCAGTTGGGTAAAAATATTGAATCTTCAATTTTTAAGCTGATTAAAAATATTTTCAAGGCTTAGAAAATTTATATTAATAATACTGAAGGTGATAGAAATTTTGAAATTGAATTTAACAGTGTTTTGTTCAGTTTTGAAATTTTATCGTTTAAATCGATATTTAAAAATAGCCTTCCGAGGCACAGTCTCGGAATTCGACGAAACCAGTTTCATTGAATCCGTAATAGTATTTTATTATCGAATTTCAGTTTTCATAGCATTCAGAGTTGTTGTGTGAGCGTTTGATATATATAAACGCGCTGAAATTTATATCGAAAATTTAATATAATAACTGAGTCCAAAAAGCTATCTTCTCCATACAATCGAATTAGGAGTTGAAACCTTTTCCATTGAGTTCGAAATAGGGGTTTAACATTATAAACGCCTAGCGGCACGTCTCGATAGGAGTTTAAAATTTTAGGTTGCATTTGAATTTGAATTTAATTAAGAATGTATATACATACTTATTTATACCAGTCGGCTTCAGTCGGATTTCCATCATATCTGAACCTTTTCAAATCACTGTCGCCTTCACCCTACACGCAACCATTTTCACGTGTTTCCTCTTTTCCTTTCAAAGCACGCTTCTCTCTTTCCAAAAAAATCAATTCGTCTTGTTCGAAAAAAAGAAGCAGCCGTGCTTCCCTTCAAAACTAAACTATCGTCTTTATTGAAAACAGCCGATTCAAATCAAAATGGCCGAAAGAAAAGGATTTTCTTTCAAAATTAAATCGCGCTTCAACTCCCCTCATTCTCAGTTTTATCGAAATCCCTAAATTGAGTTTGAAAAAATAAATAAAAATAATATGAATCAATGGCCGCAACTAAATCGCCTCTTCCTTCTGCTCAATAATCGAACCCAAATTCGATTTTATATAAAAGAAAATGCAAAGGGGATTGGGATCGCGAGGCAGCGAAGTCGCGAGGATTGAATGGCGGCAGCGTTCGCGGCAGAGTTTGGCTAGGGTTGCTGATGTTGAAGTCAATTGATGGTGGTCTCGAGCCTGTAGCGTGGTGATGCCCGTGAGTCTATGGGTCGCGACATTCTAGGGTTTCGCGAGTCAAGGTGGAAGGCTGTTCAATGGATTGGTGAATCGAGGTCACGGCATCTCGAGGTGATCGATGTCATTCGATCGATGAAGGCGGCCTGGTAGGTCGCGAAGCAATGAGTGATTCGACTGGGTTGCTGAATTTTACAGCAAGGTATAATAAAAATATTTTTTTAATAGGAAAAAATTAGTTAATTAAAATTCATAAATGGAAATTGATGATTCGATTTATTCGAATATTAATGAAACCTTATAATGTTTTCTACGAGGTAAAAATCATGAAAACAAGCTGGATTGGAAATGGATTGCAAAACGAAAACAAAGGTGAGATCTTCTCACTCAAATTCGTTGCCTAGTTAATTTAAATTGTTGGATGTGCTTGGATGAATTTAATAATTATCCGTTGGATGATAGTATATATGATAGTTTATATATATATATATTTGGAGTGATTGATTTCCCGCATTATATAGCGGATGAGACCCTATGCGCCGCATAATAGCGGATGATATTTTATAAATCCCATATACCGTGATATTCCACCTCGAAGTGGAATGGGTATTTATTTGTTGTGCTAACATCTGTGGATGCATGGAAACAGGTTGGAGGGATCCAACTGGATTCCTCAAATTGTATGAATTTGTTTCATATGTTGTATGATGATTTATTGATAATCTGTGAATGATTATATTGATGATTGAATTTATTGAAGGTTATAATTTAGCCGAATGTATTTTTGGTATCGTTGGATACCAAAAATAAATAAAATTGGATTTTTGAAATTAAAGTAGGAATTTTTTAGTAAATTCCTTTTAAAAGAATTGGGTGAATTTAAAAGAAGGAATTTAAAAGCATAAAGTTGATTTTTGAAATCTTACCGAATTATTTCCATAATATGGGAAAAGATATTAATAAATGGGTTTTGAATAATATTGTTTAAAAGTTGAAAATTTATTGAAAATCGAATTTTAAATAATTTGGAAAGAATAAAGGGATTTATTTAAAAGGTGATAAATTTTTTTGAAATCCATTTGATAATTGATTTGGTATTGGAAAATAAATCTTTGGAAAATCAATATGAAAATTGATTTGGTGTTTGAATGGAAAATTGATTTTGTGTTGAAAATTAATTTGGAAATCGATTTGCAAATGTTTGTTATTTGGAAATATTTATACTCAATCTACTAATTTTATTAGTTTGGACTTGAATTTTTATATGAGATATTAGTATAATATTTTCATAACTAATATTTAAGTAAGAGTTTAAAGATAGTTTTATTTTAAATATTTCCAAGTATATTTTGGATAAGCGATTTAAATTACTTTAAAGTATTCGGACTTGGCAGATTTCCAGTGGAAATAAATAATATCGGGAATTTTATTCCGCGAGTGAAAAGTGATTTGAAATTGATTTTCAAAGTGATGAAGTGTGGAAAATATATATCTTGCAAAGATATTTTGAAATTTAATAATTTGGAAATTTTTTTTAGATTGGATGATTATTGTGAATATTGTTTAATAGTAAAATATCCAACTATCAGTATAAACAATTTGGGGAAATTATTGAGGCTTGATTGTTGTGAATGTTGTTCGATAGTTAAATAACCGACTTTCAATATTTTCCTTATAAATGGCACTTGAATTTGTTTTTAAAACAAGTGCTCATTATTCGTCTTAGCCGGGAGAGGACCTTTGTGTCATATAACCCATTCCGAATGAAGATACGACGTTATGGATCGCAATTGAAGACCGGGTGTTTGTGAGAATGATAGGATAACCTATCGAATGTCTTTGTACTGAGTTGCTCCGGTATAGAGATCTCCATATGTGATGGGAAGTCCGATCGGGATTGTGGATACCCGGATTTGTAAGGGCCTCTTCCTTTATTGGACGAAGTGCCTTCGATTCTGTTCGAACCCGGAACAGACTTGCATGGTCGTATGTCTGACATTACACTTTGAGATATAAAGCAGATTTCTTTCAAATACATATCTGTTGGTGGCGGAGAATTTATTCTCTTAGCTTAACACCCTTCTCTGAGACGTACGAGCTCAGAGGTTATGTAGTTGAAGGTTATCAGTGACATACTCCCAATTTGGTAATGTGGCATGCTGAGTGTTGCTGTGTGTTGTTGATCATTTGTTGATCAAACCAAGGCTTTCGTGTAAAGCGTAGCTTTGTGGACGAGACCTCATCGAACCTCACACCCCGGAAATGGTCGAAACAGGAAAGATGCGGCTAGGTTATGAGGGTCGCACCCTTTAGGGTATGTCATTTCCTTCTGGAAAAAAGTGGTATCATGGTATGGAGCCTAGATACTTTACCTATGTGGTTGTTGCAATCTCATTTACTGTGTGGTTGTTGCTTTGTGATTGAGGGCCCTCGGATAAAGGTCGCAAACGACCGGGGGTGGCATACTCGAGTAGTAGTTACCTAGTTACAGAGGTAACCCGGCCTTGTGTTGGCAGAGAACCGGGTAGGTTCTCGGGACGTCCCTCCAGAGGCGTTCCCATGTGGCATAGGAAGTTCCTTAGCCTGACCATTTGTTGGAAAATCCAAAGAAACAATACGAACCTTGTACGGTTTAGTTGTATAACCTGCCTGCAACGTGGCGGTAACCTGCCACAAAACATGGTAGCTATAGTAGGCATACAATAATGGTTGTATGCTAGCTAAGATTAATATTATACTTTCGAAATGTTTTCACACTAGGCACTAATGATAATATTAAAAAGATTTTGCGTATCAAGCATGTTTGACTATCATAAGGAGAAATCTCCTCTAGTTCTGCGTTTGCATTGTGTGTGTGGCGAGAGGCCTTATGGTAGTTTCATTTTCCAAAAGCATTGCGAATTTCTTTTTAATACCAATAACTGTTTTTAAGATCTCACACCAGTCCCATGACTGACTTGGAGTTTATTGTTCCCTTTCTAAACTCTGGGTGCCCATAATTTTCCACACGGGCAGCCTAGAATCAGGTTATCAATTGGATCTGGATGGGTTGCTGTGGAGATCAGGATGAGAGCTGGATGGCGAGACGTATCACTTATATTATGTATTATCCGTTGTGAATTCTGTGATGAGGACAAGTTTATATAACTGTCCAGTGTGTGTGTTGTTGTAAACTCTGATGATGTATTGTATGAACTAATATAGTTCTTTGTTTTAAATATTATTCATTTATCTATCATATGTTGTTCCGCTGTGAAATGTGAGATTCTGTTATTGTTTCTATTTCTTTTTCTATCTTCTACCTCTTTCTTCTTTAACCCTAATGATTTGGTTTTCTGGCATTCGATTGTGCGGCATTTGATACAGTGGACGTACGTATTAATGTCGACTTTCGAGCGTCGAAAAATCGGGTCGTTACAGATTTAAAAAAAACAGACAAAAAAGTTTAGACTTAAAACAGGTCATTGTCATAAAAGTTGTTCTAACGATATATGCAAAAGTGTTATACAACTCATTGCAAAATGATATATTTTGAGTCTAATTTTTTCCTTCCATTTTTGTTTTCGATTTTAACCATACTGATTGGGTAAATACATTATAAAGTATACATTGTACGAATTTCGTCTCGTTTGGCCTTCGAACAAAAGGTTTTTAGTCCGAATGTCGACAAACGGCTATAAATTTGAGAATTAAGATCGACGTCTTAAATTTATTTACCTTTTAATCATATTTTGGAAGTAGGTCCAAAATATTTTTGATTGACATAAAATTCAAAAAAATATTTTTCTACCAAAATATTTTTTTATATGAATTTGTAATGTCAATACATTTAAAAATTCATAATTAGTTACACAATGGTTAAAATATATATTTAAATTCATAAAACTGTTACACATCATAAATTTTACCAAAGTTGTATAATGAACGGACTGAAAGTTGCATAGATTGATTGTTTGCGTTTGATTTTCAATAAAGTTAAATATCGAATTACACAGCAAAAATTATCGAAAATACTAATTTAATTAATCACAAACCATCATAAAATTGAAGAATCGATTAAAAGGATCTTTAACTTTTAGAAACAAATTACAAACTTCTATAATGAATAAGTCATAACAATGTGATAAATTAAATTAATTAAAATAGCATGTCGTTGAAAATGCTTGACAGAGCCGTTGGCGGCCGTCGGAATTGTTCGTTGCTTTTTAGCTCTTTTCTAAGATTGTTGTTGATACGTTGTGTTCATTAGCAATATAGTTTATGCAGATTTAGAACCATTTTGAAACATTTAAGTTTCGAACTCGCAAGCCAAAATGAAGCATTGAAAATATTTATTTTAGTCGTCGATTTGAATCGTAATTTTGAAGGTGATAGAAATTTTGGAATGATTCAAAATTTTGTAAAGAAATCTTGCTATCGAAAATAACATATCCACAAAAATTATTCGATCGGTAAAGTTTTTGCAAAAAAGGATAAAGAGGAGATTTAAGCCGATAAATAAAAGGGTAAATAATTTTAAAGGACAAATTAAACTAAATAATTGCTCACAAGGACACGCGCAAAAAACTTTTACCGTAAGGACAAAGCCCAAAGCCCAGATACAAAATTCTGTTCGTCTCCTCCTCCTCGCTTTCACTCAGAAATTGATGAAACTTTGCTCGAAAAAAAATGGGACCGCAAACTAGAAACAAATCTACATCTCCAACACAGCCGCAATAATCGACAGCCGACGAAAAACAAGCACAATAGTCGACAGTCGAAGAAACCCTAGCTACATCGAAAGTGGAGCAATAAAGTGAAAATGAAAATGTCGAATCACTTCCAACAGTAGATATTAAAAGAGAAAACACAATGATACAAAAGGGAAACCTACCTCTACTGGAAATGATACCAAAGACAGTAAAGGGAAGAAGCGGCAAGTTAAAACTTAAAAACCTACATCAGTAGAAGAGGAAAAGCAAAATAGAGAAAAAAGAACAAAAAGAAGACATGAAAATAATACAAAAATTGAAAGCAGACCAGAAATAAGTGAAATTATACCAGAGAAGGTAACTGATACTATGAAATAAATATAACAAAGTTAGTATAGTTTTGTTATAGTAATTTGAATTTTTTAGCATAGTACAAAGAAGAGAACATGCAGCAACAAATACCTGCAGAGAAAACAGTTGAAGAAAATACGCAAAAAAGAGAACAAAGAACAAAAAGAAGAAATAAAAAAACGATTCAGAACAAAATACAAACAGAAACTGTGATTCAAAACAAAATATTGAAAAATATTATCTCCCAATTTCAAAAACAGTTAGTTCAGAAATAAACAGTTACTACAGGAAGAAAACTGATACCTACATAAAAGAAACTGATACCTACAGAAACAAAACTGATACCTACATAAAAGAAACTGATACCTACAGGAAGAAAACTGATACCTACATAAAAGAAACTGATACCTATAGAAACAAAACTGATACCTACATAAAAGAAACTGATACCTATAGAAACAAAACTGACACCTACAAAAATAAAAAAGATAACTACATAATAAAAAATAAAACAAAATATTTAGCAAATATATCTTAAAGTAATAACTACAAACGCAATTCATACACAAATCGATACTAACTGTGCTAGTAAAACTGTTAAATATTTTAATTCAAAGCATATTATATGCTTGTACCATTATCCCTGAAATTCAATGTTTTGTATCAATTGTAAACTTGAGAATACAACTTATGCAAACTGATACTAACATTACATTTTGGTTTCGACAGGCTTGACTGTGGAATATTTGTAATAATATTCATCGTTTCACTGAACAAAAACAGAATACCAATAAAACTTGAAAAGAATGAAATATTATCCACAAGAGCAAAGATTGTACATGCAATATTGACAGATGGTGAACATTGCTGGAGTCTATCTAAATACATATCAAGCTTAGAAAAAGAAAGAAAATGAAAGAACTGAATTCACATTGTGATGTTTTAAATTAAATTTGATACTTGCAAAGTAATGTAATTCTGTTGAAATCTGTACTTGTGAAGTAATGATGTTCTGTTGCAATTTGATACTTATGAAGTAATGATGTTATGTTCTTAAAACAAAGTTGCTCTTACTTGTAAAAACAAACACCAGAACTGATACTGTAAAAACATTTAACTAATACTAAAACTGATACTATCACTTATACTAAATATTTGAAATTAAAATCAATTTGATAATATGCTATACTGAATACAAATTAATAACAAAATGTTCAATTACAATAAACCACCAAAACAAGTCACACATCCACTTATTAATCTGAACAAATTCAAAATGAAAAATCAAATCATATATTCTTCGAAGCTTGACAATTCCATTTATTATGACCAAGCTGCTTTGCACTCGCCACATCTGTTTTGCTTGTTCTGAAAATATGAAAATCCTTCTTTAGGCTTAACTGATGGTCTACCTGCACCACATTGTCAGCACTGCCAAAAAAAACATTAGTAAAAACATATTCAATTTAGAACATTAGTTTTTCCATTTCAGAAAACTGATACCTAAGATATAAAAAACTGATACCTAGTTACTGATAATAAAAAAAATTGATACTAAGAAAAAATAAAAATAATACCAGAAAACTGAATCTAAGATATGATACTTTTCCACTCTATCACAAACTTATATACAATCAATGATACTTTGCCAATCATAACAAGCTTATATCTCATTCTTCAAATCATACAAAGAGCAATCGATAGACAATCGAGTGGTAAAAATGTTATTATTCAACACAAACAGACAAAGAAGACTGTTATCCCCACTGCCAAAATAAAATAAAATGAACATTAGTAAAAATATGTTCAATTTAGAACATTAATTATTCAATTTCACAAAACTGATACCTACCGTATACAAAACTGATACCTAGTTATTGATTATAAAAAAAATGATACTAAGAAAAAATAAAAATGATACCCAAAAACTGAACCTAAATACAACACTGAGAAAAATTGCATAAAGAAACGAATAATAAAACTAATAAAAAACCTGCTGCTACTTCCACAATTTGCCATAGACGAACAAACAAACAATGAGAACAATAACACTGCATATCATTTGTAAAAATGAACACAATTCGAAATCATGGCCAATTTTTTTTAACTCGAACAGAAAAACAACAAAAAATAGAGTAATATAAACATACCTAATTAATACAATTTGAAGAAAAACAAGATCACGGTACAAATATGAAAAGAACGAAATCAACAAAACGCGTAAGAAAAAATTGATCGATGAACTACAATTTTCAGAAGGACAAAATTGAAATAACCGAACGAAGTAGATCGATATTTTTATTACGAGAGAGATATTTGATCGCGACTGAAAAATTTGATCGAAAGGAAGAAGAAGCGCGCGACAGTGGGCTGGAAAGAAAAAACGATAATTTGTCCTTTAGAGAAAATTTTTAGCGGGTTGTCCTACATCTAAAAAAAACCCTAAAAAGTGTCTTGAGCAAAATTTCCCGTAAATAAAAAAGGATATGTGTGTGTCATGGATCAAAATTTTGACTTTGGAGTTCTGGTTGTTCCCTTTTGATTCCGGTATTGATGATATATATCCTTTTTTATAAGGTGTGGAGCTTCTCAAAATCTCTTTCTTCTCCAACCTTTTCTCTTCCCTTAAATCAAAACAAACTGAAACCCAGATTTAATTTATATATAAAATAAATACATAAATTTTGTATAATTTATTTAACAAAAACTACAGTCTTAAGAAATAATATTATGCCCACTAAAGAGGTAATTAGAACGAGTGCCGTCCTCTCAGAAAGAAGGTACCCGACATCCAAAAAATCCAAAAAAATCTATCAATATCAAATAATTAAAGTGGTATATACCCATAGTAGGAAACATTTCACTAATTCATTGGTTCTTTACTGGGTAAAAAAAAAGAGAAATGAGAGTGGATAGATCTCATATAGCTAGTAAGCAATATGTACATTCATGATCAATCTCTAAGATCATAAGATATTTTCCATTGTAGTTTAGTATCTTAATTAATTAATTAACTTAAACAATGTCTTAATCCCAGACATCATAAACATAGCAGGTGTCGACCCTATGACGCGTCAAGGTCTTCGACTATTGCGTTATCAATACTTTAACATTAAATTAACAATATTTTATCTCAAAGTTGCTTAAAATGGCATCCAACAAGATACATCTGAGCCAATAAACAAAGAATATTTGCATTTAAATCAAGCATGAGTTGTAAAGGCTAACCATAACATGTGGTTACTATTTATAGGTCCATGTTTAAACAACTAATTAGACTCCTTATTTTTATTAATTTATGCATATTTAATTCACTTTTATTTTTAAGAGTATATAATGGGGTGCTGAAAGGCCTACGCATGCAAAAGACTTGTGTTACGTGGGTGTAAGCCAATGGTTCGTACTTAGTTATATATTTTTAAAACATGATACCTAGTGAGTTTAATAAGATTAAAAAAGATATGAAGAAATCTAGGAACATGTCATCTACATCACTGTGTTGTTCATTCCGTGTATTTTGAATTAATTATTCTGCAGTTTTATGATTGCATTCAGTACAGGCCTTCTTGATGTTTCCTTTGTATAAACAATTTATATGCGCACATATCATATATAATTTAATTTTCATTTAGAAAGCATATAAGATCACATGCATACATGTGTATCTGATTGTTGATGTATATATGCACACATTCCAAGCTTGGCCTTTAGATTCAGAAGCAACTTTTACCTTAAAAATATGAAAATTGATTAAGAAGAAATGTTGTAATGTATAGTTTGTTGACCGGTCATATATTGTTGAGCTATTGTTTCCTATGTTTGGTCAGAATCTAGATGTGTTTGATGCGTCATATCAAATTCTAACGAGGCATATATATTAGTGATATGCATGAAAGAAAATAAACTTTAGATATTATTATTATTACTACCAAAATAATTATATCGACATACATTAAAAAGGATGCTAACGATAGGGACGTGGAATAATAATGCAAAATATGGCACGTATAAATAAGTAGCCACACTCCAAGCACAATTGTCTCATATTCACGGTGACAAAAACACCTCTTCCATATTAATTAGTAAATAATACCTCTATTTTATTCTTACAAATTGTTGATAAACTTAAGATTTATAATTGATGGAAAGTCATTTTGGGTGGAGGTCTTGTGTTAGTGATGATGGATGGCGGAAAGGGCCATGGACTCCTCAAGAAGATAAGCTTCTTATTGAACATGTTAATCTTCAAGGCGAGGGAAGGTGGAATTCCGTATCTCGCCTTACAGGTACAATCTTTTACTTGCAAACATATATGTCTTAAATATCATCTTTTATCTTCATTAGTATATGCATGTTAATGATTTATTTTTCTTTTTTTTGGTAATTTTAGGATTGAAGAGGAGTGGAAAGAGCTGTAGGCTAAGATGGGTGAACTACTTGAGGCCTGATCTCAAAAGAGGAAAGATAACACCAAATGAAGAGACTATCATTTTAGATTTGCATGCTAGATGGGGAAATAGGTGAGTAAATTAATTGCAATGTGTTAACCCATTTACAATTAACCTAGATTAATGTATTCATTGCTTGCACCACAAAGTAAAAAGATTGGAGAGAAAATAGTTTGTGAATTTGGTCATGAAATATTAAACCAACTCAGTTGATTGGTCTGTTGCCTTCAGTAACTCTCTACGCAAGGACATAACTTCAAAATGTTAAAATTATACATTTTTTAGTGACGAGTTTGATTACCAATAGTAAAGTTAGCCTTGAATGGATGGCTGAGTGCCTTTTGAATCAAATTTAAACAATAAAGGTACAAAGTTCAAACCACAAACACAGCACATACACATTATTTGATGTACTATATGCATATTAAGGTCGTACATCCAATATCAGGGTCTTTCATTTTGTTGTTAGTAGTAAAATTGTTGCTTAAACAAATGAACAGATGGTCGACAATAGCAAAAAGCCTTCCAGGAAGGACTGACAATGAAATCAAAAATTACTGGCGAACACACTTCAAGAAAGGAAAATCCTCAAAGAACATTGAAAGGGCAAGGGCCCACTTCCTTAGACAACAACAAGAGCAGAAGAAACTGCAATTTCAGCAGAGTAATGAACCGAAGCAGCAACAAGTTCAAGAGGCTGCAACTGCTAAATGTATGAATATGCCTCAGGAAATTCATGCAGCTGAAATGTATCAAGACATACAAGATCTGGCATATATGTTCCCTATGTCCTACATGCTTCTTCAAGAAAATGAAACTGCTGGTAGCTCAACAAGCGAAGAAGGTTCATTTGAGGATCAAATTCCAGATGCATGGGAGAATATATGGAACTTAGATGATCGAGTTCTTTACTACTAATTAAGTGATGTTAAACAGTTTTCCCTTTTCTTTTTTCTTCCTTAAATGTACCACAAAAGTGTGATTATTGGATGATAGTATTATGTATATGTCCACCTTGTAACAAGAAATATGATCTAATTATGTTTTCCAGAGGATAAGGATGCTAGAAACTTTAAGCCACCTTATTTAACTCTCCTTTCTATGAAGCTATGATTTACGTTCCATCTTTCATTTAATTTATCTAATGGAATATTAGTGTTTTGCTAAGACAAGAAAACGAGGGATTAGAACATTATTAATTACATTTTTAGTATGTTTAATCTTGCCAACTCAAAAGTTTTGCATGGATTTCGTGACGCTTGGGATCAATCCTGACATTCTTGAAGCATTTTCTTTTTTAACTAATAACGCAAGAACGGGGTTCACCGGGCCATTGTTTAATGCAATAAAATATACTTGACAGGAACAAGTTCAGAAGGACACCCAATCGATGCATTTTTGTAAAGCGCAGAATCAAATATAACGGCTTTTACAAAGTTGGGTAACTCACATCATTCGTTTTATACTTTTGCTGCAACACGAGACATTGGATCACAATCCACTTTTCAGATTACAGTAAATCCTAAACATAAGAAATTATCCTATATCCGAAATAAGAAATTATCCTATTTTCTGAAAACTGGATAAATTCCTACATCCTCGTAGCTTGAATTAGAAACCCTCATTGCTCTTCTCCCCTGAATTCGAATATCACCACCCTAAATCTTCAAATTAGTCTTCAGAATCCAAATCTTAACGATTTCTATACCATAATTATATATCATAATGAGAGTAACTAAAAGATTTTTAGAGGGAAATGGGTAGCGTAAACAGCAGAGCTAGATGGTCGGAGCTAGAGGCGGTCCACTTGGAGGTCGAGGACGTTGGGCTCAAGGCGAGGGGTTGGCTAATTTAGCGAGTCGTATGTTGACGGGTTTGGTCGCATCTGCACACAGATCTGGTGCTGAATGCAATTAAGGAGTTGTTGGAGTTTCTCGAATACGTTCGAAGAACGAAATCCAACGTTTCACAAATGGTACTTCTTGTTGTGAGATAACGCGACAGTGGGATAACGCACAGGAAACCCCGTGAATTCCGGGTCCATATGTGAGTTATTTCCTTCTTCCGAATGGAATGACAAAATCTAAGGGCCTGTTTGGTTTCGTTTTTAGTTTTGCGTTTTGTGTTTTCAACATACAATACAAAATACAAGAAAATGAGGGAAATTCTTTTACAATTCTTAGCCATTACGACGATCGACGGAAAATGGAGGGGATGAATTGTTTTAAACCTTTTGTTATTCCTCAAAACACGAAAAATCAAATAAACTTGTTTTCTGTTTTCTATGTTAATTTCATTTTTCAAAATTGCGTGTTTTCCAACAATGTATAAGAAATGCGCATTTTTTGTTTAGACGAAAACACAAAACTAAAAACAGCAAACCAAACGGGGCCTAATTCTTCCAATCGTTTTGAAATATAGATACATCGACAAGTAAAATATTAGGATAAAATTTGAAATATTTCGCCATTGAAATAAAAATAAAATTTTCAATTTTAGTTGCATGTCTAAAATTTTAATATCTGATACAATTTGAAATTCCACAAAATTCATGAAATATTTTTCATTGTACTAAACAATATATTTGTGCTATTGTTTAGGCTCGGATAAACCGTTCTTGTAAATCAGCTGCAAGCTATGCTGCTAGAGGAGGAGCCAAGCGTCGAAGTTTCTGAAACTCCCATACACCAACCAACGACATTATAAAATATAAGAGGCGATGCATTATAACACTATTAGGCGTTGGGGAGTCGAACTCTAAAATAGAGCTTAAGCAAAGCATTCGATAACATAAGTTGCTAGTTTATTTAACATGTATCAATGGTTTATAGACACTAACTACAATATCCGAAGGTTATTACAAAATATCATTTTTGGGTATTTTTTAGGTATGTCATTACCCTTTTAGGTCAAGTTAATTGATAGAGTAGATTAACTAAAACAAAAATAGCATATCCATTCATTAAAAGACTAGCTTGGTTAGTTTTGAGAAAACCGATCGAAGGAGTTAAAATAAAATTTAATAATTAACCCCAAGTGCAAGTGGGAGATTAATAGAATTAAAGGTATGTCTTAGAGGTAATTATATAATTTTTTTATATATAACAAACTACGTAATCAATCTAATTCATAATAAAGATGTTTGATTTCTATTATATACTTTGTTATATTGTAATATAACTAATTAAGTAATTAATTTAAAATATATTAAATAGGAAATCCTTATATTATATGTTATGTGATAGTAATTACAATGTGTTGTAATCATGAGAAATTTATTGTAGCATCCTCCATTTTAAGGCCCAAAACTAACCGCTACAGATGCTGCAATCACCTGTAGTATTAATTTTCGATGATAAAATATGGTTATGTTAATCGTAATAACATCAAAAGCACAAGAATATGGAAATTTTCTTAAACATAACTTCAAAACAAACTTTCATATTTCATTTCAAAGATAATATTTCATATTCATTACATAATTCCAAACGTTGCCCAGCTTCAGATAAATATAATTATTATAAAATACTCTAAGAACGACATATGAAGATACCTCCTTGGTTGATCAGAGTTACTACTAAACAGTTATAACATCTGTCATTACATACATTCCAACAAAATGAAACTTCTCATACCGGATAATAATGTATATAGATAAATCCCTACATAGATAGATCTGCCCTCCTGCACATCTTCGAAAAGTTTATTCGTCCAACCTAAATAACCTGTAAACCTTACACTCGAACTACTCAATCGAGTACCGGAGAGTTAAAGGGAAAAAACAAAAACTTCGGGTTAAACAAAAAGTCTAGTGTGAATAATAATATGCCATCTTGGTTATAAGATATCTAGCGAGACCACGTCGCTGCCCTCACCAGTATCCTCTACAATACATCTCTTAGAAATCAAGCACCTGCAACCACAATAGTTAAACTAGACAATATAAAAAATCATACGCATGCATGTAACCTGGATAATCATGACTAATCTGTCTAAATTAATGGACTATCTGTCCCAACATTACAGTTTTCTCAAGGTGACTACAAACCTATATGGCTGACTCAGGCCTACCAGATATAAAATATTTTCAAACTTATCGTTAGAAGGGAGCTGGACGATCTGTCCGAAATTTATTATTCCTAGGGTCACTCTGATCCTAATGGTTTTACGGACTAACCAATAACCTATCTTAACTTGGTGTATTCCTTTCTATGCATAAACCTACTTTTAGTTTTACCCTTGACAAAGCCCTACGCACTGGAATTTTGAAATAATATCAGCTAACAGCTAATAGCTGAAGTATAGAGCACGATCATACACCAGTCCCATATGGTTTTCTAATCTCCGAGTCAATTCCTCCTATCACAATTTATCTAACGGTGATAGAAATAATAATCTCTTTAGTAAAATTCTGGACTGAATACCCTTCTTTATACTTCCTTGAAAACATAAATCTTTATAATTGATATACCCTTGAAATCATACTTTAAAACAATGAAAATATAGTCCTTTACTTCATCCAAAATATCATGCCAAGATATATGCTTTTATAAAATATCATTGATGAAATTTGAAGACACTTAGAGGTTATCACACCTCACAATCATAGGCTACAAAGTCAAACCATTATCTTTGTACATTGATAAAACGCGACATCAATATTGCCTATATGGGATTATCACATCCCTCTTCAACGAAATTGTGTCAAAGCCTTTGATCTATAGAGTACAAGGCTGTAGAGCCAAAACTGTTTACATCGCATATATAGCTTGCCGACTATAAGCGGCGTCGTTATAGGTTTACATGAGATAAGACTTTAAAACTTAAAGTTATAGGAATAATGACATTGGTGACAGGCGGCGCCAATTTTTTAAAGAAAAATGCGACATCATTAAGGCCAAGGTTAATACCACGCGGCATCATTATAGCCGATACGAAAATACGCGACACCATTATAGCTGAAATGAAAATAAGCAACATCATTGTCATATAGAGTAGACGACGATATAGAAAACATATGGCATAATTCCCATTTATATAAAATGTAGCACATAGGCACGCGACATAGAGAATATATACGACATCATTAACGTCGTAAGCATGCATACCGACGTTGATTCCAACCCAAATAAATTCATTCCATATCACCTGGAAGTGATATTCTATGCATTCACTAAGGCCGACATCATTTAATGGCGGAACCATGGCCTTCAGCATCAATGACTTCGACATGGAAATATCGTAAGTATCATATAACCGTTTTATTTCTCTAAATAGCAATACCTTTTCACCAACTCCTTTTCTTTGTCAAACTCTTATTGGATAGTAATTCTCTTTATCAAAATCTTTTTTAGAAAACTGCTATAGAGCATATTATTTATCATTCTCAAACTAATTTTGCAAACCATCATTTTATATTAATAATTTAATATAATTATTAGGCATTTCTAGCACAATAAATTGATAATAATTCGAAATACTTGGAAAAAATCCCTAAAAAATCATAAAAAATCAAAATTTATACATTCTTTGTTATATAAAAATTTCAAGACCAAAATCATTATTTAATTATTTTTAATAATTAATAAACCACTTTTTTACTTAAGAAGACTATAATATTCATACTTAATCAGAAAATTATGAAATTAAGACCCACGTCTAAAATAATGTTTCTAACATCATAGCAAAATTTCAAGTCATTTGGGTATCATATGATAGGTTTCACACTTAAATCTATTTAAGAATTCCATATTTAAGTTCAGTAATTCATCATAAAGCATACAATCATCCAAACATTCAAACATGGCATAAAATTAGTCGTAATATTTTAGGTTTAATCCTAAAATTGAAATTAAACAAGCATATTAGAGACGCGTATCATTATTCACCTTTATTTGATAAAAGAACTTGAGATTTGAGTTTGAATTTGTTTCCCTTAAGCTTTAATCTTGTTTTCTAGCTTTTCTTCTTCTTAGTGCTCTCAACAATGGTTGGTTTAGGTTTGTTTGAATGAAACTGGATGAAGGAGAAGAAATGTTAGGGTTTATGTTTAGGAATTATGGCCTATTCCTATTTTGCCCATAGCATAAATTCCTCTTTCTTATCTAATTTATAAGCATTCTTATTAATTCATTTCTTATGGCGCGACCTATTTAATGATGAAATCTCATTTTCCTTTATCATCTTACATTATTTTATTTTATTAATTTTATTAAATTTCTAAAAAATGTTAATCAAAATTAGGGTTGTTATAGACTCCTCTACTTAAAGAATTTTGTCCTTGAAATCACGATAAGGTAATTAACAAACATATAACAAAGGCATAAAATATATCATCACAACAAATAGGGATATCTGTCTCTAATCATGTCCTTGGTTTCCCATATACAGTCTTTCTCGTTGTCACTCCACTGGACCTTTACTAATCTAATTGTCTTATGCCTTAGCTTCTTCTCATCCTTAGCCACAATATGAACTTGTTGCCTATTAATAGTCATGTCCGATTCCACCACTAAATCTTCCAATGCAGTCGAAGTGATAGTAATCGCTAGATCACGAACACACTTCCTAAGATGAGAAATATGAAAAACATTGTGGACTCCTACTAAACTGCTCGATAACTCTATCCTATAAGCAAGTTTTCCGATCCTTTCTATAATAGGAAATAGTCCAACAAACCTAGGTGCCAATTTCCCCGACTTCCCAAACCTTACCACACCCATCATTGATGATACTTTGACGAAAACATCATGTGACGACCCGGAATTTTGGATATTTGAAATTTGAATATTTAATTGATCTTAAATATTCAAAAATAAACTTTTAACTTGAATTTCAAATATCACTATTTATTGGGTAATTTAATTATTAAATTAAATGATTTGGAGTTGGGTAAAATGTTGAATCTGGAGTTTTAAGCCTGTTAAAAATAGTTTGAAGGCTTGGAAAATTTATATTAATAATACTGAAGGTGATAGAACTTTTAAAATTAAATTTAAAAGTGGTTTGTTCAGTTTTAAAAATATATCGTTTAAATTAATATTTAAAAATAGACTTCCGGGGCACAGTCTCGGAATTCGACGAAACCAGTTCCATTGGATCCGTAAAAGTGTATTATTATCGAATTTCAATTTTCATAACATTTGGAGTTGTTGTGTGAGCGTACAGTATGTAAACGCTTTGAAATTTATATCGAAAAGTTAATATAATAACTAGTCCAAAAAGCTATCTTCTCCATACGATCGAATTAGGACCCGAAACCTTTTCCATTACGTTCGGAATAGGGGTATAACATTATAAACGCCTAGCGACATGCGTCGATAGGAGGTCGAGATTTTGAGCTACGATTTCGAGAACGATTTAAATTTGAATTAATTAATATATATACCCTAGTCAACCTTCAGCTGTATTTCTTTCACATCGATACTTTTTCCCCTCAAATCACTGCAGCCTTTCTCCACATGCCTCCTTTCTTTCACTTCAGTTAACTCACGAAAGAAATATATTCCATTGTTCCCTTTTCCTTCTTCTATACGAGCAGATACAAAAGAAAATTTATTTAACCTCTTCAAATTAAATCGTTCACAAATCAATGGCCGAGCATAAGAATTTCTTAGCAGTTGGAATATATCGAAATCGATTCGATTTCAAAATCGCTCTCCTCTCCTATTAATCAATGATCGCTCTCCTCAAATCGATTCGCAAGCCTCGGCGTTGTTTTGTACATGAATTTCTCTGAAGCCTTATTGACTCGCGATTCGAGAAGATGGAGGCACGCGAGTTTGATGGGAGACTCGTGAACGTGGAACTAGGACTTTGGGTCAGTCGAGGTGGCTGTTTTCATTTGAAGCTTGGATCACGATCTTCGGTATCGAAGTGGAGATTGGATCTGAGTTTTGGGTTTCTCGACGATTTAAGCAGTGAGGGTGGGTGCTCTAGTGATCGGGGGTGTCGCAGTGGTACGTCATAGCGGAGGCAAGGTGGTCTGCTCGAGCGCGGTTTCCAGTTTGGGTGGCGCGACGATGTCTAAGGGTTCGCCGATGTCAGTAAGGTTCGATTTTCTTTTCCATTTATAACTTGATTTAATATATATATATATATATATATCTGATTGAAAACATATAAAATTAGTTTGGTTTTATTTTTTTCAATTAAATTTAATTTAAATGTATAATATAGATAAACAGGATTGTTTATGGCAGTAAGGCTGTTTGTTTAAAAATACATGTTAGGAATATATAACAGTGAGATTTAAAAAGGGAATTCTGTTTTAATCTATATATGTATGTAAGTAAGTCTGGAACAGGAAAACTATTTTTATATAGAAAGATTTTGGAAATATAATATAGGAATTTTAAAATAATAGAGATTTAATTGTTTAACAACTTATTTAATTATTATAGTCACTAAAAGATTTTTAAAAGGGAAATTATTAGTTTAAATTAAATAATTAGTTAATTAAATCATTAGCTTTAAATTAAATCATTATTTCTAATTAAATTTATTAAACGGTAATTAATTGTTCGATTATTTCGAATATTAGTAAACTGTATAAATATTTATACAAGGTCTAAAATCGTGGAGCAACAAGCTGGGATGAATACAGATTGCAAATTAAAATCATAGGTGAGTTAATCTCACTCATCTGGGTTTTATTTAAATTTAAATGGTTAAATTTAAATATTTGGTTGAATGATTGAATTGATTGGATGTAGTATATTATATACTAGTATATAGTATATATTGGAGTGATTGATTTCCCGCACTATATAATGGATGAGACCCTATGCGCCGCATAATAGCAGATGATATTTTATAAACCCATATACCGCGATATTCCACCTCGAAGTGGAATTGGTATTGTGCTAACTTCTGTGGTTGTTGGGAAACAGGTTGGAGGGATCCAACTGGATTCCTCAAAATTATTTAGTTTGTTCTAATAATTCTGTGATATGATTATTTGATATTTTGTAATGAATTATATTGATAATTGAAATGTTGGATGCTCTGTTTGATTGGATATACTTTTCGGTATATCGAGTTATCAAAATATATAGAATTGGATTTTTGAAAAGAAAATATAAGAGAATTTTTAAGTAAATAATTATAGAAAATTTAAATAAATTAAAGAATGAATTGGGAAAGGATAAAAGTGATTTTTAAATTCTGTTAAATAAATTCCGAGTATGGGAAAGGAGATTTTGAATAAAAGGGGAAATATTAATTTTCTAAACCTAAGTGATATTAATTAAGGGAAATAAAGAATTTATTTTAAAAATTCAAGGTTTGAATTTATTTAAAGGGATAAAGAAGGATTTTGGAAAAACTGAAATTGATATTTTCAGTTTAAAAGATTTTAAATCATAATAAAGAAAGAAAAGCTGAAGTTAATGGATTTTGAGATAAATGGAGTAAGTAAAGGAATTTATTTCAAAGTGAAGTAAATTGGAAATCAATTTGAAAATTTATTTAAGCATTTGGAAATTGGAATTTTAAAGGAAGATGGGGCTAAGAAATTTATAAACTGGGTTTATAAAGGTGAATATATTAGTGGATATTTGGAAGAATAAATTCACGGTGGGAATTTATTAAAGGAATGGGTAAATTAGTTTTAAAAATAAATAGTGATTTATTTTTAAAGATGTGAGAGAGAAGTGTATTTCCCTGAATAGCCAAGAATGTTTTCAAAGAAATTTTTTAAGTATAAGCTAAAAGTTTAAGGTTGTTTTAAAATATGTTTTAGAAAGTTTATTATTCTTAAATGTTTAAATTTTAAAGCAAGTATTTTTTTCAAATTTATTTTAGTAGTAATTATTTAAAGATGGCTTGGTATTATGTTTTAAAAGATAAAAATCTAGTTTTATATTTTATTAAGTAGCTTTATTTTAAATATTCTCAAAGTATATATCTTGAATAAAGTATTAAAGTAGTTTTAATTTAAATGTTTTGTTTAAAGTATATTTTATGATATAGTATTTTAAATTATTTTAGAAATCTAAAGTGTTTGTACTGGGTGATTTCAGTGGAGATAGAAAATATTTGAGGATTTTACTCCGTGAGAGAAAGGTAGTTTTTGAAACCGTTTTCAAAATGGTTGAAAATGGAAATATATCTTGCGAAGATATTTGTGAGGTAAATAAATAATTTGGAAAATTATTTATTGTTTGATGGATCTTTGTGAATGTTAATTGATAGTTAAATCACCGACTATCAAAATTGGCCAATGCGCCGATCGTTTCGAAGAGACCGGGATCGGGATTTATTTCCCGAAAACCACTTCGATCCGGTTAGTACGTTTTCATGGGGAAACGAGTTTGGAATCGAAGATGGAGCAGTAAAGTGCAAGGGCTAGTCGCTACTAATCCTGAGAGTGATTCCAAAATGGATGTAGAAGGAGTAGTGCCTTCGGTTCCGTTCGAACCCGGAACGGACTTGTATGGATGAATGCTTTCGAAACATCATTAGGAGGACAATGAGCATTCTAAGTGATTTTTTTCTAAAAAGGTAACGCTTAGCCTCGAACCTCATCAACCGGGAATGAATGAAAATTAGGGGTTATGCAACAAGGCTAAGTTGGTAGCACCCATTAGGGTGAGGTCATCCCTGTCTAGATGTTCCTTTTTATTCAGCTTAGTGGTGCGGTTGCTGATCCCAACCGTGGGGTGATCTTACTCGGAATTATCCAGTAAAGGGTAGTTCCGGCCTTGTGTTGCAGGGGATCGGGCATGGTCCTCGGTACGCTGATTTAGACCAGGTACCGTGACAGGTGGTACCCTAGTGCCTAGTCATTAGTTGGAAATCCATTCTCCCTACGCGCCTATATGGTTTTGATTGTGCCCAACTATTGCTGAAACGTGAGATGCAAGCATTTCAGCTAGATTCTATTTTACTTTCTATAGACACTATTATAATATCAAACGATTTTGATAAAAGTGTTTTAGCTATCGTAAGGTATAAACCCGACATGTTTATGTGGCGTGGTCTTACGAGATGCATTTGTTTCAAAGGGTTTTGAAACTTTAATAATCAAATTGAGTGTGATTTTCTCACGCTGGTATTCCAGACTGACTCGGGTGTTATTTTATTATAATGCTCGGGTCAGACCGAGTATTACAGATACATGATAGGATGCTGTGGAGCTCAGGAGACGAGCTAGATGGCAAGACGTATCTCACGTATTTGATGTATTCCGCTGTGTATGGTCAGTTTTGTGAGGACAGATTATTGTAACTGTCCGATTTGTGCCGTTATTGGTATGTACTCTGATGATGTAATGTATAAAAACAGTAATAGTTCTTTTGTATAAAGATCTGTTGATATCTATTATATATTGTTCCGCTGTGATTGTGAAATTCTGATGTTGTTTTCTATTTTCTTCTTCTACCTTCTTCTTCTTTAACCCTAATGACCTGGTATTTCCGGCACTTGGATATTCGGCATTCGATACAGTGGGCGTATTGATGTCGATTTTCAAGGTCGAAAATCTCCTGGTTGTTGCAGTGGTATCAGAGCTGAAGGTTAAGCGAGAACCTTGGCTCTGGGTGGGAATTACTCATTAGAGATAGAGTCAGTAGTACTCTAGAATAAGTTTGAGTGTATTAATAGATATGAGCGTGTATTTGTTAGTGAATATAAAAAATTGTTTTTATATTGTGTTGACTTATCGGTTGAGTGTTTATGGATTCTGGTCGATATGTGGGACGCCATGCTATCGATAGGAGTTTCTAAACACTTAAACAAGATAAACCGACATAGTATTGTTTTAAAAGTAGGGTAAATGAAATAATTTTACCCAAATTATTTTTTTATATGAAAGAAATAATTTTCGGAAATTATTATAGATATATATGGTTTCTTGGTTGTTAGGAAATGATAATATTAAATTATTATCGTTGTTGTGTAAAATTGAATAAGAAATTGAAATCATAACTAAAAGCTAAGAAATAAATTCATATACAAATGAGATATGTAAATGTAACTATAAATGTGATTTATAATTGAAATTGAGATGAAAATTCCAAAGTAATGTTTGAATATAAAATTGGATGGATTTGAAATTTGGAATTTTGGGAAGTTTAAATTCCTTTGAGTTTGAAAATAGTTTTCAAAGGTTTTGGAGAGATTTGGAATTTAAAAATATTTGGAGGGGTTTTAAAGAGATAAAAGCATTTAACTCTCTTTCGGTCGATGGAAAATAGCTTCAGTGATGACTGCAGCATCATCGATGTTCATTTTCGAGTTTCTAGGAGAGGAATTGCTACCAAATTGTTTTAAATTGGAATTGTTTGCAAAAGTTGGGTTTGATTTTAGGAATGCAAAGGATTTTGGATATAATTGATTTCAAGGGTGATTTTGAAATATTGAAGTTTTGGTTTGGTAAAATCGCTTTGATTTTGAAATACTTAAGAGATTGTTTAAATACTCTGGAGTTGGTTTGAGATTGTTATAGAATATAAATGGGTTGATAATTTATAAAATTTTGGATATGTTAGAATAAAATGGAATTCAATATTTAAATTGATTTGGAAATAAATTAAAAAATTAAATAAAAATTAAATCCATAATGGAATTGAAAATTCTGACGAGATAAGTTATAAAATCATAACTTGAATGGAAGTGGGAAAAATTAATAAGTGTATGACTTATAAAAGTCTAAAAGTGAAGTAATAAGCCTGAATAAATTTGTTTGGTATTTTGGAATTGAAATAAAAATCCAAACCTGAGATATAAAATAAGATTGAACTCAAGTAAGTATAGCGAAAGTTGAATTGGGAGTTGAAAGTGGATTTTGAAGTCAAGCTTGAGTTATAAATAATATTCCGCTTATATTGCAAGTAAATTAAATAAGATTGGAAATGTTGTCAAATGAAATAAGATTGGATAATAATAGTAATGGTTTGAATTTCAAATAAAACTCAAATGAGTAGAAATAAATTGGAAATGGCCTTGTATTAATAAAAATTGAACTGGTCTTGTTATTAATGAAATAATTTTTGAAATAAATTGAGAATGTGAATTAAAATTTAAAATGGATAAAGAGAATGGACAATTTGAATTAGATGAAATTTGATGAGAATCAAATAAAAAGAGAATGAACTTAAGTTATGAAATTGGAATGATTTGAAGTGAATTAACCTAAGTTTAAATTTATGGAAGCTTGGCTTCGGGTGAAAATGTAAGTCCATTAAATAAAAGTGGTAGAGATGAATTAATTTGGAAATGGTTATTAATATACAAGCAAGGAATGTTGTCGAGCCTAAATAAAATGGTTTCGAATGAAAATTATGCAAATATGCAATTGAAATAGGCGTCGAAACCTTAATTATATGTACATGTGAAAACTATATAACATGCATTGTTTATAAAATTCATGTATTAGCTTTGCAAAACGCAAATGAAATGTTGTAAATTGCATATATTTGGCACTTACATGTTTAAATTGAGCAAGTACAGGTTTTTGGAAGCCGTTTGGCTGAATTTGATCGCGCAAAATGCTAAATAAATAAGCCGCTTGCTTAAAAATGCTAAATAAGGTACGCCTACGCAATAAAAAGATAGGAAATATGAACCGTTGTTTGTTTTTTTTGTTTTCCGACCGTGTGGGTCGATGTATATATATTTATATCTCTTGTCAAATTGCAAAAACTCCTCCGTACAAAGGAGACTCTGCCAAAATTTTCCGAAATTTTGGGAGTTATAAATTTTTTTTTTCAAATTTTTCACTAACGACAAAAGATTTAAAACTGGTAAGCAAATAGAGGTGAAACTGAATATTGAAATCTAATTTAAAGGTGTGTATGTGAAGTAAGGTGAATAAAAATTCAATATTCAGAGTGTGAAGACAAATTGAATTCAAGTAGAATTAAAGATGGAAATCTGAATGAAAATTGGGAAAAAGTATTTAGATTTGAAAATAACTAATAAATTGAAGCAAATTGATTTTATATGGAATTGGAACTCAATTGGAGTATACACTTCAGTAGTGAAGTAGTAAAAATAAATATAAGAAATATTTATATTGAACTTAAGAAATGAAGAATGAAGTTCTTAAGTAAATTGGTATTGGGAATATACCGAGTGAATAATTGAATGAAGATTTAAAACTGAAAGTTGTGGAAAGGGAAATTGTGAATAAGTAAATAGAAATCAAATGAATGTGAATAAAAGAGAATTGATATAGTTAATAATCAATGAATATAAATACGTAAGATGTACGTATATTATTTTATTCGCATAGCAATTTGATCCAGATTCGAGCACAGAATTTCGAGATAGTTATATCGATCCGAGTTGGGATTTTTCACTCGATTTTTGACGGCGAACCTTGGATATGGATTTTGATTGATTCTGGATATTCTCTATCATAGTTTGTGGCTATGCAAGGAGAATGACGGTTTCTGATCAAGAAACCAGATCTGAGTCCGCACTAGGATGTCGGGTGGACGATACTAGTTCGGAAATGAAATTGTGTGATCGAGTGAGCGATCAGATTTGATATTGCGTACGAATGATATGTGTGCATCATACGGATTTGAATGAAATAGATATTGAAACTTTGGTAAAGAAATGTATAAAATGATTTTGAAAGCTATGGTTGGATATTATTGCTAAATAGGATATAGGTATTTAAGGTTTTGATTTCGGAAGATAAAAATTTGACTTGCCCGACAAAGAGGTATGTATTTAAATTGTCATATGAAATTTGATGATTTTCTGGTCTAGCCACTTGGTTTTTCATTTTCTTTTGAAATTTGGGGGCCCGTAGAGGCATTTTGTAGTTGTACCGAGCCAGCCGTGCAAAGGAGGCGCTGGCGAAATTTTTCGGAAATTTAGGGAGTTAGAAAAATTTTGAGAAAATTTTGATAATTTAAATTTTGGTTTTAAATTTAAATTTGAATTGTTAAGTAAGTAATATTGTTTGGGACTTATGGATAAGTTGGAAAGTTAGAAAGAGGGTTAGTGTGTCTTAATAAAAGATTATTTTGGAAAGTTGTTTGGAACTATTTGGATTTGAGAAAATAGTTAACGGGAATTGAATCATTCTTCCTAACTAGTAATTTCGGGGACGAAATTTTTTTAAGGGGGGAGGAATGTGACGACCCAGAATTTTGGATATTTGAAATTGGAATATTTAATCGATTTTAAATTTTCAAAAGTAAACTTTTAACTTGAATTTCAAATATCACTATTTATTGGGTAATTTAATTATTAAATTAAATGATTTGTAGTTGGGTAAAATGTAGAATCTGGAGTTTTAAGCCTGTTAAAAATATTTTGAAGGCTTGGAAAATTTATATTAATAATACTGAAGGTGATAGAACTTTTAAAATTAAATTTAAAAGTGGTTTGTTCAGTTTTAAAAATATATCGTTTAAATTAATATTTAAAAATAGACTTCCGAGGCACACTCTCGGAATTCGACGAAACCAGTTCCATTGGATCTGTAATAGTGTATTATTATCGAATTTCAATTTTCGTAACATTTGGAGTTGTTGTGTGAGCGTACGGTATGTAAACGCGTTGAAATTTATATAGATAAGTTAATATAATAACTAGTCCAAAAAGCTATCTTCTCCATACGATCGAATTAGGACCCGGAACCTTTTCCATTACGTTCGGAATAGGGTTATAACATTATAAATGCCTAGCGGCACGCGTCGATAGGAGGTCGAGATTTTGAGCTACGATTTCGAGAACGATTTAAATTTGAATTAATTAATATATATACCCTAGTCAACCTTCAGCTGTATTTCTTTCACATCGATACTTTTTCCCCTCAAATCACTGCAGCCTTTCTCCACACGCCTCCTTTCTTTCACTTCAGTTAACTCACGAAAGAAATATATTCCATTGTTCCCTTTTCCTTCTTCTATACGAGCAGATACAAAAGAAAATTTATTTAACTTCTTCAAATTAAATCGTTCACAAATCAATGGCCGAGCATAAGAATTTCTTAGCAGTTGGAATATATCGAAATCGATTCGATTTCAAAATCGCTCTCCTCTCCTATTAATCAATGATCGCTCTCCTCAAATCGATTCGCAAGCCTCGGCGTTGTTTTGCAATGCATGAATTTCTCTGAAGCCTTATTGACTCGCGATTCGAGAAGATGGAGGCACGCGAGTTTGATGGGAGGCTCGTTTACGTGGAACTAGGACTTTGGGTCAGTCGAGGCGGCTGTTTGCATTTGAAGCTTGGATCATGATCTTCGGTATCGAAGTGGAGATTAGATCTGAGTTTTGGATTTCTCGACAATTTAAGCAGTGAGGGTGGGTGCTCTAGTGATCGGTGGTGTCGCAGCGGCACGCCATAGCGGAGTCAAGGTGGTCTACTCGAGCGCGGTTTCCGGTTTGGGTGGCGCGACGATGTTTAAGGGTTCGCCGATGTCAGTAAGGTTCGATTTTCTTTTCCGTTTATAACTTGATTTAATATATATATATATATCTAATTGAAAACATATAAAATTAGGTTGGTTTTTATTTTTTTTCAATTAAATTTAATTTAAATGTATAATATAGATAAACAGGATTGTTTATGGCAGTAAGGCTGTTTGTTTAAAAATACATGTTAGGAATATATAACAGTGAGATTTAAAAAGGGAATTATGTTTTAATCTATATATGTATGTAAGTAAGTCTGGAACAGGAAAACTATTTTTATATAGAAAGATTTTGGAAATATAATATAGGAATTTTAAAATAATAGAGATTTAATTGTTTAACAACTTATTTAATTATTATAGTCACTAAAAGATTTAAAAGGGAAATAATTAGTTTAAATTAAATAATTAGTTAATTAAATCATTAGTTTTAAATTAAATCATTAGTTCTAATTAAATTTATTAAACGGTAATTAATTGTTCGATTATTTCGAATATTAATAAACTATATAAATATTTATACAAGGTCTAAAATCGTGGAGCAACAAGCCGGGATGAATACAGATTGCAAATTAAAATCAAAGGTGAGTTAATCTCACTCATCTGGGTTTTATTTAAATTTAAACGGTTAAATTTAAATATTTTCTTGAATGATTGAATGGATTGGATTTGGTATATTATATAGTAGTATATAGTACATATTGGGGTGTTTGATTTCCCGCATTATATAGCGGATGAGACCCTATGCGCCACATAATTACGGATGATATTTTATAAACCCATATACCACGATATTCCACCTCGAAGTGGAATTTGTATTGTGCTAACTTCTGTGGTTGCAGGGAAACAGGTTGGAGGGATCCAACTGGATTCCTCAAAATTATTTAGTTTGTTCTAATAATTTTGTGATATGATTATTTGATATTCTATAATGAATTATATTGATAAGTGAAATGTTGGATGCTGTGTTTGATTGGATATACTTTTCGGTATACCGAGTTATCAAAATATATAGAATTGGATTTTTGAAAAGAAAATATAAGAGAATTTTTAAGTAAATAATTATAGAGAATTTAAATAAATTAAAGAATGAATTGGGAAAGGATAAAAGTGATTTTTAAATTCTGTTAAATAAATTCCGAGTATGGGAAAAGAGATTTTGAATAAAAGGGGAAATATTAAATTTCTAAACCTAAGTGATATTAATTAAGGGAAATAAAGAATTTATTTTAAAAATTCAAGGTTTGAATTTATTTAAAGGGATAAAGAAGGATTTTGGAAAAACTGAAATTGATATTTTCAGTTTAAAAGATTTTAAGTCATAATAAAGAAAGAAAAGCTGAAGTTAATGGATTTTGAGATAAATGGAGTAAGTAAAGGAATTTATTTCAAAGTGAAGTAAATTGGAAATCAATTTGAAAATTTATTTAAGCATTTAGAAATTGGAATTTTAAAGGAAGATGGGGCTAAGAAATTTATAAACTGGGTTTATAAAGGTGAATATATCAATGGATATTTGGAAGAATAAATTCATGGTGGGAATTTATTAAAGGAATGGGTAAATTAGTTTTAAAAATAAATAGTGATTTATTTTTAAAGATGTGAGAGAGAAGTGTATTTCCCTGAATAGCCAAGAACGTTTTCAAAGAAAATTTTTAAGTATAAGCTAAAAGTTTAAGGTTGTTTTAAAATATGTTTTAGAGAATTTATTATTCTTAAATGTTTAAATTTTAAAGCAAGTATCTTTTCAAATTTATTTTAGTAGTAATATTTAAAGATGACTTGGTATTATGTTTTAAAAGATAAAATCTAGTTTTATATTTTATTAAGTAGCTTTATTTTAAATATTCTCAAAGTATATATCTTGAATAAAGTATTAAAGTAGTTTTAATTTAAATGTTTTGTTTAAAGTATATTTTATAATGTAGTATTTTAAATTATTTTAGAAATCTAAAGTGTTTGTACTTGGTGATTTCAGTGGAGATAGAAAATATTTGAGGATTTTACTCCGTGAGAGAAAGGTGGTTTTTGAAACCATTTTCAAAAGGGTTGAAAATGGAAATATATCTTGCGAAGATATTTGTGAGGTAAATAAATAATTTGGAAAATTATTTATTGTTTGATGGATGTTTGTGAATGTTAATTGATAGTTAAATCATCGACTATCAATATTGGCCAATGCGCTGATCGTTTCGAAGAGACCGGGATCGGGATTTATTTCCCGAAAACCACTTCGATCCGGTTTGTACGTTTTCATGGGGAAACGAGTTTGGAATCGAAGATGGAGCAGTAAAGTGCAAGGGCTAGTCGCTACTAATCCTGAGGGTGATTCCAAAATGGATGTAGTAGGAGTAGTGCCTTCGGTTCCGTTCGAACCCGTAATGGACTTGTATGGATGAATGCTTTAGAAACATCGTTAGGAGGACGATGAGCATTCTAAGTGATTTTGTTCTAAAAAGGTAACGCTTAGCCTCGAACCTCATCAACCGGGAATGACTGAAAATCAGGGGTTATGCAGCAAGGCTAAGTGGGTAGCACCCATTAGGGTGAGGTCATCCCTGTCTAGATGTTCCTTTTTATTCGGCTTAGTGGTGCGGTTGCTGATCCCAACCGTGGGGTGATCTTACTTGGAATTATCCAGTAAGGGGTAGTTCCGGCCTTGTGCTGCAGGGGATCGGGCGTGGTCCTCGGTACGCTGATCTAGACCAGGTACTGTGACAGGTGGTACCCCAGTGCCTAGTCATTAGTTGGAAATCCATTCTCCCTATGTGCCTGTACGGTTTTGATTTTGCCCAACTATTGCTGAAACGTGAGATGCAAGCATTTCAGCTAGATTCTATTTTACTTTCTATAGACACTATTATAATATCAGATGATTTTGATAAAAGTGTTTTAGCTATCGTAAGGTAAAAACCCGACATGTTTATTTGTGGCGTGGTCTTACGAGATGCTTTTGTTTCAAAGGGTTTTGAAACTTTAATAATCAAATTGAGTGTGATTTTCTCATGATGGTATTCCAGACTGACTCGGGTGTTATTTTATTATAATGCTCGGGTCAGACCGAGTATTACAGATACAGGATCGGATGCTGTGGAGCTCTGGAGACGAGCTAGATGGCAAGACGTATCTCACGTATTTGATGTATTCCGCTGTGTATGGTCAGTTTTGTGAGGACAGATTATTGTAACTGTCCGATTTTGTGCCGTTGTTGGTATGTACTCTGATGATGTAATGTACAAAAATAGTAATAGTTCTTTTGTATAAAGATCTGTTGATATCTATTATATATTGTTCCGCTGCGATTGTGAGATTCTGATGTTGTTTTCTATTTTCTTCTTCTACCTCCTTCTTCTTTAACCCTAATGACCTGGTATTTCCGGCACTTGGATATTCGTCATTCGATACAGTGGGCGTATTGATGTCGATTTTCGAGGTCGAAAATCTCCTGGTTGTTACACATCATATCCAACTGAGAACTCTAAGTCTTTTTGTCTTTTATCTGCATAACTCTTCTGCCTAGACCGAGCTTCCTTTATTCTTGCTCGAATCAACTCAATCTTTTCTATGGCTTCTCTTACTAAATCTGGGTTGAGAGTCAATCTATCTCTGGTCTCTAAACAACATACGGGTGATTTGCATGGCCTTTCATACAAAGCTTTAAAAGGTGACATCCCTATACTAGTCAGATAGCTATTGTTATAGAAAAATTTGACGAAGTGTAGATGGTCTTCCCATGATCCTCCGAAGTCTAGCACACAAGCTCTTAACAAATCCTCCAAGACTTTGTTAATTCTTTTCGTTTGTCCATCTCAGGCCTCTCAGTATCATACCCAGGATCAGAGGATGAATCCGGAGCAGCTTGGGACCCGAGCATTTGGCTAGCAGTAGCATCATGTAGCGCCGATCCTGAGCCTTTGCCCAAGCCTTTATGCGCTGATGAGGAAAGATCTGAATAATGGATAAGCTGGCCATCTTTCAGAATCTTGGGCTCATCTCCTACCAAGACTTCTTTCTCCAACTGCTCCAAATCCACCTTGCCACTTTCAGGGAAAGCTATCTTCTTCAACAATCCGCTCCCAGGCGAGGGTGAGGATTCTGGGATAATCATCTTTGAATCGCTCCAAGTTTCAAAATTTGAGCACGTTGGTGTTGTACTAGGTAAGTGGTGGCTCAAACCCCTCCATTACCCACTCTTTTTCCCGTTGTTCTACTGCCTCAATTTCTCTTTTAACAAGTGCGTCAACATCTTTAACACACTCGAGCGCTTTGTCTCTTTCCTCCCTGGCATGGAGAAACTCATCACAATAAGTCTGAGCCTGCTGGAGCGCTTCATCGTTTTCTTTTGTTTCACGCTCTAGCTTGGTTTTCAACTTAGCCGCATTTATGTTTATGGTATCCCTCTCCATTACAAAAGCATGGTTTCGGTGGAAAGCCTTCTCCATTTCATCTCGATGCTTAATACTCTCCTTTTCGAGTGCCCTAATGACCTCCTCGTCTTTCTTCTCAGCATCTGCTTGGGATGTTCTCAGTTTCTTGACCTTAGCATCGAGATTAGCGATGATTCTCTTATTGTCGGCTTCAATGAGTTTTTGATTGTCGATCTCTGGCTACCTATCACTCGACTCTTTGGAAACTTTTTCAGCTAACTTCGATTATTCGTTATACTAATTGTGAATGTCGATCACACAATCAATGGTCATCTTTTGTACGTCAACCGGGATTCTTTCCAAGTTAGGCACAAATATAAGACCATCGAAGAAAATGTTTGGAAATTCTTCCTTTAGTTTTGCCATTCGGGTATCGACTGTAAGTTGTTCCTTCACAGAGATAAGTGGGACTATAGTAGTTTCTTTGCCAAGCTTGTGTACGAAAGTTTCAGAGCCACTCTTGTGATACATGCTGTTGGAAGATTGATTAGAGTGAGATGGCACCCGAGGTTGCACAGGGATAGAAGTCGGAGGTGGAACATGAGAAGCATCACCATGTGGGATGTCATCGCGACGATTGGGTTGCCTGTCTGAACCTCTAGGAGGAGGTGATCTAGACCTAGGGCGATGCTTGGAAGTAGAGTCATGTGATGAGCGATCTCTGTCGTAACTGCTTCTATCTCAGTCATCTCTATCTCGGCTAGAATGATAGCCTAACTCATAATTGCGACCACTTCCCTGATGGTACGAACTTGACCGAGGCCTTTGTGCTTGGGATGTTTTCTCCTCCAAAGATTTATATAAGTATTTCCTTTTCTCCATGGATGTTGTAAGGGAAACAAGAACAAGTTAGATCCAATAAGCAAGGACACAAGTCAAGTACGAGTGTTGTGAAGTGCACAAGTGCGTGAGTGTCCTAGTTCCTCCTGACGGACCATGAGCTAGAGCTTTGATCATGGGGGTAGTCTCTCTTATACTAGTAGGGATGAAGTCCTTATCGACATGAATAGGGGAGTCGATGCCCTCAATACTAATATTACCGACATCAAAAGAGCCAAACTCGTTAGGGATTGGCCCTAAGCCAGCGAATGCATCTGTTGAAGGAAACGATGGAGTTTTCTTCGCATCTATAACTAGTGGGGGCTAGGTAGAAGTTTGCGCCTTGGAGATTTTCACGGTTAACCTTTCTTTGGAGTGGGCGGTTGACTGTCCCTGGATTGTTTAGACTGAGACTCATGACCTGCATCGATGTTACCTTGGTCAGCTCGTCGCTTTCACCAATAATTTTGCCTTTCTCGATGTCTTTTGGTACTTGTTCAATATTTGCTTCAACCCCAGGACTTAGGACTGGGGTCAAATCTGGATCAGCCTCGCCTCCTCCGAGCGGGTTGTTATCATCATCGTCATCATCGTCGTCACTGGCAACTACTTGGACTATGCCAGTACTGCGATCCACTTTTATCAAGCTGTAAGCAAGAAGAGTTTCACCTGCCAGGAGAGTTTTGATATCTTTATCTTCTACCGGAACTACCACAAGGGTTTTAACAACATCTGAAACTGCCGAGCTACTAGATCTTACCGGAACATCTGGATAGTAAAGAAAGGAAATGATTTAAGTCTGCATATTATAAGGCTAATTCGTACAATATAAATATGGTTAAACTTACGTCCAAATACCCGTCTCCGATTAAACCCGGATGGATAGTGAATGTAGAACCACTCACTCTTGAAGTAGCTCAACTTGTTCCATGCTTAGCAACTACTTTACAACCTCTGATCAGTTCCAAGTAAATTAGAGACAGACTCTCTTTTCGACTCTTGAAGCTTTAAACATACTAGATCTCCTTATCACTGGGTACTTGGTTCAAGTGCTTGAAGAGGACCATGCATGTACTGAGGAGAAAAGCATAGCTGTTCAGGTGAAATTATGTCAGAGCAAAGTGCATGAAATTCAAAACTCGGTAGATGAACTGGTTGAGTGGTGGGACGCAACCCGCCAAGCACATATATATATTGCAGGCACTATAACCTTATGGAGGGTTGTATAGTCTTTGATGATGGGAAAGAGCTAGAATTTCTTCAAATGGAATCTTCTGCTTGTCACATATTTTGCAAAGCGATCCTTCATCGATTTTGGAAGCAACAGAATCAACAAGATATCTAATATTACGGCATCCTCAAGGGTGCTGTGTGCTGGATCTATTTCTTACCCACCTACCAGCTCTACTGGATTCTATGGAACTTGTTGTTTAACTTGAGGGTTTTCTAAATTTTGCCGCTCAACCTGCTGAATCTCTTACTATTCCTATTGAATTGGAGTTTGTCGTGCATGCTCTATTGGAGTTTGTTAGGTGTCTGAAGTCATAGTTGAACTTGACTCGGCATCAGATTTGACATATCTCGAAGTGGATGTACCCGTGGCTTGAGCAACAAGACGTTTGGAATGTCTCTGATCCATTTCTATAAATAACTCGATAGATAATCAACATTAGAAGGTTAATTTCAAGCTATACCCCCGTGCTAAAGGGATTTTAGTACGGTGTCGTGTAGTTCAAGTTTCTGATAGTATTTAATAGTTCATTTTTAAGTTATGAATATCACTTGACATAACTGTCATCGTTGATCGTCCCAACAAATTCCACATCAATGGCTATGCGTTGGGTAAAGGTTCAAAGCCACGAAGAAGGCATTGGTTCATGGGGGTAGGATTCACATGTGAACCAAAATATCAAAAAATTGCCTAAGTGTGGGAGTTGCACAACTCCAACACTTGAAGTAAATTTCACCTTTCCTCTTCACTTTCACCTTCCTCAAGCCACGACCACCGACCTAAACTCCATCCATGTCCCAGTCAATCTATGTCTGTCTAAGTCCACATCCATAGCCACGCTCATCACTTACCTATGTAATTCAAAGTAAAGCTTTGGGTTAGGTTTTTTGCATGAGATTATGGCTATGGTTTGGTCGGCGGAGACAGCTCAAAGCAAGGGGACGCGAACGGTGTCAGATGCAGGGGAGGATAGGCGACGACAGTCCTAACTTCAAGAGGAAGCATGGGTTTGTTTCGAAGGTCGAAAATACTCCAATGGCAAGAGCTCGAGCTTTTTAAATCAGTATCAATAAAGTGAAGGAGGAAGTGAAGTTGAGTGGGTTTTATAACCCAGACCCGAAACCTCGGTCATAAAACTTGGAGAATATTCAAAGTAAAGATTCGATACCGACCCCTAGGCTATGGGTCGGTACCGAGTCCTTAACCTAATATATATATATATATATATTATATGTATATGGATATTTTCTTACGCAGATGCACGTGATTGACCATGCACAAGCATTCCTATCCACATAAGAACGTGCATGTGAATATGTGTACTTATATATATCCAATACTTGGCAAACAGAATCAAAGAGAAATCAAATTCAAACTTGAGAAATCCATGGAAGGAACACTTTCAAAACCATCAAGCTCGGAATGATAGATTACGAGATTACATTCCAAATTTTTATTTCTAGATGCTGGTGGAGCATCATGGCAGTGACCATGGACATAACTTTTCATAGAGACTATTCACAGGAAGGATAATGACCATTCTAAACACAGAGTGGAGTCTTTCACAGCAACTCTAACTTGTCTCGATTCAAAGCATATCACGTTCGAAATGGGATTTACCTTGGGGGCAAGTGTTATCGAGCCTTTTGACCATGCAATATTTGGATAGATTGGACAAGTTGAACTTTGAATTATCAAAGCGAGAAGCCCAGAGAGACAGCCTAGGAATCGAGAAACCAAGCATAGTTAGAATCGCAAGGCAAAAGACAAAAAAATCCAACTAAAGCGGCCAATAATTCACCCAATTTAAGGGTCGGCACCGACCCCACCCTATGGGTTGGTACCGACTCCTAATTCCAACTTAGGTGGACTCCATCTTCTGTCTGTAACCTCTTTTTGATGCCAAAAGCCTATTTCCAATGTCGTCTTATTGATCCAATACAATTATCCGTCAATCTCCACGAACACTTAAAGCTGCAACTATGTTCTTCCACAACTCCATCGTTTGGACCCAGAAGCAAGTTAATATTGGTGCAAACATTATGGAATCACAAAGCTAACCACGAGACGAGCTAAGATAAAGAGTTGAAAATAGCCATATTGGCCATCCTATGGGTTGGTACCGACCCCCAACCTTTGAGTTGTACCGACCTATACAAACTAATGAGTTGGCACCTACTTTCTTGGGAGAGTTAGTTTAAATCATAATAACGTCTTGGAGATATTTTGTGCGAGATATTATGCTCCATACCTCTAAAATAAGAGGGTATGACTCATTTTTAAGGATCTTTTGGCTCCAGTTCTTCCCTACTCTATATTCTTGCAATTCTGAAAATCTAAATGTCGTTATTGTATCGACCCCTAAGAACTTCTACCCCCAAGTCAGACATAAGCAATAAAATCTTAAAGTGGATGTAGGCCTTACTTTACCGAACTACTATAAACGATCATGTCTTGTTATTTCTCATTTTCATTTACATTTCCTCATATTTTATTCTCTACATAAACTTATGGGTATTTGTGCCATTTTTAGTTCAAACATCAGTGTTAGCATTCCAAGTGGATTGCTATATAAAAAGGTAAAACGTAGCCTCAAGCCTCACAACTGGGGATGATGAAAATAGGGGATATGCTTCAAGGCTATGTTGTTTGCTGCCATTAGGGTGTGATCATCTCTGATCTTGATCGATATTATACCTTTTGATGTATGCTTCGGGCCCAATATGGTTATTTATCGCAACTAAGGGATGATCATATTCAGTACTATCCAGTAAGGGGTAGGTCGATCATGACTTACAGGGATTGAAAGGGTTTTCGGTACATTTTATTTAAAGTGGAAATTAGCCACAAGGGTCTCTTTAGCAAGTGCAATTAGTTTCTAGGACACACAACTGAAATAATTACTTTTAAGGACAAAATGCAAAAATAATTAGTTTCTAAGGCCTAAAAACCTATGAAATTATGTCCTTGAAAGTAATTGGACTGTTGACTTTTTCCTTAAAAGTAATTATTTTGCTGACTTTGGCCTTGAAATTAATTTCTACGGATGCATGTCCTAGAAACTAATTGGACTGCAAAGTTTGTTCTTCTAGTGAAATGCCCCTTATTTAAAGGTGTATTGTGATGGGCGGTACCCTAGTAAGCCTGTCATTTTATGGAATCCATTCTCCAAAAACTGCTTTTACGGACTTAGTTCTATACCTATTATACTGGAATGTAATTAATGTAACCATTTCGGCTAAGATTCAATATTTATTTTAAACCATAGATGTAATTATAATATCACTGGATTTTCTTATAGAAAGGTTTTGGTTATCGAAAGGTAAAAGCCCGTCTGTGTTTATGTCCGTCGTGGTCTTACGAGATACCTTTATTTTTAAAAGGTTTTATAAATATAAAAATTCAGTTGTTTGGAGTTTACTCACACCAAACACATGTCTGACCTGGAGTTTTTTTTTCTTTCCCTAAAACTCTTGGATACTCAAATTCGTATGAGTAGCCAAGTAGTCCAAGTTCTTCGAATGCATTTTGGAGGAGCATAGAGAATGAGGCTTCGATGTTATCTAGTTATCTATTTTATTTCCGCTGTGTATGTATATTATGTATCAGCATTGTAGGGGCAGGCAGTTATAACTGTCCCTGACTGAACTTAGTACTTGTTGTAATTCTGATGTTTCATTTTGAAAGCGACCATAGGTATTATCTTTTGATCTATTATATGTGATTTCCTTGCATTATGAGATTCTGTGTTTCATTCAATTGTGAGATTCTGTGTTTCTTTCTTCTTGACTTTTGTTTTCTTTTTACCCCCAACGACTTGTCTTTCGAATACCTAGATGATCAGCACATAAATGCAGTGGATGTATTAGGTTTGTCTTTAGGAGTAAGAAAAGCAGATCATTATAATATTTATACCCATAAAGTAAAATATAACGACATCCAAATTGGCCGAGTTGTCTGTGAAGTAGATTGGTAATTCCTCGGCATGCCAAAAAGCATTGTGAGTGACCGAGGTCCATTATCCACTAGCGGGTTTTGGAAGAGCTTACAAAAGGCGTTGGGGATGGAGCTTCATTTGAGTATAACTTATCACCCACAAACTAATGGACAAACCGAAATGGTGAATCGTATCTTAGAGGATCTCTTATAAGCTTGTATTCTCGACTTTGGTGGCTCGTAGGATGATTACTTGCATCTTTGAATTTGAACACAACAGTTATTGATCTACAATTCATATGACACCATTTAAGGCACTATATAGTTGACCAAGCAACATTCCTTCATATTGGTAATGAATGAAACTGATATTTGGGCCAGATATGATAAGAAAGATTTCAGAGAAAATTGAGATCATTCGAAGAAGGTCAAGGTTAATCCGTAATGAATGAAAGCCACTCAAGCCTAGCAGAAGAGCTATGTTGATAAGAGAAAATGAGATTTGGAGTACTCTGTCAGTGATTTGTCAAGATTTCTCCATCAAAGAATGTTGTCCAACTCGAGACTAAGGGAAATGGCACCGAGGTTTGTAGAATCTTTGTGGATACTTGAGAGAATTAGGAACCTAGCTTGTAGAATCGACTTACCTCAGAAAATGGCAAGTGCGCACAATGTGATCCACAAGTCTCATTTGCAGAAGTTTATGCAGGCTCTAGTGTGCCTATTACGTTAGATCAACTAGATGACATCACACTTGAACAAAAAGCTTCAAGACCTCATAGGCCCATCTGTATCATTGGACATAATATGAAACATCTTAGGAGGTAGGCGATGAAGTTGGTGAAGGTTTAGTGAAGTTGATGAAGGTTTAGTGAGGTGAAGTGAGAGCGATTGCACTTGAAAGACCAAAGAGAGCATGATGACTGCTTATCCAGAGCTCTTTACTAGGTAAGATTTTGCGTTTATCACATTTATTTCACTTTCATATCATTTAGAATAGTTTAGTACTCTGCTTGCTAGGATATGCATAGATTATATTTCTGCTTATGTATGCATGGCTGATGTTTGATATGATTGCTTATGGTTATTAGACATGAGTGGTAACTATGATGTTTGACTTTGCCTTGTTTGATTAGGATTTCGGGGGCAAAATTTCTGAAAAGGAGAGAGTGTAACAATCCATTTTTTTTACATATTAGAGGATCGTAAATTATTATTTGAATTTTATTGGATCATATGATGTTACAACTTTGAAAAATGTTGAATATTGACATTTTTGACTTTTAGTAATTTTGACAATTTTAACCCTGAAAACTTGTAAGGCCTATAACTTGCGATAAGAGCCGAATTATGGTCTAAAACTACTTCTAGATGAAAAATACCGTGGTTTCTTTTCCGTAGAATAATCATACTAGATTTTTGAACATACCATATAGGAGATATTGGCCATTTGAACTTAAACGGTTTTTGGACAACATAGTGAGCAATTATCGAGGCTTGGGTTAAGCCCAAAAGCTCATTTCGGGATTTGTGCCTAATGGAGTTGATGGGATAGCCTTTATTCATTATTCCACTTTCCAAAAATAGTTAAAAACATCCATTAATTATTTCCATAGCCAAAAAGCAAACAAATTCCTTATGTTTGTTAGCCAAATCAAGTCGTTGGAAGGAGATTAGCCAGGCAATTAGCATATTTACTATTTGGGGTGCATTGGAATTTGTAAAGACTATTGTTCCATCATACTTACATTGGTATTCATTCATTTGTGTATTTTGGTGAATGATTTACACTTCTCACTTCACTATGCTAGTTAATGTGGTTAAAAATGACATTTTTAAATAATCTTCAAATGTTAAATCAATTTCTAACATAGATCTAGATTTCATATTGGTTTTAAAATGGATTTAAAAAGATAAACATTGATTTTGGTACATTTTTGGATGTTTCACCATACTGGTCGTCATTTTCTATTTTGGTGGATATAGGGTGTTACAAATGTTTGGATATTTTTTGTATTGCTTTGTAATGGTGTATGAATGGTATGTGAGGCTTGTATATGGTTGTTGGATGAATGTTTGTTTCATTTTTTTATATTGAGTGAGTGGTCATCATTTGAGTGGATTGAGAAGAAAAATTGCTCAAAACATGACGAGAACGCTTTTGAGTGCTGACCATGGCCTAGAGAACCTCCCCTTTTGGTCGCATGAAGATTGGACTTAGAATGGTGAGTTTTAGCGACTTTGGAGAGTGGTCGGTAGTGGGTCAAGGTGTGGTCGGTAGTGAAAAAAAGTAGTCGGAGGTGGAGCAATTTGGGTTAATAACGTATGGACTTCGAGGATAGGGATGTTAGACTTTGGGATAAATGAATGGTGACGAAAGATTTTGGGTCTAGCATCGAATGGTTTGAAGATGAGCGATTTTGATGTGTTATGCTGGGACCTTCGAACATAGGGGCATCTACTTCGGGCTGCATAGAGGGAAACTCCGGGGAAAGGCCCATGATGAACGTATTTTTGCTACAAAAACACTTAACCGAGATGGTTTAGTGTTAGCGATGCCTGGTCATGACCGACCACTCTACAGTGGTCTGTACCAACCACATATGAAGTTGACCAATTTTAGTCATTTTTGGTTTGGAGGAAGATGGGACTTCGAGGAGCAAGACACAACTATGTGTGTGTTCATTCGATGCTTGGTTTGGAAGTTATGGATTGTAACGACCCGTATTTTTACGGATCGACAAGTTCGTCAAAATCTGGAATTTTTGCATTTTTTAAGTCATTTCAGATTTTTGTGGAAATTTGTCTAAGTCCTAGGTCGTGGACGACCTAGGAGCTAAGTCGTGACCGAGTTAAGGACTTCGGCGAGTTAGTGTTAGGTCGTGGGTTAGTTGGAGCGACCTATAGAATTGTGCAACCTAGGATATAGTTAAGTAATTAGGTCGGCAGGGCGAGTTAACGACCTAAAGACTGACCGACTTAAGGAAGACTAGTTGTTGGCTTTGGTTAGGTCGTAGGCGACCTAAGGGGTTAGGTCGTGACCGACTTAAGAGGTTCAGGCGACCTAAGAAAATGTGAGAGCGACCTAAGTGTTAGGTCGGCAGTTCGAGTTAGCGACCTAGTAGAGTTAACGACTTAGGGAATAAGCGGTTTGCGACCTATAAGAGTTAGCGACCTATGGGATTGACCGACCTAAGTGTTAGCGTAGTTAGGTCGTTAGATCTGTGTTGAGTTAGGTCGTAGACGACCTAAGATGGTTAGGTCGCGTGTGTGTTAGGTCGCGAGTTTGCTGAGTCGTAGGTCGCGTGAGTTGTTAGGTCGCTAGAATAGTTTAAGTGTTAGGTCGCGTGGATCTAACCTGTTAAGTCGTAGGTCGCTGGGTTTCGTCTAAGTGTTAGGTCGTAACCTGTTAAGTCGTAGGTCGCTGGGTTTCGTCTAAGTGTTAGGTCGTAATCTGTTAAGTCGTGGGGTTTTTAGGTCGTAGGTCGGCATGTGTTAGGTCGGCAACGACTTAAGGAGATAGCCGAGTTACGACTCAGGCAGTTTTCAGCTATAAATAGGAGGGGTTGTTCTCACTTTTTGGGATCCGGATTTTGAAGCGACGAAGTGCTGCCATTTTGAGAGCTCGACTTCTACACTTCTTCACTTCTTTTCTCCACTCTAATCAAGTGCTTCCATCCATCCAAATCGAAGATCAAGATTGAAGATTCAAGAGCTTAGATTGAAGATCTTCATCTTTTAAAGAGAGATTTCTTCATTTGAAGCGGATTTGTGATAGATCAAGCTTGATCCTTCGCTGTCCAGATCTGAAGTGTGTTGATTTGAGGTTGTTTAGGTGATTTGGTGAGTGGTGATTATCTCTCACACGGATCCAAAGGAGTATATCGGATTGTTGGCTTGATTTGGTGTTAAAATAGTGATTTCCATACATTTTCTTCATCCTATGTATAGATCCATGTAGATCCATTGTTCAAGATGATGTTGCATCCATTTTATCATATGTTAACCTATGCAAGTTCATTCATCAAGTTTGTAGAGATATAATCCATGTTTTCATGCTTATTGGACTTTCAACTCTTTAATTACGAAAATGCCATTATTGTTATAATTGTCTACTTAGATCATTTTTGAATGCTTGATTGTTTGGATTGATGTTTGATTTGATTGATTGTTATGAACTAGATGATTGAGGATTAGATTTAGATCGAAGATGATTCAAAAGCTAAGGGAAAGGCTCTTGAATTGGGAAAGCTGCTCGTGGCATGTGTAGCGGGATGATGAAGCTCTTATGCATAGATTTGATGATGTGATGATGAGATGAGGCTTTGCAAGGATGTAATGAAGCAAGGCAATCATGTGATGAAGACTTGGTCTAATCCAGACGGGATCATTCCAAGCATGTTGATAACTCGGTGATATGATTCGAGTTGAAGATAATGAATGGATATGAGAATAGTCGTCGAGGAGGATGACTAGGAGGCTTGGATAGCATCGTTGTTGAAGGTTCTAGCATGCTCTAAGCAAGGGTACGTTTGGGCAGATTCGATAGTCCCAACGGCCAACTGTTGATGGTCGAGTACTCTGGGCAGATTCGATAGTCCTAGGCACGGGCTGCGACGACGTGCGGGAGTTATGTCTAGAACCGGGGTTTCCATTAGCCCTTGACGGACGGCTGAAAGAATGTGCCGGTCATTCAATTAACGGTGATATCGAGGCAATGATAACAGTGATAGCCAGAGTCATGGATGTTTGGTTGTATCGTCATTCGGACTCAAGAGCGGTATTTTCTGGGTGCTTATCTGATTTAGGCCTTGGTACTTGGAAAACATCGCCCTTGACTCGAGTGATAGTAGCTTTACTTTAAATTGTATGCTCTGCTATGTTTGCTTCTGTTTAGTGTGTGTCTGGGGGCTATCACTGTAGAATGAGGTTGGAGTGGGAGGGTTGTATTCCTATTCCTTTTCCTTTATGCTCTTTTGGTATGTTGTTAGTTAATTTACTGCTCACTAAGACTGTTGTCTGACTCAAGGCTTTATGTTTTTAATTCTTATTGCCTTGGGCTGTTCGTCCATTTTGGGACGGGCAGACTAGGTAGCAGGTGACAGGTGCTGTTCTCTTTTCACGATGCTGATATCGAAGACGAGCTGGAGGATTGCCTGTTATTTTCTTATATGTACTGGATATTCCGCTGTTTTGTATTCTCTGAGAGTTATGTAGTGAGGCTGGATGTATTGACTATGTGGATGCTTGTATTCAACTATTATGGAGTTTTATATGATGTCATTTTGTTCTGTAAAGCTTCACTATACATATGTTCTATTGTATTTTGTCCATGCGCTGTGAGTAATACGATAGATTCTTTCATTTTAAATCTTACCTTGACAATCGTCCATGGTCGCCTAGCACACTTTACAGCGCACTTTCTCTAGATTCGGTGCAGGGGTCATGGGCGGTCGTCACATTTGGTATCAGAGCATTGGTTAATCGATTTTACCCAACGCTCGCTGTCGTAACTACGTATGAGAGACGTAATTGTATTTTGATGGATGATTACTATATATAATATAGTGGCTTAGTAGAGTTTGAGTCCTTTATGCAGTTGTTTCTCTAGATGTTCTAATCATTCCTTTTTATAGATATTGAGAATGAGTCGAAGAGGGAGACCAGCTGCTAGGGGAGGTCGTGCTACTGAAGAGACTGCTGATTATGCAGCCATGTTCGAAGCTATGATGACTTCGATCATGAGAAGGATACCAGTTCCGGGGGCAGCAGTCGATGTTGGAGTTCAAGTTCAAACTCCGAAACCAGTGGATTTTGCTAAGCTGTGCAAGGATTATACTGCTCTTGGAGGGAAGGTTTTCTTGGGAACAGAATCTACCATTGAAGTCCAGAGGTGGATAGATGCTTGTAGAAGGATCTTTGGTGATTTGGGAATTGATGATGCAACTAAGAGGAAGTTGGCATCGAGGCAGCTTCAAGGGAGAGCTTCTGATTGGTGGAACTCTATTACCATCACTACTCCGGAAGAAGAGATTACTTGGGAGCAATTCCAAGTCAGATTTGAAGCTAAGTTCATTTCTACAGCTCAGAAGTCTGTTCTGTTCAAGAAGTTTGTAGAGCTCAGGCAGGGTGGAAGATCTGTTCTTGAGTATGTTTCTGAGTTCGAAGCTTTGTCCAAGTATGCTCGGTCATATATTGAATCTGCTTATCAGAAGAATGAGAAGTTTGTGACCGGCTTGGATAGTTATCTTGGGAGACAGTTGGTGGATCATTTGGATGATTCATTTGAGAAGCTTGTGGAGAAAGCTCTTAGGCATGAGAGTCTGTTTCCTAAGGAAGGATCTGTTGTTGCTGTGACCAAGGGAGAATCTAAACCACAGCAAGGTGGAAACCAGAAGAGGAAGCAGCAGCAGCAGAAGGGTAAGGATGGCCAGAAGAAGCCGAAAGGCGAGGTGACTTGCTACAATTGTCAGCAGAAGGGCCATTTCTCTAAGGATTGTAAGAATCCGAAGGTACCGATGAAGTGTCACAACTGTGACAAGCCGGGGCATTTCAGGAAGAATTGTCCAGAACCAAGGAAGGACAGGCAAATTGTGCAAGCTTATGCTTTGGGAGCTGTTCCGTCGTCTTCAAAAGCTCCTACTGCTGAAGAGAAAGGAAAGAGTGTGGTTGTTCAAGGTACTCTTTTCCTAGGTGGTGTTCCAGTTAGAGTTCTGTTTGATACTGGAGCGTCGCATTCGTTTGTTTGTAATGAACTCGTTGGCCGGTTAGGTTTGACACCGGATATTGTTGATAGGCCATTGGTTGTGACTAATCCAGTTGGGGGTTCGTCTTGTTTGTGTATGTTATGCCGTGGTCTAGTTGTGTCGAGTCATGGTTGCTCTTTTGTTTGTGATTGCTTTGTTCTGAACTTTGCGGGGTTCGGAATTATCTTGGGTATGGACTGGCTTAGGAAGTATGCGGCTAAGGTTGATTGCGAAAGGTTGGAAGTGACAGTCGAGAATGTGGAGGGGCGAAAGATTGTGATACGATGTAAGCATGAAGAAGGCGTCTTCATGAGCTTCATGTATTCGCTAGTTGTTCCACGGGATGGACTGTCATCAGTGCCGATCGCTAATGGATTCGAGGATGTCTTTGACGAAGTCAAAGGGTTGCCGCCGCATAGAGAGATCGAGTTTCGTATAGATCTAGTTGAAGGAGCCAGACCTGTTGTGATGCCTCTTAGGCGGATGGCGCCTAGGGAACAGCAAGAGTTGAGGGTGCAAGTTGATGACCTTTTACAGAAAGGATTCATTCGGCGTAGTGTGTCCGAGTGGGGTGCACCAGTTGTGTTTGCAATTAAGGCAGATGGGTCATTGAGATTGTGTGTGGATTATCGTGAGCTGAATAAGGTGACTAAGAAGAACAAGTATCCATTGCCGAGAATAGATGACTTGTTTGATCAGCTTCACGAAGCTAAGGTGTTTTCTCAGATGGATCTGGCAACGGGATTTCACCAGTTGAGAGTTGCTAAGGATAGTGTGCCGAAGACTGCTTTTCGAACACCATCCGGTTTCTTTGAGTGGCTGGTAATGCCGTTTGGATTGACTAACGCGCCAGCATATTTTGTGGATCTTATGAATAGAGTGTTCAGAGATCAGTTGAACAAGTTCGTACTTGTGTTCGTGGATGATATTCTGATTTATTCCAGAACGGAAGAAGAGCACAAGACGCACTTGCGTATTGTTTTGGAAATCTTGCGGAAACATCAGCTGAAGGCTAAGTTTTCGAAGTGCCACTTCTGGAAGAGTGAAGTGAGGTTCTTAGGCCATGTGATTTCTGGAAATGGAATAGCGGTTGATCCCGCTAAGGTGGCAGCAATCCAGGATTGGGTTAGACCTAAGAATGCGTCAGATGTGAGGAGTTTTCTTGGATTAGCAGGATATTATCGACGGTTTATCAAAGACTTCTCCAAGGTAGCTGCACCATTAACAGGATTGACGAAGAAGAACAAAGTGTTCAGTTGGGATGCTAAGTGTGAGCAAGCTTTCGGAATCCTGAAGGAGAGATTGACGAGTGCTCCTGTTTTGACTATTCCAAGTGGGAATGATGAGATGGTGGTTTACACCGATGCATGTGGTACTGGACTTGGAGCAGTGCTGATGCAGAAGGATAAAGTTGTTGCGTATGCCAGTCGACAACTGAAGCCGCATGAAAGGAATTACCCAACTCATGATTTGGAATTGGCGGCGATTGTATTTGCTCTGAAGATGTGGAGACATTATCTGTTGGGAGTTCGATTCGAGTTGTTTACGGATCATAAGTCGTTGAAGTATCTTTTCTCCCAGAAGGATTTGAATCTTCGGCAGCAACGTTGGTTAGAGTTTTTGGCATCGTATGATTTTGGTATAGCTTATACTCCGGGAAAAGGTAACGCAGTGGCAGATGCGTTAAGTCGAAGACATGCAGGATTGGGAGCCATGTTTTCAGAATGGAAGAGTCTCGAGTATTTAGCTGGATTTGACTTCAGGCCTAGATGCGAATTGGAACCTGAGATGTTGGCAAACTTATCAATAAGACCCACTCTTGTGGAAAGGATTGGCGAGAGTCAAAAGCAAGATGATAAGCTTGTCAAGATTATCCGTGAATTGGAATCTGGATTGGAGCCAGAAAAGGATAAAGGATTCGAGGTCGATAGAGAAGGTTGGCTTCGAAAGCAAGGACAACTAGTTGTTCCCGATATAGATGAATTGAGGAGTGTGGTTCTGAAGGAAGGTCATCACTCGAAGTTGACAATTCATCCAGGTGGAAATAAGATGTATCGGGATATGAAGAGAACCTACTACTGGGAAGGCATGAAGAAGGATGTTGGAGATTTCATTTCCAAGTGTATGAATTGCCAGTTGGTAAAAGCCGAACAGAAGAAGCCTAGTGGATTGCTTCAGCCATTAGAAGTTCCTACATGGAAGTGGGAACGAGTGTCGATGGATTTCATCGATGGATTGCCTAGAACCAGAACGGGAAATGAAGGGATTTGGGTCATTGTTGATCGTCTGACTAAGAGTGCACGATTCATTCCTGTTCGATCGACTAGGACTGCATCAAAGTTGGCTGAGTTGTATGTTAAGTGGATAGTTCGTTTCCATGGTATTCCGAAGAGTATAGTGAGCGATCGAGACCCATTGTTCACTAGTGGATTTTGGAAGAGCTTCCAGGAAGTTTTGGGAACCGAGTTGTGTTTGAGTACAGCTTATCATCCCCAAACAGATGGTCAGACCGAGAGAGTCAACCGAGTTTTGGAAGATCTTCTCAGAGCATGTGTTTTGGACTTCGGAGGATCATGGGAAGATCACCTTCATTTGGTGGAGTTTGCGTACAACAACAGTTACCAGTCAAGCATTGGTATGGCACCGTATGAGGCGTTGTATGGAAGACCGTGTAACTCTCCGACATGTTGGTTGGAAACTGGAGAAAAGCTGATACTTGGGCCAGAGATGATTCGACAGACTTCGGATTGCATAGAGATCATTCGGCAACGAATGAAGGCAGCCCAAGACCGTCAGAAGAGTTATGCTGATAAGCATCGAAAGGATTTGGAATTCGACGTGGGAGATATGGTTTTTGTGAAGATTTCTCCACTGAAGAATGTTATCCGATTCGGGAAGAAAGGAAAATTGACTCCGAGATTTGTTGGACCATTCCCGATTATCGAGCGAATAGGAAAGCTCGCTTACAGATTGGAGTTACCAGAGAAGATGTCGAGTGTGCACAATGTTTTTCATATATCATATCTACGGAAGTATGTGCACGACTCGAATACAGTGGTTTCTGCTGATAGCTGTGAAGACTTAGAAGTTGATCCAGTCGATAGAAGACCTCGTAAGCCACTTCGTGTTGTGGAAACCGACACGAAACAGCTTAGGAGGAAGGTAGTTAAGTTGCTCAAGATACAATGGAGTGATGATGATAACGACTGTACGTGGGAGGTGGAAGAGAGGATGAAAGCAGCTCATCCTGAACTCTTCAAGGTATGGCCCTAAGGTGTCGTGTCATCTCACGATATTGTAACTTGTTCTAATTTTAGAATTCTGTACGCTAAGTTAGAATTGGATGCATGGTTTGTTGATTGCTATGGATGGTAGGCGTACAGAATAGTTTTGATTGCTTGGAATTTCGGGGGCGAAATTCCTAAGGGGGAGAGAATGTAACGACCCGTATTTTTACGGATCGACAAGTTCGTCAAAATCTGGAATTTTTGCATTTTTTAAGTCATTTCAGATTTTTGTGGAAATTTGTCTAAGTCCTAGGTCGTGGACGACCTAGGAGCTAAGTCGTGACCGAGTTAAGGACTTCGGCGAGTTAGTGTTAGGTCGTGGGTTAGTTGGAGCGACCTATAGAATTGTGCAACCTAGGATATAGTTAAGTAATTAGGTCGGCAGGGCGAGTTAACGACCTAAAGACTGACCGACTTAAGGAAGACTAGTTGTTGGCTTTGGTTAGGTCGTAGGCGACCTAAGGGGTTAGGTCGTGACCGACTTAAGAGGTTCAGGCGACCTAAGAAAATGTGAGAGCGACCTAAGTGTTAGGTCGGCAGTTCGAGTTAGCGACCTAGTAGAGTTAACGACTTAGGGAATAAGCGGTTTGCGACCTATAAGAGTTAGCGACCTATGGGATTGACCGACCTAAGTGTTAGCGTAGTTAGGTCGTTAGATCTGTGTTGAGTTAGGTCGTAGACGACCTAAGATGGTTAGGTCGCGTGTGTGTTAGGTCGCGAGTTTGCTGAGTCGTAGGTCGCGTGAGTTGTTAGGTCGCTAGAATAGTTTAAGTGTTAGGTCGCGTGGATCTAACCTGTTAAGTCGTAGGTCGCTGGGTTTCGTCTAAGTGTTAGGTCGTAACCTGTTAAGTCGTAGGTCGCTGGGTTTCGTCTAAGTGTTAGGTCGTAATCTGTTAAGTCGTGGGGTTTTTAGGTCGTAGGTCGGCATGTGTTAGGTCGGCAACGACTTAAGGAGATAGCCGAGTTACGACTCAGGCAGTTTTCAGCTATAAATAGGAGGGGTTGTTCTCACTTTTTGGGATCCGGATTTTGAAGCGACGAAGTGCTGCCATTTTGAGAGCTCGACTTCTACACTTCTTCACTTCTTTTCTCCACTCTAATCAAGTGCTTCCATCCATCCAAATCGAAGATCAAGATTGAAGATTCAAGAGCTTAGATTGAAGATCTTCATCTTTTAAAGAGAGATTTCTTCATTTGAAGCGGATTTGTGATAGATCAAGCTTGATCCTTCGCTGTCCAGATCTGAAGTGTGTTGATTTGAGGTTGTTTAGGTGATTTGGTGAGTGGTGATTATCTCTCACACGGATCCAAAGGAGTATATCGGATTGTTGGCTTGATTTGGTGTTAAAATAGTGATTTCCATACATTTTCTTCATCCTATGTATAGATCCATGTAGATCCATTGTTCAAGATGATGTTGCATCCATTTTATCATATGTTAACCTATGCAAGTTCATTCATCAAGTTTGTAGAGATATAATCCATGTTTTCATGCTTATTGGACTTTCAACTCTTTAATTACGAAAATGCCATTATTGTTATAATTGTCTACTTAGATCATTTTTGAATGCTTGATTGTTTGGATTGATGTTTGATTTGATTGATTGTTATGAACTAGATGATTGAGGATTAGATTTAGATCGAAGATGATTCAAAAGCTAAGGGAAAGGCTCTTGAATTGGGAAAGCTGCTCGTGGCATGTGTAGCGGGATGATGAAGCTCTTATGCATAGATTTGATGATGTGATGATGAGATGAGGCTTTGCAAGGATGTAATGAAGCAAGGCAATCATGTGATGAAGACTTGGTCTAATCCAGACGGGATCATTCCAAGCATGTTGATAACTCGGTGATATGATTCGAGTTGAAGATAATGAATGGATATGAGAATAGTCGTCGAGGAGGATGACTAGGAGGCTTGGATAGCATCGTTGTTGAAGGTTCTAGCATGCTCTAAGCAAGGGTACGTTTGGGCAGATTCGATAGTCCCAACGGCCAACTGTTGATGGTCGAGTACTCTGGGCAGATTCGATAGTCCTAGGCACGGGCTGCGACGACGTGCGGGAGTTATGTCTAGAACCGGGGTTTCCATTAGCCCTTGACGGACGGCTGAAAGAATGTGCCGGTCATTCAATTAACGGTGATATCGAGGCAATGATAACAGTGATAGCCAGAGTCATGGATGTTTGGTTGTATCGTCATTCGGACTCAAGAGCGGTATTTTCTGGGTGCTTATCTGATTTAGGCCTTGGTACTTGGAAAACATCGCCCTTGACTCGAGTGATAGTAGCTTTACTTTAAATTGTATGCTCTGCTATGTTTGCTTCTGTTTAGTGTGTGTCTGGGGGCTATCACTGTAGAATGAGGTTGGAGTGGGAGGGTTGTATTCCTATTCCTTTTCCTTTATGCTCTTTTGGTATGTTGTTAGTTAATTTACTGCTCACTAAGACTGTTGTCTGACTCAAGGCTTTATGTTTTTAATTCTTATTGCCTTGGGCTGTTCGTCCATTTTGGGACGGGCAGACTAGGTAGCAGGTGACAGGTGCTGTTCTCTTTTCACGATGCTGATATCGAAGACGAGCTGGAGGATTGCCTGTTATTTTCTTATATGTACTGGATATTCCGCTGTTTTGTATTCTCTGAGAGTTATGTAGTGAGGCTGGATGTATTGACTATGTGGATGCTTGTATTCAACTATTATGGAGTTTTATATGATGTCATTTTGTTCTGTAAAGCTTCACTATACATATGTTCTATTGTATTTTGTCCATGCGCTGTGAGTAATACGATAGATTCTTTCATTTTAAATCTTACCTTGACAATCGTCCATGGTCGCCTAGCACACTTTACAGCGCACTTTCTCTAGATTCGGTGCAGGGGTCATGGGCGGTCGTCACATGGATTTATGACGGGTGGTTTTGATCAGTGAAGATATCAAGCGATGCTTCGACTTGATGAATTTGAAACTTTGGCGCAATAACTCTACGACTTACGATGGGTGATTCATAAGGACATGTTCAATGATGAGAACTAGTAGGTGGAATGATGATGTGTTCCGCTATGGAAATGAATGAATGGAATGTTCATATTTTCTACTGTGTAGACTTATGCAAAATAATCGTCAATACCCAGAGGTTTCGAGTGTGCTCGTAAAGCGGGGGAAAGTAAGGATGTTCACTTGGATTTTTGTTGTTAATCTCAGATCTTTTGATGTGATTAGTCTTACTTGCGGGTTGCATAATTATGCATCTTAAGGCTAATTTAACACCAGAGGAGGGAGGAGTGAATAGTATTTTCTGACTTATGTAAATCTTTTTTATTTTCTTTTAGGATCAATATTAAATTACAGATTATCAATACAGAATTATTCTAACAATCAATCATAGATGCAATAACAAATGAAAAACAAAAGCAGTAAAGTAAAGAGTTAGAGAGATGACACTAGGGATTTTATACTGGTTCAGATTTCTCCCACATCCAGTCCCGTACAATTTCTTGTATAGATTTCTTTTCAAATGCCAATCTTTAACCGAGCAAAAGGCAAACCCAAATACAATATCAATTTCGAGGCTGCGAGACATACCCTCCTGAATTTTCAAGCTCGGGGTAGACTCGCTTGATTTGACCGGGCTATAAGCACATCCACTAGATTTTCGAACTACTAAGCTTGCCCACTTGATTTGAATGGGCTACAAGCACACCTAAGCAAATACAAATAGAGTTGATAATTTTTCCAAAGACAAAATTTTGTACTGTGAATACAATAGATCCTACAACCTCTTGGATAGCACTTTGATCTTTGAATTGAGAGGGAGATGCTTCCAAAACAGTAAGAAAGTAGTATCAACTAATAGAAAGAAGTATGAATTGATTTCTATATGATTTTGAAGAGATTTGAATATATTTTTCAATGGAATTTTCAAGAGAGTAAGAGGAGGGAAGAAAATAAGTAATTAGTTATCAAAAAGTTCATCTATACACCTCTTTATATAGCAAATGAACAGATGTGTTCGTTTGTGAAGAGTTGCGAAGAATAAACACTTTCTTTTAAATTTGAAAAACCAATTGGCGACATATCCAAGGCATGTATGTCGACATATGCTTGTGTATTTTGAAAATTTATTTCATTTAAAGGTTTTCATGATCCTATACTTTTTAAAATAATTTGATACTTTGTAAAATAGTTTGAATGTAATTTTGTAAACATTTTAAACTATGAAAAACTTTTATAAAGTATTTTGAAATATATTTTGGTTAAAAATATAAAAGATTAGAAAATTGGAGATAGAGATCAAAGATTGCTATCAAGGACTTTAACAATATATGTTATGACTCTATACACTAAATTATAATCTTGAGATCTTCATATCTTGGTCTTTGAACTCATGAGTTTTCATATCTATCTCTTGAATCTATATACTATGCAGTCTTCGATTCAATACCTATGTAATACTCTACACGATATACTATATAACTTGATAAAACATTAGTATCTATATTTTATATGTTTGTATATGGTTATATATGGTTGTTGTCATCAAAATCAATAATTGAGGTATTAACAATATCCCTTTTTCCGATGATGACAACCATTAAATATTCTTATATGTAAAATATGATATAACTCCCTCTAAGTTAGATAACTCCACCTGAGTGTATACAAGTGTATATTTTATATTTTCTCCCCTTTTGTCATCAACAAAATTGTATGAAAAGTAAAAACTCCCCCCTAATGATATACTTTTATAGAATATGAGATGCAATATGATATATGATGATTATATTATGATATAAATGATGATAATTGAAATTAGATATATGATATAATGATAAATAAGATAACACAAACTATAATTATTAATTCAAATCCATTTATGTAAATCATACTATTGACCCAAACATACAACCAAACCAAAAACAACCAAATCCAAATATCAATCCAAGCAAATTCAAGCCTAAGAGTATTAATTTATACATATTAATAATATGTTATATACATATTTACAATTTAAAACAAACCTAATAACAAGACATTCCTTGAAACTTCAACTCAACCGTTAGATTCAATGATTGGATTTTCTTTGATGGCCTCCCAATCTTCATTATCCTTGTTGTTAGAGCATTCTGGATTATTGGTTTAATAATCTTTGATTAAGCAAGAAATCAACCATCAAAGGGCATTGAAATGCTTTTCTTGCTCTTTGATCATTTGCATTTGACTTAATTCTAAATGTCTTTGATTTCTTAGGATAATGGTAAGAATATCCTTGAGAGATTGAAGTGTTTCTTCAAGGTTTTCACAGAATTTTTGATGCAGAGAGGACATTTTTATTAAAAAATGTTTGAGGATGAAAGGGAATTGAGAATGAAAAGATGAGTGAACTTTTATGGAAGAAATAAGCTTATATAGGAGTGAAAAGTCATTTAGAAAGTTTGAATAGATGGTAGTTATATTATTTTTAAAGTTCGAATTTTTGCCAAATTGCTAGGATATGTCGACATATACCATATATGAATGTCCACATATATGTCTGAATTTGCATTATTTAAGTTTTTGACTTAGTTTTTGTTTTTACTTTACATATTTATATTTTTCTAGTTTCCAAAGACTAATAGATCAATATAAAACAGTAAGAAACAAATTTCATTACTTAGGATATAGAAATACATAGATTTCAAAGAAAAAAATAAATACATGAAAATAACATGAAATTAGTCTAGAACACAGATTACTAAGGAACATAAAACTAGATATACAAGTTTAAAAGGATGATGATGATGAAGAGCCATCAATCTTCCTAATGATCTTCCCATATTATTTGTTCACTTTGTTAGAGAGAGAAGTGAACCTTTTATTATATGAACATTTAAGCTTCTTTTGATTTTTGAGAAGCTTCTCTTGGTTCATCAGAATCTCTTTGTTGGAAGAGTGAGATGGTTTGTCGAAGCTTTCTAAGGAAGAATCCATTTCCTCCTTCTCTTCTTCTTGATTTCCTTCTTCTTCTACATCCATTTTGTCGCCTTCTTGTTGTTGTTGAATTTCCCGCTCCTCTTCCCATACCAATCTTTCATCTTTTCAATAAGAGTTTCATATGGTTCGAAATAGGGAGGAATATGCATAAGAAAAATGTTAGCTTTGTTGTGAACTTTTCGAGGTAGAGTTGGTTCTCCTTGTAAATCAACACCGACATATATGAAAATTCTAGTAAGATACACACCATGGTAGTGTGTGTTCTCATGTCTAGAAATATTCTTTTGAACAAAGTCATCTAAGATGACTTGTGCCTAATTGATGTCGTAGTTTTTGTAGATGGCAAAATGTGCTTTAAATTTTTTTTGAGTAGGGTTATTATAATTGTCCATCCTCGAAGTGATATTTTGTTGCAAACTGAGACTCATAAGTCTTAATTTTTGTCTAAGATATTTATGTTTTAAATCAAATTCTTCGTCACTTTCAAAAATATCTTGAAAAGCTTTACGATTTTGTTTATCAATTTTAAAAGTGGAGAGGTCAAATCCGCTAGATTTGCAACTAGGCATGTGACCCAAAATTTCATAATCCAAAACAATTATAGTGCCATTCATACCACTCCAAATTTGTCCCACTTCTCCTTGAAAAATTTTCCCATTCAGATTTGCATAAAGCATTTTAACTACATTCGGATAGCACATAAAATCGTTTTGAGAAGAGTACACTAAACCAAGAATTTCATTTTGAAAGAAAAGATCTTGAAGACCATAAGTAGAGAAATCATCAAGCTTTGCAAATCTTTTGGGAAAAACTTTTCCGGAAGTAGCATATTCCATATAAGTATCAATGGTTTCTTTGTCATTAAAAAGAAAACCTTTGGTTCTCTTTGAGAGTCTTATGTTTATTGATGGTCGGCTTGAGGAGACCATTTTTGATTTTTTGAAGAGATAAGAGAATGAAGAGATATTTTGAATTTTGAAATAAAGTGAGTAAATGAATGGATAGAGATGGGTTAAATTAATAGAGAGTGAAAGACATGTTCTCTAGTCAAAAAGATGCCTTTTCAGAACATGGGAATAAATACAAAAGAGAGGGAAATTTCAAATTTTCAATTTGAAATGAAATTTCAAAATTCTGGTATGTATGTCGACATATGTGGTATGGGTATGTCGACATATGGACTGTAAAATCTGAAATTATAACCAATGTAAAATATACCTATATATACACTTATATTCATGCAATATTATTATTAATCTATAAGTTATTCCTAGAACAAGAAAAAAATATGTAAAAAGTACCACCTTTTGCTGTTTCCTTTGATCCGTTCTAATTAATCTACTATTGCTGTGAAATTCATGTTTGCATCCTAAGTATTCGGTTCGTTGTCACTTGAAGTAGTATCCAAGTCATCCAATGTTGCTGTGTAAGCCCTCTTTCTTTTTCTAGATGAATCAGTAACCAGCGAGATCCTTGATTTATTCTGATGCGGATAGTCTCTTTGTAGATGACCAGGGTCATTGGAGTTGAAACATCTAATCACGGTTCCAGTCCTAGGAGTCTTGTTTTCGGGTCTCCGAAGGTTGTTCATCTTTCTATACATCAGGAACTTTTTGAAATTTATGGTCATGAAAGCAATCTCCTCATCATTTTCATCGTCTGAATCTTGATCATCAGTTATTGCGTTGAAGCGATGGATTTCTTTTTTGTTGGCTTGCTTTCTCTTCTGCCCGTAATTGTGCTTCATAGGATATTAAATTGCCTATTAACTCTTGAATTTTTAGAGTACTAATATCATTAGTCTCTTCTATTGTTATTGTCTTCTGATCCATTCTTAAGAGAGTGAATTGAGGATTTTTCTAACTTGATCCCCTTTAGAAAAGGTTTTATCTAATACTACTAAAGAATCATTATACCTTAAAATCTATAATACATGTCAGAAATAGACTCATTTGGATTCATTTTAAACAACTGAAATTGATTAGTTAACATGGAAAATTTTGTTTGTTTAACTTTACTATTGCATTTATGTATAACTTGCAGCGTTCTCCAAATTTCATATGCAGACTTACAAATAGAGACTCTATTAAATTCATTTTTATTTAATAAGCAAAACAAAATATTCATTTCTTAGAATTATTCTGTGCAAGTGCCTTTTAGTCTGCAGCCCATTGTGCAAAGTTAGTCCGGGGTCTGTGCTCTCATTGTGTAATACTCCAAATATCTAAACCATTAGATTACAAATAAATCTTCATCCTACATGACCAATAAGTGTAATTACTGCCATTAAAAAGTGGAGACCTAGCAGTAGATTGTCCTTCGACAAAAGTGTTAACAATTATACTAACAGTGTTGCTAACCATTTAAACTTTTCAAAAATCAAGCTACGAGTCTTTTGAAAACCTAGTGCTTTGATACTAAATGTGGGTTGCAGAATTATGGATCTTATGGCTAATTTAACACTAGAGAGGGGTGGATAGTATTTTCTAACTTGTGTAAATTTTTTTAATTTTTTTTAGGATCAATATTAGATCACAGATTATCAACACATAATTATACTAACAATCAGCCTGCAATTATGGATAAAAATAAAAGTAATAGAGTAAAGCAAAGAGTTAGAGAGATGACACCAGGAATTTTATAATGATTTGAATTTCTCCTGCAGCTAATCCTATACAATTACTTGTACAGATTTCTTTTCAAATGCCAATGTTTAACTAGGCAAAAGGCAAACCCAAATACAATCTTGATTTCGAGGCTATGAGACATACCTTTCTAAATTTTCAAGCTTAGGGTAGACACACTTGATTTGACCGGGCTACAAGCACACCCACTAGATTTTTGGACTACTAAGCATACCCACTTGATTTTAACATGCTACAAGCACACCTAAGCAAATTCAAATAGAGTTGATAATTTTTCCAAAGACAAATTCTTGTACTTTGGATACAATGGATCCTATTGCCTCTTGGATAGCACTTTGATCTTTGAATTGAGATAGAGATGTTTTCAAAATGGTAAGAAAGCAGTACTGATTCAATATGAAGAAGTATAGATTGATTCTATATGATTTTGAAGAGATTTGAATATATTTTTCAAAGGAATTTTCAAGAGAGTAAAAGGAGGGAAGACAATAAGCAATTAGTTATCAAAAAATTTGTTTGCACTCCCCTTTATGTAGAAAATGAACAGATGTGTCGTTTATGAAGAGTTACAACGAATAGACACTTCCTTTCAAAATTTGAAAATGTATCATACCGGATTTTCGACCCTCGAAAATCGACACTAATACGTCCACTATATCTCATGCCGAGAAATCGAATGCCGGAAAACCCGATTGTTAGGGGGAAAGAAAACGAAGAGGTAGAAGAAAAAGAAATAACAACACAGAATCTCACAAACGCAGCGGAACAATATATAATAGATAATAACATGTCTTTATACAAAAAGAACTATAACTGTTATTTATACATAACATCATCAGAGTACAACAAATCAACAAATGAATACTGGACAGTTAAAATAACTTGCCCTCACCAGTGCTGACTATACAACCTAACACACACAGCGGAATATAATCAAGTACATGAAATACGTGTCTGCCATCTAGCTCGTCTCTTGAGCTCGATAGCATCCTAACCTGAATCTGTAATACTCGGTCTGACCTGAGCATTATCATAAAATAACACCCGAGTCAGTCTGGAAAACCAGCGTGAGAAAACACACTCAATTTGAATTATTACTATTTTCAAAATCCTTTGAAAAGCAAAGGTATCTCGTAAGACCACGTCACACATAAACACGACGGATTTTTCCCTTACGATAATCAAAACATTTGATATCAAAATCATCTGATATTATTATAGTGTCTATAGAAAATAAAATAGAAAATAGCTGAAATGCTTGCATCTCATGTTTTAGCATAGTTGGGCACAATCAAAACCATATGGCGCTTATTGGAGAATGAATTCCATACAATGACTAGGCACTGGGGTACCACCTATCACAGTACACGTCTAGAAACATGTACCGAGGACCTCGCCGGGATCCCCTACAACACAAGACCGGCCCTACCCTTAACCTGGATAGAATCGAATATGTTATCACCCCGGGTGTACCCACCTTTATCGAGAGCTCTTTTTCCATGCACCATCGTATCCATAATTTATAATATATCTGAGGGTATCTAGAAAGGTCATAACATACCCTAATTGGATGTGACTCACTTAGCCTTGCTGCATCTCCCCTGATTTTCAGTCATTCCGGTTGATGAGGCTTGAGGCTACGATTACCTTTCAAGAACAATTTCACTTAGAATGCTCATCGTCCTCCAATGACGATGTTCTGATAGCATTCGTCCAAACAAGTTGTCTTGGGTCTGGAAAAACCGAATCACCGTCTTCACCATCATCACGATATCCATTCGTAACGCTCAAATCGAATCAAAGTGATTTTTGGATAATTAAATCCGATCTTTGTCTCTTCGAAACGATCAACGAAATTGGCCAATACTTGATAGTTGGTTATTTAACTATCAATATAACATTCATAAGCAGTTACTAGGCCCATATTATAATTTTCCAAAATTTATTTTCAAAATTATCTTTATAAGATATATATTCAAATCTCTTCCGAATTTCCAATTTTTGAGACAACTCAAATACTTATATCCATATCAGGATATTTCAAACCATCTCTTATTTCAACACTTAGGAAAATATTTAAAAATATATTTTTCTGAACCCCTTACTTCCCAACACTTAGGAAAGTTCCATTTTTTTCTCTTTTCTCAAAACCCTTCACAATTTATATTGTAAATTCCTTAACTCGTTTATAACGAATTCTACAAGTTCCGGGGTTCCTTAATTAAATTTCTTTATTCAAAAGTATATACTTATCTCACCGAAATATGTATATTCACAAACCATTCCCTTCAAAAATATTTGAAAACTTTTTAAAATAAATATGGAAAGCACCATGCGGTATCAACCATGGATTCGTAGCTCAATGATTACGTGTTTATCCCAGAGAAATCCACACTTAACTGCAAGCAATCTCTGCCTCCGATTTTCGCCATGAAAGTATACCATTACTTTTCGAAAACTTATTTAATAATTAAATATACTTTTAAACAATTAAAATAATTACATAATTTTGAAACAATAATTAATTCTGATTTATTAATAAAATTCTAATCGATTCACAAGACTTGTTTATAAAACTTATAATTCATTTTGACAATTTAAAAATGTTTAATAACTAATTTTCTAGAATATTTTTATGCTAAAACATTTTTAAATTACCTAGTTTAATAATTTAAAATCCGCTTTTTAAAACAAACTCAACTTCTCGATAAAAATATAATTTTCAATTCCAATATAACCAATCTAATATTTATAAATCTCTCTCGATTTATCACCAATCAATTTTGTGACGAACCGCAAATCCGTACCCTTTGAATCGACAATAATCCACACATGTCCGACCCAAAAAGCACAGCTTGACGGAAAGTCATGAGAAAGAAAAGAAGAGAGAAGAAGAGAAGAGAAGAAAGAGAGAAGAGAAAACAAAACAGAACAATACAAAATCTCACATCGCAGCGGAAAACATATAATATCATATAAATGATCTTTACAAAATAGAAAGTGTATATACATACATCAATCAGAGTTCAACAATCAATCACTAATCATCAGCCTGGACAGTTATAATAACCTGTCCTTACAATTGCCGATAATATACAACAACTAAGCAGCGGATAATAAACAGATACGTGTATACGAAAATGAAGATCTCCAGCTCTCCTGTTGAAGCTCCAAAAGCACCAAATCTTAACCTGTAAATATACTCAGTCTGACCCGAGCATTGAAAGGGAAGAACGTCCGGATCAGTCTTGTAAACTAGCGTGAGAAAACACACTCAACTGAATTTATTAGATTACCAAACTTTTCCTTTATCAAAACAAAAGTATCTCGTAAGACATGCCTACACATAAACACAGACATGTTTTTACATTACGATAACTAAAACATTTCATATCAAATCATCTTATATTATACCAGTGTCTAGTATACAAATAATATTCAAAATAGCCGAAATTGTTACCATTATTAAATTCCAGCATACTAAGCTCTACAAACAAAATGGCAGGTACGTAGTGGAGTTTGGATTTCCATGCAAATGACCAGGTGAAGGGACTACCTTCCAGCAGTACATCTCTAGGGGAATGTACCGAGGACCATCACAAAGGATCCTCTACCAACACAATACTGGCCTACCTCTATAACTAGATAGTACCGAATATATCATCCCCTGGTTGTTACCGACCTTTTCCGAGGGCCCTCATAGCATACAAAACAAAATAATCAGATACACGACATCATAGCGTGTACAGATATATCTAGAAGAGGATGATCATATCCTACTTGGGAGCGACCCACTTAGCCCTGCTGCATCTAACCCTGTTTCAGTCATTTCCGATTGATGAGGCCTGAGGTAACGATTACCTTTCACATATCACAAATCACATCACTTAGAATGCCACACGGCCATTTCCGTTGACTACTAATTGCTGTTAGGAACTGGAGATAGTGGTTTTGATGACAACAACCTTTTTAACTTATTTTATTATAACTTATATACTAACACTATTGTCTAGATATATATGAATGTTATTATGCAGGATATATATATATATATATAAGGCATGTACTGATTATTGAAGACTGTACAATATAAAGATCAAGAATGAAGAAATCAAGTTCGAAGACTCATGAGTATCAAGATCAAGATTTCAAGTTAAGTGTCTAGTTTTGTTAAAACTCCATAATAGCATGGAAATCTTCATTCCAAATTTCATTTGGGATGGAACCCATTTCTACCTTCTTAGTGGCTTACAAACCCACGACAAGTAGCTTACAAACCTACGACAAGTGGCTTACAAACCGACGAACATCCTAGTTTTGTACAAGTTCTCGAGTCCTAATGTGATGAGATATTTTGCAGGAAGAAGCTTGCAAAACTACTTCAAAAAGGTTTTTCAAAATGATTTTCAAAACTGCTTTTCAAAATGTTTTAGCCTTAAAAATTATCTTTTCAAATGATTATCAAAAAAGATGTTTTAGCCTTAAAATATTCTTTGTTTTTTTTAAATAAACTCTTGTTTTAAACTTCACATTGTTTTTAACTAAGGGATGTCGACATCATAGAATACCCCATGTCGACATGGTGGCCGTTAATTTCAAAAGTTTCAATTTTCAAAAGAAGTGTCTATTCGTTTAAATCTCTTCACGAATGGTTATGACCATTACTGGTCTATAAATAGCCTTCACAAACGAATTTTTTAACTAACTATTTTTCTTATTTTCTTCACTCCTTCTTCTCCACAAATCCATATTCTAAAATTTTCATATTTTTAAGATCATGCCGAAATTCTACCGAATTCTCAAGTGAATCAAATTAGAATCTCATTCTTGTTTGATTCTCTGCCCTCTCTCGAAGATCAAAGTGCTATTCAGAGTTATAGGATCAATTTGTAATTAAACGTTTATTGAGTCTCTCTATAAGGTGAGGTTGTGCCTGGAAATCAATTGGGTAATCTTATGGCCCGTAAATCAAGAGAGTTTGCCCCGGACTCGAGAGACATGAGGGTACCTCAAGGCCTTTAGAAATTGAGGATTGTAATCTCGACATCGACTTAATAAAAATCTGTATGAGGTGTTTTGCCTTGGTACAGGACTGGACGTAGGGTAACTCCGAACCAGTATAAAATCCGGTGTGTTATTTCCTTTTACTGTTTTTTATTTACTTACTTTATCTATGTTTGATTCTGTGATTAAGTTCTGCATTTGTTTATAACATAATTTTTAAATTAGTCCATGTAAGTCTTAGAATCCATTAAACACTATTCACCTCCCTCTAGTGTTAAATTAGCCTTAAGATCCTTAATCCGCACTCCCTTTCAATTGGTATCGTAGCGTAGGTTTTCATAGTTTTCATAATCTGAAACTTGAAAAGTTAAAAATGGCACTTTTAGGAAATTTTGTTAATACTAATTTGAATTTATGCATTTCATCAAAGTATCATAAGTCTTCATATAGTTCTTATGAAAAATCAAGTTATCTACCGAATTGGTTTGTTATGCAGGAACAAACATGTTACATGGCTTTTGAAGAATCAACAACCAATGGACAAACTGTGCAAATTGAGAAAGATAAATGGATACTTGATAGTGGCCGTTCAAGGCATATGACTGGAAATCCCGAGATACTCAATGACATTATATATCAAGATGGTGGATTGGTCAACTTTGGAGATAACTCAAAAGGATATGTGATTGGCATCGGCAATGTCGGTAATTCTAAAACTCCTCTTATTTCTGATGTTTTGCTAGTTTGGAATTTAAAACATAATTTGCTTAGTATAAGTCAACTATGTAATAAAGGATTTAAAATTAAATTTGGAAAAGATAAGTGTCACATCGAAGATAATAAGTCAAATATTATCTTTGAAGGAATTAGGAAGAAAAACATTTACATCCTTGGTATGAAAGTTTCAAATGATAACTTATGCCTTTTGTCTAATACAAGTGACCCTTGGATTTGGCATAAAAGATTTGGTCATTTAAATTTCAAATTGTTATCTAGGTTATCAAAACTTGACTTAGTTATAGGTCTTCCCAAGTTAAACTTTAAAGTAGATAGTATATGTGATGCTTGCCAATTAGGAAAACTTACGAAAAATTCATTTAAATTAAAAGATATGATTTCTACTTCTAAACCTCTAGAATTACTTCATTTAGATTTATTTGGTCCATCTCAAGTTCAATCAATTAATCAAAATAAATATGTTTTTGTAATTGTAGATGATTATTCTAGATATACTTGGATAATTTTTCTTAAAAACTTAAAAGTGATGCTTTTGAATTATTTAAGAATTTTGCTAAAATAATTCAAAATCAAATTTCTTTAAAAATAAAAACTATTCGTAGTAATCATGGTGGAGAATTTGAAAATGAAAATTTTGAGAATTTCTGTAATCAAAAAGGAATTACTCATAATTTCTCTTTTCCAAAAACTCCACAACAAAACGGAATGGTAGAACGTAAGAATAGAACAATTCAAGATTGTGCTAGAATAATGCTTTCTGATAGTAACTTACCTAAATTTTTTTGGGCTAAAGCAGTCGCTACAGCTTGTTATATATTAAATAGGATTTTAATTAGACCATTAACTAATAAAACACCATATGAATTACTTTACAATAAGAAACCCATAGTAGCTTATTTTAATGCTTTTGGTAGTAAGTGTTTTATTCTTAATACAAAAGATAATTTAGATAAATTTGAACCTAAATCCGACAAAGGTATCTTTATCGGATATTCTAATAGAAGTAAAGCATTTAGAGTTTATAATTTAAGAACTAACACTATTGAAGAAACAATGCATGTATCTTTTGATGAAAATTTTAAAGATACTGTACAAATAGAAGATGAAGAAGATTGTGTAACTTTAAATAATGAACCTAATGAAACTAATTGTGAAATCATTCAACCTAATAAAAGAATCAGGTTATTAAAAGATCATCCTATAGAAAATATAATAGGAAATATTGAATCTATAGTTAAAACAAGAAATCAACTAAATAGTATGAGTAATGTAGCTTTTATATCACATATTGAACCTAAAAATCCAATGGAAGCATCATCTGATGATTCATGGATTCTTGCTATGCAAGAAGAATTGAATCAGTTCACTAGAAATGATGTTTGGGAACTTGTTCCTAGACCTGAGAATAAAAGTATAATCGGAACAAAATGAGTTTATAAAAATAAAATGAATGAACTTGGTGAGGTCGTGAGAAATAAAGCTTGTTTAGTCGCGCAAAGTTATTGTCAAGAAGAAGGAATTGATTATGACAAAACCTTTGCACCCGTAACAAGACTAGAAGCTATCAGGATTCTACTTGCTTTCGCAAACTACAATAATTTCAAGTATATCAAATGGATGTTAAAAGTGCTTTTCTAAATGGTTTTGTAAAAGAAGATGTTTATGTTGAACAACCTCCACTTTTTAAAGATAATAAATTTCCAAATCATGTATATAAATTAAAGAAAGCTTTATATGGTCTGAAACAAGCTTCTAGAGCCTGATATGAAAGACTAAGATCTTATTTACTACAATCTGGTTTTGAAATTGGTAAAATAGATACAACTCTTTTTATTAAAAGAAACAAAAATGATATTCAATTAGTACAAATATATGTAGATGATATAATATTTGGATCAACTAATAACATAATGAATAAAGAATTCTCAGATATAATGACTAAAGAATTAGAAATGAGTCATATGGGAGAACTAAGTTTCTTCTTAGGACTTCAAATCAAACAATTAGATAAAGGAATTTTCATTAGTCAAGAAAAATATGCTAAAGATTTAATTAATAAATTTGGATTGACCACTTCTAGTGGGAAACCAACTCCAATGACAACTAATGTAGCTTTAAGTAAAGAAGATAAATCAAAAGATGTTGATCAAAAATTATATAGGGGAATGATTGGTTCGCTGCTTTATATAACAGCAAGTCATCCTGACATCATGCATAGTGTCTATCTTTGTGCAAGGTACCAATCTCAACCTAAAGAAACTCACTTAAAAGTTGTTAAAAGAATTTTAAGATATGTAAAACATACTTTAGATTATGGTTTATTTTACCCTAAAAATGATGTATTTGATTTAATTTCATATTGTGATGCTGATTACGCTAGTTGTAAATCAGACCGAAAAAGTACAAGTGGAACTTGTCACTTTCTAGGACATTCTCTGGTTTCCTGGTTTAGTAAGAAGCAAACCAGTGTGTCCTTGTCAATAACTGAAGCAGAATATATATCTGGTGCTTTGGCTTGTTCTCAAGTTATATATATGCAACAAACTTTAAAAGATTTTGGATTAACTATAACTAAATCACCAATTTATTGTGATAATACTAGTGCAATAAACCTATCTAAAAATCCAATCATGCTAGAACAAAACATATTGATATTAGACATCATTTTCTTAGAGATAATATAAGTAAAGAAGTCATAACTCTTGAATATATTAATACTGAAAAACAAATTGCTAATATATTAGCCAAACCATTAAATGAACAAAACTTTACTAAATTTAGAAGAGAAGTAGGTATATGTTCATTAACTGAAATATAAATTATAAATAATACAAGTATAGTTAATGATTAATATAAATAAAAATTTCTCAAAAATTGAACTGGGCATGTCGTCATGACCCATCCCCCTATGTCGACATACAGGCCCAGATTTTCAAATTTAAATTTCCCTCTAAAATTTGTTATTTGGTTATATATTTATATATTTCGACTTTTACTCCTTTTCTCTATTCTATTCTCTGTAATAAACTTCTAAAACAGAAAATTAATGGCTTCCTCTACTAATAATGAACCTTATTCACCCACTTCTCCTCATTTTGGTCCTTTTTCAACGTTCCACTCACGTACGAGTCATCAAACTACAAGAGAAGATGAAATATTTGCTTCAAATGATGATGGAAATTCAAGTAAGTCAACTGCGAATGGCTAAAGAACAAGATAGGCAAGGCAGAATTCTTAGGAATTTACAAAAATTCCTTATGGATAACCATGCCAATCCCATTGTCATCGAAGAATCATCACAAGCCATGGATTCTAAAGAAGAAGAGCCTCTAGAAGAACCACAAGAGGATCAAGAAGCAGAACATCCTCTGCCGAATCCGGATGTTCATATGGACGAAGACGATGGCGTGATTTGCGTTGGAGAGGTCGTTTTTGACACTAATGGGAACTTGGTCGAACAACGTGGAAAGTCTTGTCTCCACTATCCAAATTGTTCGGTTCATAAATTACCAATAGTTAAGGGTCCTCGTTAAGCGTTTTTCGTTTTTCTCTTTCTTGATTGTATATTGGTTTGTTAATTTGTATATAAGTGTTATCTTAATTAATGTTCTTCTAAAAACAATCTTTGGTGTATAAAATCTTGAATTCCATTTAACTTAGGATGCTATATTTCACTTATACATAGTTATTATTCTTATGTCATATAATTGTTTATCTCATTTTCTATTAAGTTCAAGGTTTATAGGTTATTTTTGTTGATGACAAAGAGGGAGAAGTTATATAAAATAGTAGTCTTGGAGTAAGGGGGAGTTGTTGGTGTAAGGGGGAGTTATGGTACGATCGAAGTAGTAAGTATATTTTATAAGGTTGTCATCATCAAAAAGGGGGAGATTGTTAGGAACTGGAGATAGTGGTTTTGATAACAACAACCTTTGTAACTTATTTTATTATAACTTATATACTAACACTATTGTCTGGATATATATGAATGTTATTATGCATGATATATATAAGGCATGTACTGATTATTGAAGACTATACAGTATAAAGATCAAGAATGAAGAAATCAAGTTTGAAGACTCATGAGTATCAAGATCAAGATTTCGAGTTAAGTGTCTAGTTTTGTTAAAACTTCATAATAGGATGGAAATCTTCATTCCAAATTCCGTTTGGGATGGAACCCATTTCTACCTTCTTAGTGGCTTACAAACCCACGACAAGTAGCTTACAAACCTACGACAAGTGGCTTACAAACCCACGAACATCCTGGTTTTGTACAAGTTCTCGAGTCCTGATGTGATGAGATATTCTGCAGGAAGAAGCTTGCAAAACTACTTCAAAATGGTTTTTCAAAATGATTTTCAAAACTGCTTTTCAAAATGTTTTAGCCTTAAAAATTATCTTTTCAAATGATTATCAAAAAAGATGTTTTAGCCTTAAAATATTCTTTGTTTTTGTTTTTTAAATAAACTTTTGTTTTAAACTTCACATTGTTTTTAACTAAGGGATGTCGACATCATAGGATACCCCATGTCGACATGGTGGTCGTTAATTTCAGAAGTTTCAATTTTTAAAAGAAGTGTCTATTCGTTTAAATCTCTTCACGAATGGTTATGACCGTTACTGGTCTATAAATAGCCTTCACAAACGAATTTTTTAACTAACTATTTTTTTTATTTTCTTCACTCCTTCTTCTCTACAAATCCATATTCTAAAATTTTCATATTTTTAAGATCATGCCGAAATTTTGCCGAATTCTCAAGTGAATCAAATTAGAATCTCATTCTTGTTTGATTCTCTGCCCTCTCTCGAAGATCAAAGTGCTATTCAGAGTTATAGGATCAATTTGTAATCAAATGTTTATCGAGTCTCCCTATAAGGTGTGGTTGTGCCTGGAAATCAATTAGGTAATCTTGTGGCCCGTAAATCAAGAGAGTTTGCCCCGGACTCGAGAGACAGGAGGGTACCTCAAGGCCTTTAGAAATTGAGGATTGTAATCTCGACATTGACTTAATAAAATTCTGTATGAGGTGTTTTGCCTTGGTACAGGACTGGACATAGGGTAACTCCAAACTAGTATAAAATCCAGTGTGTTCTTTCCTTTTACTGTTTTTTATTTACTTACTGTATATGTGTTTGATTCTGTGGTAGTTCTGTGATTAAGTTCTGCATTTGTTTATAACATAATTTTTAAATTAGTCCATATAAGTCTTAGAATCCATTAAACACTATTCACCCCCCTCTAGTGTTAAATTAGCCTTAAGATCTTTAATCCGCACTCCCTTTCAATTGCCTTCCACAAAAATACAACCCTTGAGCTCATACGTCTCAAGGAGGGTGTTAAGCTAAGAGAAGTTTCCTTCTCCGCCAACAAACAGATGTACGTTTGTAAAAACCAATGTACGTAATCTTAGAAATGCAATATCAGACAAACATTCATACAAGTTGTCCAGGAACATGACAAACCGAAGGTACTTTCCTACCACATCCTGTCGGAAAATCCCTAGGATTAGTAGCGACATCCCTTGCAATGGATATTTCATAATGAAGAGACTACTGCTACTGGATGTATATTGGGATTTTAACCCCAAACGATCTGCCAGTAGTCCTCCACTATGAAAATACTAAATATCAATATCATCACAACCTGCACAATCGAACGCATATACTTTGGTCCGAAGTGGTTTTCGGATAAACCGATCCCGATCTCTTTGCATCAACAATGCAAAAGCGTTTCTCAACCTCATACAGAAACTAAGTCTCATGGACTTATCACGTTTCCAACTTTCAACTTGCTATCCTTCGGCCAAAAAGGAAGCTCGATAGATTGGAGTAATACTTCGCCTTACACGAATCAACATCCTCAACACAAATGATAATCAAGCCTACACAAAAGGCTACATACTAAGTGTACGACTAAATAGTTCCCACATCAAGTCGAGGAACTAAAATGGCCAATTTTAATTGTCGGCTATTTAACTATCAAAGCAAACAACAAATATTTAGCACCATAAGCAATCACTAGGCCCTTTTAATTAATCTTTAATTAATTAAATCACTTGCCAAATATTCCTTCAAATTATCTTTAAAAAGATATATTCTCAAAACCATTTCAATATTGGAAAACATTTCTATATACTTATTTAATAATAAGTAATTCACAAATCAATTTATTTTCAACTCTTAGAAAATATTACATATACCTAAATCAGGATTAAGTATATATTTTATTCTTTAAGGAAAACGTTCTCTTAAATATATTTATTTGGGTAAAAACGAATGTTGCGTAAAACATCGTTACGACAACCCAAAATCACTAGTATAGGGATTCGATAATTAGATAGATATATAAATCCCATATAGTTACAAAACATCTTTCGAAAATCATTTACTATAACAACAGTGTTATAGTTCATCATTTCCTTATTTCTCGAAAATGTCTATTTCATCAATGAATGTTGAAATCTACGGTTTCGATACTTAACACATTTTAAAACATCTTCAACCAATTTAACTCCATTTAATAATATCACTTTTCAAAACATTTATTAAATTTAAAATATTATTCACTGTCCAAAATCGTGAATATAATTCTCTAACCAAATTCATTACTTCTACACATTTATTAAAGGATTATCCACTGTCCAAAATCATGAATATAATTCCTTTAATAAGCTTTCATATTTGACTTATCAAATTCAATTGATTTTGGATTTATAAAACAATGTTTATAAATCACATTTCTATTTTATAAAAAAAACTTCCATTTATAACTCATTTACATGCCAAAATCCAATTTTAAGTCAATTACTTATAAATCTCTTTATTTACAAAATCATTCCTTTTATAGCTTCATAAATATATAAATCTTATTTACTTATAAAATCCATTTATAACTTCTTTTTAACAATTATAAAACCTGTTTATAATTCCATTACTTTGATTTATAAAAATATCAATTTTATAAATCTTAGATATAAATAAACCATTTATAACAATTCAAAAATCTCAATTTAAACTATTTTACCAAAAAGTTAACTCCACATTTCAAAAATCACATTTTGATTTTAATTCACAAAAATCATAATTTTTCTAACATAAAAATTATAACTCTTTATTTATTTAAAATAAATTCATTTCCTTAACAATTCAAAATTTAATAAAACGTATATTTTCAAAATCACTTGAAAATCCTTTTAATTTGAAATCACCACTTTAATATTTTAATTTTCCAAAAATAGGCCCAATGCTGCAACAGCAGTAAATACATCAATCACAGCATCCAAAACATCATATATCACATGATAACAGCATATATCACAATATCTGTAAATAACCAATACTGGTGAGGAATCCAGTTGGATCCCTCCAACCCGTCACCTGCAACAAATATACATATTAGAATATGTGTACAATGTCCACTTCGAGCCAGACGCGCATACAAAAGGGTTATCGGCTCATACACGGAAACGTATTGGGTCTCATCTGCTCCAATAGGCAGGAATATATCCAAATACCAATCAATATATATATATTTATATCATATAGCATCCAAACAATCATCAATTAGTATGGAATAAATATATTCTCACTTATATAAAAATATCAATGAGGCAGAAAGAGTGAGTTGTACTCACATTGATTCCAATAACAGTTGCAGTGTTTTATTCCGAATAAAATTAAACGAGCGTTTAATTTTACCCAAAATTTTCACTAGCTCCAATCAATTCCAAACCAGCTCTAAAATGTATTGCTTGTCAATACGGACCCAACACAACTTGTTTCGTCAAAAACGGACCTCGTATGAAGAAGTTATGATGTTTTAAAGATTATACGAATTAAAATATATATAAATTTCAATTTTCTTTTTAATTTCAAAACCCTACTTATCCCTGGCCGTTCGATCTGCTTGCATCCCATCTCGACCGTGATTTTCACCTTTTTCCCCTTCGTTCCTTACGTACGCAAATAACCCATAGGCTGCCACCTTGCCATCAATTAACGCGACCTCCTCGTCCACTTCAACGTCCATCGAGCAACGCCGTTTCGAAGCCCACTTCGTGCTCCACCCCTGGCCAGCGACCGCATGCACTCGGTTGCCTCCTCTCCTCGAAAATCGTGCACGAACGTTGGCCGTTCAAATCTGAATCGCCGTCGATCCTTTGCCTTAAATTAGATCATAGCCGTATGGATTTGAAGATCACATTATGCTCTTTGATTTTGTAGTTGAACATTTTTCGTGAAAGTGAATGGATTGAGAGAGATTAAAGGAAGAAATTTCGAGCATTTTCAACCATTGAAGAAGAAACGGCGGTTTGCCCTAGTTAGGTTAGGGTTTTGGCAAATGTGAAAAAAGTTGGCCTTTTATAGAAAATTTCGCGACACTATTCACCCGAAATTTTTTCGAACTCCAATCGAAGCATGCCGCCTGGCGTTTATAGTGTTTTACCCCTATTCCGAACGCAATGGAAAATAAATCGATAGCCAATTCGATCATATTTGGAAGATAGGTTTTCGAATCGACTTATTTAAATTTAAAATTTAACTTAAACAAATTTCTACGCGTTTTAGCTTGCCACGACTAAACCGTAAATCTAATTGACACGAAATTTGAAATCCTACAATAATATAACATTACGGATCCAATGAAACTAGTTTCATCGAAATCCGAGACCATATCAAAAATGACTATTTTTACACGTTAATTAAATATTAAAATATTCAATTTCAATAAATTTACTTTTAATTCGATTTCAAAAGTTTACTAACATAGTTCTAATTCAAATATAATTTAATTCAACATTATAAATCATTTTCATTCACATTAAATTCAAAATCAAATTATTTACACAATTTCAAATTTTAAATTAACAATTTAATTATCCAAATAAATCATTATATATCAAATATAAGTTATTAAACTTATAAAATTTACTTTTGAATATTTAAAATCAATTAAATATCCGAATTTCAAATGACAGAAATTCCGGGTCGTTATAGATTTACGTCCCCAATTTCATAAATCCTTTTTTCACATTTTCAAAAGTAAACCTATCATTTCTTTTTAAACTGATTTACCCATCTCATTATAAATTCTTGCTGTGACGCCCCACCTCTATACCCACGCTAACCAAGAACACTACGATGTAGTGCTGTCAATTAGCGCGGAGAATAAGGCTGTGGAGGAGCGACCATCCATGTAACTTCTTTGTGCGAGCACCGATACGTCAGATAGAATAGAATGCATATCTTTTAAGGAGGAAATCCGACATACCGATACAAACACAAAGCTATCACACGGTGGCTATATATAATCCTCGGAAAACAAACATAGAAATAATATAATGCCATCAAGGACAGAATGTGACATACCTTGACGGCTAGATGTGTTACCAGGGGCTTGAGCCACATTAAGCTTTCCCTCCTTCTGTTGAAGCATATCGCGTCATTAGGAGAAGGAGCCTTGGAATTTTAGGTCGGCAACGACCTAACGTTTTGCCTGGAAATTATAGGTCGGCAACGACCTAACTTTTTGCCTGGGGATTTTAGGTCGGCAACGACCTAAGACTTAACAAAATTCGAGCGACTTAGTGGTTTGCCTTGGAATTTTAGGTCGGCAACGACTTAGTGGACCCCCGCGACCTGACCGGGCAGGTCGAACCCCGTATTACTCTGCGTAGGCAATCTTATCTGAAAAGCATTTATCAGAACTTCCACTTTGATGCATTTTGAGCTGATTTCCTTGGATTTTATTCACGTCTTCGAATGTGAATTTTTGTGATAGATTGTTCCAACAATCGTTTTATGACTTGTCACTTTAAAGATATGAAGGTTTTAATACTAGTAGTAAATATCAAAACTCTTTCATCAAATCGATTTCAACACTATTTTTAATATCAAAAGTTCATTTTTCCCAAACCGATTTTCAATCTACTAATATATATAAGCCTTTACTTCACTCGAATGAGAAATCGACTTAAACGACTTAGTAAAACGAGTGGTATGAAACGCTTGCGTTCACTTCGTCGGTTAGCTCTTGGACTTGTTCGATTGATCCCTTTTCGTGACAATTTCCTAGTGAAGATTTACAGCTTGTTCGTAAATATTTAAGTTAAGCAAGTGGTTATGGGACATGAAGCTAAACTCATATATTTACTAGCTTGGTGTGATTGACACTTCTCGCTGATCATGATGATCATTTTATGATTTAGACTAGCAATTGTGCGATGTCTCTTTGTTTGCAAGGTAAGACTAGACCGCAGTAGTGTGATTCCGACTCACACACATCTCTTTGACCGCAAGGTTAGTCTAGGCCGCAGTAGTGTGATTCCGACTCACACATATCTTTTTGTTTGCGAGGTTAGGCTAGACACCACTTGTGTGATTCCATTCCCACATACCTTTTTGCTTTTTGGTTAGCCTAGGCCTCAATCAGTGTGATTCCGACTCACACATATGGGGTAGCTCCCCATGGTCTTCGGACCATCTTGTGATAGGCCTCTTTCTCTTTTTATGATTTCTGGATTTCTTGTTTGGATTTCTGGATTTTTATGTCATTAACTTGTTATGAGTACAAGTTTAGGGTATGATGCCCTCTTTGGATCTTTGAGAAGATTCTCGTGATATTGATCATTTCTCATCGGTTGATCTCCTGTTGATCATCATTTTCATACTTATAGTAGTATGACAGTATGGATATTCTATGTTTATGCCATGTCTTTTATTATATATCATGTCATCTGATATTTATAGTTAGACTGATCCGTTTATTATTTTCTTAAATAATACTCGGGTCAGACCGAGATGTTACAGGTGCTTCTGCTTGACTTCCTTCCGGGATTTGCTACTCTGACTTTTGGCTGACTATTTAGTTTAGCAGTTTTTTTGTTGTATACACTTGAGATATGGACTCATAGTTGTATTCTTTTTGTATAGCACAGGTTGCTATTCTTTTGTATTATTGTGGAACTTTTTGACCACTACTCTGATGTACACTTTCATGTGTTAGTTATATATTCATATCTTCTTCCGCCTTTGTGATATGGATGTCTGTGACTGCTTTGTGTTATGTTTATTTCTATGTTTGTTTCCGAAGATTATTTTATAGCCACCGTGTGATAACCAATTACATGGATGGTCGCTCCTCAACAGCCTTATTCTCCGTGCTAGTTGACAGCACTACATCATAGTGTCCTTGGCTAGCGTGGGTATTGAGGTGGGGCGTCACACTTACCGTGAATTTATATCTTCAATTTATCAAATGATAATCATTTCACTTTATTTATAAACATTGTTTATAAATCCCATAGTCTCATTTCCAGTTTACACGGATTCACATCGCTTAAATCCATTATAAATCGATTTCTAAATTAAATTCCATTTATAAATCAATTTCATAAATAACCCAAAACTATATTTCCAAACCAACCAAATCTTGATTCTACTTCTATTTTGTAATTTTGAAATCTTGTTTAAAATTCAGTATACCCAATTTTATATTTATTTCCAAATTCCCTTTTATTCTCCAATCTATTTAAAAATCTCGATTTTTAAAACCTTTTATATTTAAACAAGTATCACTTAAGAATTATTATTTAAAATCCTTTATATACATTATTCCAAAATCACCATTTACAATATCACGAAATAGTTAAGTACAAATTTAAAGCCAAACCATTTATTAATTAATCCAAAACTCTATATAAATATTTTACTTCAAAAATATTTTTTAAAATTTTTTTCTAATTCAAACATATATTTATGGTATTTTAAAATACCAAAACCTAGGCCAGTACTACCATAGCATCCAATAAATTCAAATCACACAATAATTTATCACATATTATTCAAATAAATCATATATCACTATATATGAAATTAAATTCAACATTTTTGAGGAGTCCTATTGGATCCCTCCAACCTGTTTTCCTGCATCCACAGATGTTAATACAACATAATATACCAATCCTACTTCGAGGTGGGATATTGCGGTATATAGGGTCATCCGCTATTATGCGGGGCGCATAGGGTCTCATCCACTCCAATAGGCGGGAAATATATTCAATTACTAAAATATATACTAATATGTATAATAACATCCAAACTGATAATAATTATCACATTCAACCCGACATCCAGTAATTAATTTTACTGTTTAAAATTAACTGGTAATCCAAAAATGAGTGAGATTAACTCACTTTGATTTTTATTATCGCTTTCGTGTTCCGGTTCCGAATAAATTCAAACGCATTTTAAATTTCTTTGGAAACCCTACAAGCTCCAAATTCGATCAATCCAGTTCCTATGCGTCGTATTCGTCGATACGAACACAACGCAACAAACCGCGTCTCGATTTGACCTAAAACGAACGAGATATGTATTTTATAAGTATTTGAATTTTAAAAAACCATTTTATTTACTAAATCAATTCCTTATTAACATAAATTACCCATGCCCAAAGAACAAGTTCGGCCCAAACCTCCCCCAATCTTCTTCTCCCTCAAACATTAATCACGATCAATCTCCCTGTACACGACACAACCCACCAATGACGTGCACTCATACCACTGACACCCAGCACCACCCGCCGAAATCAAAATCTAACCTTACCGATGAAACCCTCGCCTCGAGCTCCGCCTACCAAACACCACCGTGAAGCCCCACGATCTCCAAAAGAAAACACGACCAAAACTGTTAGCACTAAAATTAGTCACTAACACCGTAGAATTTCATGGACATCAGAGAATTAATGGAATCTAGAGAACAAAGCATAAAAGTAAATTGACACAAAGATTTTATAGTGGTTCGGCAATCTCGGCCTACGTCCACTTCAAATTTCATTCATTCTTCATTTGATTACAATTACATGAGTTGTTCGATTGGCTAGAATCCATTGATACAAGTTTATAAGGAAAATAGCCATGGCAGAGTATTTGGAGTAGGAAGAAGAAGATGATGAAGTCCCCCCAAAAAGAGAGAGCCAGCCCCCAAAAATGGCCGCCTACCCCTGTATTTATAGACGAAGGTAGCCTTCAGCCTAACTGACATCTTCAAGCCTGGACCCTTTGGTCACTTGGGCCCACCATAAGAAAAGCTCAGCCCAACACACTATGCTGACCTCACTTATACACTCTTCAACTTATCAAACATCTATGCCGACACCTATTCCACCAAGCTAACCTTCATCATTATGACATCCTGTACCACCTATCCGTTGATCTTATTTACCCTGGGCTGGATATAACTGTTCGGATATCATGCTCTGGTCATGTTATTGTCGTCTCATGACCATCTTTCTCATCAATAGTCAGGTCTGGTCCTCGTAATCACATTTGTGTAGCTGGGCCAAAAGGCCGGATAACATTTGCCCCCCAAAGTACGTCTTGTTGCGTACATGACGTGCTTTGAATCAAGCAAGTTAGAGTCTCCAAAAAGAAATCCATCATATTTTCCGAATAGTCATTATTCTTCAATTTTATCCTCCTAAAGTGTCGCATCCTTCTTTGGACGTCATAACGCTTGGTCGATTCCCAATAGTATAAATTCAAGATTGTAGTACATCAGTGGCCATCTGTGTCCGGTTCTTTAGGGCTAGTAAACTTTGGCTATCTAATCCAGTGTTTTCTTAATAACCCTAAGTGAAAATCCAATTTCTGTTGATTTCAAGAAGTCGAATTTTATGAATATAAACGTGCACGTTCAGGTACATGTTCTTGCCATTGGCTCCCGGATGCGTTTTATATGTTCGTGAGTCATCACCAATTCCTTCTAGTTTAATTGATATTCAATTGCAATTCCTTGTTTATATTTTTTTATATGAAATATTGGTTGTAATCGGCCACTCGATGAGAGGGGACTTCAAGTTCTACGTAGATGATGGCCTCGGAGCCATAAGTAAGGGCGAATGGAGTATGGCCAGTCGCGAACTCTCGGGTAGTTTTGCAATCCTATATTGCTATTGGGAGCTCATTCACCCATTTACCTCTAGCCTTTTCCAAACCTCTCTTCAGAATAGACTTTATGATTTTGTTCACAGCTTTAACCTGTCCATTTGCTTGAGGGCGAGCAAATACCGCAAATCTTTTTTCAATATGATGCCGACGGTGGAAGTTTTAAAATTTAGCATTGTTGCATTGAGCTTCATTACCGGTTATAACGGTTTGTGGAAGGTCATAATGACAGATGACGTACTGGACAGTGAAGTTGATTATTTTCTAAGTCTTGGTATTGGTTAAAAGTTCTGCATCTGCCCATTTGGTGAAGTAATCAACCGTTACGATGATGTATTTCGCACCACCTTTAGGATCGGCAAGAAGATGATGATGTCAATGCCTCCAAGTTCCAAATGGCTATGGATTAGCCATTAGAGCAATTTCCATCAGCGGGGCTCTCAAAATTTCTGCAAACATCTTGCGCTCGTCGCATTGTCTAGCATGATCAGTTGCATCTTGATTGACAGTTGGCCGGTAATACCCATAACAGAGTATTTTCTTTGTCAGGGTTTGCCTTTTGGTGTGATCGCTGCATTTTTCTTCATGAACTTCTCTGAAGACTTGTTTGATTTCATCATGGGTGATACATCGAGGCATAGGAATGGATAAACTCCTTTCTACACATGACTTCTTCTTGGATGATTTAGAGTGAAGCTTTGAGGAGAATCTGTTGTTTTCCATTCCTCCGTTCAATAAGAACTCCTCATTGTAGATAGTCTTTGATAGGAGTTGACCGTGACCCCTTTTCTGGCTCTGTCTCCAAGATCTAGCCGATCTTCATCCGTCAATGCTTGGAATATTAAGTATTTCAACCGGAACAAAGTATGTCCGTTGCGCGTCCCTGAGACTGTCCAGCCTGGCCACTGACTCGACTCTTTTCATTTCGTTTGCTGAGGATGTGTGTAATGATGTAATATGTGAAGTTGGCTAGTAGCTCTTGGAACTGGCCGAGATAAGGAGCAAGACAATGCCCCCTGGCAAGATTAACTTCCTAACTTTGCATGCTACCAATCAGGAATCACAAAAGATATGTAAAGTTTCCACTCCAAGTTCTCTAGCAAATTTGAGGCTGGCGGTCGAGGCTTCATACTAAGCATCGTTGTTTGTTACACGGGAATCGAGTTTTAGGACGTAGCAGATCGATCGTTCCTCAGGAGTCATTAACATGACTCCTGTGCCATAACACTGATCATTGGATGCTTCATCCACGTACATTTTCCATCTGTTAGTTGGTTCTCCACTATTCTTCGAGTAGTAGTCTGATGTAGTGAATTCAGATATGAGGTCTGCTAATTTTCGTCTTTGGATAGCTCTTCGAGGTAAATAAGCGATATCGAATTGGATTAGTTCGATATTCTATTTAAGTAGTCTTTCAGACGTCTCAGGTCGTTGTATGATGCTAGCTTTTGTAGCTTCGGATCGATATTCAATGCATGGCTCGCGATAGTCGGTGAAATCACACACGCATGTCAGAATGGGTCCAAGGGAACATATCATCATTTATTCAGAGAAATCCAACTAATACTTTTATCATCATTGCACTGAGCTGTGATCCGATCTTCAGCACCCGTGAAGGGTCGTCATGGCTAACTGTAATGTCGACTGTCAGTTTAGCCGGTGCAATCTTCGATTCTTTGAGTTCAGATGTAACTATTTTGTGTAACATTCAATGTGAAATATAGTTGGGACGGTCAATGTTGATGGTTACTCTGGTCGAATCCTAGAGTCTTGTAATGAGTTATTAAGTCTGACAGTGAAGGGCTCTGAATGCTCTGATCGATTATCTGCAAATGGCCAAAGATCAGGCTTAGAAGCACGTTGAAGAAAATGTCGAGTAGGGGTCAACCTCGAGTTGCGTGAAGTCGCATAGATGGATTTTGCTTTGAGTTTGAATTTGCTTGTATATTCGAGTAATGCGCTTTCCATTCAATGCATTCATGATCGTTTACCCATCATCGGGTTGGAGTGATAGTCAGTTGCCTACGAGCTTAGGCATCGATTTAATGATTCTATCTCTAGGCATTCTTTCAGTCGTAGCCTTGAGTAGTTGTAAACACTATATATACGTTTCAATATTGAACTATCGCAGCCAGTCTTTGGATGATCACGCTTCTACTCCTAGTCTCGGGTTGATAAATGTACTGCATGGACGGTTGAGTCTCGTCCTAGCTATGTTTATACCCCCACCTAAACTCCAAAGACATAGAGTTGATCGGTGAATAGTCGGTTCACATTCATTTTGCTTCTCGCTCGTGCCCCCAAGTTTGGGGCATATATCGATAAGTAGGAAGGCCAACCATGCCCACTTTAGCTTTACTCTCTTTCCCATTGAATCGTGGGATCAGGTCAGTAGATAGGAGGTTGAGTCTCGCCTACCCTGGATTGTATTGTCGTTTTTCATTCCAAGGGGAATACTTCGATGCCTCGACAGTTTCTGGGCGTAAGTTGGGTACTGAACGGTCAGCCACGTCCACTTTGGTTCATGTTCTGTAATCAGATCTCGGGGTAAAGTTGGCTCAAGTGCAGTCGGGTCATGCTCATCCAGTTTCCTGACGGATCGAAGGAGGGTGCTGGAGAATTAATGACCAAGTCTTCATGGTTTACTCTCCTTTCCACACTCTGGTGGTCATAGTTTTTCAAGGGACATTCGGGTCACATTCGTATGTGCTTGGTGCAGATCGTATTGACTCTCGATCTGAGGTATGATATAGTTGGTAGCCCGTAGCTTTGGATGCCGTTTCGATTGATTCTGTGTTGAGGCCTCCTTGGAGTCGTTGCCTTAAGTTGTAAAGAACGCCAGGCTAGAGCTATAATGAGCTATCGTATTCAGCTTTTAGTGATTTGTACTCTTGCTCCCAGCATTGATTTGGCCAGGCCACAAGTTGGATGGTCGAACTCCATCCTTAGCGAGTTAATATTTCTCCTGTCAATTTCCAGCCGAAGTTTGCGGAATAGAGAACGGGCGGGATCCACTCATCTATTTATCGGTGTTTATACACCACTCTACATTCTGGTGACTTAGAGTTATTCTTCCCCCGGTCGACTCGCGCCCAATTTGTGTTCATGCTTTTGTCCACGCTCTAGGGACTTAGAGATTTGCGAATGGTTTATGTTCTAGTCTATAGTTTGGGACATAGAGATTTTCGTCAAGTCATTTATACTCTAGTCCGCTTTAGGGACCTAGAGATTTTTCTCAAGTCGTTTATACTCTAGTCCGCGCTCTGGGGACTTATAGTACTCTAGTCCGCTTCAGGGACTTAGAATTTTTCTCAAGTCGTTTATACTCTAGTCCACGCTCTGGGGACTCAGAGTACTCTAGTCTGCTTTAGGGACTTAGAGATTTTTCTCAAATCGTTTATACTCTAGTCCGCGCTCTGGAGACTCAGAGTACTCTAGTCCGCTTCAGGGACTTAGAGATTTTTCTCAAGTCGTTTATACTCTAGTCCGCGCTCTGGGGACTCAGAGTACTCTAGTCCGCTTCAGGGACTTAGAGATTTTTCTCAAATCGTTTATACTCTAGTCCGCGCTCTGGGGACTCAGAGCATTCTAGTCCGCTTCAGGGACTTAGAGATTTTTCTCAAATCGTTTACACTCTAGTCCGCGCTCTGGGGACTCAGAGTACTCTAGTCCGCTTCAGGGACTTAGTGATTTTTCTCAAGTCGTTTATACTCTAGTCCGCGCTCTGGGGACTCAGAGTACTCTAGTCCGCTTCAGGGACTTAGAGATTTTTCTCAAGTCGTTTATACTCTAGTCCGCGCTCTAGGGACTCAGAGTACTCTAGTCTGCTTCAGGGACTTAGAGATTGTTCTCAAATCGTTTATACTCTAGTCCACGCTCTAGGGACTCAGAGTACTCTAGTCCGCTTCAGGGACTTAGAGATTTCGTCAAGCCATTTATACTCTAGTCCACACTCTAAGGACTCATAGTACTCTAATCCGCTTCAAGGACTTAGAGTTTTTTCTCAAGTCGTTTATACTCTAGCCCGCGCTCCGGGGACTCAGAGTACTCTAGTCCGCTTCACGGACTTAGAGATTTTTCTCAAGTCGTTTATAGTCTAGCCCACGCTCTGGGGACTCAGAGTACTCTAGTCCGCTTCAGGGACTTAGAGATTTTTCTCATGTCGTTTATACTCTAGTCCACGCTCTGGGGACTCAGAGTACTCTAGTCTGCTTCAGGGACTTAGAGGTTTTTCTCAAGTTGTTTATACTCTAGTCCGTGCTCTGGGGACTCAGAGTACTCTAGTCCGCTTCAGGGACTTAGAGATTTTTCTCAACTTGTTTATACTCTAGTCCGCGCTCTAGGGACTCAGAGTACTCTAGTCCGCTCCGGGGACTTAGAGATTTTTCTCAAGTCGTTTATACACTAGTCCACACTCTGGGGACTCAGAGTACTCTAGTCCGCTTCAGGGACTTAGAGATTTTTATTGAGAGCAGTCGTATTTCCACCCGTTTGGTTTGTATTTCATTTACCGTATCGAGGCTAATGTTGTCGAATGAATGATCGAACCGCATTTGCTCATGGAATAGGACTCTATCCCTAGCATCAAGGATGAAACTTGAAAAATGGGTAGTTGATTCTCGTCCGCTTGGTGATTGTAGCTCTTCCAATCAAGTCAGGGAAAAAGGTATATGATAGATGGTTGGATCACATCCATGCTGAGGTTGGATAATCAAGTCTCGCACAATTTGCTTCGTATCTCTTTCTAGAAAACGAGGATAATGGATTATTGAGTAGACAACATATGTTTCAAGGTGCTATCGTGTCCATGTATTGAAAGCGATGGTTAACGAGTAGGCGGTCCATTACAGCTACTTCAAGTCGGGCTTTCAAACTACCTTTTGTGTTCAGGGTAGGATTTGATGTGTAGATGATCAAATCACGTCCACTCTAGATAGATCCCAGCATCACTGAGCTTCAGGAGAGGCATTTGTATTTTGTAGAACTTTGTTTTATGACTTAATTTGAGTGGATGATCGGGCCATATTCATTCCAAGCCTTGCTTAGGTCTCTGTAACAACCCGCATATTTTACGATTGTATATTTAAATGTTTTATTTAAATATTGCATCGTTAATCGGATTAAAGTCCAAAAAAGTACTTTTTGTAAACAGTCGAATTGGGACTCGAGACCACTTCCATTGAGTCCAAAATGGCATTTATAACTTTTTTGAGTATAAACATCGATATGTTTGGAGTTGAGTAGAATTTTGACATTTTCACTTAGGGCTTTGGGCTTGGGTTTGGGTTTCAGCCCATTAACCCAACTCATCTTATATCCTAACTCCACCCCCTCTCCTCTTCATACACTATCATTTCCTAACACTTCAAGCTTTATAAAAATGGGGGAAGAGAAAAGGAATTAGAAATTCCAAAGCCCTATATTCATTTGCAAACTCAAGTTCTAGCTCCAAAATCTAAGAGAAGCTGAGGTAAGCATCCTCTTCATCTTCTCCATCTAATTTCCTCTTCAATTTTAAAAATTTCCTAAACCCTAACTTAGGAAATGTTTTTCTTTTGAGCTTAGATTGAAGCTTCTTGGGTTAAAATTGAAGAGTGATTGTTCTTGCCTTGCTCTATAGCTTCTCTCTTGTGTTTTTGGGTTTAAATGTGAGTTCTTTAACTCACATCTTTGTCTATAGCTATCATTGTTGTTAGGTATGAATTTCTAACATTTGTGCATATTCATTTGCTTTTGATTTGAATTGATTTGGTGAATTTTCCAAATTTTGGTGTTTTGGTCCAATTTTATGAAAATTCTATTATGGATGTTTGGACATTGATGATTGGGGTGTATCGAAGAGCCTTTAAGGCTGGGTTGTCGCTTGGCATAAATCCTTAGTCGTCGTTGCTCATCCGATCGCTTCTGATACGTTTCGGCCACTTTGGCATAGGCAAATTGTTGCCCAGACCAGGTGACCAAACGTCTGGTGACCAAGTCCAGACGTCTGGTTTGGACCTGGAGCAAAATTGTATGCACGCTAAATATAAAAAAAAAGTCAGAGACTAATCTCAGACGTCTGAAACTTCAGATCAGACGTCTAGATGAGTCTGAGACGTCTGACTTGATGTTTCAGACGTCTAGGGGTTCTCTGGATTATTTCCAGAGATCAAAACCAGACGTTTGGGTTCAAAACCAGACGTCTAGTCATGGCTCAGACGTCTGATTCGATATTCCAGACGTTTGGGTGGCTTTCTGAACTATTTCCAGAAAACAAATCTAGACGTATGGATTCCAAATCAGACGTTTGGAAATGTTTATTTTTGCCTATTTAGGCTGTTTTGTGTGGATTTCCTATTTTTAATCGATTGATGTTGATCCAGATAGTTGTTATCACTTACTATCGACTTTGATGACTTCTTTCTTTGGATTTTTGAGAATATCCATTTTGATGGATTTTGTATCGATTTCTTTGGATTTAATTCATGTCTTCGAATGTGGATTTTTGTGATTTGTCACTTCTAAATACAAAGGTTTCTATACTAGTAGTAAATATTCAATCTCTTTCATCAAAATGATTTCGACACTATTTTAAATATAAAGCTTTCGTCCAAAGTCATTTTCCAATCTATTAGTATATACAAACCTTTACCTCATTCGTATGAGAAATCTAATTAAACGGCTTAGTAAAACAAGTGGTATGAAATGCTTGCGTTTACTTTGTCGATTAATTCTTGGACTTGTTCGATTGAACTCTTGTGACAATTTTCGAGTGGAAATCTATAATTTGTTCGTAAATATTTAAGTTAAGCTAGTGGTTATGGGACATGAAGCTAAACTCATTTATTTACTAGCTTAGTGTAATCGACACTTCTTGATGATCGATGATGGTCATTTTATGATTTAGACTAGCGATGTGCGATGTCTCTTTGTCCGCGTGGGGGACTATACCCCATTCTTTTGAGCTTCGTCTCATTTTTATGGGATAGCGACCCATGGTCTTTGGACCGTTCGTGGAGCATTCGGCTCGATAAGTCGGTGCATGGGGTGTATCTTTTTAGGTGCATCGATGTTCGACTAGGCATGGGGTGTATTTTTCAAGGTGCATCGATGTCCGACTATACATGGGGCATATCTTTTTAGGCATGGATTTGCAGCTCAATGATTATGTCTCTATCCCAGAGAAATCCACACTTAACTACATTTTGACAGTTCTAATCCAGCTCAATAATTAATTCTGATTTATTAATAAAATTCTAATCGATTCACAAGACTTGTTTATAAAACTTATAATTCATTTTGACAATTAAAAAATATTTATTAACTAATTTCGTGGAATATTTTTATGCTAAAACATTTTTAAATTACCTAGTTTAATAATTTAAAATTCTCTTTTTAAAACAAACTCAACTTCTCGATAAAATATATTTTCAATTCCAATATAACCAATCTAATATTTATAAATCTCTCTCGATTTATCACCAATCGATTTACGTCCCCAATTTCATAAATCCCTTTTTCACATTTCCAAAAGTAAATCTATCATTTCCTTTTAAACCGATTTACCCATCTCATTATAAATTCTTTCCGTGAATTTATATCTTCAATTTATGAAATGATAATCATTTCACATTATTTATAAACATTGTTTATAAATCCCATAGTCTCATTTCCAGTTTACACGGATTCACATCACTAAATCCATTATAAATCGATTTCTTAAATTCCATTTTTAAATCAATTTCATAAATAACCCAAAACTATATTCCAAACCAACCAAATCTCGATTCTACTTCCATTTCGTAATTTGGAAATCTTGTTTAAGATCCAATATACACAATTTTATATTTATTTCCAAATTCCCTTTTATTCTCCAATCTATTTAAAAATCTTGATTTTTAAAACCTTTTATATTTAAACAAGTATCACTTAAGAATTATTATTTAAAATCTTTTATATACATTATTCCAAAATCTCCATTTACAATATCACGAAATAGTTAAGTAAAATTTAAAGTCATGCAATTTATCAATTAATCCAAAACTCTATATAAATATTCTACTTCCAAAATCTTTTTTTTTAATTTCTTTTCAAATTCAAACATATGTTTATGGTTTTTTAAAATACCAAAATCTAGGCAAGTACTACCATAGCATCCAATAAATTCAAATCACACAATAATCTATCACAGGTTATTCAAACAAATCATATATTACTATATATGAAATTAAATTCAACATTTTTGAGGAATCCAGTTGGATCTCTCCAACCTGTTTTCCTACATCCACAATACAACATAAAAATACCAATCCCACTTCAAGGTGGGATATCGCGGTATATAGGGTCATCCGCTATTATGCAGGGCGCATAGGGTCTCATCCGCTCCAGTAGGCGGGAAATATATCCAACTACTAATATATATACTAATATATATAATAACATCCAAACTGATAATAGTTATCACATTCAACCTGGCATCCAATAATTAATTTTAATGTTTAAAATTAACTAGTAATCAAAAAATGAGTGAGATTAACTCACTTTGATTTTTATTGTCGCTTTCGCGTTCCGGTTCCGAATAAATTCAAACGCGTTTTGAATTTATCTAGAAACCCTACTTGCTCCAAATTCGATCAATCCAGTTCCTATGCGTTGTATTCATCGATATGAACACAATGCAACAAACCGCGTCTCAATCGGACCTAAAACGAACGAGATATGTATTTTATAAGTATTTGAATTTTTATAAAACCATTTTATATACTAAATCAATTCCTTATTAACATAAATTACCCAGACCCAAAGAACAAGTTCGTCCCAAACCTCCCCCAATCTTCTTCTCCCTCAAACATAAATCACGATCACTCTCCCTATACAGGACACAACCCATCAACGACGTGCATGCATACCACTGACACACAGCACCATTCGCCGAAATCAAAATCCAACCTCGTCGATGAAACCCTCGCCTCGAGCTCCGCCTACTAGACACCACCATGAAGCCCCATGATCACCAGAAGAAAATGTGACCAAACCCAACCCCCAAGCCGTACGAAAATTTTCGCGACCACCCACATATGATCGCATACCACCAAACTCCTTCACCAGGTGCGCCTCTCCACGCCGAACCCAAAAATCAACTCCATTGCTCGAATCGAAGACCCAAGCTCCCAATATCTGAAACCCTAGTCCACACTGCACAAAGTCGAGCCACCCAAACTAGTGTCACACACTACAAACAATACACTAGATTGAAGAGGAGGATGAAATAGGATTTTACAAAATGGTTTTACAATTTTTTTTCGATTTGTATTTGAGAGAGGAATTTTTGAATGAAACTCTTTTTTTCTTCTACTATGTATGTGAATGTTCAACTGTTCTGTTAAAAAGAGGATGATGCGTGTTCGAATTGGTTAAGGTCACGGTTGTAGGTGGCTGATTGGATAGAGGAGGCAGTTGAAAGGAAAAGTTGACTTTGACAATATATTAATTTATTTTCCAAAATGTCTCGATTTACGTAACTTAAAATCTCGAACCCCTATCTAGGCGTGCCGCTAGGCGTTTATAATGTTATACCCCTATTCTGAACGCAATGGAAAAGGTTTTGAGTCCTAATTCGATCGTATGGAGAAGATAGCTTTTTGGACCCAATTATTATATTGAATTTTTGGTATTAATTTCAGCGCGTTTCTATCCCGTATGACCAAACGGTAACTCCAAAAGCTACGAAATTTGATATCCTATAATAATACACTATTACAGATCCAATGGAACCGGTTTCGTCGAATTTCGAGACTATTTCCCCAGTAGGCTATTTCTACTCGTTAATTTAAACGAGCTATTTTTAAAATCGAACAAATTACCTTTAAATCCAATTAAAATTTTCTATTACCTTCATTCTTATTAATATAAATTTAACAAGCCTTTAAATTATTTTTATCAAGCTTAAACCTCAAGATTCAATGTTTTAACCAATTTTCAATTATTAAATTCAATAATTAAATCATCTAATAAATCGTTATATCTGAAATTCAAGTTATTAAATCTATAAAATTTCTTTTAAATATTTAAAATCAATTAAATATTCCAATTTAAAATAACCAAAATTCTGGGTCGTTACAAAAAACCAACTAGCAACATGTATATCGACATATCCAAGGCATGTATGTCAACATATGCTTGTGTATCTTGAAAACTTATTTCTTTTAAAAGTTTTGAAAATCGTGTAATTTGTAAAATAATTCGATACTTTGTATAATAGTTTGAACATAGCTTATAAAAATTTTGAACTTTGAAATACTTTTTATAAAATATTTTGAAATATATTTTGCAATATATTTTGGTTAAAAATATAAAAGATTAGAAAATTGGAGATAGAGATAAAAGATTGCTATCAAGGACTTTAACAATATATGCTATGACTTTGTACACTAAATTATAACCTTGAGATCTTCGTGTCTTGGTCTTTGAACTCATGAATCCTCATGTCTATCTCTTGATTCTTTATACAGTACAATCTTGTTGGAGTTGAAGGCTGAACTGAGCCCACTGAAGTGATGTTTTATCTTGTTTGTCTAATTTTGATTGGCTGAGGAACCTTCTCCTGTACTTTCGAACATTGAAAATTTTGCAAAAGTCGACATTTTTCTTAAAACACTGTACTTCTTCCCCAAATATTTCCAAAAGCGAATTTCCCTCCGGTTTTAAACAAACACGGAAGCCATTATTCAGTTTAGCCCTTGGGCTTAATAATTTTATTACCTTAGTAAATCACTAAGGAAAAAATTCCCAAAAATCACCCAAAATCTGATAAATCATATACTTCATCATATTAAAATTTCAAAGCATATGAAGATAAAAACAACTCGAAATTTAACCAAAACCGAATGAAAACGAGTTAATTATCCCATTACATTTTAAAACACCTATGTCTTATCCAAACAAAGGTTTAAATGGTTATATCCTGACCAAAATCACAAACATGAATCGGGTATAACCCATAAACGATCCAAACACTGAAAAACGAGATGATAAACATGATTATTCACCTTGATTAGTTGATTGGAGAATGAGATACTTTTCTAGCTTTAATTCCTTAATTTATTCTTCAATTTAAACTCTTCTTGGAGCTTTTTAATGGCCGACCGAAGTGATGAGGAGTTAAGAATGAGAAAGTGGAAATTTATTCAAGTGGAGGAAGAGATATATACTAAGAAATGTAGCCCTATTTCCAAGTTTACCCTTTTGGAAAAATTCCTCCTTCTTAATTTATTTAAGTCGTTTTATTTTAGTTCATTCTTTTAGACACAACCGTTGGATTTATTAATCTCATCTCCCTACTATTCACATTATTCTATTTAATTTATCCAAATAAATATTCTGAAAAATGTTAATTAAACTTCGAGGCTTATAGACTCCCCCCTTAATGAATTTCATCCCCGAAATTTCAGTAAGGATACACAACAAGCATATAGCCCATGCAAGCAAAGCTAGTATAACCTACCAGCCAAATTCTATATAAACCCTATATAGAACATACCATCTAAAACAGCCTAGGAAAAGTAGCCCTAATCATGTCTTCTGTCTCCCAAGTATAGTCTTTCACGTTGTCGCTCCACTGAACTTTCACCAACTTGACTGTCTTGTTCCTTAGCTTCTTCTCATCTTTTGCCACAACACGAACTGTTTGCCTCACAAAAGTCATATCCGGTTCCACCACTGAGTCCTCCAGTGCCGTCGGAGCGATAGTAGTTTTTGGGTCATGAACATACTTCCTAAGATGAGAAACATGAAACACATTGTGGACCCTGGCCAAACTGCTCGGTAAATCTACTCGGCTTGCAAGTCTCCCAATCCTCTCTAATATAGGAAATGGTCCAACATATCACGGTGCTAGCTTCTTGGTCTTCCAGAACTGAACCACACCTTTCATCGGCGATACCTTGATGAAAACTCTATCTCCAACTGAGAACTCTAGGTCCTTACGCCTTTTTTCTACGTAACTCTTCTGCCTAGATTGAGCTTCCTTCATACTTTCCCGTATCAAGTCGATCTTTTTCGTCGCCTCTCTCACTAAATCTGGACCAAGGACCAACCTGGCTCCGGTCTCTAACCAACATAATGGTGATTTGCATGGCCTTCCATACAAAGCTTCAAAAGGCACCATTCCTATAGTAGTCTGATAACTATTATTATAGGAAAACTCCGCTAAGTGCAAGTGATCTTCCCAAGAACCACTAAAATCCAGCACATAAGCTCTTAACAGATCTTCCAGTACCTTATTGACTCTCTTTGTCTGCCCATCCATCTGAGGATGATATGCGGTACTCATCTTGAGCTTAGTGCCTAACACACTCTACAGGCTCTTCCAGAACTCACTAGTAAACAAAGTGTCTCTATCACTGATGATACTACTAGGAATTCCATGCAGTCTAACGATGTTCTTCATGAACAACTTAGCCAAAATAGATGCCGTCCTGGTTGACCTTACCGGAATGAAATGGGCACTTTTGGTCAATCTGTCCACTATGACTCATATACTTTCATTACCCTGGTTTGACCTTGGCAACCCGTCAATAAAATCCACGGATATCGAGTCCCACTTCCAAACTGAAATATCCAAAGGCTGAAGCAACCCACTCGGCTTTTAATGTTCGGCTTTTACTTACTGACAGTTCAAATACTATTTTACCCATAAGCCAACATCCCTCTTCATTCCTTCCTAGAAGAAACTTCTCTTCATATCCTGATACATCTTGGTTCCCCCAGGATGAATCGTAAACTTCGATCAATGACATTCCCTAAGAACTTCCTTCCTAAAGTTTCCAACATCCGGAACACATAACCGTTCCTTCTTTCTCAACCAACCCCTTCGGTCAAGAATAAAATCCTTTAAGTCATCAATCTCGGTTCTAGTTACTAAACTTCTTATCCTCACAGCTAAGACTAAATCCTCTTTCTGCCTAGAAGCAATTCATTCGATCAGAACTGGTCGAACCTCCAAATAAGACATCATGGCGATATTCTGACTAGATCCAGCAGTCGACCTCACCTGCACACTGCAAGCAGCCAGTGATTCCAAGTCTTTCCATTCTGCCAACATAGCTAACACCACATTCTGATGTTTCCTGCTAAGTGCATCCACCACCTTATTTCCTTTCCCCGGTGTATACTCGATGCTAAAATCATAAGCTACAACAAACTCCAACCACATCTGCTGTCTCATGTTCAGCTCCTTTTGGGAGAATAATATCGTAGAGACTTATGATCCGTAAATAGCTCAAACCTTTCTCCCAAAAGTTAATGTCTCCACACCTTCAATGCGAAGATTACCGCTGCCAACTCCAAATCATGAGTCGGGTATCTCACTTCATGCCGTCTAAGCTGTTTAGAAGCATAGGCAATAACCTTTCCATTCTACATTAGCACAACACCTAACCCGGTACCACATGCATCAGTGTAAACTACCAACCCCTGATTCCCATCGGGAACTACTAACACGGGCGCATTGGTTAACAAATGTTTCAACTTAAGGAATGTCTCCTTACATTTGTCAGACCAAACAAACTTCACGTCCTTCCTGGTTAGCATAGTCAAGGATGCCGCTATCCGCGAGAAATCCTTGATGGATCTTCGGTAGTAACCTGCAAGTCCAAGATACTTCTAATCTCACTTACCGCCTTTGGTCTTTTCCAATAGTTAACAGCCTCATTCTTATCCGGATCAACTGCTAAACCTTCCTCGGAAACTATATGACCATGGAACTTCATTTCCTTCTTCCAAAAATGACAATTTGAGAACTTCGCTTTCAGCTGATGTTGCCTTAGCGTCTCCAACACTATTCTAAGATAATCCACATGATCCTTCTCATTCTTAGAATATACCAAAATGTCATCAATAAAAACCTACATGAACCTATCCAAGTGCTCTTGGAAAACCCGGTTCATCAAATCCACAAAGAAAGCTGGCGCATTAGTAAGCCCGAATGGCATAGCCAACCATTCGTAAGACCCAAATCTGGTCCTAAACGCCGTCAAAGAAATACTGTCCTCTACCACTCTTAGCTGATGGAAACCTGTCGCCAAATCCAGTTGGGAAAACATTCTGGCTCCACTCAACCGATCGAATAAATCGTCGATTTTCGGCATAGGATACCTATTCTTGATCGTCCTCTTGTTCAACATATGATAGTTGATACACATCCTTATTGACCCATCTGGCTTCTTCACGAATACCGCGGCCATTCCCCAAGGCGAACTGCTTGGCCGGATGAAATTTTTTCCTTCCAAAACCACTAACTGCACCTTCAATTCCTTCATCTCAGTTGGTGACATCCTGCTAGGTAGTCTACTTACGGGTTCAGCTCCTGGTACGAGATCTATCCGAAACTCGATAGCTCTTTTCGGCGGCAAGTCCAAAACTGGTTCAAACACATCCGTAAACTCTCTTGCTACATAAACCTGCTTCAACTCTGCTTCCGTTCCCATAGCACCCAATAACACATAAGAATTTCCGTTTGAACTCCTTACCGAGTAAATAACTCGGTTATGGCTATTAGGGTGTCTCAATGACATTTCCCCCTCCTAGAAAAATATCCTAGCATCATATCTATCTAACCAATCCATACCCAATATGATCCCGAAACCCATGAAATCAAAAACATATAAACTGCATGCAAACATATGACCTAACAAATCAAGTTCTAACTGGTCATATCTCATTCCCAGAGTTGCATACCCTCCTATAGGATTCACAACCCTTAGAGGAGTAATAAGGTATAAAGGTTCCAAACATAAGCAATCCACCAAATACTGAGATACAAACGAGTGCGATGCACCGATATCAAATAGTATCCTAACCGAAGTACTATGAATCATAAGGATACCTTCCATCGCAGCTTTTCCTTTATTAGCAGCCGTTGGTCTAGAGGATGATGGTTCCAACGCAAAGAACTTTACCTTTCCAGCTTTAGCAGCCTCGGGACACTTGTCCTTGTAATGCCCCATCTGGCCATAGTTGTAGCACTTCACATTCGGCCTCACTACGACTGCTCTTCGATCACCCGAGCGACACTCATTAGCATAGTGTCCTTTCTTGTTACACTTGTAACAAACAATACCAGCCTTGCTCTTCCTAGCTATTACCCCTGACCGGGCGCCTTTCTTCTTGAAGAACTTCCGCTTCTTACCTTGAAAATTCTGAATCTCAGCTGGTTTCTCCTTTCCAAAAGTAGAAAGCATCTCTTCATTCCGAATAGCCATTTCGACAACAATATGACAGGGATACTGGAGGTGTGGCATGGTTGCTCTGGCGATCTCTGGATTCAACCCCTGATAAACTTATCATTCCTCCAAATTACAGTATCTATAATAGCATATCCGTAACGGGATAGCTCATCAAACTCTGTAGCATACTCAATCACCGATCTATCTCCCTGGACTAAATCTCCAAATTTCCTGAGCAATGCTGACTTAGCAACCTCTGATAGAAATCTTTCTTCGAACCTCCTTCGAAATTCAGCCTAAGTCAGATCTTCCTCTAGCTCTCCCATGGTAACTTCGTTCCACCAAAACAATGCTGCTCCCTACAATTGCCTGGAAGAAATTCTCCTCTTCTGCATATCCATCAAGCAGAGATCTGCAAATATCCTTTCACAATGCAATAGCCAGTTCTCCATTCCTACCGCATCCTCAGTTCCCAGAAAAGGCTTCCCTCCAAGACTAGCGTAATCCTTGCTCAGCTTGGCATAATTATTGCCAACTAGGGCCACCAGATTAGCTCCTCCATCATTCCCCACAGCCACTCCCGCAGCTGCTCTAGCTTGCATCATATTCACGAAGAACTGATACATCATCCCCATATCAACCGGCAGAATCTCAGCACCAATATTGGCATTTGCATCTTGGTTTGCATTTGCCTGTCGATCCCGGTTGCTCCTAGTAGTGGGTCGAACATTTCCATGTGTTGCGGTGCGTCTTCCACCTTTATTAACTCTTTTGTTTCCTGCCACCATATCTTACTTCCCTACTACCTGAAATCCAATCTTGGTAAGATATAGAAGAACGGTCTAAGAGAGTGGGAATACATACTTACGTATTTATAACAAAGTACAAAAACGTTACTATAACGCTTACCCAAGCTCAACCATATTTTAGATTCATTTGATTATGCTTTTAAAAATCTTCTAAGGTTTAAATTCCTTGTAAGTACATAAACCATGCTCCGATACCAACTTGTAACATCCTGCTTTCGGAGGCTCAAAACTAACTTCTACGGATGCTACTGTCATCCATAGGTGTTATTTTTAAGTGATCGAAACCGGAATCTTGAAACTATTGGCAACACAGAAACACAAGAATATGAAAATTTTTAAACTTCAACAAAACATAATTTCTCATTTCTTATGAATTTTGATTTAAGATATAGTTACATAACCCCAAACGTTAACCACGTTCAGATCACATATACATGTAAAAAATATGATAAGAGTGACATATGAAGATGTCCCCTTATGATGATCATAGTGCTATTAAATATGAACTTTACAATTCTTAGTACATCACAGTGGAATACACAAAATAGCTCTTATATAGCTAACACTGTCTCATGCACGTCTCCGGAAGCTTATTCGTCCAAAACATGAAAGTCTCCCACTGTTAGGCTACTCAAATTAATTTTGAGTACCCGAGAGTTTGTGGAGAAACACAAACTTCGAGTCGGACAATAAGTCTGGTATGAATAATCCCCTATCATCTCTTATCATAAATAGATAGCTAGTGAGACCATGCCGCTTAGTGGAACGGGTTTTCCCTACACTAGTATCCAAAACAAAACATGCAAATCATTTATTACGCCCCTGCACCCAAAATGATTAGTCTTAACATTATATGAAATAAAGTCATAAATCATATGTATTGGATATCCCATCCACCCATTTATTCGATATCCCATCTAAAAGTAATTTATTATATTTCCCATCTAAAATCTTTAAAATGACTATCCGCCATAATTTAATAGGACTATCCATCCCAAATCCATTCAAAATAAATGCAGATTATCCATCGTACATTGTTTTATAAAAGTTGGTGTGGGCTATCCACCTCACACTCCATAGTTTTCCTAGGATGGCTATGAACCCTTGGGTGCCAAATTCCGAGGCTAACCACCTCTAGCAAAACATTCTTTACTTTAGAAATTTGATGTGGGCTATCCACCGCACATTCCATGGTTTTCCTAGGTTAACCAAGAACCCATCACTTGGCCAGAAGTACCATAATCCCTATGATTATTTATAAAACTTCATGATCTCTATGATTAATTATTTTCCCCAAGTATACCACCTATTTAACCTATTTCCATTGGTAGCCCCAATTAGGTTAAATTAAATAAAAACACATTGATTGTGATATCCCGGAATTTTTGACAATATCAATTTAATAATCTGCATTAAAAATTAAATTGATTTGATAATTTTTGTTAATAAGATTTGAATTGATTCTTTTAAATAAATATTTAACTGATAATTTATCTTTTAAAAGCTAATAAATTGTTTTCTATTTATAATGTATATATATATTTGTATATATTGTAAATAGATAAGCTTTGTTTTAAATTTAATAAATAAAGGTATGTTTTCTAATTTTAATATTTTGGTAATTTGGAAATTATGATTTAATTTAAAATATATGGTTTTAAAATATTTAGGATAAATGTCTTAGCTTAAGTTTAAGATTTATTAAAAAGGTTGGTTTAAAATATTGTTTAATAAATATGATATATTAATTTATTTAATAATAATATATAATAGGAATGCATAATCTCTTTTATAAATTATTTAAATTTGACAAATTAATATTTTCAAATAACATTATTAATATGTTGTTATATATGTATATGTATAAGCTTTTATTTGTGTATATATATATATATATACATAGTTTTGTTTTATTTTCCCTAAAATGTAATTCATAAATATAAACAATATATATATAGAGAAATAAAAATAAGTATTTGAGTTAGAAAATAGAAGATATGGTTATATAGACATAAGTGAACATTACATAAATTCTAACATAAGTTTGCAAGCCTGTAAGTAATTATGCAAGGCAAGAAAATGAACACATTTCATAAATTCTAACATCATATAGAAACTTATTCATATTGCAAAGCATAAGTGAACTCTTGACATAATTCTGGAAATGCATTTAGATATAAGGCTGTAAGTAATCATGTTAGCAAGAATAAACTAAGTATAAAAGAAAAATATATGTCTTTATGTTTGCACAGGGATATGGCTATGTACATAAGGGAATAAAGAAAAATATGTACAAAGATATAAGTACATACAAAAATTTAAATAAAGTATTAAGTACGTAGACAAAAGGACCAAGGCATTAAATGCCATCATCTCTAGCACAAGGTCGAAATCATCTCAGCCATCTTGCTAAAGAAAAAAATCTCTGAACAAAGCTTGTACCAGTCTAATAATATCAATACTGTAAACTCTATTCTATATATAAAACCTTCCTCATTTCTTTTCGTTTACAAAGAAAACTTAGCCTTTCCAGTTTTTAAAGTTTCAAACTAGATCTGTAAAATCATGTTCAAAAAAACCAAGCTTGCATTTTTCTTCAACTTGAGATGTAATCAAGCAGTCCATCTCTGATTTAAATCTGGGTCATCTTCAACAAAGTTTCAAGAATCAAGTAGCACTTTCAACATTCAAGTTTTTAAGATCAGAAAGCATTTATTTTCAACACTCAAGTTTTCAAAGCCTATTTCAAAAATTAAGGGGCTCTGTCTCTGGTTTTAAATGTTCAGGTGAGTAACATTACTTTAAAAGGGCTTAAGTTTTTGAATTATTTGGTTGCCTGCAAGTTTTTCTGAAATGAATATGTATTGTGTATGTATATATAAATGAAATACTGCTGAGTACATATGGATGTATGATTGCATGTCTGTTTATCTGAGCACTCCCTGTTTTATAGTTTCCAGGTTCAAATTCTAATCAAAATTCACTTGCTCTTGATCCAGTCTTTGTTAAGACTTAAGTCTTGTACAAAGTATGTTTGTTATATCATAGATTTTAGATTAAAATTTGTTAAGTTAAAAATAATTTGTATGTCTCTGGAAAAATATAAAACAACAGTCCAAACATAAATATGTTAAAATTCAAACATATTAATTCACTGATCTAAGTTTATAATCTAAAAACTTATTCAAATTTATGATTTTTAAAACTAAATTCACAATTTTTAATACTGGGTTGAAGGTGCAGTTCTTGTTTGAACTGAAATGGGAAATAGGGTGTTTTCTGGTGATCTCGTCGTTGAGGGACTTCGGGGTTTCTTGTGAAGGTAGAGGGGAGTACTGTGTGCCAGGGAAAAATGGTGGGAAGTGCTCTAGTTCAACGTGGCAGTGGCGGCGATCAAATTAAATTTCTAAACCTAATTTTAGTAAGACCGAGATGGTCGTTTCGTTCGTTGTCCTCGTTCGATCGAGTTCGCCGTGACTCTGGGGGATGGAAGAGGGAATGTTGGAGAGTGAGTGGTCGGAGTCGCATGAGTTCTGGTGGTCGGGGTCGTGAGTACTAGGCGATGACAGGCTTTCGTTGATGGGTTATGTGTAGTTCCAGGTTTGAATGGTCATCTCGAATTCGACTTCGAGATTTGGGGTACGAACCGATGATCGTATTTGGGTACATGGATGATCTTTAGTGTGCTTGACGTTCTGGTGATGACCGGAGGTGGTCGGCGGCACAGTGCATGTGCACGGTGCACTGTTCTGGTTTGGTGAAGTTGGGTTTGAGCAGAGGGAATGGTTTCTGGTTTTCTCGAGTCGTTTGAGGGAATTGCTCGAAGTATTGTAGGGTTCGACTCGAAGCATTTTAAGTAGGGCTCGGGTAGTTACTTTTGTTACAGGTTTTAAAAGAAACAAACCTGTTCTGTTTTGAATTTTAAATTTAAGTATAAAAGCTCAGTTTAAATGAATAGCAGAGTTTTAAATTGAAGTTTAAATCTGATTCAAGTTAGATTGAATCTCAGTTAAAAAAATATATAAAGTTTTTATTCAAATTGTGATTGACTACTTTAAAATGTTTAAGTAGTTGGAATTTTAAAATGAAGTTTCAATTGTAAGTGAAGTTTGAAATCAAAGGTTTAAATCTGAATTTAAATATAAATTTGAATCTTAGTTTTTAAATAAAAGAAGTTTTTTTTAATTAAAATTGTTATAGTTAATTTGAATGATTAAGTGTATTTTAAAATTGATTTAAATTTAAAAATGAAATTTGAAGTAAAATTAAAAGTAAATTGTTTTGAATACTTTATTAATGATAATTAAATCATTAATATGAATAAAGATTTATCTTAAAGATAATTAGAATTTAATGATTTGGATTCATTAAATTATTTAGATAATTAAAAATGGATAATTAATTAATTAATGGTATGGATGATTAATTGAGTAATTAAGAGTTTTAAATTAATTAATTAAAGTTTAAGACTAATTATTTAAGGAATAATTAATTTGAAATTAGGGATTAATTAATCAAGTAATTAAAGATTAATTAAGTTACAGTTAAAACTTAAATTAATTAAATAATTAGTGGTTAATTAATTGGTTATTAGGATTAATTAATTTATAATTAATATTGATTAATCTAAGTTTAATTTCTTAAAGAAAAGAAATTAAGAATTGTTAATAAATGATGAAGGTCATTAACTTAAGATTTGTTTAATAATTAATCAATGTGATAATTTTAATAAATAATTAGATTGATTAATTAAAGATAATCAATTGTGAAATTGTTTAAGTGTAATAAAAGGAATAAAATTTCTCAAGGTAATTAATTAAGTAAATTTGATTTATTTAAGTTAATTAATTTAGTTTAATTAATTTAAATTAATCATTGGATGATTTGATAAGTATAATTACTTAAATGTAATTAATGAAGTGAAATTACTTAATGAAGTAATTAATGGTAATTACTATATGTAATTAATTGAAGAGGATTTAACAACGAAAGTAATTTTGATTAAATTACTTTGTGAAATTAATCAAGGGATTAATTGGGATAATTATTCAAGGAATAATTAATTTATTAAATGAAGTAATTAAGGGTAGTTAATTACTGAATGGGATTAATCAAGAGTGATTAATAATTATGGTTTAATTAAAGATTAATTACTTAATGTAATTTATTGAAATAGAATAATAAATTAAAATGTAATTAGGGATCATTAATTTATATAATTAATGATGTAATTAAGGGTTGATTCATTAAGAGTAATTAATCAATAATAAGTGATTTTGAGTAATTAATTAATGTAATTAATTAAGGGCTAATGTAATTAATTATAGTTAATTAATTAATAGAGTAATTAAAGATTAATTACTATATTTGGTTAAGGATAATTAATTTGTGAAATTAATTAAAGAATAATTACTTGAATGTAATTAAAGAATAATTAATCCAGGATGATTAATTAAGATGGAAATTAGGGAATGATTAATAAATTGATTTGTAATTAATTTATGGTTATGTAAGCAAGATTTATAATGATGAAGTAATTAATTTAATTTACTTTAAATTAATTAGAGATAAGTAATTAATTTAATTCATTTTAAATTAATTATAAATGGTGTGATTATTTATCCTTGTTTATATATGATGGATGATATTGATTTCCTTGAATGGTTTGAAATCTCAGATATGAGATAAGTAATGCTGTATGATATGGTTGCTTTGGTTGAAGTATATGGATAATGTAGATTATCTATTTGTGATGATATTATGAATTATCCATCTGTGATATTGTGAATTATCTATCTGTGTGTATATGGATAATGAAATGAACTGTTTTAACTTTAAAACAACTTGGCCTTAAAAGATACGGTTTGGATTTCGATGAGACGGGGATCGGGTTTCCAGATTTGGATATCCGAAAACCACATCGATCCAAATTAACGATAGGTCATGAATCTCAAGTGAATATGAAGATTCAGAGTGCAAGGGTTATTGTCGTTAACTATGAGGATGATTCCAAAATGAGTGTAACGAGATAATGCCTTCGGTTTCATTCGAACCCAGAACGAACTTGTAATGCTTTCAGAACATCGTCAGGTGGACGATGAGCATTCTAAGTGATGTGTTCTGATGAGGTAATCGTAGCCTCAATCCTCATCAACCGGGAATGGCTAAAACAGGGGAGGTGCAGTAAGGCTTCGTGGGTAGCACCCACTTGAGAGCGAGATTTTCCCCTGTCTAGATGTCCCTTTATATTCGGCTGTGTGGGTAGTTGTGGCCACAACTGCTGGGGTTGTTTCGTTCGGGACTGTCCAGTAAGGGATGGTTCCGGCCTTGTGTTGTAGGGGATTGGGAGTAATCCTCGGTACGCTGATCTAGGCCAGGTACTATGACGGGCGGTACCCCAGTAGCCCTGCCATTGTATGGAATCCAAAATCCAATAAGCGCCATCGGATTTGATTGTAGACTTAGTATGCTGGAATTTAATCATGTAACAATTTCAGCTATTTCTTATTTATTTGAAAACCCTAGACCTATTATAATATCATAGAATTTCCTATCAAATGTTTGGTTAGCGTAAGGTAAAAACTTACCCATGTTTATGTGTGGGGAGTCTTACGTGATACCTTTTGTTTTCAAAGGATTTTCAAAGTTAAGCAACTTTAACCTGTTACTCATACCAGACCCATGTCTGACTCGGAGTTTATTTCTGTTTTTCTTAAACTCTCGGGTACTCAAATTTTTACGAGTAGCCAAGGGATTCAGGTTAGCTTTGACGAATTGTGGAGGAGCAATGGAGCAGGAGGCTTCAGTGTTATAGATATATAGTTTTCCGCTGTGTTGGTATCTCTATGTTGTATTTGAGTTGTATCGAGTTGTATTAACTAGACAGGTGTTTATAACTGTCTAGTATGTGATGTATTATTTGTGTAACTCTGATTGATGTTGTATATTATGTAATATTTATGTGATTAATATAATTTATTCGTTTCGCTGTTGAGATTCTGATGTTGTTTCTTCTTTCTTCTTTATCTTTTCTATTTCTCACCCCTTTCTTTCTTAAAGATGATGCAACTTTCTGGTAGTAGAAAGTTGGGTCGTCACATTGATAGCCCCAATGTATAATTTCGAAAGCATATTTCTGTTTGTAACCCCAAACTATGAATCGAAATCAGTAAGCCCACCCCGGTGTCCCTAAGGCCTAATAACATCAAATTTATATAAGGCTCCCCCTTACATGTTTTCAAACAATATAAGTATTTTATGCTATAACCCTTCGAAGTAGCCCCTTCAAATTAGCAAAATTTTACTTAAGGAAAAGTGGCTAAAACAGCCCTTTAAAACCCTTCAAATGAATTCCCATTCGAAAGCATATAAACATCCAAAGTTAGCCCCTTTGGAAATCTTTCTTTTGAAAGCATCACAAAATCTTACCTTTCGACCTTGCGGAAAGGTCCAACCCTTCGGCCTTAACGGAAGTTTTCCTTTCGACCCTGTCGAAAGCTTGGGGTACCCCCTCCTTATAAAACCAATTATAAACCTTTCGAAATCATAGAAGGTAACCCCTTCAAAAACCTTTCGAAATCAAAACCTTTCGAAACCAAACTTTTCGAAATCAAAAACTTTTGAAACTAAACCTTTCGAAATCAAAAACTTTTGAAATTAAACCTTTCGAAATCAAACCTTTCGAAATCAAATTTTTCGAACTCAAAACCTTTCGAAATTAAACCTTTCGAAATCAAACCTTTCGAACTCAAAACCTTTCGAAATCAAACCTTTCGATATCAAACCCTTCAAAATCAAACCCTTTTGAAATTAAAACCTTTCGAAATCAAACCTTTCGAACTCAAAACCTTTCGAAATTAAACCTTTCAAAATTAAAACCTTTCAAAATCATTGAAGATAGACCCTTTAAAACCCTTTGAAATAAACCTTTCGAAATCATTCAAAAATAAGAAGTGTTGGTGTTGGAACTAACCCTTCGAAAGCATACTTCCGACCATGTCGGAAGATTAATCCTTCGACTTGCCGAAGGTATTAAAACACCTTTTCAGAAAACATTTTAAAAACAGTACCCTTGAAGAAGCTTTCGAAGGTCCCCTTTAAAACCCCTTCTTGAATATATATAAAATTTTAGTCTTTTATAAAATGATAGAGCCAAAGGATCCTCCTTCAACTTATTCGAAAACAATTTTAATTTCTATCCGAAAGAAAAAGAAGCAGCCTCCCCATCCCTTCGCCCTTTTCTTCCCTTCGGCCATGTACCTTCCTTTCAACTTTGGGCGGAAGGTAACTGTTTACCTTCCGTTTTAGACGAAAGGTACCTTTCGACTTCATCGAAAGGGTAAAAGCGGGCTTGTTGGAGTCGAAGGCTGAACTGGGCCCACTGAAGTGATGTTTTATCTTGTTTGTCTAATTTTGATTGGCTGAGGAACCTTCTCCTGTACTTCCGAACAGTGAAAATTTTGCAAAAGTCAACCTTTTTCTTAAAACATTGTACTTCTTCTCCAAATATTTCCAAAAGTGAATTTCCCTTCGGTTTTAAATAAAAATGAAAGCCACTATTCAGTTTAGCCCTTGGGCTTAAATTTTTTATTAACTTAGTAAATCACTAAGGAAAAAATTCCCTGATAAATCATATACTTCATCATATTAAAATTTCATAGCATATGTAGATCAAAACAACTCGGAATTTAACCAAAACCGAATGAAAACGAGTTAATTATCCTATTAACATTTTAAAACACCTATGTCTTATCCAAACAAAGGTTTAAATGGTTATATCCTGACCAAAATCACAAACATGAATCAGGTATAACCCATAACCGATCCAAACATAGAAAAACGAAATGATAAACATGATTTTTCATCTTGATTAGTTAATTGGAGAATGAGATACTTTCCTAGCTTTAATTCCTTAGCTTATTCTTCAATTTAAACTCTTCCTGGAGCTTTTTAATGGCCGACCGAAGTGATGAGGAGTTAAGAATGAGAAAGTGGAAATTTATTGAAGTGGAGAAGGGGATATATACTAAGAAATGTAGCCCCATTTCCAAGTTTACCCTTTAGGAAAAATTCCTCCTTAATTTATTTAAGTCGTTTTATTTTAGTTCATTCTTTTAGACACAACCATTGGATTTATTAATCTCATCTCCCTACTATCACATTATTCTATTTAATTTATCCAATTAAATATCCCGAATAATGTTAATTAAAATTCGAGGCATTACACTTTATCATGTGGAACTAGTTGGAGTATGTTTCTCGACTAATAGTATGATCTTATCATTACATTGTTATCATATAACAATGTAGTATTCTTGATACCTGGAATCACCTCTAGCTGAGCTATAAATTTTTGCATTTATATTTTTGCATTATTTTTATCGTGGTGCGATTCAGGGTAGTGTACTTAGAATTTTCATTGAATTGGCCACAACCTCTTGTTTGGAGCATTTCCAACTTAAATCTCCTTAACTATGGTTTGAACATGAATTTAATATTGACATATTATACTCAATATCACTCATGAAGTTTGAGACTGTACACTTCTTCATAAGGAGTACATTGTTTCTATAAACAATTCTCTAATATTTTATAAATGATCGAGAACACTAACTACCATTATTGATCTTAATTTGGATTTGATATTTGTCTCATGCATTAAATGAATAGGCAATGATATTGTAGATAATACAACATGTATGATAATTCCTACCATCAAGACATAAAGAATTCATCTTACATGTGCCATATTAAACATTTTAATAAGGTGTCTTTGCATATTGTTTGGGACATTAACAACATCTTGTATACTTACTATAAAAAAATATAATATACAAATCCAATATCAAGTACTAAACAACCAAACTATTTCTTATTTTAACATAAGTACATCGTTAATCAGCTGTATGTTATATTCTTATAATTCAGAAATATTTATGTACCTTTTAATATTCTTTATTATGGACACACGCTTCCTCTTCATTTTGACTGAAAATCAAATTTTTTGATATTTCTATCAAAATACTTATTCAATTATAATGCTTATAGAAGGATATTTTCATATCATTTCTTGGATCATATCTGAAAAATCCACAACCTTAATATTGCTCCCACTGACTTGGAGACACTTTAATTCTTATGTGCAGACAATCTATTTTAAATTATTATTTAGAATTTTCCATTTCAACACATATGCACCAAAACACAAAGTCATACCAAGCAATAATTTTGTGAGTAAAGCGAAATTAACTTGAGCATGTTTAATAACGAATCTATTACGTCAATTTCAACAATTGAAATTTACAATGTTATTGTTATCAACATTGCTTATTATATTCCAACTGCATTTGTCTTGCTCTTGACGACACATTCACGACCAATGGTTCACATCCCTTTAGATACAACTATCATAATCATATTTTGGTAACATATTTGGAATCCTTTTTGATTTGTGCATCATAACAAATGGAAGAGTCAATACTCTTAGTGGTTTAATTAACAACCGAGAATTATATATTCTTGATATTGATAAGAAACTCATAGTTTCTCTTCAATGTGTGAGAATACTTATTAGACTCTAATGCTTTGTGTTTGTTTAGGTTAGGTTAATCACATTTCGGTCTCACGTAATCAGCTTCTTCTTTGGATCGTATCCAAATCCATTCTACTATTAATAATTTCTAAAAGAAATTTCTTTGCTATGAAGTTGGAATTTCTTAAAAGAATAATAGTTTCTCAGTGTTGTAGAACATGTATTCATAAACACTTTATGAATTTCTTTATATATAAAACCGATTTGGTTTTAGTTTACAGAATTACGTTCAAAACATAAATAGGTCATCCACTAACAATTGTTCCCAAACTTCTTTTAGGGTGAATCATACAAGATCCCTCTCACATACAATTATTACGTGTAGTCTTTTGACTCACATAACCTACCAACTCCTTGGCCTAGGATACATTGGGGTTTCTTATAAACTCTTATCTTGTATGATTTGTAAACTATTCTTTAGACAAAATTAATTTTAACCTTATGTACTACTCGTAGGTACACGACCTTATAAATAGAGGTTAACTCAACTTCACTCACCATTAATCATACTTTGTTTAACAAAGTTTGATTACTCCTTATCAATATATCATTATGTATTTTAGGGAGGAGTATTTTTGAGATCGAATCGTTATTCATTTTTAGGTATGTTCTAAGCACTTTCCAATATACCCACCTATTCGATCAAATCAGACCATCTATTCCATGTTATGTTATTTACTTCTGTGTTTATATTCTATGAGCTTATCATAGACACACGACATGTGTATCAAATACACATATTCATCTTTGTGATAACTCATCAGTGAATCAACAAATTATGTGGAACTATTTGTGTATTAATAGACTTATTATTGCATACATCTACATATACCAATCTGAAGAGTTCATCAACTCTTTTGTCGCTCCTACTGAATAGGTGCTTTTCCATTTATTGTTTGAGATATAATTCACTAGTACCATTTGATTCATAATCATATGCTTAAAGAATTATTTCTCCAAACTGGGGCTTAGTCCATAACTCTAAAATACTTGTAAATAAATTTAGCTACTTTAGTATTTTCCAATGCACTACAAATACCACTATTATAGTTTTATTTATACTAAATATTCATGCTGAAATAAAATTTTGTCTATTTTTTAGTCAATACTGAAAAATGATTATTATTTAATAAATAATGTTTGGTATATTTCACGAAAACAATTTTCGTAAGCTGTGCCATATGTCATACTCCAACTCTTTTCGCCATTACCATAATAGCGTATGAAATGTGAAGCTCCATTCAACCACTTAATATAGGCTATTTATTCTATTTAATGTAACAGTTTTACAATCAAGAACTTTTAGATCAAATATATTAAATTCAATGAAATAAATCTCATAGGAAACAATTTTCTATATGCAAATACACTTCAGAATAAAAATCATATTTTTCATTCCAATGTTAAGTATCGATTACTATTTTACAATTCTCATTTCCAATGTCTTTCCATGAAGCAGAAGTGACCATTCACTCTCTTCATTCCAATTGTGCCTTATGTTATATTGACTCTCACACATTCAATTCCTTTCTAACAGTCAAACCATTCAAAGAAAATCCTTACTAAAATATCATAACAAAATCTTTACCAAAATTGCATTTGCTTATCTTTAACTTTTAAGGATATCAAATAAATTTCACTTTATGTAACCTGATCAAACTGACATTTCAATGATCGAAGTCTTAGATTATCTTGTAATCTTTTGTCTAGTGTTATGTTTAACACAGATAGGTCATTATTGTAATCAATCATATTGAATACACTATCTCATACTATAGTTTACTTACTTATTTAAATGAACTAATTTCATAAGGGTTTCGTACATTATGTATTGTGAACATTCACCATATAACATTTATATGTGATCGTATATAGATTAAGTATCCATATCCTTGTATTTCTTTTATAGTTCGAAACTCATTTAAGACAATACACACTCTCGAGCAAGTAAACTCATAAGCGACCAAGTTATGAACGTATTTTATGGTTGTATAATTAGGTGCTTGCATGGGTCGACATGCAAAAAGTTATTGGCAAGTATATTTTATATTTCTATTTGTCAATGTTAATTCAGTTTATATTGTATATTTTAATTGATAAACATTCTATCAATAATATTAATTGCACAAATTTATCAATGTGGATTATTATAAATTTATATAGCAGACATTCTTACAATATTAGAAAGGATAAATGTTACCATTTCATTTTTGCAATAAGGCTCCCACCGGTCTTTTATGTTTCTCTAAACCTAAGATGAAACATAGAAATCTTTCAACTATATTAGCGGGTGTTAGGATTCATTTTTCTTAGGAATCTGACCTTGAGTTTGTTAGTCATAGCCCCACATATGATGGATAAATCTTTATCAGTTGTATCATATACAACTCCTAAACTATGGTTACTTGTCCTAATATCATTTCGACCTTAAGTTTGCGTAAGCAATCGAAAGAAATTATTTACTCATACTAATCAATTTATGATGACCTAATTATAATATGCGTATATTGAGTTTTCTCAACAAATACATATACTTATCTTATCTTATCTAGTCAATGTATTAATAATGCTACCCATAACATCTCTAGCTTGAGTTTGCTCAACAACCCGAGAGTATGCAAGTAATTTATTAATATATAAATGGTAGAGGATAACACTTATAATAAAAATTCATAATTTTCAATAATTGAGTGATATCGACTTGTGAAATAATGTATTTCTTATGAAATACCCTCGAAAGTGTTAGATATATTAGAAATCATGGTATAATTACTATATATATGTATTTATTCCTTAAATCTAATTGGGTTTCTCAGTGTTCCACTTTTGATTTACACTTTATATTATAAAAGTTCTATTATTATATAACATTTACACTTTATTTAACCTATATAATATATGTGTAACATTATATTAATTAAATCTTATGTGATTAATTTAATTAATTAACACTTTAATTAATTATTATATTATTCAATTATAACATATTATATTTAACGCAGACACACAATATAACCTTTATATTAACATACATATATCTTATATATATGTATTTTATTTTATTAATTAATTTTTAATTAATTTATTTAATTAAACAATTTTAATTAAAATTTATTAATTTGGAAAATTCTTTTATACACACATGTATACCCATGTTATCCTAAGTTGTAATACCCCGTAAAATTCAGTAATTAATTAATAGAATTAATTAAATGACAAAAATAGAATTTTTATAAACATCAGAACTTGCTCCGTTGGGTTCGTGATAATTTTCTGATCAATTTTCATATATAAAGTTTTCGATCAGGGTTCAAATGAAACATATGAAAACGTTATTAGCGTTTTAAGTTTTAAAATCAGAAATAATTATATATGTAGCTAAGAAAATAAAAGAAATGAACTAACATTAATTACTATTAGCTAGATTTAATAGGCAGTTAACTTTAGCTCAGTGAAAATTACAATAGGAAGGAACTGATATCGATCAAATAAACAAGGAACTAAATTAACAGAATTAAAATGGTGATTACTTAATGCGTCAAACAAGTCATAGGTCGATCCATAGGTCACCTAGGTCAACCGGTAGTAGTTGACCCATGGCCATAAGTGGTCGACTGTTGGATGTGTCAAAATGACAATAACTCGTGGCTTGAACGACCTAGATTTAATAAATATTTCATTGACGGATAGGATAGATTCTAGAGTCCATAAATATAGGCCTAGTTTGGCACTTCTCTTCTCATATTTTCTAGGTCACAGAGCGTAGGTCTATCATTCTCTTTTCTCTACAATTTCTATAATTCTAAAAGTAGTAAAACTATATATATATATATGTATATATATATATATATAAGTGGAGAACAACGAAGAATAAAAGAAGAGAAGAATATGATCGATTCAAAACACAGAAACAAACATAAATCGTGAATCTTAAACTCAAATCTACATTTAATTCAATCCTTTCCTAGATCTATAATTCTAATAGGTGTATATTCTTTTTATATTTAGGATTTAAAGTAAAAGGGAGTCAAATAAAAAGGGAATAGATTTAGGTTTAGAGAATTGGAGCTAAAACAAGGTGAGTGGGAAATTACATATTTTGTAACAATATTGAATTTATATCAATATAGATCTATTTCATTATGCCTAGATATCAATCATAATTTCGATATTTAATTCTATATGCATAAGGAATTGATATAAATCAGAAATGGGATATTTAATTTTATATGCGTAATGATTATGGAAAATATGTCTATATGTTATGGAAAACCCTAAACTTGATTGATATTGTATAAATTTGGATTTGAAAAGTTAGGGGTATAAATAGTCCCTAGATTTGTAAATAACTTATTAATAAAATCATATTAGGATTTTAGGTTTGGTTAATTTATATAGATTGTTAAATATAAATTAAAACTGACTATAAGTTAAATTGGGATTACACGATATCTTAATACATTTGAATGAATTGTGTAGCAATGTGAATTTCTATAAATTGTCTAAAAATACAAATAAAAGTGTATTGGTTGAAATAACAAGGAATGTAAACAAAAAGGAAGAGATGTATAAAATAAGGCAACCTTCGTATTTTGTACTGCCCATTCTAATAAAAAAGATAATTCCTTATTATTTCATGCATAACACAAGTCCTCTTTTAAGCAGTTTATAGAGACTTATTGTGACGCCCCACCTCTATACCCACGCTAGCCAAGGACACTACGGAGTAATGCCGTCGACTAGCGTGAAGAATAAGGCTGTTAAGGAGCGACCATCCGTGTAATTGCTTTGTGCGAGTACCGATATGTCAGATAGTATAACATGCATTTCATTTCAAGAGGAAATCTGACATACCGATACAAACTCAATCCGACTACACAGTGGCTAAGTGGACCTCGGAAACAAATATAGAAATAAACATAACATAAATCAGTCACAAATGTTCATATCTCAAAGGCGAAAACATATATGAATATAACACATAAAAGTGTACATCAGAGTAGTGGTCAAACAAGATCCACAATATCACAAAGGAATAGATACAAGTGCTAGACAAAAGAATAATTATACATCATGGAGTCTATATCTCAAATGTATACAACAAAAAAACTACAAATGTAATGTAGTTAGACAAAAGTCAGAGGATGATCCTAGATAAGGAGTCAAGTTGAAGCACCTGTAACATCTCGGACTGACCCGAGTATTATTTAAGAAGAAAATAATAAACGGATCAGTCTAGCTATAATTATCATTAAAGAAGTGAGATATAAGCAGAGATATAATAAGATCGTATGATAACAAGAATGTCATACTAGAATAAGTATGGTTTAAACAACAAAAAAGTCATACAATATCTCAAAAAATCTCAAAGAACCAAAAAGAATATCATATTCTTTATTTTATTCACCAAACCACAAATATTGACAAACATATTATTGCAAATCAATAAAGAGGTGAAACACAAATTCTAGAAATCATCAAGTAGAAATCCAGAAATCACAAAGGGGGGAGGCCTATCACAAACGGGAGCATGAAAACTCACCAACACGTGTATCACAAAACGGAACGCTATTCCATGGTCGCTAACCATAAATTTTGAGCCGAAGCTCCACAAACGGCCCGAAGGCCACGGGTCGCTACCTCGCCAAATTGAACTGAAGTTCCATAGAAACTGGGTTTGGTCTCCCTCGCAGACAAATAGACATCGCACATCGCTAGTCCAAATCACAAAATGATCATCATTGATCAATAAAAGTGTCGATTACACTAAGCTAGTAAATATATGAGTTTAGCTTCATGTCCCATAACCACTAGCTTAACTTAAATATTTACGACAAATTACATATTCCCACTCAAAATTGTCACAAGTGTTTCAATCGAACAAGTCCAAAAATTAACCGACGAAGTAAACGCAAGCGTTTCATACCACTTGTTTTGCTAAGCTGTTTAATTATATTTTCTCATACGAATGAGGTAAAGGTTTGTATATACTAATAGATTAGAAAACGGTTTTATAAACGAGCTTTGTATTAAAAATAGAGTTGAAATCATCTTTGTAAAAGAGTTTTAATATTTACTACTAGTATGGAAACCTTTGTATTTAGAAGTGACAAATCACAAAATGATTGTAGAAACAATCAATCACAAAAATCCACATTCGAAGATGTGAATTAAATCCAAAGAAATGGATACCGAATCCATCAAAATGGATATTCTCAAAAATCCCGAAAAAAGGAAGTCATCAAAGTCAATAATAAATGATAACAATAAATCGGATAGTCATGAATCGATAAAAGTTGGATTCTCAAGCAAATCAATCAAAATAGGCAAAATGAAGCAGGTCAGTCGACTGAACCAGAACCCGAGAGTTTTCTGGGCCTGCAGTCAGTCGACTGACTACAGGAGGTCAGTCGACTGGCTGTAGCTGAAATTGTTTTTCAGCCTATCAAATGGAGGAGCAAACTCACGCCATTTGCAACCGGTCGAGCGATGGATTTTAGGGGCTTTTGCCAATAGACATCCTAGCTCTATAAGCTCTCTGAAACACCACCAAAAGCATGTTCATAAATAAAAGCTAGGATTTTCAAAGTTTTGACTTCAAAACACCAAAAATTGAAATGTTCACCAAATCAATCCAAATCAAAATCTAATGAATATACACAAGTGTTAGGAATTCATACCTAACAACAAAGATAGTTATAGATATAGATGTGAGTTAAAGAACTCACATTAAACCCAAAAACGATGAAGGAGAAGCTTGAATGCAAAGGAAGATCAACTTCTCTTCAACCTCAACTCTAGAAGCTTGAATCTAAGCTCAAAAGAAGAACATTTCCTAAGTTAGGTTTAGGAAATTTCTGAAATTAAAGAGAGAATGAGTTGAAGAAGGTGAAGAGGAGGCTTACCAAAGCTTTTCCAAGAGTTTGGAGCAAGACTAAAGTTTGCAAATGGAAATCTAGGGCTTGCAATTTCTAATTTCTCATTCCTCTCCTCATTTTCAGTTTTGCTTGAGTGTTTAAGAAAATAGAAATGAAGTGAAGAGGAGAGGAGAGGGCTGAACTAGGTTATAGAGTGAGTTGGGGTAAAACCCAAACCCAAAGCCCAATAGAAAATGTCAAAATTCAACTTACTCCAAACATATCAATGTTTATACTTAAAAAAGTCGCAAACGCCATTTTGGACTCAATGGAAGTGGTCTCGATTCCCAATTCGTCTGTTTACAAAAAGTAGCTTTTCGGACTTTAATCCGATTAATGATTCTACATTTAAATAAAATATTTAAATATACAAATCGTAAAATATGCGGGTTGTTACAGACTCCCCTCCTTAAAGAAATTGCGTCCTCGCAATCTTTAAGAAATAAATAAGAAGTAACAACTATAAAAGCATATCAACACAAAAAGAAGAAATTTGAAAATAAAAAGTTCACCTTAAGGAGCATGAGAGAGCAAGTCCGGATGTGTTCGCTTAATGAATTCTCTGGATTCCCAAGAGCAATCCTTAGGATTTGAGGACCACTGAACTTTCACGAGAGGAACATCTTTATTTCGAAGGCGTTTAACCTCCGAAGCAATATTACGAATAGGATGTTGCTCATAAGTCAAATTAGGAGAAACTTCAATTTCTTCAACAACACTTGGCTCAAGAATAGAATCGGAATCTCGAAGGCATTTCCGTAGTTGAGAGATGTGGAACACGTCATGAATAGCAGAAAATTGAGCCGGTAACAAAAGGCGATAAGCCACGGATCCAATGCGTTCGATGATTGGAAATGGGCCAATATATCGAGGTGCTAATTTTCCCGATCGACTGAAACGCACAACACCCTTCATAGGCAAAACACGAATAAATATGAAATCTCCCACAGAAAATTCTAATTTCCTTCTTCGATTATCGACATAGGATTTTTGTCTACTTTGAGCTTCTTTCATCCTATGACAAATAAGATCAATCTTTTCTGTGGCATCCCGAATAAAATTTGGACCTAAAACCAGCTTCTCACCGGCTTCAAGCCAACATGAAGGAGATCGGCATGGCCTTCCGTAAAGTGCCACGAAAGGTACCATACCAATACTAGATTGGAAGCTATTATTATAGGAAAATTTTACAAGAGAAATATGATCTTCCCAACTTCCACCAAAATCAAGAACACATGCACGAAGAAGATCTTCAAGAGTTTGATTCACACGCTCGGTTTGTCCCTCGGACTGAGGATGATAAGCGGTGCTAAAATTAAGCTTCGTTCCTAAAGCTTTTTGAAGACCTTTCCAAAATCCACTAGTAAACAATGGATCACGATCGCTAATAATAGAAGTAGGAACTCCAGGCAATTTAACAATTTTCTTGATAAATAGTTTAGCCAAAATAGGTACGGTCCTATTGGACCGAACGGGAATAAAATGGGCGGATTTTGTAAGTCTATCTACTATCACCCATAGGCTATCATGGCCCGAACGAGAACGGGGAAGACCGTCAATAAAATCCATTGAAATTTGATCCCACTTCCATATTGGAATTTCCAATGGTTGCAATAACCCACCGGGCCTTTAATGCTCGGCCTTTACAAGTTGGCAAGTCATGCAATGCTTAACAAAGTTAGCAATATCAGATTTCATTCTGTCCCAATAATAAAGTCGCTTCATATCCGCGTTCATTTTACTACTACCCGGATGAATGGTAAATTTAGAACGACGAGAATCTTCTAAAATATCTTTACGAAGATCACAAATATTTGGCACGATAAGTCTACCAAATTTTCGAATACCGCCACGAGCATCAATATCAAAGGCTTTCAAATCTTCAATATCAATTTTATCCCTACAACTTTGGCTAAGAAGAACCAATTCGGGATCATGCTTTTGAGCTTCAAGAATGCGGTCTAAAAGAGAAGGATGAGCCTCAAGGCTACATAAAACAAGAGATGAACATAAATCAGATTCCCGATCTCGAATCTCACAAGTGGACAAAGTCTCGAGGTCATTCTACTCGGATATCATCATAGAAACAACCGCTTGTTGCTTACGACTAAGGACATCGGTAACACGATTTCCTTTTTCGGGAGTATAAAGAATATCAAGATCATATGATGCAAGGAACTCGAGCCAACGTTGTTGACGCAAATTAAGTTCCTTTTGAGAAAATAAATACTTTAAAGATTTATGATCGGTGTAGAGAACAAATTTCTCTGCCAAAAGATAATGACGCCAAATTCTAAGGGCGAATACAATAGCCGCGGGCTATAAATCATGAGTGGCATACCTAGTCTCGGCTGGCTTTAATTGCCTAGAGGCATAAGCAATAACACGTTCCTTTTGCACGAGAACGGCTCCCAAACCAACACGACTAGCATCGGTATAAACAATAAAATCTTGGTTCCCTTTGGGGATCACAAGAATAGGAGCATCGGAAAGGAGTTCTTTTAGTTTCTGAAATGAAGCTTCACATTTGTCTGACCAAATGTATTTAACTCCTTTCTTTGTCAAACTAGTAAGAGGTACGGAAATCTTAGAAAAGTCTTTTATGAACCGACGGTAATAGCCCGCCAATCCCAGAAAGCTACGAATTTCCGTCACACTCTCCGGTCTCTTCCAATTTTGAATCGCTTCAATCTTTGAAAGATCCACGGAAATTCCGGATTTAGAAATAATATGCCCTAAAAATTTCACACGAGATTGCCAAAAGTGGCATTTAGAAAATTTTGCTTTCAATTGGTTGCTCCTAAGAGTTTCCAACACAATCCGAAGATGATTTTCATGCTCTTCCTCGGTTTTAGAATAAATAAGAATATCATCTATAAAGATGAGAACAAATCGATCGAGGAAGTCTTTGAAAACTCGATTCATAAGGTCAACGAAATAAGCTGGAGCATTCGTTAAACCAAATGGCATAACAAGCCATTCATAAGATCCATAACGAGTACAGAACGATGTCAAAGGAATACTATCCACTGCGATACGGAGCTGATGAAAACCAGTTGCTAAGTCTAACTGTGAAAAGACTTTTGCACCACTAAGTTGATCAAATAAATCATTAATCTGAGGCAAGGGATATTTATTCTTGATGATGAGATCGTTAAGCTTGCGGTAGTCAACGCAAAGCCTAAGTGTACCATCAGATTTCTTCACAAAAATAGCTAAAGCTCCCCATGGAGAGGAACTAGATTGAATAAAGTGCTTCGCTTCCAATTCAGATAATTGTTTGCGCATCTCCTCATTTTCTTTATTGGACATACGATACGGAGGACGAGTAATAGGTAGAGCTCTAGGGATTAGATTGATTCGGAACTCAATAGCTCGCTTAGGAGGTAATCATAGAACGGGCTCAAATATGTCGGGAAATTCACGAACAATGTGAATGAGAGAAATGACATCTTCCTCATCATCGTTATCGTCATCATGAGGATTGAGAGAATATAAGGATGCTTTCGAATTGGAATCTGAATCTTTCAGAACGAGAGAAATCTGATTAACAGATTGAGGATGCCGAAGATATATAGTCCGTTCAGGACATAGAATATGGGCTTCATAACGGTTAAGCCAATCCATTCCCAAAATCATTCTGAAACCAAGGTAACGCATAACATGCAAATCGGCATGGAAAGAGTAATCACACAAAATAATTTCGACATCTTTACACAATAAACTGAGTGTTGCGGACCCACCAACAAGATTCGCAATCCTCAAAGAATTCATCAAGCCAACAACATTCAAAGACAAGGCATCAACAAGTTCTTTTGATATAAAAGAGTGAGATGCACCCGTATCAAAAAGAACTTGAATAGGAAATTCACAAAATATAATAATGCTATCAAGGATAGAATGAGAAATACCTTGACCACGAGAAGTGTCGGTAGGGGCTTGTACAACATTTAGCTTGCCCTCTCTCTTGCCTTGAAGTTTGGGACACAAAGATATAGTATGACCCAAACTCTTGCAATAGCGGCAAGAAATAGACTTCGGACACTTGTTTACATAGTGGTCCTTAGAACCACAATTGTAACATTCTCCACGATGAGAGTTGGGAGTATTTGCTACCGAAGTTGTTTGCTTCCCCTTTTTGTTGGGATTAGGCTTGAATTTAAAAGGTCTCTTCTTGTTGATGTTTGGTTTGACCTCAACATCACTTTCTTTATCGGCCTCTTCGAGTCGAAGAGCGATATCAACAAGTTGATCAAAAGAACCTTCTAATTTCAGAAGTAATGGCTTTTTGAGGTTCTTATTCAAGCCATACACAAATCTCTTATTTTTCTTCAATGGGGTATTAATATACTCGACCCCATATTTAGAAAGAGATTCGAAAGAAGCAACGTAGTCCATCATAGAAGATTCACCTTGAACAAGGTCAATGAAGCGTCGAGCTAGAGATACTTTTTCAGCTTCTGGCATGAATTTTAATTCGAACCTTTCCCGGAATTGCTCCCAAGTAAGGTTCGCCTCGATAATTTCGGAAATCAAGAGCTCATACCAATCTAATGCTCTTTCTTGGAGCATACTAGAAGCCACTTGGACTCGATGGAGATCAATAAGATTCATGCGTGAAAAGATGCGGTCGCATGTTCGAATCCAAGCCTGGACTTCTATAACGCTCTCTGAACCTTTGAATGGCTTTCCACCCAAGTTGGTGTAATCACTGCACAAACGTGCAAACCCAGATTTAGGATGGGTGGGCTCTGGAATAGGTCCAGGAGCTTGAACATTTCTTACAAGATCTAGAAGTTGCCGAGCAGACATAAATACTCCATCCTGGGGAGTAGCACTAGATTGACCGGCGCTGGTACGGCCAGGTCTAACCATTTCTCTTCTATAAGAAAGAAAGAAAAGAGGAAAAAGGTTATTCACAAAATGAATATCAAACAGATTCGATTGATAAAACAAGGCATCATAAAGAATATAGGATAGAACGGTTCGAAGACTCGAATTAAATCCTATGGCACGATTCCTAAGGAAGACTTAGGACAATGATCCTTGCTAGATTATTCTACATTGTTCCAAAGTTTGGCTCCGATACCAAGCTGTGACGCCCCACCTCTATACTCACGCTAGCCAAGGACACTACGGAGTAATGCCGTCGACTAGCGCGAAGAATAAGGCTGTTGAGGCGCGACCATCCGTGTAATTGCTTTGTGCGAGTACCGATATGTCAGATAGTATAACATGCATTTCATTTCAGGAGGAAATCCGACATACCGATACAAACTCAAAGCGACTACACAGTGGCTAAGTGGACCTCGGAAACAAATATAGAAATAAACATAACATAAATAAGTCATAGATGTTCATATCTCAAAGGCGGAAACAGATATGAATATAACACATAAAAGTGTACAGTAGAGTAGTGGCCAAACAAGAACCACAATATCACAAAGGAATAGATACAAGTGCTAGACAAAAGAATAATTATACATCATGGAGTCTATATCTCAAATGTATAACAACAAAAAAACTACAAATGTAATGTAGTTAGACAAAAGTCAGAGGATGATCCCAGATAAGGAGTCAAGCTGAAGCACCTATAACATCTCGGACTGACCCGAGTATTATTTAAGAAGAAAATAATAAACGGATTAGTCTAGCTATAATTATCATTAAAGAAGTGAGATATAAGCAGAGATATAATAAGATCGTATGATAACAAGAATGTCATACTGGAATAAGTATGGTTTAAACAACAACAAAGTCATACAATATCTTAAAAAATCTCAAAGCACCAAAAAGAATATCATATTCTTTATTTTATTCACCAAACCACAAATATTGACAAACATATTATTGCCAATCAATAAAGAGGTGAAACACAAATTCTAGAAATCATCAAGTAGAAATCCAGAAATCACAAAAGGGGGAAGCCTATCACAAACGGGAGCATGAAAACTCACCAACACATGTATCACAAAACGGAACGCTATTCCATGGTCGCAAACCATAAATTTTGAGCCGAAGCTCCACAAACTGCCCGAAGGCCATGGGTCGCTACCCCGCCAAATTGAACCAAAGTTCCACAGAAACGGAGTTTAGTCTCCCTTGCAGACAAATAGACATCGCACATCGCTAGTCTAAATCACAAAATGATCATCATTGATCAATAAAAGTGTCGATTACACTAAGCTAGTAAATATATGAGTTTAGCTTCATGTCCCATAACCACTAGCTTAACTTAAATATTTACGAACAAATTGTAGATTCCCACTCAAAATTGTCACAAGATTTTCAATCGAACAAGTCCAAAAATTAACCGACGAAGTAAACGCAAGCGTTTCATACCACTTGTTTTGCTAAGCCGTTTAATTATATTTTCTCATACGAATGAGGTAAAGGTTTGTATATACTAATAGATTAGAAAACGGTTTTATAAAAAAGCTTTGTATTAAAAATAGAGTTGAAATCATCTTTGTAAAAGAGTTTTAATATTTACTACTAGTATGGAAACCTTTGTATTTAGAAGTGACAAATCACAAAATGATTGTAGAAACAATCAATCACAAAAATCCACATTCGAAGATGTGAATTAAATCTAAAGAAATCGATACCGAATCCATCAAAATGGATATTCTCAAAAATCCCAAAAAAAGGAAGTCATCAAAGTCAATAATAAATGATAACAATAAACCGGATAGTCATGAATCGATAAAAGTTGGATTCTCAAGCAAATCAAGCAAAATAGGCAAAATGAAGAAGGTCAGTCGACTGGCCTTCTGCAGTCAGTTGACTGAACCAGAACCCGAGAGTTTTCTGGGCCTGCAGTCAGTCGACTGACTGCAGGAGGTCAGTCGACTGGCTGTAGCTGAAATTGTTTTTCAGCCTATCAAATGGAGGAGCAAACTCACGCCATTTGCAATCGGTCGAGCGATGGATTTTAGGGGCTTTTGCCAATAGACATCCCAGCCCTATAAGCTCTCCGAAACACCACCAAAAGCATGTTCATAAATCAAAGCTAGGATTTTCAAAATTTTGACTTCAAAACACCAAAAATTGAAATGTTCACCAAATCAATCAAAATCAAATGAATATGCACAAGTGTTAGGAATTCATACCTAACAACAAAGATAGTTATAGATATAGATGTGAGTTAAAGAACTCACATTAAAACCCAAAAACGATGAAGGAGAAGCTTGAATGCAAAGGAAGATCAACTTCTCTTCAACCTCAACTCTAGAAGCTTGAATCTAAGCTCAAAAGAAGAACATTTCCAAAGTTAGATTTAGGAAATTTCTGAAATTAAAGAGAGAATGAGTTGAAGAAGGTGAAGAGGAGGCTTACCAAAGCTTTTCCAAGAGTTTGGAGCAAGACTTGAGTTTGCAAATGGAAATCTAGGGCTTGCAATTTCTAATTTCTCATTCCTCTCCTCATTTTCAGTTTTGCTTGAGTGTTTAAGAAAATAGAAATGAAGTGAAGAGGAGAGGAGAGGGCTGAACTAGGTTATAGAGTGAGTTGGGGTAAAACCCAAACCCAAAGCCCAATAGAAAATGTCAAAATTCAACTTACTCCAAACATATCAATGTTTATACTTAAAAAAGTTGCAAACTCCGTTTTGGACTCAATGGAAGTGGTATCGAGTCCCAATTCGACTGTTTACAAAAAGTAGGTTTTCGGACTTTAATCCGATTAACGATTCTACATTTAAATAAAATATTTAAATATACAAATCGTAAAATATGCGGGTTGTTACACTTATAACGTTAACAATTTCCTTTAGGGAAAGAAGCGATTCCAATGTATTAAGGTATAAAAATCCTTAAGTATAACTAAATTAATATAAGTAGGAATAATAACAACAATTCAAATAGGAAACCTAAAGTATATAACTTAGGATGGTGTAAAAACCAAACGGTAAACAAAGAAGATACAATTAAATGAATAGGGAAGTAATAAGCCTAAAAAGACAATTAAAGAGAGATAATAGTCAAAAAGGAAACGGGGTATTTCATCCAATAATGTTAAACAAAAGGGAAATAATAAATGACACATAAGTCAATAAATTTGAAACGGATAACAAATGATAGTAAACGACAAGAATAAACCAAAAGTACGTTATGTAAGATTTATTGAACATCAACGATTGAAAGTAAAGAAAATAACAATTAAAGGAATGTATACAAATTAAAATGTCATGACGGGTGTGGGATATAACCCAATTAAATAAATTAAGTAAAAGACCATATACAGTCGTTAGAATGGGTTGGAATGTGAGGTCGGTAGTGTTACATAATAGAAGTCTATCCATCACAAGGGGCTGCAAGCAATTGTGTTTACATTATGTTGATTGTGACATATCCAACTATAGGACCCATGGAGTTATATACGCTTGCGTATAAGCAAAGAAATACCCTCCATAGAGTCTGCTTCAATGAATTAAGGGGAGGGTATTGCCTAGATTGCATTAGGCAATCTAAACGGAATGGTGAGTGGGATTAGCGCTATTTTAGCATGTGTTGGTACCTAATCAGGAGTAGGGCTATCATAGGTTGAGAACATCATCGGTCCTATGCAGTCAATGGGAAAGACCTGGTTACACCTAACAAACTACGCCTCCTACTAAGGTAGGTCCCCTTAGGTAATGCACCGCCATAGTTGTTTGCAAGTTTGTTTGTTAGGGCAAGGCTAGCTAACCCATAAAAGGGTTCTTTCAAAAACAATTGGGGTAGTCCGAGGAGCTGAGTCCTCTATAATCAATAGGAAGGAGATAAGTAGTAAAATTTGAAAACTAGATAGAATGCAACAAAGCTATTAGGACGCCGTATTATGCACTACAAGACATATGATGAGGCGTCAACTACCATTGAGAGGTGGACACAAATGAAGACGATGAGACACATGGCTGAGTCAACATTTCGAGTTCCCCTCCCCCCAATGTGTGGTTGTAATACGAGATGTAGTTCCATACGAACGTGATATTGCGTTGATGATAGATCCTGACATGGTGCCAGATTACGGATGCTAGTGGGGATAGTATCTTCGTCTAATGGGGAATGTGATACTTATATACATACATACATATACATACCTACATACATACATACATACATACATACATACATACATATATATATATATATATATATATCTGTATGTATATGTAGTTATAGTCTAATTCAGGTATATAGGGCGTATCTTATGCGAACGTGGGGTCGAGACGACTAAGTAAAATGAAATGACATAATATGTAATGGAAGATAATCGGCATAGACTAGTGTTATGTATAATTCACACGTTACCAGAACGTTTTTCTAACCCCCTCCTCATTACAACCCACATGATAGCTTAAAGGGACATGTACTATTACAAGGCCGGAACAACGGAAGAACATGAATTCTAATCCATGTTCAGCACTGACAAGGACACTAGATATTGGAAGTGTTAACCATGGTCAGTAAATATATGTTTTATTATAATTTACTATTCCACTATAAGTTATACTGATAATGTTCTGATATTCATTTTTTTGTTTAATTGTAGAATACCAAACCAACGATCCGTATCTTGATGGACTTAAATTTTCGATTTAGTGAAAATTCATGCCCATTGGTGTACGATTTGTTACATTTGGTATTAGAGTGAGGTTAGTCGATCTTGAAAAATTAAGAAACAATGAGTGAACATATTTCTACTTTACGTGTAAATATAAATATATTATATGCCAAATCCTATAAATTCCGACTATAGAGTAGTTGCAACCATACACTAAAATATGGATAAGTTGATTATGATCGAAACAATGGATGAAGTTTACCCCAGTTACCTCATGGAAAATAGGTTATATGGAGTGGCGTTGACTTCAGAAGAGCATGAGTACAACGTATGAAAGTTCTTTGAAGCCAAATAGTATGCGACTCCTTAGTTGGGTCCCCGATAGCCCAACAAAGATCCCCGTATGATACCGATTGATGATGTACATAAGGTCCAGATAAGGGGAAAGTAAGAATCAATATGTTCTAGATATCTAGTAACAATTGAGTTTCTGGAGGAAGGTGTGAAGTAGTCACCCTAAGGTAATAGCCAGATTTTATAATTGGAAGAAGATAAGTCAATAAGTAAGTTGAAGGAAGAGAAATCCAAAAGAAGAGACAAATAGAACACTTTGAGTCCAACCAATAGAAAATAATTTTAAAGTTTGAAACGATTTTAATATAAAAGTTTGAGAAAATATATACGTAATATATTTGAAATGAATTTCAAAAAAATTATTTGAAGGTAGAAAACCCTTATTTTTGAAAAGTAAGTGAATATCAAATTTTCAAAAAAATATATATATAAATAACTATGTTATGTTAAATAAAAAGTTTTAGTAGAAATGTTGGACTGAAAATAACGGTACTGGGTTTTAATAAAAAAGGTTAATTCTTTTAAAAAAAAATAGAAGAGCGTATATAGCTCGTTGATTTTTCTAAGATGAAATTCTTTTAATTTGAGAAATTCTTTTAATTTGAGAAATTCTTTTTAGGAGTAGACAATATGAAGTGGTACAAGTTTGAAATGGGGTAAAAATAATGAGAGAGAAGATTTGAACCCGATAATAAAGTAGACAAATGCATTACGATGATTTAATTAAGGAAATAGTCAATTGAGAGTAAAACTATATAAATATAAGCCATTTAAATAACATCAGTTTAGGTAGAAGAAAGTTAAATAGTAGCAAGATTAAGAAATAATGTTAGGAATTTATATAAAATTATGTTGGTAATTAGAAATAACATTAGAAGATTATATTGAAAATAATAATAGTAATCTAATTAGAAGCAACATAGGAAATTATAGTTAAATCAAAGGAAAATGGAAATTTTCCATTTGTTGTGCGCATTTATTGCTAGTATCTTTTAAAAGTCCCCCTCACATGATATTAGAGACCCCGCGAAGGGTGTAAGTGCAGATAATATGAGTGATAAGAAAATGATAGAGTGAGAGTTGTTCTTATCTACTCTACTTTTTATTATTTAAAATTATAAAAGAAATTTAGAAACACTGTAAAGTGCATTTTTGAAAAGAAATGGTTTGGTGTAACAATTGAATTTTTAAAAAGAAAAACTTAATAAACGGTTTGAGTTACAAATCCCAATTTTTAAGAAGTAAAGTTAAAAAGGTCTTTAAAAGGGAAAGAACTTTAAAATTTTAATTATAATTTTAAAAGTTAAGACATTAAGTTATTTTTGAATTTGCTAAAAAGTTTCTAAGTTGTACTTTCAAAGATAAAAGTTTTGGGATTAAATACTTAAAAATTTTTAAGTTTTAATTTTTGAAGAAAAAATTGCTAAGACCAAACCAAAATTATAAATATGAGGTAGATAGGAATGCCTGCCTAGGTAAGACGGGGTAAAACGTAAGGCTATAAAGAAGATAACAAGGACCATTCTTAGAGTAGCAATAAGGAATCCCCTTAGAGTATAAAGAATACCGGTGAGAACCTATGAATGTTTTGTTAGACTAGTTTGTAAGCCATAAGAAGAGCCGTAAGGGAATGATAAATGGTACTAAAGTACACTTCTACGAGTTCTAGGGTATGCTCGTGGGAAAGATCAAGAGTAAAGGAAGTAAATACCAAGAATTGAGAATACTATCAATAGTTTGGGATTAAGAGAAGATAGTAACAAAGGATAATGTGATGGCTAATACACAAAGAGGACATTGGTAGACTTAAAATTAAGGAAGGTAAGAAAGAGGGCGAAGAAGTTATTCCGCCAAGCTAATTTGCCAATGAGTTATTCTAAATATGCATGGTTGTATTTATTACCCACTACAGTGTGGGGATGCACAATTTGTTTAATAATTGGATGTGATAATGAAAGTAACGGATAGACCTTATTCATCAGAAGCCATAAAGGAAAGTTCAAATATGTAGGTTGGAGAGGGATGACTGTTAGGAAGGTCCATTCAATTTAAGTAAGAAGTGATAGGCCACAACATCGTTAATATCAGTTGATGTTGAAGGGTAGCTTCTAGTAGCTGTTTCTTTTAGTCTGGGTTGTAAGCATTAGTTTTTTTTATATAAAACGCGTATGATATCATAAGAAATGTTCCTTTTTAAAAATTGGTTTTCTGGGTGGATCGCGATATTAGTTGGAAATCTGTCTTAGTAAGGAAATCGCATGAAGACACTTAACTAATGCAGAATGAATAAATAAAATGCAGGAAGTTTATAAAATGAATTAGGGAATTTATCTAAAAGAAAAGTTAAGTTAAGCCGCAAAAGCCTTAAAGTTTTGGGAAGTTAAATTCTGGCGAGCGATGGACAAGGAAAGTTTTCTTGTCGGGGTTCAAATAAAAAAGTTATTAGTGTTTAAAGTTTTAGAATAGGAAATAATTATATATGTCACTAAGGAAATAAAAAAATTAATTATCGTTAATTACCGTCAGTTAGATTTAATGGCTAGTTAACATTAGCTTAGACATTAAGAAAATTATAATGGGAAGAAAATGATATCGATCAGAAAAACAAGGAACTAATTTAACAGAATTAAAATGGTGATTAATTAACGCGTTAAACAAGCCATAGGTCGACCCATAAGTCCCCGAGGTCGACCGACAGCGGTCAACCAAAGGCCACAAGTGGTCGACTGTTGGTTATGTCAAAACGATAGTAACATGTGGCTTGAACGGCCCGGATTTAATAAATCTTTTATTGACAGATAAGAATGGTTCTAGAGCCTATAAATACATGCCTAGTTTCTCACTTCTCTTCTCATATTTTCTAGGTCATGGAGTGGAGCTTTGCCATTATATTTTCTCTACAATTTCTATAATTCTAAAAGTAGTAAAACTATTATATATATATAAGTGGAGAAAAGTGAAGAATAAAAGAAGAGAAGAATATGATCGATTCAGAACACAGAAACAAAGGTAAATCGCGAATCTTAAACTCAAATCGAAATTTGATTTAATACTTTCCCATATCTGTAATTCTAATAGGTGTATAGCCTTTTATCTTTTGGATTTAAAGCAAGAGGGAGTCAAATAAAAAGCGAGTGGATCTAGATCTTGAGAATTGGAGCTAAAAAGAGGCGAGTGGAAAATTACATATTTTGTAATAATATTGGATTCATATCGTTATAGATCTATTTTATTATGCCTAGATATCAATCATGATTTGGATATTTAATTTTATACGCATAAGGAATTGACATAAATAATGAATGGGATATTTAATCATATACACATAATGATTATGGAAAATATGCCTATATGTTATGGAAAACCTTATACTCGATAGATATTGTATACATTTAGATCTGGATAGTTAAGGGTATAAATATTCTCTAGATTTTTAAATAACTTGTTAACGAAATCATATTGGGATTTTCAATTTAGTTAGTTTATATAAATTGTTGAACATAAATTGGAATTGATTACAAATTAAATTAGGATTAGACGATATTTTAATACATTGGAAAGAATTGTGTAACAATGTGAGTTTCTATAAATTGTCAAAAAATACAAATAAAGTGTGTTGGTCGAAATAACAAGGAATCTAAACAAAAATAAAGAGATGTACAAATAAGGGAATCATCGTATTTTGTCTTGCCTATTCCAATAAAAAAATTCCTTGTTATTTTACACATAATACAAGTCCTCTTTTAAGTAATTTATAGAGAATTATAGTTCTAACAATTTCCTTCAGGGAAAAAAATAATTCCAATGTATTAAGGTATAAAAGCCTTAAGTATAATTAAAGTAATGTAAGCAGGAATGATAACAATAATTTAAATGGGAAATCTGAAGTATATAATTTAGGATGGTGTAGAAAAACAAACGGTAAATAAAGAAGATACAATTAAACGAATAGGGAAGTAATAAGTCTACATAGGCAATTAAAGAGAGCTATTGGTTAAAAAGGAATAAGAGATTTCATCCAATAATGTTAAACGAAAGGAAAATAGCACACGACACTTAAGTCAATAAACTAGAAATGGATGACAAATGATAGTGAACGACAAGAATAAATCAAAGGTAAGTTATGTAAATTATTGAACATCAATGATTGAAAGTAAAGAAAAGTAATAAATAAAGGATTGTATACAATTTAAAATATACATTATGATAGTTGTGAATTATGGAATATAAATCAATTACCTAAATTAAGTAAAAGAGCATATAGTCATTTGAATGGGTTGGAATGCGAGGTCAATAGTGTTACATAATGGAAGTTTGCCCACTACAAGGGGCTACCGGTAGTTGTTTATACATTATACAGATGCATGACATATCGAACTATAGGACCCGTGGAGTTATATACGCTTGTGTTTAGGTGAAGGAACACCCTTAGTAGAGTCTGCTTCAATGAATTTAGGGGAGGGTATTGCGTAGATTGCATTAGGAAATCTAAATGGGATGGTGAGCGGGATCACCGGTATGTCAGCATGTGTTGGTACCAAATTAGGAGTAGGGTTGTCATAGGTCGAGAATGTCATTGGCCCTACACGATCAATGAAAAAAGCAGGGTTACACCTAACAGGCTATGCCTCCTACTAGGGTTGGTCCCGTTAGGTAATGCACTACCATAGTTGTTTACTAGTTTATTTGTTAGGGCAAGGCTATTTAATCCATAAAAGAGTTCTTTCAAAAATGAATAGGGCAGTACAAGGAGTGGGGTCCTCTATAATTGTAACGTATCGGATTTTGCCCGCTCGAAAATCGGCACCCATACTTTACATCGTACTCGAATGCCGTAGATTCGACCGTTCAAATCCGAGTCGCCGGAGCTTATAACACCATTAAGTAAATAACACAACGGAAAAAGAATATATCAATTACAAAACATTGATACAATGACAGATACAAAATCTGATACAATATGATACAACAGAATGATACAACAATATCAATATACATCAGAGATATGATACAAGAAATAGCAGCGGAAAGAAAATAGATAACACCAGCAGTGGATAGAATATCTCCAACAGAATGCTCCAAGATAAGCAACGTCAGTCCATGAACTCCAAGAACTGAACTAGCTCCAGATAATCTACTAAACCTGAATATCTGAAAAACCCAACTCTAGACTGCCCGTGTGAAAATTGTGGGCACCCAGAGTTTAGGAAGGGAACAATAAACTCCGGATCAGTCATGGGACTGGTGTGAGCAACAAAAACAGTTTATCTTTAAACAAACACGAAAGGCTTTTAAACATTGAAATCCGCAATGCTTTTCGAAAATGAAACTACCATAAGGCCTCCCGCCACACACACAATGCAATCGCAGAATTGGAGGAGATTTCTCCTTATGATAGTCAAACATGCTTACTACGCGAAATCAAAACTCTTTTGATATTATTACTAGTGCATAGTGTAGAAAAACATTTCGAAAATATAATATAAATCTTAGCCAGCATACAACATTATTGTATGCCTACTATAACTACTACGTTCAATAGCAGGTTACCGCCACATTCCATAGCAGGTAATACAAGTAAAAACCGTACAGGGTTCGTATTGTTTCTTTGGATTTCCAACAAATGATCAGGCTAAGGAACTTCCTTACCGAAATAGTAACGCCTCTGGAAAGACGCCCCGGATCCTAACCGGATCTCTGCAAACAAAAGGCCGACGGTACCTCACGTTGTACAGCTGTAACTAGGTAACTAACACACTGACGCTACCTCACGCTGTACAGCTGTAACTAGGTAACTAACACACGAGTCATGTCATCCCCCGGTCGTTACCGACCTTTATCCGAGCGCTCGATAACCAACATCACACATAATAAATAAAGTGTATCCACATGAGTAAGTATCTGGGCTCCATACCATGATACCACCCTTTTATCCAGAAGGAAATGACATACCCTAGGGGCGCTACCCCTACAAACCTTTGCCGCAACATTCCTGTTTCGACCATTACCGGGTTGTGAGGCTTGACGAAGTCTCGTTCACAAAGCAACGCTTTTTCACAAAGCCACGCTTTTTCACAAAGCCACGCTTTTTCACAAAGCCACGCTTTGACCAACAAATGATCATCAGCACTTCGTATGCCACATTACCAAATTGGGAATGTATCACTAGTAACCATCAACTACATAACCTCTGAGCTCGTACGTTTCAGAGAAGGGTGTTAAGCTAAGAGAATAAATTCTCCGCCACCAACAGAAATGTATTTGATAGAAACCAGCTTTACATCTCAAAGTGTAACGTCAGACATACATCCATACAAGTCTGTTCCGGGTTCGAACAGAACCGAAGGCACTTCCAAAGAAGCCCTTGCAAATCTGGGTATTCACAATCCCGATCGAACTTCCCATCACTTAGGAAATCTCTATACCGTAGCTACTCAGTGCAGAGACAATCGATAGGTCATCCTATCGCTCTCGCAAATACCCGGTCTTCACCACCGGTCTTCAAATGCTATCCATATCGTCGTATCACTATTCAGAATGGGATATATGACACAAAGGTCCTCTCCCGACTAAACCGAATAACGAGCGCAATTAAAAATCATATGGATACTGGGGTCTCAGTTAAATCACAGCTTAAAGCCCAAAACTTTTCATTCGAATGGTTAAAACAATTTACCATTTCCAATCTTTTAAAAAAAAAGATTCATTTCAAAAACCTTCACTGGTTTAAACAATTTCCACACTTTTAATCTTTTAAACAGAATATTTAATTCACAAAGTTTACCCCGTTCCCAAAGATTCATTCATAGATTTTCAAATCGATTTCCATTTCAATTTGATTAACTCGTTAAATCTTTAACCAAGATTTAACTTATAGCTTTCAAAATTGGTTTCCAAAGATTCATTCATAGCCTTTCAAAACAATTCCATTTCAAGTTAGATTAACTCATCCGGTCTTTGAAATCAAAGACTCATTTTATAGTTTTCAAAACATTTCAATTCCATTTCAAACTTGAAATTCTTTCAACACAAATTGGAAGTTCATTACTTATGTGAAAGCTTTTACTATTTAAAAACAAATAGTTTCGTTTTAGAAAAATCCAGTTATATTTACACGAGTTAAAACCCTTGAATTAAATTCAAATTCCCAAATCAATACTTTAAAATGGTTTAACCCATATATAACTTGTACAGCATCTTTAATCCCTAGTTTCAAATCATAGGATTCAATTTCAACTTGAATTCAAATTTAAATCAAATTATTTAAATTTTCAAAACTCGATTAAGTTATTCAAAATAACTTTTATCTTTGAAATTCCATTTCAAAAGATTTTCACTTCAAACCCAAATTTCCAATTTCAAAATCAATTGAAATTAAAATTTCAATTTCAAAAACATTAAATTTACATCATATGTGATTTAACCGATTTCCACGTGAAATCCATTTTGTGTGTGTATGGTGTAGTCTTAGGGTTTCACACAATAGTGCACAACATCAATCATCACAGATATATCGATAAGCGGTATAATCCATAACGCTTATCTTCATTCACAGATTCATAGATAAAATAAATTTATCGGTCACAAAGATTCACTATTACAATTCGATGTGGGTTTCGGATAACCAACTGGAATCTGACTCCCTGTCGCATCGAAATTCAAGTGCCGTTTTACGGGCCAAGGGGTTTTCATATTCATATAACAGTATATTCATCACAGATATAATAGTTCAGCATAAAGCAATTCATATCACAAAGCATCATATCACAAAGCATTCGATAATAATCAATCATCTAAAATTAAGATGAATTAATTGTGTAATTATAACTAATTAATCACATTAATAAATTAATCCGTTAATTAATTTCATTAAGTAATTATCTTTAGTTAATTAAGGCCCTCATTAAATTAAAGATAAACCACTTATCTTAATTAATTACTTAATTAATTGACCTTTAATAAATTATTCTTAGTTTAATTACCTTAATTAATTAACCACATTAATTAGTTGTTCTTTAGAGTAGTTAACCTTTAATTACTTTGATAAATTTTCCATTTCATTAAATTCACAATGCTTAAGTCCTGTTGAATCACAAATTTGCTTAACTTCCTTTTATTTTAATACTGCAGCTTTGAAAATAAAACCACCCGAGCCAACGTTTGAAAATACTCGAGCCCAATCTCGAATTTCCCATACTAAAACCCGAGCCACTCACTTCTCTTCCCCGAGATAACCTCATCTTCCCCAACTTCAACACATCACCAGATGCACACATACACGCGTGTACGTGCACAACAAGGCCCGGCCACCGTAGATCAGTACTTCGACCACCCACAAGTCACTCTCGACCATGGCGACAACACGCGAAACCCAGGAACCATGATTCGATCGAGAATCAAAATCGACTCCTAACCCATACAACCTGCAACGTGCTACCAGCAAACACCATCGTCTCTGACGACCTAGACCCCTAAACATCTCGCCGTCTTCACCGCAACTACATCTCACCCTCCAGCTCCTCCAATAAGCCACGCGACCAACTCTGATCAAGTCACGATAACGAGAAACCCACAGAAGGTCAACGTCGAATACAAGTGTGTTAAACCCTACTTATGAACACTCTGGTCATCACGGCCATAGGAAAAATACAAGACTATTTTTCCCATCGTCAGCAACACTCCAGCTAGCTTCGGCCAAGAATTCAACCTCCACCACCGTGTCGATCAACGGCAATCTCTAAAAACGCCCAAAAAGATCATCTCGATAATTATCATAATTTAACGATCTAAAAATCATGAAATTCATATTAAAAATCATGATTTTTCATCACTAATTCATTCATGTAATTCAGAACAGAAACTGAATTGTTTGATTTTTTTGACCAAAATTTTCTTTTGTAATGTTCTGTTCAATTTATTTACTCAGTTGATATATTGGTAATCATATTTTTCTTTTAGAATTTTAATTACATCTTTATAATCACTTTCTATCTAAAGATCAAATCCTAATATCGCTTGGATGAGTGGATTTGAAATTTGATTCAATTCTTAAGAACCTGTTATTTAAACTGAGACTTGCTTTCCCTATTCCAAACACTGCATACAAACAGATTCAAACATACTTATGGTTTCAAAAGAAAAGTTACTCACAATCATCAAGATATCAAAACAGTTAAGCTTCGGAAAATAGGAGTTGCTCACAGTTGTTTTTTCTCCAGAGAAAGAAAACAGGGCCTCAAGTTGAAGTTCTTTTCTTTTGATCCAAGCTTTTGAACTTCCAGTTAAAATCTTCTTGTTTGTATTAATATCTTGTTGTTTAAGTTTGAGATGATGTTACTTCTTTCATTTTTTTTCTTTCAGTTATGATGGTGCTCGAACTAAAATGAAGGGAGAAGGCTGATATAAAAGAAAGCTTATAGGGTGATTATATTATTTGTACAATGTAGGTGATATTTGCATTTGTTTGTACAACCAGACAGGGATATTTTCTTTCCTATGGTGGCTGGTTCGTGTACCAAAGTGAAAGCATTAAATGCTTGTGTTCCCTCTTGGTTTACATACAATCCCATTTTGATTTTTGTAAGTACAATATATATTTTTCCATTTCGGCTGGTATAAAAACATTTTGGGGGCTGGTACATGTTTGTATTGAGATGATTGTGGCTTCCTATGCAAGCTATCCTCATGTACATGAATATTTATTCTTTTTCTTGTCTCGGCTGAAGGTACTTGTATGTATTTTGTTTGTTTTCTTCTTTTATTTGCATACTTGAATATATTTTATTTATTTTGGTCTTGTTACTTTGTTTAATCATTTTGTTTACTTACTTACTTATATATATATGTTTGTTTAACTTGATTTATTGCTAAATGAAAGTGTTTGTTTTATTTTATCATTTTGAAATATGCATGAGTTCTATGATGTTAGATTTTAGTTAATATGTTTACTTTGTTTGTTTACTTAATATTTTGCAATTTATCTTATATTTCTAACTTAAGTATTAATCTATAACACATATTTCATTCTATACACTTATATCCAATATATATACATATATATTCAAATTTACTCATATATATCTATATACATATAAATATTCACATATATACAAATCGTTTAAATTCATGTGACTTAATATAGATTCTATTTGAATAGGGGAAACTCGCTTCACTCAATAAATCGATTAATTTCACAATTTAATTCAAAAATTAAATTAATTATCAATTTGAACTTAATAAAAATCCGGGATCGTTACAGACTTCCCCCCTTAAAAGAATTTCGTCCTCGAAATTCGCAGGAGACACAAGGATAGATGAAGAATATTTCATCAAATTAAACTGAATATCCATTCTGCGTTTGGCTTACCAAATTAGAATATCAATTATAGATACAAAAACAAATCTGTTTTAACACTTCACAAAGTATTCGGGTTATCCAGATCTACGAAATATACAGTGGCATCGGTTAGTTCGAAGAGATAACTAACCATTCGTAGAATATATCCGGTCCCAAAAAAATAGATAGATCTATGGATACAATTTCAAAACTTTCAGGTTTAGAAACTAAGGTATACCTATCAACCATAGCAAACAAAGCAACCAATTCATCCAAACAAACAGTTTTGGCCTACCTGGAGTTTATGTCCCATATTTATATATCGAATTTCTTCCTGGATCTACCAGGAACCATCAAAGAGTTGAGAAGAGATGTTGAATGAAAGAGATTGATAGAGAAAAGATTGTTTCCTTGTTGTTACAGAGTATCGACCATTTACAGTCGTATTCCCCTGTCCCCTATCTCATCCTTTCCTCACACTCATATCTACTATCAGTGGATAGCAAGAGAATTTACTGAGGCATACGGACGGATATCTGAGAATTACTCATTCTAGAGTTTACTTCACTCTATCTCTAATGAGCTACTTAACGTGTTATACTCCTGAGCTAAAGTTCAACCTTAGCTCTGATACCAAATGTAACGATCCGAGACAGTGGTCACCGGTAGGCTTTTCAACCATCCCAGCCCCACCGTGGCTTACACTGGCACCTCGCAGTTGCTTTTACGGCCAGCCTCTCGACTGTCACGGCCTCCGCCTAACCAACCCATCCCTCTCAGGGACATGTAGGGGTAAGAGTCTCCCGTTCGCCACCAAACCGCGAAGCGAGAACCCCCTATCATGCTGTAATATAGCAAATGCGATCCATATCGTTTAAACACTAATCGTATTTTTCTTCTACTTTTTCTCCGCTGTGAAGACCCGTAAATCCGTACCCTTGATTAAACACTAAATTCCATTGATTAACTCAAGATGCATGGAAATACGAACCCTGAGGGGTTTTAAGAAAAAGAAATAGAAGAAAAGATAGAAGAAAAAGAGAAGAAAGAAGAACAACAGAACAACATCAGAACAGAAAACAATATCAGAATCTTACACATCGCAACGGAACAATATATAATAGATAAATGAATAATCTTTAAAACAAAGAACTATATCATTTTATACATACATCAATCATCAGAGTCAATATACAACAATGGACAGTTATATAAACTTATCCTCATACAGAATACACAGCGGAATAAATACTATCAGACACAAATACTACGTCTCATCATCCAGCTTATCTCCAAAGCTCCAGAATATCCTGATAACATAACTCTAGGCTGCCCGTGTGGAAATTGGTGGGCACCCAGAGTTTAGAAGGGAACAATAAACTCCGAGTCAGTCATGGTGACTGGTGTGAGATCGTAAAACAGTTATTTTTCACAAAGAAAATAAAACAAATTCGCAATGCTTTTGGAAAATGAAACTACCATAAGACCTCCTGCCACACACACAATGCAAACGCAGAATTGGAGGAGATTTCTTCTTATGATAGTCAAAAATGCTTACTACGCAAAATCCTTTTTGATATTATTATTAGTGCATAGTGTAGAAACATTTCGAAAGTATAATATAAATCTTAGCCAGCATAGACATTTCGAACTATGCCTACTATAGCTACCATCCAAACAGTGGGGCGCCACCATAAGTGAATGATAGGTTCTACAACTAAAACCGTACAAGGCTCGTATTGTTTCTTTGGATTTCCAACAAATGGTCAGGCCAAGGAACTTCCTATGCCACGATGGGTACGTCCCTGGAATAGACGACCCGAGAACCTAACTGGATCTCTGCCAACACAAGGCCGGGTTACCTCTGCAAAAATAGGTAACTACTGACACGCGTATGCCATCCCCCGATCGTAACCGATCTTCCCGAGGATCCCCGATTCCAACAAACCACATAATAATAATAATGCAGCAACCACATAGGTTAAGTATCTGGGCTCCATACCATGATACCACCTCTATCCAGAAGGAATGACATACACTAAGGGGCGCTACTCCCTAGAACCTTGCTACATCCTTCCTGTTTCGACCATTTCCGGGGTGTGAGGCTCGACGAAGTCTCGTCCACAAAGCTACGCTTTCTACAAAGCCATGCTTCGGGTCAACAAATGATCAACCTATGATCACAAAGATATAAGATCAAACAAATGATCATATCTCAAATGATCAAACACTGATCATTTCACAGCAACACTCAGTATGCCACATTACCAAATTGGGAGTATATCGCTGATAAATTTCAACTACATAACCTCTGAGCTCGTACGTCTCAGAGAAGGGTGTTAAGCTAAGAGAATAAATTCTCCGCCACCAACAGATATGTATTTGAAAGAAATCAGCTCAATATCTCAATTTGTAACGTCAGACATACAATCCATACAAGTCTGTTCCGGGATCGAACAGAACCGAAGGCACTTCTCACGAAGCCCTTGCATATCCGGATAAATTTCTAATCACGTCCGGACTTCCCGTCACTAAGGGTGATAAAACCTCTAAATCGGAGATCAGCCGATGTAGAGTAACTCGACGGTAATCCTTCCGTTTTCAAAAATATCCGGTCTTCAACACCGGTCTTCGAATGCAATTCATAACGACGTATCACATATTCGGAATGGGTTATACGACCCCATGGTCCTTTCCCGGCTAACCCGAATAGTGAGCGTTTATTCAAAAATAAGTGTGGCATTCAAATTCATCCAATTCACAACAAATACCTATTCAAGGTAATTATTGATAGTCGGTTATTTAACTATCAATAAAGATGCGCAACATCATCAGATTCCAAATAATTTTCCAAATTATTTCATCTTCAAAAATATCTTTACTAGATATAAAATTTCCACACTTCAAAAATAAATCAACATTTATTTTTAAACATCTTCCCTTTCTTTTATAAATTCCATAGTGAATTTAGATTTCAAAATATCCCCTGATATACGATTTCCGCATCAATGTCAATATTCACTTTCGATTTATCTTTACAAAGATAAATCTCAAAACGTTCATTTCATATTGGAAAAGTAATTCCATACTTATTTAAAAATAAGTAATTCACAAATCTATTTATTTTCAACGTTTGAAAATATTCGATATACTTAAATCAAAATTAAGTATATATTCATTCTTGAAGGAAATCATTTGAGTCAAAACGAATGTTACGTAAAACATCGTTACGACAACTCAAAATCACTAGTATAGGGATTCGAATTTTAAGATAGATGTATAAATCCCAATACTACATAAAAACATTTCCTTTCGGAAATCATTTACTATAACAACAGTGTTATAGTCCACCATTTCCTTCTATTTCTCGAAAACGTCTATTTCAACAATAAAAATGTTGAAATCTATGTATTCGATATCATAATACATTCTAAAAACATCTTTAAAATGTTTAACTTCATTTTCAATGTCACTTTCCCCAAAACTATCCATTTTACTTAACAATATATTCACTGTCCAAAATCATGAATATAATTCACTATCCAAATTTCAATATTTTCTACACATTTATATTTTAAGAATTATCCACTATCCAAAATCGTGGATAAAATTCCCTTAATAACTTCTATATTTTAAAATCAATCAAATTTGATTTATTTTCGAATTTATAAAAACAACGTTTATAAATTCTATTTCTGTTTTATAACAACTTCGATTTATAAATCTTCTTTAATGACCTATTCAATTTATAACTCAATGTATATACCAAAGGTCCATCTTATAAGTTAATATAACTTATAATTCATTTATTTTAAAAGAAATCGTTCTTTTAAACTTCAAAAAATTTAAAACTTTCAAATTTCATTAACTTATGAAATCCCATTTATACTTCATTTTAACACTTATAGAAACTTGTCTTATAATCCCAATATTTCAAATTTATAAATATCCATTTTTGTACATCTTTTAAATAAACCGTTTATAATACTAGATATCCCAATTTAAACCATTTCATAAATTTCTTAACTTTTATTTCAAAAATCACACTTTGATTTTATTTCACAAAAATCTTAACTTTTATAACTTTAAATTTGAACGTTTATTTATTAATTCAAAAATTAAATAAATCGTCTACTTTCAAAAATCACTTTAAAATCCTTTTAAAGTAAAAGTCGTTATTTTTAAACTTCAAAACTGAATCCGATGATGCAACAGCACCAATTAGTCAATCACAACAACAACCATCATATATCAATATGATAACAGAATATTCATCAATTTCTGTGAATAAATAAATATTGGTGAGGAATCCAGTTGGATCCCTCCAACCTGTTTCCCTACATCCACAGATGTTAGCACAATACCAATTCCACTTCGAGGTGGAATATCGCGGTACATGGGTTTTATAAAAATAATCCGCTTACTAACGGCGCAATATGGTCTCATCCGCTATACGAGGCGGGAAATCATCAATCCAATATATACATATTCCAATATGTATATATTGCTATATATATATAGATATATCCTACTATATCTAATACAAACAGCAATCAATCAGTCAATCAAAATCTAACTTCATTTGAGTGAGAAAAATCTCACCTTAGCTTTGATTTCCATTTGCCATTCACTTTAATCCTGATTTGGTTTTCCCGGTTTGACCTTGTATAAATAATTTATACAATTCATTAATATTTGAACAGGTCAAAAAATAAATTTTCATTTGATAATTTAAATTATTCAATGATTTTATTTCAAACCAAATTTCTTTAACAAATTCATTTAACTAAGGTTTTTAGTTTAAAATTAAATTTTCTTCTTTAATCATTTCTAACAATAATTTAAACAGATTTCTTTCCTTTAAATAAAGTTATCTAACTGAAAAAAAAAATCTTTTTATCTACGTATATATGAATTTAAACAAATCTCCCTGTAAAATTTCCAAAATAATTAACAAGTTAATTATTATTATTCATTATACTAAATATTAAACTAGCGGGATAAAAATATGTATATGTATATTCGCCTATTTTTCATTTTTCAAACTGTTTATACTTAATATTCTTTTGATCTATACATATATGTATAAATTTAAAATAGCATTGTTTATAGCTGGATGTGAATCAAAATTCTATCTGCATTTACATTTTATTTTATTAAATCAAGCTAAATTAAAAACAACAAATTCAAATACCTCACAGACGAGATTATCACGGCGTCGATCATCTCAGGTCAACGCGACAAAGCCCACTCCACTTCAAATCGCGGCCGAGCCCTCCAAGCTATCAGCCTCCAACAACCCTAGCACGGGCCCCCAAACGCCTCGTCCACCATCGCGAGCCCAATCCCAAATCGAATCGCCAAACCCTTCAGCATCGCGCCCTGGTCTCGCACGAACTACTGGCCATGCCTCCATGATCGAGTATCCCCTAGACCACGCGAACGCCTCTCTCACATTCCCTCACCACCTCGACGACGCCACTCATGCTCGCAGTCGCGATTTACTCGACTAACCCCCATTCGCGAACTCCCCTCGAGCTCGGTCGAAATGATTGAAGAAGAAGGATCGTGATTTTATTTTATGAGGGAACGAATTCAATTTCAAATTTCCCTTGACTTCGTGAGTTTGGGAATTAAATAGATGAGGGGAACGAGTTTGAAGTGTCGGCCATTGCTTTAATTCGAACGAAAGATAAAATTTTCTTTGTTTCTGCTTGCATGATAAAAGGAAACGAAGGGAACACGAAAACGTGATTGTTGCAGAGAATAGGTCTGCTAAGAAAACCTAGGGTGGCTGATGTTGACTAATTTAAAATTTTAAATTCAATTTGAATTCGGTTAAATCTCAACGCGTTTACTCACCGTGCGCTCACATATCAACTCCGATAAATACGAAAGTTGAAATCCGATAATAATTCAATATTACGGATCCAATGGAACTAGTTTCGTCGAATTCCGAGACTGCGCCTCGGACGGCTATTTTTAAATATCGATTCGAACAATATAATTTCAAAACTGAACAAACACTTTCAAATTCGATTCTGAAACTTCAATTACCTTCAGTATTATCAATACGAATTTTTCAAGCTTTCGAAATATTTTTCTTCAACTTAAAATTGAAGATTCAAATTTTTATTCAGCATTCAATCGATTAAATTTTAAAGTTTAATCGCAAATTTCAAAGTTATATTGGGGATTCAAATTAAATCATCGTTCAAATATTTAAAATAAATTAAATATTCTCAATTCAATTTGTTCAAAATTCTGGGTCGTTACAAACTTCCCTCCTTAAACTAAAATCCGAGTATCGGCACCCATACTTTACATCGTACTCGAATGCCGTAGATTCGACCGTTCAAATCCGAGTCGCCGGAGCTTATAACACCATTAAGTAAATAACACAGCGGAAAAAGAATATATCAATTACAAAACATTGATACAATGACAGATACAAAATCTGATACAATATGATACAACAGAATGATATAACAATATCAATATACATCAGAGATATGATACAAGAAATAGCAGCGGAAAGAAAATAGATAACACCAGCAGTGGATAGAATATCTCCAACAGAATGCTCCAAGATAAGCAACGTCAGTCCATGAACTCCAAGAACTGAACTAGCTCCAGATAATCTACTAAACCTGAATATCTGAAAAACTCAACTCTAGACTGCCCGTGTGGAAAATTGTGGGCACCCAGAGTTTAGGAAGGGAACAATAAACTCCGGATCAGTCATGGGACTGGTGTGAGCAACAAAAGCAGTTTATCTTTAAACAAACACGAAAGGCTTTTAAACATTGAAATCCGCAATGCTTTTCGAAAATGAAACTACCATAAGGCCTCCCGCCACACACACAATGCAATCGCAGAATTGGAGGAGATTTCTCCTTATGATAGTCAAACATGCTTACTATGCGAAATCAAAACTCTTTTGATATTATTACTAGTGCATAGTGTAGAAAAACATTTCGAAAATATAATATAAATCTTAGCCAGCATACAACATTATTGTATGCCTACTATAACTACTACGTTCAATAGCAGGTTACCGCCACATTCCATAGCAGGTAATACAACTAAAAACCGTACAGGGTTCGTATTGTTTCTTTGGATTTCCAACAAATGATCAGGCTAAGGAACTTTCTTACCGAAATAGAAACGCCTCTGGAAAGACGCCCCGGATCCTAACTGGATCTCTGCAAACAAAAGGCCGACGCTACCTCACGCTGTACAGCTGTAACTAGGTGTAACGACCCGGAATTTTCGAACCCGAAAATTCCAGATAGTTATAAGAAAAAGAAAGAGATAGAAGAAAGAAACAGAAAGAAGAAAGAAGAACAGAGAACACAACATCTCACATTCGCAGCGGATTAAATATAATAACAATTAATAATATCAGTTATACAAAGAAAAACTGTATTTGTTAATTACATTTTAATACATCAGAGTTACAACATTCACAAATGTACTAGACAGTTAAAATTAACATGTCTCAGACAACTATAATATCACAGCGGAATATACTCCATACGTTCCTGCCATCCAGCTCGCCTTCTGAGCTCCAGAACGTCCTTACCTGAAATCTGTAATACTCGGTCTGACCCGAGCATTACATCAAAGTAACACCCGGGTCAGGCTGGAAACCAGCATGAGTAAACTCATCTAACATGAAATTCAATCCATAGAACTTATTTAAACCCGGGTAACTCGTACTTTTCTATAAGTAAACAACTTATATAGTCAACACTTATTTTCACAAAACAATATCTAAGTATCCAACTTAGTTCAAATGGTCCATATTATCCCAAACCGGCCTATTTGATTTCACATATCAATCTATAAAGATTTATAGAAAATTTCAAATCGAAGTGGTTTCGGGTATTAACTAATACCCGACTCCTGTCTCTTCGAATCCAATGTCATCTTAACCAAAGTTATTCAATGAAATACAATTCAAACTTTAAATACCGATGTCACCTTTATACAGTAATTCATCATCGATAGATAACCATATTATCACAGTTTAAACCAAACATATCATATCACATAGCATCACATATTAGAGATATTATCTATCTAAGGCATACAATATCATTCAATCATTCATAAGCAAGATTGATCACTTCCAAAATTAATTTAATTTATCTCTAATTAAATTAATTACTGATCTTTAATTACTTAGATTACCTTTACTTAACATTAATTACAAACTAATTAATTGCATTGATTCTTAATTAATTACTCATATTTGTTATCTTATAAACACTTATGTTGATTAATTTAACCCTTAATTAATCATACTCATTAATTGACTAACCCTTAATTAATTACTTTAATTAATCAATCCTTTAATTAATTACACTAAGTAATTAAGCCTTAATTACTTTCAACAAGTAATTATCCCTTTGGTTAATTAATTACATTGGTTAGTTACATTGATTAATTAACCCTAATTAATCACACCCATTAATTATTCTTTTGCTAACAATTAATTTTTCTTTAATTACTAATTTATTAATCAATAATTAATCTTTAATTTCCTATTAATTAATCTTTAATTATCAATCAATTAATAAATTTAGATGATAATCATTATCTTAATCAATCTTCTTAATCATCACAATATCTTACCCTATAACCTTGAAATCAAAAGCTTTAAGTTAAATTAAAGTTTAAAACTCTTAATCTTTTAATTAAGCTATTTAATTATCTGATTAATTAGGCTTTTAAACAAATTAAGGATTTACTTAATTAATATCTTAAAATACTTTTCTCAACTTAAATGAACAAAACATAAAAATTCAATTTATTACTAAAAATAGTTTTAAGATAATTAATTTATCTTGGCTATGTTAAATTTTAAAACTTAACATCAAATTTATAACCTGAGAACAACCCGAGTATTTTCCATCAAAACCCGAGTTACTTCAACTTCCCGAGCTTTTTTTTTCTTCTTTCAAAACTTTGTTTTGTTTAAGTTTAAGTTAAAGCTGAAAACACATTTTGCACTCAGTTCTACTCGAGTCCACAACCCCAAATACCCAAGCAAAACCCTCAAACACCCCGTGTCTTCCCCGAGTTTCTCTCGAACACTCACCTGCTTCGAGTCGCCTACTCACTCACATGAGAACAACCCCGAGTCCACTCTCTCTTCTCCAAAACTCAAAACCACAGCCAAACCCAGACTATCCCAAACGTGCACGTGCACGTGCACGTCCACTCTGGCCACCGCCGATCACTGCCGCTAGCCTTCCCAAGTCGACGACCATCCTCTCCGATGACCGGACCACCCAGTTCGTCGATATATCCAACAGAACGAAATCGAGCCTTCTCATCCAAACTGGAACAAACACAGACGACCAAACTCCTTTGTCGTCGATGAACTCCTCCACCAGAACTCAAGCTCCTCTGACCAAAGCATCGTCACAGATCCACACGACAATCTCACCCCTCGCGAACCACTCCGACCTTCCCACGGTGATGAAACCACCTCGAACGAAATCTCGATCAAAACTGCCTCCAAAACCCTACTCCATCCAAATTCCAACGCCACGACGCTCGATCACCACCTGCGCCATTTTTCCTGACCTTCCCAGTCGACAACTAAGCTCCGACAAAAACCCCAACGTCTAAGTGTTCGTCGATCGCCAGAAATTGGTCAAAACCTATTCCCAGTTCAACTACGATCTGCTCCTAAAATACTAATCTAAAAATTACAATTTTTGTTTTAAAAATCCTAATTTGCTTAGAGGATTCAGAATAAATACCTGAAATTACAAATCGTTGAGTTTGATTTTTACCTGTTTTAGAATTTGCTACTCTATTTCTTGATTCTAGAAGAATTTCAAACTTAAAATTTATGAATAAAATTTTATACCTTAATTTATGTTTAAACAATCCTATTTTGTTTGAAAACTACAATACACCATAAAATGGTTTAAGAGATTTTGAATTTCTTATTTATTTCAACTCTGTAACTATGGAAACAGAGATGTATATATGTAACAGACTACAATACATCCATATATACAGGAATTTCACTTATATATATACACATGCAAAACAATCTTCATCACAGAAATACACATGCAACAATATTTATTTACTTGAACTTTTAAATAAATATTTACTCACTGTTAGAGGAAGCCTGAGATGATTAAAACTGGAAGCTGCTTAATCTTTTGAAACTTGAAACTGAAATTGATCTGAGTTGTTGAATCTTAGCTTGAATTTGCTTAGCTTGCTTTTTGACTCGAATTTGTTGAGCTTCTAGGATTACTTTGTTCAGATTTTGGAATTATGGAGAGGTTACTTGAATTTTCTTGATTTCTATTTACTGGTTTGTTAAAGACTATAGTTTTCTTTGTTTTAGAAATTTTCTGATCCAAGAAAATGAAAGAGGAATATGGAGATGTTTATATAACTTAGTTTTCTCATTTATTAATTATTTTGAAAAATAAAAAGATTAAGGACACTTGTACAATTTTGATAACACTTGTCATTAAACACATTTCTTTTGCTTACATTTGTGATTATGTACACACATTATTTACATTTGTAATTTCCATGTTTTTAATATGTATTTATATTATATTTTTAAATTTAGTTATATATATATATATATCTTAAGTATTTAATATTTAAATTTCTCTTACACTTATCTATATAAAATTTTAAAGACAATGATATAAAATCAATGATATGCTAATAAAAATCATATACACTTATTATTTTAAACTCAATTTATTTTTAAGATTATTTACATTTGAATTTCAAATTCAAATTCTTTTTAAATTTTACTTATATATATTCAAATTAATATTTATTTTATTTGCTTAGGAAAAAGGATAAATTTTTAGATTATTAATTGATTTATAAAGAAGATTATTACATAATTATTTGCCTAAAATTCCAGGATATCACATTCCTCCCCCCTTAGAATCTTTTCGTCCTCGAAATGGAACGAAGACAGAATTTATTAAAATGTTTTAAATCAGATTAATATTCTTTGATCATTTTAAAACACGTTTTAAAATCTATATAATATTACCAAAATAATTTTATAAAAATACTTTTATAACTCGATGTTTCAATAAGTCCATCCTTGTTCTCATAGAAATTCGGTCATACGTTGATCAGGCGTAGGACTGAAAATCTATAAGTACTGGGTAGACCCGTTTTCAACACCCAGTGAAAATACTTGGAAAATAATTTATGAAAATATAGAAAACATTTTTGAAATTGAGGAAATATCTTTGGTGAGAATGCTCTGGAAATCATCACTCCCATCCATGGTCACAGTTACATCACGGGTTACGTTGCCATCGCAGCAAAAGTCCATGTAACTGATAACAGCATGGAACCCACAACAGATCGCAGTTACATTCCAGGGTTACGTTGCCATCGCAGCAAAAGTCCATGTAACTGTTGGCTCTCAGCGGCACACACGATTTCGCTGTCAAAATGAAACTTCTCCCACATAGGTCGCAGTCTATCGATATAAAATCAAACGCAGACTGTTGGCTCTCAGCGGCACAAACGACTTTCGCTATGTTACCATAGTGTCACAGTCTACCGATATAAAATCAAACGTAGACAGTTGGCTCTCAGCGGCACACATGACTTTCGCTATGGTCTGCAGTAGATCGCAGTGACATTGAGTTAAATTGTTGTCACAGCATAACTCAAATGCCTCTGTGGGCACCAACCCCTCGACTTTCGCTACACAAATAATCCTCAGGAACTAGTTTCGTCCGGACTCCTCACAGGATCAACTTTAGAAACCCCCCTTGGGGCTCAAGGCAGTACCACTCAGTGGCACTCCTGAGAAGTTCATTTCAAGGAAGTGCCTTTTTCCCTAGAGCTATTCTCAAAATACTTTATACTATATACTTATAGTATCTTCAAATCATATCCTTTATGATTTATCAAAATCTCCTTTACACAAAATCGATTACCAAAATCGATAATTCTCAAACTAGGCTTTTCAAAATCCAAAATTGATTTTTCCAAAAATCAAAAGCCTTTTCCAAATTCATAGGTTCCCAAAACCTTTTCCAAAATCATTCTCATAAGATCCTTTATATATATAGATATAGATATATATAACTTTAAAAATCTTTGGATCATTCCAAACTTGTATAAAACCTCTTTTATACTTCAAATATTTCAAAACCCTTTTTATTCTGGCTAGATTCAATAATGGAAGTTTATCATATTACAAAATATAACTTTATTTATTGCCAAATCAAATATTCAAGTTTGATTTCTTTATAAAGTTATTTACCATTTACTTACTTCCATAAAGTAAATTTCAACCAAAGAAATATCCAATTCCATTATATTTCACAAATATACTTTTCATTTCAAAACCAATTCAAATTCCTTATTCACAAATTTTCAATGCCAATTTCATTCAAACCCGTACGATGTACACATATCATCCGTACGCTATATCAATTTTGATCGCTCACTCGATCACACAATTTCACTTCCGAACTAGTATCGTTTACCCGACTTTCTAGTGCGGACTCATATCTGGTTTCTTGATCAGAAACCGTCATTCTACTTGCATAGTCGTAGCTATGATAGAGAATATCCAGAACCAATCAAAAATCCATATCCAGGTTCGCCGTCGAAAATCGAGCGAAAAATCCCAAGTCGGATCGATAATACTATCTCGAAATTCTGTGTTCGAATCTGGATCAAATCACTATGCGAATAGAATAATATACGTATATCCTACGTATTTATCTTCATTGGTTATTAGCCAAATCAGTTTTCTTTTCTATTCACATTTCCTTTAATTCATTCACTTATTCTCAATTGCTTCCATTTCCAATTGAGTTATTACTTCAATTACAAACAGTTTGAACTCTGACCAATTTAAATTTAAAAATAGCTTGAAAAAGTTAAAAATAGATAAGTAGTTGAAAAATAGTTATTAGTTTGTAAAATAGCCGTAAAACAGTTAAGTAGGTATAAAATAGTTAGATAATTACAAAATAGTTTTTAAAATAGTGATTAGATATAAGTAACTGAAAAATAGTAATTAGTTTATAAGACAGTTTCAAAATAGTTAAATAGTTCTAAAATAATTGTAAAATAAGTATAAGATAGTTTGGGGTTTAAGAAGAAGATTATATAGTAAATAGTTTGGAAAAATATATTTGTATTAAAACAATTTATTTTGAAAATAATCCAGAGCCAAACTGTTTAATTTCCCAATCTCCATTTCCAATTAATTTCCCATTAATTCAATTTAAATTTCCACTTCCATTTAAATTGACTCAATACTTCAATTTCCATTGAATTTAATTCAATCCCAATTCAAGTTGAATTAATCTTAATTCCTTTCCAAATTCAAATCAAATTCCATTTGATTTTAAACATATTCACTTTAATTACAATTTCAAATTATTCAAACTAATTTCAAATTGAATCCACTTAAATTTCAAATCATTTCAATTTCTATATGAATTAATCCCAATTCCCATTTGAATTTTGAACTCATTCAATCTTCAATTTTTATTTTAAATTAATCCATTTCAAATTTTCCATTTGAATTTTAAACTTATTTATCTTAAATCACAATTCCCATTTATTCAAATCAAATTCAGTTTGAACTAATTTAATTTAAATCTCAATTTTAAACTATCTCAAATTATATAAATTCGAGTTAAAATTGATTTAATTCCTTAAATCACAATTCCTTTACTTTTAAATTAACTCAACCTTTATTTTTAATTTTAACAAATTAAATCTTTAAACCTTTTAATTCTGAATTCAAATTTCAAAATTCGCTTTTAAAATTATCTTTACTTAACTTATTACAAAGTTCAAATAAGAATTTCAAAAACAATTTAATCTTCAGATTCTAATTTATTATCCATTTTCAATTTCCAAATCTCAAACCCATTTTGAGATTACTCATAACTCCCATTTAAAACCAACCATTTAACTTTCCAAGTTAAATTTTAATTTCATCTTAAAATTTCCAATTCAAGTTGTTCATTCTAAACTCATTTAACTTTCCTTAAGTTAAATTCAATTTAATCCAGTTAACTTTACCCAATTTGAATTCCCATTTCAATTTTTTTTAAAATTTTATATTAATAATCTTTCCACTTATAAGTTCAAAACTTATCACTTTGGGTTTTCATATCACATTCCAAGGAAAATTTTAAAATTCAACATTTAGAGTTTATTTCAAATCATCTTTGATATTATGTATATCCTTCATATATACATTTTCTTTACACACCAAATTATACCTTAAATTTTAAAACCGCCATTGGTTTTAATTCAAAATAAATTTCTTTAAAACAATTTCAGGTTTTCTGAACTTTAGATTTAAAATTTCATAATTTAAAATCCACTTTAATTTACAAGTCATACTTGCATAAATGTTTTATTTCCCTAAACATTTTATTTTGCTTAATCATTTACAACATTTTATTATTAAACACAACAACCATTTATGATAATAACCAAGATTATCATATCCTAAAACCAATTTATTATTATCTTTATTCTTGAAAACACTTCTACAAATTCAAAATTTTAATTTCAGTTTGAATTCATTTCAAACTTATCTTCATTCAATTTTAATTTGGTTGTATTTTTATTACTATTTAATTTAATTCCAATATTTTAACAACCAATTACCTTAATATTTATTAGAAAGAAATACCATTTTATATATCAAAATATATTCTTATATAAAATCATTTAAAATCCTTATATAGGAAAATAACAATTACGCTCTCATATATATATATATATACACTCAACTCGTTCTAGGGTACCATTGACCCTATCCTTAACGAGTAATCCCACCAGAGCCAAGGTTCTTGCTTAACCTTTTGCTCTGATACCAACTGTAACGACCCGGAATTTTCGAACCCGAAAATTCCAGATAGTTAGAAGAAAAAGAAAGAGATAGAAGAAAGAAACAGAAAGAAGAAAGAAGAACAGAGAACACAACATCTCACATTCGCAACGGATTAAATATAATAACAATTAATAATATCAGTTATACAAAGAAAAACTGTATTTGTTAATTACATTTTAATACATCAGAGTTACAACATTCACAAATATACTAGACAGTTAAAATTAACATGTCTCAGACAACTATAATATCACAGCGGAATATACTCCATACGTTCCTGCCATCCAGCTCGCCTTCTGAGCTCCAGAACGTCCTTACCTGAAATCTGTAATACTCGGTCTGACCCGAGCATTACATCAAAGTAACACCCGGGTCAGGCTGGAAACCAGCGTGAGTAAACTCATCTAACATGAAATTCAATCCATAGAACTTATTTAAACCCGGGTAACTCGTACTTTTCTATAAGTAAACAACTTATATAGTCAACACTTATTTTCACAAAACAATATCTAAGTATCCAACTTAGTTCAAATGGTCCATATTATCCCAAACCGGCCTATTTGATTTCACATATCAATCTATAAAGATTTATAGAAAATTTCAAATCGAAGTGGTTTCGGGTATTAACTAATACCCGACTCCTGTCTCTTCGAATCCAATGTCATCTTAACCAAAGTTATTCAATGAAATACAATTCAAACTTTAAATACCGATGTCACCTTTATACAGTAATTCATCATCGATAGATAACCATAAATCGATAATTCTCAAACTAGGCTTTTCAAAATCCAAAATTGATTTTTCCAAAAATCAAAAGCCTTTTCCAAATTCATAGGTTCCCAAAACCTTTTCCAAAATCATTCTCATAAGATCCTTTATATATATAGATATAGATATATATAACTTTAAAAATCTTTGGATCATTCCAAACTTGTATAAAACCTCTTTTATACTTCAAATATTTCAAAACCCTTTTTATTCTGGCTAGATTCAATAATGGAAGTTTATCATATTACAAAATATAACTTTATTTATTGCCAAATCAAATATTCAAGTTTGATTTCTTTATAAAGTTATTTACCATTTACTTACTTCCATAAAGTAAATTTCAACCAAAGAAATATCCAATTCCATTATATTTCACAAATATACTTTTCATTTCAAAACCAATTCAAATTCCTTATTCACAAATTTTCAATGCCAATTTCATTCAAACCCGTACGATGTACACATATCATCCGTACGCTATATCAATTTTGATCGCTCACTCGATCACACAATTTCACTTCCGAACTAGTATCGTTTACCCGACTTTCTAGTGCGGACTCAGATCTGGTTTCTTGATCAGAAACCGTCATTCTACTTGCATAGTCGTAGCTATGATAGAGAATATCCAGAACCAATCAAAAATCCATATCCAGGTTCGCCGTCGAAAATCGAGCGAAAAATCCCAAGTCGGATCGATAATACTATCTCGAAATTCTGTGTTCGAATCTGGATCAAATCACTATGCGAATAGAATAATATACGTATATCCTACGTATTTATCTTCATTGGTTATTAGCCAAATCAGTTTTCTTTTCTATTCACATTTCCTTTAATTCATTCACTTATTCTCAATTGCTTCCATTTCCAATTGAGTTATTACTTCAATTACAAACAGTTTGAACTCTGACCAATTTAAATTTAAAAATAGCTTGAAAAAGTTAAAAATAGATAAGTAGTTGAAAAATAGTTATTAGTTTGTAAAATAGCCGTAAAACAGTTAAGTAGGTATAAAATAGTTAGATAATTACAAAATAGTTTTTAAAATAGTGATTAGATATAAGTAACTGAAAAATAGTAATTAGTTTATAAGACAGTTTCAAAATAGTTAAATAGTTCTAAAATAATTGTAAAATAAGTATAAGATAGTTTGGGGTTTAAGAAGAAGATTATATAGTAAATAGTTTGGAAAAATATATTTGTATTAAAACAATTTATTTTGAAAATAATCCAGAGCCAAACTGTTTAATTTCCCAATCTCCATTTCCAATTAATTTCCCATTAATTCAATTTAAATTTCCACTTCCATTTAAATTGACTCAATACTTCAATTTCCATTGAATTTAATTCAATCCCAATTCAAGTTGAATTAATCTTAATTCCTTTCCAAATTCAAATCAAATTCCATTTGATTTTAAACATATTGACTTTAATTACAATTTCAAATTATTCAAACTAATTTCAAATTGAATCCACTTAAATTTCAAATCATTTCAATTTCTATATGAATTAATCCCAATTCCCATTTGAATTTTGAACTCATTCAATCTTCAATTTTTATTTTAAATTAATCCATTTCAAATTTTCCATTTGAATTTTAAACTTATTTATCTTAAATCACAATTCCCATTTATTCAAATCAAATTCAGTTTGAACTAATTTAATTTAAATCTCAATTTTAAACTATCTCAAATTATATAAATTCGAGTTAAAATTGATTTAATTCCTTAAATCACAATTCCTTTACTTTTAAATTAACTCAACCTTTATTTTTAATTTTAACAAATTAAATCTTTAAACCTTTTAATTCTGAATTCAAATTTCAAAATTCGCTTTTAAAATTATCTTTACTTAACTTATTACAAAGTTCAAATAAGAATTTCAAAAACAATTTAATCTTCAGATTCTAATTTATTATCCATTTTCAATTTCCAAATCTCAAACCCATTTTGAGATTACTCATAACTCCCATTTAAAACCAACCATTTAACTTTCCAAGTTAAATTTTAATTTCATCTTAAAATTTCCAATTCAAGTTGTTCATTCTAAACTCATTTAACTTTCCTTAAGTTAAATTCAATTTAATCCAGTTAACTTTACCCAATTTGAATTCCCATTTCAATTTTTTTTAAAATTTTATATTAATAATCTTTCCACTTATAAGTTCAAAACTTATCACTTTGGGTTTTCATATCACATTCCAAGGAAAATTTTAAAATTCAACATTTAGAGTTTATTTCAAATCATCTTTGATATTATGTATATCCTTCATATATACATTTTCTTTACACACCAAATTATACCTTAAATTTTAAAACCGCCATTGGTTTTAATTCAAAATAAATTTCTTTAAAACAATTTCAGGTTTTCTGAACTTTAGATTTAAAATTTCATAATTTAAAATCCACTTTAATTTACAAGTCATACTTGCATAAATGTTTTATTTCCCTAAACATTTTATTTTGCTTAATCATTTACAACATTTTATTATTAAACACAACAACCATTTATGATAATAACCAAGATTATCATATCCTAAAACCAATTTATTATTATCTTTATTCTTGAAAACACTTCTACAAATTCAAAATTTTAATTTCAGTTTGAATTCATTTCAAACTTATCTTCATTCAATTTTAATTTGGTTGTATTTTTATTACTATTTAATTTAATTCCAATATTTTAACAACCAATTACCTTAATATTTATTAGAAAGAAATACCATTTTATATATCAAAATATATTCTTATATAAAATCATTTAAAATCCTTATATAGGAAAATAACAATTACGCTCTCATATATATATATATATACACTCAACTCGTTCTAGGGTACCATTGACCCTATCCTTAACGAGTAATCCCACCAGAGCCAAGGTTCTTGCTTAACCTTTTGCTCTGATACCAACTGTAACGACCCGGAATTTTCGAACCCGAAAATTCCAGATAGTTAGAAGAAAAAGAAAGAGATAGAAGAAAGAAACAGAAAGAAGAAAGAAGAACAGAGAACACAACATCTCACATTCGCAGCGGATTAAATATAATAACAATTAATAATATCAGTTATACAAAGAAAAACTGTATTTGTTAATTACATTTTAATACATCAGAGTTACAACATTCACAAATGTACTAGACAGTTAAAATTAACATGTCTCAGACAACTATAATATCACAGCGGAATATACTCCATACGTTCCTGCCATCCAGCTCGCCTTCTGAGCTCCAGAACGTCCTTACCTGAAATCTGTAATACTCGGTCTGACCCGAGCATTACATCAAAGTAACACCCGGGTCAGGCTGGAAACCAGCGTGAGTAAACTCATCTAACATGAAATTCAATCCATAGAACTTATTTAAACCCGGGTAACTCGTACTTTTCTATAAGTAAGCAACTTATATAGTCAACACTTATTTTCACAAAACAATATCTAAGTATCCAACTTAGTTCAAATGGTCCATATTATCCCAAACCGGCCTATTTGATTTCACATATCAATCTATAAAGATTTATAGAAAATTTCAAATCGAAGTGGTTTCGGGTATTAACTAATACCCGACTCCTGTCTCTTCGAATCCAATGTCATCTTAACCAAAGTTATTCAATGAAATACAATTCAAACTTTAAATACCGATGTCACCTTTATACAGTAATTCATCATCGATAGATAACCATAAATCGATAATTCTCAAACTAGGCTTTTCAAAATCCAAAATTGATTTTTCCAAAAATCAAAAGCCTTTTCCAAATTCATAGGTTCCCAAAACCTTTTCCAAAATCATTCTCATAAGATCCTTTATATATATAGATATAGATATATATAACTTTAAAAATCTTTGGATCATTCCAAACTTGTATAAAACCTCTTTTATACTTCAAATATTTCAAAACCCTTTTTATTCTGGCTAGATTCAATAATGGAAGTTTATCATATTACAAAATATAACTTTATTTATTGCCAAATCAAATATTCAAGTTTGATTTCTTTATAAAGTTATTTACCATTTACTTACTTCCATAAAGTAAATTTCAACCAAAGAAATATCCAATTCCATTATATTTCACAAATATACTTTTCATTTCAAAACCAATTCAAATTCCTTATTCACAAATTTTCAATGCCAATTTCATTCAAACCCGTACGATGTACACATATCATCCGTACGCTATATCAATTTTGATCGCTCACTCGATCACACAATTTCACTTCCGAACTAGTATCGTTTACCCGACTTTCTAGTGCGGACTCAGATCTGGTTTCTTGATCAGAAACCGTCATTCTACTTGCATAGTCGTAGCTATGATAGAGAATATCCAGAACCAATCAAAAATCCATATCCAGGTTCGCCGTCGAAAATCGAGCGAAAAATCCCAAGTCGGATCGATAATACTATCTCGAAATTCTGTGTTCGAATCTGGATCAAATCACTATGCGAATAGAATAATATACGTATATCCTACGTATTTATCTTCATTGGTTATTAGCCAAATCAGTTTTCTTTTCTATTCACATTTCCTTTAATTCATTCACTTATTCTCAATTGCTTCCATTTCCAATTGAGTTATTACTTCAATTACAAACAGTTTGAACTCTGACCAATTTAAATTTAAAAATAGCTTGAAAAAGTTAAAAATAGATAAGTAGTTGAAAAATAGTTATTAGTTTGTAAAATAGCCGTAAAACAGTTAAGTAGGTATAAAATAGTTAGATAATTACAAAATAGTTTTTAAAATAGTGATTAGATATAAGTAACTAAAAAATAGTAATTAGTTTATAAGACAGTTTCAAAATAGTTAAATAGTTCTAAAATAATTGTAAAATAAGTATAAGATAGTTTGGGGTTTAAGAAGAAGATTATATAGTAAATAGTTTGGAAAAATATATTTGTATTAAAACAATTTATTTTGAAAATAATCCAGAGCCAAACTGTTTAATTTCCCAATCTCCATTTCCAATTAATTTCCCATTAATTCAATTTAAATTTCCACTTCCATTTAAATTGACTCAATACTTCAATTTCCATTGAATTTAATTCAATCCCAATTCAAGTTGAATTAATCTTAATTCCTTTCCAAATTCAAATCAAATTCCATTTGATTTTAAACATATTCACTTTAATTACAATTTCAAATTATTCAAACTAATTTCAAATTGAATCCACTTAAATTTCAAATCATTTCAATTTCTATATGAATTAATCCCAATTCCCATTTGAATTTTGAACTCATTCAATCTTCAATTTTTATTTTAAATTAATCCATTTCAAATTTTCCATTTGAATTTTAAACTTATTTATCTTAAATCACAATTCCCATTTATTCAAATCAAATTCAGTTTGAACTAATTTAATTTAAATCTCAATTTTAAACTATCTCAAATTATATAAATTCGAGTTAAAATTGATTTAATTCCTTAAATCACAATTCCTTTACTTTTAAATTAACTCAACCTTTATTTTTAATTTTAACAAATTAAATCTTTAAACCTTTTAATTCTGAATTCAAATTTCAAAATTCGCTTTTAAAATTATCTTTACTTAACTTATTACAAAGTTCAAATAAGAATTTCAAAAACAATTTAATCTTCAGATTCTAATTTATTATCCATTTTTTATTTCCAAATCTCAAACCCATTTTGAGATTACTCATAACTCCCATTTAAAACCAACCATTTAACTTTCCAAGTTAAATTTTAATTTCATCTTAAAATTTCCAATTCAAGTTGTTCATTCTAAACTCATTTAACTTTCCTTAAGTTAAATTCAATTTAATCCAGTTAACTTTACCCAATTTGAATTCCCATTTCAATTTTTTTTTAAATTTTATATTAATAATCTTTCCACTTATAAGTTCAAAACTTATCACTTTGGGTTTTCATATCACATTCCAAGGAAAATTTTAAAATTCAACATTTAGAGTTTATTTCAAATCATCTTTGATATTATGTATATCCTTCATATATACATTTTCTTTACACACCAAATTATACCTTAAATTTTAAAACCGCCATTGGTTTTAATTCAAAATAAATTTTTTTAAAACAATTTCAGGTTTTCTGAACTTTAGATTTAAAATTTCATAATTTAAAATCCACTTTAATTTACAAGTCATACTTGCATAAATGTTTTATTTCCCTAAACATTTTATTTTGCTTAATCATTTACAACATTTTATTATTAAACACAACAACCATTTATGATAATAACCAAGATTATCATATCCTAAAACCAATTTATTATTATCTTTATTCTTGAAAACACTTCTACAAATTCAAAATTTTAATTTCAGTTTGAATTCATTTCAAACTTATCTTCATTCAATTTTAATTTGGTTGTATTTTTATTACTATTTAATTTAATTCCAATATTTTAACAACCAATTACCTTAATATTTATTAGAAAGAAATACCATTTTATATATCAAAATATATTCTTATATAAAATCATTTAAAATCCTTATATAGGAAAATAACAATTACGCTCTCATATATATATATATATACACTCAACTCGTTCTAGGGTACCATTGACCCTATCCTTAACGAGTAATCCCACCAGAGCCAAGGTTCTTGCTTAACCTTTTGCTCTGATACCAACTGTAACGACCCGGAATTTTCGAACCCGAAAATTCCAGATAGTTAGAAGAAAAAGAAAGAGATAGAAGAAAGAAACAGAAAGAAGAAAGAAGAACAGAGAACACAACATCTCACATTCGCAGCGGATTAAATATAATAACAATTAATAATATTAGTTATACAAAGAAAAACTGTATTTGTTAATTACATTTTAATACATCAGAGTTACAACATTCACAAATGTACTAGACAGTTAAAATTAACATGTCTCAGACAACTATAATATCACAGCGGAATATACTCCATACGTTCCTGCCATCCAGCTCGCCTTCTGAGCTCCAGAACGTCCTTACCTGAAATCTGTAATACTCGGTCTGACCCGAGCATTACATCAAAGTAACACCCGGGTCAGGCTGGAAACCAGCGTGAGTAAACTCATCTAACATGAAATTCAATCCATAGAACTTATTTAAACCCGGGTAACTCGTACTTTTCTATAAGTAAACAACTTATATAGTCAACACTTATTTTCACAAAACAATATCTAAGTATCCAACTTAGTTCAAATGGTCCATATTATCCCAAACCGGCCTATTTGATTTCACATATCAATCTATAAAGATTTATATAAAATTTCAAATCGAAGTGGTTTCGGGTATTAACTAATACCCGACTCCTGTCTCTTCGAATCCAATGTCATCTTAACCAAAGTTATTCAATGAAATACAATTCAAACTTTAAATACCGATGTCACCTTTATACAGTAATTCATCATCGATAGATAACCATATTATCACAGTTTAAACCAAACATATCATATCACATAGCATCACATATTAGAGATATTATCTATCTAAGGCATACAATATCATTCAATCATTCATAAGCAAGATTGATCACTTCCAAAATTAATTTAATTTATCTCTAATTAAATTAATTACTGATCTTTAATTACTTAGATTACCTTTACTTAACATTAATTACAAACTAATTAATTGCATTGATTCTTAATTAATTACTCATATTTGTTATCTTATAAACACTTATGTTGATTAATTTAACCCTTAATTAATCATACTCATTAATTGACTAACCCTTAATTAATTACTTTAATTAATCAATCCTTTAATTAATTACACTAAGTAATTAAGCCTTAATTACTTTCAACAAGTAATTATCCCTTTGGTTAATTAATTACATTGGTTAGTTACATTGATTAATTAACCCTAATTAATCACACCCATTAATTATTCTTTTGCTAACAATTAATTTTTCTTTAATTACTAATTTATTAATCAATAATTAATCTTTAATTTCCTATTAATTAATCTTTAATTATCAATCAATTAATAAATTTAGATGATAATCATTATCTTAATCAATCTTCTTAATCATCTCAATATCTTACCCTATAACCTTGAAATCAAAAGCTTTAAGTTAAATTAAAGTTTAAAACTCTTAATCTTTTAATTAAGCTATTTAATTATCTGATTAATTAGGCTTTTAAACAAATTAAGGATTTACTTAATTAATATCTTAAAATACTTTTCTCAACTTAAATGAACAAAACATAAAAATTCAATTTATTACTAAAAATAGTTTTAAGATAATTAATTTATCTTGGCTATGTTAAATTTTAAAACTTAACATCAAATTTATAACCTGAGAACAACCCGAGTATTTTCCATCAAAACCCGAGTTACTTCAACTTCCCGAGCTTTTTTTTTCTTCTTTCAAAACTTTGTTTTGTTTAAGTTTAAGTTAAAGCTGAAAACACATTTTGCACTCAGTTCTACTCGAGTCCACAACCCCAAATACCCAAGCAAAACCCTCAAACACCCCGTGTCTTCCCCGAGTTTCTCTCGAACACTCACCTGCTTCGAGTCGCCTACTCACTCACATGAGAACAACCCCGAGTCCACTCTCTCTTCTCCAAAACTCAAAACCACAGCCAAACCCAGACTATCCCAAACGTGCACGTGCACGTGCACGTCCACTCTGGCCACCGCCGATCACTGCCGCTAGCCTTCCCAAGTCGACGACCATCCTCTCCGATGACCGGACCACCCAGTTCGTCGATATATCCAACAGAACGAAATCGAGCCTTCTCATCCAAACTGGAACAAACACAGACGACCAAACTCCTTTGTCGTCGATGAACTCCTCCACCAGAACTCAAGCTCCTCTGACCAAAGCATCGTCACAGATCCACACGACAATCTCACCCCTCGCGAACCACTCCGACCTTCCCACGGTGATGAAACCACCTCGAACGAAATCTCGATCAAAACTGCCTCCAAAACCCTACTCCATCCAAATTCCAACGCCACGACGCTCGATCACCACCTGCGCCATTTTTCCTGACCTTCCCAGTCGACAACTAAGCTCCGACAAAAACCCCAACGTCTAAGTGTTCGTCGATCGCCAGAAATTGGTCAAAACCTATTCCCAGTTCAACTACGATCTGCTCCTAAAATACTAATCTAAAAATTACAATTTTTGTTTTAAAAATCCTAATTTGCTTAGAGGATTCAGAATAAATACCTGAAATTACAAATCGTTGAGTTTGATTTTTACCTGTTTTAGAATTTGCTACTCTATTTCTTGATTCTAGAAGAATTTCAAACTTAAAATTTATGAATAAAATTTTATACCTTAATTTATGTTTAAACAATCCTATTTTGTTTGAAAACTACAATACACCATAAAATGGTTTAAGAGATTTTGAATTTCTTATTTATTTCAACTCTGTAACTATGGAAACAGAGATGTATATATGTAACAGACTACAATACATCCATATATACAGGAATTTCACTTATATATATACACATGCAAAACAATCTTCATCACAGAAATACACATGCAACAATATTTATTTACTTGAACTTTTAAATAAATATTTACTCACTGTTAGAGGAAGCCTGAGATGATTAAAACTGGAAGCTGCTTAATCTTTTGAAACTTGAAACTGAAATTGATCTGAGTTGTTGAATCTTAGCTTGAATTTGCTTAGCTTGCTTTTTGACTCGAATTTGTTGAGCTTCTAGGATTACTTTGTTCAGATTTTGGAATTATGGAGAGGTTACTTGAATTTTCTTGATTTCTATTTACTGGTTTGTTAAAGACTATAGTTTTCTTTGTTTTAGAAATTTTCTGATCCAAGAAAATGAAAGAGGAATATGGAGATGTTTATATAACTTAGTTTTCTCATTTATTAATTATTTTGAAAAATAAAAAGATTAAGGACACTTGTACAATTTTGATAACACTTGTCATTAAACACATTTCTTTTGCTTACATTTGTGATTATGTACACACATTATTTACATTTGTAATTTCCATGTTTTTAATATGTATTTATATTATATTTTTAAATTTAGTTATATATATATATATATATATATATCTTAAGTATTTAATATTTAAATTTCTCTTACACTTATCTATATAAAATTTTAAAGACAATGATATAAAATCAATGATATGCTAATAAAAATCATATACACTTATTATTTTAAACTCAATTTATTTTTAAGATTATTTACATTTGAATTTCAAATTCAAATTCTTTTTAAATTTTACTTATATATATTCAAATTAATATTTATTTTATTTGCTTAGGAAAAAGGATAAATTTTTAGATTATTAATTGATTTATAAAGAAGATTATTACATAATTATTTGCCTAAAATTCCAGGATATCACACTAGGTAACTAACACACTGACGCTACCTCACGCTGTACAGCTGTAACTAGGTAACTAACACACGAGTCATGTCATCCCCCGGTCGTTACCGACCTTTATCCGAGCGCTCGATAACCAACATCACACATAATAAATAAAGTGTATCCACATAAGTAAGTATCTGGGCTCCATACCATGATACCACCCTTTTATCCAGAAGGAAATGACATACCCTAGGGGCGCTACCCCTACAAACCTTTGCCGCAACATTCCTGTTTCGACCATTACCGGGTTGTGAGGCTCGACGAAGTCTCGTTCACAAAGCAACGCTTTTTCACAAAGCCACGCTTTTTCACAAAGCCACGCTTTGACCAACAAATGATCATCAGCACTTCGTATGCCACATTACCAAATTGGGAATGTATCACTAGTAACCATCAACTACATAACCTCTGAGCTCGTACGTCTCAGAGAAGGGTGTTAAGCTAAGAGAATAAATTCTCCGCCACCAACAGAAATGTATTTGATAGAAACCAGCTTTACATCTCAAAGTGTAATGTCAGACATACATCCATACAAGTCTGTTCCGGGTTCGAACAGAACCGAAGGCACTTCCAAAGAAGCCCTTGCAAATCCGGGTATTCACAATCCCGATCGAACTTCCCATCACTTAGGAAATCTCTATACCGTAGCTACTCAGTGCAGAGACAATCGATAGGTCATCCTATCGCTCTCGCAAATACCCGGTCTTCACCACCGGTCTTCAAATGCTATCCATATCGTCGTATCACTATTCAGAATGGGATATATGACACAAAGGTCCTCTCCCGGCTAAACCGAATAACGAGCGCAATTAAAAATCATATGGATACTGGGGTCTCAGTTAAATCACAGCTTAAAGCCCAAAACTTTTCATTCGAATGGTTAAAACAATTTACCATTTCCAATCTTTTAAACAAAAAGATTCATTTCAAAAACCTTCACTGGTTTAAACAATTTCCACACTTTTAATCTTTTAAACAGAATATTTAATTCACAAAGTTTACCCCGTTCCCAAAGATTCGTTCATAGATTTTCAAATCGATTTCCATTTCAATTTGATTAACTCGTTAAATCTTTAATCAAGATTTAACTTATAGCTTTCAAAATTGGTTTCCAAAGATTCATTCATAGCCTTTCAAAACAATTCCATTTCAAGTTAGATTAACTCATCCGGTCTTTGAAATCAAAGACTCATTTTATAGTTTTCAAAACATTTCAATTCCATTTCAAACTTGAAATTCTTTCAACACAAATTGGAAGTTCATTACTTATGTGAAAGCTTTTACTATTTAAAAACAAATAGTTTCGTTTTAGAAAAATCCAGTTATATTTACACGAGTTAAAACCCTTGAATTAAATTCATATTCCCAAATCAATACTTTAAAATGGTTTAACCCATATATAACTTGTACAGCATCTTTAATCCCTAGTTTCAAGTCATAGGATTCAATTTCAACTTGAATTCAAATTTAAATCAAATTATTTAAAATTTCAAAACTCGATAAAGTTATTCAAAATAACTTTTATCTTTGAAATTCCATTTCAAAAGCTTTTCACTTCAAACCCAAATTTCCAATTTCAAAATCAATTGAAATTAAAATTTCAATTTCAAAAACATTAAATTTACATCATATGTGATTTAACCGATTTCCACGTGAAATCCATATTTGTGTGTGTATGGTGTAGTCTAAGGGTTTCACACAATAGTGCACAACATCAATCATCACAGATATATCGATAAGCGGTATAATCCATAACGCTTATCTTCATTCACAGATTCATAGATAAAATAAATTTATCGGTCACAAAGATTCACTATTACAATTCGATGTGGGTTTCGGATAACCAACTGGAATCCGACTCCCTGTCGCATCGAAATTCAAGTGCCGTTTTACGGGCCAAGGGGTTTTCATATTCATATAACAGTATATTCATCACAGATATAACAGTTCAGCATAAAGCAATTCATATCACAAAGCATCATATCACAAAGCATTCGATAATAATCAATCATCTAAAATTAAGATGAATTAATTGTGTAATTATAACTAATTAATCACATTAATAAATTAATCCGTTAATTAATTTCATTAAGTAATTATCTTTAGTTAATTAAGGCCCTCATTAAATTAAAGATAAACCACTTATCTTAATTAATTACTTAATTAATTGACCTTTAATAAATTATTCTTAGTTTAATTACCTTAATTAATTAACCACATTAATTAGTTGTTCTTTAGAGTAGTTAACCTTTAATTACTTTGATAAATTTTCCATTTCATTAAATTCACAATGCTTAAGTCCTGTTGAATCACAAATTTGCTTAACTTCATTTTATTTTAATACTGCAGCTTTGAAAATAAAATCACCTGAGCCAACGTTTGAAAATACTCGAGCCCAATCTCGAATTTCCCCTACTAAAACCCGAGCCTCTCACTTCTCTTCCCCGAGATAACCTCATCTTCCCCAACTTCAACACATCACCAGATGCACACATACACGCGTGTACGTGCACAACAAGGCCCGGCCACCGTAGATCAGTACTTCGACCACCCACAAGTCACTCTCGACCATGGCGACAACATGCGAAACCCAGGAACCATGATTCGATCGAGAATCAAAATCGACTCCTAACCCATACAACCTGCAACGTGCTACCAGCAAACACCATCGTCTCTGACGACCTAGGCCCCTAAACACCTCGCCGTCTTCACCGCAACTACATCTCACCCTCCAGCTCCTCCAATAAGCCACGCGACCAACTTCGATCAAGTCACGATAACGAGAAACCCACAGAAGGTCAACGTCGAATACAAGTGTGTTAAACCCTACTTATGAACACTCTGGTCATCACGACCATAGGAAAAATACAAGACTATTTTTCCCATCGTCAGCAACACTCCAGCTAGCTTCGGCCAAGAATTCAACCTCCACCACCGTGTCGATCAACGACAATCTCTAAAAACGCCCAAAAAGATCATCTCGATAATTCTCATAATTTAACGATCTAAAAATCATGAAATTCATATTAAAAATCATGATTTTTCATCACTAATTCATTCATGTAATTCAGAACAGAAACTGAATTGTTTGATTTTTTTGACCAAAATTTTCTTTTGCAATGTTCTGTTCAATTTATTTACTCAGTTGATATATTGGTAATCATATTTTTCTTTTAGAATTTGAATTACATCTTTATAATCACTTTCTATCTAAAGATCAAATCCTAATATGGCTTGGATGAGTGGATTTGAAATTTGATTCAATTCTTAAGAACCTGTTATTTAAACTGAGACTTGCTTTCCCTATTCCAAACACTGCATACAAACAGATTCAAACATACTTATGGTTTCAAAAGAAAAGTTACTCACAATCATCAAGATATCAAAACAGTTAAGCTTCGGAAAATAGGAGTTGCTCACAGTTGTTTTTTCTCCAGAGAAAGAAAACAGGGCCTCAAGTTGAAGTTCTTTTCTTTTGATCCAAGCTTTTGAACTTCCAGTTAAAATCTTCTTGTTTGTATTAATATCTTGTTGTTTAAGTTTGAGATGATGTTACTTCTTTCAATTTTTTTTCTTTCAGTTATGATGGTGCTCGAACTAAAATGAAGGGAGAAGGCTGATATAAAAGAAAGCTTATAGGGTGATTATATTATTTGTACAATGTAGGTGATATTTGCATTTGTTTGTACAACCATACAGGGATATTTTCTTTCCTATGGTGGCTGGTTCGTGTACCAAAGTGAAAGCATTAAATGCTTGTGTTCCCTCTTGGTTTACATACAATCCCATTTTGATTTTTGTAAGTACAATATATATTTTTCCATTTCGGCTGGTATGAAAACATTTTGGTGGCTGGTACATGTTTGTATTGAGATGATTGTGGATTCCTATGCAAGCTATCCTCATGTACATGAATATTTATTCTTTTTCTTGTCTCGGCTGAAGGTACTTGTATGTATTTTGTTTGTTTTCTTCTTTTATTTGCATACTTGAATATATTTTATTTGTTTTGGTCTTGTTACTTTGTTTAATCATTTTGTTTACTTACTTACTTATATATATATGTTTGTTTAACTTTATTTATTGCTAAATGAAAGTGTTTGTTTTATTTTATCATTTTGAAATATGCATGAGTTCTATGATGTTAGATTTTAGTTAATATGTTTACTTTGTTTGTTTACTTAATATTTTGCAATTTATCTTATATTTCTAACTTAAGTATTAATCTATAACACATATTTCATTCTATACACTTATATCCAATATATATACATATATATTCAAATTTACTCATATATATCTATATACATATAAATATTCACATATATACAAATCGTTTAAATTCATGTGACTTAATATAGATTCTATTTGAATAGGGGAAACTCGCTTCACTCAATAAATCGATTAATTTCACAATTTAATTCAAAAATTAAATTAATTATCAATTTGAACTTAATAAAAATCCGGGATCGTTACAATAATCAATAGGAAGCAGACAAGTATTAAATCCCCAAAGTAAGATAGAATACAGCTAAGCTATTGTCACGCCGTATCAGGCACTGTGAGACACACGATGAGGCATAAACTACCATTAAGAGGTGGGCACGGATGAAGACGATGAGACACACCAGGGAGTCGACATTTTCGGTTCCCCTCTCCAATGCATAATTGTACGGGTAATCGTAATATGAGATGTAGTCCTATACGGATGTGATATTGCATTAATGATTGATCCTGATGTGGTGCCAAATTACGGATACTAGTGGGGATAATATCTTAGTATAAAAGGGGACCATGTCACTTATATATATATATATAAAGTATACTTCGAGTAGATGTGGCGTATCATACGCGAATGTGGAATCGAGACGACTAAGTAAAAATGAAAAGACATAACATGTAATGGAAGACAATTGGCATAAACTCGCGTTATGTATAAAATGTTTAATTCACCAGTCACCAAAATGTTATTCCAACCCCCTCCTCATTATAACCCGTATGATAGCTTAAAGGGACAGGTACTAGTGCAAGGCGGGAATTGTGGAGGGACAGGTTTGCCAATGCATGCTCGGCACTGATTATAATACTAGATATTGGAAGTGTCAACCTTGGTCAGTAACTATATGTTTTATTATACTTTACTATTCCGCTGTTATTTATATCGATAATTCTCTGATATGCATTTATTTGTTTAATTGTAAGATACCAAACCAACGAACCAAATCATGGTGTATTTGGGTTTTCGATTTAGCGAAAATTCAGGCGCACTGGAATGCGGATTGTTACATAAACAATTCTAGACAACATAATGTATATCATTATATATATTATATGTGTGTATGTATTTAATTAACTCGTTTATTTTATTAACGTTATTAATAAATAATATTTTCAAATATAATTTTGTAACATTTTCAAACATTTTGAAAAATTATATTATAACTTTTATAATATGTTTTTTATTTTAAGTTTCACTTATAAATTTAAAAATTTTATTTTAATTTTCAAAATAATTTGAAAATTTATATTATAACATTTATAATATTTTTCTTATTTTAAATTTAACTTTAAATTTAAATTTTTTATTTTAATTTCAAAACTGAGTTTGAAAATTAGTCCAAGGCCCAAATCAGTTTGGGCCTTTATATTAGGGATAACCTTTGACCTTACCACATCCTTTTTGGCTAGGTTAGTAGCCAGGTAGGGCGGAGTACTTAATTACCCAAACCCAACCTTAGACACCACATTTTTAGATGCCATATCATATGGGCAGGCTTTAATAATTAGCCCTAATACTGCTAATTTGAACCACATAGGCTACTTAACTTTGATACCATTGTTAGAGCTGAACTAGATCGCAGTGGAGTAATTTGGTAAATTTCAAAAAAATGTACCTATTTAGATATTAATGGGCCTATGTAGTCTAAATTCATTTAGAACTTCTTTAATTCCTTTTAAAGAAAATCTATATTTTATTTAAATTTATAAATAAAGTTTTATTTTATATGATTTATATTGTATTGTATATATGTGTATCATATACACATATGTGTGTACGTGCAACAGGACGATGTTTACATGGTTTGATAACCCTGTTTATAAATATTGTGATTTACACTATAATGGACATGTTGGCCACTCGTGTATACAAATGGATTATCCAAATATGTGATGTGCATCAAAATATTGTACAAATAAATGTACTTATGTAAAAATATAATTATATAATTATTATAAATGTTGAATATAAATTATTTACAAGAAGTATTTATAAAGCATACAAATCCACACACATATATAATTAAATTAATAATTATTTCAAATATTAGTTTATGTATTTTTTAATATGTGAAATCTGAACTAAAATTATATATATATGTGTGTATATATATATAAATTAATTTACATTTTTGACATATGAACATATAACTAGTTATATATATATATATAAATTAATTTACATTTTTTACGTATGAACATATAACTAGTTATATATATATATATATATTGATCCTGCTCTCGACCAAAAAAATTGGTTTTTCTTTAATTTTCTTTTCGATTTTAAATAATTAGGAATAAATATATATATTTAATTAAAATTCGTACATAACTAATTAAAAAATTTTAAAAATTCATTTTTGAAAATAAGATGTATATTTTATATTACATAAATTTTTTACATAATTTTATATTATACATAAATGTATATAAATTTATTTTGTTTAAACAATATATAAAATATACGTATAATAATTATTTTATTGCCAAAAGATTTTCACGTATGGGGAATTTTTTTATAAATTTTAAAATATATTTATTAGATGATTTAATATTTGTGTTTATATTTAATTCATAAAATCATTTAATAATATTATTTTTAAAAAAAAATTGGTGTGTACTTCATAGAAGCATATATAAAAAAAATTATAATATATATATGCACTTATATATACAACCATCAACATGTGATAATCCATCAATATACCAATTTGTGATATTTCTAATTAATCAACATATGGAACATATAAATAAACACTATTATATAAAATCAATCAGCAAAGTACCTTTCATCAAAACCCAAAGTTTGCACGTTAAAGTGAAGAAACAGACTCCTTGAATCCAATCTGAATACCGAAGTTGCTAGCTTCTGCATTACCTTAGCACCGATGATCGAATCGAAGAAAATTGATGTGAATTAGTTCTTGGATTTTTGGGATTATTACAGGGTGATGGTGGCCTGATATGAGCAGCAAAGGAAGAGTGCAAAAATTGTTTTTAAAGTAAGGGTTAGAGGGATTATATAAGAGAGAGAGAGAGACTAGAGAGTGAAATGAGGATCAAGATCCACTTATTTCTCTCTCTTTTGAATTTAAAATTCCTTCCCTCTCTACCATCATATGGTCAGCCCTAATATGCTTCCCTATAGCCGGCTACACTAAGCCCCTTATGGGCCTCAAGGCCAATCTAAGCCCAAAAAATAACTGTTGCAGTTAAATCAAATTTGAATGCACACTGATATCGTATATCGACCGGTATATTTAAAACTATTATAAATACACTGTTTAATATTGTTCAACACATCAAATAAATTTTTATAATTAATATTTCATAAACATTAATTAATTTACTTAATTTATAACAATTACGAATTAATTAAATCGGGTGGTAAAAGGAGTATTCAACGTTTCGGTTGTGTGACTGTTAGGTGTAAATTTGATCTGTGATTAATATTGAACAATTCAAATATTAACGTTCACGCTTCACTTAGCAGGGATGTGACATTTTGGCTAAATTTATCACTTACTTGGTAGTAAAATCCAATTTTACTTTATTAAGCGTTACCTAGTAATGACAATTATTTACACCAATTCTTTTCATCAAAGCTATATCAATTTGGACTTATAGAATTTGGTAATGGTCTAAATTCTAATATCATCCATATTTAACTCTATAGTCCAAACCCAGTCCTTGAATCAATAATAACTTTTATTATTAACTGTACAGCTTTTGTCAGAGACTTTGACTTTGAGTTGACCATGATACTAACCTGTATAACCGAGGGGACGAATCCTCTTTTGAAAAGTGTTTCACTTCTAGTGATTCCACTCAACCTAACTATAGTCATTCAATGACATCATGCCAAGATTTAACTATAATTAAAGCAGAGTTTCCATGTTGAAGCTTGACAATATTCTCAAGTTGAGGGAATTTTGTAAAATTGTTACATCGATATTTTCTGTTTGACCTTTGTTATATTAACCAATAGAAAACTATCGAGTGAGTCATTACATAATTATCCAACAAAAATCAGTACATAACCCCTTGGTTCACCCACCAACCATGAGTAATTTGCTGCCCAACATTTGGAGAGCATTACGTACTCTAGTCTCAACGGATGTATAAATATCCAGTCTTGGTACACCTTGACTAGGAATATTTAGAATAGTATGCTTATTTTATTTTAATAAATCACTCATGACTACAACACATTGTAACTACTATTACAAAACATAAAATTTATGTATTTTCTATTAAAATGTACTTTTAATTAAATTAATTAATAAATATAAAACATTATATCAATTATAATAGAAAGAAAACACCTTTTATTTCGAACAAAATTAGTTACCGAGTTAGATATATGTAACAAATTACATAATTGTCCATAGGGCATACCCCTAACTCTATCAGTCACATGACGTATGTATTATGGGCTTAGACATCCAACATTGTACTTTTACTTGTAGTACACCCATATGACGATGATGATAGTAAATTTGCATATACTGTTATGTGCTAACTCTTTAGATGTAGGGATTGGTCATGTATGATTTCTCCATACCCTATGTCCTATATTTTACTATATCAATTTTTATGATATTTTTAGTTTGTAGATCGCTCATAAAAAACCGTTATTTGACTCGAGATTTTATGATTTACTTCTTATTATCTCGGGTACTCTTAAATGAGTAGGCTAGATGGAAGATATGGGATAACACATGGCGTTCTGCAGATGGACCAGTAGGAGGCTGCGCTTTCATATATACTTATATTTGGGCTTTCTATTGCCTATATTATGCTTTACAGCACTATGGAGCTTTATTAGTGCTTTACTTATTACTAGGGAGTTATCATTTGATGTATAAATGTTGCGACCTGTGTCGATAGCTATTATGAACAAGTTACACTCTGATTATGTGGTTCATCTTAGTTATACTATCTCGCCTGTTTTATATTTGTGATGATTATTATATTTTACCTTTGCGCTATAAGATATAAGGTAGGTTCGGAGTTAGAGATTTTATTAAATTATCTACCCCGACACTCATCTTACATTGACCGGTACCATTACAACACCCACTGCAAGTTATATTGAGTACTGAAGGGGGATGCGGTCGTTAGACTGGCGAACCTTTGGTATCGGTCGCACCTATGGACAAATTATGTGCATCATATAGTGAAGTTGGCCAATAATAGCCCTATCTCGGTATTTTCTTAGCCAATTTTACCCCTCCAGAGTGATCTCCTCACCACCCTTCATGAACTTCCCTTATGACACTTATTCTATAGTGGATAAGGGGTTGAGTATCCCTTTATTATAGTATTCCATCGAAGAATGTAAAGTAGGGGGCCTAATACTTGATATTCCTTGTCACACTCTTGTATGTAGACAAAGTTCCTTCCAATAGGAATTGCTTGATAGGGGTCATTTATGATGCCACGTTGTCTTGTGGCACTGATGGCATAGTTTGATTACCTAAGGCATATCTGATTTGCCTTGGTTTGTTGCAGTTTGATCTCTTGCACGCTGTGCTCATTTTAGGACAAGAACTTGGTTTGCCTTTGAGATATTAAGTTCGGCTAGGTATCCTAGCAAAATTAATTTCATTTCTTATGCAGCTTTAGCACTTGCAATCTTAACTAGAGAATCCACAGAAGAATTTTCTTCTCCAAGAATTTGTTTGATACTAAACTATTTAAGTTGAACAAACAATTCATTGGATAGCTTGACATATTTGACTAAGGTAGGTTCGTTAGTCTTGTAATTTTCTTGCACTTAATTTACAACAAGTTGGTAATCACTATAAACTTTTATATATGTTACCTTCATTACCTATTCCATTTTGAGTCCAATAATGAGTGCTTAGTGTTTTATGACATCATTCAGCTTTGAATCCCAATTGAAGTACACCATACAATTTATGCCTATGTTTGGGGTAACTAGCACGTATCCAATGCATACACATTTGATGCCCCATTCGCATGTAGTTGCCAAAAGGGCAAAGATTCAATCGCTTCTTTGTTTCATTGTTCCACTGTCGTAGTACATTCCACTTTGAAGTTAGCCGAGGCTTGACATTTGATCACATCCCGTGGGTAGTAGGATATGTTGTATTGGTTGAGTTCGATAGTCTACTTTAACTGTCGCCCCTATGTTTCTAGTTTTTATAGTATTTGGTTCAGTAGTCTGTTTATTAGAACTTTGATGGGATGTACTTGGAAAAAGGGATGCAGTTTTCTTACTGTGAGCAGTAAATTATAGGTTAACTTTTCTATCAAGAAATAATTAAGCTGTGCTCCAGATAGACATTTGCTTGTGAAGTATATTTGCCTTTATATCCCATCATCTTCTTGGACTATTGCTGCACTGATAGCTTGATTACTTATAGCCAAATGTACAAACAAATCTTCTCCTGGTATTGGTTTTGAGAGTATAGATGGATTGACTAGGTGATCTTTCAATTTTTGGAAAGCAGCTTCACATTCCTATATCCATTCGAAATTTTGACCTTCCTTGACTTGATCAAAAAATGGAATACACCTGTCAGTAGCCTTTGAGATGAATATTCTTAGAGTGCCAACTTTCCCATCCAAGCTCGTGACATCTTTAGGTTTCTTTGGAATTTTCATTTTTCTAATAGTGTCAATATCTCGAGGTTTGTTTTATTCCTCTTGTGCTCACTATGTAGCCAACAAACTTTTCTCATTGAATCACAAGTGTACACTTTAGAGGATTTAGTTTCATGTCTTACTGCCTTAATGTGGCAAAGGTATCCTCTAGATCCTTTACATGGTTGGAGGCCGCCTTTGACTTTAGAAGCTTATCATCAAAACAGACTTTGACATTCTTCCCAATTTAGTATGAAATCATCATGTCAACCAGCCTTTGATATATTCCTTCTATATTCTTTAGCCCGAATGGCATAGCAGTATAGTAGTATAGCCCCTTGTCTGTAATAAAGCTTGTGTGTTTCTGATCTGGTTCAAACAAGGCTATCTGATCGTACCAGAGTAAGCATCCATGAATGTAAGTTTCTCTTGTTGCATCGACTGGTTGATCAATCTTAGGTTGGGAAAACTATCCTTAGGACAAGCTTTATTGAGGTTAGTGAAGTCTATGTAGGTTCTCTACATCCTATTTGGCTTTTTTACCAAGACTGAATTCCTTATTCACATTGAGTAATATACTTCTCGAATGAAGCCGCTCTCCATCATCGTTTTGAGTTCCTCTTACAGAGCATTGTATCTTCCTTGATCCAAGGTGCAACGCTTTTGTCTTGTAGGGTGTGCATTTGGATCGATGTTAAGAGCATGAAAATAATGGTTAGATCTATCCCCGTCATATATGAATGGGCCTAAGAAAATATATCATAAGATCTTTTAGGAAACTTATCAATTTTGAATGCAGCTCACTGCTTAAATTCTTTCCAATTTTGACTCCCTCACAGGTTGTGAGGGGGCTAGTTAACATTTTCTAAGTTATCCACTGGCTTTAGTTCTTTATCCCTCATTTGTATATAATATCCACATCATCTTCTACTTCATATAGTTCTGATGAAACATTGCTTATTACATTTTTATTATTATAATATATAATTTGAGGAGGCATGGTATAATTTGTATAATTTTATTGCTAGGATTTAAAGTTACATTATATGGTTCCCTAGCTAACAATCACTCTCCCCTTATACTACCCACTTTGGCTGGGGTGTGGAATTCAAGTAAATCCTTTTGATAAATAATAACTCCTAGTTATACCAACATAGATCTTCCCAAAAAGCATTGTACAGAATGGTTAGTCTATTATAAGGAAGCTTGCATAAATGGATTTGCGCAGTGGCGCAGCTCCTGTTGTGATAAGAAGTTTAGCCATGCCAATGGGTATACTTGCGAGTTGTTGAAGCTATAAATCAGTTTAGGACTAGGCTTCAACACCTCAGCTGGAAGCTTCATCTTGTCGTATGCTGACTTAAAGATGACATTCACCCAGCTTCCTAAGTCTACAAAGGCTTTCTTCATGGTTTGGTTTGAAATTTGTACAAGTATCATCATAGGGTCCTAGTGTAGAAAGGTGACTCCAGTTGAGTCCACGGAGGTAAATGTAATATTTGGAGTAGGTTTTTGCTTGATGTGATACTAGTTCATGTGCTTAGTTCAAGCTTTCGAACATATCTTTTCTGTGATTTGTTGTTATTTCCTATGAGATAAGGCCATCCATGAATAGAATCAATGAGTGTACTTGGATTTCCTGCTAGACCTATATGTGGTTTTGGAGATTGGCTCCATGCAGGAGCTACTATATTGTCTTTCTAGAAGGTACCCAAGTAGCCCTTCTAGACTGAACTTTTAATTTCATTTTTTATGTGATGGAAATTGTCAATGCGGTGGTCATTCGCCCTATGAAAGCAACAATACACTACCCCGTTGTTCTTCTCTGGATTCTTTCCCTTGTTTGAGACATTGTATGCCAGCTCAATTATGGTCATCTCATAGATTTGCCTAGAAGTGTGTATGAGGGAGGTTTGTCATGAAGTTAAATTCTCTTCGTCTCTCGGAAAGTGGGTTGTTGTAGATGTCTTCCCCTCATTTTCTTTCATTTTAAGATGGGATGGTTCTTTCAAGTGGTATTCCCTTGGCTGCTCAAGCTTCTTCGGTTCATATATACCCACTATCTCTCTCATACAATTCCTTCATCCTCCAACAAGGATTTCTACTATTAACATATTAGTATTTTTTTATCCTAGAGTGGGCTACCATAAGCAGAGCTTTCTCGCTACTTACTCTAATCCTTATTGCCTCTGATTTAAAACATATGATGAAGCTGTGTAGGCTTTCATTGTCTTATTGTTTTATGTAGGAGAACGTACTTGGTTTAGGGGGACTTCTCATCCTGAATTGAACTGTATGGGGAAATCAGCTTTAGAGTTGTGCCCAAGATTGGATCTCTCTAGGTATGTATCTTCAGAAACACCTAGATAACGCTTTAGCCAGATTCACTGGAAATAGCATACAATGGGCTAATCTAATCACTTTCAACATGTCTATATAGTATTCAAATGTGCATAGATGATCATCTAGGTTGGATAATCCATCAAAAATTTCGATTGCAAAAGCCCTAAATCTAGTAGGGATATCTTATTCTATGGTAATGTCATTGAATGTGGAATCTCTTCTCTAACCTCCCTCCTTTGTTGTTTTATTAACATAGTTATGCTAACTAATCTATATGAGCTTTTAGTTCATGTATTTCCTTGTCTTTAGCACTTACTAATGATGAGTCACCTTTACAAACTATGGTAGCCTCATCCTTGTCTTATGCAGCTTGGTTACTGCGTTTCGCAAGTAGTAGTGGGTTGATTTTTGGTTGTTTGGATTTTATGTTTGGGTTGATTTGGTCCTTATTTTTGAATTCCCCTAAGCCTATTAAGTCAACCTCACCATTCCCAGTATTGAGATTGTTGCGTTTATTCACTAGTTATGCAGTCTACACAATAGGTGAATGTAGATGGTGAGCTACGAAGCTGTGGGAGTTGGCTGGTTTAGGTGGTAGGTATTAGGCTACCAATTTCTCAAATCTAGTCATTCTCTCATTGAACTGGGTTGTGGATGTAGTAAGGGCTTTGAGGATGGGATCAGTGGAGATAACATGTAATGGTCCTATTATTGGCTTTGATGAGGATGTGAGAAGGTGTATTTAGGATTTTGCGGCCAGGTGGTCCGCTTATATGGGAGGAGAAGTGGAGGTACCTTCTGGTGTCATTTTTGGTAGAGGAATGTGATTGATTTTAGGAATTAAGGGAATTTTTTAGTAAATGTTTGCTTGGGCCCTCCTTTTGGTGCAAAAATGTTAGTGAGAATCTTCATTCTCACAATGCAAACTTAAATTTGGAGTAAATACGGTGCTGAATGCTATGTGATCATGAATTAGCAAGTTCAAGTGATATTAAATTGACAGTTATGGAAGTAATTATGTTGCTAATGTTTACACAATTATCTAAAGCACTTTAACTTTATGTTTAAATGTCAAATCTAATTTTAACAATAAGTTCAATCAAATCTAAACATAATTTAACATACAAAACATGGGAATAAATGCTTAATGAGTATGAGATACAGAGATTTACGTGGTTTGAATGTTAAGGAATTCTATGTACATGGATTAATTCCTTTCCTATTTAATACATTTCTAGTACAAATTTTTAGATTTTAATGGCAGAGAGTACAACTTCTACTGTATACAATTCAGAGATAACAAAAGTGCAATCCCCTTTTTTTACTATACTATCCTCCATTTTATAGCTAATATAACATCACCCAGATTGCTAACATCACACCTTCGCATCCTTCTCCATCGTTAGATCTTGCTACTTATCCTTCATCCGTAGGCTTTGTTAAATGTTCATGGATCATCGAAGTGGATATAGGCGGGAGAAATTACTTTAGGTAGGAGAATTTAACCTCCGACGACAACTTTGATTTTTAAAATTCCGTGCTTGAGGTTGAGGCCATAAACGGCTTTATTTTTTATAAATGTTGACATAGTATGTGGTTCTTTTTTTTGGTACCATGCATTGTTGTCACCCTGCCTACAATTGTGCAACTGATTTGGGAGATAGTTCGCTTGGGTTAAGCGGTGCAATCTGAGTTTTTTTGGCATCGCAACTTGAGTATGCTATTAGCAATGCAGTTTTCCTCTGTCATGGCATCACGATTTGATTATGCTACCGATGATGCAGTTTGACTTTATCATGGCATCACAGTTTGATTATGGCTGGCAATGCAGTTTAACTTGGTCACCGCATTGTAGTTCCTTTAGGCTTTTGGTAGTGCATTACAACTAAGCTTTTGGTAATTTAGTCTTTTGTTGGCTAGGTTTTATCCCAGTTCACTTTGCCACCTTGTTATGGTTTACTACAATGTTGATGGCTGAGTATTGAATGTAGGCTACATGACTTTTAGAGGCATTTATGTTAGGTTTGGCATGCTGTATTTGAGGAACATATGTGGTTCCTTTTCCAGATCCATCGCCTATTTTTTTTCTTGCTACTTTACGCATGCCAATACCTCTATGCATTTAGACCTGCACCAAAAGCATAGAAAGGAGAAAACCGGGTTAACAACCTATCTCCAACCATAACTAAAGCGACAACTCATAGCTCCTGAAGATGAGGAAGTTGCTGGTCCTTCTGGCCATCCTCATTCTGACTACTTAACAAATTTTGATTTTGACTCCTCCAACCTCGAGGCTTGCAAGGATCTCCTTGTGGAAACCAATCCCACTGAACATCATACACCCATGGGGTGCCTCTTTCCGATAGAAAATGTTTCATTACACGGTTAGTAATGCACGTAGAATTGCATATGACATATGAAACCGCATCCACACATTTGTATACATGCATTCTGCATCTTATTCTAAGTTATACATCCATTTTGACATCATTTTCTTCATTATTTAGGTAAAAAGGGTTAATTCTATTATGGTCACGATCTCTTATCTAGTTTGAATAAGGATCATAGATCTTCATCTCTATCGGGGGCCCTCATAAAGATGATGACCATCGATGAGATTCTTAATTCCTATATTTACTCCTACCTACATCATTATCTGATGAGCCACAAGACCCAGCACCCTAAGCTTGCTCTCCATCACCCCATCATCATTCCATATGCTCTAGGAAAAGTTGCTTCCTTAGTTGTCATTCTCTAAACAGTAATAATTCCCGTGGATCTCTGGAGCATTCCATGCATAACTCTCCAACAAACTCAGCCTCTTCTTACACCTCCATAAGCACTTCTAACATCTATGAAAAAGGTACCTCGATCTTTCCTTTACCTCTGCATTGTGTTAAAACATTAGTGGCACCTCTTGCCAAATTTATGACCACTCCATGCCCTTACTCTCCAATCCATGAAGCTATCTTATTTTGCTGTTACTCTCTCCTCTTCCTCTGATGCTGTCTCCGGGTGTCAAACTTCTCTCAACATTAACCTCTCGGGGGTAATGTTTAACTACTACTTAACCCTACTCTTGGAGGGTCTTGTTTCCACTTCCATGAAAACATTTAACTTACTTAAGATCCTCCAATAAGAGTTTGATATAGTTAAACATCAACTCAACGAAATCCCATATGGTGGAGATTTTTGTTGCTAAGAAGCATGATGAAGCCAAAGCCGCCATAGAATACACAACATCACTACACTACAAGCTGAGTTGGAAACGACTAAGGAAACCATGATGATAGAGTTAGGGGTATTCCCTAAGTGAAATTTTGTAATTTGTTGTAAATTATTAACTCTGTAATATAATCTCGTTTGAAATAAAACATGTTTTTCTTTCTATTATATACTTGTTATAACGTGTTATATTAATTAATTATTTATTTTACATATATTTTAAAAAATATCCATAAATGGTGTGTTCTGTGATAGTAATTACTTGTAATCATGATTAATTTTTCACAATATGATAAATGCGTTTTTTTAAATATTCCCAGTCAAGATGTATCAAGATTGGATATTAATACATCAATCAAGACTATAGTATGTTACGCTCTCCAAATGTTGAGCAGTGTATTACTCATTATTGCTGGGGGCGCCAAAGGGTTACATATTAATAGTTATTGGATAACTATGAAATGACTCATTTAATAGTTTTGTCGGTTAATATAACTTAGGTCGAACAAAAATTACCAGTGCGATAATATCACACAATTCCCTCGACTTATGAATACAGTCGAGCTTTAATGTCGAAAATTCACTTTAATTATAGTTAAATCATGGCATGGAGTCCATCGAATGACTATAGTTGGGTCGAGTTGAAGCGTTGGAAGTGCAACACTATTCAATAGAGAATTCATCTCCATAGTCATATGAGGTTAATATCACGGTCAACTGAAGTCAACTCAAAATCAAAGTCTCTAGCTAGAATAGCTCGGTTAATAATAATTACTATTATTAAACCAAGGATTTTCTATTTGGACTATACAAGTTTAATGTGGATGATATTGGAATTTTGACCATTACCAAATTCCGTATGTCCTCGTGCGATATAGTTTCGACGAAGAGAATTAGTGTAAATAATTGTCACTGCTGAGGTCGATTAAAATAAGTGAAATTAGACTTTATCAAAAGTATATAAGTGATAACTTTGACCATAACATCACATCACTAGAGTAAGTGATTTGTGAACATCAATATTTGAATTGTTTGATATTAATCACTAACCGAATTTACACCTGAGAGTCACAAAAACAAAATGTTGAAAACTCCAACTACCACCTAATTCAATTTAATTATAATTATTATAATTAATTAAATTAATCAATATTAGTGAAATATTAATTATAATATTTTATTTGATTTGTGTTAATCAATATTGAATATAACACGTATATTGAAGTTGTATACATACATATCGATATATGATATCGATGTATGTTTAAAACTAATTTAAATGTGTATTATCTAATCGGGCTTAAAGTGGAATGGAGGCCCACACAGGGACAAGGTATAGCCAGCCATAGCTATAAGGGAGGCGGGGATATATTTTACATTTGTGAGTTTGAATGAGTAGAGAAAAGTGTGGATCCGGATCCATAATTAGCTCCTCCTTTTCTCTCCTATTTAAACATCTTAACCCCTCACTTTTGCTATAAATCTTTGAGCTCTCCCCTTTACTACCTCCGACTAAAAAAACTAGACCCCTCCTTCAATCATTTTCAAGTTTAAAACACAAATTAAAGTCAAATTATTCAAGTGTGCATAGATCTTTCAATCGGGCAGCACTTTCTGGAAGATATTGGATTCAAATCCAAAGGAGTTCGATTCGTTTCAGCATTCAAGGTGTTACTATTAGGCTATAGTCAAGGTAATTTAGACTTTATTTATTTTTTATTTATTCATATTTATACGTGGTTAGATTGGATGTATTATCATGAATTTTTGTATATGTGTGAGGTCATCCTAGATGATAAATATAAAAATCAATTTTTTATATAATTTTCGTATGAAAATTTATTTTAAATTAAAAAATCCATGTGGATTTATTTAAAAGAATTTTGAATTTGTCAAAAATGACATTGTTGAAATACACACACACACGCATATATATTATATTTATTTACATACTCAGTTATACAATATCATTTTATATTATAAACTATTTTAAATATTATTTTAATTTATTTATTAACGTTTTAAAAAAATTATTTTCGTATGTGTATGTATATACAAATGATTTTAAATTTGAAATTAAAAGATATTTTTAAATCTAGATATAGTTTTAAATTTTGAAATTTGAATTCGATTTTATGCTCTCTATATTTATTTTTAAATAATACTTTATATTTTTATATGCACATATATATAATATTCCTTTACATCAAAATATAAATGTGTGTGTATTTAAATATGACCATGATTTTATATATCGCACACACAAATATATATATATATATATATATATATATTATCACATAACACATATGTATATAGAGAGGCTAACATGCTCGTTGTAGTGTAAATCCCAACACTTAGATATGGACATGTTAAACCATGCACACTATATATGCTGCATGTGCACATACTTATGCATATGATACGCATGTACACATTATATAATACAAATATAATATTGAATTAATGTTTTATTCACAAATAAAATAAAATAATGATTTTATTTAAAATTAATTTAGATCAGATTTAAATCAAATTAGACTTCATAGACCCAATAAGATCCAAAATGGTAAAAAAAATTGAAATTAACCCATTCGACCCACTACGTGCTGGCCTAGATCCAACAGTGGTATCAAAGCCCAATAGCCTATATGTTTTAAATTAATCATGTTATGGTCCACTAATTAAGCTTATACATTAAGTAGGGTGTCTAGAAATGTAGTGTCTAGGTTGGATTTGAATAATCAAGGACCCTAGTACCTAGGTACTGGCCTAACCCGAATAGTGAAATGACCCAAAGGTCAACCCTAATAAAAAAGGCCTAATCTAAATTTGGGCCTTAGGCTAAATTTCAAAATTGTTTTGAAATTAAAAAAATTAAATTTAAAAGCTAAATTTAAAATAAGAAGTATATTATAAATGTTATAATATAATTTTCAAAATTGTTTTAAAAATTCACAAATAAAATTTAAAAATTTAAACAATTATTAATTATATTAATAAATTAAATAGTTAATTAATATGTATATATATATATAATAATGATATATGTTACTTTACCTTTTTTTAGCAAAGCTAAGCGGGGTAGGCTGGTCCCCTTCTAGTTTATTGCAAACAAAATAAATAGAGAAGTGCATCATTACATGCAATAACACAAAGGAGAAATAAGATAAAAAAGAAGAAAGAAAACAATACAAAAAAGTCAAAGAGAAATTAAACCCAGTGGCTCACAAATTCATCTTCAAAGTTGTAGGAACTGTGCTTGATTCCTTGCCTTATAGCTTGATTTATGCCATTCCAAAGTATTTCTTATAGCTGGAAATTACCATTGAAAACCCTTTCATTTCTATGTTTCCATACCACTGCAAAGAATTTTTTGAGAACCATGACCAGCAGCATTCTAGGATCAGACTTCCATCTCGTAGCTTTGTAAACTGTGCACCATTCAATGTTACTTACCCGGGTAGCATCATTACGACCAAGCAATAGCATCAGTTTTTACCAAAAGAAGAATATGATTATGCAGTTAAAAAAGAAATGTAGGTTGGATTCAAAAGCCATCATTACAGAAGCAGCAAGTGGGGTCTATGTTCATTCCTAGCCTGATAAGCCTTCCTTTGGTATTTAAGGCATCTCTAAGCACTTTCCAAAGAGTGAGATTATCACTTTCCAGAGGGTATATATTACTTTACCTTGAATTATTTAAAGTGATATAAGTATGTATATGAAATTTTGGAAATTAAAATAATTGATTAAAAAATTTTAATTGAATAAATTAATTAAATGTAAACTAATAACATAAATCACATTTGTATAAAGATACATGTGTATAACTATAAATGTTATAGTATACATATTGAATATAAAATGTTCAATTGAATAATATGAAATTAATTAAAATTTTAATTAATTAATTAACTAAATAAGATTTAATTAATAATATTAGTATAATTATATATACAAGACTATTATATAAGTTAATTAAATTATAAAAGTTATATAATAATTAGAACTTATATAATATGAATGTATAATAAAAGGTGGAACAATAAGAAACCCGAAATGGACTTAAAGGATAAATACATATGTATAGTACGTGTATCATGATGTCTGATGTGTTCGACACTTTTATCATGAGAGAATTTCATAAGGAATACATTGTTCCATAAGTCGATATTACTTAACTAAATATATTAAAGATTATGAATCTTTAATGTAAAGTTGTCATTTACCATTTATATATTAATAGATTACTTGCATACTCTTTAGTTCTTGATATTCCTCAAGCTAAGAATGTTATGATATTACTATTAAAATATTGAATAGACGAGGTAAGATATATGTACTTATTTGTTGATTTTCCTTAAGGTATGTACATATATACTTAGGTCATCGTGAAATGGTAGGTACGAGTGAATAAGCTCTTTCGATTTATTGATATTCCTCAAGTTCGAAATGGGATTAGGACAAAGAACCATATGTTAGGAGTTATATATGATATAATCGATAATGTGTTATCTATCATTTGCAGGAGTATGATTTGTTGATATTCCTCAAGGTCAAAATCCCAAGGCAAATGAGTTCTAGCACCCACTAGTGAAGTAAATAGACTTCTATGTTTCGTCTTAGGGTTTGGAGAAACATAAAAGACTAGTAGAAGCTTATTAGTAAAATGAAATGTAATGTTTAACCTAACCTATACTCTAAGAACATCTACTATTAATAATGTCCTAATATATTGAATTAAATTTTTTAGAGAAGATAGCGCTAACATCCGAACGTCTGTGGTCGTCGATAACCAAACCTCCAAGGTTAGACCCACTGATGATGCGGACATCGAACTTAGATTAGCCTATAACAAATGAGTCTTAGACAAAGAGATCGCCCAAGATCACATGTTTCTTATGTTATATAAACCGTTGTAAAGACAACACAAAAACATGAATGTCCATTAAATCACCAGTAGCCTTAAAGCTTTGCTTTGGGAATAGCCTCATTCCGTAAGGAAAAAACATACGAAGAAACTATTTAATACAAGTGTAACGACCATCTTTCTTGAATCGAAAGATGAGCCATTAATGATAGAAGAAAAAGAAAGATAAGAAGAAACTAAAAAATCAAAGAATCTCACCACGAATCAGAACAACATACAATAGATAACATCGGATATTACATAGTCATTCCTATAATAATAATACATCAGATTTATTACAATACCATTTCAACTGGACAATTATACCACCTTCCCATCACAAAAAACATAGATCATACATAAACACAACAGAAATAAATATAATAAGCTATGGTGAAGCGACCTGCTCCAGCTCCTTCAAAATGCTTCCGTAAGATACCTAGATCACTTGGCTACTCATCAAAAATTTGAGTACCTAAGATTTTTAGGAAGAGAAAATAAATCCCCGGGTCAGACCTGGGTCTACTATAAGTAAACTCAAACAACTTAATTCTTACTTTATAAAACACTTTGAAATCAAAGGTATCTTGTAAGAACACGCCGCACATAAACACGGACGGGTTTTTACCTTATGATAACCAGAACACTTAATATAGAAATCCAGTGATATTATCATAATGTCTAGGGTTTTCAAATAAATAGTTCACATAGCCGAAATTGTTACATTAAGTAAATTCCAGCATAATAGGTATACAACTAATACTGAAAGCACTTATTGGGAAATGGATTCCATAAAATGACTGGGCTACTGGGGTACCGCCCATCATGGTGCATCTCTAGACAAAACCACACCGAGGTCGAACCTACCGACCCCTACCAACACAAAACTGGCCAACCCTTTACTGGATAGTACCGAATAAGATCTCCCTTCGGTTGGGATCAGCAACCGTACCGAAGCATAAATGAGTTAGTAGTAGGGACTCTAGATAGGGATAACTTTACCCTCATGGGAGAGACTCACTTATACTTGCTGCATCTCCCCTTTTTAGTCATTCCCGGTTGATGAGGCCTAAGGCTACATTTACCTTTATTATAGCGCTGCCACTTAGAATGCTAACATTGTCTTCCATATGTTGACACAATGTCAGCACTCATCCATACAAGTCGTTCAGGAGATGAACGAACCAAAGGCACTATTTCCACTACACCCATTTTGGAATCACCCTCAGGGTTAGTAGCAAACAACCCTTGCAATTCAAAGTCTTCATCTTGAACATTTGCATTACTATTTTCAAATTGAACGCTTACGTTGGTTCGAAGTGGTTTTTGGATAACAACTAATATCTGATCCCGGTCTCTCTAAACCAACATGCGATAATTTTAAATGGTTAAGTTGCTTATAGTGGACAATCCCATTATCAGAGTGTAAAGATTAACATATGAACATACATTCCATATGTTTAGATTATCATGACCCGCTTATCGAAATTAACTCCTTGTATTCATCACGTTCCCGAAGTGCGGTATTTGTGATAAGTATAAGTCGACTTACTTTCAATAAAACGTATCAACGTTTTATTACAACTACTTTAATTAATTCGGATACTTAATGGCATGGACAAGCGATCCCTTTTTTTTCAAAATAATTTTCTTATACAAGGAAGTTTGTTAAAATAAATAATAGCTAGAGTTTAAAGGAAAACTTTAAAACAAATAAATTCCCATTTTAGTCATAAGTTTAAATCCTCAATTAAATCTTAATTAATCTTAATTAGATCAAAATTTAATCATAAATAACCCTAATTTTATTTACATTTAAACTTTAATTAAATAACATTTATTTAAAATTAAACCCAAATTAAGTAGATAATTAACCTTTGATTAAATAATAATTAATTAAATAACTAACTCTAATTAAATAAAATAAACTTTATTAAATAAAATAAAATTTATTAAATAAAATTAATTCTCTTTTATCTTAATTAATCATTATTTAAAAGTTACTTATCTAAAATAATTAACTTAGTTAATAATTTCTTAAATTCTAATTATTTAACCTAATTAATTAATTAATTAATTAAATTATCACATATGGCCATTGATTGTCGTGATCCCATAAGATGCTTCGAATGCGGTTTCTTTGGGCATAAATTTTTTGAATGTTTGAGAATATTTGCAAACCGAAATCGCGATCGTTCAATTACCGATCATGGTTTTCAGTTTGTATTGAAGTGCATGAAGCTTAAAAGAATTTTGTTAGATCATTTATGGGTACAGAGGAAGGAAGGAATTGGTTTCTTGGAGGAGTTTTTCTGTCATTTTGATGTTATTAAGGAAGTGAATATAGGCAGGTATTATAAAGAGAAATTTGGTGATCCCAAATACTATTTTAGAGATTACGCTTCTTCTGCGGTTGATGAAGACTTGATCGTGAGTAAGATTTATAAATTCAATGGGTATGATGGTGATTTGAGTAATTCTGGTGATTCCAAGTTTGCATCTGATTCCTATGTTGCTGTTTGTAGAGATGAATCTATCTTTCTCGATCCAATGTTTTTGGATCCAAAAGTTGTACTCTGTAAATTAGATGCTTCTTCATCTGAAAACAAGGAATTATTACATAACTACAGATTTGAGGGTATTGATTCTTCAACTCATAAGAATAATCTGAATAATGATTTTTTTCCAAGTTCAAAGTAAGAGATCCAGATCAAATTCATGTGTAAGGGAAAGGTTAGAGTTAGTCACTTCAGATAGATTTGATTGTCTTAATTCTTTGGATTTGTCTGATAAGAAATCTGATGTGGTCGACAATACTAATAATGATATATCATCAGTTCAATCATTATTGCAAGAAGGTAGGTTAGTCAATAAGAAACTTGAATGCCATATTACTTCTAAATGTTTGCTGGGGAGTGATGAGAGTGATATTGTAAACAAGGTGGATGAAAGTGGAGGTTCTGTAAATAATTGTAAAGTTGGGTTTGATCAATTCAGTGTTGATCAGAACAAGTATGTTGATCTAGGGGTAAAGGATGGGATTATTCAGGTTGTTGATGAAGGTGAAGGTGGCTCCGATACAAACCATGTTCTGCACGTTCCTGTACTGGAGATTAAATGCAAGTTATGCGATGATATACATAAGATGGTTAATGTGCACAAGAACATGTGCACAGGGAAGGATGTTAACAATTGTAGTCTTGGATCTATTGATAGAACGATGATCAGTTGCTTGTGGTTGGAGGTGGAAGTGATTCTTTGGTTGATGATGTTTGTACAAATGGGGATGGTGTAAAAATACTCAATGTTGATAATGTTGCTGATAGTAATGGCACTGGCATGAGCATTTTTGTTCATGTGCCTGACAAGGATAATAGATTTAAGATATCAAATGAGTTCTGGAATCACAAGATTGAAGATATGCATAAAAAAATTTTCACGGTGATGGACAGTGATCAGGTGCTATTGGTTGGAGATAGAAGTGATTTGTTAGTAGATGATGTTTGTTCAGATGGGGTTGGTGATGCTCTGCCAATTGTTAGTTGTGGCTCTGACATGGTTTTGATTTGGGATAATAACCACTTGACTACTGTTAAACACAAAAATATATATGACGATGCTGCTATGTTAAATGTTGGAGTTATTTCTTCAATTAGCAGTGCCATAGCAGATTGTAAAGGTGATATTGAGTTTCGATCAAATAAGGATGATGGCATTCCTGTATTTCAAGATGGTGGTGTGTTTGTTAATGATTCTCGGTGTGCACATATATATCAATGTGCACATGTATCCGACCTAGTACATTGTGCAGTAAAAGGGGTAGTTTAGCCTAATTTGGTTGTTTCTAATAAGGAGGATGATGAGACAGCGGTCTACTTTCATCATGATAATACAGTTAGCACTAAATTTGATGTGTTGAAGGTTGAAAATGAATTTGATGTGTTGAAGGGTGACAATGTGACAACTGATTTCTATCAAGATTTTCAAGGCAATGTTTCAACAAATGATGATGAGCGTTCTCCTCACCAGAAGGCATCTCTTATTTCTTCTTCATCAAGGACAGGTAGACGTAGAGGCATGTTGCTGCCGTAGTGCCAGGATCAGTGGTAGCCATTCTCCGTTTTTGGGTGAGTTACCCGTTTCGAGTGCCATTAGTGGCACTACAAATACAGGTTCAGGTACATCTTCTGTTTTAGGTAGTACGTATTCTTCTTAAGCTTTAAGTAGTTTGTCTTCCTCTAAGTTATGTCAGTTGGCTAGGGATAACACATTTGTTTTTACTGATGATGAGATAGATACTGCATACATTAGAAGTAGGGAAATTGAGAGGGCTAGATCTGTTTATTTATGAGGATTATTAGTTGGAATATCAGAGGTATTTGCGATTTAAATAAATGTGATAAATCAGAACATTTTTTTAAAGACTATTCTATTGACATTGCACTTTTACAGGAAACTAAAATTGAATGTCCTGATATTCGTTTTTATAGGAGATTAGGTGGTTATCATTTTAGGAAATAGGCTTGTTTACCTTCTGTTGGGGCTTCTGGGGGTTTACTTATTGGGTGGCGGGATAATTCTTTTAAACTGCTCCAATGTATTTCTAAACAACATTCTTTGCACATTATTCTCATCAATCTTAGTGACCATTCTATTTTAAATATATATAATGTTTATGGGCTAAACTGAAAAGTCGGTCGTAGGGTTCTATGGAATGAATGTTTAGAATTTAGATCATTAGCTCAGTTTTCTTAGATTAAGGGAGGCAATTTCAATGTTACGCGCTTTCTAGGAGAGCGTTTTCAATGGAAGAATTCGATCGATTTATCATTAATTCTAATTTAATTGAAATTCCTCTTTCTAATAGAGAATTCACTTGAAGTAATACTAAAGAGTCTCCCTCAATGGTCCTTCTGGATAGATTTTTCATCAGTGACGAAATCGAGGATAAATTTCTATTTGTAGAATTTCAGGTTTGCCTTACACTTTTTCCGATCATTGTCCTATAATCCTTACGTGCGATCAGTATAAGGCTATTAATCGAACTTTTAAATTCGAAAAGATGTTGTTATTAGAATCTACTCTAATTAAAAATAAATGGATTTCAATGAATTTTTATAATATTAGAAATACGGATAATTCTGCAAAAAAATTGTTTTAAAACTTAGGGATCTTAGGAATTTTCTAAAAATTTAGAGTAAGAATGTTTTTGGTAGTACTAAAATTAAAAAAGGAAATATTCTTTCTGAAATGCTTAAAATAAACAAGATAGAAGAAACTAGACAACTAAATCTAGGTGAGCGTAACATTCTCGCTAATTTAAAAGAAGAGCTTAGTTCTATTTTAGAAAAAGAAAAGATTATGTGGAAATAGAGATCTGGATTAATGAAGGTGATAATAATACTAAATTTTTTAATATGGCAAATGGTAGAAAACGTAGTAACACGATAAATTCTATTTTTGTGAATAATGTAGAATTGGTTAATCAAAAGGATCTTAATATGGCTTTTACTGATTATTATAGAGATATAATTGGTACAAAGAATAAACATAGAATTAATATTAGATGGAATGATATTTATTCTATTGATTCTAGAATTGGCCTTTCTGAGTTTGATAATCCTTTTTCAAAGGAGGAAATTTTAAAAGCTATTAATGACATGCCTAGTGATAAAGCGCTGGGTCCAGATGAGTTCCCTATTTTATTTTACAAATTATTTTGGGATGTTTTAAAATTCGATTTAACTAGCATGTTTAATGAATTTTATAATGGTAAATTATTAGGAAGATTTAATTTTGCAAATGTAATTTTATTACATAAAAAAATCAGTGCTAATAATTTAAAAGATTTTAGACCTATTTCTTTAATTAACTGCTCTGTTAAAATTATTTTAAAAGTTTTAGCTAATAGACTTAACACAAGAATGAATGATCTAATTGATTATTCACAATCTGCTTTCATAAAGGGTAGAAATATAACTGATGGAGTGGTTGCTATTCAAGAATACATTAATCATTGTTGTAAAAATAATATTACATGTGCTCTGTTAAAACTAGACTTTGCGAAAGCTTTTGATTCGGTTGATTGGGATTTTCTATTTGATATGTTATTAGCTAGAGGTTTTGTCGTAAATGGATTGGTTGGATTTTTACTTTGCTTAAAACTGGTAACTCTAGTATGACGGTTAATGGTATTTTGGGAAATAAAATTCAATATAAACGAGGTTTAAGGCAGGGTGATTCATTATCGCCTCTTTTGTTTAACTTAGCCGCAGATGTTTTGCTATGATAATTAAAAAAGCGGTAGGTAATGGTTCTTTGGGGAGTGTTGGTAGTGAAATCTCTCGTAGTGGTCTCTCTATTCTTCAATTTGCGGATGATACCTTGCTATTTACCTCCCATTTGCCTAATCATGTCATTACTCTTAAATATATTTTATACAGCTTTGAACTTCTTTCAGGGCTAAAAATTAGTTTTGATAAAAGTTCCGTTTTAGTATTAAATGACGTTGATAAGGTTGAAGGTTTAGTTGCTAATACGCTCAATTGTAAAACTATGAATTTCCCTTTTGATTATCTTGGTTTTTTTATCAGACCAACTAAACTTAAGCATGATGACTGGTTAATTATAATAGATAAGATTAAAAATAAAATTTCTAATTGGAACGGGAGGTTTTTATCGAGAACGGATATATTAGTTCTTATCAACTCTGTTTTAACAGCTTTCCCGACCCATTGGATATTTATGCATCTTTTTCCAGATTGGATGATTGATAAAATTGATAAAATAAGAAGGGACTTCTTATGGAGTGGTGATAATTCAAATAGTAGTCTTAAATGTTTAGTTAATTGGGAAATAGTTTTTAAATCGAAAAAGGAAGGTGGTTTAGGAGTTATTAATTTGCGTAACATGAATTTATCTTTATTAGGGAAGTGGTTATGGAAATTTAAGGATATAAATGATAATTCTATTTGGAAAGAAATTATTTCTAAGCATTACTACGATGGTAGAAATAATTTATACCAAATTACACCTACAGTAATAAATAAGTTTTCTAATTTTTGGAAATCAATTTTAAAATGTCATGAGATTTTTAACCTTGGTACTAATACAATTTTTCGTTTAGGAAATCATACTTCTTTTTGGCATGACCATTGGATTTTTGTTATTCCTCTTAAGATAGAATTTAAAGAGCTTTACGAAATTTGAAAATTTAAGAATGCTTTTTCTCCAAATAATGATCCCCCTTGGAATTTTAGTTTTAACAGAATTTTAGAAGGTACAACTCTTAGGCAACTTTCTCTACTTTATGCTAGATTGAATTTATATAATATTGATAATGAAAATGAAAACATTAGTTGGGATGGGATAAGAGTAAAAAATTTACTTCTAATTCTTTTTATAAATTTCTTAATTTCTCGGGAGTAGCTAATAACTGTTTTAAATTTATTTGGAAAACAAATGCTCCTTCTAAATCTAAAATTCATATATGGTTAATCATGCATGGTAAACTAAATACTATAGAATTTTAAAAAGAAAAAATATGCAATTAATAATAAATGTTCTTTTTGTAATATGTATCTTGAAGATATTAAACATGTGTATTATGGTTGCATGGATACTTATTACATTCTGAATAATACTCTCAAAATCTTTAACTTTAATTTTACAACTAAAATTACTAATTATGATTACTATTGGAATAATTTAAGATTTAAGTTTAAAAAGGAAAATAGATTTTTACTTGATACTTTATTAATTATAATTTGTTGGTATATTTGGTTTGAGAGAAACCAGAGACTTTTTAATAATAATAGTCATTTTAATAAATTGGTTTTTATAATATCACCATTTTGTTTTAATTGGATCTCAAATCCTAAATATAGATTAGCTAAAAATAATCATTTCAAATAATATCTTAATAAGGTTAGTGATAGTATTAAGATATTTAAACGTAATAACAATATTTATAATATTAATAATTATAACATTAACATTTTTTTCTAATTTGAATGATGTTTTTACTGATTATCATAATGTGCTTTTGATTAAAGGAGAATAAGGATAATTTTTAAATTGTTTTAATTTATCGGAATTTAACTTTTTATTTTGTTAATCTTTTGTATATCTTTAGTGTTAGTTAAGATGATACATTATGAGTTTGGATTCCTTTTAAGTCCGCTTCTTATTTTGTTGCTTTTCCGTCTTATAATTCTAGATATAGTATTACTACTTTAACTTCATTAATACATATATATGTATTACTCTTATAATTTTATTTTTGTTCCATTTATAGATTCAGGTTTAGGCTAGAAATGGTACTAGATTACTATTTGCAGGTTCTCAGGATGGCTCCTAACAGGATTTTAGTGAGACATTCATTCTAGACCTTCTGCTTTCGCAGTGAGGAGTTTTTCTGCGTCTATAGTGTGGTTCTCTTCATTCAGGATCATACACATTTATAGCGAGGTGTTCTTTCCAGTACTTTCACATCGATAGAGCGGCGTACTTCATTCTGGATCATTCCCATTTGCAGTGAGGCGTTCATTCTGGATTTTCCATGTTTACATCAAGGCGTCTTTTCTCTCAGCTGGAGCTGTCTTCAGATTGGATCTGCATTGAGTTGCTTCATGGTTTTTGGGTACTTCTAACACCTCATTAGGGGTGGTGGCCTTGCCGGAGCTCGATAATGAGGTGTAATTGGCGGTGGCCTTGCCGGAGCTCATTCTAGATGTACCTGAGTCCTATACATTGTTTTTTATATTTTGATTAGCTACCTGCCAGACATCTTGGCAGCACCTTTGTTTCAGTAGTATATACACACACACACATGTGTACTCTCCTCTACTTTAGAGGATCACACATTTCTCTTAAAAAAAGAAAAAAAAGAAAATAGCTTTCATTTTCAAATCAGATCTCAAGACCTTTACGACTTTTCAAGGTGCAAACTTCACAACATTTACATCATATACACATGGTTTGGTTTTCATAAACATACTACCATAATATCATACCAAATATCACATATCCATATCCAAACATATCCAAATATATCAACATATCAACCAATCACCAAATCCAAGTTTAAACATAAACATATTATCATATGTCATTAATAAGACATGATAATTCAACATAACAATCACCATATTTTCACAACATACATCAAAATCAGGTTAATTTCTTTACAAAAAACAAAAGTTTTACTCACCAAAATTTTCTAAATCAAAGCAACTTTTGCCGGAACTCGAAAACGCTTAAGAATGTTGCCAATTTGAAACTTTTGGACCCTCGAACACTTGAATTGGGCTCGACCAAATGGGTTTGGGCTCGGCCTAGGACTTGTTGGGTATGGCCTTGGGATGTTTGGGCTCAGCCCTAATGGTTTTGGGTGATGGAGTGTTGTATTTTGGAAGAGAAGACGTTGAATGGGTGGTAGAAGCGTTTTAGTGAACTTTAGAAGCAATTTTTGCAAAAAGAAGTGAATATTTCTCAAATTATAAGATATGAAGAGAACCATGAAGTTTTTATCCAAGCTCTTAGGAATTTTAAAAGTAGAGAAGGAGATTGTGAAGTGAAAAATATGAAGATAAAGGGGTAAATATAGGCTTAGGATTTGATTAAAATAATAATAAGTGATTTATATTAAAACATATGTATGCATGCATTGCCATACCTCCTCCCTCCTCTCAAAACCGTTCATACTACCCCCTCCACATGCTTTCCACTATTCATGTCATGCTCTTGTGTCCTTGTGTTGAAAAAGGTGTGTATTTATATGTGTATATATATATATATATTTTCCTTTATAAAATATTATCTTTTATCCTTATATATACACCTAAAAGAGAGCATATTATGCACATGTACACATGTATTTATCATGTTAAAATGGTTATATTGTGTGCATGTATGTCTAACATAGTTTTATGAACTTTAAAACAACTTTTAACTAATGAAAAATCGATATTTCGGAAAATAACTTCCGGTCACATTTTCTATTTTTCTATAAATTATATAATTTATTAAACAAATTTTGAAAATGATTTTATAATTACTAATTATTATTTAAAATAGTTTTATTTATTAATAAAAATCCATTTATTAATTATTTAAAATAAAATTAAATATTCATTTAAATGGCGATTAATTTCTAGGTCGTTACACTCTCCCCCCTTAAAAGAATTTCGTCCCGAAATTAGAAATCAAGGAGATAATTCAAAGTATGCAAAGGTTATATATTCATATAAAAATAACACATACAACGACCTACACTAAGCATCCATAGCAAACAAACATACACTATACATACAACAGACAATTAACTAACTATCCTAACATTAACTCGGGATAGGCTTCTCTCATACTATCCACCACCTCCCAAGTGCAGTCTCTAGGATCATCACTCCACTGAATCTTAACTAGTCACACCACCTTGTACGCAACCTCTTTTCATCCTGATCCACAACATAAATTGGATGTCTAACAAATGTCAGGTTCGGTTCTATCTCTAATTCCTCTTGGACCGATGGCTCCACAATCAAAGATGGATCATGAACATATTTCCTCAAATGAGACACATGGAACACATTATGAACTGTCGCCAATCTCTCTGGAAACTTGATCCTATAAGAAGGAAATTCGATCCTCTCAAGAATACAGAAAGGTCGAACATACCTTGGAGTTAACTTCCCAGCTTTTCCAAATCTAAAAGTTCCTCTCATTGGTGAAATCTTTACGAACACCAAGTCTCCAATCATAAATTTCAAATCCCTTTGCCTCTTATCCGCATAACTCTTTTGGCGATCTTAAGCCTCCTTCATCCTTTTCTTAATCATTGCAACTTTCTTTATAGCCTCTCGGATCATGTCTGGTACAAGAACTAACCTATCCCCTATCTCAACCTAACATGCTGGTGACTTGAACAGTCTTCCATATAGGGCTTTGTACGGTGCCATTCTGATGCCTACTGGAAGCTACTGTTATAGAAGAACTCAACCAAATACAAATGATCCTCCCATGATCCACCAAAATCTAGAATACAAGCTCTCAAGTGGTCCTCTAGAATCTGATTCACCGCTCCGTTTGTCCATCGGTTTGGAGGTGATATGTTGTTGTGCTTAAGCTCAACCATGTTCCAAGGGTTGTTTGCAATGTTTCCCGAAATTGACTAGTAAAAGTGGGGTCTCGATCGCTTACAATACTCACAGGAACTCCATGTAATCCGACTATCTCCCTCATAAAAATTTCAGCTAAGGAAGCAGCGGCCCTTGTTGGTTTCACCGGAATAAAATACACATTCTTCGTAAGTCGATCCACGATAACCCACACTCCTTCATTTCCTTTTCTAGTTCTGGGAAATCCATCGATAAAATCCATTGATATCATTTCCCATTTCTAATTGGGTATCTCCAAAAGTTGCAATAATCCGGCTGTCTTCTGATGGTCACCTTTTATTTGTTGACAGCACAAACACCTACTAACAAAGATAGAGATATCTCTATTCATTCCCTTCCACCAAAACATCCGCTTCATGTCCCTATGCATCTTTGAGACACCTGGATGGATACTCAACTTCAAACGATGGCACTCTGACAAAGCTTCCTGCCTAAGGCCATTGGCATTCAACATACAGATACGTCCATTCACCCTTAAAACTCATAGGTTATCAACCTCAAAACTTATACACTGCCCCTCCTCAACCTTTCTGATGATCGTCATGAAGCTTCTGTCCTCTCTTTGCTTGCTCGCTATTCTCTCTAGGAGAGTCGAGGTAACATCCAAAAAAGTCAAAACAACATTCATGCTCAAGGCATCCACCACCATATTTGCCTTCCCTAGCATATATAGAATATCCAAGTCATAAGCCGCTAGAAACTCTAACTATCTCTGTTGCCTCAGGTTCAGATCCTTCTGAGCAAAATGATACTTCAGAATTTATGATCCGTGAAGAGCTTGAATTTTTCACCTAATTAAAGAAATAAACTTACTTCTAAAATCTCTAAAGAATAGAAAGAAACTAAGAGGAATATAAGTATCCTTGCCCAACAAGTAGTGTCTCTACATTTTCAATGCAAAGACAACAGCTAGCAACTCCAGGTCATGCATAGCATAGTTCTTCTCGTGAGGCTTCAGTTGCTTACTTGCATATGCAATCACTCTACCATGCTGCATCAAAACAGCTCCTAGTCCCACTCCACATGCATCTGTATAAACCGTGAATCCACTATTCCCATCCGGGACAGCCAAAACTGGTGCACTAGTCAATCTCTTCTTCAATTCCAGAAATGCCTCCTCACACTTAGGGGTCCACACAAACTTCTCCTCCTTCTTAGTCAACTTAGTCAAATGGGATTAATCTTGGAATAATCTTGAATAAACCTCCTATAGTATCCAGCCAATCCTAAGAAACCGCGAACCTCGGTAGGAGTCCGTGGTCGCCTCCATTCCTAAACAACCTCCACCTTCACTGGATCTACTAAAATACCTTCTCTTGTCACAATATGACCTAAGAATCTTACCTCCGATTTCCAAAAATTGCACTTAGAAATTTTTTCCTTCAGGACATGTGTAAAGACCCGATTCTTCGACTTCTGAAAATCGACATCGATACGTCCACTGTATCAACTGCCGAGCAAACGAATGCCGGAAAACCAAATTCTTAGGGTTTAAAAGAAGAGGTAGAAGAAAAGATAGAAGAAAAAGAAAGAAGAACAACAGAACAACATCAGAATCAGAAAACAATATCAGAATCTCACATTCGCAGTGGAACAATATATAATAGATAATCACTAGTCTTTTAAAACAAAGAACTATATCAGTTTGTACATACATCAATCAGAGTCAATATACAACACAACACATCAATGGACAGTTATATAAACTTGTCCTCATACAGAATACACAGCGGAATAATACAAAATATAGGTGATATGTTTCGCCATCCAGCTTGCTTCCGAAGCTCCAGAATATCTAGAATATCCTGATAACATAACTCTAGGCTGCCAGTGTGGAAAATGATGGGCACCCAGAGTTTAGAAGGGAAACAATAAACTCCGAGTCAGTCATGGTGACTGGTGTGAGATCTTAAAACAGTTATTTTTCACAAAGAAAATAAAATTTATTCGAAATGCTTTTGGAAAATGAAACTACCATAAGACCTCCCGCCACACACACAATGCAAACGCAGAATTGGAGGAGATTTCTTCTTATGATAGTCAAAGATGCTTGCTATGCAAAATCAAATCATTTTTGATATTATTATTAGTTCATAGTGTAGAAAACATTTCGAAGGTAAAATATAAATCTTAGCCAGCATAGGTACCATTATAGTATGCTTACTATAGCTACCATATTAGATGGCAGGTTCTACAACTAAAACCGTACAAGGCTCGTATTGTTTCTTTGGATTTCCAACAAATGGTCAGGCTAAGGAACTTCCCATTGCCACATGGAAACGCCTTTGGAAAAACGTCCCGAGAAATAACCTAACATTACGGTTAGATCTCTGCCAACACAAGGCCGGGTTACCTCTGCAAAAATAGGTAACTACTGACATGCATATGTCATCCCCCGATCGTAACCGATCTTCCCGAGGATCCTCGATTTCCAACAACCACATAATAAATTTGCAGTAACAACATAGGTTAAATATCTGAGCTCCATACCATGATACCACCTCTATCCAGAAGGAATGACATACACTAAGGGGCGCAACTCCCTAGAACCTTGCCGCATCCTTCCTGTTTTGACCATTTCCGGGGTGTGAGGTCCGACGAAGTCTCGTCCACAAAGCTACGCTTTGATACAAAGCCATGCTTCGGGTCAAACAAATGATCAAAGTAACGATCACAAAGATAAATGATCAAACAAAAGATCATATCACAAATGATCAAACAATGATCATTTCACAGCAACACTCAGCATGCCACGTTACCAAGTTGGGAATATATTGCTGATAAATTTCAACTACATAACCTCTAAGCTCGTACGTCTCAGAGAAGGGTGTTAAGCTAAGAGAATAAATTCTCCGCCACCAACAGAAATGTATTTGAAAGAAATCAGCTTTATATCTCAATTTGTAACGTCAGACACACAACCATACAAGTCTGTTCCGGGATCGAACAGAACCGAAGGCACTTCTCACGAAGCCCTTGCAAATCCGGATAATTTTCAAATCACGTCCGGACTTCCCGTCACTAAGGGTGATAAAACCTCTATATCGGAGATCAGCCGATGTAGAGTAACTCGACGGTAATCCTTCCGTTTTCAAAAATATCCGGTCTTCAACACCGGTCATCAAATGCAATTCATAACGACGTATCACATATTCAGAATGGGTTATACGACCCAAAGGTCCTTTCCCGGCTAACCCGAATAGTGAGCGCTTATTCAAAAATGAGTGTGGCATTCAAATTCATCCAATTCACAACAAATACCCATTCAAGTTAATTATTGATAGTCGGTTATTTAACTATCAATAAAGATGTGCAACATCATCAGATTCCAAATAACTTTCCAAATTATTTATTTTCCAAAATATCTTTACTAGATATATAATTTCCACACTTTAGAAATAAATCAACGTTTATTTTTCTAAACAATTTCCCTTTCCTTTATAAATTCCACAGTGAATTTATATTTCAATTTATCTACTGATATATGATTTTCAATCGATTTCAAATATTCACTTTCAATTTATCTTTACAAAGATAAATTCCCAAAAAGGTTTCATTTCATATTGGAAAAGCATTTCCATACTTATTTAATAATAAGTAATTCACAAATCTATTTATTTTCAACATTTGAAAATATTCGATATACTTAAATCAAAATTAAGTATATATTTCATTCTTTAAGGAAATCATACTCTTAAGCACATTTATTTGAGTCAAAATGAATGTTACGTAAAACATCGTTATGACGACTCAAAATCACTAGTATAGGGATTCAGAATTAAGATAGATGTATAAATCCTAATACTATATAAAACATTTCCTTTCGGAAATCATTTACTATAACAACAGTGTTATAGTCCACCATTTCCTTATTTCCTCGAAAACGTCTATTTCAACAATGAATGTTGAAATCTATGGTTTCGATATTTAACACATTTTAAAACATCGTTAAATCGTTTTCATTCTATTCCAATATCACTTTCCCAAAAACAGATCCATTTTACTTAATAATACATTCACTGTCCAAAATTGTGAATATACTTCACTAACCAAATTTCACTATTTTCTACACATTTTATTTCAAAGATTATCCACTGTCCAAAATCGTGGATAAAATTCCCAACCAAACTCTTATTATTACAACATTTAACTTAAAGGATAATTCGCTGTCCAAAATCACGAATATCTCTCCTTTATTAACTTCTATGTTTAATTTATCAAATTTAATTGATTTCGGATTTATAAAACAATGTTTATAAATTCACCTTATATTTCATAACAACTTTGATTTATAAATCTCCTTTATTAACAAATTCGATCAATATTCCATTTAAAGGAAAAAATCCAATTTATAAGTTAATTTCTTATAAATCTTTTATTCTACAATTTCATTCATTTTATAACTTCACAATTTACAAATCTATAAATTTCATTCACTTACAAATTCCATAAATATTTCATTTTTAACACTTATAAAAACTCATTTTAAAATTCCAATATTTTTAATTTTATAGATATCAATTTTATAAATCTTTTATATAAACCGTTTACAAAAATTCAAAAATCTCAATTTAAACCATTTTATAAATCAATCAACTATTTATTTCAAAAATCACTTTTCGGTTATATTTTACAAAAATCATAATTTTCATAACTTTATAATTTGAACGTTTATTTATTTAAGATGAATCAATTCAAAAATTAAATAAAACGTATACTTTCAAAAATCACTTTAAAAATCCCTTTTAAAGTCAAAATCGTTATTTTTAAACTTCAAAAATGGATCTGATGATGCAACAACACCAAATAATCAATCACGACAACAAACATCATATATCAATATGATAATCAACAAATATCACAATATTTGTAATCAAATAAATACTGGTGAGGAATCCAGTTGGATCCCTCCAACCTGTTTTCCTGCATCCACAGATGTTATCACAATACCAATTCCACTTCGAGGTGGAATATCACGGTATATGGGATTTATAAAAATCATCCGCTTACTAACGACGCAATAGGGTCTCATCCGCTATATAATGCGGTAAATCAACAACTGCAATATATACATATGCCAATATATATATATATATTGCTATATACTACTATATATATAGTATCACATCCAAATAGCAATCAATCAATCAATAACTACAAAATTAAATTTTCCTTCGAGTGAGAAAATCTCACCTTTGCTTTTTATTTTGCCATCCATTTCCATCTTGACTCGATTTCTTCACTTTATTAGACCTTGTATAAATAATTTTATACGGTTTATTAATATTCGAAATAGATCGAACAATGAAATTTTCCATTTTGTAATTTTAAACTAAAAGATTCGTTTTGAACTTATTAAATAGATTTTAAACTAAACTTCTTATAATAAATAAATTTTTCTCAGTAATTAAAATAGATTGAATACGTTTATTAAATAAATTTATCTTCATAATATAAAATTTCAAAATTAAATAGGTAGACTTAAAATATGTATAGGTTTATTAAATTTTCATTTAAACTAATAGTTTTATACTTAAATTAAATTTCCTTTATATTTCACTGCATTTTATTTTTATAAAAATTCATTTCATCATTTTCATTTCCTTTTTCCATTTTTTTTTTCTTTCTGTATAATACTTATTTTTATTCCTATATATATTTATTTCAACTAATTTTCCTTTTTGTATAAAATATCCTTTGGTAACTAAACAAATAAATAAGTTTTATTAACAAATTAGTTAATAAATAAGCAAATCAACTAACAATTTAGTTGAATCAATTTATTATTTTCACACAACAGTTTATAACCAAATTCGTTAAAATAAATAAAAATAGAAAATCGAATTACCTCACTGACTAGTCAACAATACAGCGACATCGCCACCATCCATTCAACTGCCTGATATCCACATCGCCCATCGCACGATCTAGCTTCGACTGACCTCGCGTCAATCATCGAACCTGAGCCCTAAGCCATCGCGAATCTCGCGGTGCCATCGATTGTAGCCTCCAGTCAAACTCGCCGCTGAATCGCCGTGCTCGAAAGTCCACGCACCTCACTTGAGCCTCGTATGCGAGCTCACAATTGCCATCGCCTCGCGATTTCTAGATTCGCGATCCCCTCGCGATCGATTTCACATTGCCTCGCGAGCCTCACGTCGTCGCCATCGTTCGTACAGGCTTCGAGTTCGATTTAAAAATGGGGGGGAGGGGGGAAATGTTTGTCGCGGCTATTGATTTGAACGAGAGAGGGGTTTTAGTTTTGCCTCTTGAACGAGGGAAAATGGGAACGGGTTTCGAATTTAAGAAGGAGAGAGCGACCATTTTTTTTCTTCTGTGAATTTGAATTCGTTCTGATGGAAGAAAGGAGGATACGGGGTAATTTAAAAATGGAAGAACATGGGTTGCACGACTTCTTCCCGTGATTCCCTTCGTGATTTTAGGCATGATTTTAGGAACAAAAGTGGCTGATGTTGACCAATTTTAAAATTTAAATTTAAATCGAATTCGATTTAATTTCAACGCGTTTATACGTCGTGCGCTCACATAACAACTCCGAAAAATACGAAATTTGAAATCCGACAATAATTCAATATTACGGACCCAATGGAACTGGTTTCGTCGAATTCCGAGACCGTGTGAAAAATGACTATTTTTAAATATTGATTCGAACGATAAATCTTCAAAACTGAACAAATCGTTTTCAAACTCAATTCTGAAGCTTCTGTTATCTTCAGTATTATCAATACAAATTTTAAAAGCTTTTGAAATATTTTTCTTCAGCTTAAAATTGAAGATTCAAATTTTTATTCAACTTACAATAGATTAAATTTTATAATTTAATCGCCAATTTATTCTGATAATTTGAAATTCAAGTCAAACCATCATTCAAATATTTAAAATAAATTAAATATTTTCAATTTAAATTGTTCAAAATTCTGGGTCGTTACAGACTTCCCCCTTTAAAAGCATTTCGTCCCGAAATTACAAGTTAGGAAAAATGGTCCTTAACTCATCTACTATTTTTCACAATCCAATAGTTTATCAACTTATCAAAACAAATCTTTCTATTAAAGATCCATTATCACTTCAACTAAATTTCCAATCTTCAATTATAGGTTCAAAACAACATTGTTTTACTTCTCAATTCAAATTTAAATTTAAATTCAAATTCTAAACTTTCAAAATTTTCTCAAAAATTTTCTAACACTCGAAATTTTCGAAAAATTTCGCCAGCGTCTCCTTTGCACGGCTAACTCGGCACGACTACAAAACATCCCTACGGACTCTTAGATTTCAAAAAGAAAAGAAAAGGCCAAGCGGCTGGACAAGAAAATCATCAAATTTCATATTGAAATTCAAATACTTACCTTTTTGTCGAGCAATTCAAATTTATCTTTGAAATCAAAATTCCAATTTTCCTCATAACACCTGTATATCCTACTAGCAGTAGTATCCAGTTACAACATTCAAACCATTTTGCCAATTCCATTACAAAATTTTCAATACTTACTTCTTATATCATCTTTAGTTTACTATTGAAGTTACATATCTATTTTCATTCAATTTTACATTCCAAATTTCATTTGAATTCAATTTCAATCTAATTTGGATTCTATTTATCTTCCTGTAACGACCACGACTTTCTCTTCATAGAAAGTCGTATCGCTAATAAGAAAGAAAGGGGTGAGAAGTAGAAAAGAGAAGAAGAGAAAAGAAACAAACACAAATACTCACAGCGGAAACGGAATAAAATATAATATATCACATAACTATTACATAGTATCATATACATCATCTATCAGAGTTACACAGATTTCACATCACATACTAGACAGTTATAAACATCTGTCTAGTTATTACAACTCAATACAAAACAAAGATCTAAACAAGATCAACACAGTGGAAACTACTATCTATATCTACAACGCTGAAGCCTCCTGCTCCATTGCTCCTCCATAATTCGTCAAGGCTAACCTGAATCCCTTGGCTACTCGTAAAAATTTGAGTACCCAAGAGTTTATAAAACAGAAATAAACAACTTGGGTCAGACATGGGTCTGGTGTGAGTAACAGGTTAAACTTGTTTAACTTCAAAACCTTTTTGAAAGAAAAGGTATCACGTAAGACTCCCCACAAATAAACATGGGTAAGTTTTTACCTTACGCTAACCAAAACATTTGATAGGAAATTCGATTGTATTATAATAGGGTCTAGGGTTTTCAAATAAATATAAAATAGCTGAAATTGTTACATTATTAAATTCCAGCATACTAGCCACAAAGTGGGTTATACAATCAAGTCCGTTGGCACTTATTGGATTTTGGATTCCATACAATGGCAGGGCTACCGGGGTACCGCCCGTCACAGTACGTGGCCTAGATCACCGTACCGAGGATCACTCCCAATCCCCTGCAACACAAAGTCGGAACATCCCTTACTGGATAATTCCCGCACAAGATACCTCACGGTTGGGATCAGAAACCGCACCACTAAGTCGAAAATAGAAAGGGACATCTAGACAGAGGTAACCTTGTCCTACTTGGGTGCTACCCACTAACCTTGCTGCACCTCCCCTGTTTTAGCCATTCCTGGTTTGTGAGGCTTGAGGTCACGATTACCTTAGAAAAGAACACATCACTTAGAATGCTCATCGTCCACCTGACGATGTTCTGAAAGCATTCAATCCATACAAGTTCGTTCCGGGTTCGAACGAAACCGAAGGCATTATCTCGTTACACTCGTTTTGGAATCACCCTCAGAGTTAACGACAATAACCCTTGCACTCTGAATCTTCATCTTCACTTGATTCACGACCTATCGTTAATTTGGATCGATGTGGTATTCGGGTCTCCAGACCTGGAAATCCGGTATACGGAAACCCGATCCCGGTCTCATCGAAATCCAAAGCGTATCTTTTAAGGCCAAGTTGTTTTAAAGGTTAAAACAATTCAATTCATTATCTTTATACACATAGAAAGATAATTCACAATAGATAATTAACATTATCAGATAATCCATATTATCATCACAATTCAACTAAACATCCATATCACACAGCATATATCTCATCAGAGATCAAACAATGCAAAGCATTCCATATTATTTATCCATCCATAAGTAATGATTTATCTCATCTCTAATTAATTTAAAGTAAATTAAATTAATTACTTCATTTTATAAATCCTGCTTACTTAACCATTAATTAATTACAATCAATTAATTATCCTCTAATTACCCTTTAGGTAATTTATCCTTAATTAATTACTTATTAATTATCCTTAACCACTTATAGTAATTAACCTTTAATTACTTCATTAATTAATTAACTATAATTAATTAAATTAATCAACTATAATTAATTACATTAATCCTTAATTAATTACATTGATTAATTACTTATTTATTAATTATTACTTAATTAATCAATCTTAATTACATCATTAATTATATTAATTAATGATCCTTAATTACAACTTAATTATTAATTACTTAATTAAATTAATTACATTAAGTAATTAATCTTTATTTAAACAACATTTATTAATCACACTTTGATTAATCTCACCTAGTAATTAACTCCCCTTAATTACTTTTATTAACTAAATTGATTATTCCTTAATTAATTTCTTAATAAATCCCTTGATTAATTATTCAAAGTAATTAAACTCAAATTACTTCTATTAAAAAAAATCATTTATTCAACTAATTACTTCTAGTAATTATCATATTATTTACTCCCCTAAATGATCTTACCTTAATAATTACATTAAGTAATTATTTATCAAATCATCCATTGATTATTCTAAATTAATTAAACTTAATTAATTAACTTAAACTAATCAAATTAACTTAATTAATTACAATGAGTAATTAATTTCTTAATTACTTCCATTAAGTAATTCATTTAAACAATTTTCACAAATGATTATCTTTAAATTAATTAATCTAATTAATTATTAAAATTAATCACATTATTTAATTATTTAATAATCCTTAGTTAATGATCTTCATTAACAATTATTTAATTTCTTTTCTTAAGTAATTAACTTAGATTAACCATTATTAATTTCAAATTAATAAATCTTAATAACCAATTAATTAATCTCTAAATATTTAATTAATTAAGTGTTAACCATAACTTAATTAATCTTTAATTACTTTATTAATTAATTATCTATAATTAATTAATATTCTAATTTATAATCCTTAATTACAAATTAATAATTCAATTTAATTAATCTTAAACCTTAATTAAATTAATTTAAATCCTTAAATTAATTATTCTATTTAATTTATCTTAATCATTAATTAAAAATCAAATCCTTTTTAATTAATGAATCTTAATTACAAGTTAATTATTCTAAAATAATTAATCTTAAACCCTTAAGATTAAACCTTTAATTACCTTTAAGTAATTATTTATTTCATTAATTTATTAGATAAATTAATTATCCATTTAATTTCCCTAATAATTAAATGCATACAAATCATTAACTTATAATTTAACTTCAACAAGTTTTAAAATCAACTTAAAATATTTAAGTGATAAAAAATATTTTCCTTGTAAAATAAATTTTACAAGATTTAAACAAATCCCTTTTTAAATTTAAAATATTTAAATTTAACAAACATTTAAACTTATTAAAATATTTGAATTTATAAAACTTATTTATCTTAAATCTAAGATTCAAACTAAACTTGAATTTATATATTTAAACTTTGATTTAAACTCCCTGTTTAAATTTACTTTACAAATTTAAATTTGATTTAAATTTAAACAATCAGTTTTTAAAAAAACCTGACAACATTCTCTTTTAACCCGAGACCTCACAAAACCACTTCGAGTCGGATACCCCATTAACCCGAGCAAAAATTCAAATGCCACGAGAGAACACCGAGTGCCCCTCCTCTGCTTAAAACCAGACTTCACCAGACTCAAATCCAATCGCGTGCACGTGCACCGGCGATACGGTCGCCTCCGACCATCCACGACCATTCCACCATATCGGCGATCAACCACCTACCAGAATTCCATCACTCGAGCAACGAAACGAAGTCGAGATCAAAATCGAGCCTAAATCCCAAAACCTGGAAACACAGTGCTTCATCAAGGCCAAACCTGTCAACGTCATTCCCCCATGATTCTGACCACCAGCGATCTTGAAACTCCGGCCATAATCTCATCCATGACCATACTTCCCTTTCCCCAAACCTCACTGCACCCAATCCATCATAGAAATCGTGATGATCTCTTTACCCAGACTAGCTAAAACTAGGGCTAGAAATTTAAATCCTAAATCCAATCTTCCTTAATGCTTTAAAAATCCTTCTGATAATTTTTCTCGAGTCTCTGATCACCCTACTATCTTCAGATAGAAACCCGATCCCCCAGACCAGCTAGATTCCCAGTTCTTCCCAATTTCCCCTTTTTAGTTCATCACAAAACTGCTCTCCAAATCCTATACTAAAAATTATGATTTATGTTTTAAAAATCAAGTTTTAGTATAAGAAAACAATTCATACTCCTGGTTTTACGAATTACAAGGTTTGAGTTTTCACCTTAATGTATATGTACAGGTATATTTCTTTTTTACAGAGACATTTGGGTTTTAAGTTGACTTAATAAAAAATTTTTAAACATTCCTCTATGATAAATCAACAACTTTTGTTGGTAAGTTTAATACTAACAAGAACTAAATTTAGTGGTAAAAGATTTAAAAGAATTCCTGAGTCTGGCAACAAAGCAGAACAGAATTCATATACATACATGCATACACCATATATATATATATATACAAACAGGAAAATGCACTTATTCATACACCAATACATATATATATGACAGAGATTTAACATGCAATCCTATTTTACTTTTAAGTATAAAAGTTACTCACCTGTTCAAATGAAACAGAGGACAGTTTTAGCTTTTGTAAACCTGGATTGTTTTAAAACTGGAAATTTGCATTGCCATTGCTTTTGAAAACTTTAAACTTGAAACTTGAATGCTTCTTTGATTTAAATACTTGAGTTGCTTGCTTCCAAACAGAATTTAAGTTGCTGGAATATGCTCCGGGTTGAAGAAATGCAGGTTTTTGAATTTCCAGTTTGAAGGATTTGATTTACAGGCTTTGATTTGAAAACGAATTACAGATTTTAGATTTGATAAATCTCTGGTTTGAGGAGTTTTGATGATCAGATTGTTTTAGAGAATTGGTTATAGGATTTGGCTTTTGATTTTGGAAGATGTTTACAATGTAATGATTTTTGGTTTTGAGGAATTGATTTACTGAATATCAGATTTTGTTTTGAGATTTTATTACAGCTGAAGTTTCTTAAGTTTTGAAAAAGAATAAAAAACGAAAAGAAGATGAGAAGCATATGTTTATATATAGGCTGAAAAATGATTTAATAAAAATAAAAGAAAAACAAATTTAAATGACACTTGTCTCATTGTTAATTCATTACTTAACACATGTTATTTAGGTGTCTTAATTTTATTACACTTGTCTTTTAAGTTAGTTTATATTTATTTTAAATGTAGATAAAAGACGTTACTTAATTTATTAATTACTTATCTATATATATATATTATTTTAAAGAAAATAAAACCAATTATATATATATAAATAAAAGCTTATCCATATATTTTAAAATCCAAAACTATTTGAATATTACCTTTTGAATTCTAAATTCAAATTTTCATTCAAATTCAAATTATATTTAAAATCCAATTTAAAGTTAATTTTAAACAACACATTCAATTTGAAATAACAATCCTATTTTATTAAAATCTATTTATATCTATAAAACAATATATTATTAATATTGTTTGAAACAAATAAATATTCATTGAAGAAGATTATTAAACCAAATTAAACATTTTTAATAAAGATTATCAAATCAATTTAATTATTTAAACAGATTATTAAATTGATATTGTCCAAAATTCCGGGATATTACATTCCTCCCCCCTTAAAATAATTTCGTCCCCGAAATTTAAAACAAAGGTAATTTAATAATCTATTTAAATCACAAGCATATATTATCTTCCAAATGCTAACAACCATAGCAACCAATTCACACAATCAAATAATTCTAACTATCCAGACAAAAATTCTGGATAGAATTTCCCCGAGTTTCCCAAATATAAATACCGGGATACTCGCTCTACAGAATCCAAACAATCAATACTAACTAAGCTATAGAGCTTCTACTCATCTAGATTTACAGAACTAAACAAGATATCAGACTACAGACGAGTCTGACTCAACAATCACAACAACCAAATCCTCCAGAACTGCTGATTCCAAAACCAGAGATAGATCATACACGTACTTCCTCAGAGATACGTGAAACACATTGAATCCCAATTATCCAAACTGACAATTCAATCCAGTAGATCAAAGCACTTATCCAAATCAGAACACAGACGAGATCCAAACATAACTCTACTTCACAACATCAGTAGATTCCAAACTTACTTCTCCCATCCAGAGATACACTCCAAACTGCTTTCGCTGCTCAACTCTGATCTGAGGTAGAACACAAGCACAGACTGGACAACTTATTCCATAAATAAGGTTCACTGATCCATAAAGAAAACTCAGATACTCCAGCAAAACTTGAGCTGCTTCACCAACTCCATCTCTAGGAAACATCCTTCCACTAGACTGAACCACCGGTATCACTCCTGGAATCCAAGTCGATAAGAAAACTCAACCTTCAGATGCGGACAAACTTCTGACTTCTCTGAAGACATCCAGAAAATTCTGACAACCCAAGAGAACACTCAGCAATCACAAGTCACTTTTGCGATCAACCCAACCTATTTCCAAACAGACTGTTCTCTCTTTACCAATCAGAACAGCTTACACTTATTTATCCAATTTATCGAAGAAATGGATCCACTCTGCTGCTTCTGAACTTTACTTCCAGAAAAACTGCTCATCCAGAAAACTTCCTGCCATCACAGAATACTCCGAGCTGCACTGCTGACACTGATGCTCTTATCCAAAGCTCTTCGAGAAACTCGGACTCCAAACCAAACAGAAACACCATGCTGAACTCAACCACGACACCGAAGCAGACACACTTCATTAACTTGTTCCAAAGAAAACATCTTCGGGAACATCCATAGTCACTGCATCTCATCACACAGCTACAATTTCCTGAGATACCATCACTCGCTTCTGCCTAACCGACAGATCTAACTCTACTCATCCAACTCCAAAGATAAACTCCGAACCTTAACAGGTTTTTCTTCAGAGATTGTGAAATCCTTACAATTTCAAAGTTCACTCGAGACGGTATTAGGTTTACAGTCTCGACAAATACACTTCCAACCTCAACACTCAGACTCCTAATCCTAGATGATAAATTATTATCATCTCAACCAATCATTACAAATACCATATACATTTAAAATGATACTTTTTTATATAGAAATTATATTTGGGTAAAATTATTTCATCTACCTTTTTAAAACAATATTGTGTCCGTTGGCCTGGTCCAAGTGTTTAGAGATCCCTATCAATAACGTTAGCTACTCGTATTGACCAGAATCCATATACCACTCAACCGATCAATTAACACAATATAAAACCATTTTATATAACTAACAAATACGCGCTCTCGTATATATATATACTCAGACTCAAATAGGTTGCTACAGATCTTATCTCTAATGAACAATCCTTCTGAATCTAGGTATTCACTCAACCTAGTGTTCTGATATTCACTTAACCAAAAGCTTAGGTATTCGCTCAACCTATGCTCTGATACCACTGTAACGACCACGACTTTCTCTTCATAGAAAGTCGTATCGCTAATAAGAAAGAAAGGGGTGAGAAGTAGAAAAGAGAAGAAGAGAAAAGAAACAAACACAAATACTCACAGCGGAAATGGAATAAAATATAATATATCACATAACTATTACATAGTATCATATACATCATCTATCAGAGTTACACAGATTTCACATCACATACTAGACAGTTATAAACATCTGTCTAGTTATTACAACTCAATACAAAACAAAGATCTAAACAAGATCAACACAGCGGAAACTACTATCTATATCTACAACGCTGAAGCCTCCTGCTCCATTGCTCCTCCATAATTCGTCAAGGCTAACCTGAATCCCTTGGCTACTCGTAAAAATTTGAGTACCCAAGAGTTTATAAAACAGAAATAAACAACTTGGGTCAGACATGGGTCTGGTGTGAGTAACAGGTTAAACTTGTTTAACTTCAAAACCTTTTTGAAAGAAAAGGTATCACGTAAGACTCCCCACAAATAAACATGGGTAAGTTTTTACCTTACGCTAACCAAAACATTTGATAGGAAATTCGATTGTATTATAATAGGGTCTAGGGTTTTCAAATAAATATAAAATAGCTGAAATTGTTACATTATTAAATTCCAGCATACTAGCCACAAAGTGGGTTATACAATCAAGTCCGTTGGCACTTATTGGATTTTGGATTCCATACAATGGCAGGGCTACCGGGGTACCGCCCGTCACAGTACGTGGCCTAGATCACCGTATCGAGGATCACTCCCAATCCCCTGCAACACAAAGTCGGAACATCCCTTACTGGATAATTCCCGCACAAGATACCTCACGGTTGGGATCAGCAACCGCACCACTAAGTCGAAAATAGAAAGGGACATCTAGACAGAGGTAACCTTGTCCTACTTGGGTGCTACCCACTAACCTTGCTGCACCTCCCCTGTTTTAGCCATTCCCGGTTTGTGAGGCTTGAGGTCACGATTACCTTAGAAAAGAACACATCACTTAGAATGCTCATCGTCCACCTGACGATGTTCTGAAAGCATTCAATCCATACAAGTTCGTTCCGGGTTCGAACGAAACCGAAGGCATTATCTCGTTACACTCGTTTTGGAATCACCCTTAGAGTTAACGACAATAACCCTTGCACTCTGAATCTTCATCTTCACTTGATTCACGACCTATCGTTAATTTGGATCGATGTGGTATTCGGGTCTCCAGACCTGGAAATCCGGTATACGGAAACCCGATCCCGGTCTCATCGAAATCCAAAGCGTATCTTTTAAGGCCAAGTTGTTTTAAAGGTTAAAACAATTCAATTCATTATCTTTATACACATAGAAAGATAATTCACAATAGATAATTAACATTATCAGATAATCCATATTATCATCACAATTCAACTAAACATCCATATCACACAGCATATATCTCATCAGAGATCAAACAATGCAAAGCATTCCATATTATTTATCCATCCATAAGTAATGATTTATCTCGTCTCTAATTAATTTAAAGTAAATTAAATTAATTACTTCATTTTATAAATCCTGCTTACTTAACCATTAATTAATTACAATCAATTAATTATCCTCTAATTACCCTTTAGGTAATTTATCCTTAATTAATTACTTATTAATTATCCTTAACCACTTATAGTAATTAACCTTTAATTACTTCATTAATTAATTAACTATAATTAATTAAATTAATCAACTATAATTAATTACATTAATCCTTAATTAATTACATTGATTAATTACTTATTTATTAATTATTACTTAATTAATCAATCTTAATTACATCATTAATTATATTAATTAATGATCCTTAATTACAACTTAATTATTAATTACTTAATTAAATTAATTACATTAAGTAATTAATCTTTATTTAAACAACATTTATTAATCACACTTTGATTAATCTCACCTAGTAATTAACTCCCCTTAATTACTTTTATTAACTAAATTAATTATTCCTTAATTAATTTCTTAATAAATCCCTTGATTAATTATTCAAAGTAATTAAACTCAAATTACTTCTATTAAAAAAAATCATTTATTCAACTAATTACTTCTAGTAATTATCATATTATTTACTCCCCTAAATGATCTTACCTTAATAATTACATTAAGTAATTATTTATCAAATCATCCATTGATTATTCTAAATTAATTAAACTTAATTAATTAACTTAAACTAATCAAATTAACTTAATTAATTACAATGAGTAATTAATTTCTTAATTACTTCCATTAAGTAATTCATTTAAACAATTTTCACAAATGATTATCTTTAAATTAATTAAGCTAATTAATTATTAAAATTAATCACATTATTTAATTATTTAATAATCCTTAGTTAATGATCTTCATTAACAATTATTTAATTTCTTTTCTTAAGTAATTAACTTAGATTAACCATTATTAATTTCAAATTAATAAATCTTAATAACCAATTAATTAATCTCTAAATATTTAATTAATTAAGTGTTAACCATAACTTAATTAATCTTTAATTACTTTATTAATTAATTATCTATAATTAATTAATATTCTAATTTATAATCCTTAATTACAAATTAATAATTCAATTTAATTAATCTTAAACCTTAATTAAATTAATTTAAATCCTTAAATTAATTATTCTATTTAATTTATCTTAATCATTAATTAAAAATCAAATCCTTTTTAATTAATGAATCTTAATTACAAGTTAATTATTCTAAAATAATTAATCTTAAACCCTTAAGATTAAACCTTTAATTACCTTTAAGTAATTATTTATTTCATTAATTTATTAGATAAATTAATTATCCATTTAATTTCCCTAATAATTAAATGCATACAAATCATTAACTTATAATTTAACTTCAACAAGTTTTAAAATCAACTTAAAATATTTAAGTGATAAAAAATATTTTCCTTGTAAAATAAATTTTACAAGATTTAAACAAATCCCTTTTTAAATTTAAAATATTTAAATTTAACAAACATTTAAACTTATTAAAATATTTGAATTTATAAAACTTATTTATCTTAAATCTAAGATTCAAACTAAACTTGAATTTATATATTTAAACTTTGATTTAAACTCCCTGTTTAAATTTACTTTACAAATTTAAATTTGATTTAAATTTAAACAATCAGTTTTTAAAAAAACCTGACAACATTCTCTTTTAACCCGAGACCTCACAAAACCACTTCGAGTCGGATACCCCATTAACCCGAGCAAAAATTCAAATGCCACGAGAGAACACCGAGTACCCCTCCTCTGCTTAAAACCAGACTTCACCAGACTCAAATCCAATCGCGTGCACGTGCACCGGCGATACGGTCGCCTCCGACCATCCACGACCATTCCACCATATCGGCGATCAACCACCTACCAGAATTCCATCACTCGAGCAACGAAACGAAGTCGAGATCAAAATCGAGCCTAAATCCCAAAACCTGGAAACACAGTGCTTCATCAAGGCCAAACCTGTCAACGTCATTCCCCCACGATTCTGACCACCAGCGATCTTGAAACTCCGGCCATAATCTCGTCCATGACCATACTTCCCTTTCCCCAAACCTCACTGCACCCAATCCATCATAGAAATCATGATGATCTCTTTACCCAGACTAGCTAAAACTAGGGCTAGAAATTTAAATCCTAAATCCAATCTTCCTTAATGCTTTAAAAATCCTTCTGATAATTTTTCTCGAGTCTCTGATCACCCTACTATCTTCAGATAGAAACCCGATCCCCCAGACCAGCTAGATTCCCAGTTCTTCCCAATTTCCCCTTTTTAGTTCATCACAAAACTGCTCTCCAAATCCTATACTAAAAATTATGATTTATGTTTTAAAAATCAAGTTTTAGTATAAGAAAACAATTCATACTCCTGGTTTTACGAATTACAAGGTTTGAGTTTTCACCTTAATGTATATGTACAGGTATATTTCTTTTTTACAGAGACATTTGGGTTTTAAGTTGACTTAATAAAAAAATTTTAAACATTCCTCTATGATAAATCAACAACTTTTGTTGGTAAGTTTAATACTAACAAGAACTAAATTTAGTGGTAAAAGATTTAAAAGAATTCCTGAGTCTGGCAACAAAGCAGAACAGAATTCATATACATACATGCATACACCATATATATATATATATATATATATATATATATATACAAACAGGAAAATGCACTTATTCATACACCAATACATATATATATGACAGAGATTTAACATGCAATCCTATTTTACTTTTAAGTATAAAAGTTACTCACCTGTTCAAATGAAACAGAGGACAGTTTTAGCTTTTGTAAACCTGGATTGTTTTAAAACTGGAAATTTGCATTGCCATTGCTTTTGAAAACTTTAAACTTGAAACTTGAATGCTTCTTTGATTTAAATACTTGAGTTGCTTGCTTCCAAACAGAATTTAAGTTGCTGGAATATGCTCCGGGTTGAAGAAATGCAGGTTTTTGAATTTCCAGTTTGAAGGATTTGATTTACAGGCTTTGATTTGAAAACGAATTACAGATTTTAGATTTGATAAATCTCTGGTTTGAGGAGTTTTGATGATCAGATTGTTTTAGAGAATTGGTTATAGGATTTGGCTTTTGATTTTGGAAGATGTTTACAATGTAATGATTTTTGGTTTTGAGGAATTGATTTACTGAATATCAGATTTTGTTTTGAGATTTTGTTACAGCTGAAGTTTCTTAAGTTTTGAAAAAGAATAAAAAACGAAAAGAAGATGAGAAGCATATGTTTATATATAGGCTGAAAAATGATTTAATAAAAATAAAAGAAAAACAAATTTAAATGACACTTGTCTCATTGTTAATTCATTACTTAACACATGTTATTTAGGTGTCTTAATTTTATTACACTTGTCTTTTAAGTTAGTTTATATTTATTTTAAATGTAGATAAAAGACTTTACTTAATTTATTAATTACTTATCTATATATATATATTATTTTAAAGAAAATAAAACCAATTATATATATATAAATAAAAGCTTATCCATATATTTTAAAATCCAAAACTATTTGAATATTACCTTTTGAATTCTAAATTCAAATTTTCATTCAAATTCAAATTATATTTAAAATCCAATTTAAAGTTAATTTTAAACAACACATTCAATTTGAAATAACAATCCTATTTTATTAAAATCTATTTATATCTATAAAACAATATATTATTAATATTGTTTGAAACAAATAAATATTCATTGAAGAAGATTATTAAACCAAATTAAACATTTTTAATAAAGATTATCAAATCAATTTAATTATTTAAACAGATTATTAAATTGATATTGTCCAAAATTCCGGGATATTACACTTCCGAATATTGAATTTTTCACCTATCTATAGTTCACTTCAAACTAATCTTAAAACTTCATTTTATTTCACACAATTCAAATTTGTTTTCAATATTCAGTTTCAATTCCAGTTTTATTTTTTTGTTCATTCCCAAAATCTATTTTCAATTCACTATTTTGGTTTATAACTACTTATATTAAACTGGATTTCAAATCCCATACGAATTTTAATTTATCTTTCATTTATAATTATTGAATTTGATTCGTTTCAAACCGTATTCATTTGGTCAATATTCAATTAGCTTCACTTACTAATTTTAGTTTAATACTTCACTTCGCTTTCCACAAATCAAATTCAATTCCAGTTTTATTTACTTACAAATTCAAAATGAATTTAAACATTCAATTTCATTTTCTTGCACTTGCAATTGCAAATTTATTTATTCATTCACAAATTCATTCATTTTCAATTTGAATCTCATTTCAATCAAATTTCAAATATTTTATAAGTCTTCGACTTATTTACATTTCGATTTATAAAATCATTTATACATTCACATTACTAATTTATTCCATTAATGAATTTTATTTTCAATTATCTTCTTGGAATTCCATTCCGAATTATAAATTCATTTACAATTTATATTCACAATTTTATTCATATATGAATTCATTTTCTTATCTTTGGTTATATTTTAATTTCTGATTCAATTCCATATAATAATGATAATATTTCAATGTTATTACTTCCTAACAACCAAGCATCCATATACTATGATAATTCATAGAAAATTATTTCTTTTCCATACAAAAGTAATTTTGGGCAAAATATTTCATTTACCCTATTTTAAAACAATACTGTGTCAGTTTACCTTGTTTAAGAGTTTAGAAACCCCTATCGATTACAGTTGGCCACCCTGCACCGACCAGAATCTATAAACAGTCAACCGATAAGTCAACACAATACAAAACAATTTCATATTCACTAATAAATACGCGCTCATATCTATTATTACACTCAACTCATTCTAGAGTACTACTGACTCTATCTCTAATGAGTAACACCCAACAGAGCAGGGTTGTCGCTTAACCATATGCTCTGATACCACGTTGTAAAGACCCGATTCTTCGACTTCCGAAATCGACACCGATACGTCCACTGTATCAACTGCCGAGCAAACGAATGCCAGAAAACCGAATTCTTAGGGTTTAAAAGAAGAGGTAGAAGAAAAGATAGAAGAAAAAGAAAGAAGAACAACTGAACAACATCAGAATCAGAAAACAATATCAGAATCTCACATTCGCAGCGGAACAATATATAATAGATAATCACTAGTCTTTTAAAACAAAGAACTATATCAGTTTATACATACATCAATCAGAGGCAATATACAACACAACACATCAATGGACAGTTATATAAACTTGTCCTCATACAGAATACACAACGGAATAATACAAAGTATAGGTGATAAGTTTCGCCATCCATCTTGCTTCCAAAGTTCCAGAATATCCTGATAACATAACTCTAGGCTGCCCGTGTGGAAAATGATGGGCACCCAGAGTTTAGAAGGGAAACAATAAACTCCGAGTCAGTCATGGTGACTGGTGTGAGATCTTAAAACAGTTATTTTTCATAAAGAAAATAAAATTTATTCGAAATGCTTTTGGAAAATGAAACTACCATAAGACCTCCCGCCACACACACAATGCAAACGCAGAATTGGAGGAGATTTCTTCTTATGATAGTCAAAGATGCTTGCTACGCAAAATCAAATCATTTTTTATATTATTATTAGTGCATAGTGTAGAAAACATTTCGAAAGTAAAATATAAATCTTAGCCAGCATAGGTACCATTATAGTATGCTTACTATAGCTACCATATTAGATGGCAGGTTCTACAACTAAAACCGTACAAGGCTCGTATTGTTTCTTTGGATTTCCAACAAATGGTCAGGCCAATGAACTTCCCATTGCCACATGGAAACGCCTCTAGAAAGACGTCCCGAGAAATAACCTAACATTACGGTTAGATCTCTGCCAACACAAGGCCGGGTTACCTCTGCAAAAATAGGTAACTACTGACACGCATATGTCATCCCCCAATCGTAACCGATCTTCCCGAGGATCCTCGATTTCCAACAACCACATAATAAATTTGCAGTAACAACATAGGTTAAATATCTGGGCTCCATACCATGATACCACCTCTATCCAGAAGGAATGACATACACTAAGGGGCGCTACTCCCTAGAACCTTGCCGCATCCTTCCTGTTTTGACCATTTCCGGGGTGTGAGGTCCGACAAATTCTCGTCCACAAAGCTACGCTTTGATACAAAGCCATGCTTCGGGTCAAACAAATGATCAAAGTAATGATCACAAAGATAAATGATCAAACAAAAGATCATATCACAAATGATCAAACAATGATCATTTCACAGCAACACTCAGCATGCCACGTTACCAAGTTGGGAATATATTGCTGATAAATTTCAACTACATAACCTCTGAGCTCGTACGTCTCATAGAAGGGTGTTAAGCTAAGAGAATAAATTCTCCGCCACCAACAGAAATGTATTTGAAAGAAATCAGCTTTATATCTCAATTTGAAACGTCAGACACACAACCGTACAAGTCTGTTCCGAGATCGAACAGAACCGAAGGCACTTCTCACGAAGCCCTTGCAAATTCGGATAATTTTCAAATCACGTCCGGACTTCCCATCACTAAGGGTGATAAAACCTCTATATCGGAGATCAGCCGATGTAGAGTAACTCGACGGTAATCCTTCCGTTTTCAAAAATATCCGGTCTTCAACACCGGTCATCAAATGCAATTCATAACGACGTATCACATATTCAGAATGGGTTATACGACCCGAAGGTCCTTTCCCGGCTAACCCGAATAGTGAGCGCTTATTCAAAAATAAGTGTGGCATTCAAATTCATCCAATTCACAACAAATACCCATTCAAGGTTATTATTGATAGTCGGTTATTTAACTATCAATAAAGATGCTCAACATCATCAGATTCCAAATAACTTTCCAAATTATTTATTTTCCAAAATATCTTTACTAGATATATAATTTCCACACCTTAGAAATAAATCAACGTTTATTTTTATAAACAATTTGCCTTTCCTTTATAAATTCCATACTGAATTTATATTTATCTACTGATATACGATTTTCAATCGATTTCAAATATTCACTTTCAATTTATCTTTACAAAGATAAATTCCCAAAAACGTTTCATTTCATATTGGAAAAGCATTTCCATACTTATTTAATAATAAGTAATTCACAAATCTATTTATTTTCAACATTTGAAAATATTCGATATACTTAAATCAAAATTAAGTATATATTCCATTCTTTAAGGAAATCATACTCTTAAGCACATTTATTTGAGTCAAAACGAATGTTACGTAAAACATCGTTACGATGACTCAAAATCACTAGTATAGGGATTCGGAATTAAGATAGATGAATAAATCCCAATTGTAACGACCCGTAAATTTCAGTGGTTTTATTTATTTAATTAATTCAATTTTTGTGAAATTTTAAACAATAAAATTTTGAAATTTAAATTTGATATTTGGAATACGTCTGTTTAAACATAGCAACTGGTAAATTTTCATCAGTTAATTTGAAAGTTTATTTTCCAGTGTGATTTTATTCCAATTTATATCAGTTAAAATTGATGATAATAAAATGTTTTCCAAACCTAAATATTTTTACATAGAAAATTTGTAAATCATCTTCTGAGTGAGACGTCATCTTTCGTTTCGTCAAATTTGAACCGCTATTACTCCGTTTATCTTATTTTCGGCAGATTAGCAGCATTTCAGTACCGATACCGACTTTTGATCGGATGATCGTACCACTGATATCTGTATATCGTTTGGATCGTCTCGTCGTGCTAATCTCTGCGGTATATTCAATTCTATGTTTTGAAGTCTGGTACGCAGCGGAATCTGCGAAAGACGATAACCATATCGGTATCCGTTTGAGTCTATTTATTTTCTTGTGACCTTTCACTTATCCATCGGTTGAAAACCAATAGTCTGTAGCCTTTTATTAATTCCCAAGATCTCAGTTTTCTTTCCAACCTTAACTTATGATATTCAATATAAATATATTTTTTGTAGTCTGTTCATTTGCATTGGAAAGGGAAACTGGTCCTTCTCTACTCTCATATTCTTTGAAATAAAATTTATATGTCACAGAAATGAAAACTAATCGTCACTTCTTTTATTCAATTCCTCATCTTCTTGTGGCCGAGCACAGCCATCAAAACCTCCTCCCACTTCCTTCTTTACCGTGCCCTTCCTTTTCTCTCTCCCTCCTCTAACTTCACCACGCACGCCCATGCCACACAAGCGAGCGAAGCTCTACTACACGTCTTCTCCTCTTTCTCCCTTGAATCAAACCTCCGCAAATCATAACCAGCAGTCGAGCACCCTCTGGCCACCAATTACATCACCATGCAACTCACTTTAGATATTTGTTGTTTCTAATTATCGCTTGTGATAATTAGATATTTGTTGATATGAGTTCTGATTATCGTTTTTGATAATCAGATGTTTGTTGTTTCTAATTATCACTTTAGATAATTAAATATTTGTTGCTTTGAGATTTAATTATCGCTTTAGATAATTAAATATTTGCTGATTTCGAATTTAATTATCGCTTTAGATAATTAAATATTTGCTGATTTCGAATTTAATTATCGCTTTAGATAATTAAATATTTGTTGCTTTGAGATTTAATTATCGCTTTAGATAATTAAATATTTGCTGATTTCGAATTTAATTATCGCTTTAGATAATTAAATATTTGCTGATTTCGAATTTAATTATCGCTTTTGATAATTAAATATTTGCTGATTTGAGATTTAATTATCGCTTTAATAATTAAATATTTGCTGATTTCGAATTTAATTATCGCTTTTGATAATTAAATATTTGTTGCTTTGAAATTTAATTATCGCTTTTGATAATTAAATATTTGCTGATTTGAGATTTAAGTATCGCTGTAGATAATTAAATATTTGCTGATTTCGAATTTAATTATCGCTTTTGATAATTAAATATTTGCTGATTTGAGATTTAAGTATCGCTTTTGATAATTAAATATTTGTTAAATTTGAAATTTGATTATCGTTTGTGATAATCGAATATTTGTTGATTTGAGAAATTTGATTATCGTTTTTGATAATTGAATATTTGTTTTCTGACTATCGTATGAGATAATCAGATATTTGTTTTGTCTTCTGATTATCGTTTGAGATAAGTAAATATTTGCGATTTGAAAATTCAATTATCGTTTTTGATGATTGAATATTTGCGACTTTTGAGATTTGAGCTTCGTCTTTTTCTCTGGCGATACAGATGAGTAATTTGATTTACTCACATTCAATTCGTGCTCTGTATGGGATTTCTGCTCTGTTTTTCCTTCTCTTTTAGTTGCTGGAACTCGATTGTTCTTGCTTTTGTTAGTCGTCTGATTTTGATCCCTGATTCCCACGATGTTGATTCTTTTGATTTGAAACAGTCGAACCTTTTGATTTCTTATCTAATACTTCCCCGTTGACACTTGCTTTGCTTATACATTCGACATTGCCATGCTCTTTTGGTTGTTACCTTTTATCCATTTATTCCCTATGATTGCGTGGACGAAATTTTTATAAGGAGGGGAGTCTATAACAACCCGAGATTTTATAACAATTAACTATCGTCAATGTGACGCTTAAATTGTTTGTTTAATTCAGCTGAAGTTTTAATCGAGTTGAAAATTCTTTTGTAATTCGTTAAAAGAATTTTGCGGGCTTTATAAATAAAATAACAACATACTTAACCCATACCTTCTCCATACCATCCCATACCTATACCACGTTTTTCTCTGATAAAACGACATCCCCATCCCCTCTCATTCATTCGTGCCCTAGAATAAATCGAAGAAAGAAAAAAAATGGTGGCTCTGTCTCTCGTTCGTCCCTCTTTCGAAGCTAGGGCTTCAAAAATTAGTGGCTGCTCGTCAATCCCTCTCGTTCGTTCTTCTTCATTCCAAATCGAATTAGTGCACGCTTGTCTTGCTCGTCTTCTCCACTTAGGGCGTGGGTAAATCGAAGAAGCCGCCAATGATCGTCTCTCCGACTGTGCAAAGGCCGTTAGGGTTTCTGACGAGTGTATCCGTTCACTTCGTGATGTCGCGACGTCGAATTCGTGCTCTTCGGTGGCTAAGGTGAGTAATTCTCACATCTAATTCATGCTCGTTAAAGTGCTTCTGCAATTCGATTTTGTTCTGGCTATTGCCTTTATGTCGACTTCGGCATTGTTTCGATTTTGGCCTTGGTCACTTGAGTTCGGCTGTTAGATTTTGGTTAGATAATGTTGTTTCTCTGATGTTTCTATTTACTCGGGTTTGAATACTTGATGGACTTTTTGGCTTCGGTCTTGTTTTTCTGGTCACCAGGGCTCGTTGCTGTTGACCTTTGCCTTGTGACAGTATTATGCGCGGCCATTCGATTTTGTTGAAATATTGGGGACGATTTCACGGCTTGAATTTGTTTTGGCATTTTGTTATCTTTGATTTGCTGTTGTGATGATTTTTCTCAGTTGCTTGATCATCTCGTCTTTGAAAATTTTCTTGCTGTTGGGACGCAAATACAATCATCTCTGGTTGTTGTTTGCATTCTACTATAGATTCTTTTGAGTCGTGTTGTATCTATCTTGATTGATATCTTGGCCATTCGAATTGGTCCTTCTGTGAGGATTTGGGGTGTTCGTCATTGACTTCATTGAACAGTGGGTTGATAATTGCTTTGTGTGTTTGTGTCTCTGTTTCTTTGGTATTGTTCGCCACTGCATACCTGTAGTTATGTGCCAGTTGAGTTTTGAGCATGTTTCTAGGCTAGTTCGTCCATGTTGTATTTGGTATCTTCACTTGAGTTATTTAAAGTGTAGGTTGTTGAACTGTTAGCTTCAACTTTGAACTTGATCATTAGTAGCTAGTCTGCATTTACATACGCCACGATGGTATTGCCACTGCCTATTTCAAACTGCATTTCAATGTTCTCATGACATCTGTTCTATTTGAACTCACACTAGTTTTGGGCACATATTCTTGGATTTGTACTGTTGAAGTTTGATTCACATTAGCTATCTGGTCGTTTGCACCTCTGTAAGCTTGAGTTTTGTCTGGGTTCACTACTGTCTTTGTTCCTACCAGTTCATTTCTTCGAATTGGTCTAGACAGTCAAAAATCTCTGTTTCCTTTTGCATGTTAGTGAAGTCGGATTTGTGTACTGGCATGAGTTCGAACCTTTTTCACACTGTTGGTTCATGTTGCACTATTTTGTTGTAAATATTCAAATGCGTATATTTTTGATGTTGCTCGGTTGACTTGGTTTAAAATACTTCAATGTTGATTTATCTTCTTCGACTTCGGCCAATATTTTTGATACATTATTTCTCGGCCTTCACCTGTGTGCTTTGACTTGATTTTTGTCATCACTTGACTTTGATTTGAAACTGCTTATATGTGTATATTTGTGTCATCACCATCTATATATGATATCAGCTCTGTTCGAATTGTTTGCTTGTTCATTGGCTTTGTTTATTGGTGTCACTTCTTGATGTGCATTGAGTCTATTCCCGGTCGAGTTCATTGCATTGTTCTTGACCTCGAGCTTTATCCATTAGCTCATCTCTGTTGCACTATAAGCTGTTATCAACTGGCTTGGATTACTTAGTTTGTTGCTTGCATTGTTGTTCTTGCAATTGTGTATCAGTGGTGCTTTGTTGCAGTTGCCTCTATCTTAGTCATGTGCTCACTGTATTACTGTTTGCATACAATACAAACATTGTTGACTTCACTTGCATACTTGTTCATCATGTATATTTGAGAGATATGCTCTTGTTCTGTCCATAGGTCCATTGCAGTTTGTTTTGAATTGCATCTTTCTGTTGGCTCTATTGTTATCTGGTTTATGACTTCGCTTATTTCAACCTTAATCCTTGAACACTTCTGAGTTGTTCCTTTTTACAGTGGTATTTGCTTGGGCACAGTTGTCTTGTGCCTTTGTTGCGCACTCCATATTTGCACTGTTTCTGTAGTGGTGTAGTATATATCCACTATCTTCTTGGACTTGTTTCATCAGTGATGTTCTGTACATCTACTATTCTCACTTGCCATCCTCGTCTGCATATGGCTGCTGCCTTGATCCCTGGTCTTGGCTCATGTAGTCTTGACTTCGTGTACTTATGTGTATGGGCACTTATATCTGGTGCATGTACTATGTCCATTTGAGTTGTCCTTCTTTTATTGCCTGGTTTGGATTGAGTTCTGGTTCAAGTATAAGCCAGTCTCATTGGAGTTGTTATCACACTTGAGTTGAACCCGATTTCGGGGTTTGACCTGGTGATCATTTGTGACTTTCACTGATCTTTTGTGTATCTCATGCGATAGCGGCGAGGCAGTACACGCGTGCGTGTACTGCAGCCCTATCAGATTTGACAGTTTTAAATTGATTTAGTCGATTTGATAAATTGTTTATTTATCTCTGTTGATGATTTAAATCTGCTGATTTTTGTTAAACACTGTTAAGTGTTATATTGACCGTTGTCCGGTTTCTTTGTTTAAAAGAATCGGATAGACGGGAATTATTGTGACTGTCGTCTATTTAAATTATTACTGCCTATATGCACTAATAAACTGGTTTGAATTAGACTGACCTGGGTATTATTTTCTTTTGAATGTAATACTCGGGTCAGACCCGAGTTATTTCAGGTTGTAGATTTTCTTCTTTGAGTTGCTGTTCAGGATATGAAGACTTTTCACATTTTATGAAGTTGTCAGTGTTATTTTGTAGTAGTCGTGTCATTGTATAGAACGATACGTATTCATGTATATTATTCGTTAATGTACTTGTATATATAACTTCTTGAGTCGCGACAGTTGTAGTTGTATCATATGTATTGTGTCAACTATGTATTAACTGACATCAGTTATATATATATGAGACTTTTGTTTTTATCTGTGTTCCACATTTATATTATCCGTGTTATTGTTATATCTAATGTCCTAAACAATTATGAACTATCGTAGTTTGTTTTATACTGATAATTGGATATGTCGATGGGAGTAAATAAATAATAGATGAAAAATAAAAGTATATACCACTCCTACCGAGATAACCAATATTAGTGTAAGGCCAATTACGGATGGTCGCTCCTATCCAGCCTTATTCTTCGTAATAATAGACAGTATTTCTTTTAATACTCTTTGTTATTATGAGCATAGAGGTGGGGCGTCCTAGTTGGTATCAGAGCTTGGGGTTTATGGACATAATATAAAACATAACTTGGATGGAACATATGTTACAACTATTGGTCGATGTTTTATTTGTATTTTGAGTCAAAACTAAAGTTTTGAAATTTTGATGAAATTTTTAAATATCTTTATTTAAAAATAATAGTGAAATTGTGTTCTGATGATTTGATTGATTTGTGTTCTGTTTATCAGAGTGCGCAGCGGAAACAGTGAAACTGTCTTCGCTGAGTACAACTGATAATCTTTTTGATTTAAAAATCAAAATACGAAATTGATATGTGATTTTTGTTGAAGTTTTCGCTGGCTTTCTTTTGTACTAATCATCTATTGATTAGATTTTGCTGTTTTGAATTATCTTCATTGAAGATACATTCGAATGATTTCTTTGTTTATTTTGTAGTACGTGCAAAAATTTGAATTGCACGTTATTGCATTTATTTTACGTTGAACCGATGCTTGGTTATGAAACGTATTTTGTTGCCGTTATTTTATAACGGGATTTTACACCAATGCTATATTTTGAAGCACGGTGTTTTGTGGCATTTTGATGAATGAAAATTCACTGATATTACATTTTGATGTAAATTATTTTGATGAGATTTTGACGTTTAAAAATTACTGTCACCTTGGCTTCAGTAACCATCAAGTTTTAAAAGTGGATTTTCAAGCGGTTATTCCGCAATACTGATTTGTGACCGTTTTTACGGTATTTTGAGAAGTACAATTTCCTTATCGAAATTGTTACTAATATTGCTGCTTTAATCACGTGATTGGAAAATCGTTTTAAAATGAAAATTGTTTTATAAAATTTTAGCAGTTTGCGTTTTCAAAAGAATGAGAAAGCGACTTAAACGTTTCAGCAAAATCGAGGATTATGACCCCTTTCTTTTACTGTTTCGCTTAACTCCGGACTTGTTCAGTTGAGAATGCGAATTGTTATTTTTACAAAATAAATAAAAATTGTTTTCAAAAATTTTACAGTTTGCGATTTCAAAAAGAATGAGGAAGCGATTTAAACGTTTCAGCAAAATCGAGGACTATGACCCCTTTCTTTTACTGATTTGCTTAATTCCGGACTTGTCCGTTTGAGAATGTAAAGTGTATTTTTACAAAATACACAATTTTGCACTTTCAAGGAAACGATGAAGTGATTTAAACGATTTAGCAAAAGTGCGGAGTATGGAACCACACTTTTACTATTTCGGTTAATTCCGGACTCGTTAATTGAAATATCTGTCGTTTTGATGATTTTACACTTTCAAGGAAACGATGAAGAGAATTAAACAATTTAGTAAAACTCGTGGTTATGGGACATGTGCGTTTGCTATTTTGGTTAATTCCGGACTCGTTAATTGAAACATTTTGATGCTTTCGTGTGCTTTCGAGCCACTATGAGGACCTTCGGGTCATTTGTTGGGCTTTCGGGCCACTCTGCGGACCTTCGGGTCAAATACCAGTACTAGACCTTCGGGTCACTCTGCGGACCTTCGGGTCAATCTGATGGGCGCCAAAATTATGTTGAGTACTTGGTAGGCTTCGGCCACTCTGAGATGCACGTGCGGCGAATTAAAAAAACTCGCCATCTGATGGGATCGATCCAAGCTTTTATGTTGATTTTCTAGTCTTCTTAATTGATTTCTAGATATTTGTTGCTTCCAATTATCTGCAGGTAATTGGATATTTGTTGATATGAGTTCTGATTATCGTTTTTGATAATCAGATATTTGTTGTTTCTAATTATCGCTTGTGATAATTAGATATTTGTTGATATGAGTTCTGATTATCGTTTTTGATAATCAGATATTTGTTGTTTCTAATTATCGCTTGTGATAATTAGATATTTGTTGATATGAGTTCTGATTATCGTTTTTGATAATCAGATGTTTGTTGTTTCTAATTATAACTTTAGATAATTAAATATTTGTTGCTTTGAGATTTAATTATCGCTTTAGATAATTAAATATTTGCTGATTTCGAATTTAATTATCGCTTTAGATAATTAAATATTTGCTGATTTCGAATTTAATTATCGCTTTAGATAATTAAATATTTGTTGCTTTGAGATTTAATTATCGCTTTAGATAATTAAATATTTGCTGATTTCGAATTTAATTATCGCTTTAGATAATTAAATATTTGCTGATTTGAGATTTAATTATCGCTTTAGATAATTAAATATTTGCTGATTTCGAATTTAATTATCGCTTTTGATAATTAAATATTTGTTGCTTTGAAATTTAATTATCGCTTTTGATAATTAAATATTTGCTGATTTGAGATTTAAGTATCGCTGTAGATAATTAAATATTTGCTGATTTCGAATTTAATTATCGCTTTTGATAATTAAATATTTGCTGATTTGAGATTTAAGTATCGCTTTTGATAATTAAATATTTGTTAAATTTGAAATTTGATTATCGTTTGTGATAATCGAATATTTGTTGATTTGAGAAATTTGATTATCGTTTTTGATAATTGAATATTTGTTTTCTGACTATCGTATGAGATAATCAGATATTTGTTTTGTCTTCTGATTATCGTTTGAGATAAGTAAATATTTGCGATTTGAAAATTCAATTATCGTTTTTGATGATTGAATATTTGCGACTTTTGAGATTTGAGCTTCGTCTTTTTCTCTGGCGATACAGATGAGTAATTTGATTTACTCACATTCAATTCGTGCTCTGTATGGGATTTCTGCTCTGTTTTTCCTTCTCTTTTAGTTGCTGGAACTCGATTGTTCTTGCTTTTGTTAGTCGTCTGATTTTGATCCCTGATTCCCACGATGTTGATTCTTTTGATTTGAAACAGTCGAACCTTTTGATTTCTTATCTAATACTTCCCCGTTGACACTTGCTTTGCTTATACATTCGACATTGCCATGCTCTTTTGGTTGTTACCTTTTATCCATTTATTCCCTATGATTGCGTGGACGCAATTTTTATAAGGAGGGGAGTCTGTAACAACCCGAGATTTTATAACAATTAACTATCGTCAATGTGACGCTTAAATTGTTTGTTTAATTCAGCTGAAGTTTTAATCGAGTTGAAAATTCTTTTGTAATTCGTTAAAAGAATTTTGCGGGCTTTATAAATAAAATAACAACATACTTAACCCATACCTTCTCCATACCAGCCCATACCTATACCACGTTTTTCTCTGATAAAACGACATCCCCATCCCCTCTCATTCATTCGTGCCCTAGAATAAATCGAAGAAAGAAAAAAATGGTGGCTCTGTCTCTCGTTCGTCCCTCTTTCGAAGCTAGGGCTTCAAAAATTAGTGGCTGCTCGTCAATCCCTCTCGTTCGTTCTTCTTCATTCCAAATCGAATTAGTGCACGCTTGTCTTGCTCGTCTCCTCCACTTAGGGCGTGGGTAAATCGAAGAAGCCGCCAATGATCGTCTCTCCGACTGTGCAAAGGCCGTTAGGGTTTCTGACGAGTGTATCCGTTCACTTCGTGATGTCGCGACGTCGAATTCGTGCTCTTCGGTGGCTAAGGTGAGTAATTCTCACATCTAATTCATGCTCGTTAAAGTGCTTCTGCAATTCGATTTTGTTCTGGCTATTGCCTTTATGTCGACTTCGGCATTGTTTCGATTTTGGCCTTGGTCACTTGAGTTCGGCTGTTAGATTTTGGTTAGATATTGTTGTTTCTCTGATGTTTCTATTTACTCGGGTTTGAATACTTGATGGACTTTTTGGCTTCGGTCTTGTTTTTCTGGTCACCAGGGCTCGTTGCTGTTGACCTTTGCCTTGTGACAGTATTATGCACGGCCATTCGATTTTGTTGAAATATTGGGGACGATTTCACGGCTTGAATTTGTTTTGGCATTTTGTTATCTTTGATTTGCTGTTGTGATGATTTTTCTCAGTTGCTTGATCATCTCGTCTTTGAAAATTTTCTTGCTGTTGGTATGCAAATACAATCATCTCTGGTTGTTGTTTGCATTCTACTATAGATTCTTTTGAGTCGTGTTGTATCTGTCTTGATTGATATCTTGGCCATTTGAATTGGTCCTTCTGTGAGGATTTGGGGTGTTCGTCATTGACTTCATTGAACAGTGGGTTGATAATTGCTTTGTGTGTTTGTGTCTCTGTTTCTTTGGTATTGTTCGCCACTGCATACCTGTAGTTATGTGCCAGTTGAGTTTTGAGCATGTTTCTAGGCTAGTTCGTCCATGTTGTATTTGGTATCTTCACTTGAGTTATTTAAAGTGTAGGTTGTTGAACTGTTAGCTTCAACTTTGAACTTGATCATTAGTAGCTAGTCTGCATTTACATACGCCACGATGGTATTGCCACTGCCTATTTCAAACTGCATTTCAATGTTCTCATGACATCTGTTCTATTTGAACTCACACTAGTTTTGGGCACATATTCTTAGATTTGTACTGTTGAAGTTTGATTCACATTAGCTATCTGGTCGTCTGCACCTCTGTAAGCTTGAGTTTTGTCTGGGTTCACTACTGTCTTTGTTCCTACCAGTTCATTTCTTCGAATTGGTCTAGACAGTCAAAAATCTCTGTTTCCTTTTGCATGTTAGTGAAGTCGGATTTGTGTACTGGCATGAGTTCGAACCTTTTTCACACTGTTGGTTCATGTTGCACTATTTTGTTGTAAATATTCAAATGCGTATATTTTTGATGTTGCTCGGTTGACTTGGTTTAAAATACTTCAATGTTGATTTATCTTCTTCGACTTCGGCCAATATTTTTGATACATTATTTCTCGGCCTTCACCTGTGTGCTTTGACTTGATTTTTGTCATCACTTGACTTTGATTTGAAACTGCTTATATGTGTATATTTGTGTCATCACCATCTATATATGATATCAGCTCTGTTCGAATTGTTTGCTTGTTCATTGGCTTTGTTTATTGGTGTCACTTCTTGATGTGCATTGAGTCTGTTCCCGGTCGAGTTCATTGCATTATTCTTGACCTCGAGCTCTATCCATTAGCTCATCTCTGTTGCACTATAAGCTGTTATCAACTGGCTTGGATTACTTAGTTTGTTGCTTGCATTGTTGTTCTTGCAATTGTGTATCAGTGGTGCTTTGTTGCAGTTGCCTCTATCTTAGTCATGTGCTCACTGTATTACTGTTTGCATACAATACAAACATTGTTGACTTCACTTGCATACTTGTTCATCATGTATATTAGAGAGATATGCACTTGTTCTGTCCAAAGGTCCATTGAAGTTTGTTTTGAATTGCATCTTTCTGTTGGCTCTATTAATATCTGGTTTATGACTTCGCTTATTTCAACCTTAATCCTTGAACACTTCTGAGTTGTTCCTTTTTACAGTGGTATTTGCTTGGGCACAGTTGTCTTGTGCCTTTGTTGCGCACTTCATATTTGCACTGTTTCTGTAGTGGTGTAGTATATATCCACTATCTTCTTGGACTTGTTTCATCAGTGATGTTCTATACATCTACTATTCTCACTTGCCATCCTCGTCTGCATATGGCTGCTGCCTTGATCCCTGGTCTTGGCTCATGTAGTCTTGACTTCGTGTACTTATGTGTATGGGCACTTATATCTGGTGCATGTACTATGTCCATTTGAGTTGTCCTTCTTTTATTGCCTGGTTTGGATTGAGTTCTGGTTCAAGTATAAGCCAGTCTCATTGGAGTTGTTATCACACTTGAGTTGAACCCGATTTTGGGGTTTGACCTGGTGATCATTTGTGACTTTCACTGAGCTTTTGTGTATCTCATGCGATAGCGGCGAGGCAGTACACGCGTGCGTGTACTGCAGCCCTATCAGATTTGACAGTTTTAAATTGATTTAGTCGATTTGATAAATTGTTTATTTATCTCTGTTGATGATTTAAATCTGCTGATTTTTGTTAAACACTGTTAAGTGTTATATTGACCGTTGTCCGGTTTCTTTGTTTAAAAGAATCGGATAGACGGGAATTATTGTGACTGTCGTCTATTTAAATTATTACTGCCTATATGCACTAATAAACTGGTTTGAATTAGACTGACCTGGGTATTATTTTCTTTTGAATGTAATACTCGGGTCAGACCCGAGTTATTTCAGGTTGTAGATTTTCTTCTTTGAGTTGCTGTTCAGGATATGAAGACTTTTCACATCTTCTGAAGTTGTCAGTGTTATTTTGTAGTAGTCGTGTCATTGTATAGAACGATACGTATTCATGTATATTATTCGTTAATGTACTTGTATATATAACTTCTTGAGTCGCGACAGTTGTAGTTGTATCATATGTATTGTGTCAACTATGTATTAACTGACATCAGTTATATATATATGAGACTTTTGTTTTTATCTGTGTTCCGCATTTATATTATCCGTGTTATTGTTATATCTAATGTCCTAAACAATTATGAACTATCGTAGTTTGTTTTATACTGATAATTGGATATGTCGATGGGAGTAAATAAATAATAGATGAAAAATAAAAGTATATACCACTCCTACCGAGATAACCAATATTAGTGTAAGGCCAATTACGGATGGTCGCTCCTATCCAGCCTTATTCTTCGTAATAATAGACAGTATTTCTTTTAATACTCTTTGTTATTATGAGCATAGAGGGGGGGCGTCACAATGTTAGTGGTATATAGTATAGTGTGTATGTTATAAATAAAATATTTCGAGTTCGGTCAGGTATATATATATAAGTTTGTACAGATTTATGTTAGGCCTGCTGGTTGTGGTAAGCTGTTCATTTGGTTGAACGAGCCAAATGCAGTTACTGCTTGTAAATTTTAATATATATATATATATAATTGTTTCTATTTGCTGCGTGTTCACATTTGGAATCCATTTCTTAAATATGGTATACAAAAGTATTATATAAATATAGTTATATGTTGTAGGATTTTGGTAGTCTGCACATGTGTACACTATTGCATATAGCGTCTGGGTATAGGTGGGTTATAACCTGCTTATATACATTTTGATTGAAATTTTATATGGAGTCTGCATTTTTTTATGTTAGGTTTCCAATATAAAAGATATATTAATTATATATTCTGTGATGCTTTGTTTGATTTCTAATAAAACCAAAAGTCTGTATATATGAGTTATAAAGTTACAGTTTATATATATTAAAGTGTATATAAGTTATTAGTTCTTATTTTGTTTACAGTATATATATATATATATTATTTTTAATATGAATTTAAAATTTTATATTAACTATTAGGGAATGATATGTGTGGGTATAATATTTATTTTGTTCCAGTTAAGTTGAGCTAATTTTGATTTGTTCCATCAATTTCGTTTATCAGATTTTGATCCATCGTGCCTGTTTTCTTCATCGAATTCGTGCCCATCTCACTTTGCTCTGGATTCGTAGCTCATTTCTGTGTCAAATTTCTCTAGCCTCGAAAGGTGAGCAATCACTCTAATTAACGTTCTTATATTTATTAAATTTGATTTCAATTTAAACGTCAATTGAAATATGCTGTTGTTAGTTATTTACATTGTTATATATATGCCATTATCTGTATCTGTTCACCTGTGACATCTGACACCATTATCTATTATTTATATTGATGATATATGCATGTTACTATTGTTATTTTTATTATCATATCTGTTATCACTCTGCAAGTTCCCTGTTAGTATAGAATCACTATGGGTTGAAATGATACATACTCGAACGATCTGTAGAATAGGAGAAAATCGTTATGGGTTGAAATGATAAACCCAAGCGATTTTCATTGAATTGAATTTGGGATTGCGGGTTGAAAAGATATATACCCGTATATATATTTTAAATTGCGGATTAAAATGATAAATATCTGTATCACTTGACCATAGGATAGAAAATTATATACAGGCACCGTTGGTCTATATATAAGTGTTTTGAAAATGATTTCTATGGTTTTGAAAAGAAATATATGGTTTTGATAAATATTGATTTTAAAGATTCATTAAAGTTGATTTAATAAAGTTGATAAATAATATGTTTAAGTATTTATTTAATACCTATATCTTCAAATATAGAATTTATAATGATTTGAAATTGATTGAAATTATATTTATTTAAGAATTATACTTAAATAAGTTTGATTTGAAATGTATTGAATTTGAAATTTAAAGAAGTGTTTTACAACTTGAAATTTGAAAAGGTGACTTAAATGGATATTTCAAACTTATATATATTTAAATGGGATATTTTGTTTATTTAAATTTGTAAATTGAAATTGTATTTAAATGTTGTGGAAATGATTAAGTTAATATTTCAAAACTGAATAATTGTAAAGTGAATCTGATATGTATATAAATTTATCGAATTTAGTTTTGAAATGTTGAATATTTAAAGCTTTGAAATATATTAAAATTGAAATTGCTTATTTTATGGTTCAGATATATATTTGAAATCGATAATTTGAAATGGTTTATTTAGAAGCTGAATTGAGTTGAAACTGATGATTTGAGATTTGATTAAATTAAATTTTTGGAATTCGAGTTAATTTGAATCGATTTGTGAAATTTGAGGAAGCTATTTTATTTTATAAAGAAATTTTAAATTATATTTAAAACTATTGATACTTTACTTTATAAATTATTTTAATATAAACTATTTTAATGTAAATCATTTTTAATATAAATTATTTTATTTTAAACTATTTTAAACTTATAACTATTTATATAAACTATCTTATTTGTAAACTATTTTAATATATATACTAATTTTAATATCTAAACTGTTTAAAAGAAAAGTGTTACGATTTCCAAAATACTATAATTTCAAAGTTTTATGATTTCCAAGATGCTATGATTTCGAAAGCGTTATAACTTTGGAAAAGTACTATGATTTTGAAATGGATATATTTGAAGTGAAAATGATATCGTATTAAATTGGGGTTTGAAATGATAATGATATTTTGGTTCTGAGGTATAAACTATTTTGAAATGACCACGGTGTTATAATAACGATTGGTTGTTAAAGAGACCGGGATCAGATATGGACATACTCTCTGTCGATACCGAAAACCACTTTGACAACCGTGTACGCGGTGGAGTTTCCAGAATGAAGTAGGATGGTGGCGACGATCCTAAGGTATATACGTGGACCCAACTCCCGTGAGTTGGCATAAGGTGGCTAAAACAGGAGCGATCTCGGGCCAGTGAGGTAGCACCTCGTATCGGACACACTTCTTCGATGCCATTCTATTACTTTGTGATTTTTGGTGGCCACCCTTGAATTGGGAATGTTGTTCGAGGTGGAACGGTAGTGGCTGCTATGCGTATCCATCAGTCCGTGTGCGTAATTGGTATATCTACCCTGGCATTGCCTTGTGTGCCGTGTCACCTACCATATCGAGCTTTACTACGATTATGATTTTAAGATCCGGCCGCGTTAAGGTTCTCCATCCCCTTAACGCTATTTTCTATATGATTATACTTTACTGATTAGACACTACTGTATATAGCGTATATTACTACATAGTAGATAGTTTAACGGATCCTTAGGGGATGGTTATCCCAAACATCCTTTAAGTTACTTGTATTTCAGTTGATATTTCACTTGAGTTGGATTTATTGATATAAGAATGTTAATCCTGACTCGAGTGTTTTGTGTTTTGCTTTACGCTCGGGTCAGACTGAGTGATATAGCATTTGAGACTCACCTTTTGGAGTTGGAGCTTCGCTTGGAGATCCAGCTATCTATCGATCCTGATTCCAGTTATTCAGTTGATTCCAGTGATGTATTCAGATCTTGTATTTGATTATTGTATTGAGACATCTATTGTATTCGAGACTTCTGTTGTATCTTGTTTGACTCTGTTATATATATATAGTAGCTTCATGAACTACTATCCTTTTGTTTCCGCTGCATTATTGTTATATTACTCTGTGTCTGTGATCTGTAATTATTTTATTTACTGTATATGCTGAGTTTTGCCAAATTTTATTTACAATCCATTGTTTTGAATTATTCAAGTCCGACATGTGTGGATTTATTGTCGATTTGAATGGTCCAAAACACTGGGACGTTACATGTGGTAGCAGAGCTCTGGTTTTAGGCAAAACTCAGCATATGTAGTAAATTCAATTACAGAATCACTTTCGTTCGAGCTTGAATTCCTTCTTCTTTGACTCGGTTCCTTTGAATTTTGGAACGTTCACTTCGGTTCCAAAGTCCATTCGTGTCTCCCATTCGTGTCTTTTGATTCTGGAGTATCCCATAACTTCACTTCGAATGATCTCTATAATAAATCGGCGGTCTCGCCAATCTTCGAATAATTTGTACTGGGGTGAAACTCCTTTACAATCGGTATTGATTCACCGGAGATTTATGTATCCTCGGTTTACGATGCTGCTATCTTATGCTATACCCGAATTTATCTCTGGTAATCGAATGTCGATTTGCTTCAGAATTCTACATCGATCTTATCTATGAAGTCACGGTTGACCCGGTTAAGGTTGCCCGCGATTTATACAACTTTATCCATCTTCCTGTTTGAAATGCAATCATCTAACCTTCGTTTCGAGCCTATCTATTCTAGTTTGAATTCTTTGTTTAAGATCCCTTTATATTTGAATCTCTTTTTTGTTTTGAAATTCATCTTTGAATCATCGAGTGAGGGAGTGTATTTGTAATTAACATTAAAATGTTTTATATATTGTGTTGTTTGAGTTGTTGATGTTGATTTGGGTTTTCGATCGATTCGTCTGATCAACGCTATCGATAGGATTTCCAAAACACTTGAACAGAGCAGACTGACACAATATTATTTTCATATTTGGTAAATGAAATAAATTTGTATGATTATATTATATATATAAGTAAAATTTTCTGGAATTTAATAGTTAATTAAATTGGTTGTTGAATGATAATATTTGATTTCGTTTATTGTTCTAAATGAATTTATAAACCTGGTTTATAAATTGATTTAGAATTGAAACGAATTTAAATTGAGAATTTAAGAATTTAATTTCCGTTGATTTCAAACTTTGGTTTAAAGTTTTAAAATGTAAATTATTTAAAGTATTTTCGAATAGGAATTGTTACAAAGAATTTTAAAATGTTGAAATCAGTGCTCTCCTCATTTGTCGCTGGAAAATAATCTCGGTGATGGCGGCCGCATCATCGACATTCATTTTCGAGTTTCGAAATGGAGAGACCATTCTGTAGCTTTGCTACATTTTTGTTTTGGAAAATTAGTTTGATTTGAATTTCCGAAGTATGACTTGATTTATAATATATATATATATATATATTGGTATATGATCATGGATTTAATTTGATATATATAGTATATATACTTATATCTAAATGGTTTAAATTGAAATCGGAAATTTAAATCTTAAATTCTTGAATAAATATTTAAATTGGAATAGTTAAATTGGAAAATTTTATTTGTATAATACTCAATTACATCTCAACATAACTTACCTAAAATTTTCAGAAGTTAAAAATGTAATTGGATAATATACAATATAAAATGACTTTATAAGGAAAGATTTGAGTGTTATAATAAATGTTATACACTTAAATTTTTTTATAAAGATGTTAATAGAGATAAGCAGAATAATAAGTTAATTAAATAATAGATGAGACAAATAAATTATTTTGAAGGAATTAATAAATTGAAATTTGATTAACTTATGGAAATACCTTGAATTTAAAAGCAATTATTGAATATAAATTAATTTAAATCAAAATTTATAAGGTTTAAAGTAATTTATATGGTTTAAATATATGTGATAAGATATATTAAGTGGAATAAACCTAATAATAATTTGGAATAGAAAAGAATTAAATTTGTTGAATAAAATATAATTATAATAAATGACTATTCAAATTTATGATTTTAGAAATTGTTTATTTAAGATAATTGGATAATAAGATAATCAATTTAGATATAGTTAAGATTGATTTAACTTACGTGAAATCAAATGGATTGAAATCAATTATTGGGTATTAATTAATTTAAATTGAAATTTATATGGTTTTAAATTAACTGTTTATTTGTATTTGAAATCTATATTTCTTTCTGTTTGTTTCCATTCTCCTACTTCCTCCCTTTTCGGGGACGAAAAGTTTTGAGTGGGGGAGAGTGTAACGACCCGTAAATTTCAGTGGTTTTATTTATTTAATTAATTGAATTTTTGTGAAATTTTAAACAATAAAATTTTGAAATTTAAATTTGATATTTGGAATACATCTGTTTAAACATAGCAACTGGTAAATTTTCATCAGTTAATTTGAAAGTTTATTTTCCAGTGTAATTTTATTCCAATTTATATCAGTTAAAATTGATGATAATAAAATGTTTTCCAAACCTAAATATTTTTACATAGATAATTTGTAAATCATCTTTTGAGTGAGACGTCATCTTTCGTTTCGTCAAATTTGAACTGCTATTACTCCGTTTATCTTATTTTCGGCAGATTAGCAGCATTTCAGTACCGATACCGACTTTTGATCGGATGATCGTTCCACTGATATATGTATATCGTTTGGATCGTCTCGTCCTGCTAATCTCTGCGGTATATTCAATTCTATGTTTTGAAGTCTGGTACGCAGCGGAATCTGCGAAAGACGGTAACCATATCGGTATCCGTTTGAGTCTATTTATTTTCTTGTGACCTTTCACTTATCCATCGGTTGAAAACCAATAGTCTACAGCCTTTTATTAATTCCCAAGATCTCAGTTTTCTTTCCAACCTTAACTTATGATATTCAATATAAATATATTTTTTGTAGTCTGTTCATTTGCATTGGAAAGGGAAACTGGTCCTTCTCTACTCTCATATTCTTTGAAATAAAATTTATATGTCACAGAAATGAAAACTAATCGTCACTTCTTTTATTCAATTCCTCATCTTCTTGTGGCCGAGCACAGCCATCAAAACCTCCTCCCACTTCCTTCTTTACTGTGCCCTTCCTTTTCTCTCTCCCTCCTCTAACTTCACCACGCACGCCCAGGCCACACAAGCGAGCGAAGCTCTACTACACGTCTTCTCCTCTTTCTCCCTTGAATCAAACCTCCGCAAATCATAACCAGCAGTCGAGCACCCTCTGGCCACCAATTACATCACCATGCAACTCACATACCTCCGCGATCTCACCCCTCTCTCCAATATCTCAGCCTACCCGAGTCTTCAACCTAGCTCTACCGTGCCTTACCATTATTCATCACTTCTTTTCATAAGGTATCTTATATATGTTAGTATATAATTGTGGTTATATTAGTGTATTGTAGTTTATATATATATTTATATGTTTATAGGGTACAGTATATATCTGTTTATATATATAAGGTAGCTATATAAGTTTATATGAGATTTGAAAGTAAACATTTGTTAGTAATATTGATTTGTCTCTATATACATATATTATAAAGCAGCATATATATATTTTATAACCCATACTACTATATATTATAACGCAACATATATATTATATACATATGTTTTAACATTATAAAATTCATATACGTGTGTTCCTATTAGTATTATATAGTTTTACATACAATATGTTATATAGGTTTGTACTCAGAATATGTCTATTAAGTATTGACTTAAAAGTATATATATGTATATTATATGAGTTTTATAAGATCTGTTGTATGATATGTGTATATATGAATAGATTTTTATGTGTGTTTAAAGGAATGTTGATTTTTAAATATAACATGTATATAGATATTTTATATATATACGGATTTTACAAATTTTGTTCTGGGTTCAATTCGATTTTATATAGGTATACCCATGTATATATATACAATTGTAGTATATGTGTGCTTACAGTAGTGTATATATTGGTTATATAGTATTTGATAATATGTTAGTGGTATATAGTATAGTGTGTATGTTATAAATAAAATATTTCGAGTTTGGTCAGGTATATATATAAGTTTGTACAGATTTATGTTAGGCCTGCTGGTTGTGGTAAGCTGTTCATTTGGTTGAACGAGCCAAATGCAGTTACTGCTTGTAAATTTTAAAATATATATATATATATATATATATATATAATTGTTTCTATTTGCTGCGTGTTCACATTTGGAATCCATTTCTTAAATATGGTATACAAAAGTATTATATAAATATAGTTATAGGTTGTAGAATTTTGGTAGTCTGCACATGTGTACACTGTTGCATATAGCGTCTGGGTATAGGTGGGTTATAACCTGCTTATATACATTTTGATTGAAATTTTATATGGAGTCTGCATTTTTTTATGTTAGGTTTCCAATATAAAAGTTATATTAATTATATATTCTGTGATGCTTTGTTTGATTTCTAATAAAACCAAAAGTCTGTATATATGAGTTATAAAGTTACAGTTTATATATATTAAAGTGTATATAAGTTATTAGTTCTTATTTTGTTTACAGTATATATATATATATTATTTTTAATATGAATTTAAAATTTTATATTAACTATTAGGGAATGATATGTGTGGGTATAATATTTATTTTGTTCCAGTTAAGTTGAGCTAATTTTGATTTGTTCCATCAATTTCGTTTATCAGATTTTGGTCCATCGTGCCTGTTTTCTTCATCGAATTCGTGCCCATCTCACTTTGCTCTGGATTCGTAGCTCATTTCTGTGTCAAATTTCTCTAGCCTCGAAAGGTGAGCAATCACTCTGATTAACGTTCTTATATTTATTAAATTTGATTTCAATTTAAACGTCAATTGAAATATGCTGTTGTTAGTTATTTACATTGTTATATATATGCCATTATCTGTATCTGTTCACCTGTGACATCTGACACCATTATCTATTATTTATATTGATGATATATGCCTGTTACTATTGTTATTTTTATTATCATATCTGTTATCACTCTGCAAGTTCCCTGTTAGTATAGAATCACTATGGGTTGAAATGATACATACCCGAACGATCTGTAGAATAGGAGAAAATCGTTATGGGTTGAAATGATAAACCCAAGCGATTTTCATTGAATTGAATTTGGGATTGCGGGTTGAAAAGATATATACCCGTATATATATTTTAAATTGCGGATTGAAATGATAAATATCCGTATCACTTGACCATAGGATAGAAAATTATATACAGGCACCGTTGGTCTATATATAAGTGTTTTGAAAATGATTTCTATGGTTTTGAAAAGAAATATATGGTTTTGATAAATATTGATTTTAAAGATTCATTAAAGTTGATTTAATAAAGTTGATAAATAATATGTTTAAGTATTTATTTAATACCTATATCTTCAAATATAGAATTTATAATGATTTGAAATTGATTGAAATTATATTTATTTAAGAATTATACTTAAATAAGTTTGATTTGAAATGTATTGAATTTGAAATTTAAAGAAGTGTTTTACAACTTGAAATTTGAAAAGGTGACTTAAATGGATATTTCAAACTTATATATATTTAAATGGGATATTTTGTTTATTTAAATTTTTAAATTGAAATTGTATTTAAATGTTGTGGAAATGATTAAGTTAATATTTCAAAACTGAATAATTGTAAAGTGAATCTGATATGTATATAAATTTATCGAATTTAGTTTTGAAATGTTGAATATTTAAAGCTTTGAAATATATTAAAATTGAAATGGCTTATTTTATGGTTTAGATATATATTTGAAATCGATAATTTGAAATGGTTTATTTAGAAGCTGAATCGAGTTGAAACTGATGATTTGAGATTTGATTAGATTAAATTTTTGGAATTCGAATTAATTTGAATCGATTTGTGAAATTTGAGGAAGCTATTTTATTTTATAAAGAAATTTTAAATTATATTTATAACTATTGATACTTTACTTTATAAATTATTTTAATATAAACTATTTTAATGTAAATCATTTTTAATATAAATTATTTTATTTTAAACTATTTTAAACTATTTTAAACTTATAACTATTTATATAAACTATCTTATTTGTAAACTATTTTAATATATATATACTAATTTTAATATCTAAATTGTTTAAAAGAAAAGTGTTACGATTTCCAAAATACTATAATTTCAAAGTGTTATGATTTCCAAGATGCTATGATTTCGAAAGCGTTATAACTTTGGAAAAGTACTATGATTTTGAAATGGATATATTTGAAGTGAAAATGATATCGTATTAAATTGGGTTTTGAAATGATAATGATATTTTGGTTCTGAGGTATAAACTATTTTGAAATGACCACGGTGTTATAATAACGATTGGTTGTTAAAGAGACCGGGATCGGATATGGACATACTCTCTGTCGATACCGAAAACCACTTTGACAACTGTGTACGCGGTGGAGTTTCCAGAATGAAGTAGGATGGTGGCGACGATCCTAAGGTATATATGTGGACCCAACTCTCGTGAGTTGGCATAAGGTGGCTAAAACAGGAGCGATCTCGGGCCAGTGAGGTAGCACCTCGTATCAGACACACTTCTTCGATACCATTCTATTACATTGTGATTTTTGTTGGCCACCCTTGATTTGGGAGTGTTGTTCGAGGTGGAACGGTAGTGGCTGCTATGCGTATCCATCAGTCCGTGTGCGTAATTGGTATATCTACCCTGGCATTGCCTTGTGTGCCGTGTCACCTACCATATCGAGCTTTACTACGATTATGATTTTAAGATCCGACCGCGTTAAGGTTCTCCATCCCCTTAACGCTATTTTCTATATGATTATACTTTACTGATTAGACACTACTGTATATAGCGTATATTACTACATAGTAGATAGTTTAACGGATCCTTAGGGGATGGTTATCCCAAACATCCTTTAAGTTACTTGTATTTCAGTTGATATTTCACTTGAGTTGGATTTATTGATATAAGAATGTTAATCCTGACTCGAGTGTTTTGTGTTTTGCTTTACGCTCGGGTCAGACTGAGTGATACAGCATTTGAGACTCACCTTTTGGAGTTGGAGCTTCGCTTGGAGATCCAGCTATCTATCGATCCTGCTTCCAGTTATTCAGTTGATTCCAGTGATGTATTCAGATCTTGTATTTGATTATTGTATTGAGACATCTATTGTATTCGAGACTTCTGTTGTATCTTGTTTGACTCTGTTATATATATATATTAGCTTCATGAACTACTATCCTTTTGTTTCCGCTGCATTATTGTTATATTACTCTGTGTCTGTGATCTGTAATTATTTTATTTACTGTATATGCTGAGTTTTGCCAAATTTTATTTACAATCCATCGTTTTGAATTATTCAAGTCCGACATGTGTGGATTTATTGTCGATTTGAATGGTCCAAAACACTGGGACGTTACACCAATACTATATAAAACATTTCCTTTCGGAAATCATTTACTATAACAACAGTGTTGTAGTCCACCATTTCCTTATTTCCTCGAAAACGTCTATTTCAACAATGAATGTTGAAATCTATGGTTTCGATATTTAACACATTTTAAAACATCGTTAAATCGTTTTCATTCTATTCCAATATCACTTTCCCAAAAACAGATCCATTTTACTTAATAATACATTCACTGTCCAAAATCGTGAATATACTTCACTAACCAAATTTCACTATTTTCTACACATTTTATTTCAAAGATTATCCACTGTCCAAAATCGTGGATAAAATTCCCAACCAAACTCTTATTATTACAACATTTAACTTAAAGGATAATTCGCTGTCCAAAATCACGAATATCTCTCCTTTATTAACTTCTATGTTTAATTTATCAAACTTAATTGATTTCGGATTTATAAAACAACGTTTATAAATTCACCTTATATTTCATAACAACTTTGATTTATAAATCTCCTTTATTAACAAATTCGATCAATATTCCATTTAAAGGAAAAAATCCAATTTATAAGTTAATTTCTTATAAATCTTTTATTCTACAATTTCATTCATTTTATAACTTCACAATTTATAAATCTATAAATTTCATTCACTTACGAATTCCATAAAATTTCATTTTTAACACTTATAAAAACTCATTTTATAATTCCAATATTTTTAATTTTATAGATATCAATTTTATAAATCTTTTATATAAACCGTTTACAAAAATTCAAAAATCTCAATTTAAACCATTTTATAAATCAATCAACTATTTATTTCAAAAATCACTTTTCTGTTATATTTCACAAAAATCATAATTTTCATAACTTTATAATTTGAACGTTTATTTATTTAAGATGAATCAATTCAAAAATTAAATAAAACGTATACTTTCAAAAATTACTTTAAAAATCTCTTTTAAAGTCAAAATCGTTATTTTTAAACTTCAAAAATGGATCCGATGATGCAACAGCACCAAATAATCAATCACGACAACAAACATCATATATCAATATGATAATCAACAAATATCACAATATCTGTAATCAAATAAATACTGGTGAGGAATCCAGTTGGATCCCTCCAACCTGTTTTCCTGCATCCACAGATGTTAGTACAATACCAATTCCACTTTGAGGTGGAATATCGCGGTATATGGGATTTATAAAAATCATCCGCTTACTAACGGCGCAATAGGGTCTCATCCACTATATAATGCGGGAAATCAACAACTGCAATATATACATATGCCAATATATATATATTGCTATATACTACTATATATAGTATCACATCCAAATAGCAATCAATCAATCAATAACTGCAAAATTAAATTTTCCTTCGAGTGAGAAAATCTCACCTTTGCTTTTTATTTTGCCATCCATTTCCATCTTGACTCGATTTCTTCACTTTATTAGACCTTGTATAAATAATTTTATACGGTTTATTAATATTCGAAATAGATCGAACAATGAAATTTTCCATTTTGTAATTTTAAACTAAAAGATTCGTTTTGAACTTATTAAATAGATTTTAAACTAAACTTCTTATAATAAATAAATTTTTCTCTGTAGTTAAAATAGATTGAATACGTTTATTAAATAAATTTATCTTCATAATATAAAATTTCAAAATTAAATAGGTAGACTTAAAATATGTATAGGTTTATTAAATTTTCATTTAAACTAATAGTTTTAAATTTAAATTAAATTTCCTTTATATTTCACTGCATTTTATTTTTATAAAAATTCATTTCATCATTTTCATTTCCTTTTTCCATTTTTTTTCTTTCTGTATAATACTTATTTTTATTCCTATATATATTTATTTCAACTAATTTTCCTTTTTGTATAAAATATCCTTTGGTAACTAAAACAAATAAATAAGTTTTATTAACAAATTAGTTATTAAATAAGCAAATCAACTAACAATTTAGTTGAATCAATTTATTATTTTCACACAACAGTTTATAACCAAATTCGTTAAAATAAATAAAAATAGAAAATCGAATTACCTCACTGACTAGTCAACAACACAGCGACATCGCCACCATCCATTCAACTACCTGATATCCACATCGCCCATCACACGATCTAGCTTCGACTGACCTCGCATCAATCGTCGAACCTGAGCCCTAAGCCATCGCGAATCTCGCGGTGCCATCGATTGTAGCCTCCAGTCGAACTCGCCGCTGAATCACTGTGCTCGAAAGTCCACGCACCTCGCCTGAGCCTCGTATGCGAGCTCACAATTGTCGTCGCCTCGCGATTTCTGGATTCGCGATCCCCTCGCGATCGATTTCACATTGCCTCACGAGCCTCACGTCGTCGCCATCGTTCATACAGGCTTCGAATTCGATTTAAAAATTTGGGGGTGGGGGAAAATGTTTGTCGCGGCCATTGATTTGAACGAGAGAGGGGTTTTAGTTTTGTCTCTTGAACGAGGGAAAATGGGGACGAAGTTTCGAATTTAAGAAGGAGAGAGCGGCCATTTTTTTTCTTCTGTGAATTTGAATTCGTTCCGATGGAAGAAAGGAGGATACGGGGTAATTTTAAAATGGAAGAACATGGGTTGCACGACTTCTTCCCGTGATTCCCTTCGTGATTTTAGGCATGATTTTAGGAACGAAAGTGGATGATGTTGACCAATTTTAAAATTTAAATTTAAATCGAATTCGATTTAATTTCAACGCGTTTATACGTCGTGCGCTCACATAACAACTCCAAAAAATACGAAATTTGAAATCCGACAATAATTCAATATTACGGACCCAATGGAACTAGTTTCGTCGAATTCCGAGACTGTGTGAAAATGACTATTTCTAAATATCGATTCGAACGATAAATCTTCCAAACTGAACAAATCGTTTTCAAACTCAATTTTGAAGCTTCTGTTATCTTCAGTATTATCAATACGAATTTTAAAAGCTTTTGAAATATTTTTCTTCAGCTTAAAATTGAAGATTCAAATTTTTATTCAACTTACAATAGATTAAATTTTATAATTTAATCGCCAATTTATTCTAATAATTTGAAATTCAAGTCAAACCATCATTCAAATATTTAAAATAAATTAAATATTTTCAATTTAAATTGTTCAAAATTCTGGGTCGTTACAACATGTCTCCTCAATGTTTCCAACACCACTTCCAAATGATGTTTATGCTCCTCCTCAGATTTGGAGTAGATAAGGATGTCATCGATGAAAACTAACACAAACTTGTTAAGAACATCTCGGAAAATATGGTTCATGAGATCTACAAAATATGCTGGTTCATTGGTTAGCTCGAAATCCATAACCAATCACTCAAAGAAACAATCAGGACCTCTAAAAGCAGTTAAGGGTATACTATCTTTAGCAACCCTCAATTGATGGAATCTAGTAGCTAGATCTATTTGGGAAAATACCGTAGCTCCATGAAGTTGATCAAAAAGATCATCGATGTGGGGTAAGGGATACATGTTCCTAATGGTCAACTTATTCAACTCCTTATAGTCCACACACAACCGTAAAGATCCATCAGACTTCACCGTAAACACCATAGCAGACCCCCAACTCGAATGACTGGGTCTAATCAAACCTCTCCTTAATAGGTCATTGGTTTGCTTTTCTAATTCTTTCCACTCTTTCAAGGCAATCCTTCTCCTGGGTTGAACCACGTGTCTTGCACTAAGGAATAAATCAATACGGAACTCTATCTCTCGGTGCGAGGGTAAACTATTGACTTCTTCAAACACATCGGGAAAATTCTTAACAACTTCTACATAACTTAACTCATCCTGGGATGATTCTAGGGCATACAAGAAACTACACGTATTTATATCGGGTTTCTTACATGGTACTTTAGCAATTCTTCCCAACTTAGTTTCTAATGATACTGTCCTTTAAGCAAAATCTAAAAATCTCCATATTTCGATAACCAATCCATACCCAAAATAATGTCAAATCCTTTAAAGTCTAAAACATATGGGTCGCAAGAAAAGTGATGAGAAAGGTAAGATATTGGCACATTCTCACAAATCATGTTTAAATGGGTTACGCCACCTATGGGGTTAGACACACACATAGGGTTTTCTACAATACTAGGAATAAGATGAAGCTTATCCACCGATTCACCAGAGATAAAACTATGCGAGGCACCAGTATCAAATAATGCTCGAGTAGAAATACCATTAATCAGTAAGGTACCTTCAAGGACTCCTTTCCCCTTCACATCCATTGAAGTAGACAATTCACTCTTAATGGCATACACCTTGGGCTGCTGCACCACCTTCATAAGTGGGAAGTCCTTAATCATATGGCCTGGCTGATGACAATTGAAACAAAGCGACTTCAGGACCATTAGAGAGATGGGTCCACTTTGTTGCTTCGCAGCTTCACGATTCGAACAGGACCTTGAAATATGACCTCTCTGCTTGCAAATATAACAACTAATATTCCTGAACTTGCCTCCTTGACCTTCTCCCTATTTCCCTTTTCCTTGATTCTTCCTTTTTGGATTAAACTTCCTCTCGTTAGAACCATTCCCACCAGTATTTCCATTAGGTGCTACTGGGTAGGCTTCTTCTTTTCCAAGGCCTCGTACCTCAGAGCCATGTCAACTAAATCCACAAAACTACCTTTAACATGAGTAATCATCCTCTCATGGTACTCCTCCATTGTACCCAAGACAAGCATCTTATTCTTCTTCAATGGAGGTGTTGATCAATTTCGATCCAAAACAAGATAGCTTATTAAACTTAGTCTAATATTCTGCCATAGTTAGATCTCCTTGCTTCAAGTCCATAAAGTTATGGTACGTCCAGGTCCTTCCAGTTGCCGGTAAGAATTGATCCTTAAAAACTTCTTTAAATCAAACCCATGAAAACTTGTCTTTTGGAATATTTGCAGTAAGAGAGTCCCACCAAGCTGTTGCTCCCTCTTGCAGTTGCCACGCTGCTGAGAATCTTTACTGCTCATCAGATAGACCAAGACTTTAAAAATCTTCTCGCAAGATCGCAACCAAGCCTGCACCACCATGATAGACTCAGTTCCTTTAAATGGATTCCCTCTAAGGTTAGTGTAATCCTTGCATAAGGTTGCGATATTCACTCTTGGCTACTCTGGCATTGCCTCTTCGGCAATCCGAACTCCTCCAGGATTTGGGATTCGACCATTTATAGTCATAGTGCTACCAGCTCCCCTACCTCGTCTGCCTCTGTTACTCATGTCTAACTACATGGACATAGTAAGATAATCATAGAATACTTGGACGAGATAAATCTTGACAGAAGTGTACTAATCAAACCTATCAAGCTGATCTATCTATCAGATATATATATGAATAAAAATTACAAATATGCTCAAAGTTGACCCTCAACCCAAAGCCTAAGTGTTCGCTTAACCTGGGCTCTGATACTACAATGTAACGACCACCTTTCTTGAATCAAAAGACGAACCATTAAGGGTAGAAGGAAAAGAAAGATAAGAAGAAACTAAATAATCACATCTCACCATGAATCAGAACAACATACAATAGATAACATAGGATATTACATAGTCATTCCTATAATAATAATACATCAGAGTCATTACAATACCATTTCAACTGGACAGTTATATTGCCTGCCCATCACAAAATACAAAGATCATACATAAACATAGCGGAAATAAATATAATAAGCTACGGTGAAGCCACCTGCTCCAGCTCTTTCAAAATGCTTCCGTAAGATACCTTGATCACTTGGCTACTCATAAAAAATTTGAGTACCCAAGAGTTTAAGGAAGGGAAAATAAAACTCCGGGTTAGACATGGGTCTGTTGTGAGCCAAACTCAAACAACTTAATTCTTACTTTATAAAACACTTTGAAATCAAAGGCATCTCGTAAGACCACGCCGCACATAAACACGGACGGGTTTATACCTTACGATAACCAAAACACTTTATATAGAAATCCAGAGATATTATCATAAGGTTTAGGGTTTTCAAATAAATAGTTCACATAGCTGAAATTGTTACATTAACTAAATTCCACCATAATAGGTATACAACTAAGACCAAAGGCACTTATTTGGAAATGGATTCCATACAATGACTCGGCTAGTGGGGTACCACCAGTTACGGTGCATCTCTAGATAAAACAACACCAAGGTCGAACCTATCTACCCCTGCCAACACAAGACCGGCCTACCCTTTGCTGGATAGTACTGAATAAGATCACCCCTCGGTTGGGATCAGCAACCGTACCGAAGCATAAATGAGTTAATAGTAGGGACGCTAAATAGGGATGACCTTACCCTCATGGGAGCGACCTACCTAGCCTTGCTACATCTCCCCTTTTTAGTCATTCCCGATTGATGAGGCTTTAGGCTACGTTTACTTTTATTATAGCGTTGCCACTTAGAATGCTAACATTGCCTTCCATATGTTGACACAATGTCAGCACTTGTCCATACAAGTCGTTCGAGAGATGAACGAACCGAAGGCACTATTTCCACTACACCCAATTTGGAATCACCCTCAGGGTTAGTAGCAAACAGCCCTTGCAATTCAAAGTCTTCATCTTGGACATTTGCATTACTATTTCCAAGTCAAACGCTTACGTTGGTTCGAAGTGGTTTTCGGATAACAACTAATATCTGATCCCGGTCTCTCCAAACCAACATGCGATAATTTTAAATGGTCAAGATGCTTATAGTGGACTATCCCACTATTAGGGTGTAAAGATTTACATATGAACATACGTTCCATATGCTTAGATTATCATAACCCACTTATCGAAATTAACCCCCTTGTATTCATCACGTTCTCGAAGTGTGGTATTTGTGATATGTACAAGTCAACTTACTTTCAATTAAGACGTATCAACGTTTTATTACAACTACTTTAATTCATTCGACTACTTAATGGCATGGGCAAGAGTTCCTTTTTTTTTCAAAACAATTTTCTCATACAAGGAAGTTTGTTAAAAATAAATAACCGATATCATTTAAAAGAAAACTTTAAAACAAATAAATTTCCATTTTAATCATGAGTTTAAATCCTCAATTAAACCTTAATCAATCTTAATTAGATTAAAATTTAATCATAAATAGCCCTAAATTTATTTATGTTTAAATTTTATTTAAACTTTAATTAAGTAACATTTATTTAAAATTAAACCCAAATTAAGTAGATAAGTAACCTTTGATTAAATAATAATTAATTAAATAACTAACTCTAATTAAATAAAATAAACTTTATTAAATAAAATAAATTCTCTTTTATCTTAATTAACCATTATTTAAAACTTACTTAATTAAAATAATTAACTTATTTAATAATTTCTTAAACTCTAATTGTTTAAGCTAATTACTTGATTAATTAAGCAATTAATAATTTCCCAAATTAATTTAAATTAAATAAATAAATTAGTAAATAATTGAAAACTTAAACTTTTGACTTACTTAATTAATTCAAAATGATTTTTCAAAAACAATCCAATAGAAAACACTTAAAACTTGAAATCGTGAAATTTTTCGAACTGCATCCATAGCAACTATCGCTATAAACGCAGTTCGCTAGAATTGATTTCTAGGTGAAATCTTCACTTTAACTCTAGCTACAACATCTTTGAAAACACAAATGGAAAAGTTTTGAAAACTTAAAACAAAGGTAAAAACTTGGAAGAACATTTTCAAAAATCCAAAGCTAGAAAATAGCTTTCATTTTCAAATCGGATCTCAAGTCCTTTGCGACTTTTCAAGGTGCAAACTTCACAACATTTACATCATACACACATGGTTTTGTTTTCATAAACATAATACCATAATTCCATACCCAATATCACATATCCATATCCATATACATATACATATCCATACATATCAACATATCAACCAATCACCAAATCCAAGTTCAAACATAAAAATATCATCATATGTCATCAATACGACATGATAATTCAACATAACAATCGCCATATTTTCACAACGTATAGTCCATCAAAATTAAGTTAATTTCTTTTTTTTTTAAGTTTTACTCACCATAAATTTTTCTAAATTAAAGCAACTTTTGCCAGAACTCGAAAACGCTTAAGAATGTTGCAAATTTGAAACTTTTGGACCCTCGAACACTTGAATTGGGCTCGGCCAATTGGGTTTAGGCTCAGCCTAGGCCTTTTTTGGTACGGCCTTGAGATGTATGGGCTTGGCCCTAATGATTTTGGGTGGTGGAGTGTTGTATTTTTGAAGAGGTGATGTTGAAAGGGTTGTAGAAGTGTTTTAGTGAACTTTAGAAGCGTTTTATTGCAAAAAGAAGTGAATATTTCTCAAATTAGAAGATATGAAGAAAAGCCATGAAAGTGTTTATCCAAGCTCTTAGGAATTTTAAAAGTAGAGAAGGAGATTGTAAAGTGAAAAATATAAAGATAAACGGGTATATATAGGCTTAGGATTTGATTAAAATAATAATAAGTGATTTATATTAAAATATATGTATGCATGCATTGCCATACCTCCTCTCTCCTCTCAAAACCGTTCATACTACCCCCTCCCAATGCTTTCCACTATTCATATCATGCTCTTGTGTCCTTGTATTGAAAAAGGTGTGTATTTATATGCATATATGTATATATTTCTTTATAAAATATTTTCTTTTATCCTTATATATATACACCTAAAAGAGAGCATATTCATGCACATGTACACATGTATTTATCATGTTAAAATGGTTTGTATTTTGTGCATGTATGTTTAACATAGTGTTATGACCTTTAAAACAACTTTTAACCAATGAAAAATCGATATTTCGGAAATAACTTCCGGTCACATTTTCTACTTTTCGACGAACCATATATTTTATTAAGCAAATTTTGAAAACGATTTCATCATCATTAATTACTATTTAAAATAGTTTTATTTATTAATAAAAATCCATTTATTAATTATTTAAAATATAATTAAATATTCATTTAAATGGCGATTAATTTCATGGTCGTTACAACAAGGAAAACGAAGGGCATGAAAGTAGACGATTATGTCCTAATGATGAAAGGCTATATTAATATACTTGCTTAGTTGGACATTACGATAGGTAACGAGCTGCAAGTAAATCTTATCCAAGGGTCTCTTGCTCCTCAGTTTGAGTGGTTCATATTAAACTATAATGTTAACCAGTTGAATGTAAGCCTCGTAGAGCTGCTCAATATGTTGAGTTAAACCAAGTCTTCATCCACGAAATAAAATGCAGCGCTCGCGATTAAGCGAAATGCATCATCTTCGAAAGGTTCGAAGAAGCGGAAAGGGTTAACAAGAAAAACAGGAAGATTGATCCAGTTGACAATGTTAAATGTCATCACCGTCACGAGAAGGGTCATTGGAAATGGAACTGTTTGGAGTACTTAAAGATTTTCAAAGAGAAGAAACTAAATAGTTCTGCTGCTCCTACAGGTATATTTATGATTCAAAATTTTTTACAATCAACAAATTATCTTGGATTTTAGATACTGGATTTGGAACTCACATCTATAATTCGTTACAGAGGCTTAGGAACATATGTCATGTGGTGAAGGGAGAAATTAGGCTTCAAGTAGCCGATAGATCTTTGGTAGATGCGATGATAGTTCAAGATTATCATTTATCTTTTCCAAATTGATTAGTTTTAATATTAAATAATTACTATTAGGTAAAAGACTTTATTTGTGGTATTATTTTTTATGTCTAGATGGTCTGAGATTGTTTATATATTTTGCTATTCTAATATTGTTTTGAAGATTACGTTAGATGGTAATAAAATCTATGATGTTATTTTAGATAATGGTGTTTATATGATCATAATTATGTCTATGCTATAATTAACTATTTGAATGATGATATAAATAAAAACTATCTTTGGCGTTGTAGGCTAGGTCATACAAATAAGAAACAACTACACTAATTGAAAACCGAAGGTTTTCTACCGTCTTTTGATCCTAAACCATTTGATATGTGTGAATCATGTCTTAAAAGGTAAATTGACCTAGCACCTCCTTCGTGGAAGCAATGAAAGCATTAATAAACTCTTGGGTCTTGTACATAGTGATATATGTGTCCTGATGCCTATAGTTACTAAAGTTAATTGTTCTTATTTTCTAGCCTTTACAGATGATTTCTTATTACTAGGATATTGTATCTTATGAAGAAAAAATCTGATATCTATGAGAAATTTATTGAATATAAAAAAGGTTGAAAATCAGACGAATCAAAAGGTTAAAATGCTTCAATCTGATCGAGGAGGTTAGTATGTTGGACAATAGCTCCAACAATACTTAAAAGGTGATGGGATTATCTCTCAAGTTACTCCACTATACACCCTACAACATAACATTATTTTGGAGTGAAGGAACCAAAACTTATTAGATATAGTTTGTTCCATGATGAATAAGGCTAAATTACCTCTATCTTATTGGGGATATGCGCTTGAAACAGCAGTGCATATATTGAACCTATTACCCATGAAATCTTTGCCTAAAATTCCATATGAGATGGGGCATAAGAAGAAACTCCATCTTAATTATTTGAAGATATGGAGTTGTCCAGTCTACGTTAAGAACCTCGGTTCCAATAAAATTCAAGCAAGATTGGTCTTATGTAAACTCATACAATATCCCAATATCTCTATAGGATATATTTCTATAACACTGAGGAACAAAAGGTAATTATTTCTCAACATGCTATCTTTTTCGAAAAAGAATTTCCATCAAAAGAAATTAATAGTGAAGTTGTGGAATTGGATGAGGGTCAAGAGTGTAACATGAAGACCAAACCAGTGGGAGAACCGAGTTCACTCTTATATTAAAACACGCAATCTAGTAGAAGGTCTATTAGGGAATCTCATGCACTAGAGAGATACACTAGTTTTCTCGTGGATGGCGAGAAAGTGGACCACGTCTTTGATGATGACACTCATTTATCATTCAAACAAGCATTGCAATATGACTTGGAGCTATGAAATCCGAGATGGATTTCATGTATGAAAACAAAGTTTGGATTTTATTGACATGCTAGAAGGGATAAAACCCATCGATTGCAAATGGATTTTCAAGAAAAAGCTAAATGCAGATGAATAAATGGAGACTTAAAAAGCAAAGCTAGTTGAAAAAGGACTTCCTCAAATTCATAGTGTTGATTATGATGAAATTCTTTTGCCCATAGCAATGCTTAAGTCCATTTGAAAAATGTTAGCTATTATTGCATTCTATGACTATAAAATATGAAAAATGGATGTAAAGACGCCATTTGTAGATGGTGATTTAGAAGAGACTGCCTATATGTTATAGTCCTAGGGTTTTGAGGTTAGTAGGAGTGAGGACAAGGGTTGCAAGTTGTTAAGGTCCATTTATGGAGTAAAACAAGCTTCAAAGAGTTAGAATGCATGTTTTGATAAACTAATCAAATAGTTTGGTTTTTATCAAAGGGCAGAAGAAGCATGTGTATACCGAAAGGAAGAGGGAAATGCTACCATATTCTTAGTGTTATAAATTGATTATCTTCCGTTGATTTGCAATCACATTTCCTTATTGCAGTCAGTGAAAGCTTGGCTTTCCAATAACTTCTCCATGAAGGATTTTAGAGAAGCGGCTTATATAATAGGTATAAATAACTGTAGAAACATATCTATGAGGCTGTTGGGATTGTCCCAGTCCCTGTACATAGATATAATACTGAAATGGTTTGGAATGGAGAATTCCAAATTGGAAATGTTTCAACACAATCTAGAATCATCCTTTCTAAGAAGGACACTCATCAAAATGATGAGGAGAATGAGTGTATGAAGAGAACGCTTATGCTTCGGCAATCGATGCCATAATGTACACTATGTTATATACTAGTCTAGATGTGGCAACATATTAGGATGCATAAGTGGATACCAATCTAATCCTAGATAAAAGCATTGGATGGATATAAAATGTATACTTAAGTATTTGAGAAATAATAGGGATTTATTCCTCATATATGGGAATGGAGACCCCTTTATGAAAGGGTATATGTATTCTAGCTTTTAGAGTGATATCGACGATAGTAAGTCGGTTTTGGGTTAATTCTTTATTATTAATGGTGGGGTGTCAATTGGAAAAGTTCTAAATAGGAAATGGTAGCGGATTCCATGATGGAGGACAAGTACATCGTCCTAAATGAAGTAGATAAGGAAGCGGTATGTATGTCTAAGTTTTTAACCGAGCTAGGGGTGATTACCAATATGGAGAATCAAATTGCATTATTTTGTGACAATAATGAGGTGACGCATATTACAAAGGAGCCTAGAGCGCACAAAAAATCGTCATGCATTCTTCGAAAATTCCACCTAATTAGAGAATTCATTGAGAAGAAAGATGTTATGATACAAAGTGTAGATACTAAGGACAACATAGCAGATCCATTTACGAAGGGACTAGCATGGCCTATTCTTGTCAATCTGATTGAAGGGATCAGATCGAGACTCTATAACTGGCCCCAAGTGCAATTGGGAGATTGATAGAATTAGGGTATACGCTAAGGGCAATTCTATAATTTATTATAAATTACTTACTGCGTAATACAATCTCGTTCGAAATAAAGGTGTTTTTCTTTCTATTATAAACTTGTCATATTGTGTTATATTAATTAATTATTTAGTTTAAGTATATTTAATAGACATTACGCCATAAATGGCCTACTGCAACACAAAAAAAATGTTGGCTCAGGCCCGAAAAATGTTGCCATAGGTCTATGGCAACAGTTTTAGGGTGATGCAATTTTTGCCGTTGCCTTAGACCTCAAAGGCAACATTTTGACTATCTAAGGCAACATAAGTAATATTGTTGCAATAGAACCCTATTTGGGTCTATGGCAACACCCATAGGTGCCTGTAGCAACATTCAAAAATGTTGCTATAGATATTGATTTTCTGAATTTGTGGGGCCCACAATATAGAGCATATTTGATTTTTTAATAGAAATAAATATTTATTTAATAAAATGCTATTTGCATAGAATTTGATATTCAAACAGTAATTTATTTAAATAAATATTTTATTTCAACATTTGAAATAGTACAAATTCCTAACTCCACTATTTTACAATTCAATGATATATAACACTGATATTCACATATACGGATATTTCTCACTACATCACTCAGTTCACTCATTACATATGCAGTTTCAATTTATACAGACACCGACACTAACAAATATATGACGAGCCGAAGGCGAGCCGAGTGCCGAGCCGAAGGCGAGCCGAGAAGCGGGTCCGGGCGCAGCGCCGGCGGGGGTCCGGGGCACCGCAGTCTGGAAGATCGAGCCTTCTTTGAAACGACGTAAAATGATGCACCACACATACTTCTAAACCACCAGCCTCCATCCTCTAATTGCCTCACCAACAAACTATTTCAGTTGCCAAATCGTCTAATCACCTAATCACAATCGCTGATTACCCATTCCGACAACCCAAACATCTTCAAACTTTCACACTGCAAATTCGCAACAAAACCAAGCACCACCCTTGGCTGATAGCAAACAACATTGCTTCTCACTGCAAGCTATATATCTACAGATTTGGACCATCAACTCTAAGCAGACTGCTTCGCCTTTCATCATATTGGGACCATCATTAGCCTACAAAAGAAAAACCAAACTCGTTTACTCAAGCATTACAATTCATATAAATTCAATTCAATTACAATTCATACCCATCATACAACGGTGATTTCAAGCTTCAGATCTACTTCATTCACCCAATGATAGCATCGACTCTGCATCATACCATTAATTGGAACAACCATAGCCCGCTACATCACTTCATCGACCGCATCCAGACACATCGCCACTGCCTATCTTCTCACCGCATCCAAATACCCTAACACAGCATAGACCCTATCCTCAAATGCTACAGACTTATTGTACGCAGGGCAAAACAGATCTAGACAAGTCCAGTTGCCATTTTTCGACTTCGCCACCTGCCCAAAAGTAGACGGCCGCAGGAAGTCCGTGGTTCGCGACGGTCTCCCAGATGGGTTCGCCGAGCCATCCTTTGGGGTCGTGGTCCCTTTTGTCGAAGGTTTTGGACGTATCGGGATCAGTGAACTTATTGTTGATGATGCCGTGGTGAGGGGGGTAGAGGCCGGTGGCGATGGAATAGTGATTGGGGAAGGTGAGGGAAGGGAAGACGGGAATCAGGCCGGGAAAGGCTTCGGTGCCATTAGAGATTGAATAGAAATGTAATGGAAAACGAAATTAGGGATTTGGAAATGGGGGGAGAACGAAAATGGTACGAAAAGTACAGCGGGAAAACGAAAATTTGGGGCAAATTGTAGCGGTGATCCAGTTTAACAATCGGATTAAATGTAAACCGTTGGATCGTATTCACGCGGATTGCTAATTTTATTAATTTTTTAATCTGAATACATCTATAGCAACACTGTGTAAAAATGTTGCATCGTGTTACACTTTTTTAGCTAGAGCAACACATTTTTATGGCTAAGGTAACACCATAAATACAACGTTGCAGTAGGACCAAAATTTTATATCTATCGCAACATTTTAGCTGGCAACACCTTGCAAAAATGTTGCAGAAGGTCATTTATGGCGTAGTGAGAAAATACATAAATGGTCTATTTTGTGATAGTAATTACAATGTGTTGCAATCATGAGCAATTTATCACAATATAATAAAAACGTTATTTTAGATATTCCTAGTCAAGATGTATCGAGATCGGATATCGATACATCCATGAAGACTAAAGTATGTTACACTCTCCAAAAGTTGGGCTGTGTATTACTCATGACTATTGAGGGCACCAAGAGGTTACATACCAATAATTATTGGATAACCGTGGAATGACTCGTTCGATAGTTTTCTATTCGTTAATATAAATTAGGTCAAACAAAAAATATCAATGTCACAATATTACACAGCTCTCTCAGATTAAGAATACTATAAAACTTTAATGTGGAAACTCCACTTTAATTATAGTTAAATCATGGCACGACATTCATCGAATGACTATAATTGGGTCAAGTTGAGGCAATGGAAGTGAAACACCATTCAATAAAGAATTCATCTCCTTAGTTATATGTGGTTAGTATCACGATCAATTGAAATCAACTCATAGTCAAAGTATTTAGCTAGAAAAGTTCAGTAAATAATAATTGTTATTACTAAACCAAAGACTTTGTGTTTAAACTATAAAGTTGAATGTGGACAACATTGGAATTTTGACCATTACCAAATTCCATAAGTCCTAATGTGCTATTGTTTTAACAAAGAGAAATGGAGTAAATAATTGTCACTATCGAACCGCTTAAAATAAGTCAAATTGGATTTTACAGAAACTATATAATTGATAAATTTGGCCATAATGCCAAACCACTTATTTAAGTGATGTGTGGATGTTAATATCGAATAGTTCAATATTAATCGCTGACCAAATTCACACCTAAGAGTCACAAAACTGAAATGTTGAATACTCTGACTACCAGCTGATTTAATTAAAATATAATTATTATACATTAATTAACATTTATGAAATATTAATTATAAAATTTTATTTGATTTGTGTTGCCCAATATTGAAAATAGGGCGTATATAAAAGTAATACACACACGTATCGATATACGATGTCGCAGTATGATTTAATTTAATTTAAATGTGAATTATCTGATTGGGCTTGAAGTGGAATGGAGTCCTACATAGGGACAAGGTATAACCGGCCATAGCTATAGGAGAGGAGGGGATATATTTGATATTTGTGAGTTTGAATAAGCAGAGAAAAGAGTGGATCCGGATCCATAATTAGCTCCTTCTTTTCTCTCCTACTTAAACTCCTTAATCCCTCACTTTTGCTACTAATCTTTGAGCTCTCCCCTTTACTACTTCTGACCGAAAATACTAGACCTCGTCCTCTATTCATTTTCAAGTTTAAAGTACAAATTCAAGACAAATAGTGCAAAGATGCGTAGATCTTTCAGTTGGGTAGGACTTTCTAGACGAGAGTGGAATAAGATCCAAAGGAGTTCGATAGATTGAACATTCAAGGTCTAACTATTGGGCTATAGTCAAGGTAATATTCCAATTTACACACACACAGAGATACACACACACATATGACATTTATTCATATTTATATATGGTTGGATTAGATTTATATATCACTAATCTTTATATATATATGCGCTGTCATCCAAAAAATCGAATATATAAATATAAGATTAACATATATATATATATATATGCTTTCAACTAGAGAAAAAAATTTGATTTAAAAATGATTTATAAAGTTAAAAAAAATTCTATTTTTAAATTATGTAGACCTATATATATAATATATGTAAATTTGTTATCAAATTAAATACATGTTAATAATTTGGAGAAAAATTATGTGTCTATACATGTATATTAAAATTCGAATATATTTATACGTGTGTGTATATATATATATATATATTTTACAAACATAATACATTAAGTTATTCTAATAATTATAAATACATACATACATACATAAACATTCATTTGCAAAAAAATTATATGTGTTATGTAAGTTAATTTCCCAAAAAAATAATTTTTTCATATATATTCCATAAAGAAATTTATTTTAAATATCTTACAAATTTTAAATCTGTGAGGCTTTATTTAAATTTTTTTGAGTTTGTCAAGAATGATTTGGCCAAAATATACATACATATACATATATATATATATATATAATTTGCATACTCGGTTATCTAATATGATTTTATATTATAAACAATTTTGACTATTATTTTAATATATATATGTATATATATATGTTTAAAAAAAATATTTTCGCATTTATATATTAATATATAAATGATTTTAAATTTGAAATCAAAAGGACACTTTTAGATTCAGATCTATTTTTAAAATTTGAAATTTGAATTTAATTATCTATACTTATTTTTAAATATAACTTTATGCATATGCATATGTATACAATATTCCTTTACATTAAAATATAAATGTATATGTATTTAAATATGAACATGATTTTATATATCACATGTACACTACATACATACATATTAGGCGGCATATATGTATATAGAAGGGCTAACATGCCCGCTATGGTGTATTCCTAGCACTTAGGTATGGGCATGTTAAACCATGCATACTATATATGTTATGTGCACATACACGTACATGTGTATGTGATACACATGAACACATTATACAATATAAACATAGTATTGAATAAACAAATTATTACCAAATTAAATAACTTAATGATTTTATTTAAAATTAATTTAGATCGGATCTAACTCAATTTAGAATTCATTGGGCCAATAAGATCCAAAATGGTATAAAATTGAAGTTCGCCCATTTAACCCACTACGTGCTGGCTTATATCCAACACATGAAAGGGATTGAACTCTTATGCAAGTAGCCCGAATGATTCTGTTCTTGAAGCCGAAAAGGCAGCTTTGAAATTCTCTATTATCGGCGCTCAAGTCAAATTAACTTAAGTTCAGGTAGAGCTCAAGGTCAAAGCCCTTGTTGTACATGAGAAGGATGCTGACACAGAAGGCTTTAACAATGAACTTTGCATCTTTTATCTGATAGTTTTCCACACTATTAATCTAAGGTGGCTCTAGAGTTGCAATTAGATTGTCATTGATTTACATGAGAAAATTATGAAAGATGAACAAGAAAGAGCAGAGCATAAGGGTTATACTTTCGAGTTTGACATCTTTCCAAACTACTTTGACTTCTACGACCTTGATTCTCTTAAGAAGGGTAAGGATTTAGTCATGGAGGAGAGAGGTAAGGAGGTAATCGACAAACTAACCTCCAATATCCATGATAATTCAACTCCTATGCCTTCCACTACTCAAACAACCAGCTCATTGAGTGTTGATGCTTCTGATCTTCCTCCTCGGACCTCCAAGGCCCCTTTTGACATTTTAGAGCTGTATATTCCTTCACGACTGCACCTCCACCTAAAATCTTGCTATCATCAATGATCGAGTGGGAGTCGATTCCACTTACACCCTAGTTAAATGTCCCTACCCGTGTTGAACCACCATTGGCCAAAGTTATTTCGACGTTCTCTCTTATACCAAAAATGTTAATTATTTCTTTATCTTAAGCTCATGCTCTTTATATTTCCATTCTTCATGTTATAGGACATGTTGAACCAACATCAGCAACCGCTCCTTCCTTAGCCATGGCTCCTGAAATAACATGGTCCAAATTAGACCCAATGCTCAAAAAATCAAAGCTCTCCTAGAAGTAGGGGACCTTGTTATTGACCTTAAAGAGGAAGTAGAGGAAAATGGCTTATGCCCCCAGGAATGAGACATCCATTATTCCCAAATGTTTCACTCCCAAGGAGGTCATTATGTTAGAGGTTAAGAAGTACAGAGTAGAGGAAATCATTGTTAAAAAATCCAAGTGCCATCCTAAATAGGCTTTAAATTTGAATAATGTGAAGAGAAGAGAAAACACAAAGCGCAAGAATGATTCTTTCAAACACCGCTTCCGAAACCGACATCGATGAAGAAAGCAAAGAAAGTTACACCTTGATTGCCCAATAATGAGCATTTGTATTTTGATTTCCTTTTGTACACAACCATGTACTGGCACATTTCTAAATTTTGAACATGAAATGATAAAGTGATACAAATAGGCAATTTTTTCCGTACTTGTCTCCATTTCTTTTATGCACTTTCTTTATATAATCCTTATTATACCCCCCATATATATATATATGTGTGTGTGTGTGTGTGTGCTAGTAAACTATTTAAATTAACCATGCACTTTTACACTTGCTTCTATATGTAATTCACTTTAATGCATCTTATTAACTTTGTTACAAAAAGGTACAGTATCGCATTTAACTATTATATACTATTTCATTTTACTTACCTTCTAGTTAACTGCTACTATTTGACCATAGGTAAAATAATATTTCATTTTTTAGATTTTTATCATTGGTTATTCCTCTCACATATATGTGAGCACTATTATATTTAAGTTCTGAGAATATTTAACTCCAAGTATTTTTTATATGCTGATGCATATCTCTGAATATCTATGTTCGTCGATGCCTATTATAAGCATATATTTCTATTGACGTATGTTGACCCAAAAAATGGAACAACACCCAGAAACAAGACAAAAGCACCAGCTCAGATTAAATAAACAGAAAAGCAGTAGAAAAGTAAAGAACACACAAGAATTTTTATAGCGGTTCAATCTCCAGCCTACGTCCACTTTAATCTTTTATTAGTTGCTTTCTCTCTGGATTACGACTAGTTTCCTTTGATCTAACCACAATCTAGTGGATCTCATATTTATAATAATGTTTCTAGAGTGTTTGTAAGTCACTAGTACTAAGAATTTTCTTATCTAAGTCCTAGAATGGAAAATAGATGTTTCCTAGGTAACGTTAATGCAGGAGAGGTTATAAGTAAAGAAGTAGAAGAGTCTCCACTATTAGAGAATTCATCCTCCCTTTTGTTTGCTCTATGCTTTGTATTTATACGGGTAGCAGTCATATTGGGCCAAGAGAAGAGTTAGAGCTAAGTCTTGAGGTCGACCCAAAGGAGTCGACGAGTCGCGAGTTCACCACGGAAAACTACACATGTCGATGCCGATCTCTCATGTCGGTGCCGACATCTGTGGTTTACTCCAATTGGGTTGAACTCTCTTGCAACCTTCATGTTACATGATTTTGAAGTGTCCCATGCTATTTCCATTGATCATTGGTCGTCCAAAGCAATTCATCGTCTACTTTTCTCCAAAATTGCCCAGTATCAGCCTTTTTGCCTAAGAGGTCTAGTGACTTTTTTCCTTAGCTCGGAATGACCTGCAATTTTTATAGCACTCTTCTAATTCCATATGGAGGTGTCCCAAGAAGTCGCAACCCTTGTGGAGTTAATATGAGGAGTCAGTACCTACATGAGAGGTCGGTACCGACATCCCTCCTTAGTGAATTTCGGCTTCAAATTTCTTAAGCTCGATTATCTAGTGATTTTAGGCGTGCCTCCAAGTTTTCAAGTTGTTTTGACCTCGTTTGAATCTTATAAGTCTAGTTGAAATCTCTTTGCTAAAAAGCAGGTTAACACGTGCCCCCTAAAGTACGCCTTTCGAATGCAAGGTTTTGCTCAACAAAAAGTTCCACAAATCGATCTTCAATTGTTGAGCTCTCTGGCTACTACAATCTTGGTGAACCGTGCAGTTTCTTTGGATTCTCTTTTCAATCACGAGTCGTTCCAAACCGTTACAACCTAAGACTCTAGATTCTGCTTAAGTGTAATTTATAGATCACAATTATTTTGATTTCATTCGGAGTTATTATCTTATATTACGTCACATACCCAGAAGTTCCATTTTCATTCGGGTTTATCAGTTTTATTCTATTTACATGGTGTTCAAATCCTTTTATTAAGTCTGTTTCCGTTATAGGGTTTGATCTCTCTGGATCATCTTCCATTTAATTTAATGCGCAATCTCTCTAGATCATTTATCATTTTATGTTAAGGGAACTATCTCTCTAGATCGTTTAGTGTTCCAATCTTGGGTTTCGATCTCTCTGGATCCTATCTGAGCATGTTCACTCTCCGGCAAAGGGACTCAATGACCAAGCAAGCCCATCCACTCATTCTCTGGTGAGGGGACATACTTCTTGCACTCTGGCCCGCGTATTCGGGCGGTAGCTCTATAGCAATCAAAGGAACCCATCCTTTTTAATCTCTGGTGACGTGGCTCACTCCTTGCACTCCGGCCTCATCTCTCCGAATGGTAGATCTAAGGCAATCCAAATCTGTATAAGCTCATCTGCTTTCTCTTTGGCATGGGGACTTCCACCATGCACTCCGGCTCTGTCTCTTCGGACGGAAGCTCTAAGGCGATCTAAATCCGTACAAGCCCATTCGCTTGTTCTTTGGCAAGGGGACTTGCATCTTGCACTCCGGTCTCGTCTTTTCGGACGAGACATAAATCAATAAATATCAGTCTTCATGTTCCCATGGATTTTTCAAATACAAAACAAATAAGCAGAAATCATAAATTGTTATCCCAGATATCCGACTCAGAGCATGCTTAGGGTCCAATCCTGATCCCGTACACGTGTAAGCGGTCCAAGGTTATCATAATCCTAAGCAGTCATCTCGGATATTCAAATTAGAGCACGACAAGGGATCAATCTAGGTTTTGTGCATGTCTAAGCGGTCTAGGGTTATTATCCTAATTATCAAAGGCAAGAAAAAGCTGAGCGTGAAAGATGAATCTGCGTCCCGTCCATCCCGATCATAGGATTATAGGTCTCAAACCAAATCCATGGTTGATCCTTGGTGCATTTGTTGTAGATGGTGGTTGCTTTGGCTACACCATTGCATTTCGGTTTCTAACGTACTGTTGCAACTAGTTGTTCTGAACCAGTTCCTCAATCATGTTACGAAGGTGTCTGCACTTGTTCGCTTCATGTCTTTCTAGTTCACGGAATATGTAGTACTTCCTGGATCTTTTCTTTCGATTCGAAGGTTCTCACCTAGCCGGCTTCTGATAGGGGATGTGCCCCATAGTTTCCAAGTAGGTCCTTTTTGGGGTTTCAGTTAGGTCGGTGTAAGAAGAGAACTTCAGTCCCCTTCTTAACAGCTTAGATTCTCCATCGTCATCACTAGCTTTTCTTTTCCCTTTGTCCTTACCATATCCAGCTCCAGGTGGTCCTCCGCCATCCACAGCGTTGACTTCATCAAGCTTAATGTCTTCAGCTTCAGCGTCTTCCTGATGTATCTTTCCGCTTCATGGTAGAATTCCTTGAGATCCATCGGCGAGTCTCTTTCCAGAGCAACTTTGAAATCCGTTTTGCTTGCCACTTCTAAAACCGTCGCCATCAAGATTATCGATGGATCCGGTCTGTCCATGGCAGAAGCCGTTGCATTGAATCTTTTCAAGTAGGCTCTCTCTGAGCCTTTGCTTCATATCAAAAGCATCATTATGTTCTTTGGTATTGAGATGTGAACTCTAAACTACTTCAAGAACTAGTCCACTAATTCAATCCAAGTATGGATAGATCCATTTTCCAGTCGTCGAAACCACATCAGAGCCAAATCCGTCAAGTATAATAGGAAGCATCATCCTATCACATCCACCAAAGCACCTAACACCTCTATTTGTCGGATATATCTCATCAAGTGAACTATTAGATTTGATCTTCCATCATACATCTCTAGTGTCGTAAGCTTGAAATCAGAGGGATTCCGTGCATTCTGGATATTTAAAGTGAATGGGTTACTACTCACGTCCTCCAAGCCTTGATTTGGGGGTCCACCTCTAATCATCTTCCGTACCAACTCAACTAATTGGTTTTCACCGTCAATGAAGGTCTCCGTCCAAAAGCAATACTTTTCCCTTTGCTCCTGTAGGGGACCTCTGGCACATATTCCTCTGGTTGCACATTTAGAATTTTGGTCTACAACTCTGGTTTCATTTTGTCCTTCATTCCTATAGGGAAGCTCTGCCACATATCCCTCCGGTTGCTGTGCATCTACATTTTGATTTGCGTTTCTAGCTCTATCGTTGTCCATTCCCAACATTCCAGCAGTCACACGAACATTGCCCCCAAGTATCGGTTGTTCTGTTGATGGGGCATTACTCCAACTTGCCTAGCTCCAACGCCTGCACTAGTTTCTGGATCGTGGTTCCGAATCCCATCATTCTAGCCATTCCCTACTGTCCGATCCTTTGGAAAAATCCTTCCAGCATCTCATGTTGTCTATTTATCATCCAATCTTGCATCTCCTTCATCATTCTCTCCAATTCTTCCTTGGTGACATAGATGGATTGATTAGAATTTAAAGACACTTCCTAGTTGCCCCCTGGATGTAGTTGACTTCCTTCAGCCCTAGATCTGGTGTTAGGTCTGATAGAGTTAGGGGTATGTCTTAGCGGGCAATTATGTAAGTTGTTACATATATCTAACTCGTTGACCAACCCTGTTCGAAATAAAGGTATTTTCTTTCTATTATACTTGATATAATGTGGTTATATTAATTAATCAATTTAATTAAAAGAATATTTAATATATAAAAAATCCATAAATGGTATATTTTGTGATAGTAGTTACAAAGTGTTGTAACTGTGAGTAATTTATCACAATAAAACAAATATACCATTTTAAATGTTCCTAGTCAAGATGCATCGAGACTGTATATCGATGTATCAGTTGAGACTAAAGTATGTAATGCTCTCCAAATGTTAGGCAGTGTATTACTCATGACTGATGGGCGACCTAGGGGTTACGTACTGATAGTTATTGGATAACTATGGAACGACCCACTTGATAGTTTTATATTAGTTAATATAACTAAGGTAAAACAGAAAATATCGATGTGACTGATTTACACAGTTCTCTCGACTTGAGAATACTGCGAATCTTCAATATGAAAGCTCCGCTTTGATTATAGTCAAATCAAGGCATGGCGATCCATCGAGTGGCTATAGTTGGGTTGTATGGAAGTATTGGAAGTGAAGCACTATTCAAGAGAGGATTCGTCTCCTTGGTTATATGGGGTTAGTATCATGGCCAACCGAAGTCAACTTAAAGTCAAAATCTTTGGCCAGAGCATTTCTGTTAATAATAATTGTTATTATTGAACCAAAGACTTTGTGTTTGGATTGTAAAGCTGAATGTGGATGATATTGGAATTTTGACCATTACCAAATTCCATAAATCCAAAGTGATATAGTTTTGACAAAGAGAATTGGTGTAAATAATTGTCACTATTAGGTTCCGCTTATAATAAGTAAAATTTAATTTTACCAAAAGATGTGTAAGCAATGAATTTAGCCAAAATGCCACACCACCTACTAAGTGACGTGTGAACGTTCATATTTGAATTATTCAATATTAATCGCTAACTAAATTTACACCTTTGAGTCGCACAACCATAATGATAAATTCTCCGAAAAACCACATGATTTAATTAATTTATAAAAAGTTGTAAATTAATTAAATTAATTAGTATTTGAGAAACATTAATTATTATTTATTTTATTAGATGTTTGGGAGTTACTTGTAATTATTTAAATGGATTTATAAAAGTTATATTTGCGCGCATTGATATATGATATCATTATAATTAAATAAAAGATAATTATGTGCGTTAAGTTGTGGAATCTTATGACATTTGATGGCATGTAACTTTCAGCCATACCATGTAAAGAAATAGGAGTGAAAAGAGAAAGTTAATCAAGAGCATTAATTGGAGAAGTTTTAATTAAAGAATGGGAAAGGTTTCCTTCTTTCAAATAACACATACTCTTTAATTCATTCTGTACGTACAATTGAGTTTCTCATTTTTTTCATTCTTCTTTCTGTAACTTTTCTGGTTCTCTTCTTCTCTAATGGCTAAAAATATGAGATCTTCCATGGCTTCAATTATTTCTAAAAATCAAATACAAATAAAATCAATTATGAAAAGTGGTTTATTCCTCTTGATCCTTACAACATCTGGAGGCTGATTTTTGAATCTAGAAGATTTGATTCATCATTCAAGGTGCAAATCATTGGCTTCATTTTTTGGTAATTCTAATTTCATTTATTTGTATACTTGTAACAACCCTAGATCTTGGCCTATATTTTAAAATGTGACTTTATTTTATTTTTGAAACAATTTTTAATTTGTTTGATTTCAAACATTTCATTTTTAAAATAAATGTTAATTATTATGTGAACTATAATTTCAAACTAGTATAAATTGGTTATTTTACTGGAAAGTGAATTTCTGGTCAATTCAAACTTTGACTTTTAAACTTCAAACTTAAATTATTTTAAAATCTTAAATTTTATCTTTTATTATGAAAATAGATGTAATAACTTGAACGCTTCTTTTCGTTTCGTTGAAAATGGAGTTAAACAGTGAAAGTTATGTATATTTCAATATTGACTGCAATTTGTTTATTCTGCAATTTTGTTATTTTTAAATTGTATAAATTATATTTTTATTGTCATATTTCATTTTAATCTAGGCCAATATGTTATTTTATGAATATTTTGACTTTCAAATATTTTTAAAATGATAATAGGATTTTTCCAAAATTTACTGTAATTATTCCCTATTTTTAAAAGGCTGTTTTCTATTCTTCTGCTAATTTCTTCATTTAAATTTTATTTAAATTAAAATTTATATATTTATTTGTGAATGCATTTTTAATTTTATGTTGTTATCTTTGTTATAAATATTTTTACAAGTCCATATAAATTGTCCAAAGTTCATTCTGTTTATTTTCCATTTTTGTAGACTAGGTTTGCAATTTTGCGCTATTTTCTTATTTTAACCTTATATAATTAATAAATATTTATATATATTTTATATTTTGTTATATTTTTGAATTTGTAACTGAAATTATTATTATTTTCAGTAAGGTAAACTTATATGAATAAATTAAGGAAATTTGAAAGGTTTTAAAAGCTTTTGAAACGTAAAGTCGTTTCACCTCCTAAGTCGTTTCTTTTACCGTTTCCTCATTTACTCCTCTTTAGTCGTTCAAATCTTTTCTTGCCATCCACACCACTTCATAATTCACGTACACATTTACTTCACATTTCATTTCTGGAAAGAAATGTATGCAAATATATGGCTTGGAGAAATTTAAGAGGCATACGTTTCATTGTTTAAAACCCTGTCTTTTCATTTGCATTTAGGAATAAATGATATATTGATTTGGGTTTGGATTTTAATGATTTCTATATTTTTATTTTTTTATTTTTTTTCCTATGTTTATTTCCCTAACTTTTTTTTTGTATAAACTTTGAATATATTCATTTGATTTTTGATGGGTTTTCTTTTTAATAATAGCTTAGAAATTGCAAGAGATATAAGTTACTTGTTTGTTTATTTGTTGCCTTTTCCTTTTCCCTTGCCTTTCCATTTGCATAGCCAATTACTTCCCACATTCATTAACCATGAATTCTTCTCATAATTCACGTACGTATTGTTCCTCAAACTCCTCTTTTCGTTGCATGCAAACAAAGGAAAAAATTAATAAATACATCCAGTTATTTGTTGCCTTTTTATTTCCCAAACCATTAAAACTCCTACCTTAAATTGCCTTGCCTCTTTATTGATTTAGCCGTTTACCATTTGCTTAGCCATGTATTACTCCCATCAAATTTCACGCAAATTATTTCCCAACATTTCCTTCCTCGTTTGACTCTTCTGATTTAAAGATCTTTGCATACGTTTCTTTTATTAAATAGGAATTAAATCCCCTTTATTATTTTCTTACCATTTATTCTCGTAGACGTTTTTTCCATAACCCTAGCCACATATTACTCTTACAAATCACGTACAAATATTCTCATCTCACATCCCATTCTCATATTATTTCCTAAGATAAAAAAATTTATAGATCTAAATATCCATGGCTTCTTCTTCCTCTTCTTTTTTTTATTTTTTCTTTCTCTCTTCTTTTTCTTTCTTTGTTTCCTTCATGAATAGGTTCGGCCTCTACCTCCTATTGCTAACCCCATCACCACCTCCATCACCACTTGCATAAGATAGAGCAAGGTTATGCCATCTTATCTCAATCATTTTCATTGTTTATTTCATCTAATCTTTTGTATTAAATATACTTATGTATTTTGTATTTGTTTGTGTACATAAGTTGAAATCTTAGCTCTCCTATCACTCAAGTTTGGATCGTGCTTTGTCGTGCCTCTTGTGTTTTTCGGAGTTTGATCTTTGTGTTTGAATTATTGTCTTCAGCTTTAAAAAGGTGAGTAAATCTCACCAGACTAATATGTACTTATATAGTTGATAAACTGACATCACTTAAATCTGTAAATTTATATCATCCTGTTATAACTGTTATATTATGATTATATGATGTTCATCCCTGTTTATACACATGTTATATCATCTGTTACTGTTATATATTGTATACTGTTTATTTATATCAGTTTATCACTGTAACAACCCGGGATTTGCATTACCAATTAATAAATAAAAGTTAGGATTTTTATTTATTTTAATGAAGCATAAAAGGATTTGGAATAACAAAATTTATTTGAAAAAGGCTATTTTAATTAAATGGGAAATATGGGATTTTAAAATGAGGATAAAACGTTATTTTTGGAAAGTTAAATATTTTAGGAGAGATTTTAAAACGGGTTTGAATAAGAAAAATGAGTTTTATAAACATATATGAACACTTAGACTAAATTTTGGAAACATGTAAATAACTCTCTTCTTATTGGGTTACTAAACCTAACCCAATAACCCACCCTAAATCTCCTCTATAAATTATCTCAAACTCTCCAAACCTCATTCACTCATCCCTAATCAAAACCCTAATCATTTCCTAAAGCTTTCATAACAAAAATGGCCTCTATCTTCATCTCCTTCTAGTTTTAGCTTATGCAAGTCATTCTATGCAAAGGTAATGCAAATACTCACCTCAAATCCGTTTTTATATCTTTCTCGTTTCTGAAATTTATTTGGTAACACATGTTTTATGTGTTTTTTTGATCTTATAGCCTCCTAATCATCTTTTGCTAACTTGGGTTGATGCTATAGTAGTCTTTGTTGCTTTCTAGAGAGGTATATTGCTAAAAACCTCCTCTAATATGTGTTTAATCATCTTTTGATTTCAGTAATCATTTAGTAACACATGTTTTATTATGTAACATGTGAATCATAGCTCTTTGATCCTCTTTGCTTTCATTTTGGTTGTGCACACAAGTTGCTTGCTATATTGGTTGAGGTAAAATTGCTAGCTAAATCCTTTTCTACTTGATGCTTCTATAATTTTCGTTTTGGAATTGTAGCTGAAACGAAATCAGGCATAACTTCTTCATTTCTCATCCGTTTTTGGTCAGGTTATTTTGTTGCAAACTAGATTCAATAAGGACCAATTTTTGTTCAGTGAGTTTTATGTAATTTTGCCATTTAGATGACCTGAAATACGTTCAAAGACAGAAGACCAATTCCGTCTTTAACAAGTTATCTTGAGTTTCAATCTGATATTGTTTTGCATGTATCTCTCTCGTTTTTGATCCGAATTAGATAATTTTCGATGTTCCAGAAAGCTTAAAACATATGATACAATTTTTGTTCAGTGAGTTTTCTGTAATTTTGCCATTTCGATGACCTGAAATGCGTTCAAAGACAGAAGACCAATTCTGTCTTTAACAAGTTATCTTGAGTTTCAATCTGATATTGTTTTGCATGTATCTCTCTCGTTTTTGATCTGAATTAGATAATTTTGGATGTTCTGGAAAGCTTAAAATATATGATACAATTTTTGTTCAGTAAGTTTTCTGTAATTTTGCCATTTAGATGACCTGAAATGCATTCAAAGATAGAAGACCAATTCTGTCTTTAACAAGTTATCTTGAGTTTCAATCTGATATTGTTTTGCATGTATCTCTCTCGTTTTTGATCCGAATTAGATAATTTTGGATGTTCCGGAAAGCTTAAAACATATGCTACAATTTTTGTTCAGTGAGTTTTCTGTAATTTTGCCATTTAGATGATCTGAAATGCGTTCAAAGACAGAAGACCAATTCTGTCTTTAACAAGTTATCTTGAGTTTCAATCTGATATTGTTTTGCATGTATCTCTCTCGTTTTTTTATCCGAATTAGATAATTTTGGATGTTCCGGAAAGCTTAAAACCTATGCTACAATTTTTGTACAGTGAGTTTTCTGTAATTTTTCCATTTAGATGACCTGAAATGCGTTCAAAGACATAAGACCAATTCTATCTTTAACAAGTTATCTTGAGTTTCAATCTGATATTGTTTTGCATGTATCTCTCTCGTTTTTGATCCGAATTAGATAATTTTGGATGTCCCGGAAATCTTAAAACCTATGCTACAATTTTTGTTCAGTGAGTTTTCTATAGTTTTGAGTCTAACTAGGTCAAAAATTGATTTTTCTACTTTATTTCCGAGAGCGATACACATATTAGCTCTGAGGATGAAACTGAAACTATTTTGGGCATAACTTTTGAGCCGCTAGTCGGAATTTGACGATTTTGGTCTCGTTGGAAAGATGGAGTTATGAACTCCATATCTGGAAAGTTTGGTCATCATCTGAGTTCATTAGACCCTTTGAATTTCCTGTCAGAGTTGAACCCATCTCGCTGTGCAAAACAGTGCATTTCATGTTTCTGTGTCCGACTTTGGAACGTCGCTACGCCTTCGTTTCAAGTCAGAATCGAGTAATATTTTTTGCGTTCTGAATTAGGAATGTCGGACTACGTTCCTACCAATTTTCATGCCATTCGGATTCAGTCTGCTGGTCCGAATAATTTTCCGAACTTGGGTTCGCGTCAGTTTTGGACTATTTTCCAACACTAGAATATTTTCAGTGATTTTCTGGTTTTATCGATTTCTTTGAGATTTGTCTCTGGATTTTGTACACGGGCCTTATAAAAATGTTTTAAAAGGATTTTTCGCTCCGAAATGGCTTTCGAAATTATTATATAATATTATTTTTAATTAGTAAACTATTTACTCCATAATAGGAGAGTTTTCAAAAGCCGTTTTAAAGTGTTCTCAAAATCAATTATAAATCTGTTTCGAACCATTATTTTCTATAATAAAAATCTCACACTCACTTTTTAGCACGTCGAGCGAAGTGGAAAGGTGCTTAAACGGTTAGGAAATCTCCGGCCTATGGAACCGTGTGTATTTTCTTTCCGGTTAATCCCCGACCTATTCGATTGATCGTTTTGACCTTTGGGTCTAGTTTACCGATGATACGAGGTGTACTTTTTATGGTTTGGAGTGTGAGCTTGCTATTGGTTAGTAAACCGTTTAGTGCGAACGTGGGGTATGGGACTCATTGTTAACACTTTACGGTTTCCTCTCCAAGAAGTTTGTGACACATTAGCCTCTGGGCAGCCAGTATTGGACCTCTGGGTCACCACGCCTCTGGGCAACCGTCTCTGGACACCTGTTCTATGGAGCAGTTTCTTTTTCGGCATGTGCCTCTGGGCCTTTATCCTTCTGGGAAGGATCTCGCCGTCTCGTGCGTTCCGCATCCGTGCGAGTGATCGATCACAACTCTACAGTACTTGGAAATAACGACTCCGGTCGATGCACGTGCTATACTTGTATTATCTGATGATTTTTATATCCATTCGAGTACCGCCATTCGGTGTTGGTTATATGGAACCATACGATGTAAGTGCGATTACCTTGTGGATTCACAGTGTCTCTGGGCACTGCTTTTCAGTGTTTGATTTCATTGACTTTTCAGTATATCCCCATTGCTCTTTGGAGCATCGATCTTTGCTTGGGCATTGATTACAGACTCTGGTCATTCTTGGGATTATTGCCTATGGGCAACTTTATATAGCTTTGGCTACGCCGATGATATGAGGCGATTTTATTTATTCAACACTTTGGTGCTGAGATTCTCTTTGGAGATTTTTTCTGTTGATTGATGATTAGTGACCGTCATTATATTCATGTGGTCCAAAATACTCTTCTCTTAGGAAAAGTACTATTTTATTTATGTACTGCATTATTATATATCTCAGTTATTACTGATTGTTTAGCTAGCCTGACCCGAGTGTGTTCGCTCGGGTCAGACCGAGTTGTTTCAGGTTAGGTCTCTGGACTTAGCTTCTATGCTTCCGCTTTGGACATTATCTGCTATGCTGATAGATAGCGCTTTTATTTGTCCACTATTCCGCTACTCTGTTATTATTCAGACTTTGATATGTACATATTTTTGACTCACATGTGTGGGCAGTGGCTTTGTACCCACTTATAGTATTTGGATCTGTATTGACGATGTACTGTCCTGGGATTTTATATCTGTTATGTGATTCTGTTCTGTGATGTTTTATCATTTTATTACTATGCTTATTCTGATAGATCTTTAGCCATTGTAATTTCGTTATAAATATTTATTGAATATGTCGAACCACTTGAAAAAAAATAGATACCACCCTTTCGACGTATTCAGTAGATAGTTATAGCTTGATTACAAATGGTTGCTTCCACTATACTCTATTCTCCGCTTTAACAAACGGTATTACTCCCGTAATACTCTTTGTTACAGTGGGTCTCAGAGTGGGGCGTTACAATCACACTGCAAGTTCCCTGTTAGTATAGAAATCACTATGGGTTGCAATGATACATACCCGAACGGACTTTAAAATAGGGAAAGATCGTTATGGGCTGAAATGATAAGCCTTAGCCACTTTTTATTTATTTTATTTAATTTGGGATTGCGGGTTTGAAATGATAGAACCCGGTTTTTCTTTGTAAACTGCGGATTGAAATGATACATATCCGTATCACTTGACCTAGGCTAGAAAATTTTATACAGACCCGTGGTTTATATATTTTTCTAAAATTTCTAAAATATTTTAAAATGTAAATATTATGATATTTTGATTTAAATTTTATTAAAATGATTTCTATAAAATATTTGTGATTTTCTACAAATTAAATATGCGAATTAAGAAAATGGTGAAGTAGAATTTGAAATATAAGTAAAATTTGGAATTTATGATTTTGTTTATAAATGGAATTTATGAAGAAAATATGACAAATTTGATTTAAAAGATGAATTTATTGATTTTATTAAGTAATAATAATTGTGAAAAGTGTTAATGATTTTGTATAAATTAAAATATGAAATAAATAAATATTTAAGCTGAATTTGGAAATATAACTTAAATTGAATTTTGTGAAATTTGTTTAAAAGTGAATGTTTAATTAAGTAAAATAAATGGAAATAAGTTATATTTTTGAAATTTAAACTTAGTTGTTAAGTTAAGAATTTAATTAAAGAAATGAAAATTTAATTGTTATTTAATTTGATTTTTGTATGGAAATTTGACTTTATAAAATCATAGAAATAAAGGTATTTAAATGATTGTTTTTAAATGTGAAAATATATGATTTTATAAGTTAAAATGATTTATATTAAAAATTAATTATGTGTGAAATTGTAAATAAAACTCTGAATTTGATTTGACAGCATTTTTGAAATGTAATGTAAAGATATTATGTAACGACCCGATATTTTCAGCCATTCGCATCCATTATAAGTGTATAGGTAGACACTCATGCCGGAGTTGAATTGCTCAAAATACCGCGTTGTAAATAAAATTTGGCAAATCTCAGAATATACAGCAAATAAATATAATCACAGATCACAGACACAGAGTAAAATAATGCAGCGGAAGTAAAAGAAATAGTAGTTCATGAAGCTACTATATAAATATATCAGAGTTACATAAGATACAACAGAAGAAATAGAGTACAACAAAAGTCTCAATAAAATAACCAAGTACAAGCTGAGTAGAACAACGGAACTGGAATAGATAGGACATGACAAGCAGATAATCTCCAGCGATTCAAATCTCCAAGAGAGTGGAAATCCAAATCTGTGAATAACTCAGGCTGACCCGAGCGTAAAGCAAAACACAAAACACTCGAGTCAGGACAATATATACTTATATAATGTAAACCAACTCAAGCGAACTGTAATAAGGGTACAAGTAACTTAGAAGATGCTTGGGACCGCCCATCCTCTAAGGATCCGTTAAACTATCTACTATGTAGTAATATACGCTATATACAGTAGTGTCTAATCAGTAAAGTATAATCATATAGAAAATAGCGTTAAGGGGATGGAGAACCTTAACGCGGTCGGATCTTAAAATCATAATCGTAGTAAAGCTCGATATGGTAGGTGACACGGCACAACTAGGCAATGCCAGGGTAGATATACCAATTACGCATCCGGACTGGTGGTGACGCATAGCAGCCACTACCGCCCACCTCGAACAACACTCCCAAATCAAGGGTGCGCACCAAATCAATCACAAGTAATAGAATGGTATCGAAGAAGTGTGTCCGATCAGAGGTGCTACCTCATTGGTCCGTCAATCGCTCCTGTTTTAGCCACCTTATGCCAACTCACGGGAGTTGGGTCCACGTATATACCTTAGGATCGTCGCCACCATCCTACTTCATTCTGGAATCTCCACCGCGTACACGGTTGCCAAAGTGGTTTTCGGTAAGACAGAGAGTATGTCCATATCCGATCCCGGTCTCTTTAACAACCCAACGTTATTATAACCCGTGGTTATAACTTTTAAAACCAATACTTTACTTCAAAATAAAATATCATTTCAAACCATATCTTTATCAAAATAAAGATTAAATCAATTCCAAACCATTTCCATATATTTAAATTTTCATATAATTTCAAAACTTCATTTCAAATCATTTTAATATAATAAAATATCATATCCTTACAAAACTTCATTTCAAATCATTTTAATAAAATAAAATATCCTATCAGTTCAAATCCAATATTCAACTTTAAATACCTTTTAAATTCAAAGATATCGTTCATTTACTATCATTTCAAATCACCTTTAAATAGTTTATATTCCAATCAAAATAATTCATTTAAACCTTTTAAAAGTGTGATTATTATATTTTCAAATCAAGTATTCAATTTCCAAAGTTTCAAACCATTCTGAGTTCGTTTACTAAGTCAAAAACCCTAATTATTAAAATTTCAGCATTTCACAGCATTTAAAAACAACTGCTATAAGTTATATTTGAAAACATTTTTAATTCAGCAAAGACAGCACTTAAAACTGCTGTTAAAACTCAGTTTTAGTTGAATTATAGTTCAAAACAGAAAAGACAGCAATTCAGAAGTGCTGCGGTAGTTCAGATTTCAAAACAAGGGTTAAATTTGGTTTCAGCAAAGACTGCAGACCATTATAGCATTTCCAGAGAATGCTATAATAGACCTGGGTTCAATATTAGCCTATAAGTTCAACTGCAGCAACTGCAGCATTTCAGAAATGCTGTAGTAGCCCTTTTATTCAAATTTTAGTGTAATTCAGAACCATAGCATTTCTGAATGCTATTAAAAGTGATTTCCAGCTTTTTAGTGTATTTCCAGCAATTAAATAACTTCATTTTAAACTCTTTAAACATTTTAAAAATCATAATTTAACATTTAAAATGTTTATTTACATATCATTTAACATGTATCTTTTTCACAATAAATTTCTTATAATTAAATCCAATTTTCAACAATTTACTTAATAAATTTAAGTGTAAAAGTTTCCAATTCTTCACATTTCAACAAATAACTTAACACTTCAAATTTAAATTACCATTTCACAAATTTAACTAAATTTCCAATTTTATTTAATTAACTAAAACCTTTAATTAAAACCAAATTTCACATTTCCAAGTCAAGTTATATTTTAAAAGATCACTTTTAAACATTCATTTATTTAACCACTTAAATTCATAGAAAAAATCAAGAATACTTTAATAAATCACTTAAATTCACATTTAATCAAATTATCATATTTACCATTTCCAAATAAAATTTAATATCCATTTTATTTATATAACTTAAATATCATTTTTAACCAAATTCCAAATTTCCAACTTAAGTTATATTTCAAAAATCCAGTTAAACCATTCATTAATTACATTTTTAACACATAGAAAAATCATAATTTCTTTATTTTAAACATTTCAAAATCTATTTAAATCAAATTTCATAAATTTATATTTTTAAAATACTTAAAAATATTCAAAACACTTTATAAAATAACCACGGGCCTGTATATAATTTTCTAACCTAGGTCAAGTGATACGGATATGTATCATTTCAATCCGCAGTTAAAAAAGAAAAATCCGGGTTCTATCATTTCAAACCCGCAATCCCAAGTTAAAATAAATTAAATAAAAACCATTCAGGCCTATCATTTCAGCCCATAACGATTTTTCCCTATTCTAAAGTCCGTTCGGGTATGTATCATTTCAACCCATAGTGATTCTAATCTATAGGGAACTTGCAATGGTGATAACAGATATAAATAACAGAATAACATTAAATAATAGTAACATATGATATAATAAGTGTAATAACAGGTGTGAACATCATATGATAATAATATAAACATATATAACATGATGATATACATTACAGATTCAAATGGTGTCGGTTTATCAGTTATATAGGTACATATTGTCTGGTGAGAATAACTCACCTGTTCAGAGCTGGAGATATCCACCAAATCACACAACACAAACATAATGAAGGCATGATGACATGGATATGACTTGAGAGTGGAGAGCCAAAGCAATTGGACTTGTTCAAATATTTACACAAAACAATACAAGCATATGTAAGTTTCAACTCGAATTAAACATCAAATAACATTAGAATTCAAAGCCCAAAACAATGCCAATTTCTTTGCACTTGTTCTCAACCTCATATGCTTCAGTTAGACATGTGTTAAGCTCAGCCAAGGCAGGTGATTGGGTCTGGTTTGGGTCACAAAAGGGTCGGCCATCATGGGTTATCAAGGTGAATAGGTATAGGTGCAACACTTTACAAAACAAGGCAAATATCATCACATCTTGGCTCTTATTGGGCTCGGCCTCAAGCTCTATGTTCATGGCCTGATGTCCAGATGGTGGTGGCTGATGTGGCAGAGGTTGGAGGTTAGGTCAGAGGTGGTGGTGGTGGAGGAAGTGGTGGCTAGAGGTTGATTGAAGGTGGTGGAGCAAAACTAGGTCATCTAGTGTACATAGGAATGGTTTTGGTGCAATTTTGTGATGATCTCATGCCATGGTGTGGTCGACCTGGTGGGGTGATGGTCTGGAGGTGGTGATGGTCAGCATACGTGGTGGTGGAGGTCGGCCAAGGGCTGGTGTAGGAGGAGCTGATCAAAATAGTGGAGAACAAATGCAAAGATCAAGTAGAAATATAGGAAAAACAAAGAAAAAGAGAAGAGATTACCTAACTTTTGATCAAACAAATGATGATAGCCGTATATTTTTGTTTGAGGAATGATAAGTTCACGTGAAAGAGAAAAGAAATTAAGGAGGTACGGCTGAAAATGAGAAACAAAGGCACGGCCAAGCAATTAAGAAAGGAGTTTGGAAAGGGAAAGGTCGGAAATGCAAAGAGACTTTGGAATTTCAAAAGTTTAAAACTCTTCGAATTTCTTCTATTCTCTTTTTATAAGTTTAAATATCTGAATATAATTAAAAATTCAGTTTCAATTCGAAAATGTAACAAAAATAAAAAAAATATAAATAAATAAATATTAATAATATATGATAAAATAAGAAATTAGCACAAAAATGAAAACTAGTCTAGAAAATTTGAAAATAAACAGAATAAATTTTGGAAAATTCATATGGACTTGTAAAACATTTATAAACAAAGATAATAACATAAAATAAAAATGCATTCACAAAATGAATAAATAAATTTTAATTAAATATAATTTAATTGAACAAAATAGCAGAAAAATAGAAACTAGCCTTTAAAAATAGAAAATAAATTCAATACGCTTTGGAAAAATTATATAATCACTTTAAATTATTTAAAAGACAAAATTATACATAAAATAAAATATTAACATATATTAGAACAAAATATGACAAATAAAATATAATTTATATGTTTTTAAAATAAATAATATTGCAAAATAAACAGTTTATACACAAAATTGAAAATTACATAACTTCTACAATATAAGTCCGTTTTCAACGAAACGAAAAGCAGTATTCGTGGAATTAAATCTATTTTCATAATAAAAGATAAAATTTAAGAATTTTAAATATTTAAATTTAAAGTTTAAAAGTCAAAGTTTGACCAGTTTGAACAGAAATTCACTTTACAGTAAAATATCCAATTTTTACCAGTTTGAAATTATAATTTACATAACAATCAAAATATATATTTAGAAATGAAATATTTGAAACAAAACAAGTTTAAAATAATTTCAAATTAAAATAAAGTTTTTCAATCAGGAAATTCAATTTAACAGAAATAAAATATAAAATAAAATAAGCCTAAAATGTAGGGTTGTTACACTCTCCCCCACTCAAAACTTTTCGTCCCCGAAAAGGAATGAGGTACAGGAAAGCACAGAAAAAGAAAAAATGAAATAGAATTAAGACAAGATGATAAGAAGATTGGAATTACACCTGATAACTATTGTTATAGGTAAGTTTGACAAGATGGAGGTGATCAAATCAAGAATATAAGCACGAAAAAGATCCTCTAGAGTCTGAATCTCCCTTTTCACTTGACTGACGGTCTATGAATGGAAAAACAGTGTTCAGATCCAGATGAGTAACAAAGGTTATCAAAGATTACAGAAAGATTTCTAAACAGACTAGTATAAGCAATAGCCTTCCCATTCTGTAACAAGATAAGAGAAATAAGGACAACCAAAAGGTAGTTTGAAAAACAAAATAAGATAATAGATTTGTAACCATAATGTTTTGAAATCATAACAATTTAGAGATGTTATCATTTAGAAATCGTACTACTTAAAATCATAACACTTTGGAAATGTTATTCAAAAAAAAAACATAATACTTTGAAAATCATAACACCTTTTTAAAAATAATCTTCATTTAAACCATTTAAATCCAATGTCAAATAATATTCATTTCAAAGCTGTAACATTTCTAAGTTCATTCAATTATAAAATTTCCAAAACATTGTATTTTCAAAACAGCAGCACTTATAAAATGCTACAGTAGATATATTAATATTTCAAATCAGTTTAATTTCAGAAATATTCATTTGGATATCATTTAACTTATGACTTATTAAAACAAACCTTTATGAATGAAATATCCAAATAAACTATACTTCATTTATTAAGTTAAAAGTTCACTATTTTAGTTAGCTCTTAATTTAACACATAACCTAACACTTTATTTAAAATACCCAAATAGATATTCCTTTAATAAGTTACACTTAAAATTCCATTTGAAAACCAAATTTTCAATTATCAAATTTTAGTGATGTTAAAATACATTTTAACTATTTAAATCATAATTATTCAATTTCCAAGACATATCTATTTCATAAATAAACATTTATATAGCAAATATAACAATCAAATTTCTTTACACATTTATTCATTTAGACATCAATTAAACTATGAATTCAAGTTAAATAAACTTTGTTACCAAAAGTCCAATTCAAATGTATTTTATTTTATCTATTCAAAGATACATTATTTATTATACAACATATTCATTTCAGGAAATAACCTTTATTAAAATTCCTAGGTTAGACTTAAGGTTCCATATTAAATCAATTTGATTATTAAGTTATTTAAATAAAATCTCTTTAGATTCCTTTTTCAATATTTACCTCTGTTAATCTTTTATAACTAAAATTTAAGTGTATAACATTTATTATAACCACTCAAATTTTATTTATAAAAATCCTTTCTATATTGTATATTATCCAATTTCATATTCAACTTCTGTGTAATTTAGGTAAGTTATATTGGAATTAAATTGTGTGTTATACCAGTAAAACTTTCTAATTCAATTTTCTCAAGTTTGAATCATTTATTCAAATTTTTATTTTCGTCTTATAACTGAAATTATTCTTTAAGATAAAATGTAAGAATTAAATTTCCGATTCCCTTCAAACCACTAAGAGATAAATAAATATATGTATGTAATATGTCAAATCAAATTTAAATCATATATCTATATATATTATAATCCAGTCATATTTTAGAAATTCAAATCAATCAGATTTTCCAAAACAAAGCTGTAGCAAGACTACAGAATGGTTTCTTCACTTCGAAACTCGAAATGAACGTCGATGATGCTGCAGTCATCACCGAAATTATTTTCCAGCGACAAAGAGAAGAGCACTAAATTTTTAAACTTTAAAATTCTTTAGAGACAAATTTTTATTCAAAATACTTTAAATAATATCCTTTTAAAAATTTTAAACACAAGGTTTGAAACCATCGGAAATTAAATTCTTTAACTTTCTTGTTTTAAATTCATTTCAGTTCCCAAATAAATTTATAAACAACTATTTATAAATTCATTTGTAGAACAATAAATGATAAATCAAGTATTATCATTTCAAATTATCAATTTAAATCAATTTATTAAGTTCCATAAAATTATATATCCAAATTTATTTCATAAACCAAATTTTAAAATAATATTGTGTCAGTTTGTTCTGTCAAAGTGTTTTAGAAATCCTATCGATAGCGTTGATCAGACGAATCGATCGGAAACCCAAATCAACATTAACAACTCAAACAACACAATACAAAACAAAACATTAATTTACAAGTACAGTTCAAAATGTTTGGAAGATAGATTGGAACAAAAGACAAGATGATTAAACAGAGTAGAGAGATGGGTAAGCTTAGATAAATCGCAGACAACCTTAACCGGGTCAACCGTGACTCAATGGATAAGATCAAATGTGGATTTTCTGGGGTAAATCTACCTTCAATCTCAAGAGATAGAGTTTGGAATAATAAAAGATATTAGCATCTAAACCAAGGATAAATATAAATCTCTGGTGAATCGATGCTGATTATAAAGAATTTTCACCCTTTTACAAGAAAATTAGAATATTGGCGAGACCGCCAATTCACTATAAAGATCATTGGAAGTGGAGTCATGGGATACTCCAGAATCAAAAGATGATGAATAGTGAGGGACACGAATGAATTTCAGAACCGCAGGGAACGTTCCAAAATTCAAAGGAAAACGAATCAAAGGAAGAGATTCAAACTCGAACGAAAGTGATTCTGTAAATAAATTTACCATACATTCTAAGTTTTGCCTCAAAGCCAAAGCTCTGATACCAACTGTAACGACCCGATATTTTCAGCCATTCGCATCCATTATAAGTGTATAGGTAGACACTCATGCCGGAGTTGAATTGCTCAAAATACCGCGTTGTAAATAAAATTTGGCAAATCTCAGAATATACAGCAAATAAATATAATCACAGATCACAGACACAGAGTAAAATAATGCAGCGGAAGTAAAAGAAATAGTAGTTCATGAAGCTACTATATAAATATATCAGAGTTACATAAGATACAACAGAAGAAATAGAGTACAACAAAAGTCTCAATAAAATAACCAAGTACAAGCTGAGTAGAACAACGGAACTGGAATAGATAGGACATGACAAGCAGATAATCTCCAGCGATTCAAATCTCCAAGAGAGTGGAAATCCAAATCTGTGAATAACTCAGGCTGACCCGAGCGTAAAGCAAAACACAAAACACTCGAGTCAGGACAATATATACTTATATAATGTAAACCAACTCAAGCGAACTGTAATAAGGGTACAAGTAACTTAGAAGATGCTTGGGACCGCCCATCCTCTAAGGATCCGTTAAACTATCTACTATGTAGTAATATACGCTATATACAGTAGTGTCTAATCAGTAAAGTATAATCATATAGAAAATAGCGTTAAGGGGATGGAGAACCTTAACGCGGTCGGATCTTAAAATCATAATCGTAGTAAAGCTCGATATGGTAGGTGACACGGCACAACTAGGCAATGCCAGGGTAGATATACCAATTACGCATCCGGACTGGTGGTGACGCATAGCAGCCACTACCGCCCACAGGTCCGAGGATCGAAACCTCGCTCTGATACAAACTGTAACGACCCGATATTTTCAGCCATTCGCATCCATTATAAGTGTATAGGTAGACACTCATGCCGGAGTTGAATTGCTCAAAATACCGCGTTGTAAATAAAATTTGGCAAATCTCAGAATATACAGCAAATAAATATAATCACAGATCACAGACACAGAGTAAAATAATGCAGCGGAAGTAAAAGAAATAGTAGTTCATGAAGCTACTATATAAATATATCAGAGTTACATAAGATACAACAGAAGAAATAGAGTACAACAAAAGTCTCAATAAAATAACCAAGTACAAGCTGAGTAGAACAACGGAACTGGAATAGATAGGACATGACAAGCAGATAATCTCCAGCGATTCAAATCTCCAAGAGAGTGGAAATCCAAATCTGTGAATAACTCAGGCTGACCCGAGCGTAAAGCAAAACACAAAACACTCGAGTCAGGACAATATATACTTATATAATGTAAACCAACTCAAGCGAACTGTAATAAGGGTACAAGTAACTTAGAAGATGCTTGGGACCGCCCATCCTCTAAGGATCCGTTAAACTATCTACTATGTAGTAATATACGCTATATACAGTAGTGTCTAATCAGTAAAGTATAATCATATAGAAAATAGCGTTAAGGGGATGGAGAACCTTAACGCGGTCGGATCTTAAAATCATAATCGTAGTAAAGCTCGATATGGTAGGTGACACGGCACAACTAGGCAATGCCAGGGTAGATATACCAATTACGCATCCGGACTGGTGGTGACGCATAGCAGCCACTACCGCCCACCTCGAACAACACTCCCAAATCAAGGGTGCGCACCAAATCAATCACAAGTAATAGAATGGTATCGAAGAAGTGTGTCCGATCAGAGGTGCTACCTCATTGGTCCGTCAATCGCTCCTGTTTTAGCCACCTTATGCCAACTCACGGGAGTTGGGTCCACGTATATACCTTAGGATCGTCGCCACCATCCTACTTCATTCTGGAATCTCCACCGCGTACACGGTTGCCAAAGTGGTTTTCGGTAAGACAGAGAGTATGTCCATATCCGATCCCGGTCTCTTTAACAACCCAAAGTTATTATAACCCGTGGTTATAACTTTTAAAACCAATACTTTACTTCAAAATAAAATATCATTTCAAACCATATCTTTATCAAAATAAAGATTAAATCAATTCCAAACCATTTCCATATATTTAAATTTTCATATAATTTCAAAACTTCATTTCAAATCATTTTAATATAATAAAATATCATATCCTTACAAAACTTCATTTCAAATCATTTTAATAAAATAAAATATCCTATCAGTTCAAATCCAATATTCAACTTTAAATACCTTTTAAATTCAAAGATATCGTTCATTTACTATCATTTCAAATCACCTTTAAATAGTTTATATTCCAATCAAAATAATTCATTTAAACCTTTTAAAAGTGTGATTATTATATTTTCAAATCAAGTATTCAATTTCCAAAGTTTCAAACCATTCTGAGTTCGTTTACTAAGTCAAAAACCCTAATTATTAAAATTTCAGCATTTCACAGCATTTAAAAACAACTGCTATAAGTTATATTTGAAAACATTTTTAATTCAGCAAAGACAGCACTTAAAACTGCTGTTAAAACTCAGTTTTAGTTGAATTATAGTTCAAAACAGAAAAGACAGCAATTCAGAAGTGCTGCGGTAGTTCAGATTTCAAAACAAGGGTTAAATTTGGTTTCAGCAAAGACTGCAGACCATTATAGCATTTCCAGAGAATGCTATAATAGACCTGGGTTCAATATTAGCCTATAAGTTCAACTGCAGCAACTGCAGCATTTCAGAAATGCTGTAGTAGCCCTTTTATTCAAATTTTAGTGTAATTCAGAACCATAGCATTTCTGAATGCTATTAAAAGTGATTTCCAGCTTTTTAGTGTATTTCCAGCAATTAAATAACTTCATTTTAAACTCTTTAAACATTTTAAAAATCATAATTTAACATTTAAAATGTTTATTTACATATCATTTAACATGTATCTTTTTCACAATAAATTTCTTATAATTAAATCCAATTTTCAACAATTTACTTAATAAATTTAAGTGTAAAAGTTTCCAATTCTTCACATTTCAACAAATAACTTAACACTTCAAATTTAAATTACCATTTCACAAATTTAACTAAATTTCCAATTTTATTTAATTAACTAAAACCTTTAATTAAAACCAAATTTCACATTTCCAAGTCAAGTTATATTTTAAAAGATCACTTTTAAACATTCATTTATTTAACCACTTAAATTCATAGAAAAAATCAAGAATACTTTAATAAATCACTTAAATTCACATTTAATCAAATTATCATATTTACCATTTCCAAATAAAATTTAATATCCATTTTATTTATATAACTTAAATATCATTTTTAACCAAATTCCAAATTTCCAACTTAAGTTATATTTCAAAAATCCAGTTAAACCATTCATTAATTACATTTTTAACACATAGAAAAATCATAATTTCTTTATTTTAAACATTTCAAAATCTATTTAAATCAAATTTCATAAATTTATATTTTTAAAATACTTAAAAATATTCAAAACACTTTATAAAATAACCACGGGCCTGTATATAATTTTCTAACCTAGGTCAAGTGATACGGATATGTATCATTTCAATCCGCAGTTAAAAAAGAAAAATCCGGGTTCTATCATTTCAAACCCGCAATCCCAAGTTAAAATAAATTAAATAAAAACCATTCAGGCCTATCATTTCAGCCCATAACGATTTTTCCCTATTCTAAAGTCCGTTCGGGTATGTATCATTTCAACCCATAGTGATTCTAATCTATAGGGAACTTGCAATGGTGATAACAGATATAAATAACAGAATAACATTAAATAATAGTAACATATGATATAATAAGTGTAATAACAGGTGTGAACATCATATGATAATAATATAAACATATATAACATGATGATATACATTACAGATTCAAATGGTGTCGGTTTATCAGTTATATAGGTACATATTGTCTGGTGAGAATAACTCACCTGTTCAGAGCTGGAGATATCCACCAAATCACACAACACAAACATAATGAAGGCATGATGACATGGATATGACTTGAGAGTGGAGAGCCAAAGCAATTGGACTTGTTCAAATATTTACACAAAACAATACAAGCATATGTAAGTTTCAACTCGAATTAAACATCAAATAACATTAGAATTCAAAGCCCAAAACAATGCCAATTTCTTTGCACTTGTTCTCAACCTCATATGCTTCAGTTAGACATGTGTTAAGCTCAGCCAAGGCAGGTGATTGGGTCTGGTTTGGGTCACAAAAGGGTCGGCCATCATGGGTTATCAAGGTGAATAGGTATAGGTGCAACACTTTACAAAACAAGGCAAATATCATCACATCTTGGCTCTTATTGGGCTCGGCCTCAAGCTCTATGTTCATGGCCTGATGTCCAGATGGTGGTGGCTGATGTGGCAGAGGTTGGAGGTTAGGTCAGAGGTGGTGGTGGTGGAGGAAGTGGTGGCTAGAGGTTGATTGAAGGTGGTGGAGCAAAACTAGGTCATCTAGTGTACATAGGAATGGTTTTGGTGCAATTTTGTGATGATCTCATGCCATGGTGTGGTCGACCTGGTGGGGTGATGGTCTGGAGGTGGTGATGGTCAGCATACGTGGTGGTGGAGGTCGGCCAAGGGCTGGTGTAGGAGGAGCTGATCAAAATAGTGGAGAACAAATGCAAAGATCAAGTAGAAATATAGGAAAAACAAAGAAAAAGAGAAGAGATTACCTAACTTTTGATCAAACAAATGATGATAGCCGTATATTTTTGTTTGAGGAATGATAAGTTCACGTGAAAGAGAAAAGAAATTAAGGAGGTACGGCTGAAAATGAGAAACAAAGGCACGGCCAAGCAATTAAGAAAGGAGTTTGGAAAGGGAAAGGTCGGAAATGCAAAGAGACTTTGGAATTTCAAAAGTTTAAAACTCTTCGAATTTCTTCTATTCTCTTTTTATAAGTTTAAATATCTGAATATAATTAAAAATTCAGTTTCAATTCGAAAATGTAACAAAAATAAAAAAAATATAAATAAATAAATATTAATAATATATGATAAAATAAGAAATTAGCACAAAAATGAAAACTAGTCTAGAAAATTTGAAAATAAACAGAATAAATTTTGGAAAATTCATATGGACTTGTAAAACATTTATAAACAAAGATAATAACATAAAATAAAAATGCATTCACAAAATGAATAAATAAATTTTAATTAAATATAATTTAATTGAACAAAATAGCAGAAAAATAGAAACTAGCCTTTAAAAATAGAAAATAAATTCAATACGCTTTGGAAAAATTATATAATCACTTTAAATTATTTAAAAGACAAAATTATACATAAAATAAAATATTAACATATATTAGAACAAAATATGACAAATAAAATATAATTTATATGTTTTTAAAATAAATAATATTGCAAAATAAACAGTTTATACACAAAATTGAAAATTACATAACTTCTACAATATAAGTCCGTTTTCAACGAAACGAAAAGCAGTATTCGTGGAATTAAATCTATTTTCATAATAAAAGATAAAATTTAAGAATTTTAAATATTTAAATTTAAAGTTTAAAAGTCAAAGTTTGACCAGTTTGAACAGAAATTCACTTTACAGTAAAATATCCAATTTTTACCAGTTTGAAATTATAATTTACATAACAATCAAAATATATATTTAGAAATGAAATATTTGAAACAAAACAAGTTTAAAATAATTTCAAATTAAAATAAAGTTTTTCAATCAGGAAATTCAATTTAACAGAAATAAAATATAAAATAAAATAAGCCTAAAATGTAGGGTTGTTACATATTACAGCATTGGAAAATGCTGTAGTTGTTTTAAATGAACCAAATAGCAAATTTGAACTAAGGGTTATTATAGCACTTTGTTAGTGCTGTAGTTGTTAAATTTAACTAAAATTTTAATTGAAACTAAATTAAGATATTATAGCATTTTAAATGCCGTCTTTTGTTAATAAACTTTTTTTAAGCATAACATTTCGTAGCATTTTCTAATTGCTGCGAAAGTTGAATTTTCTTTGTTTAATAAATTCAAATGAATAAATGATCTTTGAAAAAGATTAAATTTTGGAAATTAAATATTTAATTATTAAATATAATGAATTGACTTTAAAAGATTTAAATGGAATAGTTGATTTGGGAAATACAACTATTTTGAAATATGATTAAATGGTATTTAAATTTAAATTAAATAGATGATGTTTTGAAAGGATATTTTGAAATGAATTTGAAATGATATTAAATCTTGGAATAAAAAAAATTGAAGTTTATATTAGTATGAAAGATATTTGGTTTACTTGTAATTTGAATCTATTTAAAAGATATTGGACTTATGAAATATAGGATATTAAAGCTTTGGAATTTATTTTATAATTTGAATAGTTATTTTGTGGATTAAATCTATATTTTAAAATTTATAAAATTTGAAATGGTCTATGGAAATTTAATTGAAATAAATGATTAAATTGAATTGAAACTTTGGAAATTTTAATACTTGATTTGAAAGTATAATAATTTCACTTTTAAATGGTTTAAATGAATTATTTTGATTGAAATATAAACTATTTAAAAGGTGACTTGAAATGATAATAAATGAATGATATCTTTCAATTTAAAAAGTATTTAAAGTTAAATATTTAGATTTGAACTCAAATGATATTTTGGTATATTAAAATGATTTGAAATGAAGTTTTGGAAAGATATGATATTTTGATATATTGAAATGATTTGAAATGAAGTTTTGAAATGATATGATATTTTAAATATATTAAAATGGTTTGGAATTTATTTAATCTTTATTTTTGATAAAGATTTGGATTTGAAATGATATTCTATTTTGAAGTATAAACTGTTTTAAATTTATAACCACGAGTTATAATAACGACTGGTTGTTAAAGAAACCGGGATCGGATATGGACATACTCTCTGTCGATACCGAAAACCACTTTGACAACTGTGTATGAGGTGGAGTTTCCAGAATGAAGTAGGATGGTGGCGACGATCCTAAGGTATATACGTGGACCCAACTCCCGTGAATTGGCATAAGGTGGCAAAAACAGGAGCGATCTCGGACCAGTGAGGTAGCACCTCTTATCGGACGCACTTCTTCGATTCCGTTCTATTACTTTTTGATTTTTGGTGGCCACCTTTCGATTTGGGAGTGTTGTTCGAGGTGGACGGTAGTGGTTGCTATGTGTTCCATCAGTCCGTGTGCGTAATTGGTATATCTACCCTGGCATTGCCTTGTGTGCCGTGTCACCTACCATATCGAGCCCACTACGATTTTGGTTTAAAGATCCGACCGCTTTAAGGTTCACCATCCCCTTAACGCTATTTTCTATATGATTATACTTTACTGATTAGATACTACTATATATAGCGTATATTACTATATAGTAAATAGTTTAACGGATCCTTAGAGGATGGGCGGTACCAAGCATCTTCTAAGTTACTTGTACTTTTACTACAGTTCACTTGAGTTGGTTTACATTGTATAAGTATGTATGTCCTGACTCGAGTGTTTGTATTTTTATTTACGCTCAGGTCAGTCTGAGTATTCACAGATTTGGATTCCACCTTCTAGAGATTGGAATCGCTGGAGATTATCTGCTTATGTAGTCTTATCTATTTCAGTTTGGTTGTTCTATTCAGCTTGTACTTGGTTATCATATTGAAACTTCTGTTGTACTTTATTTCTTCTGTTGTATCTTGTTTAACTCTGATATATTTATATAGTAGCTTCATGAACTACTATCTCTTTTACTTCCGCTGCATTATTATATACTATGTACCTGTGATCTGTGATTTATTTACTATATATTCTGAGATTTGCCAAATTTTTATTTACAACGCGGTATTTTGAGCATTCAATTCCGGCATGAGTGTCTACCTATACACTTACAATGGATGCGAATGGCTAAAAATATCGGGTCGTTATAATACTCATCATGATGAAATGCTCCAGATTTATTCAAATTATATGTCTTCTATCTTATCATGTTTAAAAGGTTTAGATTTATTCATTATCTCTTCTATCTTATGTATTCATCTTGTAATATAACTTAGATCTCCTTTTGTTTATCTCATTTAATTATATGACCATTATGCAAATTTAATTTGAATCTCTCCTTATTTACATATCCATTGACTATATGTTTATTATGGTTGACTTCAAATCTTTTATATGTTTTATTGTGTGTCCCTTTTGTATTGTCAGATCTGATTATCATACAACAAATTTGTATTTGCCCAAGTTGTCCGATTATTTTTTCTGTCACTATTTTGGAATTGTAAAAAAATAATAGGAATATGAAAATATTTTGTTATATTGTAATGTTGTATATAAAATTTTGTAACATCTATATACATAAACATTAATAAATTATATTTGTTGGTGGTTTAATACAGTAAAATTAATTTCCTATGTTGCATAGTTAATTTCCGAAATGATTTAATTTTACTTATTTTAGTCATAAATATAAATTTTTCCTTTTGTTTTAGAATTCATAAGTGGTCATTTATGTAAAGTTATAGACTTTTATTTCATACCTAAGATTAAAAGATTGAATCATTTTGTTAGCATTAAATTTAAACATATATGTTACTTAAATTGCAATCTTCATACATATATATAAATATATGTGTTATTTTAAAATGAATACATAACTTGCAATTATTTATATATATAGATATACATGTGTTTATGTTATTTTAATTTAAATCAAAACAGACCTTTTTGTGAAACTGCAGATTTTAATTTCAAGTTCTTCTTTATTGAAACCTTTGTTACAATTGTTAATTCTTGTTTTGACAAACTCATATAAATAGGAAAACTTATTTTAACATGTGTATTGTAAACTTATCAATTATTATACATGTATATTTTATTACTTAAAAAAAACTTGGACAACAAAGGCATATGCAAATTCTATTGTAAATACCACTTAATATGTCATTCAATGTAATTAAAAAGAGAGAGAAATGTAAAGTTTTCTCTCTCTACATTTATAGCCTTATCTTTCCTCAATTTATTATACATGTCAAGAGAAAGAAAACCAAAGGTTTTTCTCCTCTAAAATTTCTCATGCTTAGTTACACAAATATACACTTCTTATATGTTGCACTTATATTTCACAACATAAATGTATTTGATACATTCATTCCATTACACATAAATATGTACATAAAAGTATATTTGATATACTCTAACATTAAATTAAAATAAAACTTTATTTATAAATTAAATAAAATATTGATTTTATTTAAAAGAAACTAAGAGAAGTTAATTTTGACTTCATAGGACCATTAATGATCCAAAATGGTTAAATTTTTTGAAATTCACCCATTTCTTCCGCTGCGGGCTGGCCCAGTTCCTTCAATGGTATCAGAGCCCAATAGCCTATGCGGTCTAAATTAGTCATGTTAGGGCTAACTAATTAAGCTTGTGCACTTAGTACGGTGTCTAGAAAGATGATGTCTAGGATTGGAATTGGGTAATTAAGTACCCTGTCCTACCTAGTTACCTACCTGGCCTGAAAGTTGATGTGAGCCCAAAGGTTGCCCCTAATAGGAAAGGGCCAATTTGAATTTGGCCTTGGGCTAATTTTCAAAATAATTTTGAAAATTAAGACATGATTTTAAATTTTAAAAGTTAAATTTAAAATAAAAACATGTTTATTATAAAAGGTTATAATAGAACATAAATTTTCAAAATGTTTGAAAAGTTAATGAAAACTTTGAAATGTTTGAAAATATTTAAATATTAATTCAAAATTTAAAATTTTATTAATAAGATTAATAAAATAAATTAATCAAATGAGCTAATTAGTTAATACTTATATGCATGTATTATATATGTTGATATATGTTATGTTATTTTAAAGTGTTTGAGATAACATAAGTATACATGTATGTATATAAGATAGATTTTGAAAGTGATATAATTTAATTAAAATTGTTTAATTAAATAAATAAATTAAATGTTAATTAATTAAATAAAGATACGCATATATAGTATACGCTATAAAGGTTATAGTAGATATGTCCAATATAAATGTTGTATTGGAATACTAATATAAAATTAATTAAAAAGTTAATTAATTTAAATTAATTAAATAAGATTTCATTAAATAAAATATTATACATAAGACTATCATATAAGTAATATGAAATATATAAGTTATATAACAATAAAACTTATATGATTGTATAAACTAAAGGTGGAACATTAAAGAAACCCAAATAGACTTAAGGAATAAATACATACGTAAATGTACATATACCGTGATTTCGAATGTGTTTGACACTTGAATCATGAGGGTATTTCATGAGAAATACATTATTCCATAAGTCGATATCACTCGATATAATATATTAAAGACCATGAATCTTCAATATAATGTTGTCCTATACCATATATATATTAATAAATTACTTGCATACTCCTTATTTGTTGAGCAAACTCAAGCTAGGGATGTTATGTGAAGTATTATTGATATATTGAATAGACGAGGTAAGATAAATATAGGTATTTATTGAGCAAACTCAAGGTACATATACTATACTTAGGCCGTCACGATTTGCTATGTATGAGTGAATAATCTCTTTCGATTTGTTAAGCAAACTCAAGGTTGAAATGAGATTAGGACAAGGAAAAGTGGATTAGGAGTTGTATGTGATACAACCGATAAGGAGTTATCCATCGTTTGTGGGGCTATGATTTGTTGAGCAAACCCAAGATCAGAATACGAAGACAAACGAGTCCTAACACCCACTAGTGAAGTCGAAAGACTTCTATGTTTCATCTTAGGGTTTGGAGAAACATAAAAGACTAGTGGGAGCCTTATTATAAAAATGAAATGGTAACATTTAACCTTTCTAATATTGTAAGAACATACGCTAAATAATGTTATAATTGTCTACAATGATAAATTTGTGCATTTAATATGATTGATAAAATGTTATCAATTAACATATACAAACGACCTAAATTGAAAGTTGACAAATGGAAATATAATGCCCACTATTAAATTCCTATTGCATGTTAACGTTTCAACACCTATGCAAGTGCTTGATTTTACAACTACTGAATACATTCGTGGTTTTGTCACCTATGCATTTATTTGGTCAAGACCATGTATTGCATTTTATGAGTTTCGAATTCTAAAAGTAATACAAGACTATGGATATTTGATCCATATACAATTGCATATAAATTCTATATGGCGAATGGTCAAAGTTTGTAATGCACAATATTTCGATGAAATTAGTTTATTCGAAAAACCAAATAAACCTTAGTGCGAGATTGAGTATTCAATCCGATTGATTACAAAAGGGATCATATTGTCTTAATGTAACACAAGACCAAAAACTAGAGGATAGATATAAGAAGTCAATCACTGAAATGTCATTTTGATCAGTTTACGTATAGTGCAACATATTTGATCTCCTTAAATTTTAAAGTTAATCAAATGCGCTTTTGTAAAGAGTTTGTTATGATATTGTAGTATGGTTTTTCTTTGGAATAGTTTGACCATTTGAAAGGAAAACGAATGTATAAGAATAGATGTAATTTAAGGTACAGTTGGGATGAAGAGAATAAATAGTCATTTCTGTTTCATAGAGAAACATTGGAAATGAGAATTGCAACAATAATTGATACTTAATATTGGAATAATGTATTTTCATATAGAAAATTGTTTACTATGAGATTTATTTCTTTGAGCTCAAGATATTTAATCAACGAACTCTCCACTGTAAATAGTTGAGTGTATGAAATAAACAAATTGTATTAAGTGAATGATGGGCCTTCGAATTTAGTATGCTATTATAGTAATAGTGGAAATAGTGGGAGCATGCCATATAATACTTATTAATTGCATTATAGTACGAAAATTGTTTTCGTAAAACTTACCATACATTATTTATGAAATAATGATTATTTTTCGTTATCGACTGAAAAAATAGACATAGCTATATTTCAATATGAATATTATGAATATCTTTGAAATAAAACTATAATGTGATAATGTTTTTTATAACAAAAGTGAAGCAATGGAAAATACAAAAGTATCTAATATTATTTATGGTTGTTTTGAAATTATAGACTAAGCTGTAGTTTTGAGAAATAATTTTATTGTATGATTGTGAATCATATGATAATTGTTAATTACATCTCAAACAATAAAGGGCTATGCACCCATTTATTGCGAGTATCATAAGAGTTGATGAACTCTTCAGATTGACACATATAGATGTATGCAATCTTCAATCATAATTCTAATACCAAAATGGTTCCATGTACTTCGTCATATTCACCGATGAGTTATCGTCGACATGGACTTGTGTATTTGATACACATGTAGTATGTCTATGGTAAACTTATAGAATATAAAACAGAAGTAAATAAAATAACATGCGATAGAAATGATTTGATTTGATCGAATGAGTGAGTATATTGGAAAATGTTCTGAACGTACCTAAAATGAATAAAGATTCAATCTCATTACTCCTCCATGTGATACATAACGATGCATCGATATTGAGTAATCGAACTTTGTTGGAGAATGTACGATTAATTGTTAGTGAAGTTAAGTTAGTTTCTTTCTATAAGATACTATACTTAAGGGTATTACACAAGATTAGTATTATTTCATCTGAATAATAGTTTAAGAAATTTTAAAAGATAAGGGTTTATAAGAAACTCCAATATATCCTATGCCAAGGAAATTGGCAGGTTGTGCGAGTCGAAAGATTGCACGTAATAATTGTTCGTAAAGGATCTTGTATTAATCTCCCCAAAAGAGTTTTTGGAAGACTGTCATTGAATGACGTATTTTTGTTTTGAACACAAGTTTTGTAAACTAAAACCAAATCAGTTTTATAAATAAAGAAATTCATTAAAAATATATGAATACCTATTCTATTGCACTGAGAAACAATTGTTGTTTCAAGAAATACCAACTTCATTGTGAAGAACTTTCTTTGAGGAGTTACTGGGGGTAAAATGGAATTGGATATGATCCATAGATAATACTGATTTGATGAGATGAAATGAAATTAACTGACCCAAACGAACACAACACATTAGAGTGTCTAATAAGTATTCTCGCACATTAAAGAGAAACTATGAGTTTCTTATTAATGTCGAAAATATATAATTCTATATTGTTTAATTAAACCATTGAGAGTGTTAACTCTATATGGTATGATGTGCAAATCCGAAAGAACTCCAAGTGCGCTATCAAAATATAGATTTTGGTGGTCTTAACTTAAGGGATATGATCCATCGACCACGACTGTGTCTTTATGAGTAAGACTAAGGCAATTGGAATTAAATGAGCAATATTGATAAGAATAATATTGCAAATTTCAATTGTTGAAATTAGCGTAATAGATTCAATATTCAACACGTTTAAGTCAGTTCGGATTTACCCATAAAATTATCGCTTGATAAGTCCTAGTTTTTTGGTACATATGTATTGAAACAGAAAATTCTAAATAACGATTTAGAGTAAGCTGTTTACACATATTAACCAAAAATGTCTCAAAGTCAGTAGGAGCGATATTGAGTTTGTGGGTCTTTAGATATGATCCAAGAAATGATACGAAAGTATCATTATATAAGCATCAAGATTGAATAAGTACTTTGATATAAATATCAAATTGTTTGACTTTCAATCAAAATGCAGAGGAAGCGTGTGTTCATAAGAAAGAACGTTAAATGGTACATTAATATTTCTAAACTATAAGTAAACAACACGTTGTTGATTTTAACGATATACTTATGTCAAAATCAGCCTTAGTTGTTTTCATACTCAACATTGGATTAATAAATGATATCTTTTATAGTAAGTATAAAAGATGTTAGGAATGTCCAAATGATATGCAAGCACACCTTATTAAAATGTTTAATATGGAATATGTAAGATTGATTCCTTTTCTTTGGCAATAGGAATTATCATACATGTTATGTTCTCTATGATATCATGATTTGTTTATGTATTTGATACATGAAGCAAATACCAAATCCAAATCGATATCACTAAATGGTTGTTTGAAGAGTTCTAATGTATTTATAAAATAATAGATAATTGTTTACAGAAACAATAAATTCCTTATGAAGGAATGTTCAGACTCAAGCTTTCACAGGTAATACTGTGTATAATATGTCAATAACAAATCTTTAGGTTGGAAATGCTCCAAATAAAAGACTGTGGCTGATTCAATGAAAAAGGCTAGGTACATTGCCTTGAATAGTGCCGCAATAGAAATAATGTATATAAAAATATAAGTGCACAAATTTATAACTGAGCCGATTTCACATGTTGAGAATCACATAACATTGTTATATGATAACAATGTCACGATATAGTTTGTAATAGACCTATAGCTCACTAGATGTCGAGAGACATACTCCGAATTGTTCCACATGATAAAGTAGTTTATCACCGTCGGAGAGAGTTGATTGACAGAGTAGATAATTAAAACATAATAACATACCTGTTCACAAAGGGACTGACCTAATTGGTTTTGAGAAAACTGATTGGAGAAGTTGGAATAAGATTCCATAATTGACCCCAAGTGCAAGTGGGGGATTGATAGAGTTAGGGGTATGCCCTAGGGGCAATTATATAATTTGTTACATATATCTAACTCGTTGACCAATCTTGTTCGAAATAAAGGTGTTTTTTATCTATTATATACTTGATATAATGTGGTTATATTAATTAATCAATTTAATTAAAGGGATAGTTTGGCACAGGTCCCTAATAAGTTTCAAAATACACAAAAACCCCAGTAAAATAAAGTTTGTAAATTAGGTCCCTAGAATTAAGTTACTGAATAATGACATACACTTATGAAATTATTTAGTGAATAATTGCAGACATTTCTGAAATTATATCAAAAAATTGCGGAAATTTCCGCAATTATTCATCCAAAAAATTACGGAAATTTACGCAATTTTTTCAAAAAATTGCGGAAAATTCCGCAATTATTCACCCAAAAAATTGCGGAAATTTACGCAATTTTTTCAAAAAGTTAAGGAAAATTCCGCAATTCTTCACCAAAAAAATTGCATAACTATATGCAATTACTTAGTAACTTAATTCTAGGGACCTAATTTACACACTTTTTTTTACTGGAGTTTTTGTGTATTTTGAAACTTACTAGGGACCCGAGCCTAATATTCACTTAATTAAAAGTATATTAATAGAAAATCCATAAATGGTATGTTTTGTGATAGTAGTTACAAAGTGTTGTAACTGTAACGACCCGCATTTTTGACCGTTCAAGTCGACAAAACAGACACACATGCCGACTCAAAGAATCCAAAATACAGATAGTTATTGGGGTTAAATAAGAAAAGAAAGGAAAGAACAGAAATAAACACAGAATCTCGCAGCGGAAGGAACAAGATATAATAATAAAATAACAGTTCATGAAGCTGTTAAATAAATAAATTTGATTATTATTATACATCATAAATCAGAGTTCATACATATCAGAGATAATACAACAATGCAGCGGAAAAATAATACAGTAGTAGAATACAAATGATGTAATACCAAACTCCGTCTTCGTCCTCCAGAATAGATCTTCAACCTTATCTGAAATGCTCAGGCTGACCCGAGCGTAATGAAAAGACAAAACACTCGAGTCAGGACTAAAATATCTCATGTAAGTTAAATCGAATAAGTAAATATGAGTGTGACGTCGTCGGAGATGTTTACAGGTTTTAGACACCTCCTATCCAGTGTTTAACGTGCGTGCATTAACTTAAGAGATGTTCGGGATTTCCATCTCCTAAGGATCCGTTAAACTATCTAATATATAATAGAATACGCTATATACAGTAATGTCTATCATAAAGTAAAATATCAAACTAGCGTTAAGCCATGGCCCATTCCACCCTGAACACATTTCCCAAGAGCATATACAAGACCGTAGTTTCCCCAAAACCGGAAGTCACCAGAGGGCAATCCATATACTAAAGGTACAAACCAAAACGTAGTGGTCGCGAATAGGATAATCAGTATGACAAGGTACATGAGGCGATACTAACTAGGATACTAGTAGTTGCGTGATCCGGACTGATGTTGGGCATAGCAGCTACTACCCCAACACCGCGAAACAACACTCCCAAAATCGAGGGGTGCACCCAAATCGAATCACAACAGTAATAGATATGGTAACGAAGAAGTGTGTCCGCTAGAGGTGGCGAACCTCAATGGCCCGGTGCGGCTCCTGTTTTAGTCATGCCAGGGGTCATCCAATATCGTTCTCTTTCTTCAGTCAACGCGTTCACCAAACCATCCACTTCGTTCTGGATCAATAACTCCATGTATACTAGTTATTAAAGTGGTTTTCGGTATCGACAGAGAGTATGTCCATATCCGATCCCGGTCTCTTTAATAACTACGTATTATTACACCGGTGGCTCTTTTACATTTTCAAATCGATTCATAATTGATATCAAAATATCATATTCGCTTCAAAATCAAATCCATTTCAAATATCATCATATCTATTCAAGATGTAAGATTCCGTTTCAAAATCATTTTTTGCCTCAATATCTCATTTCGATTTCAAAATCATTTTTCGCCTCAATATCTCATTTCGATTTCAAAATCATTTTTCGCCTCAATATCTCGTTTCGATTTCAAAATCATTTTTCGCCTCAATATCTCATTTCGATTTCAAAATCATTTTTCGCCTCAATATCTCGTTTCGAATTTCAAGATCATTTTCGCCTCAAATATCTCATTTCGATTCACATAAACTCGAATTCCAAAATTAAAATTTAATCAAATTTCAAATTAATCAATTTCAACTCGATTCAGCTTCTCAATAAACCATTTCAAATTATCAATTTCAAATACATATTTGAACCACAAAATAAACAATTTCACTTCCAATATATTTCAAAACTTTAAATATTTCACATTTCAAAACAGTTCATATATTTATATAAGAATATAAGATTCGCTTTAAAACCATTTCGTATTCAAATTTAGAATATACTTCAAACTAAACATCCGTATTACGTAGTTTACTTAATCTCTGGAACAATTCCAATTCAATAAACTTAGATTAACATTCGGATTTCAAGAATTCATTTAAGTATTACATTCCAAATCGATTTCAGTTCAAATCCTATTCAAATCAATTTTATCTTCAAATTTAATTCAACAGTTTCGATTTAGTCCAATTCACAAATTTCTTTGAATTTCAATTAAATTCCAAATTAATTAAATCTCAATTTCAAATCAATTTTCAATTCCAAACTCAAACTTGAAATATCATTCATATAAATTTTCTTAGAAATATTCAGAGTTCGATTAAAAGTCCAATCTTTTAAAACAAATCAACTTTTGAAAATTTTCGCCGTATTTCAAATTTTTTTTCTTAAAAATCTAAACTTCGAATAATTAAACAATTTCATTTACCAAGTTTAAATTCCAACATCTCGAGCTTCAATTCAAAATAATTCAATTTCCATAAATTGGATTTTATTCTTAAAATCAATTCATTTAAATAATTTCAAAACAACTTTTAAAATCATTTAATTTAACCAACTCGGTGTCCGTATATAATTTTCTAACCTATGACCAAGTGGATAATTATTTCAATTTTAATTTCAAGGATGGATATATATCATTTCAATCCAAATAGATGTCATAGGTATATCATTTCAACCTATTCCTTAATTTATTCGAAATGATTCAGTTTACAGCTTTATATGTAATAAACAATATACATGATGATAGCATGATATATCAAAATAAATAAACAACCAATATCGACCAATAGCATCCATCACAACCAATCAACCATAAAGCCAATAACATTCACAACAATTTTATAATGATCAATATCGAATAATATACTACCAATTTAAATTTAAATTTATTTTAACGGTCAATTTAAATTCTATCAATTAATACATATATCAATACAGATGATAATTAAACCTACCAAACGACAGCCAATAAATTTCATATCACTTCAGAATATAAATTTAACTAACAAAAATTATTTTAGTCAATTGTGAGCGTATAAACACTCACCTTTTGAATTTAAATTGAATTTAAATTCGATTTAAACTCAAAAATTTGACAGTCTCAGAATTCATCCAAACAAGCGTCACCAGGTCCGGAATTTTAACACGATCCTAACAAAAAAAACCGCGCGTGAAACAGAGTTCGTATACGAGAGATATTGCGAAAATTGTGATTGAATTTCAATTAAATAAAATAACAAAAGTGAACACATTTCTCACCCTTTATATGCCATGTCACCACTCCATATGCAAGCTACAGGAATGAAGATGCACGCGAACTCTATCTCCCCAGGCACGAAAAGAAACGGAGCACGCACGGAAACAACGCTCACGTTCGACCAACCGCGCCACCTCCTGACGTTCGCCGCCGCTCGCCCACGGCCGCCAATGGCCAGCGCGACCCCGTGGCTCCCTCCATCACGTCGGTTAGAGCACGAACGCGCCATAGCCGCCGCCTCCACTTCTTGCCTTAATCAAAATTTCTGCCACAACTAACCGTTGAATCGACAAACTAACCACATAGATCGACTCCCCTCAGTCCCCTCTGCAAAACCCAGAAAGGAATTTCCGATCCGACGAAGTTCGTCGTCGAGCGATGAACGACCGAAACTTCCTCGATTTTTTTCTGATCAGACGATGACCCAAAACAGAAAACGAACACCACCCATGAATTACGCTAGTCGAGAGCTTCAACATATATTTTTTTCAGATTTTTCTAAGGACTTTGAAATTTATGCTTTGGATTTGATTTGAAATTGGATCTCGATCTAGAGTTTTTGTTTGTCTGCCATTGAAGAGGAGAGAGTTGAGATATATGCACAGACAAATGAGAATTAGGGAGGCTAGGGTTTATAATAGGATATTTATAGGGAAAGGTTGGAAAGAAGAATGGATCGGGTCTATTAGATATACGCGCTAACGACAAAGTAGCCCAAAAAGCCCGTTTTGACTCCGGAACGAAATTTCGTCAACCCATATATCAAAATAGATGTTTTAAAATATTTTAAACGCAATGGAAAAGGTTTTGGGTTCAAATTGCATCGTATAAAGAAGTTATGCTAAAACAATAATTTCTAAATTGGTTTCAATTGCATAAATTTCAAGGCGTTTCGAGTCCGTACGATCAAATGACAAGTCCGATCGATATGAAACTTGCAATCTTACAATAATTCACCGTTACGGATCCGATGAAACTGGTTTCGTCGAAATCCGAGACAGTTGTAAAAATGGCTATTTCTACTGTTTAATTTCAATATAAAATTCCCAATTTTAAACTATTAATTTTTAAATCAAATTTTAATTGTTCACAAATTTCATTTTTAATTTCATAGTAATTAACAATCTTTTACAATGTAGTTTTCTATTATAAATCTAGTATAAAAGATTACATTAGATTCAACGTTCAATTATATTGTAATTCAAATTCAAGTTATTTAATTCCAACTGAATTCTTTTATTTCGATTTACACTTTCATTATTGAATCAACCATTTACTTATACATTATTATCAATAGTTTATAATTCATTTACTTTCATTTTCTTCAGCTATCATCTTATTTAAATTCACAGTAATATTAAATTACATTCATTTACATTGATTTCAATATTATAACTTCAATATTAAATGTAACATTTTATTTATTTCGCTGTTTACAATCAAATTCAATTCGTTTCAATTACTTGTTACATTCAAATTTAAATCTTTACTTACGTTCAATTACAAGTTAACATCTTTATCAAATTACAGTTTCAGTTATTATCTGATTTCAATCAACTGTAATATTAAGTTACATTTATTTATATTAGTTTCAATAACATAAACTTCCACTATTAAATCTACCATTTTATTTATTCTTTGTTTACAATCATAACCAATTTGGTTTACAATCAAATTCAATTCGTTATTTACATTCAATACAAGTTAACATCCATATTTAATTTAAAAATAAGTTATTTCAGAATTCAGTTTTGTATTTTAACTTGTAATTCACATTTAACAACACAAAATTTTATTTCCTTCGGATTTTTATCCAAATTTTTTATTTTAATTCGTATTTTTAAAGTGTTAAAAATACAGGTCGTTACATTCTCCCCCACTTAAAACTTTTCGTCCTCGAAAAGGAACGGAGAAGGGGAAACCATCATTTAGATATAATTCATTCAAAATATTCGACTTATTTGCAAAATTTAGTTATAGGATTTTTAAAATCTCAAAATTTTCTAACTCCCAGATTTTTGAAAAATTTCGGCAGCACCTCCTTTGCGCGGCTAGGACCGAAATTTTTTACAATGGTAATAATTGCATAATATACATCTCATTACAAGAATGAGGCATCCCAAAACATGGGGAATACAATAATATACCACAACATAAACCGTAATCCGAGAATGTACCTTTTATTAAGCGTTTATTAGCATTTTAACTTACATTTTGCATTTAGCGCAGAAGCGAGCTCCACAAGCGAAGAACAACCCCTTTGCTACCTACTAAATTTCTCAATAACCAAGTTAGAACCATGCATATAAAGATAGATCGATATACTTAGCATAAACAACATAGATATAACATGTTTAGTTTCAAAACTGAAATTCCAATTACAGGACAGCAAACAAATCCCGGTTTCTGGTCACCTAAACGATAAAATTTTAAAATGGAATCTAAATAAAAGTTGTTGCATTCGTTTCAGGCTTTCCGGAATGTCCAAAATCATCAATTTCGGACCATCCCTTCAAAAGTTACGGTCGTTTTATTAAATGGATACGCCTCAGCCTGGGCAATGAATTGCGTAGGTCAGCGACGTTCACTCCCCTTTTCGACCATCTAAATGATAGCAAAACACAAAACACTTAAATCAAAAATTTAACTTAAGTTCTTAGCTTTCCAAAAATTGCAAGATCGTCAAAATCGGATAAACCAGTAAAAAGTTATGGTGAAAATACTAAGGGTATATGCTACTGATTTTGCTTCCCTTTTGCACAGGCCAGCGAGAAGATTCAAGTTTTTAACTAAGTAAATGAAGGAATTTCTCAAGACACTCTAAACAAAACTCGTGCTACAGTTTCTAAGCTTTCCGAAAAGTCTAAGATCGTCGAATTTCGTCCAGCCATTTAAAAATTATGGTTGTTTTCGTTCCAGCATATATTGGACAATTTTGGATTTTTCCAAAATTTGCTTTTATTATTTTAAAGTACAAACCATCAAACTTCAAATTTTCTAAAGAAACAATCATAAACACAAAGTCTTATTTTTTTATTTATCCACGAAATAAGTTTACATTCGATTTGTTTCCGATTTATTCAAGTTTGTTTCATTCATAATTTAGATTCAAGTCAATTTGCTTCAATTTAATTTGAATTCAATTATATTTAATTTCACTTTGTTTCAAATTTGAATTTAATTATTTAACATTTCTATTCCGTTTATTCAATTCCATTTACACTAATGAATTCTATTTAATCAATTACCATCCCTCTAACAACCAATGCATATCAAACATTAACATCCATCCAAAATCTACACTAAATCAATTATACATTTCCAAGTCCAAATTTTAATTTCATACACTTCCAAGTTTATTGACATTTAGTTTTATTCAAATTTAATTAGTTTCCATTTACTAAATTTAAATTTAATTCATTTTACAACTTAAATTTCCTTTATATTTATCAATGGATCTTCACATTTTATTATTCGCAATCACACTTGTATATTATTCATTTACTTATTCTTATTAGCATTTTAAACTTTTTAAGTATTTGGTAAGTTATAGCTATGCAAATAGAATCTAGTTAAACAATATACAACTTCTTTTCATTTAATTTGAATGTTATACCTGTTAAAAAAATTTCCAATTTATTATTTTCCAAATTAAGGGTTACTCCTACAATTTTAAATTTTTCTCTTTTTTTTAACACTTAAATTCAATTTCACCTTTTTCAATTCATAAGTTTCTAACAATTCAAGATTTACTTTAGTTTAATAATTAAAATCATTCCTTGTTAGAGAACCTAAGAATTTCAACTCCGGATTCGATTTAAACCATTTTTTTTAAATATATATATATATATACTAATATCTTTATATCTCAAATCATACTTTTTAGAAGAATTTTAATCAGCATTGAAATATATATATATATACTTATTTTCATTTCATACTTTAGAAAATTTCAATTCAATTTTTATTTAATCCAAAAGAGTACAAAAAACTTTTAAGTGGTCTCCCCCACTCAAACCCTTGAAAAATAAACGTCGATAATACGTGCACTCATTACCGAAATTATTTCCCAATGACAAGAGGGGAATACACCACTTATTTCTTTTCAAATCATTTGCAAATCATTTCTATTCAAATTACTTTCACATAATAATATATTATTTTCAAACCATTTACAAAAATTTCAAAGCACCGAAAATTTAATTCTCAAATCCAAAATTATATTCATTTAATTTCATTATCAATTATATTCACAAAGTTTCATTTTCTTTTTCATTCAATAGTCAATAGTTTAGAAATATTGACTAATCAACCAATGGACGATGATAATCTAATATTATCATCTCCTAACAACCAATAAAGTCAATATATATATATATATTCATAATTATATTTATATATAAACTATAATTCAAAACAATATTATGTCAGTTTGTTCTATTCGAGTGTTTAGAAATCCCTATCGATGCCTTGGCGTCCCAAGTACCGACCAGAATTCATAAATACTCAACGGAACAAATTAACACAATAGAAAGTCATTTTTATATCAAAATTACAAATACGCTCTCTCATATACACTCAAACTCATTCATAAGGTTTAACCTTATTTCAATGAGTTATTCCCCACTAGAGCCAAGGTAATCTAAACCAAGGCTCTGATACCAACTGTAACGACCCGCATTTTTGACCGTTCAAGTCGACAAAACAGACACACATGCCGACTCAAAGAATCCAAAATACAGATAGTTATTGGGGTTAAATAAGAAAAGAAAGGAAAGAACAGAAATAAACACAGAATCTCGCAGCGGAAGGAACAAGATATAATAATAAAATAACAGTTCATGAAGCTGTTAAATAAATAAATTTGATTATTATTATACATCATAAATCAGAGTTCATACATATCAGAGATAATACAACAATGCAGCGGAAAAATAATACAGTAGTAGAATACAAATGATGTAATACCAAACTCCGTCTTCGTCCTCCAGAATAGATCTTCAACCTTATCTGAAATGCTCAGGATGACCCGAGCGTAATGAAAAGACAAAACACTCGAGTCAGGACTAAAATATCTCATGTAAGTTAAATCGAATAAGTAAATATGAGTGTGACGGCGTCGGAGATGTTTACGGTTTTAGACACCTCCTATCCAGTGTTTAACGTGCGTGCATTAACTTAAGAGATGTTCGGGATTTCCATCTCCTAAGGATCCATTAAACTATCTACTATATAATAGAATACGCTATATACAATAATGTCTATCATAAAGTAAAATATCAAACTAGCGTTAAGCCATGGCCCATTCCACCCTTAACACATTTTTATTCCCAAGAGCATATACAAGACCGTAGTTTCCCCAAAACCGGAAGTCACCAGAGGGAAATCCATATACTAAAGGTACAAACCAAAACGTAGTGGTCGCGAATAGGATAATCAGTATGACAAGGTACATGAGGCGATACCAACTAGGATACTAGTAGTTGCGTGATCCGGACTGATGTTGGGCATAGCAGCTACTACCCCAACACCGCGAAACAACACTCCCAAAATCGAGGGGTGCACCCAAATCGAATCACAACAGTAATATATATGGTAACGAAGAAGTGTGTCCGCTAGAGGTGGCGAACCTCAATGGCCCGGCGCGGCTCCTGTTTTAGTCATGTCAGGGGTCATCCAATATCGTTCTCTTTCTTCAGTCAACGCGTTCACCAAACCATCCACTTCGTTCTGGATCAACACTCCACGTATACTAGTTATTAAAGTGGTTTTCGGTATCGACAGAGAGTATGTCCATATCCGATCCCGGTCTCTTTAATAACTACGTATTATTACACCGGTGGCTCTTTTACATTTTCAAATCGATTCATAATTGATATCAAAATATCATATTCGCTTCAAAATCAAATCCATTTCAAATATCATCATATCTATTCAAGATGTAAGATTTCGTTTCAAAATCATTTTTCGCCTCAATATCTCATTTCGATTTCAAAATCATTTTTCGCCTCAATATCTCATTTCGATTTCAAAATCATTTTTCGCCTCAATATCTCGTTTCGATTTCAAAATCATTTTTCACCTCAATATCTCATTTCGATTTCAAAATCATTTTTCGCCTCAATATCTCGTTTCGAATTTCAAGATCATTTTCGCCTCAAATATCTCATTTCGATTCACATAAACTCGAATTCCAAAATTAAAATTTAATCAAATTTCAAATCATCAATTTCAACTCGATTCAGCTTCTCAATAAACCATTTCAAATTATCAATTTTAAATACATATTTGAACCACAAAATAAACAATTTCACTTCCAATATATTTCGAAACTTTAAATATTTCACATTTCAAAACAGTTCATATATTTATATAAGAATATAAGATTCGCTTTAAAACCATTTCGTATTCAAATTTAGAATATACTTCAAACTAAACATCCGTATTACGTAGTTTACTTAATCTCTGGAACAATTCCAATTCAATAAACTTAGATTAACATTCGGATTTCAAGAATTCATTTAAGTATTACATTCCAAATCGATTTCAGTTCAAATCCTATTCAAATCAATTTTATCTTCAAATTTAATTCAACGGTTTCGATTTAGTCCAATTCACAAATTTCTTTGAATTTCAATTAAATTCCAAATTAATTAAATCTCAATTTCAAATCAATTTTAAATTCCAAACTCAAACTTGAAATATCATTTCATATAAATTTTCTTAGAAATATTCAGAGTTCGATTAAAAGTCCAATCTTTTAAAACAAATCAACTTTCGAAAATTTTCGCCGTATTTCAAATTTTTTTTCTTAAAAATCTAAACTTCGAATAATTAAACAATTTCATTTACTAAGTTTAAATTCCAACATCTCGAGCTTCAATTCAAAATAATTCAATTTCCATAAATTGGATTTTATTCTTAAAATCAATTCATTTAAATAATTTCAAAACAACTTTTAAAATCATTTAATTTAACCAACCCGGTGTCCGTATATAATTTTCTAACCTATGACCAAGTGGATAATTATTTCAATTTTAATTTCAAGGATGGATATATATCATTTCAATCCAAATAGATGTCATAGGTATATCATTTCAACCTATTCCTTAATTTATTCGAAATGATTCAGTTTACAGCTTTATATGTAATAAACAATATACATGATGATAGCATGATATATCAAAATAAATAAACAACCAATATCGACCAATAGCATCCATCACAACCAATCAACCATCTAGCCAATAACATTCACAACAATTTTATAATGATCAATATCGAATAATATACTACCAATTTAAATTTAAATTTATTTTAACGGTCAATTTAAATTCTATCAATTAATTCATATATCAATACAGATGATAATTAAACCTACCAAATGACAGCCAATAAATTTCATATCACTTCAGAATATAAATTTAACTAACAAAAATTATTTTAGTCAATTGTGAGCGTATAAACACTCACCTTTTGAATTTAAATTGAATTTAAATTCGATTTAAACTCAAAATTTTGACAGTCACAGAATTCGTCCAAACTAGCGTCACCAGGTCCGGAATTTCAACACGATCCTAATGAAAAAAACCGCGCGTGAAACGGAGTTCGTATGCGAGAGATATTGCGAAAATTGTGATTGAATTTCAATTAAATAAAATAACAAAAGTGAACACATTTCTCACCCTTTATATGCCACGTCACCACTCCATATGCAAGCTACAGGAATGAAGACGTACGCGAACTCTATCTCCCCAGGCACGAAAAGAAACGGAGCACGCACGGAAGCAACGCTCACGTTCAACCAACCGCGCCACCTCCTGACGTTCGCCGCCGCTCGCCCACGGCCGCCAATGGCCAGCGCGACCCCGTGGCTCCCCCCATCACGTCGGTCAGAGCACGAACGCGCCATAGCCGCCGCCTCCACTTCTTGCCTTAATCAAAATTTCTGCCACAACTAACCGTTGAATCGACAAACTAACCACATAGATCGACTCCCCTCAGTCCCTCTGCAAAACCCAGAAAGGAATTTCCGATCCGACGAAGTTCGTCGTCGAGCGATGAACGACCGAAACTTCCTCGATTTTTTTCTGATCAGACGATGACCCAAAACGGAAAACGAACACCAGCCGTGAATTACGCTAGTCGAGAGCTTCAACATATATTTTTTTTAGATTTTTCTGAGGACTTTGAAATTTATGCTTTGGATTTGATTTGAAATTGGATCTCGATCTAGAGTTTTTGTTTGTCTTCCATTGAAGAGGAGAGAGTTGAGATATATGCACAGACAAATGAGAATTAGGGAGGCTAGGGTTTATAATAGGATATTTATAGGGAAAGGTTGCAAAGAAGAATGGATCGGGTCTATTAGATATACGCGCTAACGACAAAGTAGCCCAAAAAGCCCGTTCTGACTCCGGAACGAAATTTCGTCAACCCATATATCAAAATAGATGTTTTAAAATATTTTAAACGCAATGGAAAAGGTTTCGGGTTCAAATTGCATCGTATAAAGAAGTTATGCTAAAACAATAATTTCCAAATTGATTTCAATTGATTTCAATTGCATAAATTTCAAGGCGTTTCAAGTCCGTACGATCAAACGACAAGTCCGATCGATACGAAACTTAAAATCTTACAATAATTCACCATTACGGATCCGATGAAACTGGTTTCGTCGAAATCTGAGACAGTTGTAAAAATGGCTATTTCTACTGTTTAATTTCAATATAAAATTCCCAATTTTAAACTATTAATTTTTAAATCAAATTTTAATTGTTCACAAATTTCATTTTTAATTTCACAATAATTAACAATCTTTTACAATGTAGTTTTCTATTATAAATCCAGTATAAAAAATTACATTAGATTCAGCGTTCAATAATATTGTAATTCAAATTCAAGTTATTTAATTCCAATTGAATTCTTTTATTTTGATTTACACTTTCATTATTGAATCAACCATTTACTTATACATTATTATCAATAGTTTATAATTCATTTACTTTCATTTTCTTCAGCTATCATCTTATTTAAATTCACAGTAATATTAAATTACATTCATTTACGTTGATTTCAATATTATAACTTCAATATTAAATGTAACATTTTATTTATTTCGCTGTTTACAATCAAATTCAATTCGTTTCAATTACTTGTTACATTCAAATTTAAATCTTTACTTACGTTCAATTACAAGTTAACATCTTTATCAAATTACAGTTTCAGTTATTATCTGATTTCAATCAACTGTAATATTAAGTTACATTTATTTATATTAGTTTCAATAACATAAACTTCCACTATTAAATCTACCATTTTATTTATTCTTTGTTTACAATCATAACCAATTTGGTTTACAATCAAATTCAATTCGTTATTTACATTCAATACAAGTTAACATCCATATTTAATTTAAAAATAAGTTATTTCAGAATTCAGTTTTGTATTTTAACTTGTAATTCACATTTAACAACAAAAAATTTTATTTCCTTCGGATTTTTATCCAAAATTTTTATTTTAATTCGTATTTTTAAAGTGTTAAAAATACAGGTCGTTACAGTAACCGTGAGTAATTTATCACAATAAAAACAAACATACCATTTTAAATGTTCCTATTCAAGATGCATCAAGACGGGATATTGATGTATCCGTTGAGACTAGAGTATGTCACGCTGTCCAAATGTTGGGCAGTGTATTACTCATGACTACTGGGTCACCTAGGTGTAAATAATTGTCATTATTAGGTACCGCTTATAATAAGTAAAATTGGATTTTACTAAAATATGCGTAAGCGATGAATTCAGCCAAAACGTCACACCACCTGCTAAGTGATGTGTGAACGTTAATATTTGAATTGTTCAATATTAATCGCTGACTGAATTTACACCTTTGAGTCGCACAACCGTAATGATGAATTCTCCAAAAAACCACATGATTTAATTAATTTATAAAAAGTTTTAAACTAATTAAATTAATTAGTATTTGAGAAATATTAATTATTATTTATTTTATTTGATGTTTTGGAGTTATTTGTAATTATTTGAATGCATTTACAGAAGTTATATTTGCATGCATTGATATATGATATTATTATAATTAAATAAAAGATAATTACATGCGTTAAATTATGAAATCTTATGTCATTTGATGGCACGTAATTTCCAGCCATACCATGTAAAAAAATAGGAGTGAAAAGAGAAAGTTAATCAAGAGAATTAATTAAAGGAGTTGTAATTAAAGAATGGGAAATGTTTCCTTCTTTCAAATAAAACATACTCTTTAATTCATTCTGTACGTACAATTGAGTTTCTCATTTTTTTCATTCTTCTTTCTGTAACTTTTCTGGTTCTCTTCTTCTCTAATGGGTGAAAATATGAGACCTTCCATGGCATCAATTATTCCTAAAATCAAATACAAATAAAATCAATTATGAAAAGTGGTTTATTCCTCTTGATCCTTGGAACATCTGGAGGCTAATTTTTGAATCTAGGAGATTTGATTCATCATTCAAGGTGCAAATCATTGGCTTCATTTATTTGCAGACTCATCGTGGTGAAATGGTTCGGATTTATTCAAATTATATATCTTCTATCTCATCATGTTTAAAAGGTTTAGATTTATTCATATTATATCTCTTCTATCTTTTGTATTCATCTTGTAATATAACTTAGATCCCCTTTTGTTCATCTCATTTAATTATATGATCATTACGTAGATTTAATTTGAATCTCTCCTTATTTACATATCCATTGACTATATGTTTATTATGGTTGACTTCAAATCCTTTATCTGTTTTATTGTGTGTCCCTTTTTTATAGTCAGATCTGATTATCATACAACAAATTTTTATATGCCTAAGTTGTCCGATATTTATTTTCTGTCATTGTTTTGGAATTGTAAAAAAAAGGAATGTGAAAATATTTTACTATGTTGTATATAAAATTTTGTAACATTTGTATACGTAAAGATTAATAAACTATATTTGTTGGTGGTTTAATACAGTAAAATTAATTTCATGTGTTGCATAGTTAATTTCAAAAATGATTTAATTTTACTTGTTTTAGTCATAAAAGTAAAATATTCCTTTTGTTTTAGAATTCATAAGTGGTCATTTATGTAAAGTTATAGACTTTTATTTCATACCTAAGATTAAAAGATTGAATCATTTTGTTAGCATTAAATTTAAACATATATGTTACTTAAATTGCAATCTTCATACATATATATAAATATATGTGTTATTTTAAAATGAATACATAACTTGCAATTATTTATACATGTGTTTATGTTATTTTAATCTAAATCAAAATGAAGCTTTCGAAAACGATTCATACTTGTTATCAAAATATCATATTCGCTTCAAAAATCTCATACTTACTTAAAATATGTCTATTTCGCTTGAAAATCATTTTCGCTTCAATATCTCAATTTCACTTCCAAAATCGTTTCGAATTTCAATTTAGGTTATAAATTCATTTTAACCCAATTCATATTTAAATCCATGATTTAAATATAAACAGTTCCCACTCTGACCAGTTTGAATTTTTAGAAATTAGTTTGAATAGTTTTAAATAATTTAAAAAGTTATAATAGTTTAATATAAAATAGTTTGAGTATTGAAAATGGTTTATATAATAAAATAGCTTGGAAAATCAAAATAATTTGAATATTTAAAAAGATAGATTTTAAAAAGTTTATATTAAAATAATTTAATTTGAAAATAATTTCAAATGAACTGTCTCTTTCCATTTCAACAAATTTGGACTCATGTCCAAATTCCGACCAACTGATTCAATTCCAATTATTTCAATTCATATTATGTTCAATCTCAATTTAATTCAAACCGACTAAATTCCGATTTCAATTCGAATTAACTTCGGTTCCAATTTCAATTCCAAATTAATTTCAATTTCAATTTCAAATTCCAAATAAATTCCAATTTCAATCCCAAATTAATTTCAACTTCAATTTCAACTATTCGATTCAATGGTTTAAATTTCAAATCAATTCTCTATTTTAAACCATTCCAATTTATATAAATTCGAGTTCAATTTCAGAATATCGATTTAAATCACTTAAATCAAATTAAACTTCAATATTCAATTTAAGGTTCAAATCTTTTAAAATAAATCAATTTTCGAAATTAAAACATATTTCAATTAAAACTTCAAAATCTAAAATTTCCTTTTTAAATAATTTCGTTTAAAAAATTTTAATTTCACATTTTAAAACTCAAATTTGAAATTAATTCAATTTCCATATTTCAATTCAATTTTATGTTTATAAAATAAATCATTTGTGCGTGTTATATCATCGTCCTCATACAAAACTACATTCAAACAAGGAGCAAATGAAGGTCCGAAGTCGGTTGGTATCATTGCCCGGTGGGAGTAGGAGATAGGTTTGCTCAGGCTTAAAAGGCCCCAGAAAGAAGGTACTATTTCGTACTATTCACCCATGGTTACTATTCACCGTCACTATTCATCTGTTACTATTCACTAGCGTTGTTCATCTCTGTTTATTAACAATTACTGTAGAAATTCTTAAGTGCTAGTTTATCGAACTGTTATTACTTTAATTCTATCTGATAAAGTCTAGCTAATCCAACTTATTATTTGCCTTTGAAACCCGGGACTTTGTCCTTAAGTCGCGTAGCAGTGTTTATTCCTGTTTGTTGTCGTGGATAGGCGTTTAGGAAAATTTTGCGTAAATCGTTGACAGTGATAAGGTAGATAATATGGAAAGACTATCTAGAGCATTATCATTTCGAAATAATAATAATAACAGTCTAGATATTCTAGACAGAGAAATTCTCAGTAAAAATAAAGAAATTACTATAAATGAAGATTTAGAATCTAATCTGAACAACTGGAATATTCCGGCTTATTCGCCTTCAATGATTTATAAAAGAACTGGAAGCTTTATTGCAAAAAATGATTATGTAATTAAAACTGTTGAACAGGCAATTCCTTTATTTGAAGGATATAGTTCATTTAGTTTGTTTTCAAAAAAGCTTTTAAATATGCATAGAGAAAAATATAAATTCGTTCATGTTGGATTAATTCAAGTCACTTTAAAACCAGCTACAAGATTAGGACTAAATACGTCTGCTATAATTGCAGTGAGAGACAAAAGACATAATAAATTCCATGATTCCTTATTAGGAATAGTTGAATCAACCTTATGTGATGGACCAATTTATTTTTCATGTTTTCCAAATTTTACTATGTCTCTAACAGTTATTCCAGTCTATTTGTCTGGATATAAAAACTGAAGGTTTTAATATGAAACCGGGAACACAAAATGTAATTCTTATTTACAGAATATGTTATAAAGTAATGAATACTATCACTACTAATATAAAAAATATGCCAATTAAAACCCAAGGAACAACTACACTGTTTATAACAGACATTAGTAAAAGTAATGCTGTAATTCCAAAATCAATCAGTTGGAATGAGATAAATTTACCAGAAAAATGGCTTCTTGAAGAAGCAAATGAACCTACTAAAGCAGAGAATAAAAAATTAAAAGAAATTATTGAATATTATGATGGTGACATTGAAATTAGATTTTCAAAAGAAAGAGTCACACACCTAAAATTAGGTTCTAACTCTAAATTAGAGGAATCAAGACTCAGCAATGCTGAAACCACTCCTTTAAAAATAGAAAAGGATAATGTAATAATAAGAAACACAATGGATGGAGTTAGTCAAACTGAATATAGGGTTGAAATTCCTCCATCAAACCTCAGATCACCAACACCTTCAGATATGGGATATGATGAGGATAAATCTGTGTTTGGTATAAATACCATAACTCTTGACGAAGAGTTTAAATTTCCTTTTTCAGAATCTGAAAAAATAAAGTTTTATTCAGAAGAAAACAAATATAAAAGAAAATGGTTCATTATGAAAGATCCTAAAGAACAAGAAAAATGGATAAAAGATATAAATTATTTTTAAAGAAAATGGGAAATGATTTACCAGAAAGTTATGATATCTTTATAATGATAGAAAAATTCTACAAAATAGAAAAACAAAAGGATACTTTTCCAGACTTTGAAGACTTATTAACAGTTTTCAATATAAATTCTTCTTATAAAGAATACACAACTAAAGCAGGAAAAACTATTAGGAGTATACATCCTCCAGAAGCAAATTTATCAATTAAAATTGATAAAGAAGAAATTATTGCTACCCCTTATAGGAAAGATAGATCATTTGAGGCTACTGTAGAACAAAATAATTTTACAAATTTAACACTACAATCAATAGGTAATCAACTTACAAGAATTGAACAAGGATCTAGTAAAGATCAAACTAATACAACAAGTCTGTGATACAGATGAAGTTTTATTCAAACCCTGGTCAGCACAAAACTTAGAAATGAATTTAGATAAACCAAGAGAAAACTCTGAAATGTTAAAAGAAATAATGAAAAGGTTAGACGCCTTAAATGTTAGCGAAAAGATAGTTGCACCTATAATTGAGAATAAAGAATCTAGAGAAATTACAGAACCAGAATCTGATAATAATTCAGATGAAGAAGTAAATAATTTGCAAAATATGCTCTTAAATATAGAACAAAATAAACCAGAAAATAATCTTGAAATTAATAAAATTAATTACGGAAATACCTCGTATGGTAAACCTTATTATACGAGACCGACACCATTCGACCTCTTATTCGAGGAACAGAACAATTATGGAGCCGTATCTTTTAATGGTACCTGCATTGTAGAATGGAATATTGATGGTTATTCCGAGTACCAAATACAAACTTGTCTGAATTATATGACAATGTACGCTACTGCATGTTTAATTAAAAATAATTCGGACGATAGAATAGCAAAAGCTATTGTACAAGGATTTACAGGACAGCTAAAAGGTTGGTGGGATTTTCATCTTTCTAACGAAGCTAAAGCGCACATATTTACTGCGACAAAGTTGGAAGATGGAATGACTAAAATAGATTGCGTAAATACGCTAATATATACGATAGCTGAACATTTCATTGGAGCCACTGCTCTTCAAACAGATAGGACACAAGAGTAGTTAATGAATTTAAAATGTCAAAATTTATCTCAATTTAGATGGTACAAAGATGTATATTTTTCAAAATTATTTACTAGAAGTGATAGTAATCATGAATTCTGGAAAGAAAAGTTCTTATCAGGACTACCACGTTTCTTTGCAAAAAGGGTTAAAAATTGTTTGAAACAAAAAAATAATGGAACTATTCCTTATAACCAATATACTTATGGTGAATTAGCAGCAGAAGTCGTTGCAGAAGGAATTCATTTATGCAATGAAATAAAATTACATAAACAAATCCAAAAGGAGAAAATCTACGGGAAAAGAATTTTAGGAGATTTTTGTGATCAACTTGGTTTATTACCAATAAAACCAACAAACGAGAATAAAAGATTTAAAAAATCATCCAAGAGAAAATTTTATAAAAATAAAAATTTCCAGAAAGAAAATTATGTAGAAACAAGTAAAAATCCTAAAAGGAGATCACAAAAACCCTATAAAAGAAGAGAGCAAAACAAACATGCTCAAAGAAAAATTCCAATATGTTGGAAATGTAAAACACCAGGTCATTATGCTAATAAGTGTAAATTAAAAAATAAAATAAATAACCTTGATATAGATGAAGAATTAAAAAATTCATTCACAAAATTATTTATATCAAGTTCTGACTCAGAAAAAGAGAATTTAAAATTATCTGTTATTACAGAAATTGATTCAGAAACAGATAATGAATCTGATTCAGATAACAATTTAGAATCTGGTAGTTGCGATGGTAATTGCAACTATTACAAAGCTTTATGTAAAGCAAATGGACTGTTTATGTTAACAAAAGAAGAAAATTTTATTCTGGATATCATAGATAAAATTTCAGATCCAGAAGAAAGAAAAATATGTTAAAAAAATATTTAGAATCACACAAAAATGAAAAGAAACTAAAGCTAAAAGAACCAGAGACTTATAATTTAAAAGATATTTTGAATAGAGTTAAAACTTAAAATAATATTAACCCAGTAAATACTGAAGCTACAATTGCAGAATTACAACATGAAGTTAAAATACTTAAGCAGGAAATAAAGGAATTAAAAGAAAGAATGTCTCTAATAGAGATAGAACCTAAGGATAATAACCAAAATAATGACAAATTTTTTAAGAGAAGAAGAGTTAAACTCTCTTACATTTATAAATACAGTAGACAAGGTAATCACCAATAAATGGCACACTAAAGTCACTATTGTAGTTCACAAGGAATATTATTTTACTACAATAGCAATGATAGATTCAGGTGTAGACCTAAATTGCATCAATGAAGGATTAGTACCTTCAAAATATTTTTCTAAAACTACTGAAATACTAAATGCTGCAGATGGCAGAAAACTATTAGTTAATTTTAAGCTACAAAACACAGCCTTGTAATAAAGGAATTTGTTGTGAAATACCATTTATAATGGTTAAAAACTTATCTCATGATGTCATACTAGGAAATCCCTTCTTACATTTGTTATATCCTATAACAAAAATATCGAAAGAAGGAATTACTAGTAATATTAATAATCAAGAATTAACATTCAAATTCGTGTCTCAACCACAACATCATAAAATTGATGTTATTCAAAAAAGTATCAAAAGAAAAGAAAATTTTCTAAATTCTTTATCTCAAGAAATAAATTATAAAAGAATAAAAGAAAAGTTATTACAACCAAGTATACAACAAAAGATTAAAGATCTACAAAGTTCTATTGAAAAAACTATTTGTGCAGATACTCCTAATGCCTTTTGGCAAAGGAAAAGGCATGAAATAGGTTTACCTTATGAACCTGACTTTAAAGAAAGTCAGATTCCAACTAAAGCAAGGCCTATTGACATGTCTCAAAGACATTTAGAAATCTGTAGGAAAGAAATTGAAGAATTACTACAGAAGGGACTTATTAGACCATCTAAAAGTCCTTGGAGTTGTTCAGCATTTTATGTTGAAAATGCAGCAGAATTAGAAAGTGGAGTTCCAAGATTGGTTATAAATTATAATCCTTTAAATAAAGCATTAAGATGGATTAGATATCCAATTCCTAATAAAAAGGATTTATTAGCAAGACTTTATTCAGCCAAATTAATGTCTAAATTTGACATGAAATCTGGATTCTGGCAAATTCAAATTAAAGAAGAAGATAGATATAAAACTGCATTTTCTGTTCCATTTGGACACTATGAATGGAATGTAATGCTGTTTGGGTTAAAAAATGCCCCTTCATAATTTCAAAAAATTATGAATGATATTTATAGCGCTTATACAATATTTACCATAGTATACATTGATGATGTTCTTATATTTTCAGAATCAATTGACCAGCATTTTAAACATCTAAATATTTTTATAAATATCACTAAAAGAGCTGGATTGGCTGTATCAGCCAAAAAGATAAAACTTTTTCAAACAGAAATTAGATTTCTTGGACACATTATAAAAGATGGAACAATATTTCCTATTGATAGAGCAATTATTTTTGCAGAAAAATTTCCAAATGAAATTAAAGATAAAAATCAATTACAGAGATTTTTAGGAAGCTTAAACTATGTTTCTGAATTCTATAAAGATCTAGCTTATGATGCTAAACCATTATTTGAAAGACTAAGGAAAAATCCACCTGCTTGGACAGAAGAACATACTAAAGCAGTAATAAAAATAAAAGCAAAGGTAAAGGAAATTCCCTGTCTTGCAATTCATAATCCTGATGCCTTTAAAATAGTTGAAACCGATGCATCAGACAAAGGCTACGGTGGCATTCTTAAACAAAGAATTAATAATAAAGAATCCTTAGTCAGAATTACCTCGGGAATTTGGCAAGGTCCTTCAAAAAAGAAATATTAGCAATTGTATTATGTGTGCAAAAATTTGAAAGTGATTTATTAAATCAAATTTTTTTGTTAAGTGTAGGTTGCAAGTCTGCCAAAGAAATTTTACAAAAGGATGTTAAAAACATTACATCAAAACAAATATTTGCTAGATGGCAAGCAATATTATCAGTGTTTGATTTTGATATTGAGTTTATTAAAGGATCTGATAATGCTTTACCAAATTTCTTAACTCGAGAATTTTTACAGGGAAAAGATGAATAAAGGGAAAGAAAAGGAAGAAAGCAGTAAAACTGCACTATCTCGACCAATGACGACTTATAAGTCAGCATTTCAAAAGGATGAAAAAATCCTAAGAGAAGAAGTATTAAAAACTACTCCGGTTATGAAAAACTCCGAGCTGATGCTTATGAGTTAGCGATAAAATCCGTATCTGCAAGAGAATACCTATATCCATACATTCCAATATCTACCATGTGGGTATCTCCTGTGGTGAAAAAATACATTCATTTATCCGCTGAAGAGGTTATGACCTTTTATTTAAAAATTTTTACAGACCCATACCTTTATCCAAAAGATTTCAATTTCTATCAAGAAATCCTAACCTACACAGGTTCTGTGCAATTCGAATCTGCCATGAGAACTGGTGGCTAATGGGATTTCTCAAAAGCCTCTATTGTTAAAATAATTACACCAGAACAGTGGGAAGGTGATTTATATAAGCCCAAAGAATTAATTATAAGTTCGAAAAATCCTAATAGGAATAAATTAAATTTCAATTACTTTGACTGTGTTAAAGCTTGGGATCTTGCTTTCTCTTATGAAAACAGGCAGAGAAAACACAGTTGGTTTATTCAATTTAAAATTCAAAACACCACGAATTTTCCAAATTGGTTTATAGTTTGGTTTTCAAACTTTGGATTATATCCAATAATTTTACCACAAAAAATAAGGAATGTTTATGATGAATTTGTTCGAATGAATATTTCTATGAAATATCATAACCTAAATTTTGCAGTATTTTATCAAGTACCTTGGATTATGAAATGGGACGTTATTATTGTTCCAAGAATGTTACAAAAGCTTGAAGTAAAATTTGAAAACCTTCCTCATTTAGGAAGAAGAATTTTATTAAAATGGTAGGATAAATTTGAATTTTTTAAAGATTCAGTTTATTCAGAAAAGGGTTTAATTAGCCATGAACCACTAAAAATTCCAGATTCACCTAAAATGAAATTATCCGATTTATTAAAAGAATTAATGGCATGCTCTTCGAAAAGAAATTTGAAAATACAGCTTAAAGCTATATTAGATTCAGATAGCGACGATGAGCTTATGAGCATGTCTACAGATCCAAGTTCATGAAGAAACCAAGAAGAAGAGGAAGATTATATGCTAAAAGCAGAAGGTATAATGTAAGATGCATCAAAAAGAAGGTTAATGGAGTTTGGGTTGTATACGTATACTTTCATCAGCGAGGTATAGTAACTTTCATTATGGATGAAATACCATTGTCACCACCTCCTGGATTTCTTCCACCTGTACAAACTCCAGAAGGCACTCCACAGACAGGATAAAATCCACTTTGAGGAGACGTACACCTAAAACAAGCTTATTTCAAAGTGATGTGACAAAAGGCAAAAGAATAAAGAAAGCTGGCAGGATAAGAATGCATGTTGAAGATGAGTACAATTTAAGCAAGTTTATTTAATTAAAGTGATTTGACTAAAGGCATAAAGAAGAAGTTATAAGGATGCCGAAAGATGATAAGGATGCAGGAAGATGTCGGTTTATATTAACTTGCTAACCGGTTGTACTAATATATATGTGTGTGTTGCCTTAGGAAGGGATAAGTTTGTAAGAAGTTGTAGTAAAAATAAAAGCTTGTATAATATCTGTAATGGAAAATAGCCAATCTCTGTAACCTCTCCTCTTGTAATAAAATTTCCTTTTGTTAAATAAACCTCTATTATCATCAGTTATCATTTGTGCGCGTTATATCATCGTCCTCATACAAAACTACATTCAAACAAGGAGCAAACGAAGGTCCGAAGTCGATTGGTATCAGAGCCCGGTGGGAGTAGGAGATAGGTTTGCTCAGGCTTAAAAGGCCCCAGAAAGAAGGTACTATTTCGTACTATTCACCCGTGGTTACTATTCACCGTCACTATTCATTTGTTACTATTCACCCGTGTTTATTAACAATTACTGTAGAAATTCTTAAGTGCTAGTTTATCGAACTGTTATTACTTTAATTCTATCTGATAAAGTCTAGCTAATCCAACTTATTATTTTCCTTTGAAACCTGGGACTTTGTCCTTAAGTCGCGTAGTAGTGTTTATTCCCGTTTGTTGTCGTGGATAGGCGTTTAGGGAAATTTTGCGTAAATCGTTGACAGTGATAAGGTAGATAATATGGAAAGACTATCTAGAGCATTATCACTTAGAAATAATAATAATAATAACAGTCTAGATATTCTAGATAGAGAAATTCTCAGTAAAAATAAAGAAATTACAATAAATGAAGATTTAGAATCTAATCTGAACAACTGGAATATTCCGGCTTATTCGCCTTCAATGATTTATAAAAGAACTGGAAGCTTTATTGCAAAAAATGATTATGTAATTAAAGCTGTAGAACAGGCAATTCCTTTATTTGAAGGATATAGTTCATTTAGTTTGTTTTCAAAAAAGCTTTTAAATATGCATAGAGAAAAATATAAATTCATTCATGTTGGATTAATTCAAGTCGCTTTAAAACCAACTACAAGATTAGGACTAAATACGTCTGCTATAATTGCAGTGAGAGACAAAAGACATAATAAATTCCATGATTCCTTATTAGGAATAGTTGAATCAACCTTATGTGATGGACCAATTTATTTTTCATGTTTTCCAAATTTTACTATGTCTCTAACAGATCCAAATTTACTCCAGTCTATTTGTATGGATATAAAAACTGAAGGTTTTAATATGAAACCGGGAACACAAAATGTAATTCTTATTTACAGAATATGTTGTAAAGTAATGAATACTATCACTACTAATATAAAAAATATGCCAATTAAAACCCAAGGAACAACTACACTATTTATAACAGCTATTAGTAAAACTAATGTTGTAATTCCAAAATCAATCAGTTGGAATGAGATAAATTTACCAGAAAAATGGCTTCTTGAAGAAGCAAATGAACCTACTAAAGCAGAGAATAAAAAATTAAAAGAAATTATTGAATATTCTGATGGTGACATTGAAATTAGATTTTCAAAAGAAAGAGTCACTCACCTAAAATTAGGTTCTAACTCTAAATTAGAGGAATCAAGACTCAGCAATGCTGAAACCACTCCTTTAAAAATAGAAAAGGATAATGTAATAATAAGAAACACAATGGACGGAGTTAGTCAACCTGAATATAGGGTTGAAATTCCTCCATCAAACCCCAGATCACCAACACCTTTAGATATGGGATATGATGAGGATAAATCTGTGTTTGGTATAAATACCATAACTCTTGACGAAGAGTTTAAATTTCCTTTTTCAGAATCTGAAAAAATAAAGTTTTATTCAGAAGAAAACAAATATAAAAGAAAATGGTTCTTTATGAAAGATCCTAAAGAACAAGAAAAATGGATAAAAGATATAAATTATTTTTAAAGAAAATGGGAAATGATTTACCAAAAAATTATGATATCTTTATAATGATAGAAAAATTCTACAAAATAGAAAAACAAAAGGATACTTTTCCAGACTTATTAACAGTTTTCAATATAAATTCTTCTTATAAAGAATATACAACTAAAGCGGGAAAAACTATTAGGAGTATACATCCTCCAAAAGCAAATTTATCAATTAAAATTGATAAAGAAGAAATTATTGCTACCCCTTATAGGAAAGATAGATCATTTGAGGCTACTGTAGAACAAAATAATTTTACAAATTTAACACTACAATCAATAGGTAATCAACTTACAAGAATTGAACAAGGATCTAGTAAAGATCAAACTAATACAACAAGTCTGTGATACAGATGAAGTTTTATTCAAACCCTAGTCAGCACAAAACTTAGAAATGAATTTAGATAAACCAGGAGAAAACTCTGAAATGTTAAAAGAAATAATGAAAAGGTTAGACACCTTAAATGTTAGCGAAAAGATAGTTGCACCTATAATTGAGAATAAAGAATCTAGAGAAATTACAGAACCAGAATCTGATAATAATTCAGATGAAGAAGTAAATAATTTGCAAAATTTGTTCTTAAATATAGAACAAAATAAACCAGAAAATAATCTTGAAATTAATAAAATTAATTACGGAAATACCTCGTATAGTAAACCTTATTATACGAGACCAACACCATTCGACCTCTTATTCGAGGAACAGAACAATTATGGAGCCGTATCTTTTAATGGTACCTCCATTGTAGAATGGAATATTGATGGTTATTCCGAGTACCAAATACAAACTTGTCTGAATTATATGACAATGTACGCTACTGCATGTTTAATTAAAAATAATTCGGACGATAGAATAGCAAAAGCTATTGTACAAGGATTTACAGGACAACTAAAAGGTTGGTGGGATTTTCATCTTTCTAACGAAGCTAAAGCGCACATATTTACTGCAACAAAGTTGGAAGATGGAATGACTAAAACAGATTGCGTAAATACGCTAATATATAAGATAGCTAAACATTTCATTGGAGCCACTACTATTCAAACAGATAGGACACAAGAGTAGTTAATTAATTTAAAATGTCAAAATTTATCTCAATTTAGATGGTACAAAGATGTATATTTTTCAAAATTATTTACTAGAAGTGATAGTAATCATGAATTCTGGAAAGAAAAGTTCTTATCAGGACTACCACATTTCTTTGCAGAAAGGGTTAAAAATCGTTTGAAACAAAAAAAATAATGGAACTATTCCTTATAACCAATATACTTATGGTGAATTAGCAGCAGAAGTCGTTATAGAAGGAATTCATTTATGCAATGAAATAAAATTACATAAACAAATCCAAAAGGAGAAAATCTACGGGAAAAGAATTTTAGGAGATTTTTGTGATCAACTTGGTTTATTACTAATAAAACCAACAAATGAGAATAAAAGATTTAAAAAATCATCCAATAGAAAATTTTATAAAAATAAAAATTTCCAGAAAGAAAATTATGCAGAAACTAGTAAAAATCCTAAAAGGAGATCACAAAAACCCTATAAAAGAAGAGAGCAAAATAAACATGCTCAAAGAAAAATTCCAATATGTTGGAAATGTAAAACACCAGGTCATTATCCTAATAAGTGTAAATTAAAAAATAAAATAAATAACCTTGATATAGATGAAGAATTAAAAAATTCATTCACAAAATTATTTATATCAAGTTCTGACTCAGAAAAAGAGAATTTAAAATTATCTGTTATTACAGAAATTGATTCAGAAACAGATAATGAATCTGATTTAGATAACAATTCAGAATCTGGCAATTGCGATGGTAATTGCGACTATTACAAAGCTTTATGTAAAGCAAATGGACTGTTTATGTTAATAAAAGAACAAAATTTTATTCTGGATATCATAGATAAAATTTCAGATCCAGAAGAAAAGAAAAATATGTTAAAAAAATATTTAGAATCACACAAAAATGAAAAGAAACTAAAGCTAAAAGAACCAGAGACTTATAATTTAAAAGATATTTTGAATAGAGTTAAAACTTTAAATAATATTAACCCAGTAAATACTGAAGCTACAATTGCAGAATTACAACATGAAGTTAAAATACTTAAGCAGGAAATAAAGGAATTAAAAGAAAGAATGTCTCTAATAGAGATAGAACCTAAGGATAATAACCAAAATAATGACAATATTTTAAGAGAAGAAGAGTTAACCTCTCTTACATTTATAAATACAGTAGACAAGGTAATCACCCATAAATGGCACACTAAAGTCACTATTGTAGTTCACAAGGAATATTATTTTACTACAATAGCAATGATAGATTCAGGTGCAGACCTAAATTTCATCAATGAAGGATTAGTACCTTCAAAATATTTTTCTAAAACTACTGAAATATTAAATGCTGCAGATGGCAGAAAACTATTAGATAATTATAAGCTACAAAACACAGCCGTTTGTAATAAAGGAATTTGTTTAGAAATGCCATTTATAATGGTTAAAAACTTATCTCATGATGTCATACTAGGAAATCCCTTCTTACATTTGTTATATCCTATAACAAAAATATCAAAAGAAGGAATTACTAGTACTATTAATAATCAAGAATTAACATTCAAATTTGTGTCTCAACCACAACATCATAAAATTGATGTTATTCAAAAAAGTATCAAAAGAAAAGAAAGTTTTCTAAATTCTTTATCTCAAGAAATAAATTATAAAAGAATAAAAGAAAAGTTATTACAACCAAGTTTACAACAAAAGATTAAAGATCTACAAAGTTCTATTGAAAAAACTATTTGTGCAGATACTCCTAATGCCTTTTGGCAAAGGAAAAGGCATGTAATAGGTTTACCTTATGAACCCGACTTTAAAGAAAGTTAGATTCCAACTAAATCAAGGCCTATTTCCATGTCTCAAAGACATTTAGAAATCTGTAGGAAAGAAATTGAAGAATTACTACAGAAGGGACTTATTAGACCATCTAAAAGTCCTTGGAGTTGTTCAGCATTTTATGTTGAAAATGCAGCAGAATTAGAAAGAGGAGTTCCAAGATTGGTTATAAATTATAAACCTTTAAATAAAGCATTAAGATGGATTAGATATCCAATTCCTAATAAAAAGGATTTATTAGCAAGACTTTATTCAGCCAAAATAATGTCTAAATTTGACATGAAATCTGGATTCTGGCAAATTCAAATTAAAGAAGAAGATAGATATAAAACTGCATTTACTGTTCCATTTGGACACTATGAATGGAATGTAATGTCGTTTGGATTAAAAAATGCCCCTTTAGAATTTCAAAAAATTATGATTGATATTTATAGTGCTTATACAGCATTTACATAGTATACATTGATGATGTTCTTATATTTTCAGAATCAATTGACCAGCATTTTAAACATCTAAATATTTTTATAAATATCACTAAAAGAGCTGGATTGGCTGTATCAGCCAAAAAGATAAAACTTTTTCAAACAGAAATTAGATTTCTTGGACACATTATAAAAGATGGAACAATATTTCCTATTGATAGAGCAATTATTTTTGTAGAAAAATTTCCAAATGAAATTAAAGATAAAAATCAATTACAGAGATTTTTAGGAAGCTTAAACTATGTTTCTGAATTCTATAAAGATCTAGCTTATGATGCTAAACCATTATTTGAAAGACTAAGGAAAAATCCACCTGCTTGGACAGAAGAACATACTAAAGCAGTAATAAAAATAAAAGCGAAGATAAAGGAAATTCCCTGTCTTGCAATTCATAATCCTGATGCCTTTAAAATAGTTGAAACCGATGCATCAGACAAAGGCTACGGTGGCATTCTTAAACAAATAATTAATAATAAAGAATCCTTAGTCCGATTTACTTCGGGAATTTGGCAAGGACCTAGAGTTAATTACTCTACTGTCAAAAAAGAAATATTAGCAATTGTATTATGTGTGCAAAAATTTGAAAGTGATTTATTAAATCAAAATTTTTTGTTAAGGGTAGATTGCAAGTCTGCCAAAGAAATTTTACAAAAGGATGTTAAAAACATTGCATCAAAACAAATTTTGCTAGATGGCAAGCAATATTATCAGTGTTTGATTTTGATATTGAGTTTATTAAAGGATCTGATAATGCTTTACTAGATTTCTTAACTCGAGAATTTTTACAGGGAAAAGATGAATAAAGGGAAAGAAAAGGAAGAAAGCAGTAAAACTGCACTATCTCGACCAATGACGACTTATAAGTCGGCATTTCAAAAGGATGAAAAAATCCTAAGAGAAGAAGTATTAAAAACTACTCCGGTTGATGAACAACTCAGATCTGATGCTTATGAGTTAGCGATAAAATCCGTATCTGCAAGAGAATACCTATATCCATACATTCCAATATCTACCATGTGGGTATCTCCTGTGGTGAAAAAATACATTCATTTATCCGCTGAAGAGGTTATGACCTTTTATTTAAAAAAATTTACAGACCCATACCTTTATCCAAAGGATTTCAATTTCTATCAAGAAATCCTAACCTACACAGGTTCTGTGCAATTCGAATCTGCCATGAGAACTGGTGGCGAATGGGCTTTCTCAAAAGCCTCTATTGTTAAAATAATTACACCAGAACAGTGGGAAGGTGATTTATATAAGCCCAAAGAATTAATTATAAGTTCGAAAAATCCTAATATGAATAAATTAAATTTCAATTACTTTGACTATGTTAAAGCTTGGGATCTTGCTTTCTCTTATGAAAACAGGCAGAGAAAACACAGTTGGTTTATTCAATTTAAAATTCAAAACACCACGAATTTTCCAAATTGGTTTATAGTTTGGTTTTCAAACTTTGGATTATATCCCACATCTATGGTCTACTCCAATTGGGTTGAACTCTCTTGCAACCCTCATGCTACATGATTTTGAAGTGTCCCGTGCTATTTCCATTGATCGTTGGTCATCCAAAACAAGTCATCATCTAATTTTTTCCAAACATCCTGGTATCAACCATTTTGCCTAAGAGGTCGATGTTGAATTTTTTTTCCTTAGCTTGGAATGACTTGTAATTTTTAATTCACTCTTCTAATTTCATATGGAGGTGTCCCGAGAAGTTGCAACCCCTATGGAGTTAATATGAGAAGTCGGTACCTACATGAGAGGTCGGCACCGACATCTCTACTTAGTGAATTTTGACTTTAAATTTCTTAAGCTCAATTCTATATTGATTTTAGGTGCGCCTCCAAGTTTTCAAGTTGTTTTATCCTTGTTTTACCGCTTTGCTAAAAATCAGGTTAACAACGTCCATCTTCAGGATTCTACCTTGCCATCTCATATCTTTATGAGTCAGCCAGGACTTAATGCGCAGGGATGAATCATTCAATCTTTCTCCCTTTTTATTACACTCCAATGAATCCATCCTAATGTGAAGGAGTTATTCGATACCTATCTTAGGATACCATTTAACATTTGGTCTACACCGATCCACATGATGTAAGTATTGCTCATTCGACAATGCAAAATTTACCTTAGTGAACACGATTCCGTCAATTCTTATATTATTGATAACTTAAAAGTTCTATCTCCAAGCTTTTACTTTATCATGTAAATTCCTTCCCAATTTGGCCAGGGTACTCCTAAGTTTGCAAAGAACCATTTCAAAATAAGGTCGCATATCTCAAACTTTTGGTTCCATACCTTGGTGTTGTGCCATATTGCTCTTTGTTCGTAATTGGTGACCCTTAGAATTTATTCTTCTCATCATCCCTCCATCATGTTTAGAAATGCTAGCAATAGAACCTCGTTCATCCTAAGTTCATAATGTATGTGCCCATGGGAAGGGACTTAAAATTCTATTGGAACCATGGCTTTTGTGATGACCCACATTTCGGAAGGTTTAAACTGACAATAATCCACAGTTGTCTAAGTCAAACAATCCGGAACACAAATAATCAATGGGGTTATTAAAAAAAAAGGAAGAAGAGAACAAACATAGATTTCTGCAGCGGAATGACAAAATATAATTATCAGATAAAAAGTTCATGAAGCTGTTTATATTATATATTTGATTATAATTTTACAAAATTTATAGAGTTATATATACAACAGAATTATAGAGTAATGCATTAGACAACATGATATAGGGGAATAATACTAGTAATAATATATACCAAATCTTCGTCTTCGTCCTCCAAAAAACAATCTTCAATATGCTGAAAACTCAGGGCTGACCCGAGTGTAATGAAAAGACAAAACACTCAAGTCAGGACTAAAATATCCTTATGTGAGTCAAATCAATATCACATATAACATGAGTGCAATAGCATCAGAGATGTTTACGGGATTTCACATCTCATATCCAGTGTATATCGTGCGGGCAATAACTCAAGAGATTTTACGGGATTTTCCATCTCTTAAGGATTCATCAAAATATCTATATATCGTAGAATACGCTATATATGTAATGTCTAATCAGTAAAATAAATATTTTTCTTATCGTTAAGGCTTTAAATTAATTCCCCTTAATGCCTTTTTAAGCATTGTCGTACAGTTTGCATATAACGCCCAGTAGCACGTCGGGGGATAGGGATGCTCCGTGATACAACAACACTAAACCAAAATCGTAGTGGTCTCGTATAGGGATAAAAGTATGACAAGGCACGTGAGGCAATGCCCAAGGTAGGATACTACCATTGCGGGTCGTAGGGCTGGTGGTAACGCATCATAGCCATGATCGCCCACTGCGTACTTCCATCCCATATAGAGTCCAAGGGAGGTTATCCCAAAATCAAGGTGCACCAATCGAAACCAACAACAAGAGTAATAATATGGACCAAGTCCAAAACGAAACTGAAGAATGGATGTTTGGTAGAGGTAATTAGCCTCATTGGCCCTGTCAAGCCGTCATGTTTTAGTCATTTCAAATTGGCATAAGTGTCGGGGTCTATCCATCATCGTTCTCTTTCTTCAAATCCAGCAAACGACGCCAAATCCAACCACTTCATTCTGGATTCTCGTCCACATACACAGTTGTTAATGTCGTTCCAATATTGACAGAGAGTGTGTCAATAAGAGGCCCCGGTCTCTTTAACAACCCAACGTCGTTTTACACACCGGTTAGTACTTTTACATTTCGAAAACGATTCATACTTGTTATCAAAATATCATATTCGCTTCAAAAATCTCATACTTACTTAAATTATGTCTATTTCGCTTGAAAATCATTTTCGCTTCAATATCTCAATTTCACTTCCAAAATCGTTTCGAATTTCAATTTAGGTTATAACTTCATTTTAACCCAATTCATATTTAAATCCATGATTTAAATATAAACAGTTCCCACTCTGACCAGTTTGAATTTTTAGAAATTAGTTTGAATAGTTTTAAATAATTTAAAAAGTTATAATAGTTTAATATAAAATAGTTTGAGTATTGAAAATGGTTTATATAATAAAATAGCTTGGAAAATCAAAATAATTTGAATATTTAAAAAGATAGATTTTAAAAAGTTTATATTAAAATAATTTAATTTGAAAATAATTTCAAATCAACTGTCTCTTTCCATTTCAACAAATTTGGACTCATGTCCAAATTCCGACCAACTGATTCAATTCCAATTATTTCAATTCATATTATTTTCAATCTCAATTTAATTCAAACCGACTAAATTCCGATTTCAATTCGAATTAACTTCAGTTCCAATTTCAATTCCAAATTAATTTCAATTTCAATTTCAAATTCCAAATAAATTCCAATTTCAATCCCAAATTAATTTCAATTTCAACTATTCGATTCAATGGTTTAAATTTCAAATCAATTCTCTATTTTAAACCATTCCAATTTATATAAATTCGAGTTAAATTTCAGAATATCGATTTAAATCACTTAAATCAAATTAAACTTCAATATTCAATTTAAGGTTCAAATCTTTTAAAATAAATCAATTTTCGAAATTCAAACATATTTCAATTATAACTTCAAAATCTAAAATTTCCTTTTTAAATAATTTCGTTTAAAAAATTTTAATTTCACATTTCAAAACTCAAATTTGAAATTAATTCAATTTCCATATTTCAATTCAATTTTATTTTTATAAAATAAATCATTTGAATAAATCCAAATCCAAGAATTAAAAATCATTTAATTTATCCAATCCGGTGTCCGTATGTAATTTTCTATCCTATGGTCAAGTGATCAATTATTTCAATTTTTAATTCAGGGATGGATATATATCATTTCAATCCAAAATAAATGTCATAGGTATATATCATTTCAACCTATATCTTAATTTATTCAAAATAATTCAATTAATAGTTTTATATACTGTCAAATAATTTAAAGGATGATATAGGATATATATATAATATAAGTAAACATTCAATCATCCAAATATCAACCAATTGACATCCATCACAAACGACATACAAAACAGTCAATATATCACAAAAATTAACCAGCTATTAATAATCGCGAATTTTACTAGCAATTTATGTCCAATTCAACTTAACTGTCAAATTTAAATTTCTATCAGTTCAAATCAGATGTTAATTTTAAATGTCAGTTAAACTATCAGACAATAGTCAGTAAAATAAATAACTTCATGATTTCAATTTAACCAACATAAAAATATTTTAGTATATCGTGAGCATTTAAATCACTCACCTTTTATTTGAAACTGAAAATTTTTCAGCTTCAGATAAATCCCACTTCCACTCCATGATGTAGACGACGCCGATATAGTTGCAACGCGACTCATTTCGCTTGAAACAGACCTCGTATGTAAAAGTTATGATTTTTTTATATAACGATGTAATTAAAGGATAATTAACAAAAATAATAATAAAAAAAACAACTACCTCACCTCTCTCTACTCAGGCCCGCACGCACGCAAGCATCGGAACCTACTCATAGCCACATACATCCAAATGTGTGCTCCTCCTGACGACCGGATGTCGATCGACGATCACCACCACGCTCTGCTCCACCAACACCCGCCTTATCGACCCTCGCGTGTGGGCATACTCGCGTAAAAAATCCAAAAACTTTGCACCCTAGTCGCAACGATTCTGGCAATCTCGTGAGCTTTCGTCTTGATCCGACTGTTGGATGTGTAGAGCTTGTCGAGCTCTACATTTTCCCTTTTGGTGACGTTTAATTTCGATGAGAGGATTTGGAGATATCGAGGAGAGAAAGTGGAGTGATTTTGGCCAATAAAGTTTAAATGAAGGTGGTTGTGCGTTTTCTTTCTAGGGTTATGCGAATGAAGACAATATGTCCTTATATAAATATTTCCGACCTGATCTATCTGCGAACATTCCGAACTCCAAACGAAGCATGTCGTTTGGTGTTCTATATGTTATACCCTTATTTCAAACATAATGGAACTAGTCTTAAGGCCTAATCGATTGTATGCAGAAGATAACTTTTCAAAATCAAATAATTTTAATCGAATTCCTTTAATTAATTTCAACGCGTTTCAAGCTCGAAAGGTCAAACAATAAGTCCAGTCACTGTGAAACTTGAAATCCTATAATAATTCACTATTAGGATCTGATGAAACTGGTTTCGTCGAAATCCGAGATAGTGGCCAAAATGGCTATTTTCACCCGTTAATTTAAAACGATAAATTTCCAAAATTAATTTAATCACCTTTAACTTCAATTTTAAAAGTAAACAATCTTCACTCATATTTAAATAAAATTTAAATCAAGTTTAAAAAGAATTTTTATTCATATTAAATCCCAAATTCAATTACTTAAATTATTTCCAATATTAAATTTAAATGATTCAATTACCAAATAGGTTACATTAATAAATCACAAAATTTCAAATGAATTTTAGTTATCAAAAATCATTTTATTTCCATCTAAATAATACAACATTTATTATATAATTTTAGTTACTGATTAAAAACACATTTAATATATAAAATTTCATTTCAATGCTTGTTATTGCCAAAATCTTCAAAATTTGTTATTTCAAAATTTTATTCAAGTTTATATTCTTAATAAATCATTAAATTTTTATTTCTAATCATTTTTATGCAATAATCATATTAACTTTAATAATCTGAAAATAGTTAAAAATACGGGTTGTTACATTAGTTCCATATGCTAATGGAAACAACATATATCGAATTATGGATTTCTAGGTCGTTTGATATCCTCATAATGCTAGAGGTGACTGATCAACCTTATTTCAATTTCTCATTTCCTACATTTTTTGATGATGAAGCCGATGATCTTGTTTATTGCCTTTATTTGTCTATTCGCTTGTGGGTGTGCTACTAACGAATTTTTTTTGAATTTGGTACAAACATAGAGTTCAAAGAATTCTTCACTCTTTAATTAAATCACGTTATTGGTATGATTTTCTGTGGTACTCCAAACCTACATAAAATGTTTTTTACTATGAAGTTCATCACCTTTGCTGAGGTGATAGTTATAACAACCTGTATTTTTAACACTTAGTACTTTAGATACAAACCAATTTAATTAAATGAAATGACTTAACTGAATGTAAGACTCAAAACTAAACTTTTAAAGACAAACAAATTAGGACCCAAGACCTATTCCATTGTGTTTATAATGCTATAAATATGAAAACCATATAAAGTTAGTTAAAAAATTGATAATAGGATAAAAAGTGAAAAAAAGAGGATCAAGGGGAAAAATGGTAACTGGGTGAGGATCGAGCCTGCATTTTTGAGTTGAAAGCTTCAAGAGTTTATTTGGTGAACTTGAAGTTAGGATGTATTTGGTTTGATGAGTGATATTTATTCCCCATACTCTATGATCACCGTTTATGCTATGTTTCTAGTTTAATATAAAATATGGGGTAAGGGACCGCTAACTGAACTTGAGTTGAGATTTTAGGGATGAGAATCATATTGAATGAATATTTGTAAATGCTTAAATCACTAAATGAATGTATCGATAACAACTAAGTATAAATGTAGTATGTTGATTATTTTTTTGGATTGTGTTGATTAGTTTGGGAATGATTGTATGAGTATAAAATGGGTTAGAACATTAGATAATGACATTTTAAAATGTATATGAATGTTATAATGGAAGATGAGTGATTGTACTCATATGTTGGTTGAAACGAATTTGTCACCTCAGAGTTGTTTGTCAGGTATAGAATACTTGTTCGAATAGCGAATAACTTATAACAAGGATGTGAACCTGGATGTAGAGATATAGATGCAAAGTGTCTTGGTGATGGAGAGAAAAAAATCTAGAAGAAAAGAGAGATGGTGAATGAGAAAAGGGAAAGAAGGCAGAATAAATTTCCACCAAGGGAAATTCCTCCATCAAGGTTTAGATTCAGTGCGAATCAGCTATTTACGCATCTGAAATTTTATTCAAATGTTTGAAATGAAGAAATCTGTTTTCTTGCAATATTATAGTGCATTTTTGGGGTCATTCAGATGTCTGGATCCCCATACAAGACGTTTAGATGGCTGCTGATTTTAACTGTTGGGCCTGATGTTGAGATTTTAGGAGTTTGGGTTTGATTTTGATAGAATGTAACAAACATAACTATATCAAAGAGCGGTTAATATAAACTCACAACGGAATAGAAAAATATAGTAGAACATAAATACCGACCAAGGCTAATACCTTGGAATCAATAGTATTTTTGAATATCTAGTTGCCTTGTCAACGCCGAGCATGAATGAGAAGACTTTAACATCTACTGTTCTCGTCTTGCATTAGTAGCTCGTCCCTCTAAATCTATATTGTGGGTTGTAATAAGGAGGGGGTCAAAACAATGTTCTATTATTTGGAAATTAACATACTAAATCCATTACACTAATTTATGTCGACTGATTCTTATTCAAGTGTTATGTTTATTATTTATAGCGAATCCATTCAATCCTATATGCACGTACAATATGCCTAACCTCCTCCAAGGTATAAATATAACACACACACACACACACACACGCCTATATGCATACATGTCTAAACGTTGTACTACCCAATAACCCCAGCCACTTAATGCTTCCTTTATATGGAAGAGGCAGACCCATTGGCCCATTTAATACCTCAACCCCGAAGCAGGCTCTTTGTAACATAATCGCTAGTCAATCGACTCTAGCTCCAGAGACTGATGACCTCTAGATACAGCTTTATAATATATTTTCCGTATTACTAACGCATCTCAAAGACTCATCTAATGCAAACAAACAAATAACTAATTTAGTATGTAAATTTCCTATCTAATGCGAATATCGACATATATTACGCTGTATAGATATATTTTTATTTTTACTCGTAAGCGCGGTTGTATGTATGTGCATATATATATATATATATATATTCCTATTTCTAACCATTAATTGCTAAACCAGAACATTCCTTTCGACATTTTATATAATCAAAGCCATCCTTCCAAAAAAAGGATTACGATTATAACTTTCCATAAAGTAACCAAAAGTGTGACCTTTGCTTCATTTGAAATTATAAGGAATTACCTCTTTTATTTTATTAAAATAGACGGTGTAAACTACGAGGAAGAACATCCATACATTACACATCTCTTTCATTTTTGAAATATTCCTTATTATTTCCAATGGCGCACATTTTATACGTTTGTGGAGTTAGATAATTTATGGAAATTAAACGAAAATAGATACAACTAAGTTATACCCCACTCCCAATAAATCAGAACATAGAAATTCACATTCCAAGTCAAATTAGGGCAAGCTAAACCAATGTTAACATTTACAACCCAACTATAATTCTGGACTAATTTTACAACTTTATTGACATTTAATTTTAACAAATTTAGGGATTAATATCCAAATTTCCAGATTGGGATGAAAATACAATCCTATTCCAATTAACTATCTTATAGAATATGTAGGTGATATTCCTATATGTTCATTTTAAGCCTAAAACTCATCAGATGTTATATATGCATAATAATTAAATAAAATTCCATGATATTAATTTTAATATTGTAAATAAATCATATAATTTCCCACTCACCATTCAAGCTTTCCAAATCTCCCAAATCCGAAATCATCTCTTTGATTTGACTCCTTTTCCATTCTAATCCAAAAGAATATGTATAACAAGATATATATATATATACATACACACATACTATTAGAATTATAGATCTGAGTAATGATTTGGGGTTAAGGGTAATATAGATTTACAATTAAAAAATTCACCTTTTTCTGCTGTATTGATTCGCTCCTTCTCTTCTTCTCTTTTATTTTCTGCCATTCTCCGATTATATATACCTATAATGTGATATTTTATAATTAATAAAAATAGTGGAGAAGGGAAAATGGTAGAGCTTTGCTGCTTTGATCAGATAATATGAGAAGAGAAGTGAGAGGCTAGACTAGTATTTATAGGCGCTTGAATCAATCGCATCTGTTGGATTTAAATAATTAAATATAGGCCGCTCGACCAAGGTTCAACCCTAGCCACTACCTACAAGAACGATCAATCGCCCGCTGTAAGAGATCGAGCGCTACCGATCGACCAGCCCAAGTAAGGCGTTCGATCAGCGTGATCCTGCATTTATTATTATTTATTTCCTATTTTTCTTATTTAATTATTTTCATTCCAAAAAGTTCAAACGTCGATAAATTCTTCATTTAAATTATGATCGCAAAACTTCAAATATGAAAGTTGCTCAGAAAATCGCCATGAACGCAATGGTGCAAATTTCTTATTTAAATTCCAATGTTTGCTCAAATTCCATTTTCAAGCCTTAATAAAGGGTGTTACATTCTCCCTCTTAAAAGAATTTCATCCCTGAAATTCCTTAAGGGTTGAATCATGTAACATAGCGCGCAACTATCCAAACTATCCAAACAATTAGTGTAAAACAAATTTTGTGGCCAAACGAGCACAAGTGCATGGTGTATCACAACATATATGATATGCATGCTGAATAAATTCTAAATCGACGCCTCCAATATGAATGCATTCTCTTAAAAACATTCTGAAAATATGATGCAAACAACCTATATATATATATATATTAGCAGTTCTATATGTATGCAAGTTTCCAAAAAAAAATTCACACAATAATTTCCATGCTCCTACGAGTAGGAGTATACTTCAACAAATTTTGCATCTAATCCCTACCATCCAATGCCTAACACACAATTTCTAACATCAATAATTTTGAAATGTTAGTTTTCTGTATCTATACTTCAATGCCGAAAAAGGAATTTAGGAGGAGAATTTCACACTTCCACCCTTCTTTTGGTACCTATTTCATTGTACTTTAGAACCTTTTCTTTGCCCCCAAAATTTTTTCAACTTTTCTAAGTACAATTTGCACAAGTAGGTTTATTTTTGGATGTTAAAATGGAATTATTCTAAATGCAATTCTTTGTTCACTATTAACACGGTATGAAAATAGAAATTCCAAAGTTAAAACAACATTTTTCCTTGTTATTCCCTATGTTTTGTATACTGTCACCCTTGTCGAACAGTCAAATTCATATTCACTAACATGTCGACCCACCCTATGCTAAGATGTGACACTAGAAAATTGGAAAATTTTCATTTTTCATCAAACATCTTTCCACCCCTTTCAATAAAATATTGCAAAATAGTTGGAAAACCAAATTTCCAAAAGAATTTAAACACCATTTTTTTTCAAATGCAATTGAATAAAATTTTCCAAAAGCATGTGAACCCAACTTCTCAGAAGTATTTAAACGAATATTTTCAAAAGCATTCGAACACAATTTTCAAAACATTTGCTGCTCCATCCTTAAAAACAAATCAAGCAATATCTTAACATAATCGGGACTCATTCAATGAGTTAATGCATATGATTGACCCTAGCATTATACAGTTAATGTTAAATTTGGGAAAACCTTTCTTTTTACTTTAAAACAACGAACAACACTCAAGCATATTTATGAACTTTAGCTTTTAAGAGATAAGGATGATGATATGTGATTTTGCAACAACTGTCTACTGTTCTTTGCTTGCTAAAATATATTTTTCTCAAAATTATAAAGTTTTTAGGATTTAAGCATTTGCTAACTTAATTTCCTAATTTATTTTATAAACTCTAGCCTTACCTACATTTTATCACTAGTTAAGCGTCCTTATGAGATTTCCTTATTACACTATTTTCTAATACATATACATGCACATGCACATACACATACACATACACATACACATACGCAAACACATACACATACACATACACATACACATACATATATATATATAATGGTCTAAGCTTATCCAGAAAATCAACATAGTGATAAAATATGGATATATCTCATATTATATCATAGGCTTTTCCAATACCTGGAGGGAGAGAACTAGCGATTACAACCCAAATTACCTAAGAGATACAATTGTTGGAAGCTACCATTTTTCACCAAATGGTATTAATGATGTTGTTAGCCCTATCACTCCTTACTCAATTAAGATGTCCATTTCTAGTATGCCATTCAAATATAATCCATATGTCTTGACTTACCTCCTTGGTTCCCAGTAAATAAGGTTCTTCCATTACTTAAATCATTACACCTAATTAAGGGATAAATTGTGCATTCCTACATTGTAATGAATAAGAAATAAAAAAAGATATTCACACTTAAAATAACTCATTAGAAAATTATCTTGGTGGAATAATTTTCTTATAACCTATCTTGCCTTCATTAACCTTGAGTCAACCAATATCCTTTATGTGTGTTTGCCATCTTATTGCCCTCTTCTCCTATCATACGCTACATTCCTTCACTCAAAATCTCTTGATAGTATTCTCAGTCCTTTGTATTTTCTTTCTTTCTTTGATCTTTTATGCGAGTATATCCTAGAACCCAAAAAAGTGTACTTGTAACATCCCGCCTTTTTGGACCATTCAAATCGACAATAAATCCACACATGTCAAACTTGAATAAATCAAAATGACAGATTGTTAATAAAATTTGGGGCAAATAAAATCAATCATAGAATCACAGACACAGAATATCAGAATAACTCGCAGCGGAATAAATAACTATAGTAGTTCATGAAGCTACTAGATACAAAGTCTTATAACTAATACATAATACCACAGTCTGAACAAATATATTTGGAAATTCAAGGTACATAAGTTCTCTACTACAAAAGCAAAAGCTGAGTGGAAATAACTGGAATAGAAATATCAGGTAGACAGCTAAATATCCGACGGATCTCTAGCTCCAAAAGGATGAAACCAAAGCTGTGAAACTCAGGCTGACCCGAGCGTAAAGCAAAACACAAAACACTCGAGTCAGGACATACATACTTATAAAATGTAAATCAACTCAAGTGAACTGCAAAGGAAATGCATCGGTAACTTAAAGGATGCTTTGGATCGCCCATCCTCTAAGGATCCGTTAAACTATCTACTATGTAGTAATATGCGCTATTATAGTAGGGTCTAAAGTAAAGTATACTATTTAAAAATAGCGTTAAGGCTTTACATTTTCCACCTTAACACATTTTTGGGTATGCCAATAGTTTATACTGTACCGTATGTTTGCGCCGAAAATGGTCACAAACCCCAAGTATCGTGAAAGCACCAAACAATGAATATAAATCAGCAGTATTAGTCACAGATCTAATGACACAGCGAACAACAATCCAGAAATAATGAATAGAGACACAAAATTTATAGTGGTTCGGCTATCTCCGTCCTACGTCCACTCCAAAGTTTTATCCTTTATTGATTATCCTCGCTGAGTACAGTTGAAATACAGCAATTACAATGAAGAAATTAGAGTTTAATAGCGATGATGAAGTGTAGAATTGAATTCGGTAGAGTCTGGGCGCTTCTGAATCCCGATCCCCTTTCCTGAATGACCTGGGGCTCTATTTATAGGTGTAGGAGGCTGATATTTCGCCTAAATTTATGGAGACCACTTCTGGCACATGAGTGGGCCCACATGTCCGCGTCAAGGAAATCTGGGCCCGTTCCGAGATCGATACGAAGCAATTTCGTATCGATCAAGAAATGATCCAATCGAGCTGAAATTTGGTGAGGACATTCATCAACATGCACGTAAGCTCCTGAGAAAATTTCATAGCATTTGAACTTGTAGATTGTAAGATATGGTCGATTCGAATTCATGATCTTTGGTCGTTCGTCTTATTCGAATCGACTCCTTCGAATCGATGGTGGCTCGTGACTTCGTGATGACGTGGAGCGGAACTTTCGCATCGATCCGCTTTTTTCGCCGAGTTGATCGAGTCACTCCGGAGATTTCGCCGCATTGACGTTTTCTTCCTTGGCTCGTGCATATTTCTAGTCCGCATCCACTTTTTATACTTGTTCGTATCCATTTTGCATTGGTACATTCGTACCCATTATTTCGTTTCCTTGTTCGTATCGATCCTAGGAACACATTTTGTATCGGTCTCGTATGCATTGATCGATACGAAATGAGCATGGTGGGTGATTGATACGAAGTGGTTGTGAAGAGTGGAGAATGGACACGAATATCATCCTAAAGATGGATACGAGCGAGACCTGACCTGATGGATACGAACTGGATGGATTCGAAGAACTGCAAGTTGGTGGATTCGAACTGGATGGAGTCGAACTGAGGCATGAAGATAGGTACGAAGCTGCTGCCATTCTGATCGATACGAGACCGATGGGTGCGAATCTGACGGATTCGAATCGATCATTACCTTACCTCCTTGATGGGTAAGAACAGCATACACTTTTAAATTGTATCGATCATATCTCCTCCATATGAACTCCGATTAACCTGAAATATGAAATGTAGCCTCTCCTAGCATTGATCATCATTCCCAATCGATTCTGCCTTGATCGGAGCTTGGACAAATTTCGACGACATCGATCACAACCTTGTTTCTAACCGTTCTCCAATCCTGATATCCATCCTTTCTTGTCAATTTGTTGATATTCCAGCTTTGACCAATAAGGTGGGATAACATTTGCCCCCCAAAACATGCCTTGCGATAATGAGGCGTGTTTTGAATAGTTTTGAATCCAATATCTGAAGTCCATAGCCATATCATCTGAGTACATCATCCTCGACTGCTTGGAGTCGATGCCCAATTCCAAATCCAATAACCAAAGCCTTAGCCAATTCCATATCCATTCAAACTCGATAACCGAGTCCTAATCCACCTTTATCTAATAACTAATTACCGAATCCAGGACCTCTACGGATCAACATCCAAATCTGTAACCTCTCCGGGTTCTTGCCAAGCGCAATCCACACCTAACGACCGTGGTCCAGTGTTCTTGGACGTTGAGCTAACCTCTCCGGGTTCTTGTCAAGCGCAATCCACACTTGACGACCTTGGTCCAGTGTCCCTGGACATTAGTAATGCCGTGGCTTAAGTCCTAAGCCGAATCCTGGTCCCTCCAGACCCTTGTTGAGCATAGTCCATACTCAACGACCTGAATGAGTCACTTTACCGCGTTCGGGAAAAACGACTCACCCCTTGCCAGGTATAATCCATACCCGACGACCGTTTATCAAAACCCGAACAAAAATCCAGTCAAAATCTAATCCAAAATCCAAATCAAACCAAAAAGATCAGAAATCCAAACCAGCATCCAAAACAGAAACCATTCATCCAAACGAAAATCCAAAACAGAAAGCAAACAAAACCAGGAGTTCAAACCAAACTCCAAAACCAAACCAGAAAACCAAGTGTCCAATCCAAAAACAAAGATTGATTTCGCAAACCATGGCTTCGCGGTTTATCATCATTCAGAGCATGCCTAGGGGCTATCTCTGTCCCTATACATGTGTAAATGACTTGGTAGCTTGCCAATGGTTTGTTACTTATTTCATATTACCCCGGTCAATTGATAACCAATCGACCGTCATTCCTGGGCCTCACACCATCATGGCTTGAGGTGGGTGGTGGCTGCTCCTGCTCCGCCGCTGCATTCCGAGCCCCAACATACTGCCTCAATTGTCCATTCCTCACATGCTCCTTAACTATATCCTTTAAGTGCCTGCAGCTGTTGGTATCATGCCCGTCCAAATCGTGGAAGAGACAATGCCTTCCTGATGCCCTCTCCCGCTCGGATGGTTCTCTCCTAGCCGGCCTTCGGTAAGGAAGGCGATTCCGGGTTTCCATGTATATCTGCTCCAATGTCTCGTTTAATCTCGTGTATGTGGAAAACTTTGGATCCTTCCAACGCTTCGTGGATTTTCCTGAATCGTCGTTCAGCTTCCTTTTTTCTTTATCTTTATCCGAGATTCCGTTGGATGGTCCTCCACCCTCAGTTGCATTCACCGCCTTTAACTTTAAGTCCATACATGCATCTTCTTGCCGAAGGAATCTTTCAGCTTCGTGAAAGAATTCCCCGAGATCCAGTGGTGGGTCTCGTATTAAAGATACCTTAAAATCTGAATCCTCTCTGACTCCCGATACCGCCGCCATCAAAACCATCAATGGATCCGGCCGATCCACTGAAGCAACTGCCGCATTGAATCGAGTTAGAAATGCTCTAAGCGACTCATCCGTCCTTTGCTTTACCGATATTAACGTCATCACATTCTTAGGTCTTTTGATATGAACCCGAAACTGTCCCAAAAACCTATCCACCAATTCCCTCCAAGTCCTCATAGATCCTTCTCCCAACTGCCTAAACCACATTGCAGCTAGATCTGTCAAATACAACGGGAAACATCTGGCCATCACTTCCTCCGATGCCCCCAGCACTTCCATGTGTCTAGTGTATCTCATCAAGTGATCAGTCGGGTCAACTTTGCCATTATATACTTCCACGCTAGGTAACTTGAACTTAGGTGGATTGTGAGCTATCCTGATTTCCCGAGCGAACGGACTCCTGTTCACTCCTTCCAAATCTCTATTAGTCAAGCCTCCACGCATAGTCTTCCTAATGATCTCCGCTAATCCAGCGTTGTCTGCCGGGGGTTGCCCCCATGCTCCCGAGGGAACTCCGGCACATATTCCTCATGTGGCTCATTAGCAGCAACGTTGGCCCTAGCCTGTTGAACTCCTTCCAAAGGTCCTCCTGTGTTGGATCCTACGGGCGTGCCCCCAAGCCCTTGTTGATTGCCTTCCGGCTCTGTATTCTGTCCTCCATTGGGTTCCATAACCCTAGCTCCTTGTTCCACATTAACAACCGCTGTGGCTGGTCCAAGGTTCTGTGTCCCAGCAGCTCTCATCTGCTCGAAGAAGGTCTGCATCATATTTTGTTGACTCTTCAACAACCTCTCATGCAATGAATTTGCCATAGCTTCCATTTCATTTCTGGTAACGTAAATCGAAGCTTGTCCTTCTCCAGCTCCGGAGGATGCCTCTTGACTTCCTTCTTGTTGACTTCTCTTAGCTCTTTGTCTTGTTTGTCGAGTCATTGTCTTTCAAATCTAAACTCTTCACGCTTTCCAAATCTGAACTTCAATCCGATATAGCGGGTGCTAGTCCTTCCCAGTGAAAGCACCAAAGTGTTTGAGCCGAAAATGGTCACAAACCCCAAGTATCGTGAAAGCACCAAACAATGAATATAAATCAGCAGTATTAGTCATAGATCTAATGACACAGCGAACAACAATCCAGAAATAATGAACAGAGACACAAAATTTATAGTGGTTCGGCTATCTCCGGCCTACGTCCACTCTAAATTTTTATCCTTTATTGATTATCCTCGCTGAGTACAGTTGAAATATAGTCATTACAATGAAGAAATTCCAGTTTAATAGCGATGATGAAGTGTAGAATTGAATCCGGTAGAGTCTGGGCGCTTCTGAATCCCGATCCCCTTTCCTGAATGTCCTGGGGCTCTATTTATAGGTGTAGGAGGCGGATATTACGTCTAAATTTAGGGAGACCACTTCTGGCACGTGAGTGGGCCCACATGTCCGCGTCCAGGAAATCTGGGCCCGTTCCGGGATCGATACGAAGCAATTTCGTATCGATCAAGAAATGATCCAATCGAGCTGAAATTTGGTGAGGACATTCTTCAACATGCACGTAAGCTCCTGTGAAAATTTCATAGCATTAGAACTTGTAGATTGTAAGATATGGTCGATTCGAATTCATGATCTTCGGCCGTTCGTCTTATTCGAATCGACTCCTTCGCATCGATTCCTTCGAATCGATGGTGGCTCGTGACTTCGTGATGACGTGGAGCGGAACTTTCGCATCGATCCGCTTTTTTCGCCGAGTTGATCGAGTCACTCTGGAGATTTCGCCGCATTGACCTTTTCTTCCTTGGCTCGTGCATATTTCCAGTCCGCATCCACTTTTTATACTTGTTCGTATCCATTTCGCATTGGTACATTCGTACCCATTATTTCGTGTCTTTGTTCATATCGATCCCAGGAACACATTTTGTATCGGTCTCGTATGCGTTGATCAATACGAAATGAGCATGGGGGTGATCGATACGAAGTGGTTGTGAAGAGTGGAGAATGGACACGAATATCATCCTAAAGATGGATACGAGCGAGACCTGACCTGATGGATACGAACAATGCCTTACCTGATGGATACGAACTGGATGGATTCGAAGAACTGCAAGTTGGTGGATTCAAACTGGATGGAGTCGAACTGAGGCATGAAGATATGTACGAAGCTGCTGCCATTCTGATCGATACGAGGTCGATGGATGCGAATCTGACGGATTCGAATCGATCATTACCTTACCTCCTTTATGGGTACGAACAACATACCCTTTTAACTTGTATCGATCATATCTCCTCCATATGAACTCCGATTAACCTGAAATCTGAAATGTAGCCTCTCCTAGCATTGATCATCATTCCCAATCGATTCTGCCTTGATCGGAGCTTGGACAAATTTCGACGACATCGATCACAACCTAGTTTCTAACCGTTCTCCAATCTTGATATCCATTCTTTCTTGTCAATTTGTTGATATTCCAGCTTTGACCAATAAGGTGGGATAACACCGTAACACCCCGTAAACTGGAGCCGCCAGAGGATACCACATAGGTACGACATAAAACAAACTCGTAGAAGGCGCGCTAGGGTAAGTGAAACGACACAACTAAGCAATGCCAGGGTAGATATACCAATTACACTTCCGGACTGTTGGTAACGCATAGCCGCAACTACCGCCCAATTCGATCCACACTCCCGAATCAAAGGTGCACACCAAATCAATCATAAAGTAATAGAATGGCTTAAGATGAAGTGTGTCTGATTAGAGGAGCCACCTCCTTGGCCCGTCGATTGCTCCTCTTTTAGCCACCTTATACCAACTCACGGGAGTCGGGTCCTCGTAAATATACCTTTAGGATCATCGCCACCAACCTACTCCATTCTGGAATCTCCACCGCGTACACAGTTGTTAAAGTGGTTTTGGGTATCGACGGAGAGTATGCCCATATCCGATCCCGGTCTCTTTAACAACCAATCGTTATTATAACCCATGGTTATATAAATTTCAAATGCTTTATATTTCATATCAAACATATTCCTTTTAAACCATATAAATTCCATATCATTATTCTTTTAAAATAATATTCATTTTCCCAAAGTAGTAATAATTCCAAATTCATTTAATTATAACCCTTTTTAAACATAAAAGTTTAGAGATCATAGCACTTTAAGAATGTAACTTTTGGAACCATACATGTAACCTTTAAGAAAATTGTAGCATTCAGAAAATGTCACCTTTAAGAAAACGCAGTAGTACAGAAGTGCTACTGTAAGAATTCGCAGCAGTGCAGAACTGTTACGGTAAGAATTCATAGCAGTGCAGAAGTGTTACTGTAAGAATCCACAGCAGTGCAGAATTGTTACTGTAAGAAACTGTAGCAGTTTTGAATTGCTACCGTAAGAAATCGCAGCAGTTTTGAATTATTACTGTAATACTTCCTACTACAATAGTCTATAAAATCAAATAGTATATATATATATATATATATTTATTTATTTATTTATTTACAGTTTTTATCAAAGTCATTCTATTCTTCCTATTATATTACTCAAATTTAAGATATTTAGTCATTTAAAGAAATCACAGCTTTGATTTAATAACTTTGTCACTAAAACATCAAATTTTAAAGCATAAATCTTTATACCAAGTTAAAAGTATTTTACTTACCTTTTTATTTCTTTTTAGTAAATGACATTTATCATTTTTATTTCCCAAATCATACCATTTACATTAATTAAAACTTACATTTTTGTTTCACAAAACATTTATCATTTTAATTACTATTCCATAAATTAAAACTTACAATTTATAGGTTAGAATAAAATTCCATTATTAAGTCAAATCAGATTATTAAATTTTTAATTAACCTTTATACTGTAAATTAGATTCCAAAACTTTACATTTCCAACTATTTATTTCTTATAAAATTTTAACACATGTAAACAAATTTACAGAAATTATTACAATAAATTTTAGTTGAGATTCATATATAGAAATCCAAAATTCTTAATAATTTTCAGAAAATCATTATAAAATCAACCATGGAGTCTGTATAAAATTCTCTACCCTAGGCTCAAGTAAATACGAACATATATCATTTCAATCCGCAATTTATTAATTTTTCGGGTTTTATATCATTTCAAACCCGCAATCCCAAGTCAAATAAAATTGCTCAAGCCTATCATTTCAGCCCACAACAATTTTTCCTTACTCTAAAGATCGTTCGGGTATGTATCATTTCAATCCATAGTAAAGGGACTTGCAGTGTGATTCCAGAATATTAAATAAACATAAAAATATTCAACATATCATGACATATGATCAACCAGACATAATATGATATGAAATAACAATATAAAATCATATGAATGACATAATATAAACATATGAAATAACATGATATAAACATATGAAGTAATATGCTATATGAAATAACATGATATAACACATGAAATAACATGATAAAATCATAGGTGAAATGTCAACTTGCATATACATATCCTCACAATTCAATTGTCATCAATTCATCAAATAAATAAGTACGTATGTCAAGTGTGATTTCTCACCTTTCTTTGGTTGGAAAAGTGATTCAAAGCGCAACACAAAATCAACAAACTACGGACCAGTTTGAGTGAGAGGAGAATCAAAATCCGACGCTTGAAAAAAAAATTCCATACGTAAACAAATAATTTTACATAGAAAAATAAAATAGAAAAATATATATTTGCAAAATACATAAGAGGGCTTGTCTAGGGTTTGAATAGGCTTGGTCTAGTGGTGGTTTTGGTTTGGTCTAGGCTAGGTTTGGATTAGGTGGGTTCGGCCATAGCTAGGTTTTGGTGGAGATGGGTTTGACCATAGCTATGTTTAGGGTTAGGCTAGGGTTTTGGTTTGGTGTGTTCGGCCTTGGGGTAGGGTTTGGTGATGGAGGCTCGACCTCAGGGTTTTTGTGATGGAGGAGATGGTCACGGCCAAGGCAAGGGGAAGGGATTGTGGAGGTTCAGCTATGGTATTTTTGGTTCGAGGAGAAGGGGTAGAGGCCGAAAATTGTGAAGAAGAAGAAGGGAAAAGGAAGAGGAGAAATGGGTTTTGGTTGGAGTTTGGTGATTGGGGAAGGTGGAGATAGATGTGGCCGAAATTTGTGGAGAGGAGAAGGAGGAAAATTGGAGAGGAAGAGGGGAAGAAGTCTAGGGTTTTGAGAAGGAAGATGAAGGAGAAAAATACTTACTCTTTTCTGTGGAGGCACAAATGAATGGACGTGGAAGCTAGCCAAAACCCTAGGAGATTATATATAGGCTACTCATCTAACTAAAGGTTTTCTAGCCCAAATGGCCTAAGCCCAAACAAATCACAAAAAAAATAAAATAGAAGTTGTGGGGAAAATAACTGCATGTAATACGCCAAAAGCTGCAAAATTTGAGAAGTAAACATCAAAATTTAACAAAACGAAAAACTGGGAAAATGTAAAAATTAAATTCATCTTCATAAAAAAATAAAAGTTAAAAATTCAAATTTTAAAAAATTTCACAGAAAATCAAACTTTGACCAAAGTTGACCAAAATTTTCATTTTAAGAAAAATATTTATTTTATTAAATTTGGAAGAACATTTCACATCAAAACTCATAATTATACATTACAATATCCCAATTTAGAAATTTAAAATAATTATATTCAAAATTTCAAATATATTTTCAATTAAAATATTCTCAAAATTTGCGGGTTGTTACACTCTCCCCCACTCAAAACTTTTCGTCCTCGAAAAGGAACGAGACACAGAAAACCAAGAAGGATAAGGTAGGATAACGAATAATACCTGGTACAAACAATTCCGGATTTGAAGCACGAATGCTCTCCTCCGTTTCCCAGGTACAATCCCGATCATCAGTGCTCCATTGCACTTTGACTAGGTTGACAGATTTTTTCGAAGCTGCTTCGTACCTCTATCGATAATATGAAGTGGCTTCTTCTCGACAGTAAGATTCGGCTCAACATCCAAACTCTCGAGAGCAGAAGGCTGGACAATCAAAGATGGATCATGAAGATACCGATGTAGATGCGAAACATGGAACACATTATGCACTCCAGAAAGTTTCTCAAGCAATTCCAAACAATAAGCTAAGGAACCAACTCTCTCTAAGATGCGGAAAGGACCAATAAACCTAGGAGCGAGCTTCCCTTTCCATCCAAAACGAATCACATTCCTTAATGGAGAGACCTTAAGGAAAACTTGATCACCAACAAAAGACTCCAAACTCCTCCTACGCTTGCCAACGTACTTCTTCTATCTATCTTGAGCAATCCTCATCTTTCTTCTAATCTCCTCAACCTTCTCAGATGCTTCTAGAATCATATCCGGACCAAGAACCAAATGATTTCTGGATTCAATCCAGCAAAATGGGGATTTGCAAGGGTGTCCATAAAGAGCAGCAAATGGAGCCATTTCGATACTAGCCTGAATTTTAAGAGATAGAATAAGATAAACAAATGTTTAAGGCAACCTTAAACAGATATTTGATATTATACCTGATAACTATTGTTATAGGTGAATTCAATGAGATGGAGATGATCTACCCAAGATCCTCCATAATCAAGGACACAGGCACGAAGGAGATCTTCCAAAATCTAATTCACTCTTTCCGTTTGACCGTCGGTCTGCGGATGGTAAGCAGTGCTCAGATTCAGACGAGTACCTAAAGATTCCTGAAAAGCTTTCCAAAACTGACTGGTAAAGATGGGATCTCTATCACATAAAATAATAACAGGAACACCATGAAGACGAAGTATCTCTCTCATATAAATCTCAGCTAGACTAGAAGCAGAACGGTTGGACCTAACCGGAATGAAATGAGCTGACTTAGTCGATCTATCTACAATAACCCAAATACTTTCATTACCTTTCCTAGTCCTTGGTAACCCATCAATGAAAACCATAGAAACTTGTTCCCATTTCCAATTGGGAACCTTAAGAGGCTGCAATAATCCAGCGGTCTTTTGATGATCAGCCTTAACCTGCTGACAAGTTGCACATCTACTAACAAAAAAAGAGATATCACGCTTCATACCACTCCACCAATACAGCTTCTTCATATCATGGTACATCTTCGTCACACCTGGATGAATATAAAGTCTGGACCGATGATTTTCCCAAAGTAACTCTTGTCTCAATCCATCGACATTCGGGACACAAATCCGATTATTAATCCTCAGAATCCCTTTATCATCAATCTGAGCTCCACTTCCATCTAGGCTACTACCACCAACTCTGTTACGAACATTCTCCTTAATAAGCCTAATTATCCTATCCTCATCCTGCTTAGCAACAATACGATCCATAAGAGGAGAAGAAACAACAAGCTGACACAACATCGCCTTCTTCCTACTCAAAGCATCGGCTACAACATTAGCTTTCCCTGGGGTATAGTTGATGTCGAGGTCATAAGAAGCAAGGAACTCAAGTCACCTAACTTGCCTCAGATTCAAGTCCTTCTGGGTGAAAATATATTTCAAAGACTTATGATCCGTAAAGAGCTCAAACTTAGTTCCCAATAGATGATGTCTCTAAAGCTTCAAAGCAAAACCTACGACAAGCAATTCCAAATCATGGGCTGCATAATTGGCTTCATGAGTCTTCAACTGGCGACTAGCATAAGCGATAACCTTCCTATCCTGCATCAGAATAGCTCCCAGACCTTCACGACTAGCATCAGTGTATACCGTTAGTCCCTCATTTCCATTTGGAACGGTAAGAACTGGTGTGGAAGTAAGCTTGCGCTTCAACTCATTGAATGCAGCCTCACACTTATCATTCCATATAAACTTAGCATTCTTACGAGTTAGAGCGGTGAGAGGTGCAGCAATCCGAGCAAAATTCTCAATGAATCTCTGATAATAACCGGCAAGGCCAAGAAAACTACGGATATCAGATGGAGTCCTAGGAGTTTCCCAATCCTGAAACGGAATAGGGAAGAATAAGAACTACAAAGAAAGAGATAGAATAATTAAATTCACAAAAAAAGGAAGAGAAGATAGACCTACATTGATCGCAGCGATCTTAACTGGATCAACAGAAACTCCATCACCAGAAACTATATGTCCAAGAAATCGGACTTCATCTTTCCAGAAATGGCATTTTAAGAATTTGGCTTTCAACTGATGACTTCTGAGAGTCTTGAGAATAGAATTTAAATGGACTTCATGTTCCGCCTTAGACTTAGAGAAAACAAGAATATCATCGACGAAGATTAGAACAAACTTATTAAGAACATCACGGAAAACATGATTCATAAGGTCGATAAAGAAAGCTGGGGCATTAGTCAAACCAAAAGGCATAACTAACCACTCAAAGAAACCATCCTCAGAACGGAAAGCAGTTTTGGGAATACTTTCCTCGGCAATCCTGAGCTAGTGGAAACCGTGGCAAGATCAAGCTGAGAGAATATAGTAGCTCCATAAAGCTGATCGAACATATCATTAATACGAGGCATTGGATATCTTTTTTTCATAGTAAGCTTGTTCAGCTCCCTATAATCAACACACATCCTCAAAGAACCATCAAACTTAGTGACAAAAACCACTGCTGCTCTCCATTCGGAATGACTGGGTCTGATCAAACCTTTGGAGAACAAGTCTTCAATTTGCTTCCTCAACTCAACCTTCTCACGGGGTGCCATTCTTCTGGGAGGAAGAACTACAGGTTGAGCTCCAGGAATGAGATCAATACGGAATTCGATTTCCCGTTTAAGAGGTAAAGAAGTGACTTCACCAAACACATCGGGATAGAGTTTGACCACAGGGGTAGAATCAAGATCACTAGGGGAAGAATCAAGAGAATAGATAAAACTACCTCCATACTCCTGAGGCGTACGACACTGAATCACCAAAGGCTTACGAAAATCATCAATAAGAGAAACAATCTGGGTTTTACAAGAGATAACAACTTCATGCGTCTTTAGCCAATCTCCTCCAAGCAACATGTCGAAAGCATCGAAACCAAGAACATAGAAATCACCAGAAAAGCGACGGTCAGAATGGAAGAGTCTCACATTGTTACAAATCCTACTAAGGTTTGTGGGGCCACCAATAGGATTAGTAACACATAAAGGTTTGGATGCAAACTTAGGTGAAATGATATGCTCAAAATTATCACCAAGATCCACAGAAATGAAACTATGTGAAGCTCCAGTGTTAAATAAAACATGAACATGAAGATTAAACAAGGTAAAGGTGCTTTGGAGAGTACCTTGGGTATCTCTAGGGGCAGGTGGAGTAGACGGAGCATGAGTGGAAGAAGTCATGGCAAATATCTAGATGTCTTGCCCTTCTGATACAAGGGACAATCCTGCTTGAAGTGGCCAGGCTGCAAACAGACATGGCAAAGATCACGCCTAGTCATCTAAGTTAGAGGAACAGCAGCTCCGGCTAAAGTAGGACAACTATTGGCGTAGTGCCCTTTCTGATAACACCTAAAGCAAGTGATGGAAGAAAGATCAATAGGCTGCTTCCGGGAAGAAGAATATCCTAAACTTGGATTCTTGGGCCAATTCTACTTCTGACGTTGGAAATTTGACTTTCTCTTCTTAGAGTTGCTAGAAGACGGCTGAGATGAAGGTGCACGAGCAACAAATGATTCCTTAGAAGTGGGGTTCTCATATCTAATGGCTATATCCATCAATGCCGTAAATGGGTTGTGCACATGAGAAATCGGTCGATCATAAAACTCCGGGCGAGCTCCAGCTATAAAATTCTCGTTCTTCTTAAGAGGGGTATCAATCAAACTAGGACCAAACTTGGAAAGCTCATCAAACTTCCTCTCATACTCAGTAAATGACATATCCCCTTACTTAATGTCCATAAACTCCCTGTATATATGAGACTTCCTAGCCTTTGGCATCCACTTCGTCACAAAAGCCTCCCTAAACAAGATATCCAAACTTAAGAAAGATTCAAAAAGGATAACCTAAACCAAATTCAAAAGGACTAACTTAAGACAATACCTAAACTGATCCCAAGAAATATCTGCCTCAACAGTGTTGGCTTTAACAGACTCCCACCAATCTAGTGCTGCGTCCTTCAACTGCCATGCTGCTAACTGCGCTTCTGAGCGTCAGTGATCTCCAAACCAGCAAAAATCATTTCCAAACCTATCAGCCACTGCTGAGCCTCAATGATGGTCTTTGATTCTGAAAAATTAGTACCACCTAACTGGGTGAACTCCTTACAGAGAGTAGTAAACCTAACGGGTGCAACTGGTGCTGGGACTGGGGCAACACCACGACCTCTGGCATTCCTACGATCCATCCTGGAAATTCAAGAATGAATTTTTGGACAAAGATAAAGGAAAAGATAGAAGAAAAGATCCAACTAGACTCGAAATCCTAATCAAAGAATTATATAAAACAAGGTGGATTCGAAAGGAAGGAAGAATTCTAAGAAAAGGAATTTTAAAACAAGAAAAAATTTATATCCAAAATAATCCTTTTAAATCATTAAAAAATCATTTGAAAACCATTTTATACTTGAAAATACGTTCTCTCGCAAAGAATGATTCTAAGATTGATTTTACTCATTCTAGGGTATTTCTACCCTATCACTAATGAGTTTTTCCCTGTAGGCTAAGGTTTGACTAAAACCAAAGCTCTGATACCAACTGTAACATCCTGCCATTTTGGACCATTCAAATCGACAATAAATCCACACATGTCAAACTTGAATAAATCAAAATGACAGATTGTTAATAAAATTTGGGGCAAATAAAATCAATCACAGAATCACAGACACAGAATATCAGAATAACTCGCAACGGAATAAATAACTATAGTAGTTCATGAAGCTACTAGATACAAAGTCTCAAAACTAATACATAATACCACAGTCTGAAAACAAATATATTTGGAAATTCAAGGTACATAAGTTCTCTACTACAAAAGCAAAAGATGAGAGGAAATAACTAGAATAGAAATAACAGGTAGACAGCTAAATCTCCGGCGGATCTCTAGCTCCAAAAGGATGAAACCAAAGCTGTGAAACTCAGGCTGACCCGAGCGTAAAGCAAAACAAAAAACACTCGAGTCAGGACATACATACTTATAAAATGTAAATCAACTCAAGTGAACTGCAAAGGAAATGCATCAGTAACTTAAAGGATGCTTGGGATCGCCCATCCTCTAAGGATCCGTTAAACTATCTACTATGTAGTAATATACGCTATTATAGTAGGGTCTAAAGTAAAGTATACTATTTAAAAATAGCGTTAAGGCTTTACATTTTCCACCTTAACACATTTTTGGGTTCGCCAATAGTTTATACAGTACCGTAACTCCCCGTAAACCGGAGCCTCCAAAGGATACCACATAGGTACGACATAAAACAAACTCGTAGAAGGCGCGCTAGGTCGGTGACATGGCACAACTAGGCAATGCCAGGGTAGATATACCAATTACACTTCCGGACTGTTGGTAACGCATAGCCGCAACTACCGCCCAAGTCGATCCACACTCCCGAATCAAAGTTGCGCACCAAATCAATCACAAAGTAATAGAATGGATAACGATGAAGTGTGTCAGATTAGAGGAGCTACCTCCTTGGCCCGTCGATTGCTCCTGTTTTAGCCACCTTATGCCAACTCATGGGAGTCGGGTCCTCGTAAATATACCTTTAGGATCGTCGCCACCATCCTACTTCATTCTGGAATCTCCACCACGTATACATTTGTTAAAGTGGTTTTCGGTATCGACAGAGAGTATGCCCATATCCGATCCCGGTCTCTTTAACAACCAATCGTTATTATAACCCGTGGTTATATAAATTTCAAATGCTTTATATTTCATTTCAAACATATTCCTTTTAAAACATATAAATTCCATATCATTATTCTTTTAAAATAATATTCATTTTCCCAAAGTAGTAATAATTCCAAATTCATTTAATTATAACTCTTTTTAAACATAAAAGTTTAGAGATCATAGCACTTTAAGAATGTAACTTTTGGAACCATACATGTAACCTTTAAGAAAATTGTAGCATTCAGAAAATGTCACCTTTAAGAAAACACAGCAGTACAGAAGTGCTACTGTAAGAATTCGCAGCAGTGCAGAACTGTTACGGTAAGAATTCACAGCAGTGCAGAAGTGTTACTGTAAGAATCCACAGCAGTGCAGAATTGTTACTGTAAGAAACTGTAGCAGTTTTGAATTGCTACCGTAAGAAATCGCAGCAGTTTTGAATTGTTACTGTAATACTTCCTACTACAATAGTCTATAAAATCAAATAGTATATATATATATATATTTACAGTTTTTATCAAAGTCATTCAATTCTTCCTATTATATTACTCAAATTTAAGCTATTTAGTCATTTAAAGAAATCACAGCTTTGATTTAATAACTTTGTCACTAAAACATCAAATTTTAAAGCATAAATCTTTATACCAAGTTAAAAGTATTTTTACTTACCTTTTTATTTCTTTTTAGTAAATGACATTTATCATTTTTATTTCCCAAATCATACCATTTACATTAATTAAAACTTACATTTTTGTTTCACAAAACATTTATCATTTTAGTTACTATTCCATAAATTAAAACTTACAATTTATAGGGTAGAATAAAATTCCATTATTAAGTCAAATCAGATTATTAAATTTTTAATTAACCTTCATACTGTAAATTAAATTCCAAAACTTTACATTTCCAACTATTTATTTCTTATAAAATTTTAACACATGTAAACAAATTTACAGAAATTATTACAATAAATTTTAGTTGAGATTCATATATAGAAATCCAAAATACTTAATAATTTTCAGAAAATCATTTTAAAATCAACCACGGAGTCTGTATAAAATTCTCTACCCTAGGGTCAAGTAAATACGAACATATATCATTTCAATCCGCAATTTATCAATTTTTCGGGTTTTATATCATTTCAAACCCGCAATCCCAAGTCAAATAAAATTGCTCAAGCCTATCATTTCAGCCTATAACAATTTTTCCTTACTCTAAAGATCGTTCGGGTATGTATCATTTCAACCCATAGTGAAGTAACTTGTAGTGTGATTCCAGAATATTAAATAAACATAAAAATATTCAACATATCATGACATATGATCAAACAGACATAATACGATATGAAATAACAAAATAAAATCATATGAATGACATAATATAAACATATGAAATAACATGATATAAACATATGAAGTAATATTCTATATGAAATAACATGATATAACACATGAAATAACATGATAAAATCATAGGTGAAATGTCAACTTGCATATACATATCCTCACAATTCAATTGTCATCAATTCATCAAATAAATAAGTATGTATGTCAAGTGTGATTTCTCACCTTTCTTTGGTTGGAAAAGTGATTCAAAGCGCAACACAAAAATCAACAAACTACGGACCAGTTTGAGTGAGAGGAGAATCCAAATCTGACGCTTGAAAAAAAAATTCCAAACGTAAACAAATAATTTTACATAGAAAAATAAAATAGAAAAATAAATATTTGCAAAATACATAAGAGGGCTTGTTTAGGGTTTGCATAGGCTTGGTCTAGAGGTGGTTTTGGTTTGGTTTAGGCTAGGTTTGGATTAGGTGGGTTTGGCCATAGCTAGGTTTTGGTGGAGATGGGTTCGACCATAGCTATGTTTAGGGTTAGGCTATGGTTTTTGTTTAGTGTGTTCGGCCTTGGGGTAGGGTTTGGTGATGGAGGCTCGGCCTACGGTTTTTTGTGATGGAGGAGATGGTCACGGCCAAGGCAAGGCAAGGGGAAGGGATTGTGGAGGTTCGGCTATGGTGTTTTTGGTTGGAGGAGAAGGGGTAGAGGTCGAAAATTTTGAAGAAGAAGAAGGGAAAAGGAAGACGAGAAAGGGGTTTTGGTTGGAGTTTGGTGATTGGGGAAGGTGGAGATACGTGTGGCCGAAATTTGTGGAGAGGAGGAGGAGGAAAATTGAAGAGGAAGAGGGGAAGAAGTCTAGGGTTTTGAGAAGGAAGATGAAGGAGAAGAAGACTTACACTTTTCTGTGGAGGCACAAATAAATGGATGTGGAGGCTAGCCAAAACCCTAGGAGATTATATATAGGCTACTCATCTAACTAAAGGTTTTCTAGCGCAAATGGTCTAAGCCCAAACAAATCACAATAAAAATAAAATAGAAGTTGTAGGGAAAATAACTGCCTGTAATACGCCAAAAGCTGCAAAATTTGAGAAGTAAACATCAAAATTTAACAAAACAAAAAAACTGGAAAAATGTAAAAATTAAATTCATCTTTATAAAAAAAATAAAAGTTAAAAATTCAAATTTTAAAAATTTTCACAGAAAGTCAAACTTTGACCAACGTTGACCAAAATTTGCATTTTAAGAAAAATCTTTATTTTATTAAATTTGGAAGAACATTTCACATCAAAACTTAAAATTATACATTAAAATCTCCCAATTTAGAAATTTAAAATAATTATATTCAAAATTTCAAATAAATTTTCATTTAAAATATTCTCAAAATTTGCGGGTTGTTACAGTACTTTCGTACCACTCCCCAATCCTTCAAGGGTTTTTCTTTTGGCTTTCACACATGTCTAATCAAACATTCCTAAGTTCATACTAATATTCCATATGCCCAACAGGGACTCCTTCTTGCTACCCTACAAACACTCATAGCTATTTTATTCTTAGCCTTGACATTTACCCCGTCCTACCTAGGCAGTGATCCCTATCTACTCCATATTAAAAATTGGTTTGGTGATTCACACTCTTTGAAAAAATAAAACTTCACAGCCATGAAGTACTTAATCCAGAACTTTTATCTTTGAAAACATAAACTCAGAAACCTTCTTATTAAATTCAAAAACTGCTTGGTTTCCAAAAGGAGCCATGAAAAATTTCCTATCCTAGCCATCTTTCCCTTTTCAAAGACTTTAGATAACATAAATTTACTTCTTTAAAAGTAGGATTTTTAACTCAAAACATTTATTTGTGTTCAAAAACCCGATTTTCACACTAAACCATTATTTTCAAAAACATCTTTAAACAATGAAAACTGGAGTAAACAAGAATAACTTCCATTCTGTTATTTTCCTACCACTTATGCTATTTCCACTTTCAATCATAATAGAGATTCTAATAGCACATAAGGGCGACTTCTAACTGATATACGTAATTACTGCACATAATTATGGGAACTACCCATTTCTCATATCCTATCCCTATTGTTTATTTTCTATACTATTTCTAACTAGATTACTAATCCTATTTTAGTATAAATTCCTAACGCTATTTCTATTCATATTTATTAATATGACTAATATTAAAATTTCTCCTACCTAAATTGCTTTCAAGTGACTTCTCCTTACATAGCCCTTTTCCTCTTTTATTTTCTTCCCCACTGGCTCATTGTAGTGCATTAACCTACCAATTTAGTCATTGGGCTTTTCTTCAATGAAAAGAGATATTTATAAATCTATTCGGGTTGCTTTTCTTCATATTTTCCTTATACGGAAATATTATTCCTAGATTCATTGTCGGGTGTTCTTACCCTTCTGCTTTCTTTACTCCATTTCAATTAACTACCATTTCCATTTATCCACCCCTTAGAACTTTAAAAATGAACTTCCAAATTTACAAAAATAGGAAAAATCATCAAGCCCAACATACGTTCTCTTTTCCACTCATTTCAGAAACGGAAAACCCTTTACCAGAAACCTTTAAATCAATATTTTTTGACCCAACCAATTCTAACTCTGAATTTCCAAATTTCCTTGCTTTTTCAAAACAACAACTTTCCAATAAATCCTTTGAAAACCCCATTCAAAACATTTTAAGGGAATTTAAATGTCTTTTTATCAAATTCTTTCATATGGGGCCGGACTTAGAAATGGAATTTAATTGTCCATTCTTTTGGACTTTTCTTCTTATCCCTTTACTCTTAACCTCTTCTTATTAAGAGAGTAAACTAAAAATCCGCATATCCTCTTTTGGTGATTAATGCACACCTTCTAGGGGAACTTGCTCAATCCTTAATTACATCTTGCTTCCGGACATATGCAATATATAGTTTCTTACTTTTGATTTATCTGAATGAAATTTACATCTTTAATCGTCAATCCATCAAAATCCATAGTCGTCGAGCAGCTAAGGCCCGACAAAGGAGTCAAAGTTTCCAAGGTCCTTCTATATGTCGTGATCATGCTCTTCTTCATTAATGCTTTACGGTACAGCCTGCACTCTATGGGGTAATCAGGGTAGGTGTATAAATTTAACTCTATTCATTATTCCAACTCATAGTTGCCTCATCAATCTTTTCAGAATATGGTCGCAACTACTTCTATAGTCAAAATTCATAGAGTTTGGCGTATAATATATACAATTATAGGTAAAAATATAAACACATTCTCTTGGTGTATCCTAATTCCTATGAGCGATTAACCTAAGCTCTGATACCAGATGTAACAACCCACACATTAATGGGCCCGAATTTTAACTAAATCGAAACCCAAGTCCATTAAGGCATAGATTATTGATTTTGGTAACCTGTAATAAACATAACTATATCTGAGGGCGATCAATATAAACTCACAACAGAATAAAAAAATAAAATAGAACATAAATACCGACTTAGCCTAATACTTGTCAACGCCGAGCATGAATGAGAAGACTTTAACATCTACCATTCCCGTCTTGCACTAGTAGCCCGTCCCTCTAAATCGATACTGTTGGTTGTAATGAGGAGTTGGTCAGAACAATGTTCTGGTGTTTGAAAATTCACATACTAAATCCATAACACTAATTTATACCAATTGATTCTTATTTAAGTGTTATGTCTATTATTTATGGCTAATCCATTCAATCCTATGCGCGCATACAATATGCCTAACCTCCTCCAAGGTATAACTATATATATATGCCTATACACATATATCTCTATACATTGTACTACCCAATAACCCCGGTCACATAATACTTCTTAAATAGGGAAGAGGCATACACATTGGTCATTTAATATCTCAACCCTGAAGAGGCTCTTTATAGGGTAATTGCTAGTCAATCGGTTCAAGCTATAGAGATCGATGACCCCAATATATGACTTTATAATATATTTGTCGTATCACTAACGCATCTCAAAGACTCATATAGGGTTAACTAGCCCACCCCCGATAAACGAACAACTAATTAATTAAACTTTGAGTTCGATGTGTATGCCCTATGGATTCTACAATAGTGGGAAGCAGACCCATCTGATTACCTATCTTACAGAATATGTAGATGATATTCCTATACATTTATTTTAAGCCTATTCTACATCTTATATACACATAATAATTAAATAAAATTCAATAATATAAATTTTAATGTTATAAAAAATGATATAATTCCCCACTCTCCTTTCAAGGTTTCCAAATCTACCAAATCTGAATTCATCCCTTTAATTTGACTCCTTTTCCATTATAATACAAAAGAACATGTATAACAAGATATATACATATTATTAGAATTACAGATTTGAGAAGATATTTGGAGTTAAGGTGAATATAGATTTACAATTATGAAATTTATCTTTTTCTATAGTATTGATTCACTCCTTCTTTTCTTTTCTTTTATTGCAGCCCTTCTCCGATTATATATACGCATAATATAATATTTTATAATTAATAGAAATAGTTGAGAACATAAAATGGCAGAGCTTCGCCGCTTTGATCGGAAAATATGGGAAGAAAAGTGAGGGGTTAAGCCTATATTTATAAGCGCTCGAATCAATCGAATACTTTAGATTTAAATAATTAAATCTGGTCCGTTCAAACAAGGTTCAATCCTAGCCTCCACCTATAAGATCGGTCTAGCACCCCTTATAAGTGGTCGGTCGACCCAAGTAAAAGGGTCGACCGATATGGTCACGCATTTATTATTATTTATTTCCTATTTTCCTATTTAATTATTTTTGTTCTGAAAACTTGAAATGCTCAAAATTTCTTCGTTTGAACTCCGATCACAAAATTTCAAATATGAAAGTTGCTCAGAAAATCACCTCGAATGCAATGGTGCAAGTTTCATTGCCAAACTCCAACGTTTGCTCAAATTCCATTTTTGAGCCTTAATAATTATTTATTAATTACCGTAAATTTTATAGGGTGTTATAGAAATCATGTTGTTTCTGAGAGGTTCTGATATCACTTATGCTTGTCTGCTCTCCTTCAGAACTGCCTTAGAGTAGTTGTTCATCGACTCCTTGAGAAATGGACCCCGAGAAGATCACTTTTGCTAGTTACTGATAGATCATAGCTCCTGAAGCCAATATGGAGTGCAAAAAGCGGTCGGTACCGACCTATTTCCATAGCTCTAACTTGCTCCAAATTCCCGAGTCATTCCTTTTGTCCTTACAAGCATGTTCCCAAGCCTTAAAATCATTTCGTCTTCATCTCGACATCCGGATTCATTTGAAAGCTTCTTAGTTAAAAAATTGGATAACACTTGCCCCCAAGAGTATGCTTTTGTTGACAAAGCGTACCCTGGAACAAGCTAAGCATTTACCATTATCCATGTACGTCAATTAGCTATCCAAGAATTGCTTCAAAGCATTATCTCCATTTCATGGATATTCGGTCGCTTTATACAGTAGAAATTCCATTCTCTATGTTAAGGTTATGATCTACACTCTAGATATTGTCCCATACCTTAGTTCGGTTTGTATTATCTTCACATTGCCTTTCCTCTCTTTCTCTTTCTTATTTGGGACCAAAATTCAAATCTGGTACAAAGTAGTTTTGATCGGTATTGAGTGGAACAGCTTAGCCATCTCGGTAGTACAAATATTAGGGACTTGACGAAATTTCCACCATATCACTTTTTATTCCTTAACTCTTTTCATGAATGGGTTCCTTCTAACAACTTAACCTGAATCCTTTGCAAACTCCTATCCAGAAGCTCCAACCATCCATCACTGACCTCCTTAAGTTGGCATTGCCTCCTATGAACTATCGTAGGCGCCCAAACCCTGCTCCAATCAACGTCGCTCTTCATTGGCAACAGCTGACCCTTGAAAATATCATGCCCGACCTCTTTTTTAACGTTGGATCTAGATCTAAACCCTAGAAGGTGGGTTGCCATAGTTCTTAACTGCGACAGCGATGTCCATCACCGGCCATGGTTTAATATCGCCGCGGTTAGTGAAAGCTATCCTTGGACTTTGAAAATTCGGCCATGTTCAAAAGGGGTTGTTGCAAGTACACAAGTCCCTTTAGAGCAACCCTAAGCATAGCCTGAAGTCGGAACTTACAATGACTGCAGTTACGTTCGTTATCACCTATATAGTGTTGACTCTAACGTTTCCATAATTCAGGTTTAGGCTTCTATAAGTCTTGCAATAGCCTTGATTCCTTGTATAATTTTCAAATAAATGCACACTCCTATGGGACTTGATCGATCTCGAGATACCACTTTAAAGTTCAATGAGACGGTTCTCGTCCAAAGAACAGTCATATTAAAACGTGTTCTATCGTTCAACATTTCCAGTTACTACACTTCCAGTGTCCCTGCAAAAGAAATGCTCTACATCTCTTTGGATTGGGGTTCCATTGTTGATTATCCAACGATAACGGGTAATACCAGAAAAACAGTTCTATAGTGCGACGGGACTCCTATTGCAGTTCTAGTGGGCTATCTACACATAATGGTATGCTCATCGTGTACGAGACACTAGACTCGTATTGCATATGTTAATACTTTCACTTGCCCCGGCCAACGTTTAGAGCTTAATTGGTTAACACACGTCAACATCCATTGGGTTTTAGGCATTGGTCACATGGGTTTACATTTAAAGCAAACTTACAAAATAAAACATACCTGACCATGTTGAGCCAAATTTTGTTGTACGTAATGACTCGCCATTCTTTTATATTCAAAGTTGGTGCTGGGCAATCAACTCCTCCTGAAGTTAGGTCTACCACTACTCAAGCTTCAACTTCTTCGCCTTTTGGACCCAGATATTCAATTACTACTGAACCTCAAAAAATGATAGTATCAATGAAATCGATTCAAAAACAACCTCCTCCTTTAAATGAACACATTGGCTTAAGAGTTTCGATTGATCCCCCAAAGTGAATGCCAATAATTCAAACCGCAAAAATGCTTTGAACCATATGTCAGCAACATGAGATTTCTGAGGATGACGTCCTGCTTTCAACGCAAATCCAACGGGTGCACAATCCTCTAGTGGGTTTTACGGTGTGCAATAGATATATGTGCTTAGGCGACACTACACTGCCTTTCAATCCTTTCCTACATACATTCCTCCAGGAGCTCGAGCTTGCTTCAATCCAAGTTCATCCCAATGGATACCCCTGCTAAGCTCCTTATATATCCTTTTCACGAACCAATTCAAGTGACCTCCAAATTTAGTGAGCTAACACACATCTTGAGCTTGAAACAATGGCATGAATCACCGCCTTATATGATCATTGATGTCCGATGCTGATGCAAGGTCAATGAAGCACTTCATAAAAAATGTTCATACTTCAAGAGTGAATTTTTCTCTGTTCATTGCCCGTACAGATTCAATATCTTTGGCTTTTCGAATGTAAGACTTCTTTTCTTTCCACTTCATCATGTACTTAAATCCCCACCATCTAAATGATTAACTTACCATTTGATTCATTTGTAGATACTACTGCTCGATACATGAGTGAATAGCATTCCAACACTCTAAAGATTATCAAGAGTATCTTTATCCAATATCTCTCCACTCTTTACCTCCCAACGAATGAGAATCTTTGTCATTGCAATCTTTGACATCTTGATCGTTATGTTGTTCCTACCAAGACTCCTTCGAGTAGCTCCAGAATATCGACTAGGTCTTCTTCCCCTAGTCGCAATTTTGGCGATGACGTTTAAGGGGGTGTTGAAGGCCCATCTGACATGGAAAACATCGATGAGCTTGTTGATAAAGCAATAGAAGAGCACGCTATCGGGGAAGTTCGAGCAAAAGGAAAAGAGAGAATTGGGATGGAAATGATTCAAGAAGAAGAAGATAGGGGTGAAAGAAGAGAGAAATTAAAGAAAAAGAAGGAAGAAGAAAGCGACAAAGGAGATGATGGTGACTATGACATTAGTCAAAAGGGAGATGAATCGTACAGAGAGACGTCTCCCAAAGGTACTGAACTCTTAGACTCACTGCGACCAAAGCGTATAATCATCAAAACTTTGAAGCAAATTGTAGAACCGAACACGGTGCCTTTAGCCAAGGCAACTCCTTCGGTTTGGTTCTTCAAATAACATATTTGCCTCGTTGAGTGACTTTAATATTCCAATTGTCGATCTCCTCAAGGAGGGATCTCCGGCCTTCAGCTTCCTATTTGAGGGTATCCTGGCCCAAGGAGATGAGACTGCATTCTTATTTCATTCCAAACACAGTCTGTAGACTACTTAGGGGAGGCACCGGCACTCTACACACTTTTAGGATTATGAATGCACATGTCTTGCATTCACCCGAATTCCAATATTCCAAAACTTATACAATCCTTTCTCTTGTTTTTGGTTTCATAGGCATAGATAGATTCACCAACCTATAGCATGGAATTTTTCAAGAAAGGAAGTGCACTTCCAATTCATACCCACCTCACTCCAGCCATCGAAGAGAGCGGGAGACCGAAGAAGAAAGAGCTCGTAGAAAAAATTTCGAGGTAGAAAGTGATAGAAGGAAGTGGTAGGCCAAAGAAAGGCACTCTTACGATCATAGGAAAAGGCATAAAGATTCTCACAATCGCCGTGATTCCTCATTTGGCATTCCTCCGCCTCGACCACTACTTCCTTCATAACAACAGACTTCAAACTTTCTCTTACTACTATAGTTCCTTCTCAATCCAAAGGAATCACTATTCCTCCAACTCCTCCTCTAGTCCCGTGCAGCCACATGATCTATGCTTAACTGGTGTCATTTTCGACCATGACATCAAAAATATTCCTAAGGAAGAAGCAGACCAGAATGTTGGGTGGGTCCAAGAGCTTGTTGGCTAAGGATATAAGTGAAAGAAGCATTGCGGTGTTCTCTCTAAGGTTAACCGAATCAACCAAATGAACATCCAATCATTTGAATTTGAAAAGAAAACCTACAAACCTTATAGAGGGGTACAAAGGGGATTTAAAGAAGATGAGGGTAAAGAGAGACACGACTTTGAAATCCGAGGAAAAGACCAAAAGTCTGATGGGGGAAATAAAGAGGGCCCATTACGAAGTCGATATTGTAACAAAAGACCTGTTAAAGATTTCTCATGAAAAAAATGTGGCTCTCAAGACATAGCTTGGTAAAAAGGACTTGACCCTCACCACGAAGAATGAAACTATCCTAGGAAAGGGTAAGCCTATTGAGGACTAGGCGGCTGAAATTCAAAAAAGCTTCATGCTGAAAAAGAGACACTTGAATCTAAATTACTTTCGTCGAAAACCAAGACGCTGGAGGCTTAATCCGATTATACCATAGCCGTGCATGATCTAAGAACGATGAAAGAGTAGAAGGCTAAGGAAAGAGAGGGTTGAATACTACCCTTCACCCGTTCTTTGCTAATGCCATTCAAAATGAGAACCGGAAGTGTTTGGGAAGTACGTACGCTACTGCCCTCCTCGATGCTTGGTAGGAGGTATTACGCCGTTGAGAGGCAGCACGTAAAGGCCTCACCGAGGATGAGCTTAAAGCCAAGTGCCTTGGTGCTGAAGATATCTTAAAACTGGAAGAGGAAAGGGCTATCCTAGCTGCGAAAGATGATGGTGCTAAATCTGCCGTTGAACCTTCTACAGATCCAAGCACATCGGGTCAAGCAGAATCATCAATTCCTAAATCCCTATAATTTGCAATAGATATTCCTATAACTGAGGGGGCTAGCTCCAAGACCACTCGAGTTATTCCAGCTTCCACAACAATTACTCCAGTTGAATGCTACATTACCCCTTTCATTAATCCACCGGCTCAACATTCACTCGAAGAGGAGGAAATCTCTAAGTCCCATGTCCAGCAATCGAACCTAGGCGAAGGTATATCCCTTGTTTCTCCAGTATTCAAAGTCCTTCAGTTCTCATCTGAGACTGTAGCTAACATTTGCTTCTTCATTTTTGAATTTACAGGTTATCCTTCTCTTCTACCTCCTTTTTCGTCGATTACTTGGAGCAAGGGCATTACTGCTACCATAACTGAGTCAATCCCTATAACCGCGGGACTTGTGGTTCCAAGCCTTCCTCCAGCTCTACTCCATGACCCGATTCTAAAAGGATCACAGCCTTAGAGGGATTGGACGACGCTTCCCAGTCCCGATGGAAGACCTCACTATTACCAGCACCTCAAATATGGCTGGGCCTATTTCACAGCGAAGAGGTTGAGGATTGATGCTTCCAACGTAAAAATCAAGATCGAGCCGAGTCTTGAAAAGCCCATGGGTACTGAGGAGCCAATACCTTCTTCACAAATCCTTTCGATCACTATTAGGCCTCCAAAGGGTTGCGTGATCGAAGTCGTCATAGAGACCTCTAAGCTTGTCGTTGACCGTCCCAAAGATCCCACCATCATTACTACTAAAGGTAATACCACCTCTTCTTAAGGTAGCACACCGAAAGACAAGAAGGGCTAAAAGAGGCCCCGTGATGGCTTAGGCTGCAAGGCTGGAAGAAGAAGAAGAAAGGCTATAAGAAATAGGCTCCTCGACAATCGTCCAGTACTAAAAGACAGTTTACACTTGTCTCCTTTTGGGTTGTAGTCTTTTGAATGTTTGTTGTACATAGACTGTGTTTGTACGAGAGCGGCCCTACGATCATTGATGTACATGAAAATGATGTAATGAAAGAGTACTTTTCCTTAGCAATCTCCACATTCCATTTACATTTCCGTTATATACTATACTTGCTTATATACAACTGCATGTATATATAGTATAATTGCTTATACTGCAAGTTATCCTATTATACATGTTTGTCCCTATGCAATGTTTTCATTTACTACAACTCTATGCATGTAAATAAAATTCCTGCAATTGCTTCAGTTAGTTTCTATCGCTTAATTTTATTTTATCGTTACTAAGGTATTTCCGCTTAGCTAAACAGAATTAATATTTCACAAATTCCATGGTTATTCCTGTTCATTTTAGATCAAATTTTTTTCGACTATTCAACAAGTTATAAATAATCCAAGTTCTATGTTTTTCTCTATCTCTATAGAACATTGTTTGAATGTCTATCTCCTAATGTCTACGATCCCGCAAAAAACCGAGCATGATCGGTATTGTCCATAAGTTTTCAGTAATTAACCTCTATAAAGTGAATCCTGCAAAGCCATGAGCGAAACCATGCCTTTTATGTAATCTTAACACATAATAAGTCCTATTTTAGGGAATTATAACTTATAATGCCAAAATATGTGCATCTACCTCCAACCTTGCCAACTACGGGCACTGGTCGAATATTAACCACGTGGGGCAAATTATCTGATTCCCTCAGTTCGATTAACTCTCCCGATCCTGATCTCGCATCGAAGGAGTCTGATAATACCCGTTTCCATTTTCAACAACTATTCTCGTTTATCATCGGCCGATCGTGTCCCGCTAGGTCGCAAACACAGTCGTGGAGGTCCTGTCCATCTACCAGTTCCTATGTCCGGGAACTGGCATCCTAAATGCCAATATCTAGCGCATCTGCTTTCAGCTACATCTATCGCCCGATGTTGGTTAAAAGTGTTTGTTGATCGTCCTCACTTATCCTTGGCCAAGCGTATCCTGCTAGGCCGCAAGTGTGGTCATTGGAAATCCAACCACACACCAATTTCTATCTTTGGAAATTGGCACTTTAATTGCGTTATTATAGGCATTCCTTCTTGACGTTGCCTAACTCCAGGCAATGGTCAATACCTGAAAGTTGGGGTCAAATTATCCGACCAACCTTTGTGATTATACTCCCCAGTCATGATCTTGGACCAAAGGAGTTGGTATCTATTTTCGAGTTCCAACTTTCAACCTCATCTGCTCATGGGCATTGATTGAATGCATCCACCGACCATCCTTGCTAATCCTCGACCAAGCATGTCCAGTTGGGCTGAAAGTGTTGTTGTGAATATCCTGACCATACACTAGTTCATATATCCGAGAACTTGTGCCTTTGGACGCCTATCACTAGGTGTCCGCTTTCATTCCCACTTATCTTTGGGTGTCGACCGAGAGTATCCATTAACCATCCTCAATTATCCTCGACCTAGCATATCCTATAGGGCTGCAAGCATGGTCATTAAATTTCAATTCATGCACCAGTTTTTACCTCCGTAAACTAGCGCTTTTAGCTACCTGACTTTGGACATTCCTTACCGACCTTGCCGATTTTTGTGCGATGATCGATACCGAAGGGGTATGTGATCAAAACTTATGCATATACTTCTTTGTCTGAATCCTAAGCTAAAGGAGTTGGTATTTGATTGTGCTGCTAATCATGCAACATATGATTTTTCTTACAAGAACGTGGTTCCTTTAGTTCAAGAAGCTAACTTTTGTTGATAAACAAAACATGTGGCAAGTCCTGCCTTATTAAATTGCCTTTAGAATTTTTGGTTGGCTTATTTATTGAAATTAAACTAAATGAAACAAAGTGAAATAGCATCGCAATAGGTTGTTATTCCACGCTGATGGGGTAGTGATCCCATTAACGATACCCTCTAATGCGGCGAAGCGCTCCGGATCCAGACTGCACCTTCTTCCTTTCTCCCATCACCTTGCCTCTCTGAGTTCAGCAACATAGCATTCCTGACTAGCACAGTAGTCACCGTTGATCGATATGATCCCATTCTCTATAGGGTAGGCACCAAGGAGCTAGTGCTATCCTGAAATCAACAAGGGTTGGTTAACCCAAAAAGGCGTTGTACGTTGAATATTCATCCACTATAACAGTCTTCTGAATCCACACTACCTTACAGTCTCTATCATCTAACACTGTGGAGAAATCGATTGTCCCAATTGGTTGTTTCGCCTCACATGTAAATCCTTCGATCCTAGATTTACAAGGTGTAACAACCTTCATACTGATCTTCGTTTGATCGAACGTTCTTTTAAATAAAATATTTATAGAACTTTTGCTATCCAGTAAGACTTAATGTACCGTAGTCGAGCTAATAATAGCCGTAATCACCATGGGGTCAAAGGTTGGTGCTTTGACTCCATCAGAATCCTTATTCCTAAATACAATATCATCAGTTACCATCCTTCACTGCTTAATCAGAGCTTCGTCCTCGATGGCAAAGCAACTCTCCTACGATACGTGCTTCAACAAGCTTGCATTCCACTCTATTTCCTTCTAGCTTTTCTCTACTAGATAAGGTCCTCCTGTTATAGTATTTATGACTTTTCTTCCATCAGCATGCTTGGGCCCCTCTCCCCTTTGTCTAGATTGGTTTCCTTCGGCATTCGGCCCTTAGGATCTTATATTTTAACAGCCATCATGTGACTCTCTCACATACTGTTGTAATTTTTTCAACCATAACAACTCGTTGACCAAATCCTTCAGATGATGGCACTCATTCGTGTTGTGTTCTTGAGTTTTATGGAAACAACAATACTTGTCTTAGCGTCGCTCTTCCTCATTCGTCTCCCTCATATTTGGCATTTTGTGGCTCTCCATACCATACCTTGCGTTGCAAGTATATATTTTTAAGCGTACCATTTAGAGACATATATTCATCAGGTCCCATATTTCTTGCATGCTTCTTAGCTTCGTTCTGCCTACCTCCAGAGCTTTGATTTCTTTGTTTCTTATTATAAGAATTTCCAACATTTACTGCTACATTACCGAAACTCTCACCGATTTTCTTAATCGCCACGTTACTTTGAATCACCTCCTTTGACTATCCACCATTAGTCTTTCCAACTACCTGACTTGCTCCTTCCAACGCAAGAACTAGTTAGCCTTTCGGTGGAATTCCTCCATAGTCATTGGCTTCTTCATCTTCAACCATTTTCTGAAGTCCGTGTCCCGATGTATGATTCAGACCAAGGCCATGAAGACCAAATCTTCCTTTGGATTATTAAGCTCAATAACTGCAAAATTAAACATGTTCAAGAACCCTTTCAATGATCCCGAGGTCCTTGAAAAGGCTCGAACAAGGACATCACGTCCTTAGGCTGAACAATGTGTGCCTAAACTACTTTGGAAATTTCTTTGCCAACTCATTGTACATCGATATGGACTTTAGCATGAGTCAAGTAAACCACATTGACGCCACACCTTCCAGAAAAACAGAAAAACATCTACATCGAATCGCATTTGTCGCTTTGGCACCATCCATATGTCATTCATATTTAAACAAGTGCTACATGGGATCGGTAGTTCTGTTATACGATGACATCTTTGGCATCGCAAACTAACTAGGATACTCCTCCCTTAGAATATTCTCCATGAATGGAGTTTTGCTTGACGTGGAACCCCAATACCCATTCTTCCTTCATTTATTTTCTTCCACCAACTACTTAACCATATCCGCTATATGACTGCTAGGCCGGCAACGCTATGCTTGCATCCATCTTTTTGATGGTTATCAACCATCTTCTGATTCAGTTCCTGCATCATCTTACCGAATTCTGCTCTGGTAACCATCTCCTGAGGAGCAGATAGTCTTAGTAAGGCTACTAACGGTTGGTTGCTAACTTCTGTATGGTAAGAAGCTTATTCCTCTACACCAGCTATTACTGAAGATCTACCGGACTTCTTTGATGGTGCCATTGATTACTATATGTAAAATTTTCAAGTTCCTTAATGAAAACCCTCTGGATCTTACCTCTGGAACTCCAATCCATAATAGATAGTTAGATCTACGCCTAAGAATTGCCTAACTTAGTTAAAGCACCAAAATATTGAGCCTAGAAATGGAACAACACTAAAAACGAATAGGAATATAGGGATCTAGAAAAAAATGTGAGTAAAATATATAGAACACTAAAGCTTTTATAGTGGTTCGGTAAATCTATGACCTACATCCAACGTATTATTAATGGTTATAGATAATTAGTCGCTAGTACAAGGGTTTGAAAAGTCTAACATCCTATAATAGCCAAGAGTAGCTTCCATAGTGACCATGGTTGAGGAGAGATAGAAGATGAAGAAAGAAAGGTGCCTAAAAGTCCTTTCTCTAATGCCATTGGTGTTGTATTTGTAGGGAAATCATCTAGCAGAATTGCCAGATATCAATATACCAAATCTAACTTCAAATATAAAAAACAAGAGAGGATGATGGAGTGCCTAGACTGATAAATTCTTTTTGTTACTAATCACTCTTGATCGGTGTGGATCTGAAATTTTAATGTGGGATTGTCCAATCTTCTTTCTTCGATCTATTGTACTCCGAACACTTCTCTTTTGAAATCACTTTGTTTCCAAGAGGTTCTGAGATCACTTGTGCTTGTCTACCCTCCTACAGAACTTCCTTGGAGTTGTTCGCCAATTCCATGAGAAATGGACCCCGAGAAGATCACACTTTTTAGTAGTTGATAGATCATAGCTCCAGAAGCCAATATGGAGCACAAAAAGTGCTCGGTGGCGACTTGTTTACATAGCTCTAAACTTGCTCCAAAAACCCAAGTCCACCCTTTTTGTCCTTATAAGCATGATTTTAAGTCCTCGAATCATTTCATTTTCATCTTGACGTCCGGATTCATTTCAAAACTGCTTCGTTAAAAAGTCGGATAACATATACTTTAATTAGTAAACTTATCAGTTAGATTAGTTGTAATGACCTGCCTTTTCGATTCTCAGAAATTAACATTAATACATCCACGGTATTCAATTAACCAGCCTCCAAGTGCAGGAAAGACAAATTATTGGGAAAAATGAAAGAAAAAACATAACATAATCTTACATCGTAATGAGTAATATATAATATACGATAGATTATTACAAGAGAAAGAAAAACTATAATATAAATACATCAATTAGAGTACAGAGGTCAATTAATTATCAGCCTAGATAGTTATAACAATCTGTCCTTATAAATGCTAATAAATATAAACAACCAATGCAGCAGAATATAAATACATGTGAATACGTCTTGGAGGCCTCCGGTTCGTCTTCTGAAGCTCCAAAGCATCCAAACTAGATCAGAAAATATGCTCGGTCTGACCCGAGCATTATAAGAAAATAATGCCTGGATCATTCTGATAAATCAGCGTGAGAAACACATCTCAAATGGATTTTAATTTTATAAAACCTTTCAAAATAAAGGTATGTCTTAAGACCACGCTGCACATAAACATGGATGGATTTTTACCTTACGATAACCAAAAAATTTCATAGGAAATCTTCTGAAATTATCATAGTGTCTAGGGATTAAAGTTAATATTGAATCAAAGCCAAAACTGTTACATGAATTAAATTGCAGCATAATAAGCATACAACTAAGTCCGTAAAGGCACATATTGGAGAATGGATTCCATACAATGACAAGGCACTAGGGTACCAGCTATCACAATACACCTCTAGAAAATGTACCGGGGCCTCACATGGACCTCCTGTAAATCAGGGTCGGCCTTTCCCCTTACTAGATAGTTCCGAATATTTAAACACCCCGGTTGCTTCTGCAACCTTTCCGAGAGCTCTCATGCACAACCAAATCCATAAATGAATATATCTCTAGAAAGGGTGATGACAATAACCTAATGTGTGCGACCCACACAGCCCTGAAGCATATTCCCTATTTTAGTCATTTCCGGCTGATGAGGCTTGAGGCTACATTTTACCTTTTTGAATAGCAAACCCACTTGGAATGCTAACACTGCCCTCCGGACAGTAGTGCCAGCATTCCTCCATAAAAGTTGTTCAGGATATAAACAAACAGAAGGCACTGCTCCTACTACATCCATTTTGAAATCACCCCCAGGATTAATAGGAAGTAGCACTTGCACTTCAAAGAGCTCCGATTCCGATCATCTTTAAGATATCCCCAGTTCAAACGCCTATGCTAGTTCGAAGTGGTTTTCGGATAATATATCTGATCCTGGTCTCTTTGAACCAACCACGATTGTTTTAAAATCTGGCTGACATTTGATAGTCGATTATTTAATTATCAATAACAAACAATTCAACCAGAGATGTATTTTCATTGGAAATTAACATTACTTAAGCACAAAGCAACCCTAAGCCTCTTTAATTAATCATTTCATTCATTAAAACTACTTTGTAAATTCTCGTATTGAAATACTTTTACCAAGGTACATGTCACAAACCCTTATCTACACTTTTCAATAGTTTGAAAATATTCATATACTTATCTCATTAGTATAAATATATTCATGAAACCCTTATGAAAGATTTCACTTCCAAATACCCGCACTTAGTTGGGTTGAAACCAATGTCCCAAAACACTATTCCTTCAGTGTTAAGTATGTAAAAGAATGTTTCATACCACTGTAATTAAGAAGGTCAGTATGGGAAATCAAATCTCCCTTTTAAAAAAAACTGGTTTATAAAATCCCTATTATAAGAATAAGCTCTAGATTCATTTATAAAATTTCTTTCATAAAATATTATTTATAAATTCCTTTATAAATACACACACACACACACATATACAACCTCCTTTTATAAATTTCCAAAAATGACTCCTTTATAAACATCCTTTGTACTCTTTATAAAAAACCTTTTATAAAACTTATATAAAACATCATTTGTAGAATGCATTATATACCCTAAATTTATTTGCAACTCTTTCCATAAACTCCAAATTAATATATAAAATTCCCTTTTCAAATTTCTAAATAGAATTTTCTTCATATTTAAAATTCACTTTTCAATTTTCTAAATGGAATTTCCTTCATATATAAAATTCCTTTTTCAAATTTCTAAATAGAATTTCCAACTCCTTTTTATAACCAAAACTCCTAGAATATAAACCAAACCTCAAATACAAAACAAACTCCAAATATAATTATAAAACTCACATACTTCCCATATCATGATCATTCCATATATTCAATAAATTCACAAAGGTGTTTTATTACTCCAATTTATCAAAATTATCATATTTCCATATATTTATAAGATACGGTTAATAAATCTCTTTAAATCTACAAAAATACCATATATAAATTTGATTTTCTATTTTCAACATTTTATACAAACTGTTTCACAAATATTTGTTTCCAAAATATTTATATCTTCTTTAAAAGCAAAATTCACTTTAAAATAATAGATAAACCACTTTAATTCCTTTAAAATAAACATTCCTTATTATAATAACTATCTATAAAGATAAACACTTTCCAAAATAATTTTAAACCATTTACATAAATACATATATTAGAAAGAAAAATAAAAATGTTGAAATAAAATAGAGAAGTTCAAAAACTATCCTTAATTAAATATCTCAGAAAATTCAAAAGGATAGACTAAAAATCTTTTTCCAAAATGAAACCATTTCCGAAAATCGAACAGCACTAGATAATATTTCTTAAATACTATATCGAGGCCAATATTTACTATAGCACCTAACCAATGCTATTACTATCCTTTTCTCTAAAAGTGTTCAACTTTTAAACATATGCCGGTGTCACATCCTATATGGCCAAATTATCAAATTTCAACATTTAACGAACTATCTAATAGGAATATAACAAAAATAAATCACAAGTAAATAAGTGGAAATTAAAATCACTACGATGAGAAATCTGAATTTCTCAACAAATTTTCCTGCATTTCAATTTTAAATGCCAATCGCTTTTCAAAAGTGGATATTTTAACCAATCAACAAATAATTTCAACCAAACACAAACAATAAAAATTTAATCTATTATATAACATACTGATTTAACCAAAGAGGTGAGTTATACTTGAAAGAGACTGATACTTAGGATCGTGTAATATGGATAAACTACTTGTGCAAAATATAAACTAAGTAAGTAAATAATTAAAGCAGTAAAGTAAATGACACTAGAGATTTTTATACTGGTTCGAACTTCCATTCTATGTCCAATCCCAGACTCCTTCTGGAATTAAACTAGCAACCCTCACTTAACCCGGAGGAATAGGTTTATACTGCCTGAGCAACCGAACAGGACTTCAACTGCCTAAGCAACCGAATAAGACTTCTACCACCTGAGCAACTGAATAGGATTTCTTTACAAATAAACGAAAGTATCTGACTGTGGTATGCTCTTTAAATAGCAATAAGAAGACAATGAAGAACAATCTTTTTATAATCTTCTCCTTTATGATATATAGTGTAATGTGCTTGAGAATTGTGGAAGATAGAGTGATCAATGATCAGAGATTATATGCAGTTTGAGTTCGTATTAAAAATAAGAGATAAGAATTCAAGAATACTAGAATTAGTTAAGTGAGTTGTTTGTTGAATTCTAAACTCTATTTATAAATTTTTAAGGGTTGCAATGTTTGGTGAAGAGTAACGATGAAAAGAACAGATGCAATCTTTAGATTTGAAGATGTTCCTCTTTGTTGAAGGGAAGCATCCCTTCAGAAAACTAGCCGTTATATATAATCAACCGTCTGAATTTTCAATTCATCCATCTGATTTAGTTAAAATTCGATACGACAAGCAAACAGACTATTTTTGGCCTTATTCAGCCCTTCTGAATGTAACCATTCAGCCAGCTAAAACTGCATAACAAATTATGCTTTGTTTCAGCATTTAGACGGTTGAATGGTTACATTCAGCCGACTGAATGTGACCTGTTTTGTGCATGTGCACAATTTGTGTACATGTCAGTGTGTATGCCATATTGGAGAGATTTTAACATATTTCTAATAATATAAAAACTCTAAAATAAAAGAATAACAAATCCATAGCTTTCTGAATCTGAATCTGCAATGAATCTCTTGCATAAATGATTAGTACACAATAATATTGACTTATATAGTTGTTACAATCAAAACGATGAAAATTGAGATTTTAACATTCTCCCCCTTTTGATGATGACAACTATATAAGTATAAATAATATTTATATTATCATGAAACTTGTATGAATACTTCCCTTGTCAATATGCACAATAATTTAAACTATGCACAATAATTTAAACAAATTTATACCAAATTTCTCCCCCTTTGTCATCGATAAAAAGGAAAGATATACAAAATACTATAGATAAAAGCATGTAGAGACAAAATGAAACAAAGTTAAAACAAAACATACTAGTCATAACATCACAGAAATAAAGTCACAACATCACATAGTCACATCATTACATACACAACCACATAGAACCATAGGAGTCTTAAAAGAATATTACAAACCAAAATATCATAAAAGTTTATAGAACATAAAAGAAAACTAGATAGAAGGAGAAGGATCATCGCTATCATCATCTCCATTTTTAGAACTTGAAGAAGACCATTGGAAAGGAGCTGGATTATAAGCTTCGGTAGATGTTGAACCGGAGCAAGAGATTTTATCTCAATCCTGTTAAGAAACCCTTTTATAGAACTGAATTTCTTTTCGGTCTTCAAGTGATTTGATATCCCGATGAAGCTTTAATTGGTTTCGGGAGAGAGTGACAATAGCTTGTCTAGATGAGGTATCCGGGCCAATAATTTGAAGGACTTATCATCCTCTTCTTCTCTTGGTGGATTTGTGAAGAGGAAGCGATATTTGTTTCACGAGGTTGTGGAATACCCCGTTCATTATTTTGCGCCCATTCTTGGAAAGAAATTATTTTTTGAGGAGGAGGACATTGAGGAAGACCCATTAACCCCAAGGTTTTAGCTCCTAATTCACTTATGGTTGAATAGTCGCAATTCGGTATTTGAACACCAAAATTGAGTAGGAAACGCATAATATAAGCCCCATAATGAATGGTCTTGTATTTCCTTCGAATTGTGATATTTTGAAATTCATCTAAAATTATTTTCATCGAAGGAAACATGTAGTGTTTCATTAATTGTTTTAGTTCTTTTATTAAAAATTCGATAAGCCTTGTTTCGTTTCGAATATCCTATAAAAATTCTTGAACGGATTTTGAATCAAATTTTCCAAGCTGATCTTTTGTGTTTAAAATAAAACATTTTGAACCAAAAACTTTAAAATATGAAATTTTTGGTTTTCTTCCATGAAATAGTTCATATGGAGTGTGTTTGGTTAGTGGTCGGGTGGAAACACGATTCAGAACATAACAGGCAGTTGCTACAGCTTCTGCCCAAAAATGTTTTGGTAAAGTGCTTCCGTTTAATAAAGTTCTTGCACATTCTTGTAAAGTTCTATTTTTTCTTTCTATAACTCCATTTTGTTGTGGTGTTCTAGGAAATGAAAAATTATGGTAAATTCCCTTTTTATTACAAAAATGTTCAAAAGCTTCATTTTCGAATTCACCTCCATGATCGCTTCTAGTATTTTAAATTTTTAAATTTTTAAGATTTTGAATTCTTTTAGCAAAGATTTTGAAATTTCCAAAAGTGTCACTTTTATTTTTCAGAAAAATAGTCCAAGTATATCTTGAGAAATCGTCTACTATAACAAACACATATTTGCTATGGTTTATAGATTGAACTTGAGTTGGTCCAAAAAGATCCAAATGCAATAGTTCAAGTGGTTGTACAGTAGAAATATTTTTCTTTGATTTAAAAGATGATTTTGATAATTTTCCTAATTGACAAGCATCACAAATATTGTTTACTTTAAAATTCATTTTTGGTAAACCTTTTACTAATTCATTTTTAGATAATTTGTTTATAGCTTTGAAATTAGTATAACAAAACCTTTTGTGCCATAACCAAGGATCATTTTCCTTGGCAATTAAACACATATTATTATTGTAATTTATATTCATATTCAAAACATATATATTTTTATCTCTAAAACCTTCAAAAATAAGATTTTTATTTTGATAAAAAATGCTACACTTATTTTCAGGAAAAGATATATTGAATCCTTTGTCACACAGTTGGTTGATGCTAAGTAAATTATGTTTTAAACTTTTAACTAATAAAACATTTGTAATAAGTGGTAAACTAGATATACCGTTATTGCTTACATCACCTTTGCCGATGATATAACCTTTGGAATTGTCTCCAAAAGTGACAAAACCTCCATTTGAGTAGGTTATGTTCGTTAGCTTCTCTTTGTTTCCTGTCATGTGTTTCGAGCAACCACTGTCCAATATCCATTTCCCTCTCTTTTTAGGTAGTCCTGCAAAATATAGAATTAACATTGGTACCAACCATTTTATTTGGGTCCTAAGTGTTAGATCTTAGGAAGCCGAACCCAAGAGGGTTCATAATTCCTTTTAAAAACAAAATCTTGATTTTTGTGAATAGTAACTATAAAAGATTTTATATATTTACCTCTAATTAAAGAATTATTTGTTTTAGGAAACCAAATCTTGATTTATTTAGAATAATTTGTAACTTTTGAACTAGGTTTTTCAATTTTATTATTATTAAAATTGCTATATAAAGAATTCTTTTTCTTTGGAAGATCTTTAGAAACATGCTTATATCCTAGTCCTTTTTATTTGAAACAGTATGAGAATTTTCTATAATTTTAGAAAGATTTTCCATTTCTTTGTTAAAATATCATCTAATTTTGTTTTAAGACTAGAAATATCTAATTCCAATATTTTAACATGAGCTATAAGATCAGGATTTTCAATTAATAGAGCATCATTCTTTTCTTTTTGAGTTTCTATCTCTTGACTTAACATAGAAAGTTGAGATGTCATATTAGAATGAGATTCTTTAGTAGTTTCAAGTTCTTCTTCTAAAATTTGTTTCTCATCTTTTAGCATATCTACCTCAATTTCAGTTCTATTTAATTTTTCAAGAGTTTCTTTATACTTTCTTTTGATGTTTCTTAGTTTGTCAAGTAATTCAGAGTTTATTTCCAATAAATCATCAAAAGTTAGATCACTCACCTCATCATTTATGGTCGTAAAACATACATTGGCTTGTTCCGTATCACTGTATGAGTCACTATCTAATGATGAAGATGATTCGGAATCATCCCAATTGACAGAGAAAGCTTTCTTCTTGAATCTGTCTTTTTTGTGCTTATATTTGTCTTTCTTTCGATCAGGACAGTCTTTCTTGATGTGGTCTTTCTTGTGGCATTCATAACATTCTAGAATAGAAGATGATGGTTTGTTGTTGTTATTGTTACTGGAACTGTTCTTGTTGTTTCTGAATTTGTTGCTCTTTTTGAATTTTAAAAACTTTTTGAAATTTTTAGCAATGAACGCCATATCTTCCTCATCTGATTCATCCTTTTCTGCTTGGAATGCTATATTCTTCTTGTCTTGTGCCTATAATCGTTTAGCCTGGAGATTAACTTCATAAGACATTAGATTTCCTATCAACTCCTCTGGTTTAATGGTTGAAATGTCGTTAGCTTCTTCGATCGCTAAGACCTTTCATTCCCACTCATCCATTAGAGAGTTAAGGATTTTTGAAACAATATCAAAGTCTGTATATATATCTTGAAATCTAGAGTACATTTCATTTATTATTTCATCTTGCTTCGTTTTGAAATTCTGGAACTGATTTCTGAGCATAAATTTTTTACTCTTCTTTACTTTGTTAGTACCTTCATGTGTAATTTTAAGTGTATGCCAAATTTCATAAGCTATTTTACACATGCTCACTCTATTAAACTCATTCTTGTCTAATGCACTGTAACGACCCGGAAATTTCGAACCCGAAAATTCCAGATAGTTATGAAAAGAATAAGAGATAGAAGAAAAGAAACAGAAAACATAACACAGATGCTCACGTTCGCAGCGGAACAAAAATATAATATCACATAATAACAGTTTACAAAAGAATACTGTATCTGTCAATTTACATTTATTTACATCAGAGTTATATTTCAATACACAACGATGGTCGTATATAAATCAAATATGTCTCAGATAATCAAAAATAATAGTCACAGCGGAATCACTCCATACGTCCTGCCATCCAGTACTCCTCTTGAGCTCCAGAACGTCCTTACCTGAAAATCTGTAATACTCGGTCTGACCCGAGCATTACATCAAAGTAACACCCGGGTCAGGCTGGAAACCAGCGTGAATAAACTCATTTAACAAGGAATACCAAAACATACAACTTGTTTAAAACCCGGGGTAACTCATACATAGATTTACAACATCACAAGTTGTTAGACTCCACTTATTTCACAAATAAATTTCTAAGTACCAAAAACTTAGATTAAATGGTCCACTATACTTAAATCCTTCCATTTCAGCCTATTGATTTCACCTATCAATTTATAAACAATCGAAGTGGTTTCGGGTATTTACTAATACCCGACTCCGGTCTCTTCGAATACAATATCATCTTAACCAAGTTATTCAACGAATACAATTCAAATTTTAAATTACAAGATGACACCTTTATACTCAGCAATTTATCAACGATAGCTAACCATACTATCACTGTCCATCCCACATAACACATCATAATACGTTTCTTACCAAAGTACCAACCAATTTAAGGTATTTATCCATTCAATCATTTATGAGCATGATGATTTAGTCACACTATTTCAAATAAAAATTTTAATTAATTTCTTTAATCACTTTAATCCTGCTTACTTAACATTAATTACTTATGGACCAATTAATTAATCATTCCTTGATTACTTCTTGATTTTTAATCATTATTTAATAATTAATCTTTAATTATCTTTATACATTGATCCACTTGATTAATCAGATCAGTAATTAATTATCCTTAATTAATTACATTACTTAGTTATCCCCCAATAACTTTATTTATCAATTCTTACATTAATTATACTAAGTAATTAATTAAGTGCTCGACTGTAACTCAATTAATCCTTAATTAACCAATTAATTAATACTAAATCGTTTACTAATTATCTTATTTAATTTTTAATTATCAAAAATCTAAATTATCTTCAAGATAAATCATTTCTTTTATTAATGATCTAATTATCATTAATTTATACATTGGAAAACATTTTACTTCCAAATTTATTTTTAAATTTCAATTCAAATATATGATTTAAAATGAATACACTTTAACTTTAACAAAGTTTAAATAAAACTATTTACAAACCTTTAAATCATATGTTAAAGACCCACTTATCTTACAAGAATTTAAAACCAAATTTATTTCAACTTCAAATTATTTCAAGTTATCAAAACAATTTAATTTATATAACTTAATTAATATTTAAACTAAGATTCAAATCAATTTTGAATCCCAGACTAATTTTTTTTTTAAACTTTGCTTAAAGTCATTCTTAGAAATTTGAACAAGCGGGTTTAAAGGAAACCCTGTAACCAATATTTCACCCGAGCTACCCCTTGGTTGCTTCGAGTAAAACCCTTCCTTACTTCGAGTAACCTACACTAAATACTCGAGCAGCCCAGAGTCCCTTCTTCTACTTCAAACCAGACTCCACAGAACAGATCGTGCACCGTGCACATGCACCACCAGTGCAATCGACTCCGACCAACTATGACGACCTCCCCATATCAACGGTCATCCTCACACCCCATCTCGATCAACAACTCATCAGTTCTTCCTCGAATTTGAATTCGAGTATTAAACCCAACCTGGACCGAATACAAACAAGAAACCCAAACCTGGAAAAACTTCGAACTCGAAATGTCGATCGCCAGAACGCCTACGCCTCCAGCCTTATCTTCCACGACCTTCCCACCATCGATCCCCTCAATTTGGTGAAGCTCGATCCACTAGAGGCAATGGGATGAGCATTTTTCCCGACCAAACAAAAACTAGGGCTTCAGACTTCAATCGATCGCCGCCCCCGCCCCTGCGCCTTGCTCCACCATCTGGTATTTCTTTCCCCATCTCCGGTCATTCCATCATCAACCCAGAGAATTATAACCCTCCATATCACAGAGATCACCAAAAACACCCAGTTTCCTATTTTCAGTTCAACCCAGTACTACTCATTCATCCCATCACTAAAAATTATGATATTCTTCTTAAAAATCATATTTTTCAAGATCGATTCAAATTAAATACTTGAATCAGCTATTTATATTGTTTAATTTTTAACATATTTTAAAAATCTTACTGTATTTACTCAAGTCCAGAAGATTTCCAACCCTAAAATACTCAAACATGTTTTAAAGCCTAAATTATGTTTTCACAAATTTATTTTGTTTGAAACTCCAAGTCTAACAGTGATTGCATAAGGATATTTGAACTTTTGACTTGTTTTTAAACTCTGTACTTTGGAAAACAGAGGAGAACAAACATATCATACATGCATAGATCAAACATACATATATACAGAGATAGTTACCTATATAATCATGCATTCCAATCCAATATTCATGCCAACAACAAGACTTGCATTACAGTTTAAATTCAGATTTTTAACCTGTTTTTAAATAAAGTTTACTCACCTAAAAATGCAGAGAGCCATTGAAACTGGAATGAGATTTTCATGCTTTTATGTTTGATTCCAGAAACTTGTATTTTGAAAACATGAAAGCTTGCAACAGATTAACCTGAAAACTTTGTCTTGCTTTGGTTTTCCTTAAACTGGAAAGGTTTGATACTAGGACATTTGAATTCTGGAATGTTTTTAGGATTTTGGGATTTTATTTTTGTTGATTCCAGATTGCAAATTTTGAAAAGACTACAGGTTTTGATATAATTTCTGGTTCTACCGTGTTGTGATCAACAATTGAAACAAGGAAAGATATATAGAAAGGAGTTTTACAGGGTTTGCATTAGCTAGTACAAACAATTTCTGTCCATTCAGAGATTTTTCTTTACTTCTATTTATTTATTTGGCCAGGGAAAATTTGCTATGGAGGCTGAATTGATCTTTTGAACAATTCGAATTGACTAAATGTAGCTAGCATTAAATGCATAAGTACTTTGTGTACATAGATGTAAAGTTGTTTTTAGCCTTTGTTTATTTGAATGATGCTTGTTTTCTTTTACTTGCCTGCAAAACAAATCTTATAGCTACATATACAAAGCCTGACATATTTCTCTTATTTTATAAACGTATTTATCTTGCCTTGCTTTACAAAACTACTAACAGTTTCATTCTCATCTTATTTTGCCTAGTTTGTATTTATATCTCAAGTACAAATATACTTTTATACCTTGTCTTAGTCATTAGTTATTTGCTTATAAAGCTTTAACCTATGATTTAGTTTTATTTCTAATACAAGTGCTTATTATTATTTCACTTTTAAATTTAAAAACTTCAATTATAAATACTAAATGTACTTATTTATTTATTTCTATACTTAGGTTAATTTTTATCTAATTGTTACTTTATATTTAAAAAAAAAATCAATTTTATATATATATATATATATATATTATCAAATTTACTCATATATGCTCAAATACATATATATACAATATTTAGAATATTTTTAAATTTAAATGATTTATACAAAAATTTATTTGAGTTCGAGGAAACTCGCATCACTCCATCGATACATTTCACAAATTTAATTCAAAAATGCATTTAATTATCAATTTTAAATTTAATTAAAATCCGGGTCGTCACATTCCTCCCCCCTTTAGAACTTTTCGTCCTCGAAAAGGGTCGGAGCCAGAATTTTTTTTTTAAAATACTTAAAATCAGATAAATTTCTTTGATCATTTTTAGAACACTTTTTAATATCTATATAATATTATTCCAAAATAGTTTTTATAAAAATACTTTTATAACTCGATGTTTCGACAAGTCCATCCTCGTTCTCATAGAGATTCGGTCATACGTTGATCAGGCGTAGGACTTAAAATCTATAAGTACTTAGCAGACCTATTTTCAACACCCAGCGAAAATATTCTGAAAAAATAATTTTATTGAAAATATAGAAAACAGTTTTGAAAATAGATAAAATATCTTTGGTGAGAATGCTCTGGAAATCATCACACCCATCCATGGTCACAGTTACATCCTGGGTTACGTTGCCGTCGCAGCAAAAGTCCATGTAACTGATTACACCATAGAATCCACGACAGATCGCAGTTACATCCAGGGTTACGTTGCCGTCGCAGCAAAAGTCCATGTAACTGTTGGCTCTCAGCGGCACACACGATTTTCGCTGTCAAAATGAAACTTCTCCACTCCCACATAGGTCTCAGTCTACCGATATAAAATCAAACGCAGACTGTTGGCTCTCAGCGGCACACAAGACTTTCGCTATGTTACCATAGTGTCGCAGTCTACCGATATAAAATCAAACGCAGACTGTTGGCTCTCAGCGGCTCACGCGACTTTCGCTATGGTCTGCAGTAGATCGCAGTGACATTGAGTTACACTGTCGTCACAGCATAACCCAAATGCCTCTGTGGGCACCAGCCCCTCGACTTTCGCTACACAAATAATCCTCAGGAACTAGTTTTGTCCGGACTCCTTACAGGATCAACTTTAGAACCTCCCCCTTTGAGGCTCAAGGCAGTACCACCCTGTGGCACTCCTGAGAAGTTCATTTTAAGGGAGCGCCTTTTTCCCTAGAGCCAATCTCAAAACACTTTATACTATACACATATAGTATTTTCCAAATCATACACCTAGTATGAATTCCATATAAGCTCCTTTACTCAAAATCGATTCCCAAAATCGATAATTCTCAAATTAGGCTTTTCCAAATCCCAATATTGATTTTATCCAAAAATCAAAAGCCTTTTCCAAATCCAAAGGTTCCCAAAACCTTTTTCTCAAAACCATTTTCATAAAATCTTTTATATATATATTCATATATATAATTTTCTTGGGAAATCTTTAAATCACTTTATACTTGTATAAGTTTCCTTTGTATACTTCAAAACTTCCAAAAACCTTTTTCTTCTAGCAATGGATTCAATAAGGGGAGTTTTATCATATATAACAAAGATACGTAACTTTGTTTATTCCGAATCAAATATTCAAATTTGATTACTTTATAAAGTCACTTGCCAAATTTCTTACTTTTATTATAAAGTAAACTTTAACTCAGAAAAATATTCAATTTCCACTTTATTTCCATAAAGTTAATTTCTACCATAGAAATATAAATTTTAAATTTATTTTATTTTAGTTCCTCATATATTCACAAATATATTTCCCATTTCAAAAATCATCTTATAACCTTTTATCTACAACTTCAAAAATCAATTTCCACCTTTATTCATTGTCAATTTCTTAAAATATACTTTCAATTTCAAAAATCTTTTCAGTTTTTATCCATAAATTTTCAATGCCAATTTCATTCAAACCCGTACGATGTCCCCATATCATTCGTACGCAATACCAATCTGATCGCTCACTCGATCACACAATTTCACTTCCGGACTAGTATCGTCCACCCGACTTTCTAGTGCGGACTCAGATCTGGTTTCTTGATCAGAAACCGTCATTCTCCTTGCATAGTCACACCTATGATAGAGAATATCCAGAACCAATCAAAATCCATATCCAGGTTTGCCGTCGAAAATCGAGCGAAAAATCCCAACTCGGATCGATAATACTATCTCGAAATTCTGTGCTCGAATCTGGATCAAATCACTATGTGAATAGAATAATATACGTACATCTCACGTATTTACCCCTATTGATTATTAACCAAATCAATTTCCTTTTCTATTCACATTCATCCACGATTCTATTCACTTATCCACATTTGGATTAGCACTGCAATTGTTATCTCAAATTGGGTATTCAATCAATAACAGTTTGAACTCCGACCAGCTTAAATTTAGAAAATAGCTTGGAAAATTTTAAAATGAATATGTAGTTGAAAAAATAATTATTAATTGAAAAATAGATGGTAAAATAGTTAAGTAATCGTAAAATAATTGAAAAATAGTAAAATGATTGCAAAATAGTCGTAAATAGTAACTAGTTATAAAGTAGTGGGAAAAACAGTAATTAGTTTATAAAATAGTTTAAAATAGTTAAATAGTTTCAAAGCAATTGTAAAATAAGTTTAAGATAGTTTTTGGTTTAAAAAAGAAAAGTTGTGTAGTAAATAGTTTGGAAAAATAGATTTATATTAAAACAACTTATTTTGAAAATAGTCCAGAGCCAAACTGTTCAACTTCCCAATTCAAGATAAATCAACCTCAATTTCTTCCCAAATTCAAATCAAGTTTCATTTGATTTAAATATATTCACTTCAACTACAAATCCCAAATTATTTCAAATCATTTCAATTCCTATCCGAATTAATCCCAATTCCCATTTGAATTTGAACTCATTTAATCTTCACTTTTATTTTAAATTAATCCAATTCAAATTTTCCCATTAATTCAAATCAAATTCAGTTTGAACTAACTCCCTTTAAATCTCAATTTTAAACCATCTCGAATTATATATATTCGAGTTAAATTTTCAAATGTTGATTTATTCCCTTAATCCAATTAACATTTATCTTCAAATCAATATCTTTAAACAATTTAATTTCTGAGTTTAATTCTCAAAATTCCATTTTAAATTATCTTCACTTAACTTATTTCAAAGTTCAAATAATAATTCAAACCCCTTTTAAACAATTAAATCTTTGAATTTCAATTTATTACCCAAATTCAATCTTGGAACCAATCCTTAATCATTTTAGTTTACATGTTCATTTTAAACATTCAAATCTTAATGTTCAAAGTGATCCCATTTTCTCAAGTTTAATTTTTACCTTTAAAATCAAAATTACTTAAGTAATTTCAAATTAAAGTTTAATTCCATTTAATTCCAATATTGGGATAGATATTACCCAATCTATCATCCAATTTATTTAAAACATTCATCATCCACTACCCATTCCAGATCTCAATCCTATCTGAGACCACATATAGTTCCCTACCAAATCAACCCATTTAACTTTCCTAAGTTAAACCTCAATTTCATCTTGAAATTTCCAATTCAGGTTGTTTATTCCAAACTTATTTAACTTCCCTTAAGTTAAATTCAATTTAATCTCGCCAAACTTACTCAAATTTGAATTCCCACTTCAAATTTTAAACTTCACATTAATAAATCTTATAAGTCCAAAAACTTATTACCTTGGATATCACACCTCATTTCCAAATTTAAAACTCAACATTTAGAGTTTATTTTCAAACCATCTTTGTATCCATATATACATATTTATTTCTTAGCCTACCAGGCTATACATTTAAATTTTTAAACCACCTTCGGTTTTAATTTAAGACAGACCCTTTTTTTTTTTAAGTTTCAAACAGCTTCTTATTTTAAAATAAGATCACATTCAAATATATCCTGAATAACATTATTTATTCTTTTCTTTAAACACTTCGAAACAATTCAATGTTTCTAAACTTAGGTTTTAAACTCCACAATTTAAATCCGTTCTAATTTACAGGTTATACTCATCTAAATTTATAACCTTAGCACATTTTATTTTGCTCGCTCATTAATACACATCTTATTATTAAACACAACAACCATTTATGATAATAACCAAAATTATCATATTTGGAAACCAATTTATTATTATCTTTATTCTGAAAACATTTCTATAAATTCAGGATTTTAATTTCAGTTTGGATCCATTTTAGATTTATCTTCATTCAATTTCAATTTGGTTGTATTACTATTACCACTTAATTCTTATTATTTTATTTATTTCCAATAATTTTTAACAACCAATTACCTAACACTTATTAGTAAAAATATTGCTTTATATATATATCAAAATATATTCTTTCATAAAATCATTTAAAATCTTTATATATGAAAATAACAAGTACGCTCTCATATATATATACACTCAACTCATTCTAGGGTACAATTGTCCCTCTCCTTATGAGTACACCCACCAGAGCCAAGGTTCTCGCTTAACCTTTCAGCTCTGATACCAACTGTAACGACCCGGAAATTTCGAACCCGAAAATTCCAGATAGTTATGAAAAGAATAAGAGATAGAAGAAAAGAAACAGAAAACATAACACAGATGCTCACGTTCGCAGCGGAACAAAAATATAATATCACATAATAACAGTTTACAAAAGAATACTGTATCTGTCAATTTACATTTATTTACATCAGAGTTATATTTCAATACACAACGATGGTCGTATATAAATCAAATATGTCTCAGATAATCAAAAATAATAGTCACAGCGGAATCACTCCATACGTCCTGCCATCCAGTACTCCTCTTGAGCTCCAGAACGTCCTTACCTGAAAATCTGTAATACTCGGTCTGACCCGAGCATTACATCAAAGTAACACCCGGGTCAGGCTGGAAACCAGCGTGAATAAACTCATTTAACAAGGAATACCAAAACATACAACTTGTTTAAAACCCGGGGTAACTCATACATAGATTTACAACATCACAAGTTGTTAGACTCCACTTATTTCACAAATAAATTTCTAAGTACCAAAAACTTAGATTAAATGGTCCACTATACTTAAATCCTTCCATTTCAGCCTATTGATTTCACCTATCAATTTATAAACAATCGAAGTGGTTTCGGGTATTTACTAATACCCGACTCCGGTCTCTTCGAATACAATATCATCTTAACCAAGTTATTCAACGAATACAATTCAAATTTTAAATTACAAGATGACACCTTTATACTCAGCAATTTATCAACGATAGCTAACCATACTATCACTGTCCATCCCACATAACACATCATAATACGTTTCTTACCAAAGTACCAACCAATTTAAGGTATTTATCCATTCAATCATTTATGAGCATGATGATTTAGTCACACTATTTCAAATAAAAATTTTAATTAATTTCTTTAATCACTTTAATCCTGCTTACTTAACATTAATTACTTATGGACCAATTAATTAATCATTCCTTGATTACTTCTTGATTTTTAATCATTATTTAATAATTAATCTTTAATTATCTTTATACATTGATCCACTTGATTAATCAGATCAGTAATTAATTATCCTTAATTAATTACATTACTTAGTTATCCCCCAATAACTTTATTTATCAATTCTTACATTAATTATACTAAGTAATTAATTAAGTGCTCGACTGTAACTCAATTAATCCTTAATTAACCAATTAATTAATACTAAATCGTTTACTAATTATCTTATTTAATTTTTAATTATCAAAAATCTAAATTATCTTCAAGATAAATCATTTCTTTTATTAATGATCTAATTATCATTAATTTATACATTGGAAAACATTTTACTTCCAAATTTATTTTTAAATTTCAATTCAAATATATGATTTAAAATGAATACACTTTAACTTTAACAAAGTTTAAATAAAACTATTTACAAACCTTTAAATCATATGTTAAAGACCCACTTATCTTACAAGAATTTAAAACCAAATTTATTTCAACTTCAAATTATTTCAAGTTATCAAAACAATTTAATTTATATAACTTAATTAATATTTAAACTAAGATTCAAATCAATTTTGAATCCCAGACTAATTTTTTTTTTAAACTTTGCTTAAAGTCATTCTTAGAAATTTGAACAAGCGGGTTTAAAGGAAACCCTGTAACCAATATTTCACCCGAGCTACCCCTTGGTTGCTTCGAGTAAAACCCTTCCTTACTTCGAGTAACCTACACTAAATACTCGAGCAGCCCAGAGTCCCTTCTTCTACTTCAAACCAGACTCCACAGAACAGATCGTGCACCGTGCACATGCACCACCAGTGCAATCGACTCCGACCAACTATGACGACCTCCCCATATCAACGGTCATCCTCACACCCCATCTCGATCAACAACTCATCAGTTCTTCCTCGAATTTGAATTCGAGTATTAAACCCAACCTGGACCGAATACAAACAAGAAACCCAAACCTGGAAAAACTTCGAACTCGAAATGTCGATCGCCAGAACGCCTACGCCTCCAGCCTTATCTTCCACGACCTTCCCACCATCGATCCCCTCAATTTGGTGAAGCTCGATCCACTAGAGGCAATGGGATGAGCATTTTTCCCGACCAAACAAAAACTAGGGCTTCAGACTTCAATCGATCGCCGCCCCCGCCCCTGCGCCTTGCTCCACCATCTGGTATTTCTTTCCCCATCTCCGGTCATTCCATCATCAACCCAGAGAATTATAACCCTCCATATCACAGAGATCACCAAAAACACCCAGTTTCCTATTTTCAGTTCAACCCAGTACTACTCATTCATCCCATCACTAAAAATTATGATATTCTTCTTAAAAATCATATTTTTCAAGATCGATTCAAATTAAATACTTGAATCAGCTATTTATATTGTTTAATTTTTAACATATTTTAAAAATCTTACTGTATTTACTCAAGTCCAGAAGATTTCCAACCCTAAAATACTCAAACATGTTTTAAAGCCTAAATTATGTTTTCACAAATTTATTTTGTTTGAAACTCCAAGTCTAACAGTGATTGCATAAGGATATTTGAACTTTTGACTTGTTTTTAAACTCTGTACTTTGGAAAACAGAGGAGAACAAACATATCATACATGCATAGATCAAACATACATATATACAGAGATAGTTACCTATATAATCATGCATTCCAATCCAATATTCATGCCAACAACAAGACTTGCATTACAGTTTAAATTCAGATTTTTAACCTGTTTTTAAATAAAGTTTACTCACCTAAAAATGCAGAGAGCCACTGAAACTGGAATGAGATTTTCATGCTTTTATGTTTGATTCCAGAAACTTGTATTTTGAAAACATGAAAGCTTGCAACAGATTAACCTGAAAACTTTGTCTTGCTTTGGTTTTCCTTAAACTGGAAAGGTTTGATACTAGGACATTTGAATTCTGGAATGTTTTTAGGATTTTGGGATTTTATTTTTGTTGATTCCAGATTGCAAATTTTGAAAAGACTACAGGTTTTGATATAATTTCTGGTTCTGCCGTGTTGTGATCAACAATTGAAACAAGGAAAGATATATAGAAAGGAGTTTTACAGGGTTTGCATTAGCTAGTACAAACAATTTCTGTCCATTCAGAGATTTTTCTTTACTTCTATTTATTTATTTGGCCAGGGAAAATTTGCTATGGAGGCTGAATTGATCTTTTGAACAATTCGAATTGACTAAATGTAGCTAGCATTAAATGCATAAGTACTTTGTGTACATAGATGTAAAGTTGTTTTTAGCCTTTGTTTATTTGAATGATGCTTGTTTTCTTTTACTTGCCTGCAAAACAAATCTTATAGCTACATATACAAAGCCTGACATATTTCTCTTATTTTATAAACGTATTTATCTTGCCTTGCTTTACAAAACTACTAACAGTTTCATTCTCATCTTATTTTGCCTAGTTTGTATTTATATCTCAAGTACAAATATACTTTTATACCTTGTCTTAGTCATTAGTTATTTGCTTATAAAGCTTTAACCTATGATTTAGTTTTATTTCTAATACAAGTGCTTATTATTATTTCACTTTTAAATTTAAAAACTTCAATTATAAATACTAAATGTACTTATTTATTTATTTATTTCTATACTTAGGTTAATTTTTATCTAATTGTTACTTTATATTTAAAAAAAATCAATTTTATATATATATATATATATATTATCAAATTTACTCATATATTCTCAAATACATATATATACAATATTTAGAATATTTTTAAATTTAAATGATTTATACAAAAATTTATTTGAGTTCGAGGAAACTCGCATCACTCCATCGATACATTTCACAAATTTAATTCAAAAATGCATTTAATTATCAATTTTAAATTTAATTAAAATCCGGGTCGTCACATGCACAGTATAACATATTCATGGGTTTAGCATTTGCAGTAGCATCCAGTTTTTGTGTGTTAGACCATTGTGAATATTCTGTAGTAGGTATGGTATATTCAGTTTGAGTAATATTCCACGTTTCATAACTATTAGCTTGTATATAAATTCTCATCCTAGTAGCCCAATAGTTATAGTTCATTCCATTAAATAGTGGTGGTCGTGCAGTAGATTGATCTTCAAGAAAACTTGTATTGGTTACAATGCTAGTGTTATTTTCCATATTAAAATATCAAATAACTATGTTACGGTTATAAGATGACCAAGCTCTGATACCAAATGAAAGAGACTGATAATTAGGATCGTGTAATATGGATAAACTACTTGTGCGGCATATAAACTAAGTAAGTAAATAATTAAAGCATTAAAGTAAATGACACCATAGATTTTTATACTGGTTCGAACTCCCGTTCTACGTCTAGTCCCAGACTCCTTCTGGAAATAAACTAGAAACCCTCACTTAACCCGGAGGAATAGGTTTATACTGCCTGAGCAACCGAACAGGACTTCAACTGCCTAAGCAACCGAATAAGACTTCTACCACCTGAGCAACTGAATAGGATTTCTTTACAAATAAACAAAAGTATCTGACTGTAGTATGCTCTTTAAATAGCACTGATAAGTCAATGAAGTACAATCTTCCTATAATCTTCTCCTTTATGATATATAGTGTAATGTGCTTGATAATTATGGAAGATAGAGTGATCAATGATCAGAGACTGTATGCAGTTTGAGTTTGTATTGAAAATAAGAGATAAGAATTCAAAAATACTAAAATTAGTTAAGTGAGTTGTTCGTTGATTTCTAAACTCTATTTATAGAGTTTTAAGAGTTGCAATGTTTGGTGAAAAGTAACGATGAAAAGAACAGATGCAATCTTTAGATTTGATTTCTCTTCGTTGAATGGAAGCATCCCTTCAGAACACTAGCCGTTATAGGTCTGAATTTTCAATTCAGCCATCTGATTTAGTTAAATTCGATACGGCAAGCAAACAGACTATTTTTGGCCTTATTCAGCCCTTCTGAATGTAACCATTCAGCTGGCTGAAACTGCATAATAAATTATTCTTTGTTTCAGCATTCAACCGACTGAATGTAGCCTATTTTGTGCATGTGCACAGTTTGTGTACGTGTCAGTGTGTATATACCATATCAAAGAGATTTTAACATATTTCTAATAATATACAGACTCTAAAAAAAGAATAACAACATCATAGCTTTCTAAATCCGAACCTGCAATGAATCTCCTGCATAAATGATTAGTACACAATAATATTGACTTATATAGTTGTTACAATCAAAACGATGAAAATTGAGATTCTAACAATCCTCATCAAAATTCCAACGGACGCTTAGGCGTTCCAATTTGAACTAAAATCGAACGACGTCCGATTTTAGCCCAAATTTTCACTTGTTGAAATGGGACTAAACCACTTCCATCATGTAGCCTTCACTATTACAAGCGCAATGCAAAACGTTTCGTCTCGATTGGACCTAGTATAAACAAATTATTGCATTTGTAAGTTTGATATGAATTAACGTAATTTATATCCACCAATTGAACATTAATTTACTTAATTACCCTATTAACATTAAACCCTTCTTCCTCTATTCCTTTCTCTCTTCTTCCTGCTTCTCACTTCACCATAGTCGAAGCTTCCTCCTCCTCGTTCCGTCACCACAGCACACGAAAACCCAATCCGACTTCGCCAGCCTCTTCTCCTACGCGAGCTGCACCTCCCGGACACCACCTTTTCCCACCTACGACTCCCCATCCAAACGTGTAAGAGCCCTCCTCCACGTCCGTATGATGGATGCAACCACCACTGATGCGCCGTGACCTCCCAAACTCCAATCCTAGTTTTTATTTCCCTTCCCGAACTCAAATACAACCTCTATTTCTCCAATCGATGACCAAAATTTCCAAAAACTTAAACCCTACTCTAAAAATGGCACACGACTTTACTGTCAAACTTAAGAAATGAAGCTGCACCCTATAAAATACATACGATCTTGTAGATCAATCCATTTCTAACTCAAAGATATAAGCTTTAAATTTTTTTAGATTTTTATTTGAATTATTTTGATTTTTACAAGAAAATGGATCTATGGTTTTCTTTATTTAGCGAAATGGATGTAACAGTAAAAAGAATTAAGAGGAAACGTGTAATGTTTGGTCTAGGTAAGTGTTTAGTTTTAGTTTATAACCAAATTTCCAGCATTTCACCGCATAGACTATCCATTCGCGTGCGGGTTGCGAATGACAACACAAAAATACGGTCACGCTCAAAACAACGACACGACCTCAAAACAATAATAGTACACACATGTTATTGAATTCTGTAAAATCATAAAAATACAGTTCTTTGCTGATAAATCATCAAATGAAAATTTAAATAATTTCCACATTAAAAATTATGGAAAAAATCAAATAAATTAAATCAAAAATACGTAAATAAAAATCGATTCATTATTATAATAAAAATTAATTTTCTTATTATTTATTATTGCAAATAAATTTGCACACTGAATTCACCATTATTATTTATTAATTAAAAGAAATTAAATAAGACCTTTAAATCCATTTAAATAATTAATTAATTAAAAATCCAGATATTTAAATCACTATTCAACTATTAAATCCCCAATTCAAATATTTAAATAATCTTTATATTTGAATTCAAGTTATTAAACTTCTAATACCAATTGTTTCAATATTTAAAATTAATTAAATATTTAAAATCAAACGACAAAATTTCGGATTGTTACATTCTTCCCTCCTTAAAAGAATTTCGTCCTTGAAATTCTTAAAGTAAGAAAAATGCCTCCAAACCCATTAAATTTTCAAAATAAATTAGTTGAAATGGATTATTAAATTCTCTAGGTCTCTTAAAGTTACAGAAAATTTCAGCAGCGTCTCCTTTGCGCGACTCGATCGGAAAAACCACAAATCGCCACTATGGTCCTAAACCAACAAAAGAAACAATGCCCAAAGTGGCCTTCCATATTTGGAGCATAAAATCATTAACCAAAACAACAACATAAACATGTATTTAATGGTCGAGCAACCAACTCTGCTCATGAGACCAAAAGCATCAACTAGCCTTTGCTTCCATGAACTTAGATCTTACTAAGAAATAATATCAACCATAACCTGCATTTGCTAAAAATGAAGCACATAATTATTTATAACCCATACAATGTACATATCCCATTTGTACACAATACCAAATCTGTTTGCTCACTTGATCACATAATTTCACTTTTGAACTGGTATCACTCACACGTCCATTCTAGTGCGGACTCTGATCAAGGTCCTTGATCAGAAACCTTCGTTCTCCTTGCATAGTCATATACTATGATAGAAAATTTTGGAAATAAAATCTAAAATCTGTATCAAGTGTTCGCCGTCAAGAATCGAGTGAAAAATCCTAACCCAGACCAGTGTAAATAACCTTGAAACCGTGTACTCAAGTCTGGATCAAAACCAGTTATGCGAATAAAATGACATAGGTACAATATACATATTCATTCCAACTGGTTTCTTAACTACTCCAAATTCTTTTTATTCACATTCATTTTAAAACACAATCAATTTCCCTAATAGTATTTCCTTTAATACTAATATCACTTATGATCCATTTTATAAAACCATTACTTCAACTCTTATACAACACAATTTATGTTTATTAATCATCTTATAACTTAACTTCATATTCATACAACATTCTTCTACAACTTAAGAGTATATATACAAAATTTAAATTTATTTTACTTAACCCAAATGTCCAACAAATTAATTTTTTTTTAATTTCTTATTGACTTCTCAAATTTATAAGTAATAAAAATTTATCTTCTTATAATTTCAACAAACACGGTTAGCTTCCATTTCTTAATTAACTTGAAGTTTTCGGCTAATCGCTAAAAAACTCATTTCATTTTAATAAATGAAAATTTGCATATAGCATCTCAAAACAAGGTGCCTAAACCAACTATCCAAATGGATAAGATACTTTAGTCTCTGATATCACTTAATTGAAAATTTCAAAATTTAAACTCCCAGTCTGATTTCAAATCATTTTGAAACGTAATATACATATCTACTTTATATATTAAATCATACCTTTGGGAATTTTAAACAAATTTGTTTTACCTAAAACAAAACTTCTATGACAAAGCACTATGGTAGCAATACATAACTTTAGAAACTCGAAAATGAATACCGATGATGCTGTAGTCATAAATAAAATTATTTTCCAGTGACCGAAGTGAGTTCAGTGCATTCTATCTCTTTTTAAAGTATTTCAATACACAAATACTTTTTAGATAATACTATTATTATATTCTCCAAAACTTTTCAAACACAATTTCTGAAAACACTGAGATTTAAGTTTTCAAATTTGCTGTTCAAATCCATCTAATTATAACCAATACTTTATAATTCACATTTTAAAAATTCACTTTCTTATACAAAATCATTTCACAAATGTTCATCTTTGCTTAGATTATAATAAGAAATTTTAATTAAAATTAAAATTTTAACTCAACATTATCATCGAACGCCATATAGTCAAATCGTAAAACTAAATTCACAAGGTGTTCATGAATTCAACCAAATAATAAATGCTCATAAACTATTTGAGCCAAACTAATCAATAGTAAATGATAATAATCGAATATTATCAATCTCAAACAACCAAACACATCATATATAACTATACTAATTCTTTTAGAAATTATTTATAACGACCCACCTTTTTGGACGGTTCAAATCGACAATAAACCACACATGTCAAACTCAAACCATTCAAAAAGGAGGATTGTTATGGGGAAATAAGAAAAGAAGAGAAAGAATAAAAAAACAAATATAGGATCTCATAGTAGAATGACAAAATATAATCATCAAATAACAGTTCATGAAGCTGTTTTACAAATAGCATTTGATTACACCTTTACAATACATATTAGAGTTATATACAACAGGAATAAATAAATGCAGCGGAACAACATGATGCGGTAGTATAAATATAATAAATAGCATACAAATCTTCGTCTTCGTCCTCCAGAGAAAAATGGTCTTCAGTACACTGAAATGCTCAGACTGACCCGAGCGTAATGAAAAAACAAAACACTCGAGCTAGAACTAAAAGATCTTATGTAAGTTAAATCAACAGTAAATAAATATGAGTGTAACGGCGTCAGAGATGTTTATGAGGTTTAACATCTCCTATCCAGTGTCTAACGTGCGTGCAATAACTTAAGAGATGTTCGGGATATCCATCTCCTAAGGATCCGCTAAACTATCTACATATATAGTACAATACGCTATTATAATAGTGTCTACAGTAAAGTAAAGTATTAAAATAGCGTTAAGGCATACCAATATCCCCCTTAACACATTTTTATATATTCCCGTAGTCCATAAAGGTACTGTAAGCCCCACCAAACTGATGGGATACTCAGGGAGCACTCTATAGGTACGGTACAAACCAAACCCGCAATGGGCGCGATAAGGCACGTGACAAGGCACACGAGGCAATGCCCAGGGTAAGATACTACCGTTTTGCAGATCCGGACTGGTGGTAACGCATAGCAGCTACTACCGTCCACCTTAGAACACACTCCCATAATCAAAATCGAGGGGTGGCCACCAAATCAATCACAAAGTCATAATATGGTATCGAAGAAGCATGTCCGATCGGAGGTGCGACCTCACTTGGCCCGGCCTGGCTCCTGTTTTAGTCACATCAAGCTGACTCGAGGGAGTCAGGTCTACGTTAATACCTCATACAGAATCGTGCGCCAAACCATCCTACTTCATTCTGGAATCTCCACCACGTACACAGTTGTTAAAGTGGTTTTGGGTATTGGCAGAGGGTATGACAATATCTGAATCCCGGTCTCTTTAACAACCAAATGCTTATTTAACATCGGATGATTCTTTTACATTTCCAAAATCAATTCATAATTGATATCAAAATATCATATTCAATTCAAACCATATCACTTTCGAAATCATATTCACTTTCGAAATCATATCGACAAAATAGGTTAAATCCTCATTTCAAAATCATCATATTTACTCAAATATGTCATTTCACTAGAAAATATTCTTTCAAATCCCAACTTAGGTTATAACATCATTTCACCATATTCGATTTTAAATCATGGATTTAAATATAAACCCTTCAACTTTACACTCCTAAATTTAGAAAATAGTATAGATAGTCGTAAATAGTTTAAATAGTTTTAAAATAGTTTAAAATGGTTAGAATACTTTAAAATAATTTAAATGGGTAAAAATAGTTTAAAATAGAGTAAAATAGTTTTAAATAGTTAAAATAGATTAAAATAGATTAAATAGTTTAAAATAGATTAAATTAGTTAGAATATAGATTAAAATAGTTAATAGTTTAAAATAGGTTAAAATAGTTTAAAATTAGATTTAATAGAGTTTTAATAGTTTAATATAAAATAGTTTGATTATTGGAAATGGTTTATACAGTAGATAGTTTGAAAATCTAAATAAATCTGAATTTAAAATAATATATCTTTAAGCAATTTACATTAAAATAATTAATTTGGAATTAATATAAAATTAAACTATTTCTTCCATTCAACAAATCTGGACCGTATCCAGATTTCAACAAAACTAAATTTTCTTTCAATAAAATTCCCAAAATTCATTTCAATTTATATCGATTTCAAATTCATGTTTGAACTAAAAATTTACAGCACTTCAAATTCATAGATTTCAAAGTTTAAATATTCAAACATTTCAATAACTCAATTTCGATAAATTTCATTTATATTTCACAATTCAACTTTGAAATTTTAATTAAATTTCTTTAAACAATTCCTTTAAACCAATTCCAATTTCGACATTTAAAGCTTGGATTTTCAAAAATAATTCAATTTATATAAATCCAATTTTATTTCAAAATATCATTTAACTGAATTCAAAAAAAATAAGAATTTAAAAATCATTTAATTTAACCAATCCGGTGTCCGTATATAATTTTCTACTCTATGGTCAAGTGATACAGATATTTATCATTTCAAACCGTAATAATTTATATTTATGGATATATATCATTTCAACTCTTAGTCCCGAATAAAATTCAAAATCCATAAAATCGCTTGGGTTCATCATTTCAACCCATAATGATTTTTCCTAATCTATAGATCGTTCGGGTATGTATCATTTCAACCCATAGTGATTTTCCTAACGATAATTAAGGGAACTTGCAGTGCGATGACAATATATAGAATAAACATAACATCCAGTCATCCAATATCAACAGTTAAACATCCATCACAATCACCATTCAAATCAACCAATAAATAACAACAATTAACTGATTATCAATAACAGGTATTTAACAAGCAATTTAAAATTCAATATTAAATTAAATGGCGATTTAATTCAATAAAAGTCAGATTTAACTGTAATGCCAACTGAAATATATCAAACAACAATCAATCAACTTCTAATCACATCATTAATTAAATTTAACTAACATAAGATAGTTTAGTAGTCATGAGTGGGTTAAAACACTCTCCTTTGATTTCAAATCAATTTAAAATCCAATTAAGCCTGAAATTTGAACAGTCTCAGAATTCATCCAAACTAGTTTCATAATGTTTGGAATTTCGCTACGATCGCAGTGGAACAAACCGCGCGTACATCCAACCTCGTACGTAAAAGATATGCTAGTTAGAATTTTAAACGATTTAAATTAAAATAAATGAAATAATTTAATTAACTATACATTACCCTCCACGTTACTAACCTGCTGAGACTCCTTCCCTAACCCATTCGAATGCACTTCGTCACTAACCCTAGCACAGCCGCCAAAGAACACTCGACATCATCGAAGCCGCGGCCAGCTTTGGCACGCCGCGACTCCCTACACGAGTTCCCCTCCTCGCGCTGCCTTCTACGACCCACGCCCCCTCACGAAACCACGTTCATCGATGACAGAGGACAGCCGCCACCACCTTATTACAAACCCTAGTTGAATTTTGTAGGCTAATCCAACCATCAATCGACCAAACGAATGGCACATATGCACTCCACGTGCCACTCTCCACGCGACCATACCCTCGGTTCGATGATCCATCGTCGTTGATCAAACCCCAATGAATGGACAAGAATTATCCATCAAATTCTGGACACATGGAGACCCGAATCGAAAAACAAACTGTAGATCTAGATTACGCTCTTCGAGGGCTTTCCAACAATATATAATATGATATATTTTTGAGGAGTTTGATTTTTGAAATTGGTTTGGAAATTGAATTTAGGGTTTAAATGGAAATTAGGTTTATGCCATTAGAAAAAGGAAGAGCCGACAGATTTGTACGTACTGTAATAAGAAATAGAAAGGCTGCTAGGGTTAGGAAAATCTATTTATATAGACAAGACCCGATAAGAAAGAATGAACATATCAAATTGGTTCGAAACGACAATAACGACCCGAAAAGCCCGTTCCGCTTCCGAAACGAAAGTGGGTCATCCAATATATCAAAATAAATGTTTTCGATATTTTTAAATTCAATGGAACAGGTTTCAAGTCCTAATTCCATTATATGAAGAAGTTAGCTTTTAAAATCAGCTTATTTGAATTGATTACAATTGAATTGAATTCAATTAAATTGATTTCCATGCGTTTCAAGCCCGCACGATCAAACGACAAGTCCAGTCGCTATGAAACTTGCAATCTTACAATAGTTCACTGTTACGGATCCGATGAAACTGGTTTCATCGAAATCCGAGAAAGTGGTCGAAATGGCTATTTCACGTTATTTAAATAAATTATTATTAAATTAATTAAATCACTTTTCAAATTCAAATTTAATAACTAACAATTTTTGTCATTTTTGATTACCTATAAACTTATAATCTTTTAAACAAATTTTCCACGTCAAATCCAATTTTAAATATTGCATTACTTACAACGTTTAATTTCAATTTCAATTTCAGTAAATTCATTAATTATAATTTAAAATCCCAATAAATTAATTTATTTTGATTTCAATCTTGTTATTCAATCAACTATCACTTCATGGATATACTTAACATTTGTTTACATTTTATTACATCAATCTTCTACATTACCATCTTAATTCACATTAACTACAACATTTAATTCTATTAATTTCAATTGATTTACAATTTAATTCCAATGGATTAAATAATGAAATGATAGTTAAACACTTGTTACAACTTACAAATTCAAACATATTTCGATGTTTTGTTGTTTACCAATCAAGTTAATAAATTCACATACTGATTAATCATTCCATATTAACCAATTCCAATTAACTATGTGTAATTTTACCATTTAAATACAACATTTGGTTTATTTACTTATTTACAAATTTATAACCAATATTAAATTTACAATCATTTCAATTAATTGAAAATGCATTAAAATAGTTATCAATTACCTTAATTAACATCATTAAATTTCATTCTAGTTATTATTCTCACTAATAAATCACAAATTTTAATTTCTTCCAATACTAACACCAACATCTTATAAATTAAATATTTTTAATTATCGAAAATTATGGGTTGTTACATTATTCTTTTATATATAAAATATAATCTAGGTAAAATTATTTCATTTACCCAATTTGAAAACAATACTGTGTTAGTTTGCATGTTCAAGAGTTTAGAAACCCCTATCAATACAGTCGTTCCTTCTATATCGGCCAGAATTCATAAACCACTAACTAATAAATCAAAATAATGTAAAACATTTTTATAGCACTAACAAATACGTACTCATACAAACACACACTCTTAAACTAATCCTAGGGTCTCACTTACCCTATCTAAAATGAATCGACCCCACCAAAGCCTAGGTGTTTGCTCAACCTAAGCTCTGATACCACTTGTAATGACCCGCATTTTCGATCCTCAGTAGTCGACACTAATACATCGGAGGTATTCACGTGTCGAGCATCCAAGTGTAAGAAAGACAGATTGTTGGGGAATAAGAAAGAAAAGACAGAAAAAAAATCTCACATTGTGACGATTAATATATAATATACAACATATTATTACAAGTGAAAGAAAAACTATGTATATATACATCAATCAACTAATTATCAGTCTAGACAATTATAACAACCTTCCTCACAAATGCTGATAAATATAAACAATTATGCAATGGAATATAAATATAAGTGAATACATCTTGGAGGCCTCCTGCTCGTCTTTTGAAGCTCCAAAGGATCCAAACGAGATCTGAAAATATGCTAGGTATGACCCAAGGATTATAAGAAAATAACGCCCGGATCAGTTTGGTAAACTAGCATAAGAAACACATCTCAATTGGATTTTAATGTTATAAAACCTTTCAAAATAAAGGTATCTCGTAAGACCACGCCGTACATAAATACGGACATGTCTTTACCTTACGATAACCAAAACATTTCATAGGAAATCTTCTGATATTATCATAGTGTCTAGGGTTTATAGTAAATATTGAATCATAGCCGAAATTGTTAAATTAACTAAATTCTAGCATAATAGGTATACGACTAAGTCCGTAAAGGCACGTATTGGAGAATGGATTCCATACAATGATAAGGCACCAGGGTATCACTTACCACAGTACACCTCTAGAAAATGTACCGAGGGCCTCACATAGACCCTCTGCAAATCAGGACCGATCCTACCTCTTACTAGATAGTTTCGAATATTTCATTACACCGGTTGCTTCTGCAACCTTATCGAGAGCTGTCATGAACAACCAAATCCATAAATGAATATATATCTAGAAATGGTGATGGCAATACCCTAATGGGTGCGATCCATATAACCCTGAAGCATATCCCTTGTTTTAGTCATCCTTAGTTGATGAGGCTTAAGGCTATATTTTACCTTTTTGAACAGCAAACCTGCTTGGAATGCTAATACTACAGCTAGGCAGCAATATAGTGCCAGCCAAGCATTTGTCCATACAAGTTGTTAAGTATATGAACAAACCGAAGGCACTGCCTACTGCATCCATTTTGAAATCACCCCAGGATTAATAACAAATAGCCCTCGCACTTCAAAGAGCTCTAATTCCGATCATCTTTAAGATATCTCCAGTTGGAACGCTTATGTCGGTTCGAAGTGGTTTTCAGATAATATATCTGATCTTGGTCTCTTCAAACCGACCATGATAGTTTTAAAAACTGACCAACATTTGATAGTTGGTTATTCATGTTAACTGGTTTTTGACCCATCAGAATTCAATAGGAGTTAGAACATTCAGACAATGCCAGATTAACTCGAGACTTAACCAAAACAACCAAGCGAACAAGCCAATAGGACTCAAGGAAAATCAGCCAATAAAATACTAAGTAGATGGATCGCTAGCGATCTATCAATCATGGATCGCTAGTGATCCATAGGGAAGCATCATGGGTCGTCCAAACCTCTTGCATCATGATTCATTACCACTTCTAAGCATGCTTACCAAGTTTCATAGCATGCCAAACAATCTAGCTCGGGAAGTGAAGACTCATCTTATTCAAGCTGTTTGACCAAAAGCAGCTAACTTAAAATGGACTTAGAACTCATACGGAGTTGGACTAACTTGAAATTTTACGAGAACACTTAGAAGACAAAAATGAAGGCTCACGGAAAAAAATGGGATCATTTGGAGGTTGTTTGATGGATAGCTAGCGACCTAACGAGATGGGTCGCTAACGATCTATATAGGTTGGGCCCCACAACTTGAAATTTATAGGACAGGTCCCTCAAACCCTAGAGAGAGTACCTGCAAATTTTCGTCTAGTTTTGTTAAGGTTTAAGAAAGTTATGGATGATTCTTCTCCGTATTGGGCCAATTTGATCCACCAGGTCTGACCTATAAGGATTGGGCCCATAATCTATGTTCCATTGGGGAGGCTCTCCTACTCATCTACATTACATGTGTGAAGTTTCGTGCGATTTGGTTAAGTATTGAGTGAGTTATGGACGATTCTTCTGGACCAGATGACCCATGAAGACGGATGATCAAACGAACTCCAAATGACTTGATATTTGGACAAGGCACTTAAACAGAAGATAGGAAGATAAACAAACTAAGATCACTCAAAATATGCTAAATGGATGGATAGCTAGCGATCCATCCTCTATGGATAGATAGCGATCCACCCCTTATGGATAGCTAGCGATCCATTAAGATAGGTCGGATTGCCCTCAAACTTTTCGTGCTCCTTCGTAGCACTAAGTAAAGGCTTCTGGTAGAAAAATATGCTAAGTTGATGGATAGCTAGCGATCCATCCCCTATGGATAGCTAGCGATCTGTAGAAATGACTCCGATTGATTTGAAATTTTTAGTGATGACTTGGCATAACAACTGGACTCTTCTGCGCTTGGACTTCTGGCCCAATACTCGCTAAATTCCCCTATAAATACTCACCTACCGCAACTAGAGATAGATCATTTTAGGGGTGAGAGCTGCCATTACTCTGTTGGAATTCCTTCACTTCTTCAACTTTCTTCTCCCTTACAACAGTCATCTAAGGGGTTACTGTGATTCTCCAGTCAACCCTTGTACTTGTGACTTATTGTAACTCAATGTAACTTAGATCTAAGGACTAACTAGTTGATATTCCGAGAGATTCAACTAGTATAATGATAATAAATATTGATTAAAGTGGACGTAGGCTAGAGTCAGCCGAACCATTATAAAAATTCTTTGTCTCTTTTCTTACTTCTTCTTTTTATTTGTTGTTTATTTGAGATTTGTGCTGCTGATTATCTGCACTGGTGCTTTCACACTCGATCCAGGGTGTTGATCCATTTTTTGGGTTAACAATTCAACTATCAAATAACGAACAACTCAACCAAAGAATTATTTTTATAAGGAAAATAACACTGGTTAAGCACAAGCAACCCTAAGCCTCTTTAATTAATCATTTCATTAATTAAAACTACTTTGTAAATTCTCGAATTAAAATATTTTTACAAAGTTATATTTCACAAATCCTTCTTTACACTTTTTAACAGTATGAAAAGATTCATATACTTATCTTATCGGTATAAGTATATTCACGAAACGCTTATGAAAAATTTCACTTCCAAAAACTCGCACTTAGTTTGGTCTAAACCATTGTCATTTAAAAACAGAGATAATGATAACCCAAAACACTATTCCTTTGGTGTTAAGTATGGAACAAAATGTTCCATACCACCATAGTTAAGAAGATCATTTGGGAAACCAAATCTCCCTTTTTAAATAAACTGCTTTATAAAATCCTTTTTATAAGTATAAGCTCTAAGTTAATTTATAAAATTTCTTTTATAAAATATTATTTATAAATTCCTTTATAAATATATATAACATAGTTACAGACTCCTTTTACAAATTTCCAAATTTATATAAACGACTCCTTTATAAAAATCTTTTCTACTCTTTATACAAAACTCTTTTATAAAACTTTTATAAAATATCATTTGTAGAAATTATTCTATACCCCAAATTTATTTGCAACTCTTTCCATAAACTCCAAATTCATATATAAAATTCCCTTTTTAATTTTCTAAATAAAATTTCCTTCATATTTAAATCCCTTTTTTAAATTTCTTAATAGAATTTCCTTTATATATAAAATTCCCTTTTCAAATTTCTAAATAGATTTTCCAACTCCCTTTTGTAACCAAAACTCCCAAAACATAAACCAAACCTCACATATAAAACAAACTCCAAATATAATTATAAAACTCATATACTTCCCATAACATGATCATTTCATTTATTAAATAAATTCACAACGGTGTTTTATTACTCCAATATCAAAATGATCATATTTCCATTTATTTATAAGATACCACTTATAATTCTCTTTAAATCTATAAAATACTATTTATAAATCTGATCTTTTACTTTTAACATTTTATATAAACTGTTTCACAAATATTTATTTCCAAAATATTTCTATCTTCTTTAGAAATAAAATTAACTTTAAAATAATAGATAGTCCCCTTTAATTCCTTTAAAATAAACATTACTTAGTATAATAAATTTTCTATAAAGATAAATAATTTCCAAAACAATTTTAAACCATTTACATAAATACATATATTAGAAAGAAAAATAAAATTGTTGAAATAAAATAGGGAAGTTCAAAAACTATCCTTAATTAAAAAATATCAAAAAAATTCAAAATGATAGGTTAAAAATCATTTTTCTAAAATGAAACCATTTCCAAAAATCAAACAGCACTTAATAGTATTTTCGAATCGAGGCTAATAGTTACTATAGCACTTAACAAATGCTATTACTATCTCTTTCTCTAAAAGGATTCAACTTTTAAACATATGTCGGTGTCACATCCAACGTGGTCAAATTATCAAATTCCAACATTTAACAAACTATCTAACAGGAATATAACAGAAATAAATCACAGATAAATAAATGGAAATTAAAATCATTACGGTGAGAAATCCGGATTTCTCAACAAATTTTCCTGCATTTCAATTTTAAATGCCAATCGCTTTTCAAAAGTGAATATTTAAACCAATCAGCCAATAATTTCAACCAAATACAAACAGTAAAAATTTAATCTGCTATATATCATACTGATTTAACCAGAGAGGTGAGTTATACTCACTGAAATTTCAGCGGACGCTTAGGCGTTCCAATTTGAACTAAAATCGAACAACATCTGATTTTAGCCTAAATTTTCACTTGCTCCAAATGGAACTAAACCTGTTCCATCGCGTAGCCTTCACCATTACGAGAGCAACGCAACAAAAAGTTTCATATCGATTGGACCTCTTATGAACATGTTATTGCATTTATAAGTTTGATATGAATCGATATAATTTATATCCACTAATTACACATTAATTTACTTAATTGCCTTATTAACTTTAAACCCTTCTTCCTCTATTCTTTTTGCTTCTTCCTGCATCTCACTTCACCATAGTTGAAGCTTCCTCCTCCTCGTTCTCCCTTCATGGCACACGAAAACCTAATCCGACTTCGCCAACGTCTTCTTCTACGCGAGCTACATCTCCTGGACACCACCATTTCCCGCCCGTGGCTTCCCATCCAAACACGTCAACAGCCCTCCTCCATGTGCATACGATGGACGCAATCACCACCGAGGTGTCGCGACCTCCCAAACTCTAACCCCAGGTGCTATTTCCCTTCCCGAACTCAAATACATCCTTTATTCTCCAACCGATGACCAAAAATTCCAAAAACTTAAACCCTAGTCTACAAGTGGCACACGAATTTACTGTCAAACTAAAGAATTTATGCCGCACCCTCTAAAATGCATACCATCTTGTAGATCAATCCATTTCTAACTCAAAGAATAAGCTTTCAATTTTTTTAGATTTTTATTTGAATTGTTTTTATTTTTGTAAGAAAATGGATCCATGGTATTCTTTGTTTAGTGAAATGGATGTAACAGTAAAAAGAATGAAGTGGAAACGTGTAATGTTTGGTTTGGGTAAGTGTTTAGTTTTAGTTTATAACCAGATTTCCAGCATTTCGCTGCACAAACTATCCATTCGCATACGGGTCGCGAATGACAAAACAAAAATACGGTCGCGCTCAAAACAGCGACACGACCTCAAAACAACGATAATACACATAGGTTATTGAATTCTATAAAATCACAAAAATACCGTCGTTTGCCGATAAATCGTCAAACGAAAATTTAAATATTTTCCACATTAAAAAATAAGTGAAAATCAAATAAATTAAACTAAAAATACGTAAATAAAAATTGAGTCGTTATTATAATAAAATTAATTTTCTTATTATTTATTGTTGCAAATAAATTTACATACTGAATTCACCATTATTATTTATTTATTAAAAGAAATTAAATAAGACCTCTAAAACCATTTAAATAAAATTTAATTAAAAATCCAGATATTTAAATCACCGTTTAACTATTAAATCTTCAATTCAGAATTCATGTTATTAAACTTTTAATACCAATTGTTTCAATATTTAAAATTAATTAAATATTCAAAATCAAATGACAACATTCCGGGTTATTACATTAGTAGTAGAAATTTATTATAATTGATAACTTTATTTTGTTTATTTCATTTTCTTACAATATTGAAAGGTTAGATGTGATCCTTTCATTTTTCTAATAAGGCTCCCACAATATTTTTATATTTTTCAATACCCTAAGAGAAAAAATAGGAATCTTTCAATTTCTCTAACGAGTGTTAACCCTCGCTTGTCTTGGGATTCTTACCTTGAGTTTGCTCAATAAATCATTGGCCCATAAGTAATGGATAACTCTTTATTGATGTATCACATATAGCTACTAACCGTCATATTTTCCATAATATTGACCTCGACCTTGAGTTTGCTCAACAAATCATGAGAGATTATTCACTCTTACCTATCATTTCACAACGACTCAAGTATAATGCATGTACATTGAGTTTCCTTAACAAATATATATCTTACCTAGTCTAGCTAATATATTAATATATAACATATTCAACTTGAGTGTGCTCAACAACTAGGGCATATGCAAGTAATTATCAATATATAAATGCTAGAGAACAATTTTTTTATTAGAGATTCATAAAATTCAATACACACACGCTTTAAGTGATATCGATTCAAGGAATAATGTATTTCCTATAAAATACCTTTGTGATTCAAGTGTTGGACATATTTGAGATCACGGTATACGTAATATACGTATGTATATTAATATGTATAAGTTTAATTCATTTATAACTATTTATTGTTTAATTAAATTATATAACATTCATATATATTATTAATTAAATCATATTTAATTAAATTTTAACTTTATTAATTAAATTGTATTTAATTAATTTAATCTTATTTAATAAATTAAAATTTTATTAATTAAATCATATTTAATTTATTAATATCATTAACTATATAATTAATTTTTTTCTAAATTCACAAAAATTATTTTATTCATCCAAAATAATTTAAAATGAATAATTAATAATAACATTATTTATATTTTATAGATATATATACTTATATTAGTGAACATTTAATTATTTATTTATCAAATAGATTGCTTATTTAATTAAAATGTTTTTAATTAAATATTTGTAATAAATTCAAAAAAATTGTTTTAGTTACCTAAACTTTTTAAGGTAAATAAATATTCACATATAACTTTTATAGTTTTACACACACACATATATCAACATATATGTTTATTTTAATTAATTAACTTTTAGTTAATTATTTAATTAATTAAATAAATATTAATAAATTGTCAAAAATATTAATTTTCGCTTCGAAACAATATTAAAAATATTAAATTCTTTATATAACCTTTACAAAATTTCTTTATATTTTAAATTGACATTTAAATTTATTTTTAAATTTTCAAATCTTAATTTAAAATTAGGTTGATGCTATAAAAACTCTGGACCTTATATCTAGGCCAATCTTTTGGACTTACTCCAGTAAGGCCAGACCGGTAGCTAGAGAGGGGATAATACTTGAATATTCAACCCCGACCCTACACACTACTTTCTAGGCACCCATTAGATAAGTATGTTTATTTATTGGCCCTAAATATTGACTAATTAGACCACATAGATCATTTAGGCTTTGATGCCATCGTTGAAACTGGCTTGACTTACAATAAGTGAAATGAGTGAATTCAAAAAAATAAACCCTAATTAGATCCTATTGGGCCTATGAATTCTAATGTTTATCAAATGATCCAATCTAGTAGTTTTAAATTAAATAATATTTTATTTAATTTTCTTAATTTAATTAGTTAGTATATGTTAATTAATTTGACATTTATATGTTTTGAAAATATCAATATGTACTCTTGTGTGTGTGTGTGTGTATAGTATGTGATGTGCAACACAGCAAAGTGTACATGGTTAATGTATACTTAAGTAGATATAGATACATAAATTTATATCCACTATATATACATTGGCCATATATATATATATATATGCTAATTGACTTAAAATGTTGTTTAATATATTTATAAAATATATAAGTATAAATATAAATTTAAAAATAATTTAAATATATAAAAAATAAGAAATATGCAATCTAATTTTTATCAAGTCAATAAATTTTAAGTCCAAATTTTGTATTTCAAATATTTAGTTATGGCTTAGTAAAACATTTTACAACTCAAAATATGGTCATAAAATTACTAGTTAAAATATCTTTAATTGAATCTAAATTTGTGTGCTTATGTTATATTAATTACTATAGCCGAAAATAATTTATTTATTTGTTTGTTCATAATAATAACATTATTTATAATATATATAAACACTTTATATATGTATGTATTATGAAATAAATACTTTAAAGGGAACTTTCATAAAAACACCCCCCTTGAGTTTGAAAATACATAGTCACCCTCCTAAAAATAAAAAATAAACTCATATTTATAAGTTTTTAGATATTTAAGAAGAACTTCCCAAATAATGCATAGAAATCAGAAAATATTTATAGCAAACTCTACAAATATTTGCAGAGTAACCTAATTTTTTTTAAATTTCTAGATTATAAATATTTGTAGAGAAATCTACAAATTTTTGCATATTTTTTGCGAACATTTGCAAAGTTCTCTCCAAATGTTTGCGTTTTTATAAAACTATTCAAAAATAATTTTGTTTTCATCATAGAAACATGCGATTAAAATTCAAATTTAATTTCCAAAAATAAAAATAGAGGTGTATTTTAGAACATATTTTAAAGAAGATTTTTCATGTACCAAATCTGAATAAGAGGCAAAATCAAATTTCCATTATTTTAAAACTATGTATACGTAAAACATTATTCAACTTGGAAGAAATATTTTTTAGACTTCGAAAACTAATTTTTAATAAATGCATATGTATATGTACATATGTATATATATTAAAATTTTAAAGATATACATTATATTAATTAATAATATATATAATACAATATAATATAATTAAGTTTCATCCAGAAAAGCTTTTTTTTAAATTTAAAAACCAAAATTTATTTTAAAAGTATTATATATTTATGTATTTTAAATATGATTTTAAATGAATTTTAGTTTTTAAAATTAAGAAATAATCATTAAATATTACTAAAAATTATTCATCATTCGTAGAAAATTATAATATATATTAAATTATATATATAAGCCGTGTTATAATATTTACACATATATTTTGGTTACAAACTTTATATTAAATAAATTGTTTTATGTAAAATTGTTGTTTAATGATATCTAATGCATTTATAATTAAGAGGAGGCATTAACACATATATAAAATCATTCTTAATGTAAACAAATAGCATATATTGTAAATATAGAGTTTACTTAAAGAAATTGGTGTCTTGGACTTATATTGTAATAATCCACCTTCTTTATCCTCAGAAGTCGACTCTGATACATCCACGGTATTCACGTGCCGAACATCCAAGTGCTTGAAAGACAGATTGTTGGGATGAAAAAAAAGACATAATAGAATCTCACATCCTGAGGAGTAATATATATTATACCAATGATCTTCACAAAAGAAAGTGTGATATACATACATAAATCACAGTAAACTAACCTATCATCATCCTGGATGGTTATAATAGTCCATCCTTACAATTGCCGACAAACTCAAGCAAGAAAATACAACGGAAATAAAAGAAAATATGGGAATACATCTTAGAAGCATACAGCTCATCTCCTGAAGCTCCAAAGCATTCATAACTAAATCTGGAAAAGTACTAGGGTCTAACCCGAGTATTATAAGAAAATAACACCTGGATCAGTCTGGTAAATCAACGTGAGAAACTCAATTCATATGGGTTGTTATATCTTATAAAACCTTTTAAAAATAAAGGTATCTCATAAGACCACACCACATATAAACATGGACGGGTTTTACCTTACAATAACCACCATTTTATAGGAAATCTTGTGATATTATAATAATGTCTAGGGTTTAAAATAAATATATAACATAGTTGGAATGCTTGCATCTCACATTCTAGCATAGTTGCGCACAACTAAGTCTGTAAGGCACGTATTGGAAGGTGGATTCCATCAAGACAAGGCTAATAGGGTACCGCCTGCCACAGTACATCTCTATAAAAATGTACCGAAGGCTACATATGGAAACTCTACAAATCAGAGCCGGCCTGCCCCTCGAATATAACTAGTCAGATTACATTATCTATTTGGCACCAAGGCTGCAAAACTATGCACCTGACCCAACTCTTCCACCACGTACGCATACCAAAATCCATAAATATCGATCTATATCGAGGAATAATGCTCCTAATGGTAGCGAACCATATAGCCCTAAAGCATATCCCCATTTTAGTCATTACTAGATTGTGAGGCTTGTGAAGCCACAATTATCTTTTTCTACTCTTAGCGAATCCCACTTGGAATGCTAACATTTCCCTTCGTGCAATAATGTAATGTAGCATTCATCTATACAAGTTGTTCAGGATATGAACAAATCGAAGGCACTATCTCTACTACATCCTTAGAATTAGTAGCAAGTAGCCCTTGCACTTCTAAGAATTCTGTCTTCGATTCCATCATCTCAAACCAATCACGACCCTCATCCAAAGCGTAGAATGTTCATATGGTTTTGGAGTGGTTACAATTTTGATTCATCTCATATAACTACACTTCCTCACTTACCGACCACTCCAAAACCAATCGACGGACTCTGATAAACTCAATCCAGTTCTTTTAGAAATAAATAGACAATACATAAGAGCATAGATCGCCTTCTAACCGTTTAAATGGATGGATTTCCTTATCATTTGTCCTAGAAGGGCAAAACAAGTTTATATGTATAGTATAGCATCCTCGAAGATAAATGTACCGTATAATTCCTGTGTTTCTTCCAAATATTTCCAAAGTTATATCTGGTTAAGATTTGATAGTTGGTTATTTAACTATCAAATAAACAAGAAAATCAAATTAGGGATTTAATTTCATTAGAAACCAAGCATGATTTAAGCACATAAGCAATCATTAAGCCTCTTTAATTAGTCTTCTCATTAATTAAATCTCTTTCCAATTATTTGAAAAATATTCATATACTTATCTCAACAGTATAAATATATTCACAAACCATTTCACTTCTAATACTTAGAGAACATTTCCCTTTTTTTCAAAATCATACTAAATCGGTCAAAAGCACATGTCATTTAAAACATTGTTTACTGTAAATCCAAATCACTTTTTCTTCGGTGTTAAGTATGGAAAGAATGCTTCTATGCATCAATAATTAAGAAGGATTATTTATCAAAATCAAATCTCATTCCTTTTATAATTTTTTTATAAATCCATTCCATATTTACAAGTCCTTTGATAACTCTCCAAATTAATTTATAAACTCCATATATAAATCTCTAAAATTATTTATAAACTCCTTTTATAATTCTCTAAAATTATTTATAAAACCCTTTACTTGACACGCTTCTGATATTTCGATTTACCCAATCCCTCGCCTAAAAACTCTGGTTCTAGATCTCAGAGATAGAGGATCGGTCTACTCAACGGCTTTTCATACCAAGTATTGGACCACTAAATTTCCATTAATGACTAAATTTGTATACGGAAATAAGACTTCAAATATGTAACATCAATCTTCGATTTCAAACTTAAAGCTATCCTTAAGATAACAATGAAGTTGTTCAAGTTGGGTACTATTATCTCTTAAAACTTGACTACATAACATTCTTACCTTTAGGATAGGTAGAACTATACCTACCTCAAAGTCTAATTTCAAGTATAAAACTCCTTAATTCCGTATATTATTCATTTAAAACAAAGCATTATAAACCAAACTCTTTTTTCCACTTTCCAAAATCTTTTACTCTAATTAGAATATTATAGCCTGTTTAAAATTTCACTTCAAATCCTTAAAATACCATTTCAAAACTCGCTTGTAAATCCTTGTTTTAAAACCACACTTGATTTGAAAGAATAGACCTTTTCCCTTTATATACAAGTAAACACTTACTTTATTATATCAAATAATTCTTTAAATCAAATTTATAAGTTTAAAACCTCTTTTAAAACACTCTTAGACAAAGTTTAAAACTCCAGTCAAATCATGTCTCAAAACCATCACCTTTTAAATAGAATTCAACTTTGAAAAGCAAATCGATTTCCTTTAAATAAACCACTTGTCTAAATATCTTAAAATAGATCTTCTATATTTCTCTTTTAAAAGACTTATATAACCTTTATAGACCATATTTGAAAAGAGTTTACCAAAAAAAGATAAACTTTATATTTTATAAAAATTAAAGATTTCCAAAACTACATCCACAGCAATTATCGCTATATGAACCATAACTTTTAAAATATGGTTTTATAAATAAAATATCTTTTAAACTCCCTTTCTTTCTATATTATATACTATTATAATTATAGAAAAACATTTCATTTCAAATTGAAGTTGAAGTCAAATAAAATCCAAAATATAACTTTTAAAATCCGAAAAGAGGCTTAGCGACTATTATGGCTTTTTGAACAAAACCACCGTTTGTTTTCATTTCCAAAATTATTCAACTTTCAAGTCATATAATAATTTTCAACTTCACATCACATCAAAGAAGTATAAAGATCACATGTAAAACATTATAAATATGGAAACACAATATTCCAACATGAATAAAATACATGTCATCAATGTGCTCCTATAGCAGCTATCGCTATACGGACACTTCCATTTCAAGTCCAAGTCCTCTACTAATCCTTATGTTCTTTTACATATGTCCAAATACAAGTCCAAGTCAAATCATATCCATTGGGTTTACGTATGTTAAAATGTAAGTCCATATTTGTGTGTCCATTACATATGTTATTTAAACCAACAAATTAAAGTGCTTTTCAAAGCACTACAACATACAACAATACTGTTTTCAAACAAGCATCAACATTCACATCACTATAGCAATTTAATCAACACATAAATGTATATTTAAAACATCAAACAAGCGTATATTTTTCCATCAAAAATATATATTAAAGGGGAGATTTTTAAGATGAGAAATCTCACTTATACTAAGCAAACATCTAAGTTAAAGCCACCACCTTTCGCAACTACTTCCTACCTCGACCAAAGCAACTCCAAAACCTCCCTTCCCCTAGCTTGTGCACTACCTCCTCCTCCATCATAAAGCTTACGGCCCAAGGCCATTTAGCGATTTGTGCATAAAAGAATGGACTTTAGGATGGTAGAGAGAAATAGAAATGGTTTTAGCAACTTGTTTTTTTAGAGAAATATATGATCCTCTAAAGTAGAGGAGAGAATACATGTACATATATATAACACCGATAGAAAAGGAGCTGCCAACATGCCTGGCAGGTGACAAAACATATCACAGAAAAATCTAAAATAACAAAATCAGGTAACTTCTTGAATGAGCTCCAACAAGGCCACCGTCCATAGAACTTGTTTAAGTGCTTAAGGAGGAAAACAAGCAATTTTTAAAACTTTTCTCATAGAATTCCATGGAAGAAGAAGAAAAGAGAATGGAAAGGAAGAAGAAAGAAATGGGAAAAAGAAATGAAATGAAGTAAAGAGAAAATGGAAAGAGTGGAGTTGTTTTTATAAAAAATGTAAAATAACAAATTACCAAAATGCCCTTAGGCAAAACCCTCTACAACATGATGACACCTCACCTTCTCCTACATGTAACACACATAACCCCCTCCTAGTCATTCATGCCATCACTTCACTCAAATGTGTATACTTATGCCTTAGTTTGCGTGCATTTTTTCTTTTTAAATTATAAAAGAAAAGTCAGATTCTACTTTATTTACTTTCGTATATATTTAAACTTATTTTAACCTAATTACTTCATTTGCCAAAAGTATATGTTATTGTTATATTTGTGTACGTATATATTCTAGTACGTACAACATGTTCCGACAACTTTTGAGCATTTCAAAGTAAAAAAATCCAAAGAAAAGCATTTCCGGTCACATTTTTTATTTTTCTCCGAAGTAACTATTTTCGTAAAACAAATTTTACAACACCTTTACCATCATTGGTTATTAATTAAAAAGGTCTATCTGAGTTACAAAATCCGCTATTTAATTAATAAAAGCCATTTAATTGAATATTTAAATTTTATTGAATATTCCTAAATCAAAACGGTAAAATTCAAGGTCGTTACATTCTTCCCCTTAAAAGAATTTCACTCCTGAAATTTCATCCCAACCAAAACAAAGAAGGAAACAAGCCAACACCTGAATACTTACATTATTCATAAGTCCGTATGATGTGCATAGATCACCCGTACGTATTATCTGATTCGATCACTTACTCAAATACATAACTTCTCTTCTGAATTAGTATCACTCACCCGACTTCCCTAGTGCGGACTCCGATCAGGCTTCTTGAATAGAAACCTCCATTCTCCTTACATAGCTATATACTATGATAGAAAACATCTGTAACATATCAAGAACCCTCATTAAATGTTAGACGTCAAGAATCAAGTGATAAATCCTTATTCAGGTCTGTGTGAATCACCTCGAAGTCATGTGCTCGAATCTTGGATCAAGAACCATGCGAAGAAATGATCTACGTACAACTTACATACTTATTCTTACTGGTTCTTACTTATACCAATCTCTTTTTATTTCCCCAAAATTATTTATGGAAACATTTCATTTATCAATACCCTCTTTTATCAAAAACCTTTTCTATTTTGAAACCATTTTCCCTAAGGAAACCTAAGAACTAAATAATTGGTCTTTATTTCTAAACTTTTCTGAAATACTATATATTTCTATCCATAGAAAATATACAAATAGATCAAGTAACAACAAAATGATACCAAGAAACATGGTCCTAACAACTAGTATCATACATCCCCTTACCAAGAAGAGTAATACTTAAGAGAAGTGCTTACCATCCGAACACATCTCTTGCCCATTTTTAGTCATTTTCAAGCCACTCGAACTAGTTAACGTAAAAAATACTTCTTCCTTTTTGAATCTCATTTTGAAATAATTCTTTATATATTTCCAAAATATTTATACTTAAAAATACCTTCAACTAATATTATTATTACTTTTCTCAAAAATCATTTGAAATCCTTTTTCAGAGACATTGGGATTTAAATTCTCAAAAATCCTCCTTATTTACAAAACACATTTTATAAATCCAATGTATAAAATCGACCTTATACAAAATCATTCCTTCTTTATAAAACCATTTTGACAAAGTAAACTTATTAACCATTCCTTATTAATGAACGCCTTATAGTCAAATTGTGAAAACTGAATTCATAAGGTGTTCGTATTTAATCTAATCAAAATAGTAAATGATCATAAACTTGCTGACCAAAATCAATTAACAAATAATAGTCATTGCTCTAAACTGGAAGAGCATGACTAATCAAATAATAAATGATAATAATTTAATGTTATCATTTTCTAACAAACAAACACATCATAAATAACTATATCAATTTCTGAAAATTATTCTTTTATATATAAAATATAATCCTAGGTAAAATTATTTCATTTACCAATATCAAAATTAATGCTGTGTTGGTTGGCCTTGTTCAACTGTTTAGAAACCCCTATCAATAATGTTGGCCAAATGCATCGATCAAAATTCATAAACCTCTCAACAGATCAAATAAAACAATATAAAACATTTTTACTGCACTAACAAATATGGGCTTTCATACACACACACACTCAACTCATTTGAGGGTGTCACTTACCCTATCTCTAATGAGTTTACCCTACCAATGCCAAGGTTCTTACATAACCTTTGGCTTTGATACCAACCGTAACAACCCGCCTTTTTGATCCTCAGAAGTCAATACTAATACATCCACGGTATTCATGTGTCGAACATCCAAGTACTGGAAAGACGGATTGTTGGGGTAATAGAAAAGAAAAGATAGAACATAATCACACATCATAACGAGTAATATATTATACCAATGATCTTCACAAAAAACCTATGATATACAAACATAAATCAGAGTAAACTAACCTATTATCAGCCTGGACAGTTATAATAGCCTGTCCTTATAATTGCCAACAGATACAAACAAGAAAATACAGCAGAATTAAAAGATAATACGGGAATACGTCTTGTAAGCATCCAACCCATCCCTTGAAGCTCCAAAGTATCCATAACTAAATTTGGAAAAGTAATCAGGTCTAACCTAAGTATTATAAGAAAATAACATCCGGATCAATCTTGTCCACCGTTATGAGAAACTTAAATCATATGGGTTGTTATATCTTATAAAACCTTTCAAAAATAAAGGTATCTCTTAAGACCATGTCGCACATAAATACAGACGGGATTTTACCTTACGATAACCAAACCATTTTATAGGAAATCTTAGGATATTATAATAATGTGTAGAGTTTAAAATAAATATATAACATAGCCGGAACGCTTGCATCTCACGTTCCAGCATAGTTGGGCACAACTAAGTCCGTAAGGCATGTATTGAAAATGGGATTCCTTCTAGGCTAGTAGGGTACCGCTTGCCATATTACAACGTGAAAAATGAACCGAGGGACACACATGGACCTTCTACAAATCAAAGCCGATCTGCCCCTCGAACATGACAGATCGGATTACATCATCCCTCGGCCACCAAGGCTGCAAACCTATTGCACCTGGCCCTACTCTTCTTGTAACAACCTGGATTTTTGAGTTAATTAAATAAAATAAATAATGATTTAAATTGGAGAATTTAAATCATTTTTTGGAATTTATAGCCTTTTATATAGAATAATTTATTTAAAATGATTAATTATAAATCATTAGAAACTTTGAAAATATTAGTATTTCAAAGTGTTAAAAAATCACTAGAAAAACTTATTGAGATTTTATTTAATTATGGTAATTATTCCCAAAGCTATGAATGAACAAATAAATCTGATTGTGAGAAGAATGGAGGTTTTAATTTGTTGAATCATTCATTTAATTATGAATGAGGGATAAAGAAGTGTTTAAATATTTGGTAATCTTTTTAAATTATTATTTGGGATTTCAATTGAAATAATAATTAATATAAAATTAATTAGTATTTAAAGTGATTACCAAGTATAAATTATTAGTGAAATGAGTTAGTATTTTATTTTAGGACTTATTATCAAAGTTTGGAATTTAAAGTAATAATGAAATAAGAATTCTACTTTTCTTATTGTGTTGCCTTAACCCAAGGCCCATGAAAAACAAATAAGAGAAGCCTTTTATTTCTCATTCTTCTAGACTTGTACGTACACATCAAAAAATTAGATAATGGAAAAGAGAAACATGGCTAGGGTTCCTCCTCTTGCAATTGAATCCAAAATGGCAATTTAAAGATACAAATAAATTGTTAGAAAATCTAGAAAATAAAGGTAATGATTTTGGGACCCTATTTTATCATCTAGTTTATTTGATTTCAGTCTTGTTTGGTGTTTGATTTTGTTGTTCTTCTTTTGGCTGTGGTAAATTCTAGGGTTTGGTGTATAATTATAAGAAGTGAATAAAGTGAAGTCTAACAAGCTATTGCAAGGGATTAAGGTAAGTTATAACCTCACAAGATCTATCTTTATTTTTATGATTTGCATGCATTTGATTTTTGTAGTGAATGATTTTTGAATAGGATGATTTTCTGTTTGTGATTGCAAAGTTTAACCTGGTTAGTTTCTATCAGTAAAAACATTTACTGTATCTTGCTAAAATCCTCTAATTTGCTTTATTTGACATATAGATATTATGCCTTTAATTGCATGCAAACTCTCTAGTTCAAAGTATATAAGATTCAAGTGATGATTGCCTTAGATAACCATGCATGCCTAGAGCTCACGCTCTAGGCATCCCACTAGTCGATCGGTCAGCACCTAGAGTGCTGCACTTCAGGTGCATATCTTCCTCTTTGATCATTGTTTTGCCTCTTGAGTTTCATGTTTAGTGTTTGGTGATTCTGAGTGCTGATTTTCTTAGCTTTTGCAAGTAGAATTCTTCCACTTATCTTGTGTTTTGATTTCTCTATTTATGGACTTGAGATGATATAGAGTTTGAACTCTATGGATCAATTTATGGATATAGTTTTGTGATGGAATTTGGATTTTGTAGTAGTGACTTCTTTTGTGTTTTATGGACTTTGATCTATTGTGATTCAAAGGTTTGGGGTTGTTATAAATATATGTATATTTATTTAATACATATGTTTCAAATAAAAGAAATTTGTAAAAGAGTGTTTACATTAATATATCGGTTTCAAATTAAATTTTCAGATCAATGTAATTTCTTTTATAAACGATTTTAAAATGTGTGTATATATATTAAATATTGTTAGGAAAAGGTTATTGATTTTTGATGTATATTTTTTGGAATATAAAACTAAGTTGTTTCTAAATAAATAATTCAATACGAATATGGGTTTGGAATATGAGTAAGTATGGTTTTATAAAATTAATGGCTACTTATATATCTAGTCTTTGGAATATGATTTGTGAACTATGGATATTTTAAATAGGAATTTGGAACGATTATATATATAAAGCGTTACGATATTAAATTTGGAATTATGGTTTATTTTATGTAAGGATATATATATATATATAGAGTTGAATAATAAATGAGATTATGGATTTTAAATGGGAAATGTGAAAGTAAGTATAATTATAGATAAAGTATTTTAGAAATCATTTCATATATGATAAAAGTATATTTATTTGCTTTCAAACTATGAACTCTTATTGGATTTTATGACATTTGGGCATTCCTATGTGATCTTTGGATTTTAAGATAAAATGTTTTAAGAGCCTTAATTCTATAATATGAGGAGTACTAATAATTGATTGAGTGTTATTGATTGGTTTAATGCTTTCAAGTAATGCTTCATCGAATATGGTATAACTTATTGAATAGAATGTTTGAGTGAATTTACTAACCCATTAGCGAATAATTGAATTTCATCGGGTAGTATGGGATGCTTTGGTTAAATTCTCATGAATGCTTTTAGGAAAATATTAACACTTTAGGGTTGTACTCTCTTTTGGTGTTTGGCATGGGGCTGATAGATCCTTAAGAGATTATAGTTCAGGTTTTCCAGTGGTATTCGTAATAAGTGAGATTTACTAGCTTATAGTAAATATTTGGATTTCACTGGAAGGCATGGGATGTTTTGGTTATGTTCTTATGATTACTAAAAGTGATAGTATTTGGCACTTTAGAGTTTACTCTCTTTGGTGTTCAACGAGCCCGATAGATCCTTAAGAAGTATACTTATGGATTTTCCTTGATCCTTAGGATTGGTCAAGACTTGGTTTTCCATGATCCTTATGATTGGTCGAGATATGAGATTTTGTTTGTTTTCCCCAATCCTCGTAATTGGTTGAGATTCTATGTTCCTCGATCCATGTGATCGATCGTGATTCTATTTCCATGATCAGTTGAGATTTTGTTTTCCCGGATGTTGTGATATTGTAATTTTCTGGAATTCGAAGTTTGATCTCTATCCTTTGTTTTTGTGTTTTAAATATGCTTATGCCTTGAGATAAATGCTTAGTTAAATCATTTTAGTGACCAATTTATATTACAATGTCATATACCCTTATGTTATATCTTGTTCTCACACTTTTGGATATTTAGAGTTAGTCTGACCTATTTATTTTGCAATACTTTGGTCAAGCCGAGACTTTTCAGGTTTTAGGGTGCTCAGGCTTTTGGGTAGGTGTGCTTGAATGAAGATAGGCCAATTTGACTTTTTAGCTTATCTTCTATAGGATATTTATATGTAGGATTATGGGATGTATATTTTGAGATAGTGACTTATTCTAGATGTATATTATGTAAGTCTAGTATTATATTTTGTAGGCTCGCATTATGTATTGTATATGATGTATATTATCTCGCTGTGATCTATGATTATTATTTCATATGATATTACTGTTTTGATTTTTGAGAAACCAATGTGTTTATTACTTTAGACTGAGACTGGAAACGTCAAATTTTTATTCCGTATATTCATTAAAAATAGCAAGTATGACGTGTCAGTATTAGTTTAAAGATATATTTATATTTGATCGCTCTTAACAAGCCATATTCTATGTGTTATTAGATAACATTATTTATAATATTCTTTAATAATATGGGTATAATGGTAGGGTCATTACAGTTTGGTATCAAAGTAGAGTCAAAACATTATAGACTATATTACCATAGATTTAGACCTAATAAGACTTAGAGTCATGTCCCTTGAGGTGTGGGGTAGATAGTGATATTAATTATCTATATAGGGATAGGAATATAAATTAATTATGGGAATAATCATTGGGGCATATTTGTGAAAATTTTGAATTATTTTATAAATTAACGATATAAATTGATTTTTTTAAAAAAGTTTAGTGTTTTGTAGGGTGTCCTGATCCGTTAGTCATCAGAGTTGCACAGCCAAAGCTGATAGATTGTTTCTGGTGAGCATAGTAATTAGTCGTTATATATATATATATATATATATATATATATATATGTTTGATTGGATGATGTATTCATGGGATGAATGGTTGTAATATTGAAATGTTATTAGTAAATTTTCATTTGTATGAGAATATAGAGGTTCATAAATTTTGGAATTTATTTGTGTTAAATTACCCATTCAGTGTTTTATGAATTCTAGTCGAGACATGGGATGCCACAATGTCGTTTGGAATTTCTAAACGATTTGATGAGACAACCAGAAGTAGAAATTTTGAGTTATAATATTTAAAGCATTATAAATAATTTGAATATGTTGAAAATAGTAATTAATGAAAGATAAAGTTTTACATGAATTAAATATTATTTTAAATTGAGATAAATGTTTTGGAAAATGTATTTTCATGTGTATGTAATAAATTTTGGAAGTGAAGATATTAAGAGAAAAAGTATGTACATTTTTATATATAAATGTGCTAAATTTTAAAAGTAAATATCTTGGATAAATAATATTCTAAAAGAAAATAAACGAGTTATATGGTTATTTGAAAAGAAAATATTAATTGGAGTTTTGATAATAATATTAAGTAAATGATTTGAAATTTGATATTATTATTTGTGAAAGTAGAATATTTTGGGAAACAAAATTAGAGGAAAAAAAATTCATCTACAAGTATATATTTTTTAAAATTTTGCTGATTTAGAAAATTTTAATAAACTACAAAGATGCCTTACATGATTGATTTAGATGACGTGTGCAGCCACCAAACTATAGCAATAGCATATACCAGTGGTGAGACCATGTTAATTTCACGATCAACATCGTAGCCATTTGACAAAGCGATTTGTTATAAATAGATGGCAAGGCAACATCATTTTATTATTTGATAACTATAAATTGTGAATGTTTATTTTAAGATATATGCTAAGAAGAATAGCATGTGATCATTTTTGATTTATTGTGTATATCATTTTATGATTTAGATGGATGATAAATTTTGGAAGCTCAAAATAAGAAATTAATTGGAAAAGAAATTGGAATCTTATATTTTGATAATTAGATTTTATAAATGAGATGTGGTATAAATAATTACCATAGGAAGCTATTATATTCTTTGGAAAAATGTAAAATTTGTAAAAGTATTATTTGGAGTAATAATTGAAAATTTGAAGTTTGAGTTAAAAGATTTGGGTGAGCTTATTTCAAATTGGAATATAAGGAAGGATGATACATTGATTCTAAATTGAATTGTTAAATTAAAACAATGTTTTATTCTTATGGTAACGATTAAATTTAAAGAAAATATATATGTTTCAGTTATAGACATTTCTCTAAATCAAAAAAGCGAGGACGTAATTTCTTTAAAGGGGAAGTCTGCAACAAGCCGGATTTTTAAGTTAATTAAATAAAATAAATAATGATTTAAATTGGAGAATTTAAATCATTAGTTTGGAATTTGTAGTCTGTTATATAGGATAATTTGTTTTAAAATGATTAATTATAAATCAATGGGAAATTTGAAAATATTAGTACTTTCAAAGTGTTAAAAATCACTAGAAAACATTTTTGAGATTTTATTTAATTATGTTAATTATTCTCGAAGCTACGAATAAACAAACAAATCTAATTATGAGAAATATGGAGATTTTAATTTGTTGAATCATTCATCTAATTATGAATGAGGGGTTGAGAATTGTTTAAATATTTGGTAATCTTTTTAAATTGTTATTTGAGATTTCAATTCAAATAATAATTAATATAAAATTAATTAGTATTTAAAATTGATTACCAAGTATAAATTATTAGTGAAATGAGTTAGTATTTTATTTTATGACTCATTAACGAAGTTTGGAATCTAAAGTAATAACGAATAAGAATTCTACTTTTCTTATTGTGTTGCCTTAACCTAAAGCCCATGAAAAAAAATAAGAGAAGCCTTTTATTTCTCATTCTTCTAGGCTTGTACATACAAATCAAAAAATTAGATAATGGAAAAGAGAAACATGGCTAGGGTTCCTTCTCTTGCAATTGAATCCAAAATGGCAATTTAAAGATACAAATAAACTGTTAGAAAATCTAGAAAATAAAGGTAATGATTTTGGAACCCTATTTTATCATCTAGTTTATTTGCTTTCAGTCTTATTTGGTGTTTGATTTTGTTGTTCTTCTTTTGGATGAGGTAAAATTCTAGGATTTTCTGTATAATTAAAAGTAGTAAATAAAGTGAAGTCTAGCATGCTATTGCAAGGGATTAAGGAGAGTTAAATCCTCACAAGATCTATCTCTAATTTTATTATTTGCATGCATTTGATTTCTATAGCGAATGATTGTTTAATTGGATGATTTTCTATTTGTGATTGCAAAGTTTAACCTGGTTAGTTTCTGTTAGTAAAAACATAATGTAACTTGCTAAATCCTCTAAAAAAAATATATTACATATAGATATTGTGCCTTTAATTGCATGCAAACTCTCTAGTTCAATGTATATAAGATTTAACTGATGATTGCCGGAGATAAACGCCTGAACCAGGTCGTCGGTGGGGATGATGCATGCCGGGAGCTCACGCTCTTGTCATCCCACCGGTCGACTAGTCAGTGATGACTGGTCGGCACCTGGAGTGTGAACTCTAGGTGCATATCTTCCTCTCTGACCATTGTTTTGCCTCTTGAGTTTCGTGTTTAGTGTTTGGCAATTTTGAGTGCTGATGTCTTTAGCTTTTGCAAGCTAAATTCCTCCACTTATCTTGGGTTTTGATTTCTCAATTTCTTGACTCGAGATGATACAGAGTTTGAACTCTATGGATCAATTTATGGATATAGTTTTGTGATGGAATTCGGATATTGTAGTACTGAATTCTTTTTTGTTTTATGGACTTTGATCTGCTATGATTCAAAAGTTTGGGGTTGTTATAAATATATGTATATATATATATGTTTTAAATAAAAGAAATTTGTAACAAAGAGTTTATATTAATATATCAGTTTCAAATTAAATGTTTAGATCAATGCAATTCCTTTTATAAACGATTTTAAAAAAGTAATTATACATATATATACACTAAATATTGCTAGGAAATGGTTATGGAAATTTGAAGTATAGTTTTGGAAATCTAAAACTAAGTTGTTTCTGAATAAATAATTGAATACCAATATGGGTTTGGAATATGAGTAAGTATGATTTTTTAAAATAAATACCTACTTATATATATATAGACTTTGGAATATGATTTGTTAACTATGGATCTTTTAAATTGGAATTAGGAACAACTATATTATAAAAGCTTTATTGTTAACCCAAAAAATGTATCAACACACTAGATTGAGTGTGAAAGCACCAGTCTTGTTTCTCAAGAGCAAAAAATATAGAAAATGAATGAAAACAAAAATAGTAAAGAGACGCAAGAATTTTATAGTGGTTCGGCTGTTAACGAAGCCTACGTTCTCTTTATATCTTTTATTAACTAACTACTGTTATAATATTGATTTGGACTACAATATGATTGAATCGCCAAAGTTAGATCAAAATCACAAGTACTTAGAGGCAACCGGAGGATCCCAGTTGCTCCTTTGTGACTATTGTGTAGGAGAAGAAGAGTAAGGAATAGTAATGTCAGAGTTGCAGCAGCCAGTCTAGAGATCCCTTTCATGTTGTAGATGTGATGGTATTTATAAGGGTTGGAGAGCACTTGGGATAGAGCTGCTTTGCCAAAAGCCTGTAATCGTCATGTAGAGGAAGTATAAGAAGTTTAGAGGTTATCAAAGCAAACTTTTTGGATCGGTACCGATCTAATTGGATTAGATCAGTACCGATCCAAATAGTTAAGCATTTTGATGCTTTGACTACTTGGTTGTCTTCCTTGCTTCGATATGATGCTCTCCATGTATTTTTGTAGCTTGTTGATTTGTTCTGATGATGATTCACCTGTGAGTTAAAGTGAACTGTATTCTGAATCAGATGAACCTTCGGTTCTTGAACTCGGATGCTTGGAATGTTACCAAACTTTTTGGGTGAGCTTAGTGGAGTCATAGGAGTGTGATGCAAGAGATTTAGAAGACCAATGATCAACCAATTCGAATTGAAACCGATCCAATTGGATCAGATCGGTGCCGACCCAAAATGTTAGCCTATTTTTAGCCTATACTTCTTGGAGACTTTTATGATGCTCTTTTAGGTCTTTCGGTTAAGTTTCGAGTCATTCTAGCTTAATCTAAATATTCTAACTCCTTTCGAATTCTGCTGTGTTAAGAACTTGATTAACATTTTCCGCCCTAGAGTACTCTTTTGTTGAAGACAAGGTGTGCTCTGGTATTGATTATCTTTGGGTTTCTATTCCGAGGAGTTTTGGCGTTCGTGTTGAGCTATCTTGAAAAGCTATTTATGAAGTACTGGTTATCTATTCAATCCTTAGTGTGAATCCCCATTGTTCGTGATTACGGAGTGATCTTGACTTGATAATTTCTAGAATGTATACGAACATCATGTAGAACATGTCAGTGGAACTTAGGATCATTTGGAAGCATCAATTTGGGTCGGTACTGATCCAATTGGGTCAGATCGGCACTTTTTAGGCGAATTTTGCTTACTTAAACCTTACTTTGAATCGAGTCATTTCACTTTTGACTAGTTATCCATTTTTGAATTCAATTCTAATTTCAATTCTCAATAATGAGGATGCAATCTTTGCCTCAAAATTTACACAAGGCCTTGGTCGGTAAGTAGTTCCAACGTGATGAGTTGAAGTTGACCAGGGTTGAAAATTTTTCAAAGGAATTTTCCTTCACTTATATTTCTTTTGATCAGTTACTTGGTTGGTTATTCATTAACCGTTTATTCTAGTTTTAGTTAGAATTCATCTCATCTATACCTGTAGAGCTATGTATACCTTGCAGATTAGGTAGTGCTTTAGTTTGGTATAGAAACTCCTTGCGATGATTTCAGGATGGCGGTAATCTCGAAGGGAGATGGTAGAATCTTGGATTGTACTCGATCAGTGGTGAAGCTAAGTTTTGCCTCGGACGAGTGTACATCATTACGGAGCCAAATCTTGATTTCCATCTTCAACTGTCTCTTTTCGAGGAATTGGCTAAGTTTTGATCGTCATTTTGAATGCTAGCATGATAATTTATTCCAAAATTGGATATAGTGGATTATTCCATCACATTGCTTTTCTTGTTTCTTCACTTTCGGTGATCCTGAAAAGAGAAGCTTTTCTGCATCGCTTTGGATGGCAGTTCCGGTATCAATTTCTCATCGATAACAGGTAAATTCCAAGAAAGATAATCTTAAAGTACAACATGGGTAAGCTATTGTTTGTACCAAAATTGGGCACAACACTCTTCGGAAGTATTTGAAGAGATAAAATGAAGAAGTTAAATGGAAAAAGAAGATTATCTAACAAACACTTCAAAAACAAACAAGAAAGTACGCAGAAACCCAGGGATTTAGAGTGGTTCGGCGTGTTTCCTACGTCCACTATAAAATGATTGACTTTTATTAACTTTTCTCTGCTGGTTACAATGGATTACAACAGTGAATCTCGAATACAACAGTGAAATTCGAATACTATGGTGAATTCGGCAGAGTCTGGACGTCAAAGAGCCAAAAGATCCCTTTTCTGTAGGTTCTGGGCTGCTATTTATAGGCGTAGGCTGCAAATATCTCGCTCAGATCTTGGGAGACTTCTTCTGGCATGTGGGCAGGCCCATGCGATCGATCCCGTATGATTTGCACTCGGTCCGTGATCAATTTCGTATCGATCAAGGTTTGACCCAATTGAGTCGAAATTTAGCGTAAACATTCTTTAGATTGTACGCAAGCTCCTGTGAAAATTTGGTGGCATTTGGACTTGTAGATTGTGAGTTATGATCGATGCAAACTTGTGTTTTATGTCGGCTGTCTTGTTCGAATCGATACCTTCGTATCGATCAGTTCGAATCATTTTTGAGCACGTGCATGCAAGTTGACGTGGTGCTAACTCCTCGGATCGATCCACTTTTCATGCCGTGTTGACTGCTTCCTTATTCGTATCCAATATCGATGCCTTGTTCGTATCGATCGATTTCGGTCTTGTTCGTATCGATCGATTTCGGCCTTGTTCGTATTGATCGACTTCGGCATCGTTTGTATCGATGTTAGCTATTCTATTTGTATCGATCGTATTTGGTCATGTTCGTATCGATCGATTGCTCTATTATATTCGTACAAAATCAAGTGCTTGGTTATGTTCGTATCGATGGGAAATGGCTATTTCATATCGATTTGTGGTGGATCGATACAGAATATACATGATGTTTCATCGATACGAACTAATCTTTCGTATCGTAGTCGATGGATACGAAATAGGCAATAGCCGATTGATTGGAACTGAGCTCCTGATGGATACGAAGAAGGCTATCGTTGATGGATAGGAACGAAACAGCTGTCGATCAATACGAAGCGGAGTCGTTTGTTGATGGAGTCGAATAGATCGATACGAATAATGTCGCTTCCTCTGATGGATACGAAGTAGTGTATTTTGATGGATACGAATAGACACCCGCTGATGGATTCGAACATGCCGAACCTTTAATGGATACGAACAGATGGTTGCGAAGTGATGGACGTGGTTGTGTTGATTTCCTTGATTTGTATCGATCATATTTTGAGCATACGAACTCGGATTGACTTGAAATTTGGGATGTTGGCTTTCATAGCTTTCCTTGTCATGTCTTGTTAATTGTAGCTCGATCCGGACTCGGACAAAATTCATCGATATCCATAGCGAGTCTGCGGATAACCGATCTTCGGGATGGACTGTCTTCGGTTTCCAATTAAGTCCCTGATATCATGGCCTTTCCAAAAGGTGGGATAACATTTGCCCCCAAAGTACGTCTTGTGAGAATACGACGTGCTTTGAAAAGCCGCAATCTTCATCCTGAAAGTTCCATCTGACTTGTTAAACGGTCGTTGTTTTCTCGTTAAAAATTGTAATTTTTGATTGATCCATAGGAACATAAATTATTAACCGTAGACTGCCCATTGTTGTACTATGTACGGTTGTAATCGATCGATGTATGATAGTAATTTGTCGTTTGTTGTTGTAATTGTCACCAGACAAGCATTCAATTCCTGCGAATTTTAAAGATTGGATGTTAGTTCATTATTCATGAATGTATGTTAGCCTGACTCCCGTTAACTTTCGTACGTTCACGAGTCGTTGTCAGGTTTTCAGTTTTTTGTACCGAATTCTGTATCGGTCCTCTCCTGGATCGACGTGGAATTCGAGTTGTAATGACGCTTGGTGGTCATTTTGGTGAATCCCTTCGTATCGATCCTCTCCTGGATCGATTCAGGATGAATAAACATGAATCTTGTATCGATAGAGTTGAATTATCCAAACATTATTTTGTGATGATCTTCGCATCGATGGCTGTGAACTTCCTGCAATTTTCTAAATAATGGATACGAAGTTGTAGTTCGTATCGATAGACTAATGAAGGATGCGAACAGAGCGACTGGTCCCCTGTGCACTATTTGTATCGATGGAGCTCGAGTCTATGGATACGAATAGCTAATTCGTATCGATCAGGGGAGAAACCGGTCAGAACCGGTCACAATGACTGGAAGGCAAATCATTTTCTTCACTACTTGCGTCCATAAATAAACGTTTTGTACTTAGCCATTTTCTCCCTTGCTCTTGTTTTCCTTTCCTCCTTCGTATCGATAGAGAACAAGAGAAAGAAAAACTGTTTTCGTCTCTGAATCGAATAGCTCATTAATCCCTCCACCTGATTGTTTAAACTAGGTAATTAATTAATCAAAACCACTCTAATATGTTGAGACTCGAGTTTTAATGCTGGCTTGTCCAAAGTCGTTGCCGATTCCGACACCGTTGCTGCCGGAATTCGGTTGGAGTGAAGTCGAGAAGGAGCAATGGTGTGTTAACTATTTAGGGAAGAAGGAGTAAGGAGGGATACGAAGGAATCGTTGTGGGAATGGCTAAGTTCTGCTCTCGTATCGATGATGGAGAGGCGATGGTTTGTTTCGAATCGATATGGATAATTGGACTTCGAAATGGTCAAGTGGAGGTCTTCGTATCGACTGATGATGGAGTTTCGTATCGACTCGAGATGATCGATATGAAGGCTTCTGACTTGCTAACCGATACGAAGAGGTTGCATCTGATCGATACGAAACCCAATGTTCCGATCGATACGAATTACGCGCCAAGGGATCGATACGAAGGTGACTCAAGTGATCGATACGAAATTGGTATCTTGATGGATATGCATAGCTTCCTTGACCGATACGAACTTGAACTTTGGTGATCGATTACAAGTCGAACCTTGATGAATTTGAAAAACTTTTGCACATTTGAGCATCTGATTCCGACGGGCTCCGATCTTGCATAACTGGACTTAAACCGTTTTACTGCATATTTGACTACCCTTCTAAGCTCGTCGATGGAACTGTAACTTAATCAAAATTTTAATGAACTTTAACTCGGATTGGTCTCTAAAGTTTGGATGGCCCGGTCGTAACGGTCAGCGATGATGATCACTTCCAGTTGAATTTCGAAGTCTCGTCGTTTGGACATTTTCTCTAACTCTACATACTTTCTTAAGTAACATGTAGCACTGCACTACACAACACATTCATACACTTCACACTGGGGAATACACAGGCTTGTTATCGTCTAATGATGGTTTTTAATAAGTCTGTTAGTTATGGAATCCACAAGTTCACCGCAATAGGAGACACCGATTTCGCCTCCTTTGGCGACAGAGTTACCGAAGCTGAAATTGTAAACCCGGCTCCGGATGAGCTTCTTGGAGCTACTATAATTCTAAATCCGCAAGATTCTGTTCTGTCGAATATCTCCGAATATATGCTAGGCAGAATCTGTCTACGCCATGGGCTGTCATTCAATGACGTACTGCTTCCAGGGCCAAATGACAGGTCACATGCTCCCCGGAGGGGTATACAGCCTTCAATCGACATTCTTGCACCACCGGAACACTTCCCCCCTTTAATCAGTATATACGGGAAGTGTTGGCTTTTTTAGGGATTGCCCCATCGCAATTGCATCCCAACGGATATGCGTTGCTGAACAATACCTTTATCGTCTTCATGGAGCATCTTCTGCGACCCCTAACTCCGGAGGAAATCAGATACATATTCAATATCAAAAGTCGGGGAGATAGTCCCTCTATTACATTCTTGGAGGCGGTTAGGAACTGCCAAGTGGTGATAGGCTCTTGGACCAGATTAAGTTACTTCAAAACTGAATGGTTCTACGTCCGATGTCCGTCGGGCTTCGCCAAGCGATGGATAACTAGACGTAAGTGCTTCAACTTTACATGACTTGACTATGTAACGTCACTTGACATCCACTCTAACATTTTATGTCTTTTGCAGGCTCGATTCCGCGGCCAGAGGGCACCCACTTTAAAGAGATGATTCAAACTCTTCAAGAAGGGCCGATTGAGATGAGAGAAATTGAGTCGGTACTCACAGATGAGAACTTGAGAATCATTGGGCTGATCAATCAAGATCAAAGCATTAGACCTGAAGGATCGGTCAGAATAGTATCGACAAAACGAGCTAAACGTAGAGCGCCCAAACTTGTGATAGCCGAAGAGGGCGATGAAGAGAGAACGCCCACGGATGACGAACTTGTTGTTGGGCCTCCTGCCGGATTTCAAGCAACAGAAGGAAGGAGAAAAGGCAACTCCACTGCTCACAAACGCCCTAAGTCTTCGAGGTGGAAATCATTTGTGGTTTCTTTGCCGGCCCCGGCATTAGAATCTCAGAGGCTCCTCCCTCGTCAACAGAGAGTCCTTTTGAAGGCTTGCCGATATCCGATTCTGGACTTTGTGTCACTTCCACATGATACCGGATTGGAGGAGCTTCAAAATGCTTTAGATTTAAGCGAGTCTCTACCCATCAGTGCGGTCGACATTACCGGTTGGTCGGGGGGTTGCACACACATAAACACTTCACAGCACCACACGGTTTCCAGCCATAAATTGCCTGTTTCAAGAACTCGCTAACTCCGTTTTTCTTTTATTTTACAGATACGATGAACAGGCGAGATTCTATGCTCAGCAGCCTTCGTTCAGCACGCCAATCGTCAGGCTCGTATTATGAGTCCCGTCGGAGGGAGGATGATAGAAACCGCGATCGCGGTTATTCTAGTCAAGAATGCTACGAGAGGGATAGAGATAGGGATTACAAAGAACAGAGATATCGATCCCGATCGCGTTCTCCACCCCCTCGACTCCCCACACAACCTTCGGGCCAGGAAAAACAGCCGGTAGAGCCCCCTCGCCACAAACCATCTTTGTAAACTTCTCGGTCTGAGTCGCAACGCCATAGAACTGAGGTTGAGCCTCCAGTCGTCGTTGAACAAGCTATCACTAAGCCTACTGGGGAAGGGGCTATTAGAATTGCTCAGCTAAAGAAAGATTTTCCAAATATATGCTTTGACGGTTACATTTTCCCTCCTCACTTAAAGAGAATTCCCTTAGAGGCGGATAACACAATGCATGATTACATTCATGACATCTATACCCATTACAAAGGGTGGGCGAAGGCTGCAAAGAAAGCATCGAAGGTGGCCTTCGAGCGGGCTAAAATAATCGAAAAGTTAGAATCTGATCTCGCCCAGAAGGACCGCATCGTCCAAGTGCTTAATGACGAAGTTGAGTCCTCTCGGAAATCAGAGATAGAGGCCACCAAAAAGGCCGATGAAGTGAACTTGGCCATGGAGAGGATGAGGCAGACACACTTTGCCTTGGTGGAGCAGATGGGCCACCGAAACACCACTGTCACAACTGAACGGGACGCTGCTCTGAAAGAACTTGCTGAGCTTAAAGCTAAAATTTTCGAAATCATCAAAGAAAAGGATGATACCAATAGAGAAGCTCAGGAAGCATGTGAACAAGCCGTTGTGCTTCGGGGCGAACGAGACGCGGCAACGGCTAAGGTCCGGGTGGTGGAGACTGAGGTCGAGAAGAAAGTCCAAATGGCGGAGTCTAGGCTAGAAGCTGATATTGAAGATCTCCTCATTGTTTATAATGCTAACATTTTGAAGCACAGAAATCTAGCCTGGCTCGACAATTATCCGATGCATCTACACAACGCCTGGGGTCGATTAGTAGAAGATGAAAAGGTCGTCCACCAAGCCGAATTGATTGATGAGTTCGAGCTCGAAAACCGAGTGTTGAGCGAAGACGAGCGGAAAGTTCTCCATGATGCCATGATTTCATATGAGAAGGAGAAGCTTGGCGCTCAGCATTCGGAAGTTGGAGAAGGTTCTGGCGTCAAGCATCATGATATAAGTTCTAAAACTCTTGTGCCGACTCGGTCCGAATCTACACCTGCGGTTGATCCTCAGCCCGTTCCTGCTTATAATCTGGATCAACCGTAGATGTCTCCAGCTTGTGAGCAAGTTTCTGAGGTCGTTCATCTTCCCACAAGTCAAACTGAGGAAGGTACTCTGAACATTCTCTATGCTTATTCAAAATCGGAATTGTCATCCGAAGTAGTTATTAACAGTTCTTCTTTTGTTTTTGTCCAGTGATTGATGCTACACCAGTCGTGTCTCCTGCCACTCAAGAATCACATCATATGAAGAAGGCCATTATAACTGAAGCAACTACCACAACGACCATGGCACCGACTGATGGAATGCAAGGGAGCACGCTTATTTTTTATGAGCAGATGATGGAGGAACTCCACAGTCATCACAGCGATCCCTTTGCAGATTTGTCGTTCGTTATGGGTGGAAATGCACCGATGACAAGTTCTTCGGCTCCAACTGCGGGAGTTCTGGACGATGCACAAACGCTTCATGAGGAAGAAATCATAGCTGAAATCAATTCTGAAATGGAGGCAGCCATGCGGGGCAGTGGTTTTGGCGGTGGAATGGCTGGACCTGGTCCGGCTCCTTTGCAGATGATATCTCCGAGAGGAACGGTTATTGATACGAGCGCGCCTGCCCTACCTCCTTCTGTTGATCCTGTCCCTCTGACTCCACCTGCAGGAAGTGTTCCAATACATTTGAGTTCGGAGGAGGATGTTGATATAATGCCCTCTGCTGGAGACCGACCGTCGAAAGGCAAAGGCTAAAAGAGAAAACTAAATGGAAGCTCCAGCGGGTCCACACCAAAGGGGAAACCGAAGAAGAAGAAAGAATAGACATGCTTCTTTGGTGAAATAAAGAGAAGAAGAAAGAACAGACATGCTTCTTTGGGGAAATTTTGAGTAAATAGGAATTTCTTTTGTTCTTTTTTGCTGGCCATGTATAGATGCGGGTTCAGCCCCTGCTAGTAGAATTTTTTGGATAAACTTGTACTTAGTTTCCTTCTATAAACAGTTGAAATTAAATTCCATTTTGTCTTTAACTCAATTTTCATTTATTTGCTTAAGTTTTTTAGCAGTTGAACTCTAGTTTAGTATATTTGTTGAGTTTCGATCTTTGGATTGGATCCAAGTTTAGTTGTTAAGTCCTGAAATCATGACTATGAGTGATGACTAAATGTTGAACTGGACTCCGATGCTGCATTGTCTCAATCGGTGATCGACGCTTGAGTTTTGCCCCCAATTTTAGGGACGAATTGTAGAGATCAAGTGGTGATCGCACTTTGCTTTCAACTCATCGAGCGTAACGTCGTTGAACTGATGCTGGAATAAAGAAATTCGAGTGGTCGAATCGCATTTTCTCATTTATCGTCGATTGTGTCAACACTCTGAGGATTTGCATTCGTACGTCAGCGATCGGACACACCTGCTTGAGTTTCAAGGATACGTCCACACTCCGGGGACTCAAGTCATTTTCACGGGTGGTCAATCACACCCGCTTAATGTTTGCAACGATGTCCACACTCTGGGGACTTTAGATGGATTCGTGGGTGGTCAATCACACCTGATTTTCATTTACACTTTAACCACGCTCCGGGGACTTATAGTTGTTTTACAGACGGTCAATCCCAATCTGGTTTGTGTTCAAACTTCAATCCACTCTTCGAGGATTCCGAGTTAACGTTTATACTCCACTTCGCACTCTGGGAATATGGAGTTGGTGTTTATGTTGACACTCCAGTTTACACTCTGGGAATCCAAAGTTAGTTGACATTTATACTCCTGTTCGCGCTTTGGGAACTTGGAGTCGGCCGACAGATGGTCAGTCACATCTGTTCGGGCTTTAGGATTTCGTTCGCACTCCGGGAATGACGAATCTATTAGGATCGTGGATGGTCGGTTGACATCCACCCCAAGTTAACAAGCGAGGTCGTTAGATGGACGGATCCATCTTCCTCAAACTTGGTCAAGGTACGGGCGAAGTCGTTAGGTGGACGGATCCACCCTCTTCGAAACCGTATTTGTAAGTTTATACTCCAGTTCACACTCTAGGAACCTGGAGTTAGTTAAAGGATTGTCATGTATCAATCCTTTTTTGACTCCAGTGTGATGGCTTGTCCCCGAGCTCGGGTTTCACTTAACGAGTGACCGGTCGTACCACAGTCACTCCCTCTTTGAATAAATTCCACCGTATGATGGAACTTAGCTCTCCATGCATAGTGATGGTCATATGAAGTATTTCAAGTAAATCACAGATCTGGCTCGAAGAGATTGCACTTTATTGCTGAAATAAGAAAATACAGCAAAATCAGTTGCCTTATTACAAATTCAAATTTCAAAGTGCATAAAAAAACTGCGAATGAAAAATAGACTGAATAAATAAATAGAGCCTGTTATGTGTAGTAGCAACAAAGACTCTCGCTGTTCCAGGCTCTCGGAAGAGTGAGACCATCAACGGTCGATAATTTGAATGTGCCATCTCCGAGCTTTCATTCAATAACATATGGACCTTTTAAGTTGGCTTCATATGCGAAGGGACCGAATAAATTCTCTTAAGGACGAGATCACCGAGTTCAAAGGTTAGGGGTCGGACCTTGGCATTATATAATCGGGCGACTCGACTTCGGTATGCGGCTGCCCTCAAATCAGCCTCTTCACGCTTCTCGTCAAATAAATCCAGGGATTCAGCAAGTAATATAGCATTTGTCTTCGGATCAAAGTACGTCACGCGATGAGAAGGCACTTCTAATTCGACTGGAATATTAGCTTTTGAACCATAAGAAAGAGAAAACGGATTGTGGCCGGTCACGGACTCGTGGGTTGTTCGGTAGGCCCATAAGGCCATAGGAAGTTCATCGACCCATCTGCCCCCGGCTTTTTCCAACCATTTCTTTAGAATAGACTTTATGACTTTATTAACAGCTTCGACCTGTCCATTCGCTTGAGGGTGTGCGATTGTAGAGAATTTCTTCTGGATGTGGAATCGTTGACAAAAATCCTTAAATTCAGCACTGTCGAACTGGGTCCCGTTATCAGTGATGATAGTATGTGGGAGACCAAATCGGCAGATGATGTTGCGCACTACAAAGTTGATCACCTTCTTCATTGTGATTGTAGCAAGGGGTTCAGCCTCCGCCCACTTGGTAAAGTAATCAACTACTACGATGGCGTATTTCGCACCACCTTTGGCCAGAGGTAAAGAGCCAATAATATCGATGCCCCATACTGCGAAGGGCCATAGACTGACCATCTGGGTTATCTCGGTAGACGGGGCCCTTGGAATCCGAGCATGCTTCTGGCATTTGTCGCACTTTCTGGTGTAGTCTGATGCATTGCGATTTACGGTTGGACAGTAGTATCCATATCTGAGCAATTTCTTGGTAAGGGCTTACCCCCCGGTGTGATCGCCACATTCTCCTTCATGCACATCATATAATACGCGTTTGATTTCGTCGTGAGCGATACACCAAAGTAAGGGAACAGAGTATCCTCTTCTATACATAACTCCGTTTTGAATAGTGAACCATGAGGCTTTTCGAAGAATCTGTCTCTTTTCACTCTTGCGCTCTGGCAATGTTCCGTGCTCAAGATAATTTCTAAACGGAGTCATTCATGACTCCTTATCGTGAACAACCTCAAATATCCAATCCATCTCCATCCGGTCGATGATCGAGGAAGCTAATGTCTCCACAGGAACGAGTCCCATTTGTTGTGCCTCGCCTGTACTGGCTAACTTTGCTAATGAATCGGCTTTTTGATTGTGCTCTCGGGGAATGCAATAGATGGCATAGTAATCGAACTGATTTAATATTTCTTGAACCCGAGCAAGATAAGCAGCCAATCTTCGGTCCTTGGCCTGGTAGTCTCCTCGAACTTGACACACAACCAATTGTGAATCACAATAAATCTCTACAACAATGATTTTCAAATCTCTAGCAAGCCTCAATCCGGCAAGTAGGGCTTCATACTCAGCTTCATTGTTGGTCGCGCGAAAATCAAACTTTAAAGCATAGCATATTGATCAACCTTCAGGAGTTTCAAGCACAACTCCTGCACCGGAGCAGCGGTCATTAGATGCACCTTTAGTATGCAGCTTCCAGATATACTTGGGAGATTCGCTTGTTTCGGGCAAGTCCTCTGGAATGGTAAATTTAGCTATGAAATCTGCTAGGACTTGTCCTTGAATGGCTCGCCTTGGAGTGTAAGTAATGTCAAACTGGCTTAACTCGATATTCCATTTGAGTAACCTACCAGACGTCTCAGGCCGCGTAAGGACCTGTCGTAATGGCTGGTCGGTGTAAACGGTGATTGGATAAGCCTGGAAATACGGACGGAGCTTTCTCGAGGCAATAACAAGGTAATAAGCCAACTTCTCTAACTTCGGATAATTTCTCTCAGCTCCGGTTAGTCGCTTGCTTATGTAGTAGACCGGGTTTTGTATTCGGTCTTCCTCCCGAATTGGTGCAGCACTGATTGCGTTTTCTGATACCGCCAAGTAAATGTACAATTTCTCGTGATCGATAGGCTTTGACAAAATTGGCGGTGTGGAGAGATGTTGAATTAGTGCTCGGAATGCGCCCTCACATTCCATAGTCCATTCAAAGTTTCGTTTTCCTTTTCGGATTAGATCGAAGAAGGGAATGCATTTATCAGTAGACTTTGAAATGAACCTGCTCAGTGCTGCTACTTTTCCATTGAGACTCTGGACTTTCTTTATAGTTCTCGGGGTTTCATGATTTCTAATTGCCCAGATCTTTTCGGGATTGGCTTCGATTCCTCGAGCGTAGACGATAAACCCAAGGAATTTTCCAGATGCGACGCCGAAATGACATTTCAACGGGTTGAGCTTCATTCTGTATTCTCGGAGGATATTAAACATTGACTCCAGGTCTTTGATATGACCAGTGGAAAATCGTGACTTGACTAGCATGTCGTCCACATACACCTCCATGGTTTTTCCAATCTGGTTAGCGAACATTCGATTAACTAACCGTTGATAAGTTGCCCCAGCATTCTTGAGTCCAAAAGGCATAACTTTATAGCAATAGAGTCCCATATTGGTTACGAAGCTGTTATGCTCCTGGTCGGGAAAGTGCATGGGTATTTGATTATAGCCAGAGTACGCATCCATGAAGGATAAAAGTTCATGTCCAGCCATTGAGTCTACAAGTTGATCAATTCGAGGAAGTGGAAAACTGTCTTTGGGGCAAGCTTTATTCAAGTCTGAGTAGTCAACACATGTTCTCCATTTCCCATTTGGCTTTCGGACAAGTACAGGATTGGATACCCATTCCGGGTATAATGCATCTCGAATGAATCCATTCGTTTTAAGCTTATCTACCTCTTCTTTAAGGGCGACAGATCTCTCTGGATTCATACCACGCCTTTTTTGCTTGACCAGGACGTGCCGCGGGTCGATATTCAATGTGTGGCTCGCGATGTCCGGTGAGATCCCACACATATCAGAGTGTGTCTAGGCAAACACATCAAGGTTTACCCGGAGAAATTAAACCAATTCCTCTTGTATTTGTTGGCTTAGCTGAGACCCAATCTTTATCATTCTTGAATCATCATTATCGTCGATTGGAACATCGATCATTAGTTCGGCCGGAGAAGCTTGACTGTCTTTACTTTTGTCCTCACTTTCGGTGTCTCTTGGGTCAAGATCTCTTTGGAATTGGTTGGGGTGCCCGGGCCCGGGCCCAAGCGTTAATTGTCAATTATCAGCAAAGCGGACGCAGAGAGATTCCTCTATGCCCTTCCCTTTTTCTTTTTGCTGCGCCTCACGCAGCTCAGCAACATAACAGGCTCGTCCTGCGGCATGATCCCCTTGAACAACTCCGACACCATTGTCGGTAGGGAATTTCAAAGTCAAACACCATGGGGCGATGGCAGCCTTGAACTCAGCTAGGGCTGGTCGGCCCAAGTAAGCATTATGTGGGGAGTTTATATCCAAAAAAACAAACTGCAGTATCCGGACTCTCCAACGTTCACCAATTCCTAATTCCATTGGCAATTCCACTACTCCAATGGGTATAGTCACACTCCCGTTGAAGCCATGAATACGGGACTGGCATGGCTTCAAGTCTTTAGTCTCCATTCTCATTTGGTCATAGGCTCGTTTAAGCAAGATATTCACAGAACTTCCGCTATCTACCAAGATCCTCTTCATCCAAGAAGGACCTACTTGAGCTGATATAACAAGCGGATCAATTGTGGGGGCTTCGATCTTGTCGGCATCCCGACCTCGAAATATGATGTCATCTACCATCGTTCTTTGTTGCTTGGCCGGAGCCCCATCTTCGGAATTACTACAACATTCAAAGTCTGCATGCCTGATAGAGCTAGCATACGACTCCATTTCCTTCCAGCTTCGGTCTGCTGGATGAGGACCACCACTAATAGTGTTGATCACCAACCTCCCGCCAGTACGAGCGGGTTCTTCCTGTCTAGCCGGATTCGGTACATGATTTTGATTCGATGGGAACGCACCTCCAGACTGCGGCGCCCGCACAAACTGTTCTAACTTTCTCTCTCTTATCAACTTTTCGATGAGATCCTACAAGTGACGACATTCATTTGTGTTATGGCCGTAGCTTTCGTGGAATCTACAAAACTTCCCCGTCTGAATTTGCTTCTCCGATGACTGTTTCAGAGCAGGCTTCTTGTACTAAATGGTATTGCAGGTTTGTAGATTTACATTCTCCAGCGACGTATTTAGAGGAGTATAATTATCAAACATAGGAGTTGTACGTCGTGGAACGCGGTTTTGATCCCGTTTTCTATTTTGGTTACCATTGCCTTTTTGCTGATCTTGTTTATTCTGAATGTTCAATTGCACTTTTCCGGAGCTCTCCCCAGATTGTTTAATAGCAATATTACTCTGAATTCCTTCCACACTAGGCCCCACATCATCCTTTTTCCTAGACTGTTTCGCATCCTCCATTCTCAAGAATTGGGCTGCCTTGGAATAGAACCGGTCCAATGATGTAGGGGGTTTTCCGGCCAACCAGTTGCCGAACTCAGAATCGGGCTCAATCCCCTTAGTTAGTGCCATAAGGATAGAGTTATCATTTGGGTTGCTGATCTCAGCACACGCAGCATGAAATCTTTCTAAATAACGCTTGAGTGTCTCTCCAGGAGCTTGAGTGACACTAGATAAAGTATTAACATCCTTCGGTCTCGCGACATGCATACGAAATTGTTCAATAAACTTTGTTGCCAACTAATCAAAGCATGAGATAGATCGAGGTGGCAGTCGGTTAAATCACATAGTCGCTATGCCCTCCAGAGAGATCGGGAAGCTTCGGCACTTGACTGCATCATCAACTCGTGCAGCATTCATCAACCACTCATACTTCAGTATATGCTGATTAGGATCAGAGCTCCCTTCATAAACGGGTAAAGTCGGCATCCTGAATCGCCGAGGTGGTTCAGCATAGAGTATCTCATCAGTAAAAGGGGTATGACTTCGGGAGATTCCCCAGTCGTCATTGCTAAGACCCTGACTTTCGCGGATCATTTGACGGATCATTGCTATCGGGTCGGGCATCTGAACATTTTGAGCATGTTGGGCTAAGGTGTGGTCGAGTTCCACAATGCGAGGAGGGGCCGGTCCCTGTCGACGGTCCACGTCTCGCCTCCTTGGTTCTATGTCTTCGGGGACGTAAGGCTTAGGAATATGGTTGCGTTGATGGTAGGTTGGATCCTTTCAGTTCCGAGCGTCAACTCCCAAATCAGTAGCTATTGCAGTACGGTTATCAGTAATATGGTGTGGGGTAGCCCCTTCTCGGGAGGAGGGTCCAGTCCGATGGCTGATTGATGGGCCAACTCTCGGTCGCCCAAGACTCAATGTATGCTGATGACCAGTGGCCTGTGTATAACTTCTGTCCAGTCGCGGGCACGTGGATTTATGATGATAATCAGAAGAGGCTGAACTTTCAGTGGATGAAAAGGAAGCCTGATCCCTCCTGGATCTCCTTCGTCTCTGACGGTTTAGCTGGTTGATCAGTTCCGCATTGGCATGGAGCTGTTGAGTGAGCTATTGGCGGCTCTGAGTCAACTCTTGCATCAGCATCTAGAATTCTTCCCTAGTAACAGGGCCTTGCGGATCTGATGGTCCGGAAGCATTCTGATCAGTCGGAGGCACTTGCATGGGATTATGTCGATCCCGTCCTTCTGGATCTGCAGCAGTAGAAGTAGTCCTTGTGTTAACCATGATGAGTAGTGAAGCTCTTTCCTAGACTTGATGCAAATCTAAATAGGATGGAAGAACTTTAGTCTTTGAGATCTGGATCTTCCTCTTAGATTTGTGCAATCCGATATTGATAGTAGATCCAACGAGCATTAGAAAAACTGTGTTCTCTCGGTGAAAGCACCAAAGTGTTTGTACAAAAATTGGGCACAACACTCTTCGGAAGTATATGAAGAGATAAAATGAAGAAGTTAAATGGAAAAAGTGGATTATCTAACAAACACTTCACAAACAAACAAGAAAGTACGCAAAAACATAGGGATTTAGAGTGGTTCGGCGTGTTGCCTGCGTCCATTATGAAATGATTGACTTTTATTAACCTTTCTCTGCTGGTTACAATGGATTACAATAGTAAATCTTGAATACAACAGTGAAATTCGAATACAATGGTGGATTCGGCAGAGTCTGGACGTCAAAGATCCAAAAGATCCCTTTTCTGTAGGTTCTGGACTGCTATTTATAGGCGTAGGCTGCAAATATCTCGTTCGGATCTCGAGAGACTTCTTCTGGCACGTGGGCGGGCCCATGCGATCGATCCCATATGATTTGCACTCGGTCCATGATCGATACGAACGAATTTTGTATCGATCAAGATTTGACCCAATCAAGTCAAAATTTAGCGTGAACATTCTTTAGATTGTACGCAAGCTCCTGTGAAAATTTGGTGGCATTTGGACTTGTAGTTTGTGAGTTATGATCGATGAAAACTTGGGTTTTACGTAGGCTATCTTATTCGAATCGATACCTTCGTATCGATCAGTTCGAATCGCTTTTGAGCACGTGCCTGCAAGTTGACGTGATAGTAACTCCTCAGATCGATCCACTTTTTGTGCCGTGTTGACTGCTTCCTTATTTGTATCCAATATCGATGCCTTGTTCGTATCGATCGATTTCGGTCTTGTTCGTATCGATCAACTTCGGCCTTATTCGTATAGATCGACTTCGGCCTCGTTCATATCGATGTTAGCTATTCTGTTTGTATCGATCGTATTTGGTCATGTTCATATCGATCGATTGCTCTATTATATTCGTACAAAATCGAGTGCTTGGTTCTGTTCCTATCGATGGGAAATGGCTATTTTGTATCGATCTGTGGTGGATCGATATGGAATATACATGATGTTTCATCGATACGAACTAAGCTTTCGTATCGTAGTCGATGGATACGAAATAGGCAATAGCCGATTGATTGGAACTGAGCTCCTGATGGATACGAAGAAGGCTATCTTTGATGGATACGAACGAAACAGCTGCCGATCGATACGAAGCGGAGTCGTTTGCTGATGGAGTCGAATAGATCGATACGAATAAAGTCTCTTCCTCTGATGGATACGAAGTAGTGTATTTCGATGGATACAAATAGACACCCGTCGATGGATTCGAACATGCCGAACCTTTAATGGATACGAACAGATGGTTGTGAAGTGATGGACGTGGTTGTATTGATTTCCTTGATTTGTATCGATCATATTTTGAGCATACGAACTCGGATTGACTTGAAATTTGGGACGTTGGCTTTCATAGCTTTGCTTGTCATGTCTTGTCAATTGTAGCTCGATCCGGACTCGAACAAAATTCATCGATATCCATAGTGAGCCTGCGGATAATCGATCTTCGGGATGGACTGTCTTCGGTTTCCAGTTAAGTTCCCAGTATCATGGCCTTTCCAAAAGGCGGGATAACAGCTATGCACAAAGGATGGTCCGTTCGTGGTACTCAGGTCACTGGACCTACTTTGTATAGATACCATATGCTCTTGCCTCGGTCAATGCCCTTCGATTTACATCGACTTCCCTTGGATTTCGTGCATTGGTCATACGAGGATTTTATTTAAAGTAAAACATACTTGACAATGTTGAATGCCAAATTTTGTTGTTGAAGTTGACTTTCTGGTAATCCCATCTTTAGTATGGCGGTGGAACTTCCATTCCTCCAGGAGCTGGATCATCTATAGCTTAGGTTTTGCCTTTTATTCCCGTTGTGTTGGGACGATTGATTATGGTTGAATTATAAGGTACAGTTACTCTTGTAGAGTTGTAGTTGAAGTTCGATCGGGCACAGCTTCAGTCTTAGGAAATTAATGCATGAGTTATTCGGTTGTGAATATCCTTCCTTTGTGGTTTTTGGAATTCAACCTACACACCAGCTTCTGTCTTTAGGTACAATTAGCTTAATTGCTCGGTTTTGAGGATTGCTTTTTCTAAAACTATGAGGTAGCTTTTTATAGCCAATTTCATGACTGTTCTTGTTTATGCTTAGTCGAATTCATGCTCGGTTGAGTTCGTTCGATAAAGTGCTGGTGTATATGCCCTGGTTCGTTGGGCTAATTACTCTGAATACTAAGTCGATATGTTTTCAAGAGACTAGGTCTCTGGAGCAATATGTTTGATTGCCCCAATTTGATTGATAGGATAGATCTTATCTTCGGGAACTAGGGACTTTGCTACTTGATTCTAAGCTCTGCATTTTATAGTGTGTCAGTATGTATTGGAAAGATGAGTTTTCGGAACCTTTTGCTAAAGTAATTTCTTTTGAGTCTAGTGTTGAGATCCTATTCATGTGTTGGTTTCTATCTTCAGAGACTCGTGTACGAATGACTCAACTTTATGGATTTCTCCTTGATGTTGAGGATCTTTAGATAACGCGAGATTCCAAAAGGTAGAGGTGAAGTCTCAATAAAGCTCTTGCTTCTGTTTCCAAAAGCTAATGTTTTGATAGTTTTATTTTAGTGATCTCTTCTTAGCATCTCCAATCTTCAGGCAATGACATTCCCTTTGCGAGTTGCGACCAAGTGATCTAGTCGGACCTTAAGTAGGTCATCAACCCTTCTTGTCATCGCTAGGCTTTGAGCTACGGTAAATTTCTGAATGTTAAATCCCTCATTTCCTTGGTTAGTAATTTTATTGTCGACATGCCCTATTCTGCGAGACAACCATTATCTAACCAACCTCACGGTTATCCATGTTTGGACTTGGCAACGTTTCTTTCGACCAAGTATTCGTGTGTTCATCCATATTCAAGGGCTAGCTATTTCGAATGCCTGCGTTTGGGCATTTGTGAGAGATGAAAGGTTGTGGGATAAAAGATTCAAATACCCCCAATGTGGCTCCTAATCCTATTCTGGGATTGAGGAAGTCCAACGACTTCTGATTGTCTAGGAAATTTTCCTGCTTTTCCTTAGCCGTGCGTGCCTTGCTTAACTGCCAACATCATCACAGGAGTCATGTTCATGAGTCAGCTCCTACCCTCGAGAGCTGGCAACTTAGCTGCTTGGTTCTAAGAAAAATTGTCTTAAAGCTGCCTATTTCTGCACGACATCAAATTTCTTCCTAGGCTGAATGTTGGAAGTTCGGCCATGTACAAGCTTCTACCTTTGGAAACTAGCACTGGAGCGGCTTGATCCCTGGGATTTCTTCTTCGGCACCACCTTACCTTCGGGCAGTGGCCGATTCCTGCGATGTAAGGTCGAACCATCCGATTGAACTTTGGAAGGTTATGTCTTCCTATTATTGCCTAACTTCGGGTAATGGTAGTTTTCCAAAGACAACGGTAGTTGGGGACCACTTCTATCTTTGGAAACTGGTGCATCAATGTTTCACTACGTCGAGTGTTTCTCATTGACACTGTAGATTAAAGTTTTCCTGGCGTTCCCGGGGCAACGTTGGTACTTATTGAATAACAAATTTCCTAGTATTGCCAGGGCGGTACTTAAAAAGTAGAAAGTTTCCTGACGTTGCCTGGCCAAAACCGATACTTAAGAAATAGAAAGTTTCCCGATGTTGCTTAGGCAACACTGGTACTTAAGAAATAGAAAGTTTCCCGGCATTACTGAGGCAACACCGATACTTAAGAAATGAGAGAAGGCCTCAGCATTGCCGGGGCAAGACCTATGCTCAGGAGTTTGGGATCGGTTTTCCCATCAGTTTTGTGGTGCCTTTAATCTAGTTGGTACTAGTTTTGGTCTTCGGAAACTAGCACTTCAATGGTTGGAATGTAGAAGTCTTTTTTTACTACCGCTTGTCCTTGGCTAGTGATAAAGTCATGTTGATTATGATTGAATCATTCATTCGATCCTATAAAGTTGAGTAGATTCCTTTTAACCCAATATGGCTGCTTTCTCAATGTTGCTCAACTTTGGGATACGCCACATTCTAGAAGGATGAGTGTCCCAAGAGTGTCTGTTACTTAGCTTTGTTTATAAATATCAAGTTCTCTCTTTGGTGGTGCAGGGTCATTGCTTAACCAATTCCATGGTTACTCTTGTTTGTGCAGGATCGAATTTCCTTCGACCAATTTTTGTTACAAACTGACTTCCATTTGCGGAACCCGTTATTCCTAAGTGCTAAACTCTAAGCACTTATAGAAGATCAGATATTATAGGACGAGTCGTTACATTGCCCCTAGTACACTTTCACTTTTCCCATCATGATCATGGATCAGAAGAGTTTGGTATTGCATGCCCTGAGTCTATGATAATTGACTTTACTTGTTCGATGCCATATGTGCTCTGTTAGGGTGCTAGCGTTGTCCTAAGTACCCTCCTTATTCATTAGTTCCAACCTTCAGGAATCAATGGTTTAGCTTCTCGATTCTAAGTGGTCTCTTCTTATCATTGTCTGTCTTCGGACAATAGCTAGTTTTCCATAAGCAGGAATCGTCTGATCGATCCCTGCATGGTTGATTATACTAAGTGTAGCTAAAGTCTAGGCCTGAGGAATCTATGATGATCGGGAGTTATCCATCCTGACGTTGCTAGTCTCCGAGCAATGTCAGATTTTTAAAAGACGAGCTATTCCCTCCGAGTGTTCCCAATCTTTGGGCTACGCTGGATTCTTACAAGTTGGGGTTTGGGGGCTCAGTCGAGCACCCGCTTATGTATTCAGAAACTGATACATCGATGACTTGATTCTAAAAACGTCTTCCATCGTCGTCTATATCTAATCAATGGTAAGTTCCTCCTTTTATCGCCTATTTTTGAGCGATGATTAATTTTAAGGAGTACGATTTTCTTGTTGATATGAAGATCTAGAGTTCTCAATATTGTTAAGGTAATACCGATGTCTAGCAGGTTGGAGCAGTTTCGCTTTATATTCTAGAGTCATTCAGCGTACTATATTTCTCTGTTGCAATTGCCAAAATTCTCTATTAAGTGTAACAAAACCATGGAGCGATTTTTTTTATCCTGACCAAGTGTTAGTGTGTTATGTATGCCCCAATCTATGAGGTAGGTTATAAACACTTGATGTTCTGGGTGGCTATTTGGATGCCTCCAATCAAAGTTGCGTCGTAGCTCTTATCTCCGATGGTTCTGATCACTTGAATGCCTTGACTTTAGACATTTTCCGTATTGAATCTGATCAAAGATCATATTTATTTGCCGATCTTTTGGTTTGGGAACTTTGTCTACCAGAGCAATTTCGGTCCTTTTGGGTAGTAGGGATCGATTCTTGTTAATCCTGTAATAAAAAAGTTTCCCAATGTTGTCGGGATAATACCGATACAAATTTTTTAACAAGTCATCGATGGCATTGGAGCAACATCGACTGCTTGGGGTGACAAGTAGCGACTGTGCGGCCTATAAGGTGCGCATAGTGGGATTGTCCTTACTTGAATGTGGTTCCACTAATCCAAGAAGTGACGCACGACTTATGGGATGCATGCAAAAGTTTTAGGCCTTCCTGATGTTGTCGGAATGACACCGGTTCTTAGAAGGACATGAGATCGATATGACCCATTGATCCGGAATGGTTGAGACCTGCTTGACATCGCCAGCCTTCGGGCAATGTGAGGAGCCCGTGCTTCGAGAACGTTGTTCCACGGCACAAGAAGCGATGCGCGACTTGTGGGCACACGCGGAAGAGTTTTGATGCTTGATTGAAAGTGATCCCACTGGCATAAGAAGCGATGTGTGGCTTATGAAATACGCGGCTTATTAGATGCTTTCTCGAAAATGATTTCACTGATTCAAGAAGTGATGTGCGGCTTAAGAAGTGCACGACTTATGAGATGCGTGGTCTAGGAAGTACGCGGCTTAGGAGATGTGTGGCTTAGGAAGTGCGCGGCATATGAGATGCGCGGCGTAGGAAGTGCGTGGCTTATGAGATGCATGGTGTAGGAAGTGTGTGGCTTATGAGATGCGCAGCATAGGAAGTGCGCAGCTTATAAGATGCGCGGCTTATGAGATGCGCGGCCTAGGAAGTGCACGGCTTATGAGATGCGCGACTTAGGAAGTTTGGGCCTCCCCGATGCCACCAGGGTGACATCAGTTTTTGGGGGCATGGATCGAATTTTCTCATCGATTCGGTGGTTTGACTTTACTGGAACGTGGCTTCATCGGTTCCAAGAGATAAGCGGTTTTTAAATCAGGTAGCCATGGCTTGAATGATCCTTCTGTGTTTCGGGATAATGTGCACGACCAAATAGATCGGATTGCCATAGTGGATAGATCTATCTCTGATCGTGTGAAAATGGATATGAAGAAGAGCCTATAGGAGCTCATGGTAAGACTCTTAGCTTTTGGTTCAAACTGCCTTCAAAGATTGGGTCTTCAACTAGCACACGGTCTAAGAGGAAGATGAACTTATCACTAAAGGTGGTAAAGAAAGGGTTGGGAAGGAGTAAGCAAGTATTATACCTCTATTTCATTTGTTGCGCTAGCCAGGTCATTAAGTTCGCAGTTGTCAGAATGCTAGGATTTTCAATCGGGCGTAATAGAATTGCGGTATGATTAGTCTCAGCCTTTCTTGTAGCTATTCAAGTGTGTGTTCTAGATGATCAAAGCATGAGAAAACCTCTATCTTCAGAGACTTATATATTAGGGATCCGAGATACTTGGTTCTCCTAGGTTCTGAATCTTGGATTGGTTCAAGTCGGCCTCTGATTAACCATAGGGTCAGCTTAGTTTTGGTGTAGTTTTTTTTTAGCGACTTCGAAGCTCTGGAATTTAGCACTGTTTGTTTCATCAATCATTGTTAATTCTACCGAGTGACCGATGTGATTGTCGATTTGTGGCCTCGAAGCGTGACTTTGTTGACTTCAGGGAACTCTGGATCAAATGACTGCTGATCTTCCAGTTCGCCTTTACGACATTTTAGTTCGTGAAGGATTTTTTGGATCAGATGACCACTAATCTACCGGTTTGCCATGACAACGCTTTAGTTCATGAAGGACCTTCACGTTTGCGAAGGGTTTTTGGATCACATGACCGATGATCTACCAATTCATCTTCATGACGCTTTAGTTCATAAAGGACCTTCATGTTCGTGAAGGGTGATTTTATTTTGGATTAGATGACTGTTGATCTACCATTCTCCTTTATGATGCTTCAGTTCATGAAGGACCTTCACGTTCGTGAAGGGTTTTTAGATCAGATGACCGCTGATCTACCGGTTCTCCTTCACGGCGCTTTAGTTCAAGAAGGACCTTAACATTCGCAAAGGGTTTTTGGATCAGATGGCCGCTGATCTATCGGTTCGCCTTTATGACGCTTTAGTTCCTGAAGGACCTTCACATTCGTGAAGGGTTTTTTGGATCAGATGACGCTGACCAGATGGCCTTGGAGCGATAATTCATCAAATCCAAGAGGAATTTTAGGGTTTGGCTTATAGGAACACAATTTTATCGGTTCTCGGAGACTAGGGAGTTGGATCTGTTTATTTGACGATCCTTTGGACATGACTTCTAGACGCTACTGGGGCAACGTCGGTTCTTAGAAGGAAGGATTGATGTCACCCATCGACCAGGCGGTTAGTAAGTATATGCTTCTCATTCATGGTTCGAAGGCATAGAAGTGTTCCTTTTGTCATGTTGTCTACAATGCCCCCAGTGTCTTGGCAAGGCTCGCTTGGAAAACGAAAGCAGATAAGGATGGATGAGAGGGAATCACTTTAGGTTACTGCCCCATCCCCTAGTAGTTAGCTAGCTAGAGTGTTATTTGATAACTCTCCTTTTGTCAGTTGGCCTAGGTGCTTCTCCGTCGGGTCTTAATGGTCTTACTAGAGCAGAAGGTCCCTAAGGTTCTATATCTCCCTCACTGTCTGGTGGTTCTTTAGGTCTTTGTGGCGGGCCGGATGCATCACATCTTTTGGTCATGCAGTACGGAGCCTATACAATTCCAGAGATCTCCTTTCTAACTTGTCAAAGTTTGAGATGGATTTTGGTGGGAGCCTAGTACACTATGCAGAAGCAACATCCTACGAGAAGACTGGGAAACATTTGCAGTGTACAACATCTTCTGTCCCAGCTCCATCCTCATGCCAATTATACTTATGCAAGTGCCATTTTAGGGCCTATTGTCCTATTGTAAGATGGCATAGTAGGCACAATGAACTTCTTAAGACAGTCTTCCATTCTCAGTAAACGAAGTTTGGCTCGATGCAGAGCCCCAATAGTTGTCAGCTTCGTCAGTTTTCAAGTTCTGGTTGTTTCTAATGCTTATTAATAATGTATGCACGATTGTCCAATGTTTGAATGGTTAAAAGTACCAATTTGTGATGAGCACCAAAAATTTCCAAACTGTGCAAGATCAGTATAGGGTGACAAGAAAGGGCTCATAAGGCTACATTTCAAATTACAAGTGATTTGGAGTTCATATGCTCAAGTTATGGGCGTATTGGTGTTAACGGGTGGGCAACAATTTGCTTGAAGTCCGACCCAAGAAAATTTGCTATTAGCTTGGAGTCAGCACCTTGTTTGCTTAGAGTCATGGAATTTGAAGTGCTTGGCTAGTGACGAGAGGTTCTTGGAGTCTTATTAGTGTTTGCTTGGGTAAAGTCTTAGTTTTATCCGAGTCTTACTTTAGGCCAAAGTTTTGTGGGACTACTTCGAGTCAAATTGGCAATTACCCGAGTTCGACTTGGGGCCAAAATTTCCAAAATCTGCTTCGAGTCAAATAGGAGATTACTTCGGGCGTGAGATTGGATCGACCCTGAAGTGAATTTTTTGGCAACCATTTTGATGATTTTTGATAACCACTTGCCTGGTCCTCCATGGGTCAACCGTCAGCAGTCATGCCAAGTGTTTGACTTTGCAACTTGGTTAGATGGCTGAAGCCTAGGCTCTCCATTTTCGGGAGGGCCATTCCCATAAGGTTTCGTTGGCTTGCAGATGGTCGTGTTGGAGAAATATGAAATTCTTTCCATTGTTTTGAACCTTAGCACTTGACTCTGTCCCATCTTCCTTAAGCGGATCATCGTCCTTTGAATTGGAATCAGCCATTACCACATCCTCTTGTGGAATCCTTGCTCCTAAGTTTGGATTTGCAGCAAAAGCAAGTTCCATCAATCTCCCAGTTGTTGTGCCTGATCTAATGTTCTTCAAGGCGCCGTAAGTTAGGCGAAATCTCTGGATCTAACTTCTGAATCAGCAGGATTCTAGGTAGAGTGCTAAATCTATGCCCGAGTTCATTGATTTCTCAGTGAAAGCGCCAAAATATAACCCAAAAAATGGATCAACACCCTGGATTGAGTGTGAAAGCACCAGCCCTATTTCTCAGAGCAAACAATATAGAAAATGAATGAAAAAAGAGAAGAAATAGTAAAGAGACGTAAGAATTTTATAGTGGTTCGACTATTAACGAAGCCTGTGTCCACTTAATATCTTTTATTAACTTACTGCTATTGCAAGATTGATTTGAATTACAATATGATTGAATCGCCTAAGTTAGATCTAATCACAAGTACTTGGAGGAAACCAGAGGATTTCAGCTGCTCCCTTGTGACTATTGTGTAGGAATATAAGAGTAAAGAATAGTAATGGCAGAGTTGCAGTAGCCAGTCTAGCGATCACTTTCATGTTGTAGATGGGATGGTATTTATAGGGGTTGGAGAGCACTTAGGCTAGAGCAGCTTTGCCAAAAGCCTGTAGTCGTCATGTAGAGGAAGCGCAAGAAGTTTGGAGGTTATCGGAGCAAACTATTTGGATCGGTACCGATCCAATTTGATTGGATCGTTACCGATTCAATTGGATCGGATCGTTACCAATCCAAATAGTTAAGAATTTTTGATGCTTTGACTACTTGGTTGTCTTCCTTGCTTCGATATGATGCTCTCCATTTAATCTCGTAGTTTGTTGAGTTGTTTCGTTGATGATTCACCTATGAGTTAGAGTGAACTGTATTCTGAATTAAATGAACCTTCACTTCTTGAACTCGGATGCTTGGAATGTTACCAAACTTGTTGGGTGAGCTTAGGCGGAGTCATAGGAGTGTGATGCAAGAGATTTGGAAGACCAATGATCAACCAAATCGAATCGATGTTGTTCCAATTGGATCAGATCGGTGCCGATTTGAAAAGTTAGGCTATTTTTAGCCCAAACTTCTTAGAGATTTTTGTGATGCTCTTTTAGGTCTTTTGGTCAAGTTTTGAGTCATTCTAGCTTAATCAAAATGTTCCAACTCCTTTCGAATTCTGTTAGGTTAAAACACGGTTAACAATATATATATGTGTGTGTGTGTGTGTGTATATATATGTATGTATATATATAAAGGGAAACATAGAAGGGGTTAGAAATAAGTTTAGTGAGTGAGTCATACTTTTACTCTATATATACTACAAAAATAATACTATAACATGATACGAGTCTATCTTCCGGTCCTCACGTCCTATCATCTATCACATCTAACTATCATACACATCTAGTTGTACCGCATCATCACTATATAGACTCGCTTCCCTAGATCGGCCTTATGCCCTATAGGTTAGCCTATTGCCCTTCGTCACGTAAATAGTGTATAAGACTCACTTCCCTGGACTGCCTGAAACCAAGAGGAAAAGTTGTTGTCCTCATGTTAAGTGGACTCACGCCCTGGTCTGTAAGGTCGCTTAACATCCACCTCCTCCACATGGCTTACCGAAGCACTAAAGAGGAGCAACGTAAGGCTTGGATCGCCACTTGTGTCACAGGTCCTCATTTGCATCCATGTTCGTGTCCATATCTATATTTGTATCCTTATCCCATGATGTCTACCTATGCTATAGACTCTTTTACATTTCACATTTACTGTCATATCATGTCTCTGCATGGAAATAACATGTATATTCATTTTAAATAGAAACCAATTAGCATAAGCATTCACTCAATTCATATCATCGTCATCTTCCTCGTTAGTAGCCTCCAATCGCCTTCCAGAGCACAAGAAAACAAGATTCGAATTGATCTTTTATTATTTATATTGGCCCTTACAGGTCTAGGTTCAATCTGCCTGAATTTATAGTATATCGGTTGACTGGTTATGGTGATCGGTGCATTGGTGTACAAAATTTTCTGGTAGTTGCCAGGTTTCAAAAATCAATATTTTTCATCATCATTTCTGCCTCTAGCCTCCTGTGCTTCGCCATCGGTCGCCTAAGAACGTCCCTAGAAATTAGCCCTACGTTTCTAAGTTTGATTTATCAATTTATTTTCTTAAATTCAACATGTAATCATCAAATTGCTATATTTTAACATAAGCTAGTTTCTAACTTGCTGTTATTATCCAAATCTCTGCCAAATCCCCAATAAATACAAATTTAAATGTTTATAGGTGTTTACCTACTCTATTACAGCCAACATATCATAATTAGAAGATCATGATTGTATTATATGAGGATAAATGGATGAATCGCTCACCCAATCAACATTTTCTGCCTGAACCTCCATAGTTTGGCCTGATGCATTTCCTCATTTCAGATTTCCATCTTCAAATTTCTGCTGGTACATAGAAGGAGATAGAAAGAAGAAGTGGTCGGTTTTTTTGAAACCGAAGTACACATGACTTGTTTAAATGGTAGGAAGGAAACTGTCCACCTTTTTTCAGTTTGAGTTCAAACTCAAGTTTTGGCGCCCATTCGGCCTGATACCATCTCATCCATATTTCCTTCATACGAACTTGAAACGAGGTAAACAAAAATACAGCATGAGTTAGAAAAATGGTATGGTTGTAATGGCGTCGGGTTTTTTTATCAAATTCCAAATTCGAAAAAACGACCATTTCACCTCTTCTTATTTTTAATTTATTTAATTAATTCGTTAACTTCAACTATTTTCACATTTCATATTGTTAATGTTTAGTTAAAAAATTACCAAATTTCTTAGGTATTACACTTCCTCTACATTTTGACTTAAAATCAACCTATTTGATTACATTGTCAAAATACTTGCTTAAATATGATGTTTATCCAATAATATTTTCGCGTCATTTGAATCGCTCCCACTAACTTTGAAATATGTTGGTTAATAAGCATAAACAACATATTCTAAATCATTATCTAATTTCTGTTATATATAGTAAAACTCAAAATCATATCAATCGGTAATTTTGCAAGTAAAATCCAAATAAACTTAAGTACGTTGAACGACGAATCTATTACGGTAATTTCAACAACTGAAATTTATAATTGTATTCCATCAATGTAGCTTACTGTATTCCATCTGCACTGGCCTTCATCTCAGAGACACTTTTGTGGTCAATGGATCATATCCCTTTGAGTATAACTACCAAAATCATATTTTGATATTGTACTTGGACTATATTCATGATTTGCGCATCATCTGTATGGCAGAGTCAATACTTGCAATAGCTCATTGACAACAGAGGAAATTCTTATCTCGACATCGATAAGAAAATCATAGTTTTTCTTCAATGTGCGAGACTAGTAATTAGGTATTCTAATATGTTGTGTTTATTTAGTTTGGTTAATTTCATTTCATCCATTGTAATCCATTTTATATTTGGGTCATATCCAAATCCATTTTACTGTCAATAATTTCCAAAAGAAATTCTTTCATCATGAAGTTGGTGATTCTTGAAACTACAGTAGTTTTTCAGTATAACGGAACAGTTATTCATAAAAATTTCATGAATTTCCTATATATGTGTATAAGACTAATTTGGTTGTAATTTTACTCAACTTATGTTCATAGCATAAACTGGTTATTCAATATTAATCGGTTCCAAACTCCTTTGGAGTGGTCCACATAAGATCCCTCACGAAAAAGTATTACGTTCAGTCTCTCGACTCACATAACCAATCAACTCATTGATCTATGATATGTAGGGGTTTCTTATTAAAATGTATCTTGTAAGATCCAATAAACTATGCCTCAGATTAAATTAATTTTAATCTCATCTACTTACTCTTAAGTACATGATGCTATAGAAAGTTGTTAACTCAACTTCACAAAAAATAAATTGTACTTTGTCCAATAAAGTCCAATTATTCTTTATCGATACATCATTATGTATCATAGAGAAGAGTGATTTTGGGACTGAATCTTATTCATTTTGGGTACTTTTAACTGTTTTCCTATATACTCACCTATTCAATCAAATCAAAATTTTCTCTTTTATATTTACTTTTTTGACTTTCGTTTTATTTTCAATGAACTTATCATAAATACATTACTTGTGTATCAAATAAACATGTTTATTTTATGAAATCATTTGTGAATAAAATGAGATATGTGGAAGCGTGTTGGCATCATTAGAATTTCGACTGCATACATCTTTATGTACCAATCCGAAGAGTTCACCAACTCTTATGTCGCTCCTATTAAATGGGTGTTATGTTTTTAACACCAAAATAATTGTGAAATTTTTTAGATACTTTAGTATTTCTAATTCATACGAATATTATTATTTTTCCTTATAATGAATGTTAAAATATTCATACTAAAATAAAATTATGTTTTCAATCATTACTAAAAATTATTATTATTTAATAAATAATATTTGATATATTTGAGATTTTTTCCCCATAACTTGATGCATCCACTAAGATGGCTATATGGTTTGCTCCCACTATTTCTTACATTATTATAATAACTAAGAAATATATGAAGCTCTGTTTAACCAGTTATTACAGAATTTTATTTCATAGTTCGCACTTATGGGTTTTAGATCAAATATCTTGAACTCGAATAAATAAATTTTATGGAAAACAATTTTCTATACGAAAATACACTTGGAATAAAAAAAATCATATTTCTCATTCCATATTAAGTATCCATTTAAATTTCAAACAATTCTTGTTTTCGTTGTCCTTTATTAAGGAGAAGTGACAACTCACCCCCTTTTTCCCAACTATGATTAATTTAAATCCACTCTCAAACATTCACTTTTATTTTAAATGGTCAAATTATTTAAAAGACAACTTTACTACAAGATTGCACCAAATTCTTCGCAAAAATGCATTTGGATACTCTTAACATCTTAGGAGTGTCAAATAAGTAGCACTTAAGTAAACCGTTTGAAAATCACAATTTAATGATCAAATTCCTATGTTAGTCTTTGGTCCTTGGTCCTTTTGTCATTACAAAATTCCTATTGGATTCAATTGTGTTATATACATGACTTTGCACTATTGTTTATTTGCTTATTTTGAATAAATCAACTACGTTGACATTTCGTATATTAAAATGTGACTATTCACCATACAACTTTTGAATGTGATCTAATATGGATCAAACACCCATAGTCATAGTTAGTTGGCTGAAGCCTAAGCTCTCCATTCTTCGAGAGGGCCATTCCTATGGGATTATATTGGCTTGCAGATGGTGGCATTGGAGTAGTATGGACTTCTTTCCATTGTTTTGAACCTTAGCACAAGGCTCTGACCCATCTTCCTTAAGCGGATCATCATCCTCTAAATCGGAATTAGCCATTATCATGTCCTCTTGTGGATTCCTCGCTCCTAAGTTTGGATTTGCAGCAAGATAAAGTTCCATTAATCCCCCAGTTATTGTGCTTGATATAAAGTTCTTCTACGTGCCATAAGTTAGGCTAAATCTCTGGATCTAACTTCTGAATCAGTAGGATTCCAAGTAGAGAGCTAGATCTACGCCTGAGTACAATTCTTAGTGAAAACACCAAAATGTTAACCCAAAAAATGGATCAACACCTTGGATTGAGTGTGAAAGCACCAAACCTGTTTCTCAGAGCAAACAATATAGAAAATGAATGAAAAAAGAGCAGAAATAGTAGTAACGAGACACAAGAATTTTATAGTGGTTCAGTTGTTAACGAAGAGTACGTCCACTTTATATCTTTTATTAACTGACTACTGTTACAAGATTGATTTGGATTACAATATGGTTGAATCGCCTAAGTTATCTAAATCACAAGTACTTGGTAGCAATTGGAGGATCTCAGTTGCTCCTTCGTTACTATTGTGTGGGAGAAGAAGAGTGAAAAATAGTAATGACAAAGTTGCAACAGCCAGCCCAAAGATCCCTTTTATATTATAGATGGGGGTAATTATAGGGGTTGGAGAGCACTTGGGCCAGAGCCGCTTTGCCAGAAGCTTGTAGTCATCATGTAGAGGAAGCCAAGAAGTTTGGAGGTTATTGGAGCAAACTATTTGGATCGATACTGATCCAATTGGATCGGATCGGTACCGATCCAAATAGTTAAGCATTTTTGATGCTTTGACTACTTGGTTGTCTTCCTTGCTTCGATATGATGCTCTCCATGTAATTTCGTAGCTTGTTGATTTGTTTCGATGATGATTCACCTGTGAGTTAGAGTGAACCGTATTCTGAATCAGATGAACCTTCACTTCTTGAACTCAGATGTCTGGAATGTTACCAAACTTGTTGGGTAAGATTACTAGAGTTATAAGAGTGTGATGCAAGAGATTTGGAAGACCAATGATCAACCAATTCGGATCGGTACTGATCCAATTGGATCGAATCAGTGCCAATCCGAAAAGTTAGGCTATTTTTAGTCCATACTTAGAGAATTTTATGATGCTCTTTTAGGTCTTTCGATCAAGTTTTGAGTCATTTTAGCTTAATCTAAATGTTCTAACTCCTTTTGAATTCTGTTGGGTTAAAAACCTGGTTAACAATTATGATATTTAATTTGGAATTATGGTTTATTTTATCTTAGAATAAATATATATATATATAGTTGAATATTAAACGAGATTACTGATTTTAAATGGGAAGTTTGAAAGTAATTATAATTATGGATAAAGTATTTTAGAAACCATTTCATATATGATAAAAGTATATTTATTTGCTTTCAAACTATAAACTCTTATTAGATTTTATGCCATTTGAGCATTCTTGTGTGATCTTTGGATTTTAGGATAAATATTTTGAGAGCCTTAATTCTATAGTATGAGTAGTAATAATAATTGATTTAGTGTTATTGATTGGTTTAAATAATTTCAAGTAAGGTTAGTCGAATATGGTATAACTCATTGAAAAATGTTTGAGTAGAATTTACTGACCCATTAGAGAATACTTGAATTTCACCTGGTAGTATGGAATGCTTTAGTTAAATTCTTCTGATTGCTTTTGGGAAAGTATTTAACACTTTAGGGTTGTATTCTCTTTTGGTTTTCGACATGGGGCTGATAGCCTTAAGAGATTATAGTTTAGGTTTTCCAGTGGTAACCGTAATAAGTGAGATTTACTAGCTTATAGTAGATACTTGAATTTCACCGAATGGCATGGGACGTTTTAGTTAAGTTCTTGTGGTCTAATAGTGATAGTACTTGGCACTTTAGAGTTTACTCTCTTTTGGTGTCCGGCGAGGCCGATAGATCCTTAAGAAGTATACTAATGGATTTTTCCTCGATCCTAGGGATCGGTCAAGGCTTGGTTTTCCACGATCCTTGTGCTCAGTCGACATATGGGATTTTGTTTGTTTTCCCCATCCTTGTGATTGGTCGAGATTCTACGTTCCTCGATCCTTGTTATCGGTCGAGATTCTATATTCCATGATTGGTCGAGATTTTGTTTTCCTATGTGTTGTGATATTGTTATTTTATGGAATTTGGAGTTTTATGTCTATCATGTGGTTTCGTGTTTTAAATATGCTTATGCCTTGAGATAAATGCTTAGTTAAATATTTTAGTGAGAAATTTATATTATAATGTCATATACTCTTATGTTATATCTTGTTCTTACACTTTTGGATAATTAGAGATAGCCTGACCCATTTATTTTATAATACTCGGGTCATGCCGAGACTTTTTAGGTTTCAGAGCGCTCGGGCTTTTGGGTAGGTGTGCTTTCATGAAGATAGACCAATTTGACTTTTCAGGTTATCTACTATAGGATATTTATATATAGGATTATGGGACGTATATTTTGAGATAGTGACTTAATCTCGATGTATATTATGTGAGTCTAGTATTATATTTTGTAGACTCACATTATGTATTGTATATGATGTATACTATCCTGTTGTGATCTATGATTGTTGTTTCATATGATATACTGTTCTAATTTTTGAGAAACCAATGTGTTTATCACTTTAGAATGAGACTGGATACGTCGAATTTTTATTCCATATATTCATTAAAAACGATAAGTATGCAATGTCACTATTAGTTCAAAGATATATTCACATTTGGTCGCCCTTAACAAGCCATATTCTCCATGTTATTAGACAACATTATTTATAATGTTCTTTAATAATATGGGTATAACGGTAGGGTCATTACATTTCCCGTGCGCAATCATACCAAAATCCATAAATATCGATCTAGATCGAGTAAAGATGCTCCTAATGGTAGCGAACCAGATAGCCCTGAAGCATATCCAATGTTTTAGTCATTACCGGGTTGTGAGGCATGTGAGGTAACGATTACCTTTTTCATCTCTTAGCAAATCCCACTTGGAATGCTAACACTACCGTCCAAACAACAATGCAATGCCAGCATTCATCTATACAAGTTGTTTAGGATATGAACAAACCGAAAGCGCTACTTCTACTACATCCTCGGGATTAGTAGCAAGCAGCCCTTGCACTTCTAATAATTCTATCTTCGATTCTATCATCTTGAACCAATCATGAATCTCTTCCAAAGCGTAGAATGCATATATGGTTTTGGAGTGGTTACAGTTTCGAGTCATCTCATATAAGTACACTCCACCGCTTACGGTTTCTCCAAAACCAATCGATAGATTCTGGTAAACTCAACTCTGGTTCTTTTGGAAATAAATAGACAATAGATAAGAAGCGAAGATCGCATCCAAATTGTTAAAGTGGATGGAATTCCTTATCATTTATCTTAGAAGAGCAAAACGAGTTTATACGTACAACATAGCATTCTCGAAGATAACTGTACCGTATAATTTCCATGTTTCTTCTAGATATTTCCGGAGTTATATTTGGTCAAGATTTAATAGTAGGTTATTTAGCTAAACAAGAAAATTAAATCAGGTATTAAATTTCATAAGAAACCAAGCATGATTTAAGCATATAGCAACCACTAACCCTCTTTAACTAATCTTCTCATTAATTAAATCTCTTTCCAATTATTTGAAAAATATTCATATACTTATCTCAACGGTATAAGTATATACACAAACCATTTCACTTCCAATACTTAGAAATCATTTACCATTTTTCCAAAATCATACTAAATAGGTCAAAACCAAATGTCATTTAAAACATTGTTTACTATAAACCCAAACCACTTTTCCTTCGATGTTAAATATGGAAAAAATGCTTCCATACCACCATAATTAAGAAGGATATTTATCAAAATCAAATATCATTCCTTTTATAAAATTCTCTTTTTATAAACCCATTCCATATATACAAGTCCTTTTATAAATCTCCAAATTAATTTACGAAACCCCTTTTATAAATCTTTGAAATTATTTATAAAACTCCTTTTATATAACCCTAAAATTATTTATAAAACTCCTTTTATAAATCTCTAAAATTATTTACAAACCTCCTTTACTTGACACATTTCTGATATTTTGACTTACCCTATCCCTCGCCTAGAAACTCTGGTTCTAAATCTCATAGATAAAGGATCGGTTTACTCTTCGGCTTTTAGTACCAAGTATTGGACCACTAAATTTCCATTAATAACTAAATTTGTATACGGAAATAAGACTTCAAATACTTAACATCAATCTTCGTTTTCAAACTTAAAACTATCCTTAAGATAACAATGAAGCTGTTCAAGTTGGGGTACTATTACCTCTCAAACCATGACTAGGAAACATTCATATCTTTAGGATAGGTAGAAGTCTACCTACCTCAAAGTCTAATATCAAGTACAAAACTCCTTAACTCTGTATATTATTCATTTAAAACAAAGCGTTATAAACCAAACACCTTTTTTCCACTTTCCAAAATCTTTTACTCTAATTATAATATTATAGCCTCTTTAAAATTCTAGTTAGAAATCCTTAAAATACTATTTTAAAATTTCCATATCAAAACTCACTTGTAAATCCTTATTTTAAAACCACATTTGATTTAAAAGAATAGACCATTTCCTTTATATACAAGTAAACACTTACTTTATTATGTGAAATAATTCTTTAAATCAAATTTATAGGTTTCAAACCTCTTTTAAAACACTCTTAAACAAAGTTTAAAACTCCATTCAGATCATGACTCAAAACCATCATGTTTTAAAAAGAATTCGACTTTGAAAAGCAAATCGATTTCCTTTAAATAACCACTTGTTTAAATATCCCAAAATAAATGTTTTATATCACAATCTCTTTTAAAATACTTATATAACCTTTGTAAACCATATTTGAAAAGATTTTACAAATTATCTAAAAAAGATAAACTTTATATTTTATAAAAATCAAAGATTTTCAAAACTGCATCCACAACGACTATCGCTATATGGATCATAACTTTCAAAACATGGTTTTATAAATAAAATAACTTTTAAATTCCCTTTCTGTCTATATTATGTATTATTATACGTATAGAAAACATTTCATTTCAAAATAAAAGTTGAAGTCAAATAAAATCCAAACTATAACTTTTAAAATCCGAAAAGAGGCTTAGCGACTATTATGGCTTTTTGAACAAAACCACTACTTGTTTACATTTCCAAAATAATTCAAATTTCAAGTAATATAATAATTTTCAACTTCACATCACATTAAACAAGTATATTGATCATATGTAAAACATTATAAACATGGAAACACAATATTCAAACACGAATAAAATACATGTCATCAAAGTGCTCCTATAGCGACTTTCGTTATACAGACACTTCCATTTCAAGTCCAAGTCCCATGTTAATCCTTATGTTCTTTTACATTTATTCAATTACAAGTCTAAGTCCAAGTCAAATCATATCCATCGGGTTCATGTATGCTAAAATGTAAGTCCATATTTGTGTGTCTATTACATATGCTATTTAAACCAACAAACCAGAGTGCTTTCCAAAGGGCTATAACATATAACAATATGGTTTTCAAAAAGGAATCAACATTCACATCACCATAGCAATCTAATCAAAACATAAACATATATTTAAAACACCAAACAAGCATATATTTTTCCACCCAAAATATATATTAAAGGGGAGATTTCTAAGATGAGAAATCTCACTTATACCAAGCAAATATCTAAGTTAAAGCCGTCACCTTTCGAAACTACTTTCTACCTCGACCAAAGAAACTCTAAACCTCCCTTCACTTAGCTTGCACACCACCTCCTCCATCATCATAAAGCTTACGGCCCAAGGCCATTTAAGGATTTTTGCATAAAATTTTGGACTTTAAGATGGTAGAGAGGAATAGAAATGGTTTTAGCGACTTGTTTAAGTGTTTAAGGAGAAAAAAGGGCAATTTTTAAAACTTTTCTCTTAGAATTCCATATAAGAAGAAGAGAATGGAAGGAAGAAGAAAGAAATAGGAAAAGGAAATGAAATAAAGTAAAGTGAAAATTGAAAGAGTGGAGTTGTTTTCATAGAAAATGTAAAATAGCAAATTACCAAAATACCCTTAGCCAAAACCCTTTAAAACATGATGGCACCTCACCTTCTCCTACATGAAACACACGCAACCCCCTCCTAGTCGTTCATGCCATTACTTCACTCAAATGTGTATACTTATGCCATAGTTTGTGCGCTTTTTTTCATTTTAAATTATAAAAGAAAAGTCAAATTATACTTTATTAACTTAAGTATATATTTAAACTTATTTTAACCTAATTAGTTCACTAGTCAAAAGTATATGTTATTCTTATATATGTGTACATATGAACCCTAGTGTGTATAACATGTTCCGACAAATTTTGAACGGTGAAAAGTCAAAAATCCGAAGAAACAAAAATTAGGTCGCATTTTCGATTTTTCTCCGAACTAACTATTTTTGTAAACCAAATTTTACAATAACTTTACCATCATTAGTAATTAATTAAAAGAGTTCTATTTGAGTTATAAAATCCATTATTTAATTAATAGAAAACATTTAATTGAATATTTAAAATTTATTAAATATTCTTAAATCAGAGTGGTAAAATTCCGGGTCGTTACACATATCTTTATCTATCGGTCTCCTAGATCTCCTAGATCTATAGCCATGTTGCTAGCAATCGATGCTTCACTACTAGATATTTTGTAGCTTCTTATAGTTAGGGAAAAAAGGAAAAACAAATGGCTGACTGGGGAATAGGGATATGCACCCAAAACTATGGAGAAATGAGGAAAATAATTAAAATTGAAAGTGGTGGCTTGGGGTTGTATTTATTGGGAGAACTAGGAGACCAATTCTCCACATTTCTCTCATAATATTTAAAACTCATATCCATATCATTCTCCCTTCATTGACCCCTTCTTTGACCGACCTATATTAATCCTACAATCGACCAATTAAATATTCAAACCAGTTTGTAATTAATTCTATTTTAATCAAATTTAAATGTACAACGATCGGTATCGTATATCGATACACACATATATAATTTCTATATTATTACCCAACTAACTACCAATAGCACGTAGAGCATTTCTAGAGGCTACACCATTTACTAAATACACTCTATTAAAGAATTACAACAGAAATTAATATTTCATAGATATTAATTTATCTAATTAATTTATAATGATTATAAATCAATTAAATTAAGTGTGTTTAGGGACAGAATAGATAAAGTTGTGGGACTCATAGGTGTCAGTTGGTAATTAAAATTTGAATAATTCAAAACTAATGTTCACACATCTCATTAGCTAGTGTTGTGACTATTTGATAGAATTCATCGCTTATATATATGTCTCATCAGTAAAACCAATTTTACAATTTAAGCAGTACTTTTTAGTAACGATTGCTTATAAACATTCTCTTTATCAGTACTATATCACCTTAGGTTGTACTGAATTTTTTATCGGTCAGAATTCCAGTATTATCGATATTCAACTCGATAGTGCATAAAATCGAAGGTCCTATTTTCAATACTAACATTTATGATTAAACGTACTACTCTAGCTACAGATTTTGACTTTGTGTTAACTATAGTTGACCATGATATTAACCTTATATAACTAAGAACACACATTCTATATTGAATGATGCTTCACTTCCAATGTTTTAACTCAGTCCCAACTATAGTCATTCAATGGTCGTCATATCATGATTTAACTATAATCAAAGTGAAGTGTCCACATTGAAGTTCAACGTATTCTCGATCAAAAAAACTATGTAATATCATTACTCTGAGATTTCCTGTTTGATCTAGTTGTTATTAACCAACATGAAACTCTCAAATGAGTCATTCCATAGCCACATTTGGAGAGCATTACAAACTTTGGTCCCAACGGATGTATCAATATCATTTCTTGAAACATCTCAAACATGAATATTTAAATAAAATGTTTTTGACTGATGTGATTAATTAATCACGGTTGCAACGATAATCAAATAACTTTTTATTTAAGGATTTACTAATTTATCTACTTTAAATTAATTATTTAATCAATTATAACACTATATAAAAAAATATAAATAAACACCTTAATAATGAATAAGATTGATTACAGAGGCAGACATATGTAAAAAAATACATAGTTACCCCTTAACTCTATCATAAGTTATACTCGGTTGCTACGTTGATTGGTAGTTTATAGACTTAGCACTTATTACATAACTCCATAATAGAAATATGCTAACTCGTTGGATGCTGATGAAGATGCAGGTTGATGTATAGTTTCATTAACTTGTACTATACTATATGGTATTGTACATGATGATAGAGTCGAGGGTGTACCCTAGCGGCAATTATGTAATTTTATTATATGAATTAACTCTTGTATAAGGATCTTGTTCGAAATAAAGTATACTTTTAGTTTTATTTTCTATTATATATGTTGTTTATTATAATATAAGTAATGATAAGAATACATTAAACATATATTAGTTGAAAATCCTTAGGAAAAGTATTCTATCGATTGTAATTGCAAATGTATCCATAACCATAAATTTTGAATCAAATACACAAATACTTATCCCTAAATTATTCCTAGTCAAGGTATATTGAAAATGGATATCGATAAATCTATTTTGACTAGTGTACGTAATGCTCTTCATATAATGAACGGTGAAATACTCATGACCGTCAGAGCCAAAAGGGATTATGTACTTGTAGTTGTTTGGAACAATCACAATGATTCAATGATAGTCTTCTTCCGAGAAAACTAAAAAGCTTTGAAAAAACAAAATTGATGAAAATCTGCTAAAATGTTGTTTGATCGTTAATTTTTTTTCCCGTTGCTCATATCCATGTGATCATTGATGCATCTCACGCCTACCCCTAATGCAGACCTGCCATCCCATGTGCACTCTGACCTCTACCCCACCCTGTCGTTGCCAAGCCTTATGCCTAAACCTTCTCAATTTATAGCTAATTCGACTATGCCATAGCGAGAGGGATCTGCCACCTCCATCACCACATGATGAGTTCCTTCCCTTAGTAAGTAGCCACCCATTCTACTAGCCCAGTTACCCAAGATCTGAATAATAATATTAACAACCCCTTTCAGCCCATATTTGTTAGCCTCATCTCTCTTCGTCAAGGGCCACTCACAAGAGCTTTAGCAACATAATAAAGGAAGGCCAAAAGATCAGCAAGACCAAGCCACTATTCAATAGGTGAATCAGCAGTTTTCTTTAACAAGGCTCAAATCACAAAGCCATTACAAATCATGCTAATAGGGCACTTTTTTGGGTCTCGACCTTCGGTTGAAGGCATAAGGAAAGCTTTTGCTATACTATATATTATTTACTATGCAAGTATAATAAAACAATATAAACATCTATCCCTTCATTAAAAACATGATAAAATATGTAAAGTATTTAATCACAATATCATATGTAACCTCAAATATATTTATAAATTCCAAATATCACAAATCATATATATACGTCATTACATATATAAAAGTAAATCAAACCAATAAATCACAAAATCAATTTCAAACTGGTGAACCAATCAGGTTCAAATCTCTTATCAAAACAAAGAAATTACTAATAATGAACTCTCATCAAATAATTTTAGGACCATACCCAAAATATATTTCATTCAATAATAAAAGTATCATCTTTAATATACCAAATAAGATAGGTTGCCTATCAATATATAATAAGAGATAAGGATCAATCATTCTCTAGACACCTATCCAGTATAATCCTATCTCCTTATATATGAATAAATTAGAATAGTATAGATATATGAGGACCGACTACACTTAAGACACACAGTCTCTAGAATATCCACCTCATGGGATATTGAATAATATATTCCAATTCACAACAAACACATAACCCCAAACCAGAAAGGGAGACTAATAGCATAGAGCACGCTTTAGGAACCCAGGGTCTACTAGTCTCCCACTAATAGTCGGATCTGTTCTTACACTCTTTAGTTACATTGACGGACATCGTGACTCCATCCATAATGGCTCGTTAATGCGTAGCCTCGATCATGATCCTGCACTTGCCCCTATGGTAACAGACTGCTGGCTTACGCGACACAAGGGGCTACCAACTACAAATCCTCTGATGCACATTGAACTTCATAACAAAAACGATGTCGTAGATCTTGGGTGCAACCTCATGATCAGGCCACCAAGGTGGATACTGGCCAATCTAGTTCACTTTCGAACCATAAAGGGAGCTAGACACAAGTGGATGACAATAGTACTCATATCTTATATCTACTCATAGCTCTAGACGTAAGCCGACACATCGCTGTACGTAAGTAAACACATAACTATAATATACTAGAGCTCTAATCCTTTGCCGATACATGGTTCTACCCATAAGCTAACACATGGCTACAATATACTCTCCGCAGCAAGTATCGTCATATATACATGAGTAATCCCCTTTTGAGTGACATTTACTTACAAATGAATAATCAAACTAATAACATAACGGCGTCCTATACCGCCGTATATTATTCGGACAATTATCCAATATTTATAAACTACACTCAATCCACACTAGATAACTCTATATGACAAGTCCGATGAATAACCGGAAAAGTGTTACCGAAAGTCTCATGCCATATGGTATCGCTAATCCGTTAATTCAAATTTCTCGTCACACAGAAATAAAATCTCACAAATCAAAAGAAACGTGTCATCGCCATATCATATCAAAACACTATCAAATCAATATCAATGGTGAATCATTCATAGCATTGGAATCAAAATAAAGAAGATAAGAAATCAGAAATTAATATAAAAATAGATTATTCAAATTTAAAATAAACAAAACAATACTTAGTAATAAATCATACATAACATATAAATTTTATAAAACCAAATAAATGCTAAGAAATGAATAATAAATACATATTCTAGAATTAATTAAATAATTATTTAAACTTGGATTTAGTTTAATATTTACAATAAATAACTAATTTCCCATTCTATATAAAATTAGTCGATTGTTAAATATTTTCTAATAACATTAGAAAACACGTTTTAAACTCACAAAACAGTTTGCAAGTTAAATATTACTTTCATAATTTATTATGATCAAATACTAATTTTAAATAATTATAAAACATCCAAATTAATATAATTTTTTCATAATTAAATAAAACATTATTAGGCTGGAAGTATATATATATATATATATATTTAAAATCTCATAATATCATAAAATGATGATTAAAGATAAATTAATTAACATAACTAAAATCACATTGTTACGTTGTCGAACTCATATTTACAATATTATATATACATCTATAATATCTAGTAGATATAACTTAGAGTGTAAGTGTATTGATTTAACTAGTTTTTTAATGAAACTATATATATATATATATATATATATATATATATATATATATATATAAATTATGGTCACTGAAGTTTATATGCTTATTAAGTTACACATATGCAAAAAGTGAAAATGTAATGGATTACAGCAAGATAAAATATAATGCCAGACTGGCAATAACATGTACAAGGCCAAAACTAAGAAGAATACACAACCATACCAGGTCAAATACTTAAGACACACAACAACTAAACATGAAGCAAAAAGATATGCAAACACACCCACACTCATAAATGAATATAAAGACATTTTGTTCATTTCAATGCACAGGCCCATGAAGAATATAAGACAAGAGTTACCAACCTTTTAACACCTTTAGCTCTAAAATTTATCACCTATATATGTATATATATAATTGTTGCATCTATTAACACTTACTGCCTATAATTCTCATGCACTATAGTCACATAGAAAAACACACACACACACATATATATATATAAGACACATACACAAGAGCTCACTCACACACACATCCACTCACACACATAGACACAACTACTCGCAAGGTACACAGAATACTTGCAATACAGCACACCAACAATAATATATATACACACACTGCACACAAAAAAACAGAAACGCATGCACAAAACACCAGAATACACACACACATACACAATACACTTCCCACATAAACACAGCCTAAGCAATATACACATATACAAACACACACATGCAAAAACCTAAAATACACACACATATGCAATACACATTACAAATGGACATATAAAATCATCCCTACACACCTTATCATACATATTCATATCATAATGATACATTTGGATATAGAAACAATTATATATATACACGCTTACACATATATCAGGTCACACACATAATGTACACATAGTAGGATATGTGCACACACAAACAAAAAAAACACACGCACGCAGGCATAAAAACACACACAAAAACTCAGCAGCCACACACACCTCACATACCCACACACATACGCACTCTACTGCTGGAGTACTCATACTTGTAGCATTGTTTTTTTAACGTAGTTTGAACTATAGGATAAAGCAACAAAAGATAAGACAAAAAAGAAGGAAGCAAATAAAGTAGAAAGATAAGCAGCATTAAATAAAGATGGGTGAGAAGAAACCGAGGAAGATACAATAAGCCTTTTAGTCAATCAAGCAAACAATACATTTCTTCCTTTGCGTTTATTTGTGTATATGCTCAAAACACACACAAAATTCCTAAATCAATTATCCAAATCCAAGCTTCAACGCACCTGAACGACCCTGCCTTCACGTTGCCATCCCCTCACTCAATGCACGCATGCACCTAAATGACCCAACCCTTCTTCTCTGATCAGCCACCACATGCAATCCACACAACCCCATCACCTTCGCTCGTCGCTTATACTCAGGTTGTCGTGCCTCCCAATTGTGCTTCTTCTATTGCGCACATGCTAAATTAAATGTTGCTGTAAGAAGATTGAGCTAGAATTCAATCTTTCTGAAGTTAAGAGAACGAACGAGTGAAGCAGTATTTATGAATGAGGTGAATTATCGAGAGAAAGGAAACGTTTGGAAATGAGTTTGTGTGTGGGATAGTTGCTTGGGACTTGGAAATAAAATAAGTAAACAAACATATATGTTTTCATTTTCTTTTATTCATAATCTAAATGCTCATTAATTTAAATAAATAAAAACTTCCATTTCAAAATAATTTCTTTTACAAATTAATATCATATTTTACTTGCATTACTTTTATAAAACATAATTTACAAATTTCTAATTTATTCAATTTTAAATATCCTATTTTCACAATTAAATCTTTTTTTATAATTTCTAAACGTTTTTTCTAAATAAATACCCAAATCCCAATTTAATTAACTAAACTACTATTATTAACTTAATTTAATTATTACGCAAAAATTCGGTTGTTACAGACTTTCAACTTTAAAAGAATTGTATCCTTGCAATTTCCTATAAGGAAGAATCTATAACCAGGCCCGGCCCGTTGTATTTGGTTGCCCTAGGCAGTGCAAAAATTCTAAGCAAATCAGAAAGCAGTAAAAATATCTATAGGTGGGTAAACCCAGATTCGAACCCAAGTCACTCTACTATAATCTAATTGATTTTACCACTTAGACAACTTAACATTTGAGTCATTCTTCTAATGAAAGCTTATACTTATCTGAAATCGTAGATTGTTGCCCCTCCCCGCTCCGTTGCCCTAGGCGACTGGCTTGCCAGCCTTGCCCTAGGGCCGGGCCTGTCTATAACAAACCAATTATGCTAAACTTATTAATAAATTTTCAATTTCTCATTTAATACTACTCTTATAATATATGAACTTTCCAAAAGATTTCTAATTAAAAAATTCACTTGACTTCCAAAATCATTTAATGATAATAATAATTAATATTTGCATATGTTATAAATCTTTACTTCTATGAATCACTTTAATAACTTTGAAATATTTTCCAAATTACCTTTAATTACAACCATATATGTACATACACAAGCGCGCTACTAGATAAACCATTTCAAAAAGCATGTTATAATATCAAACAAACACTAGTCATATTTCCTTGTAATAAATACAAATCAATAATATAATTCATCTTGCATCTTTATTAAATGCACATAAATTTCAAAATTAAATTCAATATCATCAAAATTTAAATCGTCAAACATACATAAGAAACTAAAATAAATATACTCAGTAGAAATTAATAAATAAAATTTTCCGTTATGTACTCTGATTTAAATCATTCAAACACAACAACATAATACCAAGCCATATCAAAAGAATACAATACTAAATCACTCAAAATCATAAATACAAATATACTGGTTGGACTAACTCATTTCCTCCTTGCTACTCCAACCATTTATACTACATACTTGAAAGAAGAAAAAAAATATACTTATATTTGTAAAATCACAAACACGTCCCCTGATGATTACTCCAGTAATCATATATAATATAGAATACTACCCAACGCTCCCAAGCGTCGGAGACTCTAAGTCTCACCTAAAGTCTCGACTCATATCTATAATATACAATGCATTGTTTGGAACCTGCTCTGACACAAATGTAACACCCCCACTTCTATACCTATATTTCCAAGAATTTTACTAAGTAATACTGTCGAGTAATACGGAGAATGAAGCGATATGGGGCATACACGTGAATATTCTCTTACACCAACACCGGTAAATATTAATATTACTTACCATATTCATACTCAGTCTCGGTACAAAGCAAAAATACGCATGCTTCCAGGATAGAACAATACATAATATAATATAATATAATCACAAGAGAACATAGAATCAATAAACACTGCAGTAATATATACTACCCTTTAAATATACAATACCCGAATTAAAATACAAATCATTAGTATATATAATCATATCATATGATAATTTCCTACCCTCCCTCTATGTCCAAACATCCTCTAAATGGTCTTCTTATTCCTAGAACTAAAATGTCTTGGACTGACTTGAGTATTATAAATAACTCACTAGTCACACAATGTCTCTATCGAGGGTTATAATATATATATATATATATATATATATATATAATTTAATGTGCAAGTATAATAGAATAATATAAATATCCATCCCTTTATTAAATATGTGTTAAAATATGTAAAGTATTTAATCACATATCATAGATAACCTCAAACATATTTATAAATTCCAAATATCTTAGGATCATACCCAAAATATATTTCATTCAATAATAAAAGTATCATCTTCGATATACCAAATAAGATAGGCTGCCTATCAATACATAATAAGAGATATGAGGATCTATCATTCTCTTGACACATATCCATGTATAATCTCATCTCCTCATATATGAATAAATCAGAATAATATGGATATATGGGGGCTGATTACACTTTAGACACATAGTCACTAGTATAGCTACCTCATTGGATATTGAATAACATATGCCAATCCACAAAACACGCACAACCCTTAACTAGAAAGAGAGACTAATAGCACATAGCTCGCTCCAGGAACCCAGGGTCTACTATCCTCCCGCTAATAGCCAGATCTGTTCCTATAGTCTTTAGTTACCTCGATGGATATCAATAACCCATTCATCAATGGCTCGTTAATGCGTAGCCTCGCTCTTGCACTAACCCCTATGGTAACAGACTGCTGGCCTATTCGACACAAGGGCTACCAACTAGAAATCCTATGATGCGCATCAAAATCATTAAAACAACTACGTCATGAACCTAGGGCACGACCTCACGGTCAGACCGCCGGGGTAGATACTGGCCAATCTGGTTCACTCCCGAACCATAAAGGGAGATGGACACAAGTAGATGATATATAGTGATCATATCCTATATCTACTCATAGCTCTAGACGTAAGCCGACACATGGCTCCACATAAGTCAACACATGACTATAATATACTAGAGATTTAATCCTTCATTGACACACGACTACACCCATAAGCCAACACATGACTACAATAGATTCTCCGTAGTGAGTATCGTCACATACATATGAGTAATCCCCGCTTGAGTGACATTTACTTACAATGAATAATAAAATAAAAACATAACGGGGTCTCATACAACCGTATGTTATCCGGATAATTATCCAATGTTTTTAAACTGCACTCGATCCTTACTAGATATCTTTATATGAAAAGTTCGATGAATAACCAAAAAATTGTTACCGAAAGTCTCATACCAAACGGTATCGCTAATCCGTTTATTCAAATTTCTTATCACATAGAAATGACATCTCACAAACTAATAGAAAGGTGTCATCACTGTATCATATCAAAACACTATCAAATCAATATCAAAAGTGAATTATTCACAACATCAGAATCAAAATAAAGAAGATAAGAAATCTAAAATTAGAAATTAATATAAAAATAGATTATTCAAATAAATTTAAAATAAACAAAACAGTACTTAATAATAAATCATTCATAATATATAATTTTTATATAACCAAATTAATGCTAAGAAATAGATAATAAATACATATTCTATAATTAATTAAATAATTATTTAAACTTGGATATCGTTTAATATTTACAATAAATAACTAATTTATTATTCTATATAAAATTAGTCAATTATTAAATATTTACTAATAACATTAGAAAACACATTTTAAACTCACAAAATAGTTTGCAAAGCTAAATATTACTTTTATAATTTAATATGATTAAATACTAATTTTAAATAATTATAAAACATCCAAATTAATTTAATTTGTTCATAATCAAATAAAACATTATTAAAACTTGAATTATATATATAATCTCATACTATTATAAAATGATAATTAAAGATAAATTAATTAACATAGTTAAAATCACTTTGTTAATTTGTCAAACTCGTATTTACAATCTTAGATGTATACATCTATACTATCTAGTAGATATAACTTAGAGTGTAAGTGTATTTGATTTAATTAGTTTCTAAATGCAAATATATATATATATATATATATATATACATATATATATAAATTATGAGTCACTGAAGTCTATACACATATCGAGTTACATACATGCAAAAAGTGAAAATGTAATGGATTACAGCAAGATAGAATATAACAATTGACTGGCAATAACAAGTACAAGGCCAAAACTAAGAAGAATGCACAAATACTAGGTCAAATACTTAAGATACACCGAAGCTAAACATGAAGCAAAAGGATATGCAAACATACCCACATTCATAAATGAATATAAAGACATTTTGTTCATTTCAATGCATGGACACATGAAGAATATAAGACAAGAGCTACTAACCTTTTAATAACTTCAGTTCTAAAATTTATCACACATATATATAATTGTTACACCTATTAACACTTTCTGCCCATAATTCTCATGCACAGAGTCCCACACAAACAGACACAACACACACACACACACACACACACACACACATATATATATATATATATATATGCACCTGAACGACCCAACCCTGCCTTCATGTTGCCCAGCCTTCTAGTTGCTATCTCCTCACTCAATGCACTAAATGCACCTGAACGACCCAACCCCTCTTCTCTAATTAGCCACCGCATGCAATCCACATGACCCCGTCACCTTCGCTTGTCGCTCATACTCAGGTTGCCCTGCCTCCCAATCATGCTTCTTCTATTGCGCGCACGTTAATTTGAGCATGGTTGGAGATTGGGCTAGAATTCAATCTTTCTGAAGTTAAGAGAACGAACGAGCGAAGTAGTATTTATAAAATGAGGTGAATCATCGAGAGAAAGGAAACATTTGGAAATGAGTCTGGGTGTGGGATACTTAGGCTTGGGCCTTGGAAATAAAATAAGCGAACATATATATATGTTTTCATTTTCTTTTATTCATAATCTAAATGCTACTTAATTTAAATAAATACAAACTTCCATTTCAAAATAACTTCTTTACAGATTACTTTTATAAAACATTATTTACAGATTTTTAATTTATTCAAATTTGAATACCCTATTTTCATAATTAATTTTTTTATTAAATAATTTCAAGACCCATTTTTCAAATAAATACCCAAATTCCAATTTATTTATCTAATTTACTATTATTATCTTAATTAAATTTTTACTTAAAAATTGGGTTGTTACAAATACCTAAGCTAAAAAAAACCCAACTGAAGTGGAACAAATGTGAAACATGATAACTGTTAGCCAAATGGTTCAAACTCTATAACCTATACAACATCCATGGCGACTCAAGAAGGTAACATTAGAAACAAAAAATGGCTACTCAATCACATGCTCTAGTCATAACTACTCACATTGTTAACAATGCTCAATTTATTGTTGGTAATGTACAACCTATTCCAGCACTTGTTATCGACGTTCATGCTACGTGTGACCTTGTGTCGACCATCAAGGTCTGCTCTAGAGTAAGGCAAGCAAGACAATTGCCTACAGCAACCTCCCATGAAAAGCAACCTCAAATCCAAAATGCAACGTATAGGAAAAGTTCACAATTGTTTAAGAGTAAAGCTACAATACGTAAAAAACCAAGTGCGAAAACTTGTAACAACAGACGGAAAATGCGATTAATTACACGAGGCCCCAACTTTTTATTTCTTACTCGCAAGTTTTGATAAAATTAGTTTTGTTTAAACTAATTTTTTTATAGTTTAATGCAACAAGTACATGTTTAGTAGTTATAATTTTGCATTTTAATAAAATTTAAAATTCAATTATCTTCATCTAGTTTGTGACTAGCTATGTTTGTTTTATTATAATTTTTTTCAACTAAAGACGATATAATTACATTTGGTCTAAGACAACCCAATTGATAGGATTGGCGCTGCTAACCATTCAAGCATTTCACGTTGCAACCAGCCCTCTCGTCGCTGCTGATCAACTTGCTGCTATTGGTTGTCTGCCTTCAACCCTGTTTAGTTAATGCTCCGATATTGCCCCGCTACAACCCTGCTGTATTCCATAGCAGATTTCTACCCCTACGATTTTCCCAGATAGTCTTTCTGCTTTAAGCCCTGTTATTTCTGCTATATCCCACTATTCCCGCTATATCTGCTTTAAAGTAAATGAATCGAAAATTGACATTTATACATTATAAAAATTATGAATTTTTTTTAGTTGAATTTTTTTAACATATTTTGATAAACAATGGTACTCTAATATTCTATTGAATTTAATCATGTTAAATACAATAGTTTATGTTTATTTACAATATATATTTTTTTGTAAATTGGTAAAATTTTATTAAGGCATTAAAAGCCCAGAACAAAGTCAGCCCACGCTGAACAGTACAATCTCAAAGTACAGAACATTCCGACATAAACTAACCCTTTCCAAAAAGCAAAAGGAAAAGCTTCTCTCCCAAATCATTTCATGGCGGCTGGAACTGACGACTCGTACTTGGGATTCCTTGCGATGGAAAGCTCCAGTCCTCTCCTACAACATGAGCTTCGTCTCGTGCCTGCCTGGTAAGAATCCCCCTCTTAATCCTCTTCATAATTATCTGCATGTCCACAATTGCTAATCCATTAACTTCCGTGTGCTTTCTATGCTTGTTCTGGAAAATTCTTCGATTCCTTTCTTTCCATATGCTCCACGCAGTCACAATGATGGCGATTTTGTGCAGCTTGGATTCAACGTCTTTGTCGCCTCCTCTCCAACTCAGGTACTCCACTTGTTCTATTAAGTTGTTAGAGTAAGGTCTTATATTTAGGTATTTGTTGCACGAGGTCCACACCGAGTTTGCAAAACTACATTCAAAAAATAAGTGTTCATGTGATCCTGAGCTCTGATTACATAAGACACAGACAGTTTCATTTACTATTCCCCATTTCGATAGTCTATCCCTTGTCGGCAGTCTCTTCAGAATAGCTTTATAAGCTGTAAAAGCCATTTTTGGATTGTTAACGTGATCCCATATAATTTTGCTCCAGGAAGCTTTGCTGTCTTTTTGTCTAATCTCCTCCCAGGTGGCCTTAGTAGAAAATTCATTTCCAGTAGGCTTCCAGACCCATACGTCCATGTCTCTGCCATAGTAGATAGGCATGTATTGAATGATTTCCTTTTTATCTTGATTTATTGGTAAAGAGGAGCAATCCCACCCATTAGCCTTAATCAAATCTTTCACTTTTTTATGCGGACAACCAAAGTCTGAAAATGTGTGCATACCCAAAATATCAATTAGTGATTCACCTTGAATCCAGGGATCACTCCATAGATCAGTGTCCTGCCCATTAGCAATTTCTCGAGTACATAGCAAAGCTAGAGTGTCTCTAATCCTCAAAATTGCCTTCCAATTCGCTGAAGCATTGTTATCCAGTGACATCTGCCAGAAATTCCCTTTAATGTACCTCCTTCTCATCCAGTTCCCCTAAAGACCTTTGCCATTAATAATTTTCCAGGCTTGTTTGAGAGTGTGAACAGCTCTCATATCCCTAAGTCTTCTGAGACCCACTCCTCCTTCCTCTTTAGGCCTGCATAGGTTATCATATTTAATCTTATGCATTCCACCCTTCCAAATGAAATCTGCACAAATCTTTTCAATTTTGTGAATGGAGGCTTCAGGAAGTTGGAAGGTTTGCATCCAGAAGTTTATTTTAGAATGTATCACAGTGTGGACCAGCTCTATACGTCCTGCAAGAGAAAGCATTCTGGAGCACCAACCCTGGATTCTATCCCTGATAGACGAAATGAGTATAGCACATTCCCTATCAGTTATCTTATTAGAAGATAGAGGGATACCTAAGTATTTGACAGGCAAAGTTCCTTCTTTAACTTTTAAGGTGTCCAACACCTCTACACGACTTCTACAAGTTTTATTAAAGTAACACTTGGTTTTCAGTTCATTCAGCTTTAGGCCAGCATACTTGTCTAATTTGCCGAAAATTTCTTTAATAGCAGCAGCTGCTTCCTTACTGGCTTTGATACAAATGAGCAAGTCATCTGCGTAAAGTAAATGGCTTACAATAGGCTGGAAGTTAAATATGGCCTGAATTAACTTGTGATGAGTGGCCAGTTCCATCTGTAAGGTAAAATATTCCATGGCAATTGCAAACAAATAAGGGGAAAGAGGGTCACCCTGCCGAATACCTCTGTTGGATCCAACGAATCCTCTTGTTATACCTTTAATCAATATAGAGAAGGTAGATGTAGTTATGCATTCATATATTAGATTCACAAATTTTAGAGGGAATCCCATAGCATTAAGCATGTGGATAATAAATTGTCTACTAATTCTATCATATGCTTTGTGAAGATCTACCTTTAGACAGAATTTATCAGTGCCTGGTTTATTGAAATTCCTTACCAATTCATGAGCCATAAGCGAATTTTCGGAGATGCTTCTACCTTTTATGAAAGCACTTTGACACTCGGAAATGAGATCAGGTAAAATCAGCTTCATCCTATTACATAGTATCTTGCTTAGAATTTTGTATATCACATTGCAGCAGGCAATAGGCCGGTAATCTTCAATTCTTATAGGATTATCAACTTTGGGAATGAGACAAATAAATGTGTGGTTGATTTCTTTGGGAAATTTTCCTGTTTGTAAAATCTCCTGCATAGCTGAGACTATTTGATCTTTCAGGTCACGCCAATGATGAATGAAGAACTTGGAGCCGAATCCGTCGGGTCCTGGACTGGAATCAATGTGGATGGAGTGCAGAGCTTCTAGGACCTCAGCTTCATCAATCAACCTTATCAGCATCCTCTTACCATGCGAATTGACCTGCCTCCTGTAATGTATTGTTGGTAAGTTAGTACTAACTTCTCCATTAAATAAATCAGTATAATACTTTATAGCTTGTTCTTCAAACTCTGCGTCAGTAATAGCTGTCTGACCATCCTGATTGATGATTTGTATATTATTATTCTTATTAGTACGGATGGCCATTTTAGCATAGAAGAATTTAGTGCATTCATCCCCTTCAGTTAGCCATTTTTCCTTAGCTTTTTGCTTGAGTTCAGTTGCTTTTACTTTGAGTACATCTTTTAAATTGCTTTGGTTTAAGTAATAATTATGCCACGTGATATCATCATCTGCACCATTCTCTATCATATCCAGAAGGGCTTCACTTTTATCCTGAAGCTTAGATATCAAATCTCCTTCCTTCGGTCTACATCTGTTCCAGTTCTTTAATTGGATTTTAGCTTTTTTAATGACTTGAATCAGTTTGTAGCACTGGGTACCCTCAACCATTGAGTATTCATTTAATTTTAGGGCTTCTTGGTATCCTTCAATATCATACCAATGGTTACAGTATCTGAATGGCTTACCTTTAGTAATCAATCCCTTATCAACTAGGTCAACAAGAATAGGGCTATGATCACTAGTAGATGGAGGAAGAATGGTAACTTTGATATTAGACATCATAGTAATACACTTGACATTAACCAGCACTCTATCTAACCTGTAGGAAATCTTTTTATTTTCACCACTTCTCCATGTGTATTTCAGGCCATTGTGGACTGGCTCAAGCAACCCGGCTTCTAATATGCAATTGTTGAATTCCTCAAGCTGGGATACTCTCATGGTACGACCACCTTTTTTCTCTTCAGCTCTAAGTACTGAATTGAAGTCTCCTAGTGCAATCCAAGGGTTGTTATTATGTTTACCTATATCTTTGATGGCTTGCCATAACTTGGTTCTTTGGGATGCTAAATTACTAGCATAGACACAACTTAAAGTTACTTTTAGACCACCCTTATTAATAGCTTCAACTGTTATATGTTGGTCATCTTTCTGTAGAAGACTGATATTCCAGCTTAATTTATTCCATAATAGTATAATGCGACCTTTGCCTCCTATATCATTGTTGTGCATATATGACCAATCCTCTCCCATAGTATCAGTGAAAAAGGATAGATTTTCATCATTAAATTTGTTTTCCAGAATACTTAAAATAGCAGGAGAATGACTTCTCCTCAAATTTAAGAGGTCTAAACGTCTAACTTCATTATTTAGACCCCTTACATTCCAGCTTATTATTGACATTTAGAGTTGGAAGGCCTGCTCCTCAGTTTCATAGGAGATCCTTCGCGATTCACCTTCGCCTTGCCTTTATCCTCATGGTTCTGGAATTGTTTGGAATATTCTAAATTGGTTTTTGTGTATTTATTGGGGGTATTTTCCTCTTTGTCTGTGTCTGAATCCAGTTTATCCAGTTCAATTTTATTCAGCTCATCAATTTCATGTGCAGATACAGGCATTATCTCTGGCGGCTTCTCAACAGGGCTATGGACATTTTCAGTTACCTCAGTACATACCAACACTGAGCCAGTCAGCTTTCCTTCATCCTCCAAATCAGCCAGGGTTTCCATGTCAGTATCCTTTTGGATATTAGCTGCAGAACTTGAAGATTCAATGTGTATAAGTTCTACTTCAGTAATAGGCTCTGTTTGAACCTCTTTTGGTTGTATATTTTGTGCAGTCTCAGGTTGGTTAGAATCTTGCATATGTTTTTGCCTCCACACCTGCTTAACAGGTCCTATAACAATCTCACACTGCTCTATATAATGACCAAAACACTTGCAGTTATTACATATAGGTGGTATGTGATCATACTCTATCTCTTGTATATATATATTACCACTCCTATCTTTGGCACGCACTTGTTTTTTGATAGGATCACTAGCCTTAATTTCTACTAGGACTCTGGCATAACTCAGTCTTTTAACATTTCTAGTACAATCATCCATAGCCAAGGGGTTGCCTATGAGGCTTGCTATTTTACTAATACCACGCGCATTCCATAGGGAAAGGTCTAAGTTCATCAATTTAACCCATACAGGATGGGTTTCCAGCATATCCCTTTCTAATCTTAGGTTAGGTTCCCATCTCTTAGTGAAGATGAGTTTACTGTCAATAAACCAAGGGCCTCCTTCCAATACCTTCTTACAATCTAATTCACTACTGAATTTAACAAGATAAAATCCATTCTCTCTTGGGAAAACATCCCACTTACCTTCAGGCTTCCATTCCCTTTTAATATATGCATTCAAATGTATGTAGTAAGGTCTTTTCCCAGCAACATATATATAAATAGATGTACCCCACATGCTTTTAGCCGAGTTGAATACTTCTTCATCCAGATCTGCAAAGGGGCCCTCAGCATCTTCTAGAGGATCAAAATTATTAACCCCACCTTCAATGCGTGTATTTCCTGCTATTGCGTCAGCCCACGTTCTTTTCCCCTCCTTGAATTCAGGAGTCTTGATTCTAGTGCCCGTGAAAGGGGGACGTTGATTCGTGATCACTCTCCTAGGTTGCTGCAGAGATTCCCCTATAGGACGCTTGCCCTTGTTTTTATGTGTGACTTGTTGCCAACCTGTGTCGTCAGCGTTAGGGTTTGCGGAAGATTCTCCATTAGGGTTTTCGGCAGCTGCTGGAGCGGTCGCCATTTTTTTTAATAGATAGCAATTTATTTACAATATATTTACACAAGTTTTTATTTAAAACTAAATATGTATTAATTATAATTAAATTGAATGTTAATTATGCATTTAATTACCATTTATATACTTGTAAAGTCATTAAGTACAAGTTTTATATAATATTTTAGAGTCATCCGCTGTATCCCTGCTATTTTCCTCGCTATATGCTCGGTATGACTTTTCGCGCCTCTGTCCATTGAATCCGTTGAGCCTTTTAACTGCACAACTTCAACCAACCTCTGTGCTAATTCATCAACTAACCCCTCTGTTTCATCATGGTAATCATCCGTTCTAAGAAAATTTCTCCGCCACAAATCAGTCTCATCCCATGGGCCTTAACCATCCATAGAATGTGCCAGTCCGCACTTAGCAGTTAGGCCCTTTTTTATTTTCAAGTTCAAGCTGAAGTGGGCCTTTACTAGTGCAGGCCAGTTTCCCACTCCGTATTAAATAGTTCATTTTACACAGGCCCATCTAAGCCCATATGCTGAAACCTTCCAAATACGAAATGAAGCAATTTCTTTTGTTTCCAGGCCACTCCATCTCAACCCATTTTCAGATCTGGCCTTGCTTCTAGCCCATCAAATCAGTAGCTTTATGAGTTTCAGCCTTCTATTGGTCCTTATTGGGCTAATGATACCCCCTTTCAAAGCTCTGTGGGCCAAGCATTAACACTGGCTTCTTCACTACTGCATGCCAAAACCCACTCCAATCTCAGGCCCTCATGCACAGAGTTCTCAATTGCAACACCGCTAAAAACTCACCTTAACTCAAGCGACTACAGTAACATGGATGGCCCCACAGTGCTGATCACCTCGAACTACACCAACTAATTTGGTTCTTCAGCCTCGTGTTGGTCTTGTCCTGCCATCTTCATCATTGGGTTCAAACTTCAAAGTGAAGGAGAAACCGACTCAGGAATTTAGCATCATCTGACATAACGGGCCAACCCAGTCACTACCTATCCTCTTCATATGCGGACAAGGAATAATTCTGCCATGACAATGATGATCTACTCTCCAAAGATGTGCTCGTCGTATCTTCATAGCCCAAAAATGCTTCGGTCAGCAACAGCGTCCTACATCAGTCCAATTCTGTCGAGCTTTGCCTCTGACAATCTAAGTCTTGCACCAATCTCGCTGAGCCATCGATGATCTACAAGTCGCTCACCTCCACTCTATTTGAAGACGAGCACTCTTTTGGTATGAACCGTATTGACCCATTATTAATTAATAGCTCTAGTTCCACTGCTGGCAGCTTGCACACACAATTATCCCTAATGATATGCACATGGATACGTGCACACATGCTTCTAGTTCTAGTACCCTGTCTGCACCTTCCCTTACTTATTGCACACAAATTATACCTATATACACAACGTATGACAATATTTTTACCAGCTCTTCTAGCTAGCCTTACGTGCATTACAGCTGATGATCCTTCATTCCCACTAGGAATGGCAATGGGGCGGGTTGGGGCGGGTTTCCTGTGCCCCAGACCCGCCCCGGGTTTTTTAGACCCCGCCCCGGACCCGCCCCGTAGACCCGGTGCGGGTCCGAAATTTTGCCCCAAACCCGAAACCCATACGGGTCAGGGTAGACCCGCCCCGCCCCGAGACCCGATGAGGTTTTTTTTATCGATCCAAAATTGTGTACTAATGTACATATATTTATATTTGTTGTTACTAAATGATACATTAAATACAAATAACAATGTATTTCCAATGATAAGGGAAGATAATAAAAATATGGTGTATCAAATAGTTCAAAAAAATATGCATATGTTATTGTATAATATCAATGATGCAGCTTAATACTATAAAATTTTATAGCTTATTGATTGTAACATTATAATATCCATGTCAGAATCCCACACATAAATACATGTGTGTGTATTAACAAACCATCATTATAATATTAAACCGATTTTATGAGATCTCAGTAGTGCGGGTCGGGTTGGGGCGGGTCAGCCAAGCCCCGACCCGACCCTAGACCCGGAGCTCCCAAGAACGGGTCATGGGTCTACCCGCCCCAATGACCCAATGGGGCGGGTCTAGGCGGGCCAAAACAGGGGCGGGTCAGCCGGGTTTGGACCCTAGACCCGCCCCATTGCCATCCCTAATTCCCACTAGATGGCTCTGTCGTTGTACTATCAAAGGTACCTCCCACTTCCAATGAATCGTCTCCGGCCCAAAAATCTACTATTTCATCATTATCTTCCTTAGTATCAACTGCCAGCTCACAGATAGGCATCACTACTCCTCCTATCCTAAGCATAGCAAATTTGTCACCATACTAGTTTTGCCTTAGCGAGAATGTCAAAAGCAATAACTACTTCCCACGCATCATTACGATCCATTAGTCAACGTGAATTTGCACGTGTGATTTGTGTGACTCATATAATCGTGGAAGTCAATGCCGGCCCAACCACAACCGTTGTCCCAAACAAAAATTAAAGACATCTTGCCAGAATCGAACCTAGGTTGCCCCATACAAGGAAAGGAGAAACAACCACTAGGCTACAGCTTGAATTGTAAAAGTTCACGTACAAACAGATTTTAGTAATCATAATACATAATCAAGCCACCGTCGGAATTGTTGCCCCTACCGGATCGGTTGCTCTAGGCAGCCGCCTTACACGCCTTACCCTGGGGCCGGTCCTAGTGGTAGTTGAAAGATAAATCAATGTCTCTTGATCCCTTTTGATGAGTAGATTTATACAAATTTTTATTTTAACATTTGTTTATTTATAAACAATTAATTCATCTAGTTTCTATTATAAAGAAAATATAAATATGTAACAAATTATAAATTATATAATTATAAATCTATTATTATTATTTTTACTTTACCAGATCAATTTTTTTATGTTCCAAACTGTTTTTTGTATGCCCACATTTAGTAAAAACTTTATGATACATATATAGGGTGCACTCAATCTGTACGAGTCTGCCCACAATTGTATTGGAAATGATACCTTGAAATGGATGTAAAGAAGAAAAAAAATTGCTTCACGCCAAGAATAGATGACCGTGTAGATTATAAAAGATGTGAATCTGCTTATCAAATAGATTTTTAAGTGACCGTATTTATTTACGCCATCAAACAACTCGCAACATAAGTCTATCTTATTGATTTGTTATAATAAATTCCACTTGAATCATTTGGTTCATTTTTACCAACAAAAGACCATGCTCAACAAAATATGTTCTTTTAAGCATGGACTTTATGGTTAAAAAGTATTTTGTCTTTATCACGAGTTATTTCCCTTGCTTAACAATACTTGTAGTTTTGCCAATAATCGCGGGTTCCTTAGTTTTCTTTCTCCCTCATACAGAGAATAAGGTATAGATGATATACTAATATACTATATATATATGTGTGTGTGTGTTTAAACAATTCCTTATAGCAACCTATGTCTTCTGTGATCATTTCCAATTGGACGATCCATCGATTCAATTGGAAGTGGATGCTAAGTGGATAAATATTTTCAGTTTCATTCGAGACTTATAATCAACGTACTTTCCATACGACTTATCATACTAATAGAATTTATCACTACTTTAGCTTCTTTAGCAACTTGGCATGTAACTCGAAATTTGCAATTGTTTTATTTTCTACTATTCGCAATGTAAAATTGTCAAGTAAGATTATTTTCTTCTAAAGATCTTTTACTTTTTTATCACCCGGGAGTTAGAATTGATTCATGTTTAGTTACTTTACCTATGTAAGGAGGAAAGAAACATTTGTACTTGGCTATAAAGTTTATTTTGTACACCACAGAGGGTTCCATTTTTCTCTTAATATGAGTTCTAAGTAAGGGTTTATATGGTTCCAAATTACCGACATTTGATTTTGATAAACGGGTTTACATGGTTCCAAATTACCAACATTGGATTTTGATAAATTAGTCAATCAGTCATATATCTTGTGACACTAGAAATAATATTCTATGTAGACTTCCTTATTGCTTATGCTGTCACATCATCGATTATACCCCTACATGCATGGTTACTAGATATCCGTGGAGAAGCATGTTATAATACATGTATGCTTCTAGCGGGAATCTTATTAAAAATGGGAGTATATAGATTGATCTGTATCAATATGGAATTATTACCACATGCTCACTCTATATTTTCTCCCTAATTAGTGATAGAAGAGGCAATTCAAAAAAGTTTAGGCAACCTCGACCTCGCTTGATAAATGCAATAAAATAAAAAGAATAGCCTATTTTTCTATATCATACATGGGTTTCTCAATTGTAGGTATTGGTTCTATAATCGACATGGGACTCGATGAAGCTGTTTTATTACTCTCTCATGGATTTATGTGCGTTGCATTTTTTTCTGGTATGAAATAGTTGTGATAGAATAAGCCTTGTTTATCTCGACAAAATAAAGGGAACACCCATTCCAACGCCAATTTTTTTACCATGTTTAGTGTTAACGGCTTCTTTTGCATTGCCAGGAATGAGTGGTTTTGTTGCAGAATTAGTAGTATTTTTTGGACTAATTACCAGTGTAAAATATCTTTTAATGCCAAAAATATTAATTACCCCTGTAATGACAAATGAAATTATATTAACTTCTATTTATTTGTTATCTACATTACGACGGATATTCTGTGGATATAAATATTTCACTGTTCTAAACTCAAATTTCATGGATTTCAGACCACAAGAACTATTTGTTTCCATCTGTATCCTTTTACATGTAATAGGAATTGGTATTTATCCCAATTTTGTTTTTTTCTTTATCAGTTGACAAGATACAGGTTATCCTATATAATTATTTTCGTAGATAGTTTTTTCTTAATGAGATAGAAAGTCTTGAAATTTCAAATTTTAATATTTTTTAAATTATTCGCTGTACAACAAAATATAATAATAATAAAGTAAATTAGAAAGATGAACCCCAAGTTTTTAAGAAATATTTGAATTAAGATTCAAACAATTTTTAAAAACTCAAACAAATTTTTGTTATATACGTCTTACTTTTATGCATGAAATTTCTATAATTTAATTAGATTTTACGTGAATGAACCATAACTATGTAGACCGATTCATAATAGATTGATCCCAAAATAGATATCCAAATTATAAGAAATCTTATAGAAGCTACAAGTGGGGGGGGGGAGGGATGACTCAACTATCAATAGGCTCAAGCATATTGTTAAAAAACCCTATAGTTAAGATGCATAATTAACCCATTTTGATCAAGAAATAAGCTTTAACCGGAGCCTGCATAATCGCAATGGGAAAATTTTGGATCCTATGGAAATTAGATTGTAAGGCCTTACTCGTTCTTGGCTCAAACCATGCTCTTGCCTTCTCTATTAATATTTTACCAAATTATGCCTTTTCACTTGTGTTTACGCCAAGTGTAATGCTTTTGAGAGGTATAGGCTTTAGGATGGCATTACTTTTCTTTCTTCCCTTGGCCGCCAATCCTGGATTTTCGGTAGCGACTTCAATGTTAGTGCCAACAGGATGAGAAAATTGAAGGCAACCCATTCGAAAATCAATCGATTAATGAATTCAGTTTTACCATTACATCGGTCGAATTACACGAGATCCCTTTTTGTAGCTCTAGTTCCATGTGGTGTAACAATAGGGAAGGAGACACCTATGTTTCTGCTAGACTTGATCGGATATTTAGTAATGATGATTGGTTCAATAACCCCTTCATTCTATGATGGATCACTCACATAACTCTTATATCATGCTCTTATGATCCTTCGATTGACTTCAAAATATGATATGACCCCTTAACCGTTCAAGCTCCAAAACATGTGGACTTTCCACCATAATTTTTTGAAAATGGTCAGTGGAGGCATGGGCCCTCCCAACTTCCATGTCTTTTTAGTAAGCTTTGCTTCCAAACTTAGGAATGTCAAAAATTATCTTAGAAATTGGAATAAGAAAACTTTCTCTAGTATATTCGACCGGGTTATGAATGCCAAAAAGGATGTTATCTTAAAAGAGGCTATCTACCACGACAATCCTTCCGCTCTCCATCGAGAGGAATGGATCATGGCGAGGGAAACCTTTAACCATAAGTGTAACACTCAATCTCTATATACATATTACCAAAGAGTATTACAACTGTCTAATAATATAGAGAATGAGGCAATATTGGGCTATCATTCGTGAATATTCCCTTGGTCTAACAACAACACGTATTTCATAAATTCATTTACTACTCATCTACACATACTTAGTATCGGCATAAATCAATAAACTCAAGCGTTTCCAAGATAGAACAATACACAAAATAAAACCAAAAATAGAGAACATTGAGTCAACGTAGCGATAATATATAATAAATCAACATATACAAGGTTAAATGGTACTACAAACGAGTCAATGCCCAGTTTCACTCAAAATATACAATATAGGTCTTATGTGTACAATCTCATGACATAATCATACAAGAGACTATATAAATCTATGACGATGCGAAATACTGCTAATAATCTAGCCTCCAACTAAGCCCAACAATCACAAGCTGGAGTCTTCCTCCACTACCAGGTTTTCCGAAAAACTCCATCTATTTTGGTATGATGGTAGGCAGTCTATTCGTCCCTTGGACCTGAAATTTCTCAGAACAAACCGAGTATTATATAAATAACAAACAAGTTAGACTATGTCTAGGATGCTATTCTCAATATAACAATAACTTGCATGATATAGTCATATATAACACAAAGTGGTATATGGGTATCTTAAATATAACATAACTGTCTTTACCATGCTCCTATCATCAGCCATATCAAAACAAAGACAAGTAACTCATCTAATGGAATAATATAAAATGGGTGACACGTCTACTCAATACTAAAGAAATGCTCAAACATTATATGGCATGCACACAACAATGCCTCAGATTATCTCTTAGATAATCATAAAGTTGACATACAGGGGTTCGTCGTACTCAACGTATATGCAAACACATAAACAAATCATCCAAACCGAACATATATAAAATTCACACCCTCGGTAGCCAAGTTCATCTCTCAGATTACCATACAAATGATAAGTACGGGGTCTAACTTCTTGCTCTCAGCATCCCTAGCTATCCTCAATAGCTATATAATAGATGTGTATGGGTTATACTATTTCGTGGATATGATGTCTCATGAATAATCCAAGTAATCCATAATCACATAAATGATGATATGGACTTCCAGCCTCATAGTTAATCAACTTGGCTGTTAGCCCCGAGAATAATTATATAGCCTCTCAAACCTTCTATTGTCTACTAACTCTCAGTAATGTAGATACTTATCTAGACTCCCAGTTCTATATGATTTCAACAAAATGAATAACTATTTTTGTTTCGGTCCCATCAAATGATCCGATCGGCTCTCGACCGCATATTCAATGATCTTATATAGGAGAATAAGTATGTGTCTATATCTCTCATCAATAACTAGATGGGAGACCGGCAGCTCTTAACCTGCTCCTGAAGCCTTCCTCATACGCTCTCAACACTACTCTTATAGTCTCTAGTTACCTCAACGGCCATAATGACCTAATATCCATAGAGTGTAAGACTACGCTATGTAATGATCATGACCCTACAAGTGCCCTAATGGTAACAGACTGCTGGCCTATATGACATCTGGGCAGTGGTTCTCAGCCTTGGCTCTCAGCCATACACATAAAAGGTATGCAACGGATTTGGGGACCAACCCCGCAATCAGGCTGTTAGGATGGGTACTATCCTAACCGGGTTTACTCCATGCCAAATAATAGGAGTATAAGTAGACACTTATGGCTCTCAGCCTGCTCACTCTTAATTCACAACACCGTAAATATAAATACCCTATATAACTGAACCATGTAAGAGTGACATCTATTTACAAAAGGTAATCAAATCAATATCAGCTTAGTCGTCCCATACCACTTGGTGTTACTTTCTTGTTTACTCAATGCTCGTAAACTACACTCGATAATATTCTGTGCAACAAGTCCAAAGAATAACTGGAGAAATATTACCGAAAGTCTCATGCCAAATGGTATTATAACTCCATGTACCCAGTATCCTCATCACACAGAAAATATAATCAAACATATCACATAATTCATTTGGAAAAGAAGTTTGATTTATAGAAAAATATTTTAAATGTTCCAAAAGCCTTTATATACTTTAAAATGTTAAAAATACTTTCTTCCTATTTGTATAAAACCAGAAATAAGGTTTTTAATCCTTACAAATAACACCCTTTTCTATAATTTAAGATCTTATAAACCTCTTATATAACTAAATATCAATTATAAAATCATTTCTTAATTTTCTGTAATTAACTAATTTTCTTTAACCATATCAATTATAAGTATCCCCTAACCTGAGATCTGATACCAAGTTGTAATATCCCACATTCTACGACCAAAAATGAATGTCGGCGATGCTACGGTCGTCACCATAATTATTTTCAAGTAATATAATGTGATCGGTGTTTTTTCAACAATGTCAAATAAAAAAGTAGTTAAATATTGTCCATCACAAATTGTCTTTACATTTTCAGATCCTAAAGTATGGCACCGTAGAGGTAATATAATAAAATACAAATAATAGCGTCATTCCCGACATATGAAGATACATGAACACTTAAGCAGTTGTATAACCTGGCTTTACAATGGTGAAATTAAAAATAATCTTATATGCTAAGCATCCTACTTCATCTTTGGAGCTTTTATTCATCTTTTAAAAACAACATGTCTAAACCATAAACTCAGCCTATTCAAATGAGTACCTGTGAATTTGTGGAAAAAATAATATTAAAATCAAAGGTTAGACATAAAGCCTGGTATTAGTAATACTATACCCTAAACATAAAGCATTAAAAATCCATACTGCCTAATGGAATAGGTTTTTCCCTCACTAAGTCAACATAGATTGTTTCATCATATCAAAAAGAGCACTCATCATAGCATGAATCATGACCATAAAGCACCATTTTGGCTATAGGTGTGCCCTACACTTAATATCACATGGTGACTAGGTTTTATGGCCATTTCTTCTTGGTTGTCACTCATGCCTTAAATCATTGCTTCTAACTAATGTCAAGTTTTAAAATTTAGGTTTCCAATCAAGCCTTATACCATCACTTTTGAAATATTTCATCCATGTAAGCATTAAAAAGCCCATATGCTCTCTTTAGCAGTATTTTGGACCCCCTTTATGATACTTACACGTAGTGTAAGTATCATAAAGGGGGTCCAAAATACTGCTCTCTCCCCTTTATGATACTTACACTACGTGTAAGTATCATAAAGGGGGTTCAAAATACTGCTCTCTGATCTGATTCTCAGAACAAGAGGAATTTCGTGCTTCTGTCGGATCCTACCTATCTCCTGATCGAGCTTGTGTAGGTAGATGTTGCCTGGTAGGGCCGATAGTAGTACACTGTGTGGGACGGAGCAAGGGCCCCTCTCACCTCCTACGAGTCGTCCGGCAGAAAACAATTTCTGAGTGGAGTAAAAGAACTTGGGAAGAGAGCAGTATTTTGAACCCCCTTTATGATACTTACACGTAAAGGGGTAGTGTAAGTATCATAAAGGGGGCAGTATTTTGGACCCCCTTTATGATACTTACACTACGTGTAAGTATCATAAAGGGGGTTCAAAATACTGCTCTCAGCTCGAAGAGTTACCATTAGTGTCTCTTTTTTCTTTTTCGGAAACAAAGGGAAAAAATAATGCCTAAACTCTAAACTAAAGTAAAAAAAAGAGAGCACACAAATAAAAGTGACTTTCTTATAGACAAAAGGTAGAAATGCTCTTTTAAGAGAGCACACAAATAAAAGTGACTTTCTTATAGACAAAAGGTAGAAATGCTCTTTTAAGATTGTATAAAAGGGTTACTATAAGAAAGTAACTTTTTGTTATGTTCCTGCTTATAGCTCCTAATAAAAAAAAGAGAGGATACCTGCCTGATCATCTCTCTAAGGGCTTCTTTTATCCCTTCTCAGGGCAAGTCTTATGAATGGTGAAATGACCATTTAGGTCAGGTGAGAAATCCATAGTGAACTTGGGCCCAGTAGATTCTAACAGCTAGGGCCCTTGGTTACTGGCCTGACCCTTCATGTGGTACCTTGAAGTGTATTGCTCGCCATTAGAGCTTGAGCTACGCTTCATGTGTCTTCCTTCAGAAGGGGTGTTCTTATTCATAGGTAAGAACACATGGTATGGCACACCCTCTCCCATTCCCTAGTGGACGAACATTGGGAGGCAGATACGTTATTCCAATTGCCCTCTACAACTACAAGTAAGGATGTAGCAGGTCGAGTCTTTGAAGTGAGATGAACCCTATTCATCTTCCTGATGTGTGCCTAGGGAACATGCATCGATTTGGTGGGGCTAAGCTGATAATAGACCAGTAACTACGTAGTATTTATACTAGATAAATATCCCTATCTTCCCGAGAGGGAGCGCAGTTATGCTCGAGAGAGAGAATTGCACTCTTGATTATAGCTGGTCATTTGAGTAGCAAGAATTCAAAAAGAAATAAAAAATGGCATATACTATTAATAAGGTACATTCCCCTCTGTATCTTGTGAGGTTTGCTTGTTCTATAGAAGAGTCTCCCACCAAAGGTTGCTATTTCGTTCGCCGGAACCCGAAGTGAAAATTGTTGTAGATAGGGATCCTGTAAAAACGTCTTTCGAGGAATGGGCCAGACCTGGTCATTTCTCAAGAACAATAGCTAAAGGCCCCGATACTACCACTTGGATCTGGAACCTACATGCTGATGATCACGATTTCGATAGTCATACCAGCGATTTGGAGGAGATCTCTCGAAAAGTATTTAGTGCTCATTTCGGTCAACTCTCCATTATCTTTCTTTGGCTGAGTGGTATGTACTTCCATGGCGCCCGTTTTTCCAATTATGAAGCATGGCTAAGTGATCCTACTCACATTGGACCCAGTGCTCAAGTAGTTTGGCCAATAGTGGGTCAAGAAATATTAAATGGCGATGTGGGCGGTGGTTTCCGAGGAATACAAATAACCTCCGGTTTTTTTCAGATTTGGCGAGCATTTGGAATAACTAGTGAATTACAACTCTATTGTATTGCAATTGGTGCATTGGTCTTTGCATTGTTAATGCTTTTTGCTGGTTGGTTCCATTATCACAAAGCCGCCCCAAAATTAGCTTGGTTCCAAGATGTGGAATCGATGTTGAATCACCACTTAGCAGGGTTACTAGGACTTGGGTCTCTTTTAGAGCAGTATTTTGGACCCCCTTTATGATACTTACACTACGTGTAAGTATCATAAAGGGGGTCCAAAATAGAGAGCAGTATTTTGGACCCCCTTTATGTTGAGTAATCCTTGATCGTAATTTCCAGTATGAGTACTACGTCGAACATAAAACTTGTGATTAGTAGTAAAACATCTATTTTCCTGTTGGGACAAAGTTCTATCTTCAAAGATTTCTTGGGATATCTTCTTACGAAGTTTCGTTATAGCATCTATAACTGCTTCTGGTTTAGGCGGGCAGCCCGGCAAATAGACATCCACGGGAATTAACTTATCGACTCCCCGAACAGTACTATAAGAATCAGTACTGAACATTCCTCCTGTAATAGTACAAGCTCCCATAGCAATGACATATTTTGGTTCAGGCATTTGTTCATATAATCGTACTAAAGACGGAGCCATTTTCATTGTTACTGTACCGGCTGTTAAAATTAGGTCTGCTTGCCTAGGGCTCGATCTTGGTACTAATCCATAACGATCGAAGTCGAATCGCGAGCCTATTAATGAAGCAAATTCAATAAAACAACAACTGAGAGAGCAGTATTTTGGACCCCCTTTATGATACTTACACGTAGCAGTATTTTAGACCCCCTTTATGATACTTACACTACGTGTAAGTATCATAAAGGGGTCTAAAATACTGCTCTCTGAGAGCAGTATTTTGGACCCCCTTTATGATACTTACACTACGTGTAAGTATCATAAAGGGGGTCCAAAATACTGCTTTAATGTCAGTTCAATCTCAAATTACTCCCATTGAGACTGAATCTTCCAATGATTGTTCATCCTAAAAAGTGGATTGTCAATCCTAAGCTCTTACAAAAAGGGAATAATATCAAACTTCATGAGTTAAAAGGTGGTTATCTGACAGTATCTAAGGAAAAGGAATATAATCGTTTTAGTCACTTAGCATCTCGGGACACTGATCATTTCAATATAATAATTAAGGATGTTCCTGGTTTGTGTTCGATTTTGAATAATCTACAGTCTAAAGCTTTCCGGATAAATGAAACTATGTTGGATTTTATCCTTACAAATCGTTCCTTGTTAGAAGAGGCTGATTTTCTTATGGATAGCCGAATAGCCCATGTGAAAATGAGCGATGCATATCCCGTGTTAAGAAATCATTACTATAATAATATAGTAGCAAGGAGAAAATATCTCAATATATTCGAATTGGAATTGGAATTCTCTAAGCGTGTGCAGCAAGCTAGGTTTGAAGATTTCATTATAGATCTAGCAAAAGCATACTGTGGTTATGAATTTTATCTTCCCGCTTTCTTGGACTTCCATGGTAGAATCTACCGTTCTGGTCTCATACATTTTCACCAGCGTGATATCGCAAAATCTTTGATTCTTTTTTCAAATCAAATGGAAAAAAAACCTTTATATAAAGAGATCCATCCTTACTACTCTGCAGCTACAGCATTTAAGTATAAAAAACATGACAATTATAACTATGCTTTTAAATGGTATAAAGATAATGTTTTTATAAACATTTATCAAAATGATACAGATCTTATTGAGTTCTCAAAGAAAGCGAGTGATCCTTTTCAGTTCTTATCGAAGGTTCTTATCCATAAGGACAATGATTTCTTGAACCGCTATTCGGAAGTACCTATCAGCCAAGACGCCTCTGCCTCTGGTTATCAAATAATGAGTTACTTTCTACTTAACCCGCATTTGGCTCTGCTAACCAATCTTTTTCCTAATTATAATAAAGATAAAACGGAACTTATTATCCAAGATATTTATTTATCGCTTCATAAGCAGCTGTGTGACTACTTGAGAAAAGAGATACCCGACCTCTTCCCTCTGATAGAAGAAAGGTTGAATCGTAAGCTGGTGAAAAGCCTCTTTATGCCAATGATCTATGGTAAGACCGTGGTGTCTATGACGGAGGATATCTACTCTTCTTATGGTGATATACTTAATTATAAGGATAGCTATTTATTTGCTTCTTCCTGCTGGAAGTATTTTAAAGAGATGTATCCTGATATCATCTTATTTATGAGAATGATTAATAATATTGGTTCTATATGTGCATATACAGGAAAACCTGTGATCTATGAAACAGAGTACTTCATGACTGTGCAGGACTATATGAAATATGATAGTGAGAGTCTCACGGTTAAAGTTTACAAAAAATCAAGCACTACTAAGAAAGAAAGCACTCCCAAAGGTAAAGATAGGAAGCGACCTGATGTACGTAAGGTGACTTTCCGATTTCCTACAATAAATAGAGATGTTCGTAAGACAGGTATTTCTACCTGCGTGAACTTTATTCATCAGAAGGATGCCTATATAGCTATGAAAATGATCTCTAAAGTCTTCGAGAATTATAAAAAGAAAAGTTCTATATACACAGTACACGATAATTTCATTACTCCTATGAGTAACTCATTAAACTTAACAAAATTCTACAATGATATTTTTCTTAATGACCTTTCTCATCCACTAATATTGGTCAATCACTTCATATTAATTAATATGAGAGCTGACTTAAGTGAATGGAAGTTGGATAAACCTATTAACAATCTTAAAGAGTTGATAATTCATCAAGTAAACAAAAACCATAAGAAAGTCAAAACAATAGAAAAGAAGGTTGATGAAACCGTAAAACTATATTATGATTATGTTGATATAGTTACTATACCTAATTTATATAATAACTATAGATACTATTTAAAATGTGGGGAGTCTCCTTATTCCCTACATTTTAATCAATTTCTTGTATATTCATTGTATACCGGATGAACTGAACAGAACAGAACTAACTAAAGGGGCTCTGGAACGCAAATACGTGTGCGTAGTCGTAGTATTAGGCGACCTAGGTTCACACCTCGTCCGAGGGAAGTGAGCAGGAGGAGAGGAAAGCAAAGTGAGCAGATCCATGTTTCTTTAGGGTTTATTTATCTCATAGGATCCATCTCAAATCATCTCATAGGATCCATGTTTCTTTAGCTCATAGGATCCAAGTTTATTAATGTGGAATCGATCTATAACATGAAATTGGTGCCTGAGACCATAATGTGATATCGGATGAGAAGGGAGAGCGAAGTGAGCGGCATCATTGAAAGGATGTATTAAGGTAGAAAGGGTTATAGTACGGGAGCATCATTGAAAGGATGTATTAAGGTAGAAAGGGTTATAGTACGGGCATATAGGTATCATGGAAGTGTCATATATAAGCTGTCTTAGAGATGCAGTAAGCGTAGCTAAGAGAGATGGTGCTTCTTACTGATAGTAGACTCGTATCCAACCTGCTCACGCATTAAGAGTCTAAAATAGGGCTATATAATCATAGTATGATCCATAGTATATCAGGGTAGACATTCTTCACTTAAGATATCTGCTTCTACATCGCTATCATCAGATGGTAATCTATCTTCATAGGATGGAAATAGAAAATTCAATCTATGCCGTTCAAAGTCGTCTAATGCTGACGACTCCCTTTCTATATCCCTTTCTAGATCACTCTCAAAAGAAGACTCCAGCATTTCCTTATCAGCATCAGCATCCATGGTAATAAATAATTTACGATAGCTATAACAGCAAGCATATCTATTAGAGCCAGATACCATATTGACCAGATAAAACTCTGATAACATATGACTGGGCTTGAAGTCTGCTATACAGACCCATTTAGGGCTATTGCTATAATGACAATCACAACCCTTTTTTCTTGACGTCGAATAAGAAACTCTATGGTAGAGCGAAGTAAAGAGATGTCTAATGAATAAGTGAGAATCCTTAAAGACTTTAAAAATGAAAACACGTAAGGAAGTAAATACACCAACATTAGAAAAAGATGATAATAACACAATAAGACTCATTTTTTGGGACATAAGTTTAATAGTATATTTCATTTTTTGTTTTTATTTATTTTTTCATTCTTGCTACTCAAATGACCAGCTATAATCAAGAGTGCGATTCTCTCTCTCGAGCATAACTACGCTCCCTCTCGGGAAGATAGGGATATTTATCTAGTATATATACTACGTAGTTACTGGTCTATTATCAGCTTAGCCCCACCGAATCGATGCGTGTTCCCTAGGCACACATCAGGAAGATGAATAGGGTTCATCTCACTTCAAAGACTCGAGCTGCTACATTCTTACTTGTAGTTGTAGAGGGCAATTGGAATAACGTATCTGCCTCCCAATTTTAGTCCACTAGGGAATGGGAGAGGGTGTGCCATACCATGTGTTCTTACCTATGAATAAGAACACCCCTTCGGAAGGAAGACACATGAAGCGTAGCTCAAGCTCTAATGGCGAGCAATACACTTCAAGGTACCACATGAATGGTCAGGCCAGTAACCAAGGGCCCTAGCTGTTAGAATCTACTGGGCCCAAGTTCACTATGGATTTCTCACCTGACCTAAATGGTCATTTCACCATTCATAAGACTTGCACTGAGAAGGGATAAAAGAAGCCCTTAGAGAGATGATCAGGCAGGTATCCTCTTTTTTTTTTATTAGGAGCTATAAGCAGGAACATAACAAAAAGTTACTTTCTTATAGTAACCCTTTTATACAATCTTAAAAGAGCATTTCTACCTTTTGTCTATAAGAAAGTCACTTTTATTTGTGTGCTCTCTTAAAAGAGCATTTCTACCTTTTGTCTATAAGAAAGTCACTTTTATTTGTGTGCTCCAATTGCCCTCTACAACTACAAGTAAGGATGTAGCAGCTCGAGTCTTTGAAGTGAGATGAACCCTATTCATCTTCCTGATGTGTGCCTAGGGAACACACATCGATTCGGTGGGGCTAAGCTGATAATAGACCAGTAACTACGTAGTATATATACTAGATAAATATCCCTATCTTCCCGAGAGGGAGCGTAGTTATGCTCGAGAGAGAGAATCGCACTCTTGATTATAGCTGGTCATTTGAGTAGCAAGAATGAAAAAAGAAATAAAAACTCAAAATGACATATACTAGTAGGGTAGTAGCATCCCCTTTCTGTTTATCGGAAAGATGCTTTAGCTGGTGCTCTTTAGGACTTGTTCGATACTTTAGCTGGAGCTCTTTAGGACTTGTTTGCACAGTGACTTCTCACGGCTTTTCTTTCTGCTCATATAGTGGCAATAGTGGCTCTAAGAGCAATTACAGCCGTTTTCTCAATAGATGGAACGAAATAGCAACCATCTTTCCAAATGATCGATTTATATCATATTATATGTATTCAATGATCAAAGGTAATGTTTCTTTTTCTGATTTGAGTTCTCTTATCAAACTCTTTGTATCAGTAAATCAATATTCAGATGAATATTTTTTATCAAGTTCTGATGATTCTAACTCCGGCTCTGACGAGTCTTCTAGTGCTTCAAATGGCTCTCTTCAGTCTCCACTGGAATCATATGGTGGCCCCAAACCGGGCCCTATAGACAGTAATCTTGATCCTTTTTGGACCAATGTTTATACTGGCCGGGGATACAGTTCCAATAAGGTCTGGATGGGAATCTTCTCGAACATCTTTAGCTGATGCAAGATCTTCCACTTACAAGTTAGCCAGGTAAACCCTTCTCGCTACTAGGGAACTCAACTAAGATGGTGGAGCAGCCAGGCGGGTAGGCGGGGCAGGGGAGGCGTATATTTCCTCTGGGAGGTAGCGCAGCTGAAGCAGAGATGTCAACCACAGGAGCAGGGTCATGTCTTTCTTTCCATCTGAGGCCTATCTTTTCAGACGTATCTGAGCTAGGATATGCACCAGCCAAGCCCCAGTATATTATTAGGCGAACCCCAAAAATGGACGGATCTGGTCTTTCGCTCCGCACCAGTTACTGAAGGATTGTCAACCGTGTGATAGAGTTCGGAAGTTGTCTCGCGGGTGGTTGGACATGAACCAACATGTAACCCCGATCAAGAGCAATTAATAGCAGTATTTTGAACCCCCTTTATGATACTTACACGTAGTGTAAGTATCATAAAGGGGGTTCAAAATACTGCTCTCTTTCGAGTTATACCTTGGAATAAATGAATTTGTTGGTATATGTAAATGAATTTAAAGGATTTGAAAATTAATTTACAAATATAAATAAATCGAATTTAAATATAGATAATTAAATATTTAAATCTGTGAAATTTTCTTTCTAGTGCACAGTCTCGGATTTTGATGAAACCAATTTCATTGGATCCGTAATACTGAATTATATTATGCCGTCGAATTTCGTAGCGATCAGACATATCGTTCAGTCGTGCAAGATCGAAACAAGTTGAAATTAATACCGAAAATTTAATATAATAACTAGGTCCAAAAAATTATCTTCTGCATACGATCGAATTAGGTCCCGAAACAAGTTCCATTGTGTTTAGGATAGGGGTATTTAGCTAGGAACGCTAAGCGACACGCCTCGTTTGGAGTTCGAAATTTTCTGGTTTGTTGTATTGAAAATTTTAAAAGATAATAATAATAAAATAAACATAGGTCAACATCATAGGCCAACACTTAACATCAACCCACAAACATTTTCTCATGTTTCCTGCGTTGTCCCCTCTGCCTTTGTCCTTGCTTCTGTAAACAAAAGAGCCTCTTCTTTAAATTCAAGAATTCAAAAATCAATAACAAAAAATTTTACTCATCTAAAAATCATGAAACAACTTTTAAAAATATTATTTTAGCTATAGCTTCCATCCTATACCGAGTTGTAGCTTGCGATCATGTTTTGGTCGCACCTTTTTTTGGTGTGAACTATGGTTTAGGTATTCGTGAGATTGGCTAGGCGATTGTCGAAACAGAGCCTTGTTTTGGATTCGTGGAGGTGTCGCGCATCTAGTCGTCGATTTTTGGCGTGTGCGGTGATGGATTGGCAAGTGCGACTGGGTGTGAGCAGGGGAGGTTTGGGTCAGGTCACCTTTTGTTCGAGGTGCGCGCACGAGTCATGATGGGGACTGTCGAGTCGTGTTCGGCGAGAGAAAGCTAATGGCGAAGTCGGTTCGTCATTTAGCGGAGCGTAGCTCCATGTCAATGGAGATTCGTGCATGCGAGTTTGGGTTTCATGTGTCTCCTGTGCATGACATGGAATGAGGGAGATGATGATAGAAGGGAGGGTAAATTGGTAATTAATAGAAAGTTGTTTCGGTTTAAATTAAAATTATCGATAACTTCAAACATGCATATCTCGCTCATATGAGGTAGAATTAAAACGCCGTTTGTTGCTTTGGACTCGTGACATCGAGAGCTTCACGATGGAGTTGGTTTGGTTGGATTTGGAGCAAGTAAAATTTTAGACTAAAATCGAACGGTTGTTCGGTTTTAGTCCGAAATCGGGTGGTTTCGGTGGAAACGAAAACCAATATGAGTTTAGCTCACATTAAATTTTATTATATCATATCAATGATGTTATAAATATTTATTGATTGTTTGGATATTAGTTAAAATTGTTTGATTTCTTGTTTGGTTGAATTTCCGTTTGAAAAATAGATGACATTTTAATTTGATCGTCATAAACTCATATGATTATCTATATAGTATCGATAACCATTGTTTTGTAGAAACAATATGTAGAGACACCTAAAGGGGGTTTCTCGCCCATAAATTATTTATTTACATCCATATGTTGTTATTGATTGTTAATTGAAATTAATTCTGATATTCCATTTAATAGTTTAAATGTCGTATAGCGATTTTCGCTATACCGTCGTTTATTAAATTTTCATCCCCAAAAACCTATCGTATGAACTTGAGCTTGTATTGCCGCTAAAAAGAATATTGAAAATTTATTAATCATTTTGATTAATGATAATTTAAATTAATTAATTTGGGATTAATTAACCAATTTAATAAATGATGATCTAAAATTGGTTTATCTTTAGATTGAATTAATCATTTTTGTTAATGATGTTTCATACTTAGTTAATCATTTTAACTAATGATTATTTGAGTTTAATTAATTAATTATTTTAATTAATAATGGAGTTTAATTAATTAATCAATTTATGATAATTGAAATTAATAATCATTTTAATCAATGATATTTAAAAGTAATAAATCATTTTAAGAAATGATATTTGAATTTAATTAATCATTTTAGTTAATGATTGTTTTAAATTTAATTAATTGTTTTAACTAATGATATTTGGAATTTAGTTAAATCATTTTAATTAATGATGTTTTATAATTAAATAAATCATTTTTACAAATGACGTTTTAATTAATTGTTTAGCTAATGGAGTTTGAATTTAATTAATCAAATTAATTTATGATTACTTGAACTTAATTTATTGTTTTAATTAATGGAATTTAAAATTACTTATCATTTTAATTAATGATGTTTGAGATTAATTACTCATTTAATTTATGATTATTTGAATTTAATAAATCTTTTTAGTTAATGATATTTGAAGTCAATTAATTGATTTAATAAAGGTGATTAAAGTAAATTAACTAATATAATAAAAAAAATTACTTTAATAAACCGATTTAAAATTAACAAACTGATTTAATAAATATTTTTAAGATTGATTTACCAATGTTATAAAAGTATTTGGAAATAATTATCTATTTTATTATGGATAATGGATTTGTTTATTTAAAAGAGATTTTAAATAGGAATTATTATCTTTTAGGATAATTGATATCGTTTTAAAGTTATAAAAAGGAACTGAAACTTGATTATTGAGTTGTTAAGTTGGATAACCTTCTGGGTGTTTGGTCTGATTTGGGTTTAGGCCTTCGGGGTCGCGCACTTGGAAAATTATTCTCTCAACGTTTTAACAATCAGGAACTAATTCTAAAAGTGTTTTACCAATATGGAAATCAAGCAAAAGTTCAATTTGTTTTTAAAAGTAAAAGTTTGATTCGTTTATGGAAATAAATTATTCCGTTAAACGAATCACTTATATGGAAACTTTTTACTTGTATAATTAGCGCTAAACATAGAAGAAGTAAACTTATCGCTATTTCAAAAGTTAAGATTGATCGTTGGACATGACTTTGAGGTAACACTACCTTGACTTGTCCAATATTACTGTTAACCAAGAAAAAGTACAAGTTTGAATTCAATGAGTGGTGATAGGTATACAAGACTTAATTTCCATATACGATCGTTTTATATCCCTGATAGTTGGTATCTCAGCTATCGGTTACTTCAGCTACTTTATAAACGTCATTCTAAGATGATTTGTTGCTCAATCGAGCTTTGCTATCCTTTATCGGAAATGACTAAACCAAAAGCACAAGAGGGGACCAAGCTATGTGGGGTTGCTCCCATTAGGGTATTTTCACATCTCATCTAGTTTGGATTCGATTGTGCACTTAGATGTGGGAATACTTGGATTCTCGGTAAGGTCTGACGGGGTCCAACTTGGAGGGTCCGGAGAAGTGTCACAGAGTAAATGAGCTTATCAGGAGTATATTAGTAGAGGTATATTCCAAGGGGGGTGCACCTTCCTAGTAATTTGTTGGAAAATTTCCCTTCCTTATTTGATTCGTATCCCTGAATCTGTTTTAGCTTTAAATTGCCACAAGTAGAGCCAACTCCTCATCATGGCATTTAAGTGTTTATTTAGTCCATTCTATCGAGTTTGGATTGTTGCTTTATTTAGCCCATTATATCAAGTTTGGACTATTACGTTATTTAGTCCATTCTATCGATTTTGGACTGTTACCTTATTTAGTCCATTCTATCAAGTTGGACTGTTTTCCTTTGTTCTATCCATTCTGTCCAGTTTAGATTTTTACTCGGTTTATTTCCATTCTTTTAAGTCTAATTGATATTTTTTTATGCTAAATCATATTTGGTTTTGTTTCCTAATATTAATTTTTGCTCTTGCCTGTATGGATGTTATTCTTGTGAGGTAAAAAACCGTTCCCCGTTAGCGGCCTGGTCTCACAATTTTTTTATATATGTTTCCCCTTATTCGAGTTATCTCACACTGGTATTTCCAGACTGATCCGGGAGTTATTTTTTTATAATGCTCGTGTCAAACCGAGTATTTTCCCATGTTTCCTTTGGTGTTATGGAAATCATGGAGGGGAGCTGAAGATTCACTTATCATATTATTTTATTTTCTGCTATATTATATAGTATACCTATCGGTATTTGTAAGGTCAAGATTTTATAGTTGTCCAATTGATAAGGTTTGTTTTAACTCTGATATGCTTTGTATTTTTTTGAAGAGACAGCTTCTACTGTCTTTGTTGTATTATATGTTGTCGATTCCATTGTGAGATTCTATTTTTCTCTATTCTATGTTCTTTTCTTTTTATTTACCCTAACAATCTGCCCTTTTGTCGATTGGATGTGCGACATTGGAACACAGTGGTAATGTTCGATGTCGACTTTCGATGGTCAAAATTGCGGGTCGTTACATATCTCACTTCTAAACTATCACAAGTATAAACTTAAGTGCCATCGCACTTCTAAATAGGAGGAAATTGCACTTCTAAGCTATCACAAGTATAACTATCGCACGTATAAACTTAAGTGCTATCGCACTTCTAACTCAAGGGTTATCATACTTCTATCCTATCGCAAGTATAACTATCACAAGTATAAACTTAAGTGTTATCACACTTATAACTTAGCGGTTATCGCTCTTCTAAGTTATTGCAAATATAAACTTAAGTGATATTGCACTTCTAACTAAGAGGCTATCGGTCTTCTAAGTTATCGCAAGAATAGCTATTGTTGGTATAAACTTAAATGTTATTGCACTTCTAACTTGGGGGTTTTCGTACTTCTAAGCTATGTGCTATCGCAAGTCTAACCTGGAGGCTAGACGTGTATTGATTTTTATGCTATCACGAGTATCATTTGTTAGGCTATCGCATGTATCAATATTTGATTACTGCATGTTTCAACATGGTGCTATCACACTTAAGTGTTCATAAGGATGGAAGTGGTTATGTAAATGTGTAAGTTTTTCATGAAGATAAGAGACATGACTTTTTTAGGCATGGTTCAATGGTAATGGATGGAAAGTAGGAAGGTGAAAGGAAGATGGATGGATAAAGACTCTTTTGGCTTCACTTTCTCTACACTCGCCTATCTACACTTCATAGCTCATCTTTTTTATTCATTCCAAGAACTTAATATTTTAATCTTCACTAATTATTTCTTAATCCAAATAGATAAGTGAGCCTAAAATACCTTAATAAACACAAACTCGCATATAGTCCTTATACATCTTTTTAAAGCACTACATAATGTTTTTGAAGAAGAAAACAAGCTGTAAGTTGGGAGAAGTGCCTTGGATGTTGGTAATAAAGGCAAAGGAGGCAAGAATTGTTCTTAAATGGTGGTAGTGGTGAAGACTTGTGTATTAGCTTTAGTTATAAGTGAGTTTACGCATGTATATAAAATATATTACCTATTTATTGTGAGAATTATGAGATACACATTATATTATACTATAATTAAATGTAGTAAAATGTTCATATGATCATTTCCTTGTTTTTAAAATAAGATGACATTTAAAAGCAAGTGATTCACTTATAACTTGTTATTAAACTAGTCAATGTTAACTTAACTATATTGTCTCACATGTGGTCCAAGAGTATACTTGAATATATGCATTTCGTTGAAGATATGAAGATAAAATGATATTTTTAACAAGGTAAATAAGTTTAAAATAAAAGTTTTAACAAAAGTTTACTTTTAAAAGCGATTTAAATGAAGTAAATTTAACATGATGTTTTGTATATAAACTTTTTGGTTAGAATGGAGCATATTACCTGAAGAGATATATTTTATATGTCATGTTTTTAGAAGTTAAGTGACATGAAGCTAAACATGTTTTATGGCATTTTTGTAACATTTATCTCTTTAAAAAGTAAAGTATTTAAATGAATTTAACTTTACTTGAAATGTTATGTATATACTTTTATGTTAAGATGAAGTATATTACATATGAAAATGAGTTGTATGTGTAAAAGGCTTGAAAAGTTAAGGAGTTATAATAATTTTATCGTTGTTTGCATCTTTAACTAATTTAAAGGAAGATAACTCTTTACATTGAAGACATCATAAAAGTTTCAATAAATCATGAGGAGTTTGTTTATACTGTTTTGGAAAGGGAATGAACTTATTATGGTTTAATGGAAAATATCTTAAATCCTTATAAGTTAGGGGTGGTTGTGCTAAGTAAAAGTTAACATTTAGTGATAACATTTACTTGATTTTGCTGCATTAATTATATTTAACACTATCCCTTTAAATGATGAAATTATATTATGTTATGAGATGATAATTTTTAAAGTGTTGATTTTGACTTATCAACTATTGAATTTCGATCATTGACTTTAACTTTTGACTTAACTAGGATATAAAAGAGATGAAATTTCACATGGTATGAAAACTCTCGGTAGGCTCTACCATTCATATGAAATGTCTTTATCTCCAAGGGGATATGTTTCGACACCTCTTAGTAGGGCTCTACCATATATATCATTTGCTTCCTTACTAAAAAGCAAAATCAAGTTAATTAGAAATGCATCGAACAATAGTTTTGAAATAACCGTAATCGAACAAGTATATTAAAATATGACTTAACTGATAATAATTCAAAACTAATAATGAGTTAAGTGGAATTATGATGTCATCAAATACCCACACTATAGTATGTAGAAGGAATTGTTTTCAAATGCATATGCTCTTAATGGGTTTGAGGGTTCATGAGCGGATATAAACATAGACAAATGTGTTAAAAGGCAAGTCAGAAATGTGTAAAATGGACTTTAAAATAAATAGAATTGATTATGTGGATCGCCAGCATTTAGGTATATATAGTTTAGAGATATATCTGGTATATGTCGTTAGAGATGTATAGGTGCAACTGCTTTAACTATGCCTAATCTAAAGATAGACGTTGTCCCTTGATCATAGCATAGTTCACCATTGTCATGTCGGAATTATACATACATACATACACACACATATATATATATTATGAAACATAGACACTTATCTAGTTCTTTTATCGGAATTACCATTAAATGTATGGACATGTTATCATTCTCTCATATATATATATCAGTATATGTGTAATGAAACCAAGGTTTCAAATCTCCGATTTTGGGGAAAATCTCGAGTTGATATCTCAGCTAAAATGAATGAGATTTAAAACTTTAATAACTAACTAAGCTATCAAATCTCGGATTTCGAAAAAAATCTCGGGTTTTTATCTCAGGAGAGATGAAGGAGATTTAAAACATTGAACGAAAAATAAACATCTTAGGATGATCTTTATTTACATAATATTAAATAGTTGGGTACTTATGCAGGGATGAACCCTTTCAGTGTTTAGCAACATGATCTCACAATGTACTGTGATATGTATATGTATATTACTTAAGTTTTATCTGACTCAAAGTTTATATTTTTCCTTAAACTCTCGGGCACTCATTTTATTAGGTTTAGAGTATTGGATTCGACTTGACGTTCTAGAGATAACAAGTGATGAGTAGGAGGTTTTGGATGTTTTTACTATTTATATTTCCGCTACAATGGTAGATGCATATATACCGGCATTATGGAGGCATGTTTTTATGACTATCTATAGTTGAGGGTAGTACTTATGTTATTGATGTTGCAACTCCGAGAACTCTATTTTTAAAGTAGCTATATATGTTATCTGTTTTCACTATTTTGTATTATATTTCATCAGTACGATGTGTGCATAGTCTTTGTGTTATTTGAGTTTAGTTAGTTTAATTTTACCCAACAATCTTGCATTTGGATACAAGTGGATGTACTAAGTGTCGATCTTAGGTATCAAAATGGAAGGTTGTTACATAAGCCGTGATCTGGATCCAAATACAAATGCAGGTTCCAAAACTATCTATCTTTTCTGGAAAATTAGAACTCGATTTTGTTCTATCACTGAACTTCATTCCTTCGATGTTTTAGATGTCGCTGCTCCTTCTATAATCAAAATTGCACAACAAATTTTCATTGCAAAGAAGAATAACACCGAAACCAAGAAAAATTTCAAGAAGGATAACAAGTTGGTTTGGAGGCACATGTTTACATACATGTCAAACAAACGATTTGACTTATCTATTAATCAAAAATGCACTAGGGTCATTTGGGAAACACTTGAAAAGAAGTATGAGGCTGTTGATCCTAGTAGCAAAGAGTATGTGGTGTGTAAATGTTTGTAGTTTTAAATAGTCAATAACAAGTCAATTATGGAGCAAATCTAAGAGTATAAAAATTTGGAATCTGATATATGTGACAAAGAATTGAAGATGTGTGAAGTTTTATGAGTTAATGTATTATTGCAAAAATTCTGACGTCCCACCCCGAGACCCACATTAACAAAGAGTATTGCCGGGTAATACTGTCTGCTAATGCGGAGAATAGGGCTGGTTAGGAGCGACCACCTATAGCTTTGTCTTAAACATCTATTAAATACGTCGATTTAATGCTCTAATTTTTTTCTTTCTCAAGTGGATCGACATATTCAATAAATGCTTAATACAAACCTATAGTGGCAAACAGATCTATCGGAACAAAATACAACAACGAAATGTACAACACATCACAGAACAACAAATAGACAGATATATACATATACACTGATACATCCCCAGTACAATACAAAATGATACATTATAAGTGGTACTAGGACCACACTATATACAACGAGTCAAAAATATAGATACATATCAGAGTCAATCAAAAAGACTACAAAACTACTCAAAAAGAGATAAGTAGACATCCAAGGAGGAAGCAATCAAAACAAAGTCTAAAGCAGGTATCTAACCTGAAACAACTCGGTCTGACCCGAGTATATAAAAATACACGGGTCAGTCTAGCTAAAACATCAGATTAGTAACAGATATATGAAGTGTAAGGTAAAGGGGTGATATCTCTTCTCGAATGAGAAGAAGAATGCAAGGAACATATCATTAGTTCAAGTGAGGTAGTATCACTAAGTACATATATCCTCGAAAGAGGTAAACTCAACAATAAAGCAACTAGCATAAAGCATGCCTCATATCATCGGCATAATCCCAAAAGCAACTATAATGGTTTCTCTAAACCATACTCCTAAATAGGAGAAATCTCAAAACTCAAAACTCAAAACTCGCCATAAATGGCAATCACAAATATATTCTCAAAATAGAGAAGTCCCAAAACTCAATATACGCCAAAAATGGCAAACACATATATCTCCAAAAATGAGATTAGAAATCTCAAAATAAACGTCAGGTGTTGGCAAACCCAAATCTCAAAGTATAGAACTCGATAAGGAGTTCAATTTCCCAAAGATGTAATCGCCATATATAATGTCTCGAACGACTCAAATGGCCAATAATGTAAAAAAGGCGATACCCTTGGAAAATCACAAATAAATCAATGAAATCATCTTAAAAGATAGCACGTGCTTATAAAATGGCCGAAGCCCGCCAAGTACCGTTCTCTCAAAATAAGGCGCCACGTCTCAAATGGACAAACATCCCGAAGGACAACATCCCAAAGGACAAATATGTCTTGATTACAAACATCCCAATGGACAACATCCCGAAGGAAAAATATGTCTCAATGGACAAACATACCAAAGGAAAACATCCCGAAGGATAAATGACCCGAAGGTCCAGTACCGGCAATACTCGAGAATGTGTTACAAACTCTCAGATAGGAACTCGAAAAGTGGTAACAGTGCATCCCATACCACACGTTCTCACTTATCGGTTTACAAACCGCTAGCCAATGCCACACTAGAAAATCAGTAAAAATATTTGCCTCATCTCATCGGCAAATACGACCCGAAGGTCAAAACGTTCAAACGGACAAGTCAGGAATTAACCGTTAAAGTAAACGCACGTGTCCCATACCACGTGTTTTACCAAATCGTTTAATTCTCCTCTCATACGCTCGAATAGTGTAAAAACGTATATTTTATATAGAAAATACTTTGCTTTGAGAAAACTAGTTTTTAAAACAACTTTTGAAAACCGTTTGCAAAACATTCCTTTGAAATTCTCTTTATTATAGAGAATATATAATTTTAATAGCCTTAAAATAATTATAAATATTTTAAAATATTTATTTCGAAAACTATTTTATTATACAAAAAAATCTTCCGAAACGATTTAGAAAACACGTGCACAGAAACAACAAAAATCAACAAAAATTCAATGAAATTATCCATAAAATCGTCATACAAAAATCACCTAAAAAACACACCAATTCGAAATATAGATAAATGGTAATATTGGCTCTTCCATCTTAGGATCAAGCCGATCAAAAACATCATTGATATTTGCTTCAGAAATCCATGTAAAACAATTCGGAAATTTTCAGCTGGAACAAAACATGCTCCGATTCAAAGTTCCAGGCAAATTTTCAACTAGATACAGAGGTCTAAAAGCCTTGAAATTTTACAGGAATAGAATTCAACAACTCTACTTCGAATAAAAAAATGGATATAATCAGACACGAAACGAGAGAGATATAATGTCACAAAGTAGAACTCACAACCAGATTTTTACTATAAACAACTGGAGCAAAACATTCTGTCTCAATGTTCGACGATGAATTTATATAAACTACAAAGGTAGGAATGACTTGAAATTTGGCAAACATATAGTTCAAAAACAATACTACCAAAAAAACGTTTGACACAAATCGGGTAATAGATCAGAGAGATATATGCTCTCAAAGATGGACTCACAGCCTGTTTTCACTGTAAACGGCTAGAGCAAAACAGGCTCCGAATCAAAGTTCGATAGCGGATTTCTATAAGCTACATAAGTTGGAATGACCTGAAATTTGAAATGCATAAATTTCAACAATTATACTTTAAACTAGAAAAAGGATCACGCAATTTGGACAAGGTATGAGAAAGTTATGATGTCTCAAAGTTGTACGCAAGCAATTATTTAACTGTGAAATATCTGGAGCAAAACATGCTCTGCTTGCAACTTTGAGCACAGATTTCTATTAGTTCCAGGTCGAATTAAAACATGAAAATTGACATGCATATACTCCAGTAACTGTACTATCATTCAAAAAAGATTTGGCATGATTTTGACAAGAAATGAGCAAGATACAGCAACTCAAAGTTGGACTGAGAGATGTTTTGAACTGAAAATTTATAGAGATGAAAATTGAGTTTTCTAGTAACTAAAATTCAGCTCAAACATCAATATCTTGACATGCAATTTGTATTCTAGCTAGAATGAGTGAGGACACTCACCTCAGCCTGATTTTGAGCGATTAAAACTTGCAAGCTAGGATTTTTATGGCCATGAGAAGCTCTAGAACCTGTAAAAGCTTAGAAAACAACATGCAGCAGAAAGAAAGAGTTACGGACAATCTCTTATTCAAAATCAAGATTTGATGAAAATGATTTGAGATATTGGTGGTGATTACCTGTTATAATCTTTTATTTGCAAGTATTTCTCTTTTATTTCAGCTAATTTGAGCAAGATTTTAATTTGCTAACAAGGATGCCATGATTTCTTTTTGTTGTACGTTTTAGAGAGGAAGAAGCATTAGAGAGGAAGAAAGTACATACATTTTTTTCTTTATCTCAGATGATTCCAGAAATGGGTACTAGGTTTGAACCCAATATCCAAAAGCCCTTTTGCAACACTTAATCAAAATTTGGCTAAGTAATTATATGTTACACACTAATTCTAAATTTTCACACATATTTACATACAATATCACATTTTTAAACCAAGTAACTTTTTGTACAACAATTGTTTGTGTTTACAAAATGTTTCTCAACATAATAAAAATTATTTTAACTACAAAAATTAATTTCCATCATTAAAACCTTATTTTTAAATAAATACATCAATTTATACTATAAATTACATAAACCACTGTTTTTAACATGGAAATTTATAGAAAAATTATTTTCTTATCAAAACAAATACAACAAACCATATTAACTTCATTTTACAACCAAAAAATATTTTTAAACAAAATTTCATCTTTTTATTTATGAAACACGTCATAATAAATTCAAACACTTCATTAAAAATAATTAAAAATCAAATTTGGCAATAATATGCAACATTATTGCATTATCTCAATTTAAAACCATAAAATATTCATTTTCCTTCCAAACTAACAAAATAAAGTTTTTAAAACTTTATTTTCTAACAATTTACATTTATTTTAACAAATTAATGTTGAACAAAATTACTTAATTCGTTAATTAACACCAAATTAACATATTTACATTATTGACAATTTATCCAACTTAATTCCCAACCAACAATTCATAAATCCAATTTATTCTCCAAAACTCATTGTTTGTTTAGAATAAGCAATTTTAACAAATTTATATCTCCAATCTATTTTATTTTCCAATATTAAATTATAACCACCGTTATAATTTTAATATTACAGGTAATCACCAAAACTAGGGTTGTTACAGACTCCCCCCTTATAAAAATTGTGTCCTCGCAATTTCTAAAGAAGAGCTGTATTCAAAACGATTTATTTCATCAAGCAAAATAAAATAGATAGCTCGAGTTTAAAATTCTCAACCTCATCACAAAAAGATAGAAAAGCAAGATAAGGTTGTTCGATAAATTCTATGGTTTCCCAATGCAGTCATTGAGATTAGCGAACTATTGAGTCTTTACAAGAAGAACATCTCTAGTTCGAAGGTGTTTCACCTTCGAAGGAAGAACATGATATGATGCTACACAACATATAAATCGGGTGAGATCGATCTTCCAGCAGCTTCACGAATAGAGTCGGGACTTAGCACATCTTTATCCCGGACTTTAACCAACAAGATAGTTATCGACATGAATTTCCGTATAATGCCACGGAAGGAGCCATACCGATATAAGATTGACAATCACTATGGAAAGAAAACTCAATAAAAAGTAAGTGCTCTCTTCAAATACCTCCAACCCCAAACGACTGCATAAATGCAAGTCGCTAAGTAATTGCACAAAGGCAACTAAACACAAGGAATGGATTTTATACTTCCTTTTACCAATCTAATATTCTTAGAGTTTTCAAATCCATCATCTTCAAAATCAAATTCTCAATATTGTTTTTTCAGACCTGCTATAAAATCTTAAGTTTTGACTTAGAAAATATCAAAATCTGAGAATACTTATAAAATGAAAGTTGCTCTACTAAGTCTGAACTTTCCAGCAATATAAAGATCATCAGAATCAGATTTGCGGTTTGAATGTTATGTTAAATTTACTTTCAGCTTAAATCTTAGAAAATTTAAAATAGGACAGAGATGTCCATCCACTTCAAACCCATTTTAGACTAAGTAAAAAGCAAAATCTTCCATAGTGGTAAAAGAAAATTTTATAGCTTACTGAAAGATATTTCATCTGTAAAAAGATTGTGCTCATTTGGAGTTATAAATCTCAAGTTATCGCTGTTTCAGTACTGTACTTTTCAAATAAGATTTCAGCTTTTAAAATCAAATTTTATAATTTGAATTCCTCAAACCTTTCCAACTTCAAACTATACTTTATAAACAAATTTTTATTGCTAAATCATTTATTATTACATGATCCTCTTTTTCCGGAAAGCTAAGACATTCAAAATTAAAATTAATCTCATATAATTATCCTTAAAAGAAACAATTCACAAATTAGAAATACTTTCATTACTTTACACAAACATGTTTTCCAATAATTAATTTTCAAATACTCAATTTGAAAGAGATAATTAATCTCTTCCATTATTAAGAGTCAATTATTCATCCAAAAATAAATTTTGGATTTACATATTAGTTTTAAAATGGTTCTCACAATTTAAAATGATTGAATCTCATGACCTTTTTCATTTATTATACTTTACATTTCTTAATATAGCATTTTATAATAAATGTACCATTTAAACTCGTATTTTCTCTTGTCTCAAATTAAATTCCATATTTTAATCAACATAAAATTAATTAAAGTTGGTAATTAACTCAAACTTATTTTCAAAAGAATTTTACAATTTCATACCAACAAGTTTTAATATCATCAAAGTTTAAAACAAAAACTTGCTCACAACTTTATGCCAAATGTTTAAAATTAGCATTTCTTTATTCTCCCTTAAGATAGAGTTTTAAATCTTACTATCTATTATTATTCAACCAACCAATTACCAAAACAAATTTTTAAAGTCATTATTTATAGCTTTGTACAAACTTTTTATTATTGATATTTCAATTTTCTCCAATCAATGTATATTTTTTTATCTTCAATACATCATCTTATTATTCAAAGCTTCACATGATTCCAATTAAGACATCTCCTTAATTAGGACTAATTCACTATATTTACTCAAATCATCATAAGATATCATTATTTAAATTTCAATAGGTTATACTTATACAAGCAATTAAAACATAATCATATTCAATCTCACAAATTTCCAATAATATAATGACATTGTCTCACTATTGATTTATAATGAAAAACCACACCGATTGGTCGTAGAGTTGACCAAAGGATCAAAACTGCCTCACCACTTATCCAACCCTCACTATGGTTCAATGGTTGCATTACACATTCAAATAGAATTTAATGCTCAAACCATATTAATTTATTTCCAAACTTTACTTATTAAAACTCAATATACCATGTCTAATTGTCTCATCACATTATTTAGGAAATTCCTATCGATAACGTTGATCAGGCGCATCGACCAGAATTCTTAAAGCACTCAATGGATAAACCAATACAAAATCATTTCCTAAATGATAACATGCCTCTAATATAATTTTACAAAATATTCTTTGCTTATTTTAATATACAAAATCCGATTATACTAATAAGTATTTATTCTTTTAGCAAGATTTGCAATTCAAATTGTTGCTTACACTCATCATCAATGAATACAAGGACAGCTCATCGAGATATTCGCAGAATACTCGATTCATAAGATTGACGGAATAAGCCAGAGCGTTCGTTAAACCGAACGACATACTGAGCCACTCATAAGAACCATAACGAGTGCAGAATGCGGTAAGAGGAACGCTATCCTCTGCAACTCGTAGCTGATGAAAATAGGTGCAAGGTCAAGTGGAGGAAGGATACTAGCACCACTCAATTGATCGAACATTTCATCGATCTTAGGCAATGGATATTTATTCTAATGGTTAACTCGTTAAGCTTGCAAAAATCGAAGCAAAGCTTAAGAGTACCATCACATTTCTTAACAAAGATGGCCGTGGCACCCCACAGTAAAGACTGGACTGAATGAATTTCTTGGCTTCAAGTTCCAGCAATTGTTTTTAAAGTTCATCATTTCCTTAGTGGACATCCTCGTGAGAGGACGACTAATAGGCTGAGAATCAAGAATGAGGTCAATACAAATCTCAATTGCCCGATTGGGTGACAAACCCGAAACGAACTTACATATATCAACAAAATCACAAACAACTGGAATTCGAGATACTTCATCATTATCTCGAAACTCAAGAACAAATAAAGATACTTCGGAATATCCATCTACATTCCAAAGAACAAGAGACAACTAATCAGCCGAATCAGGATACCAAAAATATAGGATCCTTTTAGATCATAGGATTTTAGCTTGATAACAAGTAAGCCAATCCGTCCACAAAATCATATCAAATCCAAGATAACGAATAACGCGCAGATTCGCACAAAAGAAAATCTCATCATTCTCACACAACAAGCTAAGTGTTGCGGATTCCCCCAATCGGATTCGCGATACTAAAAGAAGTAACAAGGTAAGAAATATCCAACGGTATAACTTCAACAAGCTCCGTCGATATGAGTGAGTGTCAAACACCCGTATCGAAGAGAACTAAAATAGAATGATCACGATAAGGATTATTCATAGGGTTAGATATCATTAACTAAATTGTGGAATACTATGGAATTTAAAATGCATTTCTAGACGTATTCCCAACTTATATCTATCCCAAAGGACTCGAAAAGGTTAAAGACACAGTGATTAGAGAATATGTAACACTTATATTGTACTCTGATGTACCGTAATATATGTTCTGTTCTGTGTTTATCATATTTTGTTCTGCACTCAGCTCTGATACCAAGCTGTGACACCCAACCCTGAGACCCACATTAACAAAGAGTATTACTAGGTAATACTGTCTGCTAATGTGGAGAATAGGGCTGGTTAGGAGCGACCATCTATAGATTTGCCTTAAACATCTATTAAATATGTCGATTTAATGCTCTAATTTATTTTCTTTCTCATGTGTCAATAAATGCTTAATACAAAACTATAGTGGCTAACAGATCTATCAGAACAAAATACAACAACGAAATGTACAACACATCACAGAACAACAAACAGACATATATATACATATACACTGATACATCCCCAGTACAATACAAAATGATACAACATAAGTGGTACTAGGACCACACTATATGCAACGAGTCAAAAATATAGATACATATCAGAGTCAATCCAAAAGACTACAAAAATACTCAAAAAGAGATAAGCAGACATCCAAGGCGGAAGCAATCAAAGCAAAGTCCAAAGTAGGTATCTAACCTGAAACAACTCGGTCTGACCCGAGTATATAAAAATACACGGGTCAGTCTAGCTAAAACATCAGATTAGTAACAGATATATGAAGTATAAGGTAAAGGGGTGATATCTCTTCTCGAATGAGAAGATGAATGCAAGAAACATATCATTAGTTCAAGTGAGGTAGTATCACTAAGTACATATATCCTCGAAAGTGGTAAACTCAACAATAAAAGCAACTAAGCATAAAGCATGCCTCATATCATCGACATAATCCCAAAATCAACTATAATAGTTTCCCTAAACCATACTCCTAAATAGGAGAAATCTCAAAACTCAAAATTCGGCGTAAGTGGCAATCACAAATATATTCTCAAAATAGGGAAGTCCCAAAACTCAAGATACGCCAAAAATGGCAAACACATATATATCCAAAAATGAGATTAGAAATATCAAAATAAATGCCAGGTGTTGATAAACCCAAATCTCAAAGTATAGAACTCGATAAGGAGTTCAATTTTCCAAAGATGTAATCGCCATATATAATGTCTCAAACGGCTCAAATGGCCAATAATGTAAAAAAGGCGATACACTTGGAAAATCACAAATAAATCTGTGAAATCGTCTCAAAAGATAGCACGTGCTTATAAAATGGCCGGAGCCCGCCAATACTGTTCTCTCAAAATAAGGCGCCACATCTCAAATGGACAAACGACCCGAAGGACAACATCTCGAACGAAAAATACGTCTCGAAGACAAACATCCCGAAGGACAACATCCCGAAGGACAAATACGTCTCAATGGACAAACATCCCGAAGGACAACATCCCGAAGGACAAATGACCCGAAGGTCCAGTACTGGCAATACTCGAGAATATGTTACGTACAAACTCTCAGATAGGAACCCGAAAGTGGTAAAAGTGCATCCCATACCACACGTTCTCTCTTATCGGTTTACTAACCGCTAGCCAATGCCGCACTAGAAAATCACTAAAAATATTTGCCTCATCTCATCGGCAAATACGACCCGAAAGTCAAAACGTTCAAACGAACAAGTCAGGAATTAACCGATAAAGTAAACACACGTGTCCCATACCACGTGTTTTACCAAATCGTTTAATTCTCCTTTTCATACGCTCGAATAGTGCAAAAACGTGTATTTTATATAGAAAATACTTTGCTTTGAGAAAACTAGTTTTTAAAATAATTTTTGAAAACTGTTTGCAAAACATTCCTTTGAAATTCTCTTTATTATAGAGAATATATAATTTTAACAGCCTTAAAATAATTATCATACTGTAAAATATTTATTTCGAAAGCTATTTTATTATATAAAAAAATCTTCCAAAAACGGTTTAGTAAACACGTGCACAGAAACAACAAAAATCAACAAAAATTCAATGAAATTATTCATAAAATCGTCATACAAAAATCACCTAAAAACTCACCAATCCGAAATACGGATAAGTGGTAATATTGGCTCTTCCATCCTAGGATCAAGCCGATCAAAAACAACATCGAAATTTGCTTCAGAAATCCATGTAAAACAATTCGGAAATTTTAAGCTGGAGCAAAACATGCTCCGATTTGAAGTTCCAAGCAAATTTTCAACTAGTTACAGAGGTCTAAAAGCCTTGAAATTTTACATGCATAGAGTTCAACAACTCTAATTTGAATAAAAAAAGAATGGATACAATCGGACAAGAAACAAGAGAGATATAATGTCACAAATTTGGACTCACAGCTAGATTTTTATGTAAACAACTGGAGAAAAACATGATGTCTCAATGTTCGACAGGAAATTTATATAAACTACAAAGGTCGGAATGACCTGAAATTTGGCAAGCATATAGTTCAAAAACAATACTATCAACAATAAATAGTTTGACACTAGTCGGATAATAGATCAGAGAGATATATGCTCCCAAAGTTGGATTCACAGCCTATTTTCACTGTAAACGGCTGGAGCAAAACAGGCTCCAAATCAAAGTTCGACAGCGGATTTCTATAAGCTACATAGGTCGGAATGACCTAAAATTTGACATGCATAAAGTTCAACAATTATAATTTAAACTAGAAAAACGATCACGCAATTTGGACAAGGTATGAGAAAGTTATGATGTCTCAAAGTTGTACCCAAGCAATGATTTCACTGTGAAAAATCTGGAGCAAAACACGCTCCGCTTGCAACTTTGAGCATAGATTTCTATCAGTTCTAGGTCGAATTAAAACATGAAAATTGACATGCGTATACTCCAGTAACTGTAGTATCATTCAAAAATGATTTGGCATGATTTCGACAAGAAATGAGCAAGATACAAAAGCTCAAATTTGGACTGAGAGCTGTTTTGAACTGAAAATTTACAGAGATGAAAATTGAGTTTTCCAGTAACTAAAAGTCAGCTCAAACATCAATATCTTGAAATAAAATTTGTATTCCAGCTAGAATGAGTGAGGATAGTCACCTTAGTCTGATTTTGAGCAATTAAAACTTGCAAGCTAGGATTTTTATGACCATGAAAAGCTCTAGAACCTGTAAAAGCTTGGAAAACAACATGCAGCAGAAAGAAAGAAAGAGATACGGACAATCTCTTATTCAAAATCAAGATTTGATGAAAATGATTTGAGATATTGGTGGTGATTACCTGTTATAATCTTTTATTTGCAAGTATTTCTCTTTTATTTCAGCTAATTTGAGCAAGATTTTAATTTGCTAACAAGGAGGCCATGATTTCTTTTTACTGTACGTTTTAGAGAGGAAGAAGCATTTGAGAGGAATAAAGTACATACATTTTTTTTCATTCTCTCAGATGATTCCAGAAATGGGTATTGGGATTGAACCCAATATCCGAAAGCCCATTTGCAACACTTAGTCAAAATTTGGCTAAGTAAATATATGTTACACACTAATTCTAAATTTTCACACATATTTACATACAATATCACATTTTTAAACCAAGTAACTTTTTGTATAAATACATACAATATCATATTTACATAAAAATTAATTTCCACCATTAAAACCTTATTTTGAATAAATACATCAATTTTTATTATAAATTACATAAACCACTATTTTTAACATAGAAATTTATACAAAAAATATTTTCTTATCAAAACAATTACAACAAACCATATTAACTTCATTTTACAATCAAAAACTATTTTTAAACAAAATTTCATCTTTTTATTTATGAAACACATCATAATAAATTCAAACACTTCATTAAAAATAATTAAAAATCAAATTTGGCAATAATATGCAATATTATTGCATTATCTTAATTTAAAACCATAAAATGTTCATTTTCCTTCCAAACTAACAAAATAAAGCTTTTAAAACTTTATTTTCAACAATTTACATTTCTTTTAACAGATTGATGTTTAACAAAATTACTTAATTCATCAATTAACACCAAATTAACATATTTCCATTATTGACAATTTATTCAACTTAATTCCCAACCAACAATTCATAAATCCAATTTATTCTCCACAACTCATTGTTTGTTTAGAATAAGCAATTTTAACAAATTTACATCTCCAATTTATTTTATTTCTCCAATATTAAATAATAACCACCGTTATAATTTTAATATTATAGGTAATTACCAAAACTAGGGTTGTTACAGACTCCCCCCTTATAAAAATTGCGTCCTCACGATTTCTAGAGAAGAGTTGTATTCAATACGATTTATTTCATCAAGCAAAGGAAAATAGAGAGCTCGAGTTTAAAATTCTCACCCTCATCACAAAAAGATAGAAAACCAAGATAAGATTGCTCGATAAATTCTATGGTTTCCCAAATGCAGTTATTGAGATGAGTGGACCATTGAATCTTTACGAGCAGAGCATCTCTAGTTCGAAGGAATTTCACCTTCGAAGGAAGAACACGAATAGGATGTTACACAACGGATAAATCGGGTGAGATCGATCTTTCAGCAGCTTTATGAGTAGAGTCGGGACTTAGCACATCTTTATCCCGGACTCTAACCAACAAGATAGTTATCGACATGAACTTCCGTATAATGCCACGGAAGGAGCCATACCGATATAAGATTGACAATCACTATGGAAAGAAAACTCAATAAAAGGTAAGTAGTCTCTTCAAATACCACCAACCCCAAACGACTACATAAATGCAAGTCGCTAAGTAATTGCACAAAGGCAAGTAAAACACAAGGAATGGAATTTATACTTCCTTTTACCAATCTAATATTCTTAGAGTTTTCAAATCCATTATCTTCAAAATAAAATTCTCAAATTATTTTTTCAGACCTGCTGTAAAGATTTTAAGTTTTGACATAGCAAATATCAATATCTGAGAATACTTATAAAATGAAAGTTGCTCTACTAAGTCAGAGCTTTCCAGTAATATAAAGATCATCAAAATCGGATTTAAGTTTTGAAAGTTATTCTAAATTTACTTTCAGCTTAAATCTTAGAAAATTTAAAATAGGACAGAGATGTCCATCCACTTTCAAACTCATTTTAGACTAAGTAAAAAGCAAAATCTTCCAAAGTGGTAAAAGGAAAATTTATAACTTACTGAAAGATCTTTCATTTGCAAGAAGATTGGGCTCATTTGGAGTTATAAATCTCAAGTTATCGCTGTTTTAGTACAACACTTTTCAAATAAAATTTCAGCTTATAAAATCAAATTTTAAAACATGTTTTCCAACAATTAATTTTCAAATACTCAATTTGAAAGAAATAATTAATCTCTTCCGTTATTAAGAGTCGATTATTCATCCAAAAATAAATTTTGGATTTACATATTAGTTTTAAAATGGTTCTCACAATTTAAAATTATTGAATCTCATGACCTTTTTCATTAATTATACCTTACATTTCTTAATATAGCATTTTATAATAAATGAACCATTTAAACTCATATTTTCTCTTGTCTCAAATTAAATTTCCATCTTTTAATCAACATAAAATTAATTAAAGTTGATAATTAACTCAAACTTGTTTTCAAAAGAATTTTACAATTTCATACCAACAAGTTTTAATATCATCAAAGTTTAAAACAAAAACTTTCTCACAACTTTATGCCAAATGTTTAAAATTAACATTTCTTTATTCTCCCTTAAGATAGAATTTTAAATCTTACTATCTACTATTATTCAACCAACCAATTACCAAAACAAATTTTTAAAGTCATCATTTATACCTTTTTACAAAATATATTTATTGATATTTCAATTTTCTCTAATCAATGTATTTTTTTATCTTGAATACATCATCTTATTATTCAAAGCTTCACATGATTTCCAATTAAGACATCTCCTTAAGTAGGACTAATTCACTTTATTTACTCAAATCATCATAAGATATCATTATTTAAATTTCAATAAGTTATACTTATACAACCAATTAAAACATAATCATATTCAATCTCACAAATTTCCAATAATATAATGGCATTGCCTCACCATTGATTTATAGTGAAAAACCTCACCGATTGGCCGTAGAGTTGACCAAAGGATCAAAACTGCCTCGCTACTTATCTAACCCTCACTATGGTTCAATGGCTGCGTTACACATTCAAATAGAATTTAATACTCAAACCATATTAATTTATTTCCAAACTTTACTTATTAAAACTCAATTTACCGTGTCTGATTGTCTCATCACATCATTTAGGAAATTCCTATCGATAACGTTGATCAGGCACATCGACCAGAATTCTTAAAGCACTCAATGGACAATCCAACACAAAATCATTTCCTAAATGATAACATGCCTCTTAAATAATTTTACAAAATATTATTTTCTAATCTTAATATATAAAATCCAATTATACTAATAAGTATTTCTTCTTTTAGAAAGATTTGCAATTCAAATTGGTGCTAACACTCATCATCAATGAATATAAGGATAGCTCATCGAGATATTCCTAGAATACTCGACTCATAAGATCAACGGAATAAGCTAGAGCGTTCGTTAAACCGAACGACATAATGAGCCACTCATAAGAACCAAAACAAGTGCGGAATGCGGTAAGAGGAACGTTATCCTCTACAACTCGTAGCTGATGAAAATCGGCGCAAGGTCAAGCGGAGGAAGGATACTAGCACCACTCAATTAATCGAACATATCATCGATCTTAGGCAATGGATATTTATTCTAATGGTTAACTCGTTAAGCTTGCAAAAATCGATGCAAAGCTTAAGAGTACCATCGGATTTCTAAACAAAGATGACTGTGGTACCCCACGGTAAAGACTAGACTGAATGAATTGCTTGGCTTCAAGTTCCAGCAATTGTTTTTAAAGTTCATCATTTCCTTAGTGGACATCCTCATGAGAGGACGACTAATAGGCTGAGAATCAGGAATGAGGTCAATACAAATCTCAATTGCCCGATTGGGTGACAAATCCGAAACGGACTTACATATATCAACAAAATCACAAACAATTGGAATTCGAGATACTTCATCATCATCTCGAAACTCAAGAATAAATAAAGATACTTCGGAATATCCATCTACATTCCGAAGAACAAGAGACAACTAATCAACCGAATAAGGATACCTAAAATATGGGATCCTTTTAGATCATAGGATTTTAGCTTGATAACAAGCAAGCCAATCCATCCACAAAATCATATCAAATCCAAGATAACGAATAATGTGCGGATTCGCACAAAAGAAAAACCACAAAAGAAAATCTCAACATTCTCACACAACAAGCTAAGTGTTGCGGATTCCCTCAATCGGATTCGCAATCCTCAAAGAAGTAACAAGGCAAGAAATATCCAACGGTATAACTTCAACAAGCTCCTTCGATATGAGTGAGTGTCAAACACCCGTATTGAAGAGAACTAAAATAGAATGATCACGATAAGGATTATTCATAGGGTTAGATATCATTAACTAAATTATGGAATACTACGGAATTTAAAATGCATTTCTAGATGTATTTCCAACTTATATCTATCCCAAAGGACTCGAAAAGGTTAAAGACACGGTGATTAGGGAATATGTAACACTTATACTGTACTCTGATGTACCGTAATATATGTTATGTTCTGTGTTTATCATATTTTGTTCTGGACTTAGCTCTAATACCAAGCTGTGACACCCCTCCCCGAGACCCATATTAACAAAGAGTATTACCGGGTAATACTGTCTGCTAATGCAGAGAATAGGGCTGGTTAGGAGTGATAATCTATAGTTTGTCTTAAACATCTATTAAATATGTCGATTTAATGCTCTAAATTTTTTTCCTTTCTCAAGTGGATCGATATATTCAATAAATGCTAATAAAAACTATAGTGGCTAACGGATCTATCATAACAAAATACAACAACGAAATGTACAACACATCATAGAACAACAAACAGACATATATATACATATACACTGATACATCCCAGTACAATACAAAATGATACATCATAAGTGGTACTAGGACCACACTATATATAAAGAGTCAAAAATATAGATACATATTAGAGTCAATCAAAAAGACTACAAAACTACTCAAAAAGAGACAAGAAGACATCCAAGGCGGAAGCAATCAAAGCAAAGTCCAAAGTAGGTATCTAATATGAAACAACTCGGTCTGACCCGAGTATATAAAAATACACGGGTCAGTCTAGCTAAAACATCAGATTAGTAACAGATATATGAAGTATAAGGTAAAGGGGTGATATCTCTTCTCGAATGAGAAGAAGAATGCAAGGAACGTATCATTAGTTCAAGTGAGGTGGTATCACTAAGTACATATATCCTCGAAAGAGGTAAACTTAACAATAAAAGTAACTAAGCATAAAGGATGCCTCGTATCATCGGCATAATCCCAAAAGCAACTATAATGGTTTCTCTAAACCATACTCCTAAATAGGAGAAATCTCAAAACTCAAAACTCGCCGTAAATGGCAATCACAAATATATTCTCAAAATAGAGAAGTCATAAAACTCAAGATACGCCAAAAATGGCAAACACATATATCTCCAAAAAGGAGATTAGAAATTTCAAAATAAACGCCAGGTGTTGGCAAACCAAAATCTCAAAGTATAGAACTCAATAAGGAGTTCAATTTCCCAAAGATGTAATCGCCATATATAATGTCTTGAACAACTCAAATGGTCAATAATGTAAAAAAGACGATACACTTGGAAAATCACATATAAATCAATGAAATCACCTCAAAAGATAGCACGTGCTTATAATGGCCGAAGCCCGCCAAGTACTATTCTCTCAAAATAAGGCGCCACGTCTTAAATGGTCAAACGTCCCGAAGGACAACATCCCGAAGGACAAATACGTCTCAATGGACAAACATCCCGAAGGACAAATAACCCAAAGGTCCAGTACTGGCAATACTCGAGAATGTGTTACAAACTCTCAGATGGAAACCCGAAAAGTGGTAATAGTGCGTCCCATACCACACGTTCTCACTTATCGGTTTACTAACTGCTAGCCAATGCCGCACTAGAAAATCAGTAAAAATATTTGTCTCATCTCATCGGCAAATACGACCCGAAGGTCAAAACGTTCAAATGGACAAGTCAGGAATTAACCGATAAAGTAAACGCACATGTCTCATACCACGTGTTTTACCAAATCGTTTAATTTTCCTTCTCAAACGCTCGAATAGTGAATGAACGTGTATTTTATATAGAAAATACTTTGCTTTGAGAAAACTAGTTTTTAAAACAATTTTTTAAAACCGTTTGCAAAACATCCCTTTGAAATTCTCTTTATTATAGAGAATATATAATTTTAATAGCCTTAAAATAATTTTAAATATTGTAAAATATTTATTTCGAAAGCTATTTTATTATATAAAAAAAATCTTCCAAAAGCGGTTTAGAAAACACATGCACAGAAACAACAAAAATCAACAAAAATTCAACGAAATTATTCATAAAATCGTCATACGAAAATCACCTAAAAAACTCACCAATCCAAAATACGGATAAGTGGTAATATTGGCTCTTCCATCTTAGGATCAAGCCGATCAAAAACAACATCTAAATTTGCTTCATAAATCCATGTAAAACAATTCGGAAATTTTCAGCTGGAGCAAAACATTCTCCGATTCAAAGTTTTAGGCAAATTTTCAACTAGTTACATAGGTCTAAAAGCCTTGAAATTTTAAATGCACAGAGTTCAACATCTCTACTTTGAATATAAAAAATAATGGATACAATCGGATAAGAAACGAGATAGATATAATATCACAAAGTTGTACTCGCAGCCAGATTTTTACTGTAAACAACTGGAGCAAAACATGTTGTCTCAATGTTCGACGGTAAATTTATATAAACTACAAAGGTCAGAATGACCTGAAATTTGGCAAGCATATAGTCCAAAAATAATACTATTAAAAAAAATGTTTGATACAAAACAGATAAAAGATCAGAGAGATATATTCTCCCAAAGTTGGACTCACAGTCTGTTTTCACTGTAAACGGCAGGAGCAAAACAGGCTCCGAATCAAAGTTCGCCAGTGGATTTCTATAAGCTACATAGGTCAGAATGACCTAAAATTTGGCATGCATAAAGATCAACAATTATACTTTAAACTGGAAAAAGGATCACGCAATTCAGACAAGGTATGAGAAAGTTATGATGTCTCAAAGTCGTACCCAGGCAATGATTTCACTGTGAAAAATTTGGAGCAAAACATGCTCCGCTTGCAACTTTGAGCACAGATTTCTATCAGTTCTAGGTCGAATTAAAACATGAAAATTAACATGCGTATACTACAATAACTGTACTATCAGTCAAAAATGATTTGGCATGATTTCGACAAGAAATGAGCAAGATACGGTAGCTCAAATTTGGACCGAGAGCTGTTTTGAACTGAAAATTTACAAATGAAAATTGAGTTTTCTAGTAACTAAAATTCAGCTCAAACATCAATATCTTGACATGCGATTTGTATTCCAACTAGAATGAGTGAGGATACTCACCTTAGCCTAATTTTGAGCAATTAAAACTTGTAAGTTAGGATTTTTACGGCCATGAGAAGCTCTAGAACCTGTAAAAGCTTAGAAAACAACATGTAGCAGAAAGAAAGAGTTACAGACAATCTCTTATTCAAAATCAAGATTTGATGAAGATGATTTGAGATATTGGTGGTGATTACCTGTTATAATCTTTTATTTGCAAGTATTTCTCTTTTATTTCAGCTAATTTGAGCAAGATTTTAATTTGCTAACAAGGAGGCCATGATTTCTTTTTACTGTACGTTTTCGAGAGGAAGAAGCATCTGAGAGGAAGAAAGTACATACATTTTTTTCTCTCTCAGATGATTCTAGAAATAGGTATTGGATTTGAACTCAATATCCAAAAGCCTATTTGTAACACTTAGTCAAAATTTGGCTAAGTAATTATATGTTACACACTAATTCTAAATTTTCACACATATTTACATGCAATATCACATTTTTAAACCAAGTAACTTTTTGTACAACAATTGTTTGTGTTTAAAAAATGTTTCTCAACATAATAAAAATTATTATAACTATAAAAATTAATTTCCATCATTAAAACCTTATTTTTAAATAAATACATCAATTTATACTATAAATTACATAAACCACTGTTTTTAACAAAGAAATTTATGCAAAAATTATTTTCTTATCAAAACAAATACAACAAACCATATTAACTTCATTTTACAACCAAAAACTATTTTTAAACAAAATTTCATCTTTTTATTTATGAAACACATCATAATAAATTCAAACACTTCATTAAAAATAATTAAAAATCAAATTTGGCAATAATATGCAACATTATTGCATTATCTCAATTTAAAACTATAAAATGTTCATTTTCCTTCCAAACTAACAACAATTTACATTTATTTTAACAAATTAATGTTAAACAAAATTACTTAATTCATTAATTAACACCAAATTAACATATTTCCATTATTGATAATTTATTTAACTTAATTCCCAACCAACAATTCATAAATCCAATTTATTCTCCAAAACTCATTGTTTGTTTAAAATAAGCAATTTTAACAAATTTACATCTCCAAATTATTTTATTTCTCCAATATTAAATTATAACCACCATTATAATTTAATATTACATGTAATCACCAAATCTTGGGTTGTTACAAAAATTGTCGCTATCTTGGAGTGATTATAGAAGATATCTCAAGTAAATCTATCTTCTCAAGAACTAATAAGTCATATGCACCGAAGAACCCAATTGACCAAAGGATAAATTTTGGTATTATGTCCATTGACTCTAATAATGCCAACCTTGTGGAATCATATGGTCATTCTTGTCGAAGCTGGACTAGAACACAGCGGGGTAAATTTCAAATTTTCATTCCATTTTGGTTCTTATTGGGCTTATGACGTCTAAATTTATTTAGATTTGATCTAAATTAATTTTAAGCAAAATCATTATTTTATTTAAGTTATAAATAAAATTTTATTTTATTGTTGTGTTTATATAATATAATATAACATGCATATCATATATACAATGTGTGTTCGTGCATGTGCAATATATACTGTGTACATGGTTTAGCATGTCCATGTACAAGCAGTGAGATTTACACCACAACAGACATATTAGCCTCCATATATATATATATATTTGTGTTCTGTCTAATATATATGATACACACACACATACATACTGTATATTATAAAATAATATAGTATACGTAAATGTTTATATATATATATATATGTGTGTGTGTGTGTGTGTTACATTATAATATAAAGTAGTTGTAAATACTAATATAAATAACTATAAGTTCTAAATCAAATTTAAAATTCAAATTCTAAAATTCAAATCTAGATATGCATAATAAAATATCTAGTAGTTTCAAATTGAAATAAATATACTAGTTTTTACCATATATATATATATATACATATTTCAAAACCTATAAAAAAAATTAACATATAAGTATAATCTTATACATATTAAATTAATTTTAGAAATACTAAACTTATACATATACATACATACATACATATATTTATAAACATTCGGTAATAAAATATTTTTTAACTCATGGTTTAAAATTGTTTTAATTCATTTTCATTACTGATTTCCATATGGAAATTAATAAAAAATTAATTTTTTATTTTCAAAAACAAGTTTACACATATACATATTATATTAGATATTCACACACACACACACACACATATATATTATGAAATTAGTATGGTGTTTGTGTATATTGTATATTAGATACAATTTTTAAGTTGAATTATATATATAATATTTGAATATTAATATATATATATACACACACATACGAAAAAGTATTTTTCTATATTTTCCAAAATAATAATACACACACACATATTAATGAAATATAAACACATACTTTGTACAACGATGTTTGTATTTTTAAAATTGGTTTTATCTGAAATCATTTTCAAATGTTATTATACTCAAAAAAAATTAATTTATGATCATGAGAAATGTGTATATAAATATACATAAAAATATAATTTTTTTATATACACATGTATACAATTTCATTCAATGAAGACAGCATAGATATAGATAGATTCATGATAATTCATATACTAACTATAATACATAGGTGATATGATGAGCAATATATGTTTATATTTAATTGTCATAAAACATTTACCTCAACAAAGGTCTATTTGTAGCACGTTGAAACGATGAATCCAAAACTACTTGAATCAGTATTCAGAATCTTGAAAGAGTTACCAATCTGAAAGCAACAACCATCAATTTTCTATTTGTATTTAAATTGTATTTTAAATGCTTGAAAATTATAAGAGGAAGGCAAAGGGAGGCTAGCCAAGGTTTGGTCTAAAAGGAGTAAAATTAGAGCAAGTGAAAGTGGAGTTTAAGGCGTTTAAGTAGTGGTGATAAAAAGGAGCAAAAGGATCAAGATCCCCTCTTTCCTCTTACCTTTTCCTACCTTTTTGAATCATTATTCAAATCCTTACTCCAAACCCTATGGTCGACCACTACAGCCCTCTTCCGGGCCTCCAAATTACTTCAAGCCCGATCAAATAAATATGCATTTAAATCTAATTCAAACGCACATCGATATCGTATATTGATATGTGTGTCTATAACTATTATATACACACTATTTAATAATGATCAACACAAACTAAATTAATTTTTTTAATTTATATTTCATAAATATTAATTATTTTAATTAATTTATAACAATTATAATTAATTAAAACAGATAGTAGTAGGAGTATTCAACATTTTGGTTGTGTTACTCTTAGGTGTAAATTTAGCCAGCGATTAATATCGAACAATTCAAACATTAATATTCACACGTCACCTTAGCTAGTGGTTTGACATTATGACCAAATTTATTACTTACATAGCTTTGATAAAATCAAATTTTACTAATTTAAGCAATACTTGGTAGTGATAATTATTTACACCAATTCTCTTCATTAAAACTATATCATATTAGGGCTTATGGAATTTGGTAATGGTCAAAATTCCAATATCGTCCATATTCAACTTTATAGTCCAAATACAACATCTTTGATTCAATAATAAGAATTACTATTACCGAACAACTCTGGCTAGATACTTTGACTTGAGTTGACTTCTATTGACAGTGATACTAACCCCCTATAACCGAGGAGACGAATTCTTTCTTAAATAGTGTCTCATTTTCAACGCTTCCACTCGACTCAACTATAGTTGTTCGATGGAGGTCATGCCATGATTTAACTATAATCAAAGCAAAATTTCCACGTTAAATTTCGATAGCATTCTCAAGTCGATGGAATTGTGTAATATTTTTACATTGATATTTTCTGTTTGACATTAGCTATATTAACCAAAAAGAAACCATGGAGTGAGTTATTCCATATTTATCTAATAACTATCAGTACGTATCCCCTTGATGCCCTTAGTAGCCATAAGTAATGCACTGTTCAACATTTGGATGGCATTACGTACTCTAGTCTCAACGGAATATGTATCGATATACAGTCTCGATACATCTTGACTAGGAATATTTAAAATGGTGTGTTTATTTTATGGTGATAATTCACTTTGATTACAACATATTGTAACTACTATCGTAAAACATACTATTTATGAATTTTATATTAAGTATACTTTTAATTAAATTAATTAATTAATGTAACACATTATATCAAGTATATAATAGAAAGAAAACACCCTTTATATAAAACAAGATTGGTTATCGAGTTAGATAATATAATAAATTATATAATTGCCCCTAATGCATACCTTCGACCTATCAATTCAAACGCAGATAGATTTAAGAATAAATAAGTAAAAGACCCATAAAATTTCCCATCAGTAAATACCACTATGAGCAAAAACAAAATCTTTAGGAAAATTATTATGTGATATATCTATGAAGAAAAAAGTCATAAGATGCATTGGTGCCCCTAACAAAATGGACAACATAATCAAAAGCATACTACTAATGTCAAATCATAGGCAAATATTGATATGGATGAAGAAAATCATAGTTATTGTTCTTGTGGATGCTAACTTGGAGGAGAGTAAGACTTATTAGATGTTGCACACTGGATATTTTATGCATATTTATGAAAACTGAGAGCTTTTCCATCACTTTGAGGATGTAAGAGACGGTAAGCACATCTTTATGGAAAACACTTGTGGTGCATGACAAATGATGTTTTCGTTGAACTTACTTTAGGAAAAATGTAGCTTCAAATGATGTCCCCTCCCTTCGTAGAAATTTAGTTTCTAGTGGGTTACTATAAAAGACATGAAACCTTTTATTTTCTTACAAGCCTAGTCCATCGACTTATAGCATAGTAGACTAGGACATGTGCTTATAGACTGAATAAAAAGACTTCCAGTACTGAATATGCTAAATATAAAGAATGACAATGAATCTTTTAAATGTTCAATATGCGCTAATGTCAAACATGCTAAGAGACATTCCAAATTGGCCACCAGGAGAAATACAAAATTATTAGAATTAATGTACTAATACTTAGCGACATTAAGAACATCGTTAATAAAGGAGGTAAGTTTGGTAACTTTGAAGATGACTTTTTTTATAGATACATCAAAGTTTACCTTCTTAGGTATAAAACGAGAACGTAGAAATGTTCGTAAAATCTAAGGCTATAGTTGGAGACCAATTGAATTGGAAAGTTAAAAGGATCAAGAAGTTAAAAGGTCGAAGTTTGATAGGATGGAAAACACCACATTGATTCTTAGAGGACTTTTGTGAGAAAATAGGATCATCCATGTGACTAGTGCTCTTTACATGGAGTGGTTGAGAGATAAAAGAAAACTTTTAAAAATATAATGAATGCAATGCTTTTAAATTATAATATTCCTAATAATATGTAGAGGTGAAGCTATTTTTTTCCATTTGTTATATACTTAATCGAATTTCTCATAAAAGGATAGATAAGGCCTCTGACGAATTGTGGAAAGGTATTTCTCCAAACTTGTAAATTTGAAAGCATAAGAGTGGGTAGCTAAAGTAGGCCTAGTAGACTTTAGAGACTTGAGACCTTTGAATATATGTCCATTGGTTATGCTTCTAATATTGTCTATATAGATTCAACGTTTATGTAATCATCTATTTATGAATCTACAGACGTACGTAGAATTCTTTGAAAATATCTTCCCTTTAAGGAACTATAATAATTAGAGTATTATTAGTTCTTCTATTTCTATTAATGTGTCGTTGTCCATGCCCGCTCCTCCATCTGTTGTGAATGAGCCTAATGATGAATCAAACTTGATCATTGCTTTTTCGGAAGAGAACTTAGACATCAATAAGATGAATGATACCATTGTTGCTATTCTTTTGATCAAGAAATATCATAACACATATAAAGAGTTAGTTAGCTTTAGGGATGCTATTTTTAGAAAGCCATTAGAAGTGAACTTGATTATATAACGTCCAACCACATTTGGGATTAGTTTGACTTAACTAAAGGTTGGAAATCGATCAGGACTAAGTGAATCTAGTTAATGGGGGTTTATTGGATAACTAAAACTTTTTTCCACATCAGTTATGTGGTATTTCTCTACTTTATTGGATAACTAAAACTTTTTTCCACATTGTTCAGTTAGGACTAAGTGAATCTAGTTAACCGGGCTCACGATAAAGCCATTATCGTGATAAATGATCAACTTAAAAATTCTTATATTGAATCCGGGAAATTGAAAGAGCAGTTTACCAAAGCAGAAAACACCATTAAATCTCAGAACCAAACTATCATTGGTCATGATGTTGTCATCACTGAGAAGGCTGCTAAGCTCAAACATCTTCGTGAGAGAATGCGCGAATGGTGAAAGAAAAGGAAGAGGCTACATCCGGAAAACCGGGGAAGGAAATCGAGCATCTAGTCATTAAGTCAAAGCTTACAAAGCTACGATCGGAATACAAAGATGCAATAAGCCAAATGGACACTAATGTGCTTCATATTTATACTAGCTACGTGTTGAATAAGTGTAGCTTGAAATGGCTTAGTAATAACTATCCCCAGACTCTTGCCGTGGTTTGGAAGGAGGTATTGGTTGGGTCTGAGGAGGTCAAGCATACGTACTCTGAGGAGGAACTGAAGGCTGCATATCTCAGTCCTGTAGATATAAACTTCTTGGCTACCAGTAGAAGGGGAGAAGGGAGATGTCGATGCTGCAGCAAAAGCTCTTGCTGGCCCAAGTTCTTCGGGTCAGCACCAAACACTTATTTATACTTCTCAAGTGCAGATGGCGATCATCCCCATATCCACAGCTATTATTTCTGAAGCTGCTCACGCCCATGCAACTTCTGTAGCCTTAGGTAAGCCATGCCATTTTCCAGCTGTAGTATGACCTTAAGAGATGGGGACTGGCGGTGAAGCCTTCGAGATTGAAGTTCATGCCCAAACTCCTAGCTCGGGTATTTCTCTCATCTCTCCAGTGCTCTAAACACTTTAATTTCTTTAAAGTGTGCACCTCTCTCTCCCAACTTGTAGGTCAGTCAACTCTCCCACCTCCACTTCCTTCCGTTCATGGTTCAGGACCTACTGCTATTTACATTGCTTCCACCACTGTCTCTACAGGGGCTTCTAGCATAGTTCCTATCTCCAACTCTGGTCCCGGGCCCGATTTCGAATAAATAGAGGCACTAAAAAACTTGGAGGATTTTTCAGCATCTATGGATGAAGAGCTGGTGATTACCAGTGAGTCAGGACCGACAGACATGACAATGATAGCCGAGAGACTGGAGAAGGAAAAGAAGGAGTTGCAAATTAAGAAGGAAAAGGAAGAGCAAAAGTGCAAGACTCCCACTACCATCACGTTAAAGGTGTTGAAGGAGAGGAGTTCGGCTACCGGAGGGACAGAGGGGTCCAGATTCCCTACGGAATGGGAGATCGACAAGGATAGCAGGAAGAAGCTCTGAATTCGTCCAAGTAGGGGTAGTAACGGTGGAGGGAAGGCCGAAAAGATGTCGAGATGAGCTCGAGCACTGGTGGAGCAGGTAATCATTATCTTTTTGTGTGTTTTTGTGGTGTCAAAGCATGTACAAGTACATAGTCCGTACTCAGTGTCTTTTCTTTCCTTTTGTTATAACATCAGTAATGTCTATACTTTTGCTTTTTAATGTCTGAAACAGGCCGATATTGTGCGAGTATGCCCCTTCTGTTTGACGTTGTACATAAAATGAAATAAGTAATGAAAAAGATTAGCATTTCCACTGCAATCTCTTCTGTGTACTTTTCTATATTCTATGTATTGTGCCTGTTTATATACCACTGTATGTGTGCATAATACAATTGCTTGTCCTGAAACTTCCATATTATATACTACCGTATCGTGTGATATATGATGAGTTTATTTACTGCATTTATGTGCATGTAAATAGTGTAAGTAGTGTAACTTGTAGTTATTTAGCTTACTACTTTACTTAGCTCTATTGTGGTTGCCAAAATTCTCTATTCGGTGTAACAGAACTGTGGAGTGATTTCATTCTGACCAAGTGTTAGTGTGTTATGTGCCCCTTAGTTCATAGGGCTGATTACTCCAAACACATGACATGAGACTGGATGCTCTGGCTAGCTCTCTGGTTGTCCCTAGTCCACGATGTATTGCAGCTCCTATCTTTGGGAACTTGTAATTTAGATGCTTGATTTCGAGCACCGTGCACTTTGATTGGGGTTCATTCTCTCCAAGCTCAGTACTGAGGTTCTATCCACGCATCGGTCTCTATTTCCAAAAAACAATGGATAGCTCAATCCCTTGGATTCTCTTTTGACTTCGCTTATCTTCGAATGACGTCGAGTTTTGGGAGATGGGGATTGATTTCCACCAATCATGTAACTTATGAATTTCCAGATGTTGCCAGAGCAGCGTTGGTACTTAGGTGATTTTAATAGATTGACGATGTTATTGGGGTAACATCGATGATTCAAAGCGGAATTGAATGTTGTTTCAATGGTTCAAGTGGCAATAGAATGGATGCTTACTTGGACACAGTTCCATCAGTCTAAGAAGTGAAGAAATGGAGCATAATTGATTGTCGTTCCATCGGTTTAAATAACAAAAGAATGGATGCTTTCTTGGATGTAGTTCCATCGGTCCAAGAAGCAAAGAAATGGAGCGCACTTGAACGATGTTCCATCAGTTTAAATGGCAAATGGATGCTTACTAGGACGTAGTTCCATCAGTCTAAGAAGCGAGGGGTGGCTTATGGATGAATGCAAGGATTGGGCCTTCTTGATGTTGTTGGAGCAACACCGGTTCTTAGAAGGCTAGGATTGATTTTCCTTGTCGATCCGGTGGTTTTAGTCGATTTGATACTGTCAACTCAACGGGTTGCTTACATGAACACAATTCCATTGGTTCAAGAAGCGAAATGACTTTACTAATAAAATAAAGAGAAAGACAATCTTTCCTATTTATAATGCCCCAAGTATCCTTAGGTGGCTTATTTGCGAAAAAGGAAATGCATAGATAAGTACTAAATAAAATAGTGCCGCAGCGAGTCGCTATTCCAAGAACGAGGAATCAGAATTCCATCGACCGTCGTGAGCTTGAACGTTTCATCTCCAAGTTTTCGACCGATGACATAGGGTCCTTCCCAGTTTAGGACAAGCACTCCCGTATCCTGGAAGATCCAATTCAGGACAAGATCTCCCAATTCGAAGGTGCGGTTGCGAACTTTGTTGTTGAAGTGTCGCACTACCCTCTTTTGGTGAGCAGCGGTCCTTAGTTCTGCTTCTTCCTGCTTCTCATCGATCTGGTCAAGTGACTCAAGTAGAAGCTGCTCGTTTTCATTCTAATTGAAGTGTCATCTCCGATGAGAGGGGACTTCCAGTTCCACTGGGATCATTGCTTCTGAACCATATGCCAAGGCGAACGGGGAGCGCCTAGTTGTAAATTTATGTGCTGTTTTATAAGCCCATAGTGCAAATGGGAGTTCATCTACCCAGTTTCCTTTAGCTTTCGTTAATCGCTTCTTGTTGGTGGACTTGATGATTTTTTTCGCTGCCTCCACTTTCCCATTTGCATGTGGGTGCGCTACCATCGAAAACACTTCTCGATCTAATAACGCTTGCAGAAGTCTTTGAATTTAGCACTTTGGAACTGCGTTCCATTGTCCGCGATGATTTTCTATGGTACTACAAACCTTCAAATAATGTTTTTTGTTACAAATTTAATCACTTTTTTAGTGGTAATGGTAGCGAGTGGTTCTGCTTCACTTGGTAAAATAACCAACTGCAACGATAGCATATTTGGCTCCTTCTTTGGCTATCGGTAATATACCGATTAGATCGATTCCTCATATTGCAAACGGCTAAGGGCTAACAATTTGCATAAGTTTTGAGGATAGGGTTCTCGATATCTTTGAAAATCTCTGGCACCAATCACAACGCTTTGTGTAATCTGCTGCATCTCGATTGATTATGGGCCAGAAATATTCGTAACGTTAAACCTTCTTCGCTGGTGTCTACCCCCCGATGTGGATGCCGCAACTGACTTTATGGACTTCCATCAGAATCTTCTTAGCTTCTTCTTTGGTTACACGTCTTAATAGGAGGTAGAGAAGCCTCTCTTGTATAACACTCCATCTTGTAGCACGAACCACGAAGTCTTTCAAAAGAGCTTATTTCATTCATTCCAGTTTACGGGGAGTATTCCTTTGAGTAGATAATCCTTGATCGGGCGTCATCCACGATCGTTTCTCTTCCGTGGTCTCTAGGACCCAATCTACATCCATCTGATCTATGCTTGGAGTTGTTAACACTTCAATTGGAACCAATCCCATTAATTATGCCTCTCCAAAACTGGCTAGTTTGGCTAAGTAATCGTCATTCACGTTCGGTTCCCTAGGAATATGGGTTATCGTGTAGTGTCCAATGTCGTTGAGTAATTCCCATGCTTTTAGCAAGTAGGGAGCGAGATTTTCCCCTTTAGCTTGATATTCCCTCTTTACCTGACAAACGACTAGTTGAGAGTCATTGTAGATATGCACAACTTTTCTTCCCAGTTCCTTCATAATATTCAATCTCGCTATTAGTGCCTCGTATTCTACTTGTCAATAGCAAGGAACTCCAGTCTTAGGGCATAGTAGATTGATCGTTCTTGTGATTCTCAAGCACAACTCTTGCTCTCGAGCAAAATTCATTTAATACACCATCGATGAATAGCTTCCATTGTGATACCACTTCCTCTATCTCCTGCTCTTTTCCATCTCGAACGGTGAATTTCACAATAAAATTAGCCAATGCCAATCCATTAATTGCCCTTCGGAGGTGATAAGTCACGTCATACTAGCTTAATTCAATATTCCACTTTAGAAGTCACCCTGAAGTCTCAGGTCGATAAAGTATTTGTTTCAAAGGTTGATCTGTCAATGCTTTAACTGGATGAGCTTGGAAATATGGTCGTAACTTTCTTGATGCGATCAGCAGGAAAAAGGCTAGTTTTTCCAACTTCGAATGGTTTTTCTTGGCTTCAATGAATTGCTTACCAATTTAGTAAACAGGCCACTAGATTCTAGCTTCCTCGCGTACAAGCATTGCGCTCAGAGCATGAGTTGACACTACCAAGTAGATTTGTAGGTCTTCCCCGTCTACTGGTTTGGATAGAAATGGTGGGGTCTCCATATGATGCAACAATTCCTCAAAAGCTGTTTAGCATGTCTAATTCCATTCAAAATTTTCTTGCCCATCATCAATGCATCAAAGAACGATATATACTTGTATGTAGCTTTAGAAATGAATCGACTCAACGCTGCAACCTTTCCATTCAGACTCTGCAACTCCTTTTTTGCTGTAGATGTTGTGACATTCCGCAAGACAGTAATTTGTTCGGGATTAGCTTCAACTCCCTTAGCATTCTTGATGAAACCTAGAAATTTTCCAGAAGCCACACCGAAAGAGCATTTCAGCGGGTTAACCTTCATTCCATACTTTCAGAGAATCTCAAACATTTCTAAGAGGTTATCCATATGATTCCTAGATACACGAGATTTGACTTGCATGTCATCTACGTAGACTTTCATTATTCGTCCAATCTGATCCCTGAACATTGTGTTCACCAACCGTTGATAAGGTGCCCCAGCATTCTTTAGGCCGATGGCATTACTCTATAATAATACAATCTGAGGTCAGTGATGAAGCCGGTGTTCTCCTGATCGGGTTTGTACATTATAATATAATTGTATCCTGAGTAGGCATTCATAAATGAGAGCAGCTCATGTCCTGCGGTTCCATCAACTAACTGGTCGATTCTGGGTAGCAGGAAGCTATCCTTTGGGCAGGCTTTTTCAGATTTGAGTAGTCAACACAAGTTTGCCCCATACCATTTGAATTTTTAACTAGAACCAGATTTTATACCCACTCAGGATAAGTCGCATCATGGAGGAAGCTGTTAGCCAACAGCTTATCCACTTCCCCTTCAGTGGGGATCACTCCGGACCCAGACTGCGTTTCTTCTGCCTCACTGGAGTAAACTTAGGATTGATATTGAGTGCATGACATGCTATCTTCGATGATATCCTACACATATTATAATGCGTCAAAGCGAACATGTCCAAATTGGCGCGAAGAAATTTGATTAAATCTTGTTGCATATTGATCCCAAGTTGTGACTCTATTTTTAAGACTAGAGTTGGGTCATCCATATCGACAGGGACTGATACCGTAATCTCTGCTAGTGTGCCCGTTCATCTCCCAAACTCTTCTTTCTAAGATACAAAGGCTTGTGAAAATGACCATGGTCCTCAAGCCAGAGGTAGTTTTGTAATTTCTATGCCGATGGTTCGCGAATGTGGAGATAATTCCCCATATTTTTTCCCTTTTCCTTTCATTTCGATTCACGTAACTCAACGACATAACATGCTCTAGCGACGCTTTGATCTCCCTTTATAACTCCAATCCCATTCTCCATTGGGAATTTCATGGTAAGACACCATGGGGCCAAAGCGATCCTAAAATTAGCAAGGGTCGGTCGACCTAAGAAAGCATTGTAAGTTGAAATTTCATTCACGATCGTGGAGGTTTGGATAAAGACTTCCCTTCGTTCTCCTTCTTCTAGCTTAACAAGCAAGTTAATCGTCCCGATTGTCTATCTTGGTTCTTCCATAAAGCCCTGGATTTTCATTCGACAAGCAGGTACATCCTTCATGCTGATCTTCATCTAATCGAATGTATATAGAAACAAGATGTTAACTGAACTTCCACTATCCACCAGGACTCGGCGTACAACTACCGGCCCGACTCCAATGGTTGCCACCATCGGGTCGAGAGTTAGCGCTTCTACTCCTTTTGTGTCTCGGTTTTGAAATACTATATCATCATTGAGTGTCCTTTGCTGCTTGGCTAGGGTACCATCCTTAATCGCAAAACAAGTTTCTTTCAGAGCATGCTTTAGTGAACTTGCGTATCGCTCCATCTCCCCCTAACGCTTCTATGTTGGGTGAGGTCCTCCAAAAATAGTGTCGATAACTAGTCTTTGTTCCATCCATTTGGATCCTTCTTCACTAAGCCCAGATTGGTTCCCTTGATTACTTGGAACTTGAGGTCCAGGAGGCTAGTCAGATTTTTTCTATTTCTTCACATACTGTTGGAGCCTGTTGTTCCTAATCAATTCCTCAATCAAATCTTTTAGATGTCAGACGTTCGTGTTATGCCCGTGAGTCTCATGGAAGCGGCAGAACTTCCTTGATTGCTTATATCATTCAAATTCTTCCTTTCCAAAAGGCTTGTTGTGTCGCTCAGTTCCCTGAGTTGCTAGGTAGATGTTCTCCAGGCTATCATTCAATGGCGTATACTCCTCGGGTCTCGGTTTCCTGATCCGCTTTCCATTCCCATCATGCCTACTAGTGTTCTTGTTTTTCCTTTTATGATTTCCATTTATCCCTGCATTTGTGGCTCAATAATTGTTTCCATCCTGGTTGACCACTATATTACTCTAAACTATCTCCTTTGGTTGCACACTGGCGGTCTTGCCCTCCAATGCATCCGCCTCTTCCAATCTTAGATACCAACTCGCCTTTCGGTTAAACACCTTCATGGTGGTTGGTTGTTTCATCTTAATTCATCTTCCAAAAATTTTGTCCGGATGGATGGCTCGGACTAAAGCCATGAATACCATGTCTTTATTAGGATTGCTCACTTCAGTAATCGCAGTATTAAACTGGTTCATAAATGTTTTTAACGACTCATTTGGTCCCTGGAAAAGGTTAGATAGAGACATCACAACTTTTGGTTGTTCCGTGTGAAGCTTGAACTATTCTAAGAATTTTCTTGCTAACTTGTAAAATGTAGAAATGGATCTTGGTGGGAGTCTGATAAACCACATAGAAGCAACACCTTCTAGGAAGATAGGGAAACATCTGCAGCGGATAACATCCATTGCCCTAGCCCCGACCATGTGCCAACTGTACTTGTACAAGTGTTTTTTGGGGTCCGTCGTCCCATTGTAAGATGGCATAGTGGGCACTGTAAACTTCTAGGAGTACTCTTCCCTTGTAATGTTTTTAATAAAAAGAATTCGGCTTGATGCAGAGCCCCAATCATCGTCCTTCTTACCCTTACTTTCTTCCATCAAGCATTTAACCATGTCTGCAATGAATGCCTCACTAGTCCGTTAGTCTACAAGTCGACTGTCAGCTACGCCAGGCGTTTGACTCTGCAAACGGCCTTGGTTTGCCAACTGAAGTCCAGGTTCTCCATTCTTCGGGAGAACCACTCCTGCGGGATTCTGTCGGCGCATGGTTGGCTTTAAGGTGGCGGTTTGAACTCCTTTCTAGCATTTTTCATGCCTCTGTCAGCATTCAATTCTAGTCCTTTAGCATCAAGTTGCATGTCATCTTCATAATCGAAGAGAAGAATTGCAATATTCCCTTGTGGAGCCTTCGCTCCATGGTTGGGGTTTGCGGCAGGTTGTCCTCCGGCAAGAATGATACTTCCATAACCTTCAATAACAATTCCAGTCGCTCCACCAACTATCTCATTTTGCTTTTGCTTGCCATACCTCATATTCAAGCCTGAGATAGAGGAATTCTCCTATTTCACAGCCTCTACAGTTTCCGGCCTAGTACTTGGGCAGTTGGTGGTTGTAGCGCTAGTAGAGCATCAATCTTGTCCATGAGAGTCTTTTGACTATTAGCCATCTTCTGGTTAAGTTGATTAACCATCTGATTAAGTTCTTCTTTGGTTACAAGCTCATGTTGAGCGGAAGCGCCTGATGCTAGGTTTCCAGCATTAACCTCTGTTTGATGATTGTTAGCGTTGATCACTTCCGTTTGCTGGAGATTGGTTTCATCAACACCAAGCTTTGTCCCAACAGATCTTTCAGATGTTGTTCTCCTTCTAGGAGCCAATAGAATAGCAAATCTCTAATCTTCTTCAAGCAAATTTTCCTGATCTAACCTATGGATCTGTCCAATCCAATGTAGATAGCTAGATAAGAGCATGAGTTCTTTGTTCTCAATGAAAGCACCAAAATGTTAATCCAAAGAATGGATCAACACTCTGGAGTATGATGTGAAAGCACCAACCATGTTAGAACAGAGCAAATATAATAGAAAATGGCAGAAAAGTAAATGAGACGCGGGGATTTTTATAGTGGTTCGGCTGTTAATTAAGCCTAGTCTACTTTATAGCTTTGCTTATTGATTTGATCTTGAAAGAGTATGATTACAAAGTGATTAAAGGAGAATTAGTCATAAATACAAGTGTTAGACATATTTTAAGTCCTAGAATTGCCTAAAGAAACTGCTTTTGTGACTATGGAGTAGAGAAAGAGTTGAAGAAATGACAGGGCTTCCACGTAGTAATGGCAGAAACCGGATCCTCTTTTACTTGCTCTTTGATTTTTATTTATAGTGGTAGCAGTCATATTGGATCAGAAGCCTGCTACCAATGAAGTCCAGAAACCAGTCCAAGACAACACAAGAAATATCATGGCCCTCCGAGTTAACGGCTAAATTTGGTGCCGAATGAAGCCATTACATTCGGTACCGAATCTAATACTTAGTCATAGGATGGTCAAGTCCTTTTCAGTTGAGCTTAATACTTCGTCTAGATATTTTTCATGTAATTTGGTAGATTGTTGATGGGTATTGAGCTTCCTTTTTTTCTGACTTGGACTATCTTGCAGTTTGGACCGTCACGTCTTCATTCTTGATGATAGACTCTCTGGAAATCTATGAAACTTCACCAATATATATATATATATATATATATATATATATATATGGATTGGAATAATACCTCGAGGGAACTAGGTGAAGTTCGAATTGCAGGAGCGGATCAGAATCAAGCATCGGAAGAAATCCCAAGTACGAGCTGCTATCGGCCGCCATGAATCTGAAGTTCGAAGTTTTATTTTTGGTATTTTTTGAGTTTGTAAGTTGCTGTCGGATTTGATTTGTAACCCTACATAGATCGCCTTGGGCTTTGTATTGGTTTGAACTTTGGGCTGTAATGCCTTTTATAAAATCTTACCCATTTACAAATATATATATATATATATATATATATATATATATAGAAAGAGTAGTGGATTATTTGTGCAAAGTATGAATATGCTAAGACTTAGCACCTATATTTGGTACCGAATTAAGGATGTTAATTCGAGCCGAATATAGCACTTAGTATATTTTGGATCCATACTTTTTCGTGCCTTTCCATTTGTCCTTTCGAGTATCTTTACCAAGTTTTAGATCGTTTTGCCTTCGTGTCGACGTTCTAACTCCTATGAATTTCTGCTTATTAAAAACCCAGCTAATTAGACGACAAATAATGATTGCACCACTTTTTTACCGCCTTTTTTTTTTTTTTTTTACCAATTTGTATTTTGTATTCAAGATAACGGCGCGTCAACGAAGCAACCAACTACTTCTAACTATTTGCTGTTCTAATCCGACTTGAGATTTTTGGATGAGCTAGAAGGGTAGACGATCTGTGCGGTGGTTTTGTAGAGTTGTTTCTGTGTAATCAAGAAGGGGTGGGTTATTAAAAAGTAAAAACAGGGCTAACATACGCGCACACGACAGTAACCAGAAAGTTTTCATTTGCAAGGATCTACCATTTTCGATCAATTGGTTTTCTTACTTTGGGGATTCGCCATCTATTTAACAACAAATGTACGTCCAACAACTAATCACTCGTCCAATCTTCAAATTCATACAAAAACCAATCCAACAATAATTTGTAGCTAAACAAAAGATACATCATAAAAGAAAGAAAGAAAAAGGAGCCAAACGCCATTCCTATAAACCTCGTAGTTAGAGAAAAGTCGGAACCAATAATAATTAGCTTTTAACAAAAGCCAATCCATTGGCATTGGCATACCTTTCCATGAACCTCATGAACCTATCCCACTCCTGCGGCGTCCTCATTATATACTTAGCCTCTATCCTCGCTGGTTTCCCATTCACAAACTTAGCACTCACGTCCACCGACTGAAGCACTCCCTCTTCGTCGATCATGTAAAAGCCTGTAATCTCGCCAAGCTCACCCGTCGAGTCGAAAACGGAAGGCTCGTCGAACGAAAATGTGGCCACTCCATTGGTGCCGTCTCTTGATTTTGTTAAGCGTACGTCTGGCACCGTTTGTTCATCGGTTCCTTGGATGAACTGGATCGATGGCTTCACCATCATAACCACTGGTTTTGTTTTCTGCCAATGCTTTGTTGCACTTTGTTTTGAAGCAGAAAATTTCAGGGACAGTCCGTTGAATGAGGATTGGGTGCTTGAACATGCGATGTGGGAGATGCATGTGAAGCCTGAAAACGTTTTTTTTATACTGTACAACGTTATGAATAATAAATAAAATAAGAAATTAATAAAGTGGGGGAAAGTATAAAGACCTGAAAGAAGCTGAGGTTTCTGCGGGCAACTGGCTAGAGATGAAGAGATAGCAAGAGAATGTATAGCAGCCATTCAAGTGTTTTGATTCTGCTATGTGAGGAATTATGTTGCGTATATTGGTGTTATGTGCGCTAAAGGGAGAGAAATAGAATGAAAGTGGGAGATGAAGGTCTGGTAACGAGATAATATTTGTGTGTCAAACACAGCCACTCGTTTGGACTCTCCAAGAAGATAGTTTATGGGAAACTGGGCTTTTCTGGAAGCCTGCAATATGGATGCAGTAAAATTGTTAGAATTTGAATTAGAGAAAGGAAAGACATAAGTTTAAACAAAAAAGGAGCTGCATTGTTATTCTTTTAATTGAAAAATAAGAATGACAAAGCTTTAAATAGACTACAAAACAATTATCCACTAACCAACGGATGTGGATCTTAACCATTACTTAACACATTAATAGAAACAAACATAACTTAGTGACTAATTAAAACATGACATAACTTCTAACATCCTCCTTTAAACTAAATGCGTCTCAAACATTCGGTTTACAAATTACTAAATAATCTTTAATGAATTGCGGTTCTTGGTTGTTTCATCATCGTGCATTAACCATCTCGATCACCACTAGGTTGGACATGCTCAATTGCTTTACACCGATTTGTTCAATGGTCATGAACCATCAACAAATTATCATGGTTTCATACGAGGGGCAAACTTGACCTCCCAACTTGGGTCATCCCATGATACTGCTGTATCGGTCATCTCTCCAAAAAGATAGAACCGCGGCTCATTCCTATTACCTATTGGATACATGAAACCAAGTCCGTTTCACCCACGGACTTAACATATACCTATTTTCTTATAGATATTTCATCAAACAATTACTGATCACACTATAGTTTTTCCAACCTTATAATATTGTGCACACTGTCTTCTACACTGTCTACCAACCCTTGCAATCAACCTCAACTACTACAAACTCAAACTCAGATCCACTGTCACAACCAATCACCAAAACAGACAGTGACGAACTTATCATCCAACAATCAAACTCCCAGACAACAAAATCAAAGTTCATCTCTGATTCAGCCAATATCTATCATCAAGACACAAACTGCTACTTACTAGACTCAACCACATCATCAGGCAGTGAAGCCTCAACGCGAGGCAACCATTTCCAGATCTCTGACAACGGGCTATTGTGAACATCAGTAGCAGTCCTGATTCCAGAGAAAACAAGGCGAGTTCAAGTTATCTAACGCAGGCGACTTTCTCTCCAACAGTGAAGCGGCGACAACAATCGACGAGACGAAACACCATGAAATAGCATTGCATCACCAGACTTTGGCATTTTCGATCATTCACGAGACATTTAGGGCAAAAGATGACAAGGTCAACATTCGTTGAGGCAAAATCTAGGAGTAGCAGTGAAGATGATCGATTATTGAGGCGTGGCGGCGAGCTTCTTCAAACTTCGAGCAACGATGTGTTTTTCAGAAGGCTGCGACATCATCGATATATTTGGAGCGGCGTCGGATCTAAGATCCATTTTCCTTTTAAAAATCGATATACTTGGGGACAGCGAATTTTTTTTTTCATTCTCAAAACTCAGTACAGTACTATATGCTCTATACATTCTCTCCTTCCCGGCTTTGATACCAGGTTAGAATTTGAAATAGAGAAAGGAGATAGAGATACGTTAAACAAAAAAAGAACTACATTGTTATTATCTTAATTGAAAGATATGAATTACAAAGCTTTAAATAGACTAAAAAATAATTATCCACTAACCTACATATGTGGATCTTAACCACCACTTAACATGCTAATATGAACATAACTTATTAACTAATTAAAATATGACATAACTTCTAACAAAAATGGCAATCACTATAGGGTTCAATTCGTCTGCCTCCATTTCACTTATACCATATCCCAAGGTCATCCCAACCATTCATTTATGTATCAATTTATTATTTATTGGTATGGTGGGATCAAATCAACAATTAGATCATGTGCTGTAGGACTAAGATTAAACTGAGCCACAAAGTAATCGAGCTAATTACTATACATGTATCTTGTTTAACTGAAAATAAACGTTCACCTTTTGAAATCAGTCTCTATTGTCATTCATAAACAAATCGTTTCTCATAGCAGCTCGTTGGATGGCCAAAAGAAACTTTCTGCAATGTGGGATAAGTCTGGGAATACAAACCATGAGCATTTGCAAGAGCAAATGAAATTGTGCAAGAACTACGTTAATGACAAAACCAAAGCAGTCAATTGACTTCATCAAAAACAGCAAATCCTAGCTAGAGTCATATTCTTAGAAAACTCTTGCTCTCCCTTTCTTTTCTGGACCTCTACACCAAGAGTTAGCATCTTCAACTTAAGCAGTGTAATTAATATGTAATCATTTAGGATGTTGTTATTTTATAAGCAAGAGAGGTATCCTAAAAGGGATATTATGAGGTGGTGGAACCCAGTGCACAAGGCTCTCGCACGATAGCGGACTCTGGGGAGGTCGATAATATATGCAGTCTTTCCCTCGCATTGCGAAGAGGCTATTTTCGAAATATTATGAAAGAGGTAAGCTACGAAAAAGAATTGTGTATTCGTGTTAAATAAAAGGGACGAGAAAGGAAATAATTGTTTGTATGTTTGGTTTTATTTACTTTAAATACTGTTAATAACTGTAATAATTGATAATAAATTATAAAGTAATACAAAAAATACTGAATTAGAAAAAGAACCGATACACTGCATTTTTAAATAAAAATTAATACATTGCAATTAAAAATAATACATTAATAATGTCAATAAACTACTAACGGTTACAACAGAAAGTTACAGTTAGAAAATTTAGTAACTCCATGATGTTCATAGATTTGACCATAGTATGGACAAGCACGTAATTTGTTTTCTAGTAGGCAAAAATATGCAAAAAAATTCAACTCGTATAAATATCAGCAAGTTCCCTTAGCGTCATGTATCATGTAATGGTCTGCTAGAACTCGATGTTGTGTGGTACGGTATGAGGGCTAGTACGGTACATCATGTTCATTTCTCTAAACTTTGATGGATATTAAAGTTTGAATTTTTTTATATTGTTTGGCTACGGTATTCCATCACTCCTCGTTTCCATCCACGGTACCTTTTTCTACATTCCAAACACTACTTTCAATTTGTAGTAGCTTATTCCATAGAGACCAGATTCGCTTGAGGTTGCCCAATTTCTTCTTTATTTGCAACTCGTTCAAGTTAACTCGTTCAAGCTAATGCCTTCTTGGCATTAAAAGCGATTGCAACCTGGTTGTCCCAATCTACGACATTTCCAGAACGACTCTTAATCATATTAGCAAACATATCACTGATCACTAGCATCCATTCTAGAATCCAATTGGCGATGGCTCTTGAGGTAGTAAAATCAAAAGCTTGCATGACATGTTGCAAAGTAAAGGCTAAACTAGAAAAATTTGAAAAACATTCAGAAATAAATATGTTGTAAACAAAATCAAAATAGCAAGAACACACACACATATATAAATACACACATAGATATATATATATATATATATATATATATATATAAAACCTGAAATTTTGATTGGAAAAGCTTGAATTGCTTTAAAGAAGCTCGAAGTCATGGTGACGATAGTGGGGAAGGTAGAGGAGGAGGAGGGGTTATATAGTGGAGAAGGCGACTGTTGGAAAATGCAACATTGGCACCGGACGTGTCCGATGCTTGAGACGCCAATGGTTATTTTTTACCACATTCTGAAACGATCCAAGTTCAATGATTACCCCATTCGAGCATCTGACTCGTTTGATGCGATAACGGAGTAACTGTTGTCTGCGAATGCGCCCTTATAATTATCCATACCGGAATAAGGTTGGGCATGCATATTATAATATTTAGGAAATGATTTTCTGGTAAGAAAGATAAAACGTGTCTCTATGTGTGTTATCATAGTTGCGCAAATACCCTAAAATATTCATAATCTAGTCCACCAACTAAATAAGAATACTTCCACAAATAATAATTTCAATGATCCAGTCACCACAAACAATCAATGATGAAATATAAGAACATTTGATATAGTGGTTTAATAAAATTAAATTAGGCTTCAACAACTATCTTTTTTTATTCCGAAATAAAAAAAATACAATATACAGATATCAAATATAAACATTATGTTTACAATTGAGTAAATTTTATTCTATAATTAATTTCACAATTAGATTCTCTTACACCAAAAAATCCAAATTTGATTTGATAATAAAAAGGATATTCTCTCAATTAAGCTTTGACTAGTGAAATCTCTAGTCAAAGAAGAAAATGTGCAAGGTTAATTTATAATAGCCGAAATTAACCTCCACCGTTAAAATAGAAAACCAACAAAACAACATTGCAAAACAAGATTAATATTGAATCATATCAAAGTCAAAATCGACATATGCAACATCAAGTTCAATCCTATCGATCGATCGGTGCATAACAGTAGACCAAGCGGGTCTTTAACTTGAGGTTATCTAGCATTTTGACCAAGGAGCTTACAATTGAATCTGGACATCAAGATGAAGATCAAATAGTTCAAGGACTTGGAAACGTGCTTGGAATAGAAATGATCTCAAGAGATTGAAGAACCAATGGAGTCAAGGAGACATATCGGTACCGACTCTTTTAGGTCAGTATTGAGTACTATTTTGCTTCTTACAGGCTCCTAGAGTTTTGGCTCATAAACTACTAGTAAGAGTGGCCTTCTTAGGATCCATTTCTGAAGGAGTAGGTAAATAATTCAATGGAAGTTCTGAAGGAAAGAAGACAGGCAGTAGAGATATCAAAACCTCTTTGAAACAACACGATTTCCAAGAAAAAGTGCTCGAAACTTAATAGATCGAAGATAGAAGACCAAGGGAAGGAAGATGGAACCCCTCCCCATCATAAAATCAGATCAGTACTAATCACTTCTGATCAGTACAAAGATGATTTTCTTGCTCTAGGGACTCTGTCTTCCTCTCCTACATTCTCGGATCTATAGTTAGGCTTAGTATATCAAGATCTGATGGTTTTGTTAGCCGATTTTCCTATAAATACAAGACTTAAAGCATTTGGAAAATGATATTTGACGCTTGCTTTCTTCATCTTCTCTCTATACTTGATCCTAGTCACTAAGGAAGCTATTTCTGCTATTCTAGGTTGTTAATTTAGTCAAACCTTTGTACTTGTGATTAAAAACCATAAGTAGTAATATTACAGTGGACGTATGCCTTAGATTTGCCAAACTACTATAAAAATTTCTCTGTTTTCTTACTTTCATTGGCTAGATCTATTCATTTCAATTCATTTTTGGGTGTTGTACCATTTTCTGACTCAATATTTTGGTGCTTTCATCGAGAAATGCATTTCTCAAGCATAGATCTAGCTATGTATTATGGATCTGAGTTTCCAAAGGTTAGATCCAAAAGTTTTTTGAATAAATTTGCTAACCCAAAAGTGTATTAAAGTAGTGCAATTTCAAAGAGAGGCCTTGGTGAGGCTTGTTGGAGTCATAGTGTCAAAGAGAGTTTCCACGGCATTTCTTGATGTAATTATCATAGTCAAAATCATTTGAGAAATTCGAAGTTTAACATGCAATGCAAAGATCAGTTTGTAGTTCAATATATTATATAGAGACCGGTTTGAAGTCATGTATGCTTATGCAAGCCAATGGTTCGAACAATCAATATGTGAAGTCAACAAATCATTCAAGTTACAAGTTCGAAATGATTCAATAGGCTATGCTATGTACTTGTTTAATTTCCAAACCTTATGTATACAATGTTCAAATAGTACAATTAGCACTAAAAATCCTCAATTTGATTTAGGGTCTACAATATAAGAAATGAAAGGAGAGAAAAATCCACCCCTATGTCTTCGTCTAGGACAGACTTCGACGATGTTTAGTGCCGACCTCTTTGCTAGTATGCTCTCGGCGGGGTCAATTCCAGTAGGACTTACCTTTGACTAGGTCAAGTTGGCTTTGGTATATGCATCTAGATTATGTAAGAGGCGGCATTGTCTCATCCTAGATGTCTTCGACATTGTTGTCAATTGGTGCCGGTATAGGGTGATATCCCTGAAGTGTTGTGACATGCGAAGCTGCCTTAAGGTCTCTGTGATGGTCGGTGATAGGCTCATCGTAGCACTTTGGGATCTTCATCACACTTCAATATTGGTTTCAACAACGACTTCAAAGTCCTTCATGGATATCAATGACATTCGACATCGGCACCGCTGGTGTAGGCTTGTGCAATGTCTTCAATGTGCGGTTTATGGATGATGTGTGGAATGACTACTGACAAAGTGGGATATAACTTTATGTCCCTTTGACCTCATCGCAGAGCTATCCTTGGTGTCACTGTGTACTAGCATCTTCGAAGTACATATGAGGTGCAAGATGGATACGGATTCGCTTCAATGGAACATGTTGTGATCACTTCAGCACCTTCTAATATCTTGCAAGGTGAGTTGCATTTAATCTCTTCGAATCTGTTCCATAAGTACTCTAACGGCTCTATATCTTCGACAATGGTCATATCATGCGAAGTGATCAAGGAGCAATTACTAACACATACATTGTGGCCTTAATACTGCATATTAATGGCACATCGAACTCCTTCGATGAGATTTATTGTAGTAACATTTTCCCCAACATAGTGTAGAGGAGTCATTGCAAGTCAATAGTGTTAGAATCATCCATTTCCCGCCTTTTGGTCTTATTATGTCGATCTTGACCGTTTATTTAAAATCAATCTAACGACTCAGTAAGCTCATCTCTTCCTATAAATACATGGGCTTCCTCCTCCTTTTCTTTTGCCTGTAGTCCAAAATACTCGAACAAGAATTAAGTTTCCAAATTCATCTGCAAACTCAAGTTCTTAATCAATAATTATCTTAACCAAGGTACGATTTCTTTTCACCGAATTATAAATTAGTTTATTTGGCTTTCATGTTTGAAATCGTAATCAGGTTTCAGTCCAGCTCGAGTATCGATCTTAATCATTCAATTTTAATTCTCAGATTTCACCATTTACTGCTGATTATTAATCCCATTAATCATTTAACTTATAACATTGTCTTATCAAATTTTAAATTGATTTATTTCTTAGAGATGTCGATTTAAGAATTTAGGGTTTTTTGTTATTTTCATAGGTTTGATTTGAATCTTACTGACCTTAGATTAATGCTTGGATTAGATCTCAAAGTTTTAATGTTCTTCAATCTCAACGAATGGTGAATTTAAGTTATATTAATAACCAATTTTTTATCACTAATTGGTGTAAGCATTTCATCAAACACGTTATGGGTCAATTAGTGGAAATGATAAATTTATTTGATCCGAAACCCATTAGTGAAAAACCATGATGACATTCATATCCTCACTAAGATGGTCAAAGTTAATATCCCCATTCATCTTATTAACTCTCTAACGAATATTTTTAGCACGAAGCTGTCGTATCATAGATGATGTGTTATGACAAAAGTAATTTTATTATCAGTTTTTATCATAACAACATTGACCATTCTTGATGGTATCATACTTGTTGTATTTAATAAAGCCTTGTATATTTGTGCTACCTCACTAGTTAAAAACAATAGGCATAAAGTGACTTGTTAAAAGTCGTGAAGTCATACTCACCGCCAATTTTAGCAGTATAATTTGTGGGTTAATCAAGACTAACAGTGTTGAAGCCCTTTCACACCTTGTTGACTAAGTCGAAGTGCGATGGCCCTCAATTGGGATCTTAGAGGTTGTCAGAAATATTTGTTTTGACTAGGTGCGATGTTAATAACTTTGATGCCAACCAAGTACGAAGTCACTCATCTTCGACATTGTTTAAGAAACATGGTTTAATAGACAACGGTGTCATTGCATTTCTTTACTTTTTCTCAATCATTTTTGACATTGCTAATAGAATTTTATACAACATAAACACTCTCATCATCACTACTCCTATCATGTTACAGATTATTTACTCAACAATCTGTTTTTAAATTCACATCGTCGTTGTTTGTTAATGTTGATATCCTTATTATCTCATCGTCAGTCATAGTAATAAGACTTGTTGACATTCTATAGCTTAAGTTTTCAGTACTACCGAAACAAACTCAGTAATGCTATGTTTTGATACTCATTTAATTCTCTTGTAGCCCTTTCTCATGAAATTCACTTATCAGGATGAAGATTTGAGTTCTTTAATATCCCTGCATATGACGTTTGAGAATTATTGTTATCCAAGGATTGTTACATACTTTGTTACTTCAAGAGTGAATGGATTATTTGGACAACTATACTTTTATCTTATATGTACAAAATATTTCAGTCAATATGATTGTTATTATTTCTTAAATGTGGAATAATATCACCTGGTAGAACAATGGAAGGTCAGCAGTCAGGAAAGAAGTCCTCTAAAAGAGCTGTCAAAGAGACCGAACCTTCTCCTACAGATAGCAAGAAAGAAGAGATTGTTTCTAAACCATCATATATCACCACTCAAGCTGAAGTGGATTCCATCCTTAGTCAATTTGGCATCACTGGGGTTAAAGCTATCCCTGCAGGATCCTAGGATAGCATCATAACCCTCGGAAGAGATATCTCACCTTATTCGCTGTACATATTTGGCATACTGGATTCTTCCCTTTTCCCGGATTTCTTCTGAGCTAAAGCATTTGGATATTGCACCATTCCAGTTTACCAAATTCTTATACGTACTTAACCTACTTAGAAGTTCTGGCCCGAGAAGTTGGTCTTTCATCTCTTAGTCCCAACATTCTTTACCATATAGCTGGCCCTGCTAAGGTCAGTGATCAACCAGACCGTCAATTATACCGGATCCACCCTCATCCAAAAGGACTAATTGCTAGCACTCTCAATAAAGCCAAAGTATGGGAGGCTCAATTGTTCTTTGTAAAATGATTCTCCGGTCTCAGGGGAACCTTCTTCACTGTTGGTGAGCTTCTCTTTTTTCTTTAATTATTTATATAAGTTTACCATTCTTTGTTGACTATTATCTCTTCTTTGGATCCTACTCCCAAAAAGCTGAACTATGAAGATCAAAAACTTGTACATTCACTGACCGATGCAGCAGAGATGATAGGAAATAGACTCAAATTGCTAATCCCGGCCAAGCTTCGCCAACACTCTATCATTTCAGATAGACACAAGATCCTGGGGGAACCTCCCATGGTAAAACGTAAATCCAAGGGCAAGGGCTCATTGGTAATAGGCAAACCTGAACTCTTTTCATCCAATTCCCCTATTCAGCCCAGGGCACCTGGTAAGATGTTTGTTGCAATCAATCAAAATTTATTGTAATATCATCTCATAAATTTACTCCTTTGTTCAAGGCTCATACGCTTTGGTTGTTGCTCCAACAGGGAAGGAAGTCAAGACACCTCCAAAGAAAAACCAAAGAAGGATGATGCCTCTGTTTCGGTTCATGCTCCCAATCTCAATCTTTTAAAGAGGCTATTTCTTGTTCGTTTTCTCTCGTCAAAAGAAAGATGGCTGATAATTTTGTTGATGCATCTACTCATAGCAAGAAGCCTAAAACCGGGGACATGCAAGTCCCAACCATTATAGGAGAAGAAGGGTTGGTTAGTGCTGACTCTAACCTTGAAATTCCAAATTTTGATGCAGTCGGTGACAAAAGAATCTTAGTGTTACCGTAGATGAGACCCAGTAGATGATTGAAGCAGATGGATCTCATGACTTGCTCCACCATATTACCATCCCAATCTCCCCATAAGCCTTGAATCGTATTTGTGAAGAGCTTGGGTTTTCTTTTACTCCAAAGAGATCTCTTCCTTCTAAGCCTCAATTGTCAACTTCTATCAACAAATTTAAGGACCTTCTTCAATCCTCTTCTTTTGCTGCTTCCTAGCCATTGCAGCCTTCTTCCTACACCCAAGATCATCAATTCACTCTTCTTAGACAACATTTATTGGTATGTACCCCTTATGTCTAGCTACTTTAAACTCTTAATATCCCATGTATTCAAGTTTCATCATCCATTCTAAGTTTCCAAGCATCTGCTTTCACTTTAAGATAAGGCTTCATAATCATCAAGTGAAATTATAAACTAAAGGAGGAAAACTCCTCACTTTATAACCATGTTATTGATTTATCTTTCGAAAGAGACGAATCTATATAGGACAAAAGGCAAGCTGGCTGCCTCTCTTGAACCGACAAAAACCCCACTTCAGACTTCAAACGATAGGGCGACAGCTTTAGAACTCGCTCTTAAGGAAGCCGAGATGAAAGAAGCTAGGCTTGTGGTAGAGAACACATCTCTTAATAAAAAGTTAAAGAAGAAAGAAGATCTCTTAAGCAAGTCAGTGGAAGTGATTAAAGAGGCAAAGCAAAAAGTGTCTTATTTTCTTGATACGACTCTCGATACCACTATCAAGAGATCCTATGAGAAGGCGCACTTCATTGCTTACGCTAACAATGCTTATAAGTGTCCAAACTTTGGTTTTCCCTCCTTTCTTTCAGAATGGAATGAAAAGTTCATAAGCAAATTTAAAGATATATCACATGGATTTTATGTTCCTAAGGAAGAGGAGGAGGTTGATGCTGATAAGCTACTGGCTTTTAATGATCCTCCAATTGATGAGGAGACTGACTCAAATGAGGAGGAGAAAGATGATGATGGGAATAGGGATTGGGGTGATGATGATAATGATGGTCCTAATGACAATAATGATGATAATAATGACTATAATGGTAGAGGTGGTGGAAATGGCATTTTTGGACCATCAACTGTCAAGGATGGATTAGGAGGCACTAATTCAGATTCATCCTTCCAAGGTGCGGGGGCTATTGAAATTTCTGATCCTTTTAAGGCAAGTTCTCCCAAGGGAGACAATGCTTCCCCAGGCTCAAAGTCCAAAGGCAAAGAGAAAATCTCATCATCTACTTTCCTACTTTCTCAAGTATGGACCTCATTACACAAATATTTTTTATTATCAAACGACCTTTAGTTAATTTGTTAACTACTTTAATTAAAGAGAAAATCAAAATACCATTATGACGTTATGCTCGAGAAAAAGCAAATAGATATAGATCGGTTAAACAAAGAGTTGGATAAACAAATGAAGGAGTATAATACATTATCTGAAAAATATCAAAAACTTGCCGAGAGCGCATTAAAAATGAGATTTTTCAAAGAGAGAGAAGTTGCCCCTCAGATGAAGAGAGCGTGCAAGCATCAGGAAAATCTTTTAGGGGAGAATGTTGAGCTGATGGCCCTTTTTTGGATGTTAATCGATGACAGGGACGCCTTGGTGGAATTCCTATAAAATTTTTATTGTAGGGGTTTGATTGACGACTTCTCATACTTAGGTGATAATAGTGGAGGTTTGGTTAGACGCCTCCATCTTAGATACTTGGATGAGCATAAGACTGATCCTCATCCCGGGGCATGTTGGAACCTTCCCCAAGTCGCTCCTATTCCTTTTTCCTTACACTCTTTTCCACTTAAGAAACTTAAATATAATAGGAAGAGATTCATTTTCGAAATGTATAAGAAATCTATTTTGTATGAACCAGAATGACTTGATTAATTGTTATATGCTACTAATTTTTCCTATGAGCTTTATCGTTTCAATTTCTCTATTCTTAGCTTAATTTTGACATATTGCACATAATAAAGGTCTTTCAAGCAGCCCGATTCCTAGGGATCTCTTAAGTAAATTCTTCAAATTGAAGAATGACTTTTTAGGGATATCCTTGATTCTTAAAACATCATATTTGTCGAGACATAATTTTCTTAGAGATTTGCAAGAAGATTATATGTGTTACCCTCATTTCTGCTTTGACCTTTTAGGCAATGAAAGAGATAAACTGCTTGGCAAGGTTCAATCTTATCATTCCAAATTAATATGTGGTCATGATAGTCCTCCAGTCGGGAAATGAGATTACTATCGGCTCCCTATTGCTTACACCCTGGAAGGAATTAAGAATTCCTTTGATTCTGTGATTACTTTGTCTGCTAGGTCATTCGAAGAGGCTAAGGCTGAGGTTTCAAAACTTTGAACATTAATTAAATGTTCTTGAAATGGAATTGCAATGTAACCTTGACTTTTATTACTATTTGTAAACTTCATTTGTTATTAATGGAAGAATTTGTCCTTCATATATTAATTTTTGTTTTCTTTATGTTTAATAGGATGCTTAGTTAGTGCATAAATTTGATTCCTTAGACACCTCATGAATTATTAAAGTTAAAGATCGGCTATTTGCATATATGGAGGAGAAACGATCATCTCGAGATGACTCGGCTTTACGATTCTCAAATAATCCTGAGGCACGATGGTGGCATAGAAACTATTTCTTATTAAAATCAACTTTTAGTGCTTACAAAGGAATGACCGCTCTCATGGAGGCAGAACTTAAAGAAATAAAGAACGAGCTTTGGTTGTTGAAAAAGAGAAAGGACACATCTCAGGGATCTAACTTTTCTATCGAAGCTGACATTGAGATAGCTAAGCTTCATCAGAAAATAAGTGATCTCGATTTAGAGCTAAAAAAAGCCAAGTATCATGCCAATCTTTGGAGCTTATTGTAAATTAGGGTGATTCTAGCCTTCCCTCTCCTACTCCGAGATGGAGAACAAGATCCATCTTCTCGATTAATTAAGAGTTTACTACTTTCTAAACCCTGCTCTAGGTTTGAGTAACGTAGCGATCTCTAAGTGGGATAATCAAGTCAAATTCGAAATGATGTAGTATTTCAACAAGAAGTGGAATGAAAAAGATACCCTAAAGCATCAATGAATATGAAAATAAGGTTCAAAAAGTCGAATGCGAGAAGTATGACCTTAATCAAGAAATCAAAAGGTTGATGAGTATGATTTGAACTTTGCAAGGAGCTAATAAGACTCTTCGTCATACCTTGAAAAAGCAGATCAACTCGATTGATGATGCAGATACCATTTGTAAAAATGGAACAGAAACTCAAGGAACTCATGGATGTGTCCATTTGTCATATCATTGATCCCTTAATTGTCAAGGGTTTGGATAAATCAGCATGGAATCTTAGGTTGTAACAGGAACCGGCCTCGATTGGATTTTCTCTCTTTTACAGTCTTTTGTGCCTACAACTGTGTAAATAGTGTATCATATTGTAAACAATTTGTAATTAAATGAATATTACCTCCTATATGTAACCAAGAATTGAATTTTGATTCTGACTTGAAACTGTGTGATTGTTGGTATTTCACTTTTCCATACTTCGAGTTTTTGAGCTCACTTTCTACTTGTTTGTAAAATTGAGATAGCTGCTGATTGAGCCTTTTATAACTCAATGCGAATGTTTAATAATAGAGATTCCCGTTTAAATGATATTAGATCCTGTGACAAATTAGAATATTAGAAATCTCTATTTGGAAGGTCAAAAATCCACGTCTGGAATAATAGAAGACCAGAAATCCGTATATAGGATAATAGAAGACTAGAAATCTATGTCATGTAATAGCATAAAATCAAAAACTTATATTTGGCAATGGAATATTTGACGATCTTTTCTTCTTGGGTGTTACATAGATATGAAGCGCTACTTGGGTTGGATTTCATTATATCTTCCTCTGGAAAACTGATCGGTTGAGAGTACTAATTGGTTCAAACTTTCTTATACTTAAGAGCACTACTTGGCTATGATTTGTGATTCGGCAGCACTTCTTTGGCTTAAATTTTTATAGATTTGAGAGCACTACTTGGCTTTGATTTCAATTGATTCAGAAGCACCTCTTTGGCTCAAATTTTGATAGATTTGAGCGCACTACTTGGCTATGATTTTGATTGATTCAGAAGCATTTCTTTGGCTCAAATTTTGATAGATTTGAGAGCACCACTTGGCTCTGATTTCGATTGATTTAGGAGCACTACTTTGACTCGGACCCCTTATCACCATTTTAGGTGATGGTTTAGGTCTACTATCTGGTGCATTTGGTTAGCTATCTTAAGCAGGACCAAAGACTTACCTGACCTCCCTCTAGGAGTGAGGCCTTTGATGGTAGTCACTGAAGGCTGGTTCGGTGCCTTAGTGAGACCTTTGATGATGGCACTAAAGGCTTATTTTATCCTCTCTCTAGGAGGCGCTCCAACCAGGCCATGTAGGCAGGGGTTGAGGGTTTGCAGAAACTTTTGACAGGTCCTTTCGGACGGGTCAAAAGGATTACTCTAGCCTCCATATAGGAGGCGCCTTAACTAGGCCTTTGATGATAAGGTTAAGGGCTTATGCTCCGGCTAGGCGATGTAGGCGTAACCGAAGGCTTAGTCGGTGCTTTGGCCAGGCTTTCAGATGGAACCAAAAGCTTACTCCATCTTCCCTTTAGGAGGTGCTTTGTCTAGGCTCGTGTTAGCTGGAGATAAAGACTTTAGCCCCTTACCACCCCATTACCACCACCTTAGGTGGTGAATTAGGCTTTCCGTTATTGTAGGAGAATCTTACTCCTCAACCATGTAGAATCACTCTTTTGTAGAATTTCTTTTGTTACTGAACTTGCCTAATATCTTTTTACAAAGTCATCAAGCTTGCCCTATCTTAGGCAATTAATGACTATTCCTTATAGGCTTCTGCATTGATTAATATCATGCCCGTTTAAGATGGTAGTGGCAATATGATCCTCCAAGATTCCTTTCGAAATTGGGTCTTTTCATTGTAAAGGCCAATAATCAAGCTTATCCTTGGTCAAGAAGTAGATATTCTTAAGAGAGGTAGTGAGATTGCAATCTTTTAGAAGTCTCGATTTGAAGGCTAGTCTCTTTGGTTGATGCCTAACACTTTTGTTGCTTGGTGCAGGCATTTCACTTTCAATGATTAATTTTCTCTTCAAGGTCCTTTGAATCTTACTTGGAGCCAATGAATAACTCATGACCCTGTGTCACTTATGAGAAAATGTGTCAAAATCACTTGTGATCCCTTTCTCGAATACAATCCCCTTGGCATGGAATTGAATGGCTCTTCTTATCTTTAGAAACAAATTATCTTTCTTAAGGGTCTCTCTTTCCAAAGAAAAAATTGGAGTAGGGCCAATATGGAATTGGTTAATACTCCAATTGTATGGATCGTAAAGGTCCGCTTGTTTCGTTTCATTTATGATTTGTAGGACCTTCATTCTAAAAAATTGTTCTTCGTGGACTTGCAGATCACTAGTGATTTGATGGAAAGGTCTAGATATCTGAGGTTCAGAAGATCCTTTTTCAGGCTGCTTAACACGACTGAGAAGCATTGTGTTAGGGATTAAGGTTAATCAACTGGAATTGGGATATGCTTGGAAAGGGAAGTTCTTTATGCCTTAGATATGTAGATCAAGGTACTCTCACTTAAGGCTTTAACAAAGCCAGAGGTTCATGCCCTTATTCTAGCGCCAAAATGTTAGCAAATAAATTTGCTAACCTAAAAGTGTATTAAAGTAGCGTAAATTCAAAGAGAGGCCTTAGTAAGGCTTGTCGAAGTTATAGTGTCGAAGAGAGTTTCCATGGTATTCCTTGATGTGATTATCATAGTCAAAATCATTTGAGCAATTCAAAGTTTAATATGCAATGCAAAGATCAGTTCGCACTTCAATATATTATGTAGAGACCAGTTCGGAGTCATATATGCTTTTGCAAGTCAATGGTTCGAAAGTCAATATGCGAAGTCAATAGATCATTCAAGTTACAATTTTGAAATGATTCAATAGGCTATGTTATGTACTTGTTTAATTTCCAAACATTATGTATTCAATGTTCAAATAGTACAATCAACACTAAAAATCCCAATTTGATTTAGGGTTTACAATATAAGAAATGAGAGGAGAGAAAAATCAACCCACATGTCTTCGACTAGGATAACTTCGATGATGTTTAGTGCCGACCTCTTCGCTAGTATGCTCTCGGTGGGGTTAATTCCGGCAGGACTTCTCTTCGATGTCAAGTAAGCTTTGGTTTTTTCATCTAGATTATGTAAGAGTCGGCATTGTCTCATCCTTGATCTCTTCGATGTTGTCATCAATTGGTGCCGGCTGGTTGATATCCCTGAATTGTCGTGACACACGAAGCTGCCTTAAGGTTTTTGTGATGGTTGGTGATGGGCTCATCGTAGTGCTTTAGGGTCTTCATCACACTTCAACATTGGTTTCGGAAAAAACGGCTTCGATGTCCTTCATGTATATTAATAACGTTCGACATCGATACCGCTGGTGTAGGCCTGTGCGATGTCTTTGATATGTGGTTCATGGATGATGTGCGGACTGACTACTGATGATGTGGGATATAATTTTATGTCCATTTGACCTCATCGCAGAGCTATCCTTGGTCTCGCTGTGTACTAGAGTCTTCAAAGTACTTGTGTGGTGCAAGATGGACATGGTTTCGCTTCAATGGAACATGCTGTGATCACTCGGCACCTTCTAATATCTTGCAAGGTGAGTTGCATTTGACCTCTTTAAACTACCCCAGAAGTACTTTGACGGCTCTAATTCTTCGGCAATGTTCATATCATGCGAAGTGATGAAGGAGCAATTACTAACACTAACATTGTCAGCTTAATACGGCATATTAATGGCACATCGAACTCCTTTGATGAGATTATTGTAGTATCAGTTTTCATCAAGGAATTTGAAGGAATTTCATATTAGGATCAATGACACCATCAAGGAAGTCTGGTAGATATGGAGCAGTAGCTAGTGTAGATGAAGAAGCTTCTCATCATACCGAAGTTAGCAACCAATGGGGCCAATCTACCCCTCAGGAGATGGTCATAAGAGTGGAGTTTGATTAGATGATGGTGGAGCTAAATCAGAAGATGGTAGATAGTCAGAAGGATATTGGACAAAATGGATGCTAGCATAGCCTTGTTGACCCAGCAGTCGCAGAGGATCAGGAGTAGGAGACACATCACCTACTGGATCTGAAGCGGAAAACTCATTTGCTTTTGGTCAGAACAGAAGGGATGGAAAGTAAAAACAGAAGGAACCGGTCATTGGAGCAGCATAGGAAGTGCTGGAGGAACAAGGAGAGTCCCTGCCAAGGGAATTCATATTGGAACCGACCAGAATCAGGTCAGCACCAACCTTAATTTGAGGCCCTTAGAGGGATAAGAAGCTAAGACCATCAACTTATCCGACTCTAAGGATGAATTGCAACATGCTGGTAATGATGATGGATGTTGAAGTTCGGGATGCTGGTGTATAAACAACTATAGAGTCCATCAGGCATCGAAGAAGAACTAAAGGAGTTGTTCACCCAGAGACTAGATAACTTAGAAGTCAATGAGCAAACCGAGACCATTTGTACAGTCAAACACTCAGCGCAGTTCTTGATGGTCATCCTTCAGAGTACCAGGTTAGTGAGGAACATATAATAAACATAATCAAGTGGTTAATAGACGAGAATAGGTGGAGAAAGAATAAGGACCGTGGTTCTGTGCCTAGTAGAAATCCATTCGTGGAGAATATTCTAGTAGAACAAAGCTGGAATGAAATAGAATAGTACATGAGTTCATCAAGGCATGTACCATAGGAGAGCTGCTTCGCCATCGAGGATGGAACTCCTGCTAAGCAGCAAAGGATGATGATAGATGATATTATGTTTCAGAATAGGGATTCTGAAGGGGTAGAAGCGCCAAACATTGATCCCATGATAATTACAGCTATCGTTAGCCCGACTAAGGTGCATCATGTCTTTTAGATAGTGGAAGTTCGGCGAACATTCTATTCAAATGGACATTCGATCAAATAAGGATTAGCATGAAGGATGTTAAGCCTTATAAATTCAGGATTCAAGGGTTTATCGGGGAGGAAAAACAACCTGTTGGGACAATTGGTTTGTTGGTTGAACTAGGAGATGAGGACCGCAAGATCGTGCAGGTTCAAAAATTAATAACAATGGATGAGTATTTGGCAAATAATGTCTTTTTGGGCCGACCTGCCCTAGCTGATTTCAGGATAGCATGGCTCCTTAGTGGTTAGTAATGAAGTTCCCTATAGAAAATGTTGTCAAATCAATTAGAGTAGATTAGAGCGCAGGTAGGGAGTGTTATGTCGCTGAGCTAAGGGAGAAAAGTGACGGGAGTAAGGCGAAAATATAAGGGGGCTCTTTGCATTAAAAACTTGGAAGCATAACAATTAAAGCCTAAGCTCTGGTTTGGGAGCCATATCAGGTTCTATAAATCTATGGATCCTAAGTAGAAGTCAGAGGAAGTGCGGGCAGTGCCAGTTGAGCTGATAGTCAATGTTTTGATCGATATTGATGATCCTACTCGGGCTCTTAAGATCAGATCTCAACTTAGCGCAAGATTGCGGAAGGAATTGGTTGGTTTTCTATGGGCATACTTGGTCATGTTTGCTTGGACACATTCAGATATGTGTGTGATATCAGTGGAGATAGCATGGAAAGCACTAAATGTAGAGCTAAAATTCCCACATGTAAAGCAGAAGAGGCATGGTCTAGGTCCAGAGCGATCTACCACGTTGAAGGAGGAAGTAAATAAGCTAGAAGCGAACGACTTTATTCATGATACTTTATACCCTGAATGGGTATCTAGTCCCATGTTGGTTAAGAAAGCAAACATAAAGTGGTGGACATGTATTGATTATTCAAACTTGAATAAGGCATGCCCGAAGGATAGGTTTCCTTTGCCCAAGGTCGACTAGTTGGTAGATGGGACCGTAGAACATGAGTTTCTCTTTTTTATGGATGCTTATTCTAGTTATAACCAAATACTAATGCACGTTCTGGATTAGGAGCACACAAGCTTTATTAACAGAATTGGGGTTGTACTATCATCGAGTAATGTCGTATGGTCTGAAGAACGCAAGCGCTACTTACTGGAGATTAGTGAATTCAATGTTTAGAGATTAGATCAAACGAACGATGGAGGTGTATGTGGATGATATGTCGTGAAGTCATGGTTATTAACCTTCAAGAGATGTTTAAGGTATTGCGGAAGTATGGAATAAAGTTGAATCCGTTAAATGCTCTTTTGGGGTTGCATCGAGAAAATTTCTAGGATTTATCTTGAATTCTAGGGCATTGAGGCTAATCTAGAGTAGATTAACGCTTTGAGGAATGTAGCTACCCTGATTACGAAGAAGGAATTGCAAAGCTTGAACAGAAAGGTCATTACATTGAGTCGGTTCATCTCAAAGGGGACGGATAAGTGTATACTATTCTTTAAAGCCCTCAAAAAGGGAATGAAATTTTTTGAATGGATGAAGGAATGTCAGGATGCCTTTGAGGAATTACTAAGGCACATGGAAAGACCACCGGTTCTATACATACCATTGGATGGAAAAGATTTATTCATCTACTTGGCAGTGTCTACTCACATATTAAGCCCAGCATTGGTATGTGATGAGGAATGAATTCAAAGGCCAGTCTACTACATTAGCAAGCGGCTTACCGGAGCTGAAAGGAACTATCCAAAGCTGGAGGAATTTGCTTACTTCTTGCTGATTGCATCGAGGAAGCTATGACTGTATTTTTAGCCTTATCTAATTAAGTTGCTTATAAATTAACCTTTGAATCGGGTATTGTACCGACCTGAGACTTCAGGGAGGCTATTGAAGTGGAATATTGGATTAAGCTAGTATGATATCACTTACCATCCGAGGAGGGCAATAAATGGACAGGCACTGGCAGATTTCATAGCTAAATTTACTATACGGGATGGTGAAGAGAAAGACAATATGGTCACATTTTCTCAATGAAAACTATTTGTAAATGGAGCTTTTAATGAGCAAAGTTCTGGGTCAGGAGTAGTACTCGCGACTCCGGAGGATGATCGACTTATTATGCATTAAAGTTGGAATTCCTCACGATGAACAACGAGATTGAATATGAAAAGTTGATAGCAAGACTCAGTTTTTCGAAGGAACTGGGGGCAAGGACGCTGTATATATTCAATGACTCCCAGCTGTTGGTTTGTCAGGTGAAGAAGGAATTCTAGGCTAAGGGTGCAAGACTTACTCCTTACTTGACAAAGGTATTGGAACTGTTGGATGGTATAGTGTATTATAGAATTATGCACATTACCAAGGAGGAGAATGCAAAGACTAATTCACTGGCCAAGTTAGCTAGTTCTGGAGATGCACAACTATTATGATTGGTTCCAATGGAGGTATCATCGGCTCCAAATATCGACTAGATGGATGTCGACTAAACTTTGGAGATCGAAGAGGAGAAGGAGTCATGAACGACTCCAACTAAGGATTATCTACTAAAGGGAACTCTTCTGAGAGGAAATAACGAACAACGAGAACTCCTTCATAAAGTACCGTGATTTGTAATGGAAGGAGGAGTTCTTTACAGGAGAGGATTCTAGACCCCCATGCTTTGGTCTGTAATTAAGGATGATGCTAAGAAAATCCTCATGATCCGTGAGGGTAACTATGGTGATCACACTAGTAGGTAGACATTAGCGAAGAAAATACTTCCCTATGGGTACTTCTACTACAATAAATTGCGATGCTGCTGAATACACAAAACAGTATGACTGTTGCTAGAGGTTTTCCAAGATTTTAAGAGCCCCGTCTACAGAGCTTAAGCAAATGGTTAGCCCATTGTCATTTGTACTATGGGGAATTGATATAATCGATGTGCTACCGATGTCGAAAGGAGGAGCTAAATACGCAATTGTTGCGGTGGATTATTTCACAAAGTGCGCAGAAGCGGAACCACTCTCCACGATTATGACAAAAAAGGTGTTTAACTTTGTGATAAGGAATATTATCTGTAGATTTGAAATACCTCAAAAAATTATAATAGATGGAACTCGGTTTGAAAGCACCTAGTTCAAGGATTTCTACAATCGGTATAAGATTGAGAAAAGCTTTTCAGTAGTAGCACACCTACAAGCGAATGGACAAGTAGAGACAGTAAATAAAATCATCAAGTCCATTTTGAAGAATTAATTAACTAAAGCAGAGGCCAATTGAGTTGATGAGCTTCCATTAGCATTGTGGGCTTATAGGACGACCCACAAGTACGCGACTGGACATGCACCAGTTTCTTTGGCCTAAGGATTAGAGGCCATGATCCTAATTGACTTGGAAATCCATTCTCACTAGAAAAGGCATTATGACCCCAAAGTCAGTGAGGAACTCTTGCTCGAACTCCACGATTTAATTGATAAAAAATGAGAAGAGGTGTAATTAAGGGCAGTGCTCACCAAAAAAGTGTAGCACAGCATTTCAACGCCGAGGTCCAAAACTGTAGCGACCACCATACACTTATGGTGCATAACAGTAGTCAAAGGAAAGAAAAAGAAATAATATGAAGAAATTGAAAAGAAATGAATGGAATAAAAAGAAAAAGGAAGCATCAACTAACAAAATTACCTATCGCACATCTCACATCGTATCAATATAATAATCAATACACGTATAAAACAATAGAGACAGTATAATAATAATGTGAAATAATCATCTGAATAAATATCCACAAAGTTATACAACACCATAATAGAGTTTATACAACGGGAAAGCAAACTCAACTGGTACACTGTCTCGTAATAGAAAATCAACACCAACAAGGCTCCATAGTGTCACACGGTGGAAATGTAATAACAAATGCACGTATAAGTATAGATAACCGTCACATCCTATCGGTCCACCTGTAGAACACCATAATCATCCACCTGCTCTCAATCAACTCATTTAAGAGTACCCGAGATAATAAGAAGCAAAGCATAAAACCTCGGGTCAAACAATGTTCTGGTGTGAGCGATATCAAATCTCAAAATACTATAAAACTCGATAATATACAAAACAGAGAGTATATAAACCATACCTGACATGTCCCTACAACCACAGAGTCAGCACATAAACATAAGTAATATGCTACTCTATAACATCGTAAAAAGGGTATACCATACTCAGTATCTGTCAGGGTGCCTAGGTATCTCCACCTATAGTCCATACTCCATACTAAGTAAACTTCAGGTGTCAATGTATCTCCATCCATACCTACTCCATAATAAGCCAAGTCAGGGTATCTAGGTATCCCTACCACAATACGTACCTAGTGTGACATCCTTAGGGTGACAGGTGACTAGTGGGCAACCATAACAAACATAACATCCATTAAACAATGCTAACTGTCAACCAATGTGCCAGATATATGATGACTCATATGACCCTCTGCAACTGTCAAGGACTAGTGGAAATCCCGGTTCTCTATTGTGTTCCCCCATACTTTCATGTCTGAAACACTGCACCATTGTCTCCTCCAATACCTCTGTACCATTTGACACTAGACACCTTCGGGGCGGTCCAGGGTACACGACCATCGCTACCGGCGCTCGGGTATCACCCGCATATAGTGACCCTGCTCTTAGTACAACAGAAAACACTCCGAATCATCAACGATTCCTAGGCACAAACACATCCATCGAGCCCTACTCACTCGATACAGATTCAAACCCTACTAGCTCACTATAGTTTTTGGGCACAAGCCCTACACTCAACCCAGTCCATTATCTGCAGCCTCACTCCAATCCAAGCTGCCATCCTCAGTCCTGCTCTTCGCCTGAACTCTCGATCGAAGAACCCTACTATCATGCCATCCGAAGCCTGAGGTCCAGCATGATCCATACAGTCTTGGTACTATCATCCCGGAGTCTACTCCATACATCATCGAGTCACTATCCACGGTATCAGACTACTAGGTCGAAGCACCACATCACTGCCTCACCATCAATATTACTAGGTCAAAGCATCACATCCCTACCTCACCATCAATATCACTCGTCATAAGGTAATAACATCCAATCTCCAAACCGGTCGCATAAACAAACCATCACATCGTGCACCATGATATCTCATCAACGTCCAAGCCACATATCAGCCAAATCGCAAATCGACAATAGTGATGGACATTGACCACTCTACTATGGTCAATATCGTCCACCTTGACTTGTACTTAACCGAACAGTTAAGTACAGACCAAACGAAAACGTCCCCCATCCACTTTGAAACCCAGATCCATCGACACGCATCCCAAACCCTCATCTATAACTCATCTCGTTCATTAGATTTCCACGTGTGCGAAACTCCAACGTACAAGATGCTACCTAAAATCAAATCACTGCTAATCGGCGTTTTCAACCAAAACAACCAAATAACGAACAAGCCAAACAATCAAACATACGTCCAAATATCCATACACCCAAACAACCATACATCCATCCAAAACAACATACATACAACATAAACAATCCATCCATATCAATAAATGTGGGAAATAACATCAGTAATATATCTAATCTAATAATTTACTAACTGTGGCATGATAATGGAAAATTCACGATATTCTTTATAAATCATTTTAAAATAATTATATATTCTTTTACGAAAACATAGCGGTTGTACAATAATAATATTACATTTAGAAACCAAAAGTCATTCCCAAACGTCAATACAACACTAAATAATCAACCATAGTAAAGTGAGAGACAATATCACTTACCTTAGTCAAATCTATCCAAATTGGTGATAAAATGTAGATCTCGCCATCAAGATCACAACGCAAGAAACCGCATCCAAAACGGACCTCGTATGCAAAAGATATGGATCAAATACAATTCAAGATTAACAAGAGAATTAATTAATTTAAATCCTTAATTACCTTATTATTTGTTAATCCTTTTTCTTTTAGCCTGTACATGCACAATTGAATGGCCGTGCATATCTGATTACTTCACGCTTCGATTTCTTGGCCGATAGTTGATGAAATCGAGATCCGTCTTCACAAAATCGCTTGACTTCCAAATCTCTATGCCACAAACCCATTACCATCTCGACCGTGCCTCTCACTTAGATCTCGACTTCCTCAACCTACTTGTGACATGGCCATGGATGCATTCTACAATAGACGATCGGATCATCTGAAAATTTGAGGAGAAGTGTGTTTCTTCGAGATAAACGCGATGGAAATCTCATATTCACTAATCTTTGCTCCAATCCCTCAATAATCTAACCCTAATCCACAAAAAAGAAGTTGACCTCAGCCAATGACGTCGATCCAAAATTCTGCCACGGTCATTGCGTAGCTTTCATCGATACGATCTCAATGGATCCGACCTCGTACTTTATCGTCAACAGGATGAGGAGAAATTAATTTTTGAATGGAAGAATAGCGGGTTCGACCATGGATTTGTATCCACTGAAAGCTACAGTGAATGGCCAAATAGAAACGGAGGGAAGGATAATTTGGGTATTTATAATAAAATGTTATTCCATTTATTTAATTCTCAAATAAATGGTTGTACGTTTCGAGTCCGTACGGTCACATGACGTGTCTGACCGTCACGAAACTCGTCTGCATACATCACCTCATTTTTCTGGATCTAGCGGTACTATTCTCGTCTCCATTTGAGAATACGCCCCAAAATGCTAATTTCGCTTATTTCGAGATCGTTTCGGCCATCAGATCGTCCGATCTTCAAATATAGCGATCCTTATACTCATTTATATTCGCAACGTTAATCCGAACTCAACGGAAGTGGTCTCGAGTCCTAATTCGGTTGTATACGAAAAATTATGTTTACGGGCCTCCATTTACTTAACAACTAAATATTTAAATAAACTATTTAAATATCCGATCATTAAAAATACGGGTCATTACATTCTCTCCTCCTTAAAAGATTTTGTCCTCGAAATCACAAAGCTAAGAGAACATCTCCTAACCCTTAGACCCTAAAAAATCTCTTAGATTCTGGAAAAATTAGGCAGAACCTCCTTTGTACGACTAGTTCCTGGAAAAATCCCAATACAACAAAGATATGTATGCAACTCATATCTTTTACTATACTAGATCATAAGCAATCGTCTCAAATAAGTATGCTATAACAAACCATTACTATCCTGCATACCTAACAACCACACAAACATAGGCTGTCATCTCAAATTCTAACAATCCAATCAAATATGCATACATGAGGCCTATCATCCAAAAAGTAACATCCATGCCTACCCTAGCATGCAGAATACTAAACTATATAGTATAAAACATCCAATATGATATCCAATATGAAAGCTGGCAGTAAGAATACAATCCCGTCGTCTAAAGAGCTCTGGAATAACGGTCCTCATGCTCCCTACAGTCTACCTTACCCTGTAGCCTTCGCTTTCATTCCACTAAACTGTGTTACTCCTTTGACCTCCTCCTAACATGATTCGTATCACATCTACCAGCACGAATAGGCTTATGAGGTCTCCAAGTCTATAGTTTAGTCTCTATATAATCTAATCCATTTAGTGCAAATATCCAAACGCCTCTTGTAAGTTCTCCTAAAACCTATTATCGAACAATGGGTCTTGGCCCCTTACAATGCTCTTGTCACACGATGGAATCACACCAACCACCCCATAAACAACACAACAAAAATGGATGCCGTACTACTAGACTTAAGGAATACAAATATAGCATCATCTGTCAACCAATCAACTGTGACTCAAATGCTATCTCTTTGTCCTTAGTCATCAGCAATCCTTTGATGCAGTCCCAAAATATTGTTCTCACTACTCGAGAACAAATAATCTCTACTGAACCAACAGCCTCGGTTGGGTCCACACTACATTATCTCTCCAAACACTACTCACTCTTTTAATTTAGCCACGATCTCCACTAGTCTAGTTTAATGCCTCTGATTAGTTCCAATTGGCTGAATCAAAGTAGGTCGATGGTCAAACTAGACATCACACCCGGCTAAAGCTCATCGAGTCCTAGAGTCGTAACCAGTGATAAGCTCTGGAAATACACACTCTAGGAATATCGCTTCCAAACTGGTACGTATCCCACTCGAATACAAACCACCACATTTCCCTTCAAACATCTAGGAAATGTCAAAACCATAGGAGGCTAAGAACTCCAACCATTGCTACAGGCAAAGGTCGAGATCCTCTCAGAGAAGAGATACTATAATGACGTGGAATCACTGAACAGTTTGAACTCCTCTCCTAACAAACAGTGCCTCCAAATCCCTAAAGCAAACTCTATCGCCTCCAACTCTGAACCAAGAGTTGGATATTACCTCTTGACATCACTACCATACCTAGTTAAGTACCACAAGCAAGTGCGTACTATCGTCTCTTCATTCCCGCTCCGAATAAGTACCATCAATGTACTCGTCAACCTCTCGGTCAGACTCACTAACGCGTGTCTACACCTTATCTCTCAAACAAAAGTTTGATCCTCTCTCATACAAGAGGTCAACGATACTGCTATCTTGGGTCTATCCAGATTCCAGACTGCCATAACTAAAGGATCTACAATGACATCCTACTTTGAAACAACATGACCCAAGCATCTACTCCCCTCCTTCAAGAGTGATACCATCAAAATCTCATCACTAATCGTGTCTTGTGCTCCTCTTCCATCCATGGATAGACAAAGTTTCATCAACGAACATAAGCACAACCTACTGAAGGGACCACTCTAATCACGGTCCATCAGATCCACAACATATGCCAATACATTGGTTAGCCCGAATGGCATAACCAACCTAAAATCAAGGTAGTGTGTGAAACACTATAATCGGCACACTCACCCAAATTACTCTCAGTTGGTGCAACCTCACCGTAGGGTCCAACTAAGAGAACATCCTCATGCTATAGAGCCGATCGACCAAGTCATCAACAAACGGGAGTACGAACATGTTCGTCATCTAATCTAGCTCACAACAACTGAAAAAAAACTCCAAAGAGCCATCCATCCTACTAACGAACACAATAGGTGCATCCTACCTAAAATATACAGTCATGGATGCACCATTACCAAAATAGGTCGTCCGCTTGCACCTTTAATATCCTAAGCTCTTTGGACACTCTATGCCTTAAAGGCATAACTACTAGTCCAACTCCTCTGACCAGGTCGATACAGAACTCTATCCTATGTGGTGGTAATCTGGTCATCTCCTCGAGTATGTCCGGATACTCTCCGGTCACAGGAACAGATGACAACCTATCATGTGGAATATTAAGCGAATATATAAGGTTCCTATACTGGTAACCAATCACTACCATTCGCTCCTCCACAACCCTAATCGTCATCAACGACCTCTTTCAGTCCAGCACTATTCAGTATCCCCTTCAGCCGGTCCATTCTTAAACTATAATACCAACCCAACTAAACCTTAAACAATCAATGCCTAACAAACAAACAACCATGGCTCAAAAGGGCAAGGTCTCGACAAACCACGTATAGGCTGGCTGAGCCCCTAACTAGGTCTGCCATAATCAAAGATCGGTAATTATCTTGAGTCTCTATCCCGATATCTAACCATCGGGTCTAGATATTAAGGAATATGAAACCTTGATGTCAAAGAAAACATGTGTGGAACCATCATATGTGGAAAGCAGATTTTAAACGGTGATGCCATTTCCTTTCTCTTTCGTCAATGGAGCAACCGACGAAACTGAAACGATGATCAATACATATGCTTCCCGATCTATCCCTACATATCTGGTTCGGGACAACCCTACTACACTGGGTACATGCCCTCTCATCAAAAATCCTTCTCGATCATCTTCTCAAAGCCCTCGTCAATATGACAAATCAATCGCTTCCCAAGATGATCACTCAACCCAATGAAACTCTTCATCCTTTCTATGTGGGGGTATCAATGGAGAAATAGACCGTACTGTGACAGCTCATCGAATTCGGCCACATACTCCAATACGGGCATATTGTCTCACATCAAATTAGTGAACTCCCTAACCAACACCGACTTCGAAAAAGTAGAGATAAATTTTCTTTGAAGCGAACTATGAACTAGTCCTAAGGAAATTGGTCCTGGAGAATCAGAGCTATAGAAACACTCCACTAGTTCATCGTCCATCCTTGGAGTTATCCAGAGGCTAACTTCTACCTCATGCATCATCTAACTCCAAGTAATCGAAGATCCTTCTGCAAGCAACCAACCAAACTTGCCTCCCAATAGCCAACTCTGTTCCAAGGAACGACCTACCTCCCAGACTCTCATGGTCTATGTACAGCTCGGCAAAGTCGACACTAGCCAACCGCATTTGAGAACCATAACCATCTAGAACAAACTAGCATTCAGGAAATGATCTGAACCAACTCTACGAACATATCCTATCAATTAGGGATATCGGCCTGATCCTTCCCAACATTCAACTCTAAAGATAGAGTCAATAGCAGTTTTTCTTCCATGCTAGATCATTCCTATTCTATAATAAGGATAATCCGTCTATTACAAAGAAAACTGCATCAGTAGTGCTCATGTGTGCACCCAACCCATATACTATATATACTACTATATAGTTTTGAAAAGCAAAATATATAACAAATATGAACTCTCTCATATATACACACTCTCTAGATCCGGTCTAAGGCGATATATCCTATCCTTTTTCTACTGGATCGTGGTATCAACTAAGGTTAATCGGGTAACCTTTGCTCTGATACCAAATGTAACGACCTCCCTACACCTATGGTGTAGAACAATAGTCAAAGAAAAGAAAAAGAAATAAGATGAAGAAATAGAAGAGAAAAGAATGTAAAAGGAAAAAAAAGGAAGCATCAACTAACAAAATTACATATCGCATATCTCACATCGCATCGGAGTAAATATAATAATCAATACAAGCATAAAAAAATAGAGACGATAATAACAATGTGAAATAGTCATCTGAATAAAGATCCACAAAGTTATACAACCCCATGATAGAGTTAATACAATAGGAAAGTAAACTCAATCGGTACACTGTCTCATAATAGCAAATCAATACCATCAAGGCTCCACAGTGTCACACATCAGAAATACAATAATAAATGCACATATAAGTATAGATAATCGTCACCTCTTGTCGGCCCACCTATAGAACTCCATAATCATCCACCTGCTCTTAATCTACTCATTTAAGAGTACCCAAGAGAATAAGAAGCAAAGCATAAAACCTCAGGTCAGACAACAGTCTAGTGTGAGCGATATCAAATCTCAAAATACTATAAAACTCGATAATATACGGAACAGAGAGTATATAAACCATACATGACCTGTCCCTGCAACCACAGAGTCAGCACATAAACATAACTAAAATTCTACTCTATAACATCATAAAATGGGTATACCATACTGAGTATCTTTCAGAGTGCCTAAATATCACCACCTATAGTCGCTACTCCATACTAAGGAAACTTCAGGCATCTAGGTATCTCCATCCATACCTACTCCACACTAAGTCAAGTTAGGGTATTTAGATATCCTTACCACAATACCTACCTAGTGTAATATCCCTAGGGTGACAGGTGACTAGTAAGCAACCATAACAAACATGACATCCATCAAACAATACTAACTGTCACCCAATGTGCCAGATATATGTTGACTCATATGATACTCGACATCTATCAAGGACTAGTGGAAGTCCCCATTCTATGTTGTGTTCCCCTATACTTTCAAGTCCAAAACCCTGCGCGGTTGTCTCCTACAGTACCTATGTACCGTCTGACGCTAGACCCCCTTGGGGGCGGTCCAGGGTATACGACCACCTCTACCTGCCCTCAAGTATCACCCGCATATAGTATCCCTGCTCTAAACACAATAGAAAACACTCCAAGTCATCAACGATCCCTAAGCACAAACACATCCATCAAGCTCTGCTCACTCGATACTGATTCGAACCCAACTAGCTCACTATAGTTTTTGGGCATGATCCCTAACACTCAACCCATTCCACTATCTGCAGCCTCACTCCTATTCGAGCTGCCATCTTCAATCCCGCTCTCCGCCTGAGCTCTCGATCGAAGAACCCTGTTATCATGCCATCCAAAGCCCGAGGTCCAGCATGATCCATACAGTCCTGGTACTATCATACTGGAGCCTACTCCATACATCATCGAGTCATTATCCACAAAATCAAACTACTAGGTCGAAGCATCACATCACTGCCTCATCATCAATATAACTATGTCAAAGCATCACATTCCTGCCTCACCATTAATATCACTCGTCGTAGGGTAATAACATCCAATCTGTAATCTGGTCGTATGACTAAACCATCACATCGCACACCATGATATCTCATCAATGTCCAAGCCACATATCGGCCAAATCGCCAATCGGCATCAATGATGGATATTGACCAGTCTACTATGGTCAATATCATCCACCTTGGTCTTGTACTTAACCGAATGGTTAAGTACAGGCCAAATGAAAACATCCAGCATCTATTTGAAACCCAGATCTGTCGACACATATCCCAAACCCTCTTCTGCAGCTCATCTCGTTCATTAGATTTCCATGTGTATGGAACTCCAACGTACAAGATGCTACCTAAATTAAATCACCGCTAATTAGCGTTTTCAACCAAAACAACCAAATAACAAAAAAGCCAAATAACAAAAAAGCCAAACAATCAAACATACATCCAAACATCATACATCAAAACAACAATACATCCATCAAAACAAGATACATACAACATAAATAATCCATCCATATCAATAAATGTGGGAAATAATATTAATAATATATCTAATATAATAATTCATTAGCTATGGCACGACGATAGAAAATACACGATATTCTTTATAAATCATTTTAAAATAATTATATATTCTTTTATAAAAATATAGCTAATGTATAATAATAATAATATCAAGTTTAAAAACCAAAAATCATTCCCAAACCTCAATAGAACACTAAGTAATCAACCATAGTAAAGTGAGAAACAATATCACTCACCTTAGCCAAATCTAACAAAACTAGTGCCAATATGTAGACCTTGCCATCATAAGCGCATCGCAAGAAACCGCACCCAAAACGGACCTCGTATGCAAAAGATATGGATCAAATACGATTCAAGATTAACAAGATAAGTAATTAATTAATTAAATCCTTAATTACCTTATTATTTGTTAATCCTTCTTCTTCTTTTAACTTGTACACACATAATTGAATGGCCATGCATATCCGATTACTTCGCGCTTTGATTTCCTGGCTGATAGTTGATGAAATCGAGATCCGTCTTTACCAAATCGCTTCACTTCCAAATGTCTACGCCCCAGACCCGTCACCATCTCAACCGCGCCTCTTCCTTAGATCGTGACTTTCTCAACCTGCTTGTGATGTGGCCATGGAATCATTCTACAATCGGCGATCAGATCATCTCAAAATTTGAGGAGAAGTGTGTTTCTTCGAGAGAAACGCAATGGAAATCTCGAATTCAATAATCATCGCTCCAATCTCCCAATAGATCTAACCCTGATCCACGACAAAGAGGTTGATCCTGGCCAATGACGTCGATCCAGAATTCCGCCATGGTCATCATGTAGCTTTCGTTGATACAATCTCAACGGATCCGACCTCTTATTATATCGTCAACAGGATGAGGAGAAATTAGTTTTTGAATGGAAGAAAAATGGGTTCGGCCATGGATTTGTATCCCCTGAAAGCTACACCGTAGGGCCAAATAGAAATGGAGGGAAGAATTTTGATTTGGGTATTTATAATAATATTTTATTCCATTTATTTAATTATCAAATAAATGGTTGTACATTTTGAGTTCGTACGATCACACGACGCTTTCGATCGTTACAAAACTCGTATGCATACATTACCTTATTTTTCTGGATCCAACAGTACTAATCTCGTCGCCATCTTAGTCTGCGCCCTAGAATGCTAATTTCACATATTTTGAGATCGTTTCGACCATCGATCATCCGATCTCCAAATATAGCGATCCTTATACTCATTTAAATTCACAACGTCAATCCAAACTCAACGAAAGTGGTCTCGATTCCTGATTTGGCCATATTCAAAAAATCACATTTTCGAGCCTTCATTTAATTAACGATAAGTATTTAAATAAACTATTTAAATAACCGATCGTTAAAACTACGGGTCATTTCAAAAACCATACCTTCGATGTAGGGGATATCATTTTGAAACGAGTTCTCTCGGGTACGGGGGAACTTTGTATGAAGTGCGAAGGTTCTTATGTGATCGAACAGAAGCTTGGTTGTTGTTGATGGAATCCCCATTCCATGTGCATGGAATAGCGACTTATTATGATACTATTTTACTTAGTTTTATTTAGTTAATTTTCTGCAAATAAGCCACCTAAAGATTCTGAGGGCAATGTAATAAGGTAGGACTTGCCATGTTTTTGTTTATCAATAAAAGTTAGCTTCTTCAACCAACGAAACCATGTTCTTGCAAGCAAAATCCAGTACCGTATGATTAGCAGTGCAATCAGGCACCCGTAGATAGCTACTGTTAACCCAGAAAATGAATTAACACCCATATATTAGATGAAAGCACCAAATTCAAATAAAGTAAATAGAAAAACAGTAAAAGGAGACATAATTTTTATGGTGGTTCAGCGTAATTTTCGGCCTACATCCACTTTAATCTTTTTTATTAGTTGTTCTCTCTTTGGATTACAACTAGTTATCTCGGATCCGACAATAATCTAGTGGACCTTCGATTTACAATGAAGTTTCTAGAGTGTTTGAGAGTCACTAGTACTAGAGATTTGCTGATCTAAGTCCTAGAACAACAAGTAGTAGCTTCGTAGTTTACTCTAATAGAGAAGAGGTAAGATGTGAAGAAAAAGAAGGAGTCTCCAATGGAAGAAAGATCAGGTCCCATTTTCATTGCATCTAGGCTTGAATTTATAGAGAAACAAAGGTCAGAAGATGCTTGTACTGGAGTTTAGATGAAGGTCCGATGTTGTACAAGAGAAATCAGAACACCAAACCCATTAAAATAGATCGGTACCGACCTATATAGCTTGGTACCAAGCTATAAATGTTATTACCAAGCTATAAATGTTAGTACAAATCCAACTTCAATTCTTACTCTGCTCTTCTAGTTGATAGGTGTCAAGATCTTTTCATCGATTTTGGTTGATTCTAGCAATCTTTCCTCTATCACTTGAGTTACCCTACTTTCTTGACTTTCTTCTCATCAACTGTGGAATTGGTCATCTATACTATAGGAAAACAACTTGATCACGAACTATTGGAGTAGTATATGAGAAGCATGGAGTTTGTAGATGGTTCGAAGGGGAACTATAGGCCATCACCAGCTTATGTAGCTCGATACCGAGCTATGTCACTTCTCCAATCCCTTTGAAACTTCCTCAAGTTGATTCTCTACTCCTTCTAAGTTAGGTTCCAAGTTTCCAAGCCATTTTGTCCTTGCTTTGATCTTCGAAGTCCATTTGAAATTCGCTTTGGCTCAAAAGCGGGTTAACAGTTGCCCCTAAAGCACGCCTATCGAGTGTAAGGTGTGCTTTGCTCAAGAACAAATTTCAGTAATCGGCCTCTGATAATTGAGCTCTTCGGCTATTCAAATCTTGGTGAATCATCCAGTTCCTTGGGGTTCTCTAGCAAGTAAGAGGTCGTTCTAGACCTGTTAAAGCTTTAGACTCCGGTCCTCGCTTAAGGCTATGAATCATGATCGGTCCGTCTCTTATCTAGGGGTAACATTTTTTATATCAAAATCATCCCATGTTTGCTTGGGATTTATCTGTTTCATTCTAAGTACAAGGCACTTAAATCCTTTAATCAAATCTGTACCCATTCTAAGGTTGATCTCTCTAGATCGTTTCATATCAATCTAAGGTTTCTATCTCTCCGGATTCTTGCTGAGTCCAATCCGCTTGCTCTTTGGCAAGGAGATCCAATGAACAAGCAAGCCCATCTTCTCACTCTCTGGTGAAGGAACTTACTTCTCATACAAGCCCATCCACTCGCTCTTCGGCAAGGGAGCTTGCACTCTTCACTCTGGTCTCGTCTCTCCAGATGGGACTTAAATTAACCAATATTATACAAGTCCATCCACTCGCTCTTTGACGAGGGGACTTGCGCCCTGCACTCTGGTCCCGTCTCTTCGAACGAGACTCAAAGCAATCAATATCATACAAGTCCATCCAATCGCTCTCCGACCAGGGGACTTGCACCCTACACTCTGGTCCCGTCTCTTCAGATGGGACTTAAAGCGATCAATATCATACAAGTCCATCCACTCACTCTTTGGAAAGGGGATTCGCAACCTGCACTCCGGTCCCATCTATCCGAGCAGGACTTAAAGCAATCAATATCTCACAAGTCCATCCACTCACTCTTTGACTAGGAGACTTGCATCCTGCACTTCAATCCTCTCGCTCCAGACGGGACTTAAAGCAATCGATATTGGTCATTACATTCAATGTGAATTTTTCATAATTCAAATATTCAAATCAAAGCAAACAAGCAGAAGTCCTAATTATCCATCCTAGAAATCCAACTTAGAGCTTGCCTAGAGACCATTCTAGGTCCCATACATGTGTAAGCAGTTCGAGGTTATTATTGTCCTAAACAGTCATCCCAAACATCCGACTTAGAGTGTGCCTAGAGACCTATCCAGGCCTCGTATATGTGTAACATGTCTAAGGTTATTATTATCCTAATTATTCAAAGCAAGAAAAAGCAAAGCGAGGGAGTCAAACCTGACTCCTGACCATCTCGATCATGGGATTTCGAGTCTCGAACCATATCCTTGTTTGTTCCTTGATGCATTCATTGCAGATGGTGGTTGCTTCGGCTGCACCATTGCAGTTTGGTTCCTCATGTGCTGCTACAGCTGGTTACTCTGAACCTTTTCCTCTATCAGATCACAAAGGTGGTGGCACTCATTTGTTTCATGTCCCTCCGACTCAGGGAAGATGAAAAACTTTCTAGACCTTCTCTCTTGATCAGTGGGTTCCCTTCTAGTTGGGTTTCGGTAGGGGACATGCCCCCTACTGTCTAGATATATCCTTTCTGGGGTCTCTATTAAATCAATATAGGAGGAGAATTTCGACTCCCTCCTTTGCCGTTTCAGTTCTCTGAAGTCATCATTAGCTCATCTTCTCTCTTGTCTTTTCCATTTCCTGCTCTGGGTTGTCCTCTATCATCTAGAAAATTAATTTCAGCATCCTCATCTTCGGCGTCTTCTTGACGCAAATATTTTTTAGCTTCATGGTAGAATTCTGCAAGATCCAATAGTGGATCCCTTTCCAGTGCAAATTTGAAGTTGGTCTTGCTCGCGACTCCAGATACTGCCGCCATTAAGCTTATAGATGGATCTGGTTTATCAATGGCTGTAGTTTCCACATTGAATCTTATCATATAGCTTCTTAAGGTCACTCCAGGCATTTGTTTCATGCTTGATAGTGTCATCACATTCTTTGGTCATAAGACATAAACCCTGAACTGTCTCAAGAACTTATTCACCAAGTCAGTCCACGTGCTAATGGACCCATTTTCTAACTGTCTAAACCATATTGCCACTAAATCTGTTTGATATAATGGGAAGCATCGTCCCATCCCTCCTCGGAAGCATCAACACCTCAATATGTTGGACATATCGTATAAGATGAACTGTCGAATCTGACTTTCTATCGTACATTTCCAACGTCGGAAGCTTGAAATCGGGAGGATTTCTTGCATTCTGGATATTAGTAGTGAATGGATTCCTGTTCACATCCTCCAAGCTTTGATCTAGGGGTCGACCCCTAATTATCCTCTTTACTAACTCAGCGATTCGATTTTTTTTATCCAGTAAAGGTCTTCCACCAAAATCGATACTCTATCCCATGCTTCTATAGGGAAATCCAGCATAAATTCTAGCACATACTCTTTTGGCTGCACATTTGTGTTTTAATCCGCACCTCTAGTTTCATTCTATCCTCCGTTCCTAGGGGAAGCTCTTTCACATATTCCTTTGGTTGTTGCACATTTGCATTCTGATTTGCGTTTCCAGCTCCAGCATCATTTGGTCCCGACATTCCATCACATTCCAAGTTCACACCAGTGTTGCCTCCGAGTATAATTCTCTTGGTACCGAGTTGATTTGGGTCAGTACCGAGTTGTACTATTTGTAGGGGCATCGTTCCAGTTTGCTCTACTCCAACTTTAGATGTTCCTGCATTAGCTGCTTATCCTTGGTTCTGAATTCCAGCAGCTCCCGCTATTCCATTTTGTCCAGTCCTTTGGAGAAATCCTTCAAGCATTTCCTATTGTCGAGTCAATAATCCATCCTACATCTCCTTCATCATTTTCTCCATCTCTTCTCTGGTCACGTAGATGGATTGGTGAGAATTTGAGGACACCTCATGGCTGCCCCATGCTCTGGTTGACTCCCTCCAACCTTAGATGTAGTGTTAAGTCTCTTCATCTTCACCAAATTTCAGATCCAAGCTTTCAGTTGTGAAATCTAGCTTCATTCTCAGTAAAAGCACCAAAATATTAAGCCAAAAAATGGATCAACACCCAGATATCAAATGAAAGCACCAATTCAAATAAAGTACAAAGAAAAATAGTAAAAGGAGATATAATTTTTATAGTGGTTCGGCATAATCTCTGGCCTACGTCCACTTTAATATTTTTTATTATCTATTCTTTCTTTGGATTACAACTAGTTATCTCAGATCTGACCACAATTTAGTGGATCTTAGACTTACAATGGAGTTTCTAGAGTGCTTGAGAGTCACTAGTACTAAAATTTTCTTATCTAAGTCCCAGAACAACAAATAGTAGCTTCCTAGGTGACTCTAGCAGAGAAGAGGTAAGATACGAAGGCGAAGAAGAAGGAGTCTACAATGGCAGAGAGACCAGATCTCATTTTGGTTGCTAGTAGGCTTGTATTTATAGGGAAACAGAGGTCAAAAACCTGCTTGCACTAGAGTCTAAATGAAGGTGCGATGTTGTACAAGAGAAATCAAAACACCATAACCAAATAGGACAGATCGATATTGACCTATATAGCTCAGTACCGAGCTATAAGCGTTGGTTCAAATCCAACTTCAATTCTTGCTCTGCTCTTTTATCTTCTAGTTGCTACGTTCCAAGCTATTTTCATCGACTTTTGGTTGATTCTAGTAATCTTTCCTCCATCATTTGGGTTACCCTGCTTTTTTGACTTTCTTCTCATCAACCATGGAATTGGTCATCTATACTTTAGGAAAACAACTTAATCATGAGCTATTGGAGTAGTGTATGAGAAGCATGGAGTTTAGGAGGTGAGTTAGAGAGGAATTATAGGTCAATACCGACCTATGTAGCTCGGTACCGAGCTATGTCACTTGCTCCAATCCCTTTGAAACTTCCCCAAGTTGTTTCTCTACTCCTTCTAAGTGTGCTTCCAAGTTTCTAAGCCATTTCGTCCTTGCTTTGATCTTCTAAGTTCAATTGAAATCCACTTTGGCTCAAAAGAGGGTTAACACCTACCAACTCCTTTAGTCTAGGATCAAGATAAATGAATATAACCTTAAGGGTTAAGAGGAAAATTTGACCCTATCCCTTCGGTATTGACTATTACGTGGAAGTAGGCAAGATCAGTAAGGAATACCTAGAGTCAGGTAGCTAAAAGCACTAGTTTCTGGAGATAGAAACTAGTGTGTGGAAGGAAATCTGGCCATCATACTTGCGATCTAGCACGACATGCTAGGGCAATGATAACTGCGGATGATCAAATGACACTCTCGGTCGACACCTGAAGATAATGAGACTAAGAACGGATGCCCAAAGATAGGCATCTAAAGCATCGATTCATGGATATAAAAAGGGGTGGTTGACTCAGTTTTTCACGACTGCGCTTTCGACCAAAGAGGACATGCTCGAATGAGGATAAGCGAGGATGGTCGGTGTATGCTTCCAGTTGATACCCAGAAATAGGTGAGGTTGAAAGCTAGAACTTGAAAATAGGTACCACTGGACTCCTCTGGTCCAGAATCAGGATCGGGAGTGTACAATCGGACTGGGGTAATCGGATAATTTGCCCCATGTTATAACCTCGGCTAATGCTGAAAGGTATAACAAGACAAGGAATGATGCAAGGATTCTAGAATTTGGAACACTAAGTCCCAAAGATAGGACTTGGTATGCAATAGAATTGCGAAAGGTATGTATTCACTCACGACCTAGTGAGACACACTTGGTCGAGGTTGATTAGTGGAATTCAATGGATAATATTGATCGCGATCGGTTATCGATGAGATTAGAGACATAAGGATACGAACGTTTAAACTATTGTTCCCTAGAAATAGGGAACATCGCGTAACTTGGATTGCATATAACTGGTTGCTGGCCAAAGGAAATTTGATTCGGAATAAATAGGAATAATTACTTGGTTAAATAGTAGTTTTGTTTAGTCAAGCGGAAACACTTTAGCAGTGATAAAATAGAACTGAATAATGGAATATAACTAAGGAAATTGTCAGAATTTTACTTATATATACGGAGTTACAGTAAGTAAGAGCATTGCACAGGCACAAGCATGTATAATATGGATAAATTATGGTACAAGAAGTTATATTATAAATGCAGGCAATTATATATAGGCAAGAATAGTATATAAACTGTAGAAATGTAAACTGAACAAAGACTGAAACAAAAAGTAGTCTTTCATTACATACTAACTCTATATACAATGGACATAGGGACCGATCCAGCACAATCACTGCCTAGGTACAACTAACTAGAAAAAACAAATGCTACAACCCAAAAGGAGACAAATGGAGACTATCTCTTTTTCCATGGAAGATGTCAAAGGAGCCTATTTCTTGTAAGCACTCTTATTTTTTTGCTAGCCTTGCTGCATGAACTTCCATGAGGTCTCTTCTGGACCTTCTCATCCTGGGGTATGCTGCCTCTAGAAGGGGTGGTGTCTTCAATAGTAAAGGTGGGGGATCATTAGGATGGTCAACAGGGGTCTCACAGGTCTTCATGATGATGTCGGAGCTGCTACCCTTTGGGGCCTTGATGGTAATGGGAAGGACTCTCAGAGAAGGCTTTAGCTCCTCAACTCCCCAGGTTTTTCAAGTCTAGACTCGATTTTGTTTTTGACTTTAGAAATATCAAGATTTAACTTCTCCAACATGGAGAAGGATCCATTCAAGCTCGAGGTGGTAGTGATGTTGATCACTTTCCTTAGGGATTGGGAAGGATCATTCAATCCCTCCAAAGCTGCAATTCTCTCTGAATCGAGACCATGAATGGAGCTTGAGGGAAATCTTGGAGCGATTAGTCCCATGGTCAAGGAGTGATTCAATTGTAATTGTTGCAGGGCCCGAGCCTTGAGTAGTTGGCAGCAAAGGAGGTCGAAGAGAAGAATGACCGGCAAGTTCACAAATAGAGTGGTATAAATTAGTAATAGTCTTAGGCAGGAACTGGAGTACCTTGAACACTAGTAAGACGAGGGATATACCTTCATCGGATGCAGCCTTCTAGGTCAGAGATATGACAAACTCACTCTCTTCGAGGGTTGACATGATAGGTTGAGAGATAGAAACTGGAATATAAGGTTAAAAAGAAGTAGTAGCTGAGGAAACTGGAATCACTTGAGTGGCTTTCGAGTAGGCACCCTCAGTTATCGAGACATTCATTGCAAGCTCTTAGGGCTTAAGAGTTGATAATTCTGCTTGACCTGATGCACTTTGGTCAATAGAAGCTTCAGAAGAAAATTTAGCGGTAGCATCTTCAGCAGCAAGGATAGCTTTTCCCTCTTCGAGTTTTTTATGTCTTTAGTATAGAGGTACTTAGCATTCAATTTGTCTTCGATGAGGCCTTCATTGAACGCCTCTGCATGGTATAATATCTCTTCCCAAGCATTGATGAGAGTAATGACATATGTACTTTCCAACCACTTCAAGTCCTTATATTGGATGACTTTAGAAAAGAACTGCTAAAGGGTGGTGCTCAATCCTTGCCTCTCTTTGGCTTTTTGCTCCTTTAGCTCATTCAAGTCATGCACAGCTGTAGTGTAATCGACCTGAGCCTCCGGTCTCTCTATTTTCACCAGGAGCAATTCAGATTCAAGCCTCTCCTTTTCAACATAGAGTGTCCAGATTTTGGTGGCCAAGTCCTTATTAGTTTTGTCATTTTCTAGGATGGATAGGTCCTTGGATGTTAACTGCATATTGTGAGTGGCATTGTCTTCGTGAGCAGTTTTTATGATTCTTCATTACAATCTCGATCTGGTTATGAACATTCTTCATTTCTATCATCATGTCTTTGGCTTTTTTCTCAAAATCTAGAGCCACATCTCTCTCTTTGCCAACCTTCTCTAAATCCCTCTTGTATCCTTCTATAAGGTTGTGTAAGTTCTTCTTTCGAATTGAAAAGATTGGATGTTCATTTGACATTTGAGAGGGCAAAGCAAAGTTTCTTCCACTCGTATCCTTGGTCAACGGGTTCTTGAACCCATCCTACCCTATAGTTCACCTCCTTCTTAGGGATGTTTTTGATGTCACGATCGAACATGATCTTGGTCAAGCAAAGTCCTAGAGAAGCAGCTTGCATGTGACTTGACAGGGCTATAATAGGAGCTGGACAAACGAAAACATCTTTAGATAGTGAGAGGAGGAACGGTGGAAGTCGGAGAGCATAATGCTAGAATTTGTCGTTATTAAAAGAGTTGAGTTTGAGATCGAGGGGGAGAAATGCTAGAGGAGGAACTATGGTGATCTTGTGAATCTGTATGCCTTTTCCATGGCCATAGTATTTTTTTCTCTTTGGCCTACCCCCTTTTCCTATCCCATTCTGCTTGGTGGTCTCTATCTGCCCCACGTTCTCTTTCTTTTCAACGGGCTCTTTCTTAAACTGTATCTCGCTCCCTGCGGTACTTGGAGTGAGGCAGATATGGTTCAAGAGTTATCCTTCTTTGCTTTGAAACCCCATGATGGAGATAGTTAAATCGGTATGTACCTATTATACCTGAAATGAAAGAGAGGAACGTAACAATTTGGAACATTAGAATGTAAGCGAATGCAATGGATGTGTGTTCGTGATCCTAGGATTTAAGGAGTGTCGGTGTCCCACTAAGTACTTTATGGACTATGTTTAGAAGGAAGTAAGGATTAAGTCTCACCTCCTTCGATAAGGATGCCCCCAGAGAGGAAGCTGAAGCCAAGAGAGCCTCCTTAAGGAGGTCAACTATCAAAATGTCAAAATCATTAAGAGAACCAAAAATATCGTCCGAAGAACCAATTGGAGGAATCGCCTTGGTTACTGGTGATATTCTCGGTTCTGCGGTCTACTGAGAGGTCTTGATAATTATTCATTTCAGATGCGGTGAGGCAGGAAGTTCGATGCCTTCTGGAGACATCTCTCCATACGACTCGTCTCCTCCTTAGTTAGAGTCATCATCATCATTGCCTCCTTTATCACCTTCTTCTTCTTCTTCCACTCCTTCTCTCCCATCTCCTTCTTCATGGATGGTCTCCATTTCTACTCTCTCTTTTCCTTCTACTTGCACTTTGCCAGCAACCTATGTTTCCATTGCTCTATCCATAGACTCATCGATTTTCACTATGTCGGATGTGCCTTCAACACCCCCTTGGATGTCATAACTGAAACTACAAAGGGCAAGAAGACTTAGTTGGCATCCTGGAACCACTTGGCGATGTATTGGGAAGAGCGGGAAAACGATCAGGATGTAAAGGTTGTATCGATGAAGATTCTCATTCATCATGAGATAGGTAGTAGAGCGATATTAGATATGGATACTCTTAAAGGTTTTAAGAATTTTGAAATGCTCTATGCTCGAGTCCGAAGCAAGATATTTGAGAAGAAAGGAGATAACAAGTTAAACACAAATCCAAGCACGGGGAAGAATGGAAAAGAAGAAGTCTTACTTCTGGAAAGCCAGAGCCTATTAAAGCTGTATGGGCATCGAACAAAGAAATATTCATTCTTGAAATACAAACGCTTATTATGGAGCATTTCAATGTCTTTGCATTGGCATTGGGCTTTGATGATCATGCAGGAAGGCGGTTCACATTGTTGCTGGATGCTAAGGACATGTGTGAGCTCTCTGAAGGTCATAGGTCGCCAAAATTGATTCCTAAACAAGACATACAAGGTGCTCAACAAAGCATATCCGTTGGGATGAATTTGGGTAGGAGCAAGCCCAAGCTACTAAAGGAACGTGCGGAGGAATGGATTGAAAGGTGGTACAATGCCACCTAAGCACATATACTTGTTGTAGGACATATAGCCTATTAGAGGACTGTGTGCATGTTGGCCATGTAAAGGAAGCAAGACATCGCTTTCAAGAATCCCACGTTGTTGGCAGATGGTCCAAAATGATTTGGGAGTTAGATCCATTGGCATCTGTTTGGGTGGATCATCTAGAACTCTTGAGCTAATTTGTTCATTTAAAGGAGGTGGTTAGTCTTGAATCGGTTCTACTAATACAATCATTCTCCGTAGCTTAGAAGTTATCGAGTGCCTAGGACCGGTAGCTATAGGAGTTAAAGCTGTAGTAGTGATAGATCCAGCTTTAGGAGGAGCTGACGGCCCAGTGCACCTGTTGAATCTAGGAGAATGGCAAGTCATTCTGGACAGAAAGATTAATGTTCAACTTGGTCGGGTATGTTTTATTTTGGAATTCTATTTTTAAGTGTGAAGCCATGTGACCGACACCCAGAATCCAATGGATACTGATATTTGTTGACCAATCGAATTTTGAACATCGATCAAGGCAATTAGGAGTGTCAATCCATATTGTGTGTGTCCGGTGTTTTGTACATAATGAATGGACCATTCTATGTAGATAGCCCGCTCGTGTTGGAAAACGAGCCGTGTAGCTCAATGGAACTGTGCATCGGATTATACCCATTATCATCGGATATCGATAATGGAACTGTTGCCCAAAGCGACATGTAATGCTCTTTGCAGAAGCACAAGAAGTGTAGTGAATGGTGGTGTAATGCCATGGAATTCTTTAACTGTCGGAGCGCGCTCAAAATGACCACTCTTTGGAAAGAACCATCCCATCGAATCTCAAAGTGGAGTTGGTAATTGACCAAACTTCTATAGGAGGCCAGTTCAATACTGAGGATGTAAAGTTGATTGAACAATGACATGGCAAGGGATTCTCATGCTTGGCCCAAAATAGGACTCATGTTAAAGCAAAGTCGACACACTTTACGAAATCTAAATGCTTAGGATCGTACTTTGGGTCAAGCATGTATCGAACCCTAGGACATCCCATAGCCAAAGAAACAATGTATGGTCGATCATGACCTTGAAACCACCATGGCTTATGGTTGTGCACAACCTTCGAAAAGGCCAAGGCGTTTCCACCAATGAATACCCACCTTAAGCCGGTATGGATTTGGATGAAATCAGGTTTGGGTTCACTAGGAGGAGCGACGGTGATCTAGCAGAAGATCTGGTGGTAGCAGCAGCTTGGAGGAGATGGCGGCGATCTATGGAGGTCAATGGGTAATGGTTAGAACAAGGGGATCGAGGTCGCAAGCAGTTGATAAAGGGAAGATAATTGGCATGAGAACAAGAAAAGGATAGTATAGGGAAAAATTCTCCGAGTTAATAAATATTTATACTTCGAAATGATAACCAATTCTACTCGATGCTAGACAAATCATCTCGGTACCGACCAAAACAACTCGGTACCGAGATGAATTTTTCCTGAAAATAAAAGAAAAGAGGGAAAGGAAAAGGAAGTGTAGTATGTATCTGGTTAATGCATGGAACGATCTCCAGAGCATAGATCTTGCCCTTAGCATAGAGAATAGAAATTTTACTATATAAAGCAATCGAACGGATATCCATGAAATAGAGACAACGCGTTAAAGTAACTCTTGGATAGTCAAACAGAATTGTATGGACAATGGTATACGCTTATCTTGTTGTAGAGCATGCTTTGTTTTCAACAAATGCATATTTTAGGAGCAAGTGTTATCTGGCTTTTTGACAAAGCGGCTTGCAATTGAATTTGGACATCAGGATGAAGACGAAATGGTTTAAGGACTTGGAAAAATGCTTTGAAGGGTAGTGGAAATGATCTCAAGATATTGGAGAACCAATGGGGTTAAGGAGGCAGATTAGTACCAACCTCTTTTAGGTCGATACCGAGCACTTTTTGTGCTTCCTACTGGCTCCTTGAGCTATGGCTTATAAACTACAGGCAAAAGTGGTAGTATTGAGGCCCATCTATAAAGGAGTTGGTGAATGACTATAAGAAAATAACAAAGGAAAGAAGATAGGTACTAGAGATATCAGAACCCCTTGGAAACAACATGATTTCTATGGAAAAGTGCTCGAAACTTAATAGATCAAAGATAGAAGACCATATGAAGGAAGATGGAACACCTCCCAATCATAAAATCATCTCAGTACTGATCACTTCTTATTGGTACCAAGATGATTTTCTTGCTCTGGGGACTCCGTCTTTCTCTCCTATATTCTTAGATCTAAAGTTAGACTTGGTATATCGAGATTTGGTGATTCCGTTGAACAATTTCTCTATATATACAAGGCTTGGAGCATTTGGAAAAGGACTTTCGACACTTGCTTTCTTTATCTTCTCTCTTTACTCAACACTATCCACTAAGAAAGCTATTTTTACTTTTCGAGGTTGTCAAATCAGTAAAAACTTTGTGCTTGCAACTAAAAACCATAAGAAATAACATTACAGTGGACGCAGGCCTCAGATTTGCCGAACCACTATAAAAATTTCTCTGTGTTCTTACTTTCATTAGCTAGATCTATTCATGTCAGTTCATTTTTGGGTGCTGTGCCAATTTTTGGCTCAACATCTAACTTGCAAGAATTGCACAACCATCGATCAATTGATGGAAGCGGAGCTATCGATCGATGGAATGTTTATTTTTTACTATAAAATCTTTAATTTTATATATATTTAGATATGTTGCTTCAACTAACCTCCTGTATCTTTTATTTTAAAACTCTTGATCTTCTCTACAATTTAATTAACGACATACAAAATTTCCACATTTAAAATCAATAAATCATTTTGGGCCACGTTCACTGATATACCTTCTGTGCATCAACCACTTATTGGTCTGAATTGGCTAGCAAGCCTTATTGGGGATTTCAAATGCTTTGATGCAAATACTGTAGCATGCAAGAATCTATTATATGCTAGGGCATTGATTGAAATTACCCCATAGAAACCGTTACCATCGATATTGAAAGTAAGAACCAAGGAAGGTCACGAGGTGGAAATAAAAGTTAACTACAGCTGAAAGCCTGACATATGTTCTATATGTCATTCATTTGGTCATACTTTGGAGAAACGTTATAGGAATGCCCTTACCTCCAACTAATAAGACCCCTCTCCCTAGGACGAAAATGAAATGGGTACATAAGGTTAGAACTCTGCCTCCCTCTGATCCTGTTGTTTCTGCTCATCCCATTGTAGAGACAGATATTGATGCAGTTAGCGATTCTGATGATGATGTTGTTGTATGGGAACTAGAAGAGTGTGCTTAGATCCATGAGGCATCAGAAATGAGGTATGATCCGTAGATGCATAGTTATCACATGTTCTTAGGTGGTCCTGATGAGTCTAGGAGGTTAGTGTATCATGCGGAGGGTGTTGGTCTTACTCTGACGACCGCTGGGATTGTTGGTGCTAGGAATTAGTGGCAATTCTAAGATCCGAATTGGGACCGGATTTATCTCTATTCACCACTATCGAGGTCTTTTGATCCAAATCTGGCTTCGTACTTTTCTACAGTTCAGCATGTTATAGGCCATGGTACTAATGTGGATATCAGTCAAGACAGTGAGGGTTTGTTCCCTTCCGAGTAGTCTAGTCTTTATGTCTAGCTCCTTTTTTTCCTTTTAATCCTGTACTAAGTGGTCTGGCCACTATAAAACCAGATTATAGCTGTTCTGTGCATGTATATAACACATGTTCTTTATTTATATACATAGTGGCACGGCTCACTCTAAAGCCGGCTGGCTTTGCCAAAAAAATTAATAAATCATTAAAAGTCAGTTGTTTCATTTAAATGGATGATAAAAGTCAATCTTGAGGAAAGTCATCTTTTAGAAAAATTTAATATTTCTGTTGCATTTAGAATGTTCGAGAAACAAATTTTGATATATAATATGTTAGGTTTTGGGTACTTTGATTGAATTAGGAATTTTTGAGCCCAAAAGTACTTCGGACCTAAAAAATTAATTACTCATTACAAATACGAGTTTTTCTTAACCATATCCATCATAAGATCTATTTTTTCTCTAATCTTGAAATTCTCTCTAATTATATTTTAATAATAGAAAATTTTCTCTAATTACAAATTATCCCAAAATTTACAATTTTCTAACCTCATTGAGTTATATATTAAATTGACTGTCTCCACCAGACGAAGAGATAACAACAATACGATTCAGATTGACTAGTAACCACGGCCAAAGTTGGAGATGCCGATCAAGGCTTTACAAATATAGAGTTTTTTTTATATTTAGGCATCAATTAATGAAATTGAATGAATGTGACTGTTGATCTCATGGAGAAGAGGGCAAAGATGGTCGAATTGTGACCTAACTTGACCAGAGTTGGAGGCAATTGGCAAACTTGGGTTCATCTCCTAATGCACATCAATGGAGAGGAGCTCAGAGGTGGTAGCGGTTGGTCGGAAGGGCTCGATATGGTGGGTATTCCTCTAGTGGTGGTCAACTGGGTGTTGGTGGTGGAAAGGAGGTAGGAGAAATGGTTAAGTTGGGTATGATAGAGTTAGGGGTATGCCATATGGGCAATTATGCAATTTGTTACATCTATTTAACTCAATAACCAATTTTGTTCAGAATAAAAGGTGTTTTCTTTCTATTATACATTTGTTATATTATGATATTATTAATTAAGTAATTAATTTAAAGTATATTAAATGGAAAATCCTTAAAGTATATGTTATGTAATAGTAGTTATAATGTTTTGTAATCATGAGAATTTTATCGAATTGAAAAATAACATATTGTTTTAAATATTCATAGTCGCGATGTTTTGGGAAAGGATATCAATTCATCATTGAGTATAGAGTATGTAATGCTCTTCAAATGTTGGGTAGTGTATTACTTGTAGCCGTGAAAGACACCAAGGGGTTACGTACTGATAGTTATTGGATAACTAGATAATGACTTACTCGAGAGTTTTCTACTAATAAATATAACTAAGGTTAAATGTAAAATCTAGAAGTGATGGTGTTACTGTGGCATGGAATTCATTGAATGACTATAGTTGGGTCTGGATTTAAGCATTGGAAGTGACACAACAATAGAGAATTCATCTCCTCGGTTGTATAAGATTAGTACCATAGTTAACTATAATCAACTCAAAGTCAAAGACTTTGGCCGGAACAATACGATTAATAATAGTTGTTATTAGTGAATCAATGATTTTTTATTTGGACTTACAAAGTTGAATATGTACGATGTTGGTATTTTGATCATAACCAAATTTCGTGAGTCCTAATGTGATAGAGTTTTGACGATGAGAATTATTGTAAATTATTGTTACTAAAATGTACCGGTTAAGCGATTGTGAAATTTGATTTTAGTGCAAAGAATTGTAAGTGATGAATTTTGTCAAACTATTATACCACTAGCTAAAGTGATATGTGAAAGTTGATATTTGAATTGTTCTATATTAATAACTGACTGAATTCACAAATCTAAGTCACATAACCATGTTTATGGCTTCTTCAAAAGCCACACGAGTTGATCAATTTGTAAAATGTTAGAAAGTGACCAAACTAATATTTATGAAATATTAAGTATTATCAATTTATTTATTATTTTGAATGTTGTTGGAAATTATTTAAATGCATAGATAAAATTTATATTTGCATATATTGATATACAATATCAGTATACTTTTAAACAAGGTTTAATTAATTAAATAATTGCATAAAAGTTTTTATTTGGAAAACTAACACATTAAGAATGTGCTATGGTCGGCTATGTAATGGTGAGTGTAAGGAATCAATTAATTGAATTGATTGCAATTTGAAAAGGAATTAAAGAAGGAAGTGTTGAGAGAATAGGAAAGGTTCAATTCTATTAAAACAAAATCTCCTTGTTTGATTTCTTTAACAGAGCGTAACATTCTTTCCTCTTCTCTATCATTCATGGCCAAAAATTATTTTAAAAAACTCCTCAAAAAATTCAAATCAACACCAAATTAAATTAAAGAAAGATGGTTCTTCCTTCTCTTGCAATGTGAGATGCTGATTTGCTTGAAATCTAAGGACAAGCCAAAAATCAAGTGTGATGAAGGGCAAGGTTTTCTTGGGTAACTTTTATAATTTATTCATGATGTTTAAAATAACATTTTCACATATATGTAAATTGTAGCCACTTATTAAGATCAGTTTTAAAATTATTTTATGTATTCAGATTGACTGTGAGTTCTATTTGTGAATGGTTTTGAATGTTGATGATTTAATTGGATATGAAATAAAAATTGTTCAGAAACTTATTTGTTGACATTTTTTCCTATCATAATTGGTAAATTATTTGTCTTACCAAATAATTTATGTTTTATTTCACATGAGATCTAAAAAAATCCCCTTTTTGTTAATTTATTGTTTTTATTGTAAATCTTCTTTATTTCAATAAATTACTCTTATTGTCACACTTATGCCTTTTAATTATAACTCTAATTTTTGTAGATAGAATCATGAAATTATGTTTATATGTATGTGTGCGCACGCGCACGTTTGTATATACATATACATATGTATATTAATCAATTCTTCTTCATACCTTGAAATTGTAAACTAATATTAAAACTATATTTTACTTGGTTAATTTGTTTTAGGTTAATTCAATTTCATGTTTTAAAATTAAACTTCATTTTATTACATATATGCATGTACCTAAATATAAAAGTTATGTTTTAGGTCCAATTATGTCATTAGGGTCAATAAATTAAATTGTAAAATTTTTAATTTTCTTTATGTTAATTATATTTCTTTTCAAATTTAGATAGAACATAATTTTTTTTTGTTTTTCAATGGTTTGGATGTTTGCTGTAATTAAGTTTGAAATTCAATATGGTATTAAATTAATTGTTGAATTAGTGATTGTAGAAGAAAAGTATTGTACAATTGCACTGCATGATTATTTCCCTTTTTAACTTAGATTTGATTTGATTTAATTACAACAAAATTACCTTTGCATCTTCACTCTTCTAATTTACTCTTATTTTAGTTGTCTACTTTATGTGAATTATTCTGATTCCTTTATATGTATGTATATATAAAATAAAAGTGGCAACAAAGATTACATGTGTGTGTGTGTATGTCTAAACTATATATATACACACACACGGTACCATCAACATGTGTATACAAACCATATTCATATAATGCAGTATACTCAAACATATGTGTATTTTTAGGCACTTATATTCTCAATATGCATGTGAGAATGTAACATGTATATGTAAGTATTATACACACACACAATAGATATTAATCACAATATCTAGATGCAGATGCACACACATGTTTACATTAGTTCATTTATGTTGTTATATGTTTGAATGTATATTGATGCATTTCTAATGAACATTTAGTTGAAATATTAACATGTTTAATTAACAAATATATAATGAAATTAAATAAAATGTTATTTTATTTAAAACTAGATTGGATCTCGTGTAACCCCTTTAGACTTTGTAGCCCCAATAGACCAAATAGAGAAAAAATTGAAATCTACCTATTTCATCTATTTCCAACTTTCTCAGTTCCTTCAATATCATCAGAGCCCAATAGTCTATACGATACAAAATTAGCAATGTTAGGGCTAGCTGATTAAAGCCTACTCATTTAGTATGGTATCTAGAAAGGTGATGTCGAGTGGGTATGGGTAATTAAGTACTCTGCCCTATTTGGCTACTAGCCTAACCCGAAGGATAAAGTAAGCTCAAAGGTTATCTCCAAGATAAAGGCCATAACTAATTTTGGGCCTTGGGCTAATGTTCAAAATTTATTTGAAAATTTAAAAGATATTTTAAATTTAAAAGTTAAGCTTAAAATATAAAAGAAAATTTACAAAGTTTATAAAATGCTTTCACATTTTTTAATTTTTTTGAGAAATTACATAATTAATTTTGAAATTTAAAATTTAATTAATATAATTAATTATATTAAATTAAAATTTAAAATTTATTTGATTGAAACATATATTTGGTATACGTGTATAACTATAAATGTTATATTTATTTATTTATTTTAAAATTATCTATGATAAATTAAATTAAAATTTTAAATTAATTAAAATATTTATTTAATTATTTAATTAAATAAAATTTATTAAAAATTAAATAAAAGTTAAATAATTAAAATATATACATATATTGATATGTATACATAAACAAACTATAAATGTTATAGTTGATTAGCTATTTTAAATAAGTTAAGATAAGTAATATTAAATTATAGAAATTTTATATAAAATAAAATAAATTAATTAAGTATGATTTAACTAATAAGAATTAAAATTAATTAAATAAGAGTTAATATATAAGATACATGTATATATTATATAAGTGAATTAAATTATAAAAGTTATAACTAAGTTATACTTATATAACTATATATGTACAAAATTAAGTGGAACTGGAGAGAAACCCAAATTAGATTTAAGAAACAAATACATACGTATTGTATGTTTAATGTGATTTCTAATATGTATGACACTTGAATTACAAGGGTGTTTCATAAGAAATTCATTATTTCCTAAATCAATATCACCCAAAATAAATATATTAAAGATTATGAATCTCTAATATATATATAAGTTGTCCTTTACCATTTATATATTAACAGATTACTTGCATACTTTTAGTTGTTTAGCTTTTATCAAGCTAGAGATGTTATGTATAGTATTAGTAATATACTGACTAGATAAGGTAAAACACATGCACATATTTGTTGAGCTTTCCTCAAGGTACATGCATTATACTTAGGCCATCATGAAATGGTGGTATGGATGAATAACCTTTCTTGATTTCTTTAGCTTTCCTCAAGGTAAAGATTAGATTAGAACAAAGATCATGGGTTAGGAGTTGTATATGACTCAACCGATAAGTCGTTACCTATCGCTTATGGGCCTATGATTTGTTGAGCTTTCCTCAACGTCAGAATCTAGAGGAAGCGAGTCATAACACCTACTTGAGAAATCAAAAAAATTCTATGTTTTTCTTAAGGTTTTGAAAAACATAAAAATCTAATGGGAGCCTTACTAGAAAAATGAAATGGTAACCATTAACCTTTCAGATATTATAAGAACATCTACTATATAAGTTAAAATAATCTACATCAATAAATTTATGCAACTAATAATATTGATAAAATTTTTATCAAGTAAGATATACAAATGAACTAATTCATAGATTAAGAAAGAAATATAAATTGTACTCACCTTTAATTTCTTTGGCATGTTGTTGCTTCAAGACCCATGCAAATGTCGAAGTTATACAACCAATAAAAACATTTATGCCTTCATCATGTAAGTGTTTATTTGCTTGACTGTATATTATGTTCTATGAGTTTTGAGCTTTCAAGCAATATAAGAACATGGGTGTTTGATCCATGTTAGATCACATTCAAAAGTTGTATAGTGAACAGTCACATTTGTAATACACAAAATGCCAATGTAGTTGATTTATTCAAAATAAGCAAATAAACAATAGGGCAAACTTATGTATATAACACAATTAAATCTAATAGGAATTTTACAATGACAAAAGGACCAAGTACCAAAGACTAACATAGGAATTTGATCATTAAATTGTGAGTTTCAAAGGTTTACTTAAATGCAACTTATCTGACATTCTTAAGATGTTAAGAATATCCAAATGCATTTTTGTTAAGAATTTGGTGCAGTCTTGTAGTATAGTTGTCTTTTAAATAATTTGACCATTTGAAAGAAAAGTGAATGTTTGAGAGTCGATGTAAATTAAGCTTAGTTGGGAAAAAGGGAGCGATTTTTCACTTCTCCTTAATAAAGGACAACGGAAACAAGAATTGTTTAAAATTTAAAAGGATACTTAATATGGAACAAGAAATATGAATTTTTTTATATTCCAAGTGTATTTTTGTATAGAAACTTGTTTTCCATGAAATTTATTTATTTGAGTTCAAGGTATTTGATCTAAAACCCATGAATGTAAACTATGAAATAAAATTCCATAATACAGGTTAAATGGAGCTTCGTATTTCATAGTTATTATAGTAATGGCAGAAATAATGAGAGCATACCATATAGCCATCTTAGTGGATGCATCAATTTATGGGAAAAAATCGTAAATATATCAAATATTATATATGAAATAATAATAATTTTTAGTAATGACTGAAAATTGACATAGTTTTATTTCAATATGAATATTCTAACATTCATTATAAGGAAAAACAATAATATTTGTATTTTTTTCATGACAAAAGTGACGAATTAGAAAATATGAAAGTATCTAAAATTTTCACAGTTATTTTGGAAATAAGGACAAAACATCCGTTTAATGGGAGCTACGTAAGAGTTGGTGAACTCTTCGGATTGATACATAAAGATGTGTGCAGTCGAAATTCTAATGATAACAAAACGCTTTCAAATATCTTGTTTCATTCAGAAATGACTTATCGTAAAATAAATATGTTTATTTGATACACAAGTAATGTATTTATGATAATTTCATTGAAAATAAAACGAAAGTAAAAAAAGTAACATATAAAAGAAAAAAAATTCGATTTGATCGAATAGTTGAGTATATAGAAAAACGGTTAAAAGTATCCAAAATGAATAAGATTCTATCTCAAAAGTCACTCATCCCTATGAGACATAATGATGTATCGATAAGGAGTAATTGGACTTTATTGGACAAAGTACAATTGATTTTGAGTGAAGTTGAGTTAACAATTTTCTATAGCATCATGTACTTAAGAGTAAGTATATGAGATTAAAATTAATTTCATCTAAGGCAAAGTTTATAGGATCTTACAAGATACATTTTAATAAGAAACCCCTACATATCATAGATCAATGAGTTGATAGGTTATGCGAGTCGAGAGATTGCACGTATATTTTTTCACGAGGGATCTTGTGTCGACCACTCCAAAGGAGTTTGGAACCAATCAATATTGAATAACCGGTCTAGTTATGAACATAAGTTAAGTAAAATTATAATCAAATTAGTCTTATACACACATACATGCAATTCATGAAATTTTTATGAATACCTGTTCCGTTTACTGAAAACAACTATTGTTTCAAGAATCACCAACTTCATGACGACCGAATTTCTTTTGGAAATTATTGGCAGTAAAATGGATTTGGATATGATCCAAAGATAAAACTGATTATATTGGATGAAATGAAATTAACCAAACCAAATAAACATGACATATTAGAATATCTAATTACTAGTCTCGCACATTGAAGAAAAACTATAATTTTCTTATCGATGTTGAGACAAGAATTTCCTCAGTTGTCAATGAGCTATTAAGAGTATTGACTTTGCCATACAGATAATGAGCAAATCGTAAATATAGTCCAAGTACAATATCAAAATATGATTTCGATAGTTATACCCGAAGAAATATATCCATCAACCATAAAAGTGTCTCTGAGATGAAGACCAATGCAGTTAGAATATGGTAAGCTACGTTAATGGAATACAATCGTAAATTTCAGTTGTTGAAATTACCGTAACATATTCGTCATTCAGGGTACCTAAGTTTATTCGGATTTTACCTACAAAATTATCGATTGATATGATTTTGAGTTTTATTATATGTAACAGATATTAGATAATGATTTAGAATATGCTGTTTATGCTTATTAACCAAAGTATCTCAAAGTTAGTGGGAGCGATTCAAATGATACATAAATATTATTGGATAAGCATCTAATTTAAGCAAGTATTTTGATAATGTAATCAAATAGGTTGATTTTAAGTCAAAATGAAGAGAAAGTGTAATACCCAGGATACTTGGTAATTTTTAACTAAATATTAACAATATGAAAATATGAAAATAGTTGAAGTTAACGAATTAATTAAATAAATTAAAAATAAGAAGGGGGTGAAATGGTTATTTTTCCGACTTTGGAATTTGATGAAAAAAACGACATTATTGCGACTATCTCGTTTTCTTGAGTCACACGGTATTTTTGTTTGCCTCGTTTTGACTTCGTATGAAGGAAATATGGATGAAATGGTATCAGGTCGAATGGGCACCAAAACCTGAGTTTGAATTCAAAATTGAAAAAATGTAACGACCCGCCATTTTGGACCATTCGCATCCATTATAAGTGTATAGGTAGACACTCATGCCGGAGTTGAATTGCTCAAAATACCGCGTTGTTAATTTAAATTTGGCAAAACTGAACATATACAGTAAATAAAATATCACAGATCACAGACACAGAGTAATAAGTGCAGCGGAAATAAAAGAGATAGTAGTTCATGAAGCTACTATATAAATATATAAGTTACATCAGAGTTAAACCAGATACAACGGAAGAGTAATATGATATATCAGATACAAAGCAGAATACATCACTGGAATCATCGAATATCTGAAAGCTGGATAGATAGCTGGATCTCCAAGCGAAGCTCCAACTCCAAAGGTGAGTCTCGAAAGCTGAACCACTCAGTCTGACCCGAGCGTAAAGCAAAAACACAAGACACTCGAGTCAGGATTAACATTCTTATATTAATAAATCCAACTCAAGTGAAATATCAATTGAAATACAAGTAACTCAAAGGATGTTTGGAATAACCATCCTTTAAGGATCCGTTAAACTATCTACTATGTAGTAGTGTACGATAAGTAGATAATGTCTATCAGTAATATAAAGATATCAAAATAGCGTTAAGTCATGGCCCATTCCACCCTTAACACATTTTTATTCCCACAAGCATATACAAGACCGTAGTTTCCCCAAAACCGGAAGTCACCAGAGGGCAATCCATATACTCAAGGTACAAAACAAATTCGTAGTGGTCGCGCATAAATGGAATACAAGTATGACAAGGCACATGAGGCTATACCCAAGGTAGTGATACTACCGTTCGCCTGATCCGGGCTGGTGAGAACGCAACGCCGCAGCGCCCGCAACACCGTGAGACAACACTCCCAAAATCAAGGGTGCACCAATCGACAATAAGTATAAGTAGTTCGAAGAAGTGTTTCCACTTGAGGTATCAATCCTCCATTGGCCCGGCACAGCTCCTGTTTTAGTCATTTCCAATTTGACACAAGTGTCAAGGCTATCCATTATCGTTCTCTTTCTTCAGTCATCACGAACACCATTCCAACCACTTCATTCTGGATCATCACTCCGCGTATAGTTATTAAAGTGGTTTTCGGTTTAGATAGAGAGTATATCCATAACCGAATTCCGGTCTCTTTAATAACTTTCGTAATTATTACACCGATTGGTCGTTTATTTATTTCAAAACCAAATCAATTCAATTTCAAATAGAATTCGTAAACCAACAATTTATTTGTCTTTCAAAACCAATTTCCAATAATTTACGTTTCAAAACTTTCCAATTTCAATTACAACATTTCTATATTCAATTTCAAAGTTTCAATTAAAACAATCCAAATATTCGTTGCATTTCGTATATAAGTTTCATTCCGAAATCATTTAAATAAATTTAATTTAACTTTCACATCAATTTAAACTCATTTATCGATTTTATTCAATATTCGTTAAATTACTTTATCATTCAAAACAATTTCAATTAAAATTTTCAATTCATTAAATCAATTCTTAAGTTCAACTTCATTAAATCAAAATCTACAATTTTGAATTAAATTAAATTCGTCAAATCAAATTCTTTCAATTATAAGTCTCACATTAATTCCAAATTTATCACATTTTCATTTCTTGTTAAAGAAATTCAATTTCACCTATTTACTTACTTAAATAATTTTCCAAAACTTAATTCATAAAGAACTCAATTTCATTTATTTACGAAGTAAAAATTCACTTATTCAAAAGTTCAATTTTCTTATTAAAGAATTTCAATTCAATTTAATCATTAAATAATTCAATCTTATTTAATTATTAAATAATTCAAACTTCATTATTACATAATTTCAAAGTTTAATAATTTCAACTTAATTATAATTATTAAATAATTTCAAACTTAATTATGATTATTAAATCATTTCAAATAATTTCAAACTGTATTATTAAATCATTTCAAATTTTAATTCAATCATTTCTCAAATTTAACAACATTCTTCCATCAATTTCATTGTTAATAATTTGTTTCAGATTATTATATTTTAGCATTTTCTTTTCATAAAATTCCAATTTCAAATTCATTTCAAAACAATATTATTTCTTCAAATAAAATCTTCGTTTTATTTTTAAATCAAATTATTTGACCAATCGGGTTTTATTTAATTTCCTATCCTAGGTCAAAATTCAATTTTGGGTATTTATCATTTCAACCCGATTCCAATTCAATTCAAAATCAAAGAATAACAAAGGGTAACTTGCAGTGTGATAACTGGGATGGTGTCAAAGTAAATAAACAAGCAATAACAACTATCAATATCAATCCAATAATCAATTTAAATAATCCCGAAATAACCGTATTAACTCGTATTGTTATTTGTACGAATTAATATAATTATTTCTAGAATCTACACTATCATTTCATGTAGATTAAAGATTATTACATTACGGTTTTCACTTGTCATCCAATTTCAATTTCATCCATCATCAATTTAACAACATACATTCAGTGGTTCAAAGTATAATTAAACAAATCCTACGTGTCAATAAATTTAACAGTTAAAGGGGTCATATTATACAAATGTCAGTTAATCAAATTTAACATTTAACTATCCTATATCAAGTTCAATTGCATACTATTTAACATTTTAACATTAACAATTTAACATCCAATATAAACATCAACAATCAATCAATTATCAGCCAAACTGTATTATCATCGCATAAATAATTAACAGATAATGGTGTCAGATGTCAAAGGTGAACTGATACAGGTAATAGTATATATAACAGTGTAATTAACTAACAGCAGTATATTTCAATTGTCGTTTCAATTGAAATCAAATCTAATAAATAAAAGAACGTTAATCGTGAGTGAGTGCTCACCTTTCGAGGCTAGAGAATAGACAATGAAGATGACATGGATACGCACACTGATACGGACCCTGAAATTTGAGTTCCAAACCCAAGCAAAGCAAATCGGCACGAATTTGACGAATACAGCTGATAACAAGGAATTTGACGAAATCAAATTGGATCAGTTTGATAGAAACATAAATTATATATATTATTATTATTTTCATGAAATCAACATTTAATTTAAAACAATATATATATATATATATATAATTAAAAATCATTGTTTAAATTTAACACATATATAAAAATCAACCTATACACATTGAATATATGAAATAAATACTTATATATGTAACAATGGCTAACGCACTATATCCACACCTATATGAACTAACATATCAAATACAAAAATTAAACAGCACAACAAAGTAAATCTATCAATATCAATTTAAACGCATGTCGAATACAAAAAGTTTAAATATATTATTTCAAAGTCAATTTTTAGATAAAACCAATATAAATCACGCAACACAGTAACATATATAATATATATATAGTATGTAAATAGCTAGTAACCTGTACACCTTTTTTTTATATAGGTAACAAGACTTCAAAGCTTTCATATCATAGTGTATATATAAACTATAGCCGAAAAGTACTTTCATAAAATCATTTCAGAAAGAAAGAAAAGAGAAAGAAAAATATATTTATATATATAAATAAAAATAAAAATCTCTACATATATATAGCTTTCTAACTATATATATAATACTAGCATTTCCAACACAACAGCTTTATACAACTTTGGAAACATAAGTGTATTATATATTCAACTTGATAAACTTGTTGACTGCTACTTGATATGTACTATCACGTGCGCAGCACTTATATATATCGTTTGGTAGCTTAATGTATATAAACAAACCGCATAAGAATATATATTATATTGTAAACCATTGTTAAATTTTTAAAACACATAAAATTTTTTTTTTTTTTTAGCCTTTATTATTTCTTTTCAAAATTCATCAAATAACATTTAAACATAATGCATAAATATATATATGTTAAGCTTTGTTAACTAGACATAAAATCAAATATATGTAAACAGAAGCACTTTTGCACTAGAACTCACAAACTTATGTGTTATAAATCAATAGAAACTAATATAACTTTTGGGTTATAAACAGCGTATCTGATATATAGCAACTAAAGTATACACAAAGTTTAGAATCAATATAAATAAACAAATAATTTTACCTTCAAAATTTCCACATACATATAAAGATACAAGGCTAGGACAGCAGACAACAGTTCGCAATATGGAACGGCAATGCTCAGCTTCAGGCAAGTGGAAATATATGCACGCAGCTCAAAAGATGGTTGCAGGCTAATGAGGTTGGCCATAGCTCAATGAGGCAGAGGTCTACGACTACTAGAAGGTGGTCGATACATTCGGCCATGGCTGCAAGATGGAAGAACGAAGATGGTGAAGATGAAGGAGGGTGGTGGGGCTCTACGGTTGGCGTGGGAAGTTTGATGGAGGGCTCGTGGGCGAGAGCTGAGGTTGGAGGCGGACGTGGTTGTTTGGGCGATGAATGACGTGGCAGAGCCCGAGAGAATGGAAGTAGATGTGAGATGGACGGTGGGAAGCAAGGTTCAGGCTGAGGAGGTTAGTGGGTGGCAGGAGGGAATCGGTTGAAGGGTGCTTGTGGATTGATAGATGAGGAAAGCAAAATTCTCTAGCCATACCTTTACACTCAAATTAAATACTTAGAAACGAACAGAGAGAAAAAGGAATATGAACAGGAGAGAAGCACCAGTTCTCGGAAATGAAGAAGGCAAGATATTAAAGAGCTAAAGCACGCGAATCAGGGAGTAATAAGGGTAGGCTACTGTTTGGGTTTCAACCGATGAGAAAAATCGAACGGTCATAAAAAAAAATAAAGTAACCGTAACGGTCAAATCCCTTGATTAGGTGGAATTTATTGAAGCAATTAGTTTGTTTGGACGGCAGGTTAGAGATTTGAAAATAAAGGAAAAGTGTAAAGTCAAAATGTGGTACCGTTAATGGACCGTTATCATCGTTTCCGTCGCGTACGAGATCTCGAGATACAGAAGTGAATATACCACAGAGATCAGCATGACGAGACAATCAACAAGGTATACAGATATCAGTGGTACGATCATCCGATAAAAATCGATATCGGTACCAGAATGCTGCATTTCGCAGAAAATAAGAACGACGGAGCCAAAGATGTCCGAATTTGGAAAAATGACGAACTGAGATCTTGCTCAGAAGATGGTTTAGAATTTTTCTATGTAAAAATATTTAGGTTTCGAAAATATTTTATTTTCATTGCTTTTTAACTGATTAAATTGAAGTGAATTTACGCGCGAAATAAACTTTCATAATTTCGGACGAAAATTTACCAGTTGCCATGTTTAACTAAACGCATTTTAAATATCTAATTTTTATTTCAAAATTTTATCGTTTAAAATTTCACAAAATTTCAACTATTTACGTTATTAAAACAGTTGAAATTTACGGGTCGTTACATTCTCCCCCACTCAAAACTTTTCGTCCCCGAAAAGGAACGAGGTAGGAGAATAGAAACAACCAGAAAGAAAACAGATTTGAAATACAAAATTACAATTAATTTAAGCAATATAAATTCAAATTTAAATTAATTGATATTCAAAAATTGATTTAATCCATTTGATTTAACTAAATCAATCTCAACTATTTCTAAATTCATTATCTTATTATCCAATTATCTTAAATTTAAAATTGATAAAACCATAAATTTAATAGTCTTTTATTACAATCATATTTTATTCAACAAATTTAATTCTTCTTTATTCCAAACTATTATTAAATTTGTTCCACTTAATATATCTCATTACATATTTTAAACCATATAAATTAATTTAAACCATAAAAGTTTCGATTTAAATTAATTTATATTTACTAATTGCTTTTAAATTCAAGGTATTTTCATAAGTTGATCAAATTCCAATTTTATTAATTCTTTCAAAACAAATTTATTTGTCTCATCTATTATTTAATTACTTATTATCCTATCTAACTCTATTAACATCTTTATAATCAAAATTTAGTGTATAACATTTATTATAAACACTCAAATTTTATTTATAAATTCAATTTACCTTATACATTATCCAATTACATACACAACTTCTGAATAATTTAGGTAAGTTATATTAGAATGCAGTGGAACAATATACAAATAAAATTTTCCCAATTCAATTATTCAAGATTAAATGTTTATTCCAAAATTTTGGTTTTATTTATAATTAAAATCATCCTTTAACAAAATTTAAGAATTAGATTTCCGATTATCTTTAAATAATTTAGAGATATATATAATATATTTATATCAAATCAAATTAAATTTTAAAATAAGATACCTATATATATATATATATATATGTAAATCAAAATATATTGAAGAAATTCAAATCAAAATATTTTTTCAAAACAAAACCGTAGCAAAGCTACAGAATGGTATCTCCACTTCGAAACTCGAAAATGAATGTCGATGATGCGGCCGCCATCACCGAAATTATTTTCCAGCGACAAGAGAAGAGCACGGATTTCAACATTTTAAAATTCTTTGAAAACGATTTCTATTCAAAAATACTTTAGATAATACATTTTAAAACCTTTAAAACTAAGGTTTGAAATTTCGGAAATTAAATTCTCAAATTCTTGATTTAAATTCATTTTAGATTTACAAAATCAATTTATAAACCAAGTTTATAATTTCCATTTATTTATAAGTTGGAAAATCAATAGTTTGCAAAACAATAAATGATAATCAAATATTATCATTTCTGACAACAAATTCATTAATAATTTAATTTCAGAAAACTTATATTTATATATAATATAATCATTCAAAAATTTATTTTGTTTACCAAATTTGAAAATGATATTGTGTCAGTTTGCTCTGTTAAAGTGTTTTGGAAATCCTATCGATAGCGTTGATCAGACGAATCGATCGGAAACCCAAATCAGCATCAACAACTCAAACAACACAATATATATTAAAACATTTTATATTAATTTATAATTACACTTCCTCGCTCGACGATACAAGGATGAATTTTCAAAAATAAGGATAGGGTTTCAAATTTTAATGGACTCAAGTTAAAGAGAATTCCGATTTGAATACAAGTTCGAAAGAAAAGATAAGATGATTCAATTAATAGAATCAGGTTGGATAAGCTTATTTAATTCACGGGCAATCTTAACCGGATTGTCCGTAACTTCAAGATTAAGATCGTTGTAGAATTCCGAGGTAAATCGACATTCGATCTCAAGAAATAAATTCAGGTATAGTAGGAGAAAGATTGCATCGTAAACCAAGGATACAGAAATCTCCGGTAAATCAATGCCAATTGTAAAGGAGTTTTGCTCCTTCACGAATCATTCGAAGGTTGGCGAGACCGCCGATCTATTATAGATATCATTCAAATGGAGTTATGGGGTGCTCCAGAATTGAAAGAAGACGAATAGTGAAGGACACGAATGAATTTCGGAACCGAGGGAACGTTCCAAAATTCAAAAGGAATTGAGTCAAAGGAAGAGATTGAAACTCGAATGAAAGTGATTCTGTAAGCACATTTACCCTATATGTTAAGTTTTGCCTAGAGCTACCAAAGCTCTGATACCAACTGTAACGACCCGCCATTTTGGACCATTCGCATCCATTATAAGTGTATAGGTAGACACTCATGCCGGAGTTGAATTGCTCAAAATACCGCGTTGTTAATTTAAATTTGGCAAAACTGAACATATACAGTAAATAAAATATCACAGATCACAGACACAGAGTAATAAGTGCAGCGGAAATAAAAGAGATAGTAGTTCATGAAGCTACTATATAAATATATAAGTTACATCAGAGTTAAACCAGATACAACGGAAGAGTAATATGATATATCAGATACAAAGCAGAATACATCACTGGAATCATCGAATATCTGAAAGCTGGATAGATAGCTGGATCTCCAAGCGAAGCTCCAACTCCAAAGGTGAGTCTCGAAAGCTGAACCATTCAGTCTGACCCGAGCGTAAAGCAAAAACACAAGACACTCGAGTCAGGATTAACATTCTTATATTAATAAATCCAACTCAAGTGAAATATCAATTGAAATACAAGTAACTCAAAGGATGTTTGGAATAACCATCCTTTAAGGATCCGTTAAACTATCTACTATGTAGTAGTGTACGATAAGTAGATAATGTCTATCAGTAATATAAAGATATCAAAATAGCGTTAAGTCATGGCCCATTCCACCCTTAACACATTTTTATTCCCACAAGCATATACAAGACCGTAGTTTCCCCAAAACCGGAAGTCACCAGAGGGCAATCCATATACTCAAGGTACAAAACAAATTCGTAGTGGTCGCGCATAAATGGAATACAAGTATGACAAGGCACATGAGGCTATACCCAAGGTAGTGATACTACCGTTCGCCTGATCCGGGCTGGTGAGAACGCAACGCCGCAGCGCCCGCAACACCGTGAGACAACACTCCCAAAATCAAGGGTGCACCAATCGACAATAAGTATAAGTAGTTCGAAGAAGTGTGTCCACTTGAGGTATCAATCCTCCATTGGCCCGGCACAGCTCCTGTTTTAGTCATTTCCAATTTGACACAAGTGTCAAGGCTATCCATTATCGTTCTCTTTCTTCAGTCATCACGAACACCATTCCAACCACTTCATTCTGGATCATCACTCCGCGTATAGTTATTAAAGTGGTTTTCGGTTTAGATAGAGAGTATATCCATAACCGAATTCCGGTCTCTTTAATAACTTTCGTAATTATTACACCGATTGGTCGTTTATTTATTTCAAAACCAAATCAATTCAATTTCAAATAGAATTCGTAAACCAACAATTTATTTGTCTTTCAAAACCAATTTCCAATAATTTACGTTTCAAAACTTTCCAATTTCAATTACAACATTTCTATATTCAATTTCAAAGTTTCAATTAAAACAATCCAAATATTCGTTGCATTTCGTATATAAGTTTCATTCCGAAATCATTTAAATAAATTTAATTTAACTTTCACATCAATTTAAACTCATTTATCGATTTTATTCAATATTCGTTAAATTACTTTATCATTCAAAACAATTTCAATTAAAATTTTCAATTCATTAAATCAATTCTTAAGTTCAACTTCATTAAATCAAAATCTACAATTTTGAATTAAATTAAATTCGTCAAATCAAATTCTTTCAATTATAAGTCTTACATTAATTCCAAATTTATCACATTTTCATTTCTTGTTAAAGAAATTCAATTTCACCTATTTACTTACTTAAATAATTTTCCAAAACTTAATTCATAAAGAACTCAATTTCATTTATTTACGAAGTAAAAATTCACTTATTCAAAAGTTCAATTTTCTTATTAAAGAATTTCAATTCAATTTAATCATTAAATAATTCAATCTTATTTAATTATTAAATAATTCAAACTTCATTATTACATAATTTCAAAGTTTAATAATTTCAACTTAATTATAATTATTAAATAATTTCAAACTTAATTATGATTATTAAATCATTTCAAATAATTTCAAACTATATTATTAAATCATTTCAAATTTTAATTCAATCATTTCTCAAATTTAACAACATTCTTCCATCAATTTCATTGTTAATAATTTGTTTCAGATTATTATATATTAGCATTTTCTTTTCATAAAATTCCAATTTCAAATTCATTTCAAAACAATATTATTTCTTCAAATAAAATCTTCGTTTTATTTTTAAATCAAATTATTTGACCAATCGGGTTTTATTTAATTTCCTATCCTAGGTCAAAATTCAATTTTGGGTATTTATCATTTCAACCCGATTCCAATTCAATTCAAAATCAAAGAATAACAAAGGGGAACTTGCAGTGTGATAACTGGGATGGTGTCAAAGTAAATAAACAAGCAATAACAACTATCAATATCAATCCAATAATCAATTTAAATAATCCCGAAATAACCGTATTAACTCGTATTGTTATTTGTACGAATTAATATAATTATTTCTAGAATCTACACTATCATTTCATGTAGATTAAAGATTATTACATTACGGTTTTCACTTGTCATCCAATTTCAATTTCATCCATCATCAATTTAACAACATACATTCAGTGGTTCAAAGTGTAATTAAACAAATCCTACGTGTCAATAAATTTAACAGTTAAAGGGGTCATATTATACAAATGTCAGTTAATCAAATTTAACATTTAACTATCCTATATCAAGTTCAATTGCATACTATTTAACATTTTAACATTAACAATTTAACATCCAATATAAACATCAACAATCAATCAATTATCAGCCAAACTGTATTATCATCGCATAAATAATTAACAGATAATGGTGTCAGATGTCAAAGGTGAACTGATACAGGTAATAGTATATATAACAGTGTAATTAACTAACAGCAGTATATTTCAATTGTCGTTTCAATTGAAATCAAATCTAATAAATAAAAGAACGTTAATCGTGAGTGAGTGCTCACCTTTCGAGGCTAGAGAATAGACAATGAAGATGACATGGATACGCACACTGATACGGACCCTGAAATTTGAGTTCCAAACCCAAGCAAAGCAAATCGGCACGAATTTGACGAATACAGCTGATAACAAGGAATTTGACGAAATCAAATTGGATCAGTTTGATAGAAACATAAATTATATATATTATTATTATTTTCATGAAATCAACATTTAATTTAAAACAATATATATATATATATATAATTAAAAATCATTGTTTAAATTTAACACATATATAAAAATCAACCTATACACATTGAATATATGAAATAAATACTTATATATGTAACAATGGCTAACGCACTATATCCACACCTATATGAACTAACATATCAAATACAAAAATTAAACAGCACAACAAAGTAAATCTATCAATATCAATTTAAACGCATGTCGAATACAAAAAGTTTAAATATATTATTTCAAAGTCAATTTTTAGATAAAACCAATATAAATCACGCAACACAGTAACATATATAATATATATATAGTATGTAAATAGCTAGTAACCTGTACACTTTTTTTTTATATAGGTAACAAGACTTCAAAGCTTTCATATCATAGTGTATATATAAACTATAGCCGAAAAGTACTTTCATAAAATCATTTCAGAAAGAAAGAAAAGAGAAAGAAAAATATATTTATATATATAAATAAAAATAAAAATCTCTACATATATATAGCTTTCTAACTATATATATAATACTAGCATTTCCAACACAACAGCTTTATACAACTTTGGAAACATAAGTGTATTATATATTCAACTTGATAAACTTGTTGACTGCTACTTGATATGTACTATCACGTGCGCAGCACTTATATATATCGTTTGGTAGCTTAATGTATATAAACAAACCGCATAAGAATATATATTATATTGTAAACCATTGTTAAATTTTTAAAACACATAAATTTTTTTTTTTTTTTAGCCTTTATTATTTCTTTTCAAAATTCATCAAATAACATTTAAACATAATGCATAAATATATATATGTTAAGCTTTGTTAACTAGACATAAAATCAAATATATGTAAACAGAAGCACTTTTGCACTAGAACTCACAAACTTATGTGTTATAAATCAATAGAAACTAATATAACTTTTGGGTTATAAACAGCGTATCTGATATATAGCAACTAAAGTATACACAAAGTTTAGAATCAATATAAATAAACAAATAATTTTACCTTCAAAATTTCCACATACATATAAAGATACAAGGCTAGGACAGCAGACAACAGTTCGCAATATGGAACGGCAATGCTCAGCTTCAGGCAAGTGGAAATATATGCACGCAGCTCAAAAGATGGTTGCAGGCTAATGAGGTTGGCCATAGCTCAATGAGGCAGAGGTCTACGACTACTAGAAGGTGGTCGATACATTCGGCCATGGCTGCAAGATGGAAGAACGAAGATGGTGAAGATGAAGGAGGGTGGTGGGGCTCTACGGTTGGCGTGGGAAGTTTGATGGAGGGCTCGTGGGCGAGAGCTGAGGTTGGAGGCGGACGTGGTTGTTTGGGCGATGAATGACGTGGCAGAGCCCGAGAGAATGGAAGTAGATGTGAGATGGACGGTGGGAAGCAAGGTTCAGGCTGAGGAGGTTAGTGGGTGGCAGGAGGGAATCGGTTGAAGGGTGCTTGTGGATTGATAGATGAGGAAAGCAAAATTCTCTAGCCATACCTTTACACTCAAATTAAATACTTAGAAACGAACAGAGAGAAAAAGGAATATGAACAGGAGAGAAGCACCAGTTCTCGGAAATGAAGAAGGCAAGATATTAAAGAGCTAAAGCACGCGAATCAGGGAGTAATAAGGGTAGGCTACTGTTTGGGTTTCAACCGATGAGAAAAATCGAACGGTCATAAAAAAAAATAAAGTAACCGTAACGGTCAAATCCCTTGATTAGGTGGAATTTATTGAAGCAATTAGTTTGTTTGGACGGCAGGTTAGAGATTTGAAAATAAAGGAAAAGTGTAAAGTCAAAATGTGGTACCGTTAATGGACCGTTATCATCGTTTCCGTCGCGTACGAGATCTCGAGATACAGAAGTGAATATACCACAGAGATCAGCATGACGAGACAATCAACAAGGTATACAGATATCAATGGTACGATCATCCGATAAAAATCGATATCGGTACCAGAATGCTGCATTTCGCAGAAAATAAGAACGACGGAGCCAAAGATGTCCGAATTTGGAAAAATGACGAACTGAGATCTTGCTCAGAAGATGGTTTAGAATTTTTCTGTGTAAAAATATTTAGGTTTCGAAAATATTTTATTTTCATTGCTTTTTAACTGATTAAATTGAAGTGAATTTACGCGCGAAATAAACTTTCATAATTTCGGACGAAAATTTACCAGTTGCCATGTTTAACTAAACGCATTTTAAATATCTAATTTTTATTTCAAAATTTTATCGTTTAAAATTTCACAAAATTTCAACTATTTACGTTATTAAAACAGTTGAAATTTACGGGTCGTTACAAAAAAGGTGGACAATTTCCTTCCTACCACTTAAACTAGTCATGTATACTTTGGTTTTAGAAAAACCGACCACTTCTTCTTTCTATCTACCTCTATGTACCAGCAGTTTTGAAGATGGAAATCTGAAATGAGAAAATGCAACTGGCCGGACAATGGAGATTAAGGAAAAAAAATGTTGATTTTGTGAGCGATTCGTCCATTTCTCCTCATATAATACAATTATGATCTTTTAATTATTATATGTTGGCTATAATAGCGTAGATAAATATCTATAAACACTTAAATTCGTATTAATTGGGATTTGGGAGAGATTTGGTTAATAACAGCAATTAGAAACTAGTTTATGTTAAAATATAGTAATTTGATGATTACATGTTAAATTTGAGGAAATAATTTGATAAATCAAACTTAGAAATACATGGCTAATTGCTAGGGATGCTCTTAGGCAACCGAAGGCAAAGTGGAGGAGGCTAGAGGCAGAAATGACGATGAAAAACACTAATTTTCAAAACTTGGCAACTACAAGGAAATTCTGTACACCGATACACCGGTCACCATACCCGATCAACGATGTACTATAAATTCAGGCAGATTGAACCTAGACCTATAAGCGCCAATATAAATAATAAAAGATCGGTTTGAATCTTGTTTCTCTTGTGCTTTGGAAGGCAATTGGAGGCTGTTGACAAGGAAAATGACGGTGATATGAATTGAGTGAATGGTTATGCTGATTGGTTTCTATTTGAAATGAATATACATGTTATTTCCACACGGAGACATGATACGATGGTAAATATGAAACGTAGAAAAGTATATAGCATAGGTAGACGTCGTAGGATAAGGATACAGATATAGATATGGATACGAACATGGATGAAAATGAGAACCTATGACAAAAGTGGCGATCCAAGCATTACGTTGCTCCCTTGTAGTGATTCTGTAGGCCAAGTGGAGGAAGTGGATGCTAAGTGACCCTTTAGACCATGTGGGGACTAGGGTATGAGTCTACCTAGCACGAGGACAACAGGCGTTCCTATTGGTTTCGGGCGGTCCAGGGAAGTGAGTCCTATACACTATTTACGTAACGATGGGCAATAGGCAACCCTATAGGGCATGAGGCCGATCCTGGGAAGTGAGTCCATATAGTGGTGATGCGGTATGACTAGATGTGTATGATAGTTAGACGTGACATGATGATAGGACGTGAGGACCAGACGATAGACTCATTATGTTATAGTATTATTGTTGTAGTATACATAGAGTAAAAGTATGGCTCACTCACCAAACTTCTTTCTAACCCCTCCTATTTTTCCCTTTATATATATATGTATGTATATGTAGATCGATTTTTGAGACAAGATGGTATCAGAACATAGACTTATTTGTATATATTGTGCATGATGCAATTAAGTGTTGTAACCTGGATTTGACTATTGGTTTGGGTTGGATTGTAATTGTATTGTTTAGATATATGTATTTGACATTGTAGACATGTTATGTTGATGTGACCATGGTTAATATTGATGTATAATATTCTATTTCCTTCGGCTGTGAGACTCTGAAAGTAGATAATTATTAGATAGCGTTAGTTGGAACTAATTTGATATATGTTAGTGTGTGTATATATTCATACATACATACATACATATATATATATATATATGTAAACACACACACTCAACCCTCAACAACTCCTCCTTTCAGTTATCAGGTTATCGACGTTGTTTTAGGCGTTGGATCCGAGGTCGCGAGAGAGGGTTGTTACATTTGGTATCAGAGCATAGGTTAGGAAGCAGGATAAGAACTAGGAACATACCAAGAAAGCGTATTTGTATTTTCTGGTATGTGTGTGTGTGTGTGTATAGGAACTAAGTGCATATGCACACACCTAATTACTGTTCCAGTTTTTTTTACCATCTATTGGGAAGTTGCGAATGAATCCCATTTTTACAAATAGCTGAAATTAGTAATTCAATCGAAACTGGAACAGAGACCAACACAGCCAATGATGGTGGGGTAGAAACCAGGACATGGACCATCACTTGAGTGTATGTACTGGATAATCATGGAGTCGATATTCTAGTATGGGTTAGACAGTATAGTGATGAGCCAAGCTAGTGCCAACCTCACTGAAGTCGTAGCCACCACTACCATTACTAACTAAGTTGTGATTCCTACCCCAACACCACTAACTATTGATTTCCCTAAACTACAAAAGGATTTCTCTAGCTTGGTATAAAGCTTTTTCTTAGAACGGAACCATACTCAGTGACTTGGGCATGGCTGAATGATTGTGAAAAGATTTTCAACTTTGTAGGACTTAGTGATGCTACTAAGAGACGATTAGTTACTTGGAATTTAAAAGGCCAAGAAACATATTGGTAGGAAATGATAATAGTGGAAATAAATGGTAACACTATTCCTTAGGGGATGTTTAAGATAGGGTTTGAGACAAGTTCCTTTCTGGTGCTGAGAAGGATCTGTTATTAGAGAAGTTTATCCATCTAAAGCAAGGTGAAATGACTGTTTGGGAGTATGTTGGTCAGTTCAATGAGTTGGCCAGATTTGGACGTGAGTTAGTAAACACCTAGGAAAAAAAGGCATTGAAGTTTGCAAAAGGTTTTAATTCACCCTTAAGAGAATTAGCATTGAATCAGATTCCATATGGTGGAACATTTGAGGTATTGGTAGAGGCAACATTACCAAATTCTCTGAATGGAACTTGGGTTAAGGATCGGGCTAAGGAAGAAGAGGGACAACAATAAGGAAAGCGCAATGGAAATAGACCGCAAGAAGGGCAAGGCAAGAAGCAAATATTTACTTATCATAGATGTTAGAAAGTGGGACACCTTTCAAAGAATTGTAGGATGAATCTCTTGAAAGGTAAATGTTTTAATTGCAACTAAGTGTGACACATAGTAAAGGATTGTAAGCAACCTCAGCTCAGAGGAAAGTGAAGTATTATAATTATGATCAGTACAGAAACATGAAAAGTGACTTCCCAGCTTTGGAAAATAAAGGTCGGATTATGAAGGCATATGCTATTGATGTCGTTCCAACTTCTAGCATTGCACCATTGTCTTCTCAGGAGAAGGAAAAGTAGATTTTGATGGAAGGTGTGTTGATTTTATCTATTTCTCCTATTCGTACTTTATTTGACACTGATGCATTTCATTTATTCATTGCAGGTGCATTAGTCGATAGTTTAGCCATTAAACTTGACTTAGTGCATGAATCATTTCAGTGTTGAACCGTGTCAGAAGATTGACCCAGTGATCGATGTCATGTCATAATTTAAAGTTGGTCATCCATGGTGTGGAGTTCCCTTGTGATGCATATGTACAAACTTTTTGAGGTATGGATTAATATTGGGGATGGATTGGATGTCTCACTATGGGGGTAGTGTTGGATTGGGCAAAAGGATGGTTCGATTGAGGAAGGGTGAAGGACTTGATTTGATTCTATGTTATGAGACATACTGTTATGGAGACATATTTCTATTCACTCAGCCTGTCATAGGTAGGGCTATCGTGTATACCCATAGCGAACGATTATCCATAAGTATTCAAAGAAGTTTCCGGTCTTTGTCCCCGAAGTGAAATCGAATTTTGTATTGATCTTGAGAAAGATGCAAGGCCGGTGGTGATGTCACTTAGGCATATGGCTCCGAAGGAAAGAAGAGAGTTAGATAAGCAAGTTTTGGAATAGTTGCAGAAAGGCTTTATTCGAAGGGGTATCTCAAAATGGGGAGCATCTATCATTTTCGCTACTAAGGCAGATGGTACCCTGAGTATGCATCGACTATCGAGAACTAAATAAGCCGACGAAGAAAAGCCGCTATTCATTGCCTTGCATTGATGACCTCTTGGATCAGTAAGTCGGGGCGAAGGTTTTCTCTCAGCTTGATTGGCAACTGGGTTTCATTAGTAGAGATTAGCTAATAACATTCAAAAGATCGCTTTCCATATGCTTGATGGACTGTTTGAGTGGTTGGTCATGCCCTTTGGATTGATGAATGCTCCAACTTATTTGTGGATTTGATAAGTAGAGTATTCCGGGAGCTGTTAATCAGATTTGTTGTGGTTTTCATGGATAATATTCTTATCTATTCCAGAAGTGTATCATGTGATTCATTTGAGAGAAGTGATGGATGTTCCAAGGAGGAATCAATTGAAGGCTAAGTTCTCGAAATGTTACTTCCGGAGGAAAGAGCTTTGTTTTCTTGGGCATGTAGTATCAGTAGACAGATTGGCTGTAGACTAGGTAAAGTATCTGCAGTTAGAGATTGGAAGACACCAAAAAATGCTTAAGAGGTCTGCAGCTTTTGGGGTTTTGCTAGATTCTACCGGAAGTATATTAAACATTTTACAAAGATATCTGCACCTTCAACCCATTTTACTAAGAAACTTTTGAGTTATACTTGTAGTCTAGAGTGTGAAGCTTCATTTGTTAAAGTGAAAGAGTTATTGAGGAGCGCTCCAATTTTGGTTAATCCCGATGGTACCAAACTTTTAACCATGTATACTGATGTATGTGGTACTGGTCTTGGTGTTGTCCTTATGAAAAAGGGAAATAGTGGCATATGCGAGTCAAACGATTAAAGAATCATGAGAGGAATTATCCAACACATGACTTGGAGTTAGTTATAATTGTATTTGCATTGAAATTGTGGAGGCACTATCTGTTGGGAGAGAGATTCGAGTTGTTTACTAACCATAAATCTCACTATATTTTTTTCTTAGAAGGATTTGAATTTAAAACAATAGCAAAGGATGGATTCTTATCATTGTACGATTTTGGGATTTCTTATACTTCAGGGAAAGGAAACATAGTCGCCGATGCTTTGAGTCGAGGGCACACTGAGGTGAATACTATGTTATTAGAGTAGAGGAATTTGGAATTTATATTGGTTTCTGACCTCGATCAGAGTATGCACTTGGGTTGTTAGTCGTGATGGATGTTAGACCTACATTAATGGATCGTATTAGGCTGAGTCGGGAAAAACACATCATTGGTTAGTATTATGGAGTTACTAGAAAGGGGTGGACGATCGAGTCATTTGGATCGTTACTCTAAGGATGAAGGGTTATTTATGGAGAAATGAAAAACTATGTGTACTATAAGTTAAGGGTTTGATAGAAGAAGTCTTAGGTAGGTGTCACCATTCGAGGATAACTATTCATCCAGGAGGAGATAAGATGTATCGGGATGTGAATATGATATTCTATTGGCTAAGGATAAAGAGGCAGGTAGCAGAGTATCTGGCAAAGTGTATGGCATGTCAAAGAGTGAAGGCAGAACAAAAAAAGCTGAGTGGGCTATTGCTACCATTAGACGTGCCATAGTGGAAGTGGGAATGCATATCTATGGACTTTGTGGATAGATTACCCCATAGTAGAATGGGGAATGAAAGATTATAGGTGATAGTGGATCATCTTGTGAAGAGCGCGCACTTTATTCTAGTGAAGAGTATGAGAATGACGGCAACATTGGCAACATGGTATATTAGAGAAGTAGTCCAATTGCTTGAAGTTCCAGCTAGTATAGCAAGTGACTGAGCCCACTTTTCATGAGTAAATTGAAGAGGAGTTTACAGGAGGCATTAGGAACTGAGTTAAATTTGAGCATGACATATCACTCGTAGACCGATAGGTTGACATAGAGGGTAAATAGTGCATTAGAGGATTTGTTGAGAGATTGTATACTGGATTTTGGAGGATCTTGGGATGACCACTTACCTCTTGTGGAGTTCGCATATAATAATAGCTACCAGATGAGTATGGGGATAGAACCATTTGAAGCAGTATATGGAAGACTGTAACGACCCACATTTCTGACCGTTCAAGTCGACAATAAATCCACACATGTCGGCTCAAACAATCCAAAATACAGATAGTTATTGGGGTTAAATAAGAAAAGAAAGGAAAGAACAGAAACAAACACAGAATCTTGCAGCGGAAGGGACAAGATATAATAATAAAATAACAGTTCATGAAGCTGTTAAATAAATATTTCTGATTATTATTATACATCATAAATCAGAGTTACATACATATCAGAGATAAAACAACAATGCAGTGGAGAAATAATACAGTAGTAGAATACAAATGATGTAATACCAAACTCCGTCTTCGTCCTTCATAATATACCTTCAACCTAATCTGAAATGCTCAGGCTGACCCGAGCGTAATGAAAAGACAAAACACTCGAGTCAGGACTAAAATATCTCATGTAAGTCAAATCGAATAAGAAATATGAGTGTGACGGCGTCAGAGATGTTTACGGGGTTTGACATCTCCTATCCAGTGTCAACGTGAGTGCAATAACTTAAGAGATGTTACGGGATTTTCCATCTCTCAAGGATCCGTTAAACTATCTACTATGTAGTACAATACGCTATTATAATATGTCTACATTAAAGTAAAAGTATTAAAATAGCGTTAAGCCATGGCCCATTCCACCCTTAACACATTTTTATTCCCAAGAGCATATACAAGACCGTAGTTTCCCCAAAACCGGAAGTCACCGGAGGGCAATCCATATACTAAAGGTACAAACCAAAACGTAGTGGTCGCGAATAGGATAATCAGTATGACAAGGTACATGAGGCGATACCAACTAGGATACTAGTAGTTGCGTCATCCGGACTGATGTTGGGCATAGCAGCTACTACCCCAACACCGCGAAACAACACTCCCATAATCGAGGGGTGCACCCAAATCGAATCACAAAAGTAATAGATATGGTAACGAAGAAGTGTGTCCGCTAGAGGTGGCGAACCTCAATGGCCCGGCAGGGCTCCTGTTTTAGTCATGTCAGGGATCATCCAAAATCATTCTCTTTCTTCAATCAACGCGTTCACCAAAACCATCCACTTCATTCTGGATCAACACTCCGCGTGTATTAGTTATTAAAGTGGTTTTCGGTATCGACAGAGAGTATGTCCATATCCGATCCCGGTCTCTTTAATAACTACATATTATTAGATCGGTGGCTCTTTTACATTTCAAATCAATTCATAATTGATATCAAAATATCATATTCGCTTCAAAATCAAATCCATTCAAATATCATCATATCTATTCAAGATGTAAGATTCCGTTTCAAAATCATTTTTTGCCTCAATATCTCATTTCGATTTCAAGATCATTTTTCGCCTCAATATCTCATTTCGATTTCAAAATCATTTTTCAACTCGATTTAGCTTCTCAATAAACCATTTCAAATTATCAATTTCAAATACATATTTGAACCACAAAATAAACAATTTCACTTTCAATATATTTCGAAACTTTAAATATTTCACATTTCAAAACAGCTCATATATTTATATAAGAATATAAGATTCGCTTTAAAACCATTTCGTATTCAAATTAGAATATACTTCAAAATTACACATCCGTATTAAGTAGTTTACTTAATTTCTGGAACAATTCCAATTCAATAAACTTAGATTAACATTCGGATTTCAAGAATTCATTTAAGTATTACATTCCAAATCAATTTCAGTTCAAATTCTATTCAAATCAATTTTATCTTCAAATTTAATTCAATAGTTTCAATTTGGTCCAATTCACAAATTTCTTTGAATTTCAATTAAATTCCATATTAATTAAATATCAATTTCAAATTAATTTTCAATTCCAAACTCAAACTTGAAATATCATTTCATATAAATTTTCTTAGAAATATTCAGAGTTCGATTAAAAGTCCAATCTTTTAAAACAAATCAACTTTCGAAAATTTACGTCGTATTTCAATCTTTTTCTTAAAAATCTAAACTTCGAATAATTAAACAATTTCATTTACTAAGTTGAAATTCCAACATCTTGAGCTTCAATTCAAAATAATTCAATTTCCATAAATTGGATTTTATTCTTAAAATCAATTCATTTAAATAATTTCAAAACAACTTTTAAAATCATTTAATTTAACCAATCCGGTGTCCGTATATAATTTTCTAACCTATGGCCAAGTGGATAATTATTTCAATTTTAATTTCAAGGATGGATATATATCATTTCAATCCAAATAGATGTCATAGGTATATCATTCCAACCTATTCCTTAATTTATTCGAAATGATTCAGTTTACAGTTTTATATGCAATAAACAATATACATGATGATATCATGATATATCAAAATAAATAAACAACCAATAGCATCCATCACAACCAATCAACCATAAAGCCAACAACATTCACAACAATTTTATAGTTATCAATATCGAATAATATACTGCCAATTTAAATTTAAATTTATTTTAACGGTCAATTTAAATTCTATCAATTAATTCATATATCAAGACAGAAGATAATTAAACCTACCAAAAAACAGCCAATAAATTTCATATCACTTCAAAATATAAATTTAACTAACAAAAAAATATTTTAGTCAATTGTGAGCGTATAAACACTCACTTTGATTTTCTGTTGTCGCCGAGACGTTCCGGTTTGGAACTGAAACTGGACGACGCCCAACTTTAGCCCAAATTTCCACCATCTCCAAATCCATCTAAACTAGTTTCATTTCGAAGCTCTCGTCATTACGATCGCAACGCAAAAAGTTTCGTTCCAATCAGACCTCGTATGAAAAAGTTATGCTATTTTAAAGTTTACAAGAATTTAAATATATATATATATATATATATAAATATATATACATATTTTTTTCAAACCCTACTTTCAATCTCAGCCCTCCATTTTCTCTACTGCAGATCTGGGCCCTTCCTTCCATCTTCTCCAAAACGTGAAAAGCACGTACAATCTCAACCCATTCCTTCCAACATTTGACCGACGATTTCTCCACCATCACTTGACGAGAAGTTGATCGGAGACCCACGTTAGAAGCGCCTACGCAAGAGCTACCCACGGCCAGGAGGTGGTTGAACTCGGCTCCACCCATCACCTCGATTTGCGTGAAAAATGCAGCGACTTCGAGCTCTATTTCCCGTTGATTCGTTGCTCCGTTTTCGATCATCTCCGTATGGATTTGAAGCTCTCATCGTCCTCTACAACTTTGTAGTTGACGACTTTTGCTAATTGTTGATGGATTGAGAGGAAAATAAGGAAGAAGTTTTGAAATTTTCTGGCCATTGAATTAAAAGTGGCGGCTAAGGGCTGAAACCCTAGGGTTTTTGGAAAATAGAGAAAGTGAGGGGCTTTTATAGAAAAATACGCGACACTATTCATCCCGGATTTTCCGACTCCAAACGAAGCGTGCCGGCTAGCGTTTCTAGGGTTTATCCCACGTTCCGAACACAATGGAATAGGTTTCGGAAGCTAATTCGATCATCTGTGCGAGTAACGGCAATAAACGATCGATTTAAAATTAAATTGGTTAATCAAATTTCTGTGCGTTTGGGCTCGCCCCGGACAAACGGTAAATCCGATTGACACGAAATTTGAAACCCTACAATAATATGACATTATGGATCCGATGAAACTGGTTTCGTCGAAATCCGAGAGTTTTTGAAAAATGACTATTTTCTCTCGCCGAATTAATATTAAAAACAATTCGATGCGTTTCGAGCTGCCATGGTCAAACGATAACTCCGATTGGTACGAAAATTGAAATACGATAATAACAAACTATTACGGATCCAATGGAACAAGTTTCGTTCAATTCTGAGACTGTTCGAAAAATGGCTATTTTTCAGTCGATAATTAAATATTAAAATATTCAATTTTCACAAATTAATTTTAAATTCAATTTTAAAAGTTCTATAACATTACTATAGCTCCAATATGATAAGATAAAATTTTACAAATCATTTTCAATCATATTCAACTCGATTTTCAATTATTTCTGAAATTTAACTTATTAAATTATCGATTTAATTGTCTAATTAAATCCAATATTCGAAAAATAAATTATTCGACTGTTTAATTTCAATATAAAATTCCCAATTTTAAATTATTAACTTTTAAATCAAATTTCAATTGTTCACAAATTTCATTTTTAATTTCACAGTAATTAACAATCTTTTACAATGCGGTTTTCCATTATAAATCCAGTATAAAAGATTACATTAGATTCAGCGTTCAATTATATTGTAATTCAAATTCAAGTTATTTAATTCCAATTGAATTCTTTTATTTCAATTTACACTTTCATTATTGAATCAACCATTTACTTATACATTATTATCAATAGTCTATAATTCATTTACTTTCATTTTCTTCAGCTATCATCTTATTTAAATTCACAGTAATATTAAATTACATTCATTTATGTTGATTTCATATTATAACTTCAATATTAAATGTAACATTTTATTTATTTCGTTGTTTACAATCAAATTCAATTCATTATTTACATTCACTACAAGTTAACATCCATATTTAATTTATAAATAAGTTATTTCAGAATAAAATTTTGTATTTTAACTTGTAATTCACATTTAACAACACAAAATTTTATTTCCTTCGGATTTTTATCCAAAATTTTCATTTTAATTCGTATTTTTAAAGTGTTAAAAATACGGGTCGTTACATTCTCCCCCACTTAAAACTTTTCGTCCTCGAAAAGGAACGGAGAAGGGGAAACCATCATTTAGATATAATTCATTCAAAATATTCTACTTATTTGCAAAATTTAGTTATAGGATTTTTTTTTCACAAAATTTTCTAACTCCCGGATTTTTGAAAAATTTCGGCAGCACCTCCTTTGCGCGGCTAGGACCACAGTAGTAATAATTGCATGATATACATCTCATTACAAGAATGAGGCATCCCAAAACATGGGGAACACAATAATATACCACAACATAAACTGTAATCCGAGAACATACCTTTTATTTAGCGTTTATTAGCATTTTAACTTACATTTTGCATTAAGCGCAGAAGCGAGCTCCACAAGCGAAGCGCAGCCCCTTTGCTACCTACTAAAATGCTCAATAACCAAGTTAGAACCATGCATATAAAGATAGATCGATATACTTATCATAAACAACACACATATAACATGTTTAGCTTCAAAACTGAAATTCCAATTCCAGGACAGCAAATAATCTTAGTTTTTGGTCACCTAAACGATAAAATTTGACAATGGAATCTAAGCAAAAGTTGTTGCATTCGTTTCAGGCTTTCCGGAATGTCCAAAAGCATTGAATTCGGACATTCCGTTCAAAAGTTACGACCGTTTTACTAAATAGATACGCCTCAGCCTGGCAATGAATTGCGCAGGTCAGCGACGTTTGGTCACGTTTTTGACCTTCTAAACGACAGCAAAACACCAAATGCTTAAAACAAAAGTTTTAGCTTAAGTTCTAAGCTTTCCAGAAAGTGCAAGATCATCAAAATGTGATACACCAGTAAAAAGTTATGGCGAGAATACTATGGTGCTTCAGATTTCTACTCCGCACAGGCCAGCGACTAATATTGGTGTTTTAAGCCTAGTGGATGAAGGTATTTATCAAAACATTATAAACAAAAGATGTAGCACAGTTTCTAGGCTTTCCGAAAAGTCCAAAATCGTCCAATTCCGTTCAAACATTTAAAAGTTATGGCTGTTTTCGTTCCAGCATATATTGGACAATTTTGGATTTTTTTTTTCCCAAATTTGCTTTTATTATTTCAAAGCACAAACCATCAAACTTCAAATTTTCTAAAGAAACAATCATAAACACAAAGTCGTTTATTTTCTTATATATCCATGAAATAAGTTTACATTCGATTTGTTTCCGATTTATTCAAGTTTGTTTCATTCATAATTTAAATTCAAGTCAATTTGCTTCAATTTAATTTGAATTCAATTATATTTAATTTCTCTATGCTTCAAATTTGAATTTAATTATTTTAAAATTTTATTCCGTTTATTCAATTCCATTAACACTAATGAATTCTATTTAATCAATTATCATCCATCCAAATCTATAATAAATCAATTATACATTTCCAAGTCAAAATTTTAATTTCATACACTTCCAAGTTTATTGACATTTAGTTTTATTCAAATTTAATTAGTTTCCATTTACTAAATATATATTTAATTAATTTTAAATTTAATTCATTTTACAACTTAAATTTCCTTTATATTTACAACTATCAATAGATCTTCACATTTTATTATTCACTCTCACACTGGTATATTATTCCTCTACTTATCCTTATTAGCATTTTAAACTTTTTAAGTATTTGGTAAGTTTTTGTTATGCAAATAGAATGTAGTTAAACAACATACAACCTCTTTTTATTCAAAGTTGAATTTTCAATTAATTAATTCTTAAGTCATTACTTAAATTTCACTATAATTTAATTTCACATTTACATTCACATATAGTATTTCCATTTTATATTACATAATGGTGAATCACCTTTAAATGTTAATTTAAATTCCAATTATTTACTAACAATTTTATTTATATTTTCAAACCATTAATTAAACGCATATTTCATTATTCAAACCTAAACTTGTATATTATCCAATTAACAATTCATATAACATTTTTGAACTTCTTAAATATTTTGGTAAGTTATATTTATGCTATAGAATGAAATTTAATACTATGCGAGTTTTACAGTTTCAATTTTATTTTAAATTCATAATTTCCTAATTCTAAGGATTTCTACTTCAATTGATATTTTCACTTAGCTCTTAGGATCATTTCTCATTTCACAATTCAGAAGTTCCGTAATGATTCAAGTATTTATTTATCTCAATAGTTTAAAGTCATTAAATATTAAAGAACTTAAGAATTCCATCTCCGGTTTCATTTCAAATCAAGTTTGAAATAATATATACTTATATTAATGTGTATCAAGTCAGACTATAGAGAATACAAAATAAAATTCAATTTTAATCAAAACAGGGTTTAGAAAAAGCTATTAAGTGATCTTCCCCACTTAGACTCTCGAAAATAAACGTCGATGATGCGTGCACTCATCACCGAAATCATTCTCTAGTGTCAAGAGGGGAGTATACACTTACTTCATTTGAAATCCTTTGAAAACAATTTCTAATCGAATATACTATCATATAATACTTATATTATACATTTCAAATTTTTGTTAATAAATTTTCAAAACACCGGAATTTAAATTCTCCATCTTAATTTAAATTCATTTTTATTTCATTTTATTTACCATTTATATTCATTGTCAATCATATTTACAAGTTTCATTTCTTAAAATCATCCAATAGTCAATAGTTAGAAATATTGACTAATCAACAATAAACGATGATAATCTAATATTATCATCTCCTAACAACCAATACAATCAAAATTTATAAATTTTCAAGATAAGTCTTTTATATATAGAATATAATCCAAAACAATATTATGTCAATCTGTCCTATTCGAGTGTTTAGAAATTCCTATCGATGCCTTGGCATCCCAAGTACCAACCAGAATTCATAAATACTCAACAGAACAAATTAACACAATATAAAACCATTTTTATATCGGCTCAAACAATCCAAAATACTCATATACACTCAACTCATTCATATAGTTTACCTCTATTTCAATGAGTTATTCCCCACTAGAGCCAAGGTTTATCGCTAAACCAAAGCTCTGATACCAACTGTAACGACCCACATTTCTGACCGTTCAAGTCGACAATAAATCCACACATGTCGGCTCAAACAATCCAAAATACAGATAGTTATTGGGGTTAAATAAGAAAAGAAAGGAAAGAACAGAAACAAACACAGAATCTTGCAGCGGAAGGGACAAGATATAATAATAAAATAACAGTTCATGAAGCTGTTAAATAAATATTTCTGATTATTATTATACATCATAAATCAGAGTTACATACATATCAGAGATAAAACAACAATGCAGCGGAAAAATAATACAGTAGTAGAATACAAATGATGTAATACCAAACTCCGTCTTCGTCCTTCATAATATACCTTCAACCTAATCTGAAATGCTCAGGCTGACCCGAGCGTAATGAAAAGACAAAACACTCGAGTCAGGACTAAAATATCTCATGTAAGTCAAATCGAATAAGAAATATGAGTGTGACGGCGTCAGAGATGTTTACAGGGTTTGACATCTCCTATCCAGTGTCAACGTGAGTGCAATAACTTAAGAGATGTTACGGGATTTTCCATCTCTCAAGGATCCGTTAAACTATCTACTATGTAGTACAATACGCTATTATAATATGTCTACATTAAAGTAAAAGTATTAAAATAGCATTAAGCCATGGCCCATTCCACCCTTAACACATTTTTATTCCCAAGAGCATATACAAGACCGTAGTTTCCCCAAAACCGGAAGTCACCAGAGGGCAATCCATATACTAAAGGTACAAACCAAAACGTAGTGGTCGCGAATAGGATAATCAGTATGACAAGGTACATGAGGCGATACCAACTAGGATACTAGTAGTTGCGTCATCCGGACTGATGTTGGGCATAGCAGCTACTACCCCAACACCGCGAAACAACACTCCCATAATCGAGGGGTGCACCCAAATCGAATCACAAAAGTAATAGATATGGTAACGAAGAAGTGTGTCCGCTAGAGGTGGCGAACCTCAATGGCCCGGCAGGGCTCCTGTTTTAGTCATGTCAGGGGTCATCCAAAATCGTTCTCTTTCTTTAATCAACGCGTTCACCAAAACCATCCACTTCATTCTGGATCAACACTCCGCGTGTATTAGTTATTAAAGTGGTTTTCGGTATCGACAGAGAGTATGTCCATATTCGATCCCGGTCTCTTTAATAACTACGTATTATTACACCGGTGGCTCTTTTACATTTCAAATCGATTCATAATTGATATCAAAATATCATATTCGCTTCAAAATCAAATCCATTCAAATATCATCATATCTATTCAAGATGTAAGATTCCGTTTCAAAATCATTTTTCACCTCAATATCTCATTTCGATTTCAAGATCATTTTTTTCCTCAATATCTCATTTCGATTTCAAAATCATTTTTCAACTCGATTTAGCTTCTCAATAAACCATTTCAAATTATCAATTTCAAATACATATTTGAACCACAAAATAAACAATTTCACTTTCAATATATTTCGAAACTTTAAATATTTCACATTTCAAAACAGCTCATATATTTATATAAGAATATAAGATTCGCTTTAAAACCATTTCGTATTCAAATTAGAATATACTTCAAATTACACATCCGTATTAAGTAGTTTACTTAATTTCTGGAACAATTCCAAATCAATAAACTTAGATTAACATTCGGATTTCAAGAATTCATTTAAGTATTACATTCCAAATCAATTTCAGTTCAAATTCTATTCAAATCAATTTTATCTTCAAATTTAATTCAATAGTTTCCATTTAGTCCAATTCACAAATTTCTTTGAATTTCAATTAAATTCCATAATAATTAAATCTCAATTTCAAATTAATTTTCAATTCCAAACTCAAACTTGAAATATCATTTCATATAAATTTTCTTAGAAATATTCAGAGTTCGATTAAAAGTCCAATCTTTTAAAACAAATCAACTTTCAAAAATTTACGTCGTATTTCAATCTTTTTCTTAAAAATCTAAACTTCGAATAATTAAACAATTTCATTTACCAAGTTTAAATTCCAACATCTCGAGCTTCAATTCAAAATAATTCAATTTCCATAAATTGGATTTTATTCTTAAAATCAATTCATTTAAATAATTTCAAAACAACTTTTAAAATCATTTAATTTAACCAATCCGGTGTCCGTATATAATTTTCTAACCTATGGCCAAGTGGATAATTATTTCAATTTTAATTTCAAGGATGGATATATATCATTTCAATCCAAATAGATGTCATAGGTATATCATTCCAACCTATTCCTTAATTTATTCGAAATGATTCAGTTTACAGTTTTATATGCAATAAACAATATACATGATGATAGCATGATATACCAAAATAAATAAACAACCAATATCGACCAATAGCATCCATCACAACCAATCAACCATAAAGCCAACAACATTCACAACAATTTTATAATTATCAATATCGAATAATATACTGCCAATTTAAATTTAAATTTATTTTAACGGTCAATTTAAATTCTATCAATTAATTCATATATCAAGACAGATGATAATTAAACCTACCAAACAACAGCCAATAAATTTCATATCACTTCAGAATATAAATTTAACTAACAAAAAAATATTTTAGTCAATTGTGAGCGTATAAACACTCACTTTGATTTTCTGTTGTCGCCGAGACGTTCCGGTTTGGAACTGAAACTGGACGACGCCCAACTTTAGCCCAAATTTCCACCGTCTCCAAATCCATCCAAACTAGTTTCATTTCGAAGCTCTCGTCATTACGATCGCAACGCAAAAAGTTTCGTTCCAATCGGACCTCGTATGAAAAAGTTATGCTATTTTAAAGTTTACACGAATTTAAATATATATATAAAGAGGAAATTAGTTTAAAGGAAAAAGTTTAATAAAATTTAATTTTAACGGACGTTAAAATTAAACTTTGGACTGAAGGACAAGCGCCAAAAATTGTATTTCTTTCGTACTTCTGTAGTTTCATTTCTTCTGCAAACAAAATTTCTTCTTCATCAAACAATGGCAACGCAAACCGAAATCAATTTTCTTCCTCAAACTGATTTAAAAGCGCAATCGACTTCAGTATCTAAGTCGATGGACGTAAATCAAAATATTTCAATAAATCCTGAACAAATAAATGATGAACCTACGATTTCAAAAAGTAGGGTTCCCAATGCTATGCGTACATCAGTAAAGAGAAGGCGAAAAACTACTTCATCAACGGCTGTTGATTCGGATGAGATTGACGAAGATACAAAGAGGACGAAAAAACCTAGGGCATGTAAAACTATGAATGAAGATGAAAGGAAGAAACAACAGCTTACTGATGAAAACGTCAACAGAAAAAGAAAAAAAAGGTAAAACAACTGATTATTTTTTAAAATAAAAGATAATTTTACAATGATAGTTCAACTATCATTTGATTTGTTATTGAATGATAGATCAATGTATCATTTGATTTGTTGCATGTATAATATTGATGATAAAAAACAATTAGATGGATACTTATTTAATGATAGTTCAATATATCATTTGATTTGCGTGTGTAATATTGAAATATGAAATGATGGATGAACATAGCATTCAGTCTTTGACAGATGATAGACAATGATAAGATGAATATTTATAGAATGATAGAAATATATAGCATTGAAAAAAATGTTGAACAAACATATCATGATAGAATGAAAGTTGAATATATCATTTTATTTACAGTATTTGCTAGTATAGTATGATAAATGATAGTTGAATATATCATTTGATTTTCTGTTTTGATGGTTATAGAATGATAGTTGAATATATCATTTGATTTTCTATTTTGATGGTTGTAGAATGATAGTTGAATATATCATTTGATTTTCTGTTTTGATGGTTATAGAATGATAGTTGAATATATCATTTGATTTTCTATTTTGATGGTTGTAGAATGATAGTTGAATATATCATTTGATTTTCTGTTTTGATGGTTGTAGAATGATAGTTGAATATATCATTTGATTTTCTGTTTTGATGGTTATAGAATGATAGTTGAATATATCATTTGATTTTCTGTTTTGATGGTTGTAGAATGATAGTTGAATATATCATTTGATTTTCTGTTTTGATGGTTGTAGAATGATAGTTGAATATATCATTTGATTTTCTGTTTTGATGGTTGTAGAATGATAGTTGAATATATCATTTGATTTCTATTTTGATGGTTGTAGAATGATAGTTGAATATATCATTTGATTTGTATGCATCATATTAAAATATAATATGATAAATGAACATATGATAGACAAACATAGCATTCAATATTTCGACTTTAGAAGCATACAGTGAAAAAAAGAAATGATAGACAAATATAGCATTTGAAAAAGAATGATAGATGTATATATCACTAGTAAATTATGCGTTCATAGTTGTAAAAATTGATAGATAAAAATAAGAAAGCATTTAAAAAATGAGACATAAAAATAATATTATAGTTTGTTAAATACCAAATTATTCATTCACAGTTTTTTGTACAGGGATCAATAGGTAAAACATTGAAGAAAGCAAAAACTACTGAAGGAAAAAAACCAAAAAAAGTTTCTCAGAAAAAAATCCAGTATAGATGTAGCTTACTGCCAATGATAAAAAATTAAGGAAAAAGGAGGTTACCTTATAGATCAATTAAATTATTTCAAACAAACACCTTTCGAAAAATTCATGCTAGTATTTTTCAAAGAAATTTTAACCATAGCTGCTTTTACAAAATCATCAACAACCTTAGATGATATAATAGAAACATTTTCTATCAATGATGAAGCTTTTAAAGTAGGAAATATTTTTTTAAAAATCAAACCTGAGGATCTTTCAATTATTTTTAGCTTACCTTTGTCTGGAGTAAATATTTTTCCAGTACCGAAAATGAGTTTACAAATCCTTCCAGACAATTGCAAAGATTTTGTACTGAGAAACTTTGGAACAATAGAGCACATAACAAAGGATCTTACAATTTCGAAGATAAATAATGTGCTAGAAACACAACAATTTCAACATGAAAATGATTTTCCAAAATTGCTTATAATTCTTGCAATGATAACCTTCTTCTTTCCTGATAACCAAAGATACTTACCATGGGGATATATTCCCTATATCTTAGATCAAAACAAAATGAATTCAGTATCTTGGCCAGTTTCAATTCATCATTCATTGATTAGAGCTTTGACAACTTTCAAAACAAAGCCAATAAACATGCCAGGTTGTTCCATGCTCCCTATTGTAAGTACAACAATCTAACTTTATGCTCATGCATCTATCTGTATAAATTAAATTATACACATTATATGTTTTAACAAGTAATATTTTATTTGTAGTTTTTCCTATGTGAGCATGTTAATTTGATACCTCCATTAGCAACATACTGTTCAAACTTACCTAGATTTGGGAGGTGGAATATTGCAAGCTTGAAAAAGGTGATCTCAAGAGACGCATTGATGAACATGGACAATAGAAAGGTATTATTTATCACACTAGTATAACAAATATATAATGATAGATAAATATATCATTACATAGTGTATATCAGCAGTTGTCATTTTGTTATTATATCATAACACTAGTATAAGTAAAGAATGATAGTCAGATATAGCATCACATGAAAAATGACAACTATATATAAAATTAGTTCATCCTTGTATGTTACCTGATTCATTACTATTTACGTTATTACATAGATTTTTGTTGAAATAAGAAATCTGACTGAAGATGAAAAAGCACTTCTTCAACAAAATAGCCAACAAAAATTTGTCCAGCTGGATAATAATGAGAATATTGGGATGCACAAAATAGAAAATGTGGAAGAGACATCAAAAGACCAAGTTGAGACAATGCAGCAGTACATCATACAGTTGGAATTTTTTTTAAAGAAAAGTGAAAAAGAATTAGAAAAGGAAAAACATAAAAGAATACAAGCAGAAGGCACTGTCATACAATTGAAAAAGGAAATCAAGATTTTAAGATCAAAAGAAAAAGCAGAAATAGAACCACCATCATTTGATCTCAAAATAACTCAGGAAATTGAAAAGATGCGGAAAGAGAAAGAACAACAGGATCAAAACAAACCTTCAGAGGCAACAGAAAAATCACCAGCAGTGCATGAAAAAACGCAGAAGAAACCAAGCTCTTTAGTTTTGAGGGTTAAAAATCGCCAACGAAGGAGTAAAATTGATTCTGATTGCCAATATGAAATTGTGTGCAGAAAAACAAAGAAAAATGTTGACAATGAAAACCAAAAGCAACAATTTGAAACCAAGGAAGGTCAGAAAGAAAATACAAATGAACAGAAACAAGAGGAACAAAATAAAGAATCAGATTATGAACATGAATCTGAAACTGAAACAGATGAACAAGTCACAACAACTGATAATGAAGAAATTATTGACGTTGATGGATACTCGCAATCAAGTAAAACCTACAAGAGTAAGGATATCACAAAAAGCAGTATTCTACAATTATTGAATGAAGAACAGCAAAACAAAATTCTTACTTTCTTCAAATTTAACAAAAATGAGAAGTAAGAATTCTAATATTTTTTATTTCATTATATTTGTAACTAAATAAAATTGAAGGAAAATATAGTTATCAATTATTAATTTTCAATTACAGCACTGTAGCATATGAAAAAGATGAAGGACACAAAGGAGGAATCACAATAGTTAAATCTATGCTGGAAGCTGTTCTGTTCGAGGGGGTTACAGATGGACAGGTATGCATCAAAATTAAAATTATGATAACTGTCTAGGATGGGAGAATGAGTAATAAAACTAGCATTCATAGTTTTTTAAGTGCATATAAGTGTATAGAATGAGAGAATGATAGTTAAAACTAGCATTCAAAGTTTCAAACTGCATATAAATGTATTGAATGAAAGAATGGGAGTTAAAAATAACATTGGTATTTGTAAACCACATATAAATATATAGAATGTCCAAGATGACTGATTAAATGATCATTTGCATTTTTCAACACATACAATGTAGTAAACATATAAATGAAAATGAATACTAGCATTAATATTCCTGATCCAAAATAAATTAATTATCCCATGAAACTTACAACCTTTGTTGTTTGGTTTAACAGATTATTGATTGGTTTTATTACAATCAAGAGATGTATGAACACAGTTACTACTTCACCACAATGATGATGGTATGTATAATCTTTTTAATATAAATGTTAAAAATTAATATAAAGTATTCTAATATATATAAATGTGCAGAATGCTTTAACACATGACCAACAAACTGTGATCAAAGACATTGTTATACCAACAGTAGATGTCATTGTCAAAGATGAATTTACAGAGAAAATTTTCTTCCCTCTACATTACGCAAACCATTGGAGCTTGTTGATGCTAAATTATGAAACAATGCAGTGGAGTCATTATGATTCAACAAAACAAAAAAAATAGATCAACAAGGACTTCAAACCCCAGCTACAACCAAGCCTTCGTTCTTGTAAGAAAGTATATTTTTGAAATCACTCTAACATTAATATACAGCACTAATTTTACTTCTTGCAGAAAGACAAAATTGAATTGATATTCAAGACAAAATGGGCAGAATTAGGAATACTGAACAAAGAATTTCACAAACCTAAAATGCTGCAGCCAAAAAGCCCACCACAGGATTCAGATTCGTAAGTAAATAATTTCATTTCTTCTCTTGTTTAAACTATCATTTCTATTTTTAAATTGCAGAAGAATGCATGAAATATGCAAAATGATAATTAAAACTAGCATTGCTAATTAATAGTTCATTGATCTGCACTTATTGAACAAAAAGATAATGTATAAGCATGCACATTCCACACACAGCAATGTTGTCTTTATGAATGCATTGATTAATATTGTGATCGAAATATAAAGCTAAGTTTTAGAATTCTGGAGTAAAAATTGCAATATTATTTTAGAATTAGGTTTTACTGTAATATGAACTAACATTTGTATATTTGAAACATACTTGATTGTGCGTTCTTTGTCATGGTAAACATGAAAAAACTGGACAAGGATGAGGTACCAGAAAAATATCCAAAGGAAATGCTTAGAAACCTAAGAGCTGTAGTGGTGTATAGCATACTCAATGATCCACAATACAGTTGGTCACTGGAGAAACTCTGCAAAGATTCTACATAAAAAAAGCTGTTGCATTGTTACTTAGAAAAACTTTGGATATATTTGAACTCTTCGAGAAACTCTGCAAAGAGTCTGATATGGAGTCTAAGATGGAATCTGAGATGGAGTCTGAGATGAAGTTTTATATGTTTTCCAGTAAGAATTTTGTTCTCAGTGTATAAACTGTGTAGATGAATTTGAACTTCTTGATTTGAATTTGATTTGATAATAGTTGTCTAATTTCAATGCATGAACTACAATGTATAAACTATCAATATACTCAAGTGTCATTTTTATTTGTTTTATAATGCTTTTATAGTATTTCTGATGTACCAAATAATGTTTTATACTGAAATGCTAGATAGAACTAGCATTATGCGAAAATACATTTCTCAGTGATTGAACAGTGATCAATAATGTGTGAATTTATCCATATCGAATTTTTATATCATTTCCAATGTTTCAACTCCATTTCAAATATGTTGGCTATTGTTTACACTGTAATGCTACTTATAACTAGCATTAAACTGAAATGATAAACAGATATAGGCAATTATGGATATGGTAAGTGCTGGGGTAGAAACATGGAGATAGTGGTTTTATTGTAATGAAGATATCTCAATTACAAATAACAGAAGATATCTCATTTACAAACTGAAATGATAAACAGATATAGGCAATTATGGATATGTTATTTTCTGAAACAGAGAGATGCAGTTTGCATAATGAAGATATCTCATTTACAAATTACTATTAATTATTTTTTCCAACTGCTGTTTTTAACAATAACAGAAGATATTCAAATGCAGTGTAGAAAAAATATGGGAACAGATGTTCCACAATTTCATATAAACAATACATCATCATACTGAAAAATCATTACAAAACCACTAAAATAATCTAACCAAGTAATCATATAAACAGTATATCATCATCATCAAATCCTTCATTCTTGCTCAAAAGCTTACTCAGTTGTATACAATGAAAGATGATTGATTTCAATGACAGAACACTGAATACTAATTATAATTAAATGCTAGTTACAACTAGCATTCAATTGAAATGATAAGTACATATAACATTGAATACAAATATCAATACCAAAATGCAGAGGAACAGCAGATATCACAAATTTAAAAAAAAAATAACCAAAACATATCACATTTTATTTTCTAATGATTTAACAATGTCTAACTGCATTTTTCTATAAGCTTTAGCAGCTGTAAACTTAAAAAACTTCTCAATTGCAGTAACAAAACACATAAATTTTATTAAATTTTTGAAGAACCAAGACAATTCCTTTTGTTGTGACCAACTTTATTACACTGACTGCATCTGTTTCTTTTACTTTGAGAATATCCAAATCCACCACGCCTCTTTGTAGATGGTCTTCCAGCACCACGAATTTCTTTAGGAGGCCTAATCAAAACATTATTTTCAGCACAATTGGCTTATCAAAATCTGGAATTGGATTGATAGCATTAGCATATGAAGATCTGAAAGCATTAACAGTGAAATAGTCCTCCACAAAATCATAAACTGATAATCTACACTTGTTAATGCACTTTATTGCATGAGCACATGGAAAACTAGTAACTCTCCATTGATTACAAGAGCATAAACGATTTTTAAGATCAACAACCTGTGACTTAGGAGATTTAACTTCAAACACAAATTCCGAAGACTTAAAAACTTCCCAACCAAAGCCATCTTCTACTAACTTTGACAAACGTTCCTCCATAACAGGACAAAGATATGTTGTCCATAGACAACATTCCTCTCTTTGTCTCGCCATTTGCTCCATAACTTTCACACGAATACCATCCAAACAAGAAGTTATAGGCATAACTCTATTTTCCAAAATCCATGAGTTGAAACTTTCTGCAACATTAGAAGAATACTCACCATAACGCTTTCCTTGAAAAAACAAATCTGCCCAATGGTCAAACGGTTTATCTCTTAAAAAAATTTCTGCAGATATACCCCCAATATCTTTAAATTTGGAAAGATATCGCTCAAAATCATACACATTAGAAGCTCTAGCACAAAGTTTGAACAACTCCACAATAGATGAATCACCTTTACCCGCCTTGACAACAGTACCAATATTCTGTTCCATGTGAAGTAAACAATAGCTATGATATGTAGAAGGAAATATTTTGGGAACACCTAAAACAAGACCCCATTGACGATCAGACATAAAAACTAAAGGCCGATCTTCATTAAGCATTCCTTTCAGATGGGATAAAAACCAAGACCAATTAGATTCATTTTCGTGCGAAACAATACCCATAGCAAGAGGAAAGAAACCTACAAAATAAATAATTAAGGACAGCTCAGTAATGAGAAACATGGATTATATTAAACATCAAAACCATTATTAAAGGTTAATAATTTCTGTTATACACAGTTAAAGTAAATTCAAAATGATATATGAATATAGCATACGTTATTTAAAAGTCTTTTAGGTACTGCTGCATAAAATTTTATTTCATGTTTTTGTAAACATTTCTACCATAAACATTTGTACTATAACCAGGTCAATCATTTAATAAAATAAAGCCAACAATTCTTGTGTAAACATGGCTGCATTATAATTATGAACAACTTTGAACAATGATAGTTTAATATATCATCACTAGAAAAACAAATGAGTAAAAAAAAACTAAAATGAAACTCATACCTTGATTACCATTTTTAGCAGTAGCAGCTAACAAAACACCCGGTCTTCCCTTCAAAGCAGCTGCGTCTAAAAATATTAATGACCGACAATGTTTAAATCCAAGTAGACAAGCACCAAAACCAATACAAACTCTCTCAAACTGATCAGTTGAACCATTAACTTCCAGGGCCACATAACTACCAGGATTATACTTTTGCAACGCTTCTAAATACCAATGTAAATCATTATATGACATAGCATCATCGCCATATATTTCTTTCAAAGCCAATTGTTTTCCGCTATAAGCATAATAATATGAAAGAGTAAAATTGTAATCTCTTCTAAATTCCTTCATTATATCTGTTGGCTTCTTCATAGGAGCATCTCGAATTTGATCAACAATCAAAGATTTAACAAATCTACTTGAAATATTAACTTTATTAACATCTCTAAGACCGCCTCCACACGAATGAGCAAAATTGTAAGTTCTAATAAAAAACCGAGAGAGTAGACCGGGATCCGAAGAAGCATTAAGATAAAACTTACAACCATCCTTCAACCAAGAGCAATTAACCGATATTCTATCTGGAGAATTTCTTATAAAAATCAAATCATAACCATTTTTTATTTGATATGCCATTAAAAACTCCCGAAAATCCTCAGCTCCATTAAAACAAAAACCAAGAAAATCCACAATAGTTTTTTGACAACCTTTCTTCAACATATCTTTCAAATAATAAGAAGAATCAACATGTGAATCACTATTTGAACCAGAAGTACTACCAATTGAAGAGCTTTGAACACTTGCATTGCCTACACCACAGCCAGCAATATCAGCTTCCTTAACACAAACATTTTCCTTAACAGTAAACTTAAAATATTGACTCTTCTTGAAAATTAAAAAACACACAATACTGATCAAATCTGAATCAGTATCAATGATTATATTCTTATTCTCAAGAACATAAGATATCTCAATAGAAAATGGACTTAGATGTAGCCAAACTTCACAGATTTCAGTCTTAACACCAAACAAAGAGGAGCCCGTTGTGAGATGACAAGAATAGCAATTCCCATTATGTTCAAAAATAACTAGCAAACTTTTTGATTCATCATCATAGATATTAGTACTGCAAAAGAAATTAAAAAAACAGTGAACAAACTTACTTAATATTATGACAGAGCAACAACAGAAAATGTTAAATTAACATAGCATAACAAATAAAAATGATAATTAAGACATAAATAAGAGAAATATAAATTAATTAAAAAGCAGATGATAAATGAACAGAGCACAAGCAAATTACAACAAAATATGAATACAACAGCAAAAAATGCTATATAAATATAGCATAACGAAAAAAAACTACATATGAAATTCACTCGTAAGATAGATGAACAATAAAATTGTAAAACCTTAAACTATACTGAAGAAACAGAATAAAATCTTACCTTGCCATTGAAACAAATCCAAAATAGGAACTGAAATCTGGAAGAAGACAATCTATACAACGTAAAAAAACAAAAAAAATAATTACTAATCGAACGATATTTTATCAGAGAAAGATAAAAAGAATATCGAAACAAATAAAAGTAATATACCTGAATGTAACGAAATTGTAAAGATCCAGAGCACGATGAAGATCGACGATGAAAAAACACGACGAAGATGAATGACAATCGAGAAGATCGAATACAAAACGCGTCCTTGAATCGAGAAGATCGACGAACAAAGATCAGTAATATCAAAAAGAAGGTGGAGAAGAAACACAGAGGAAAATTTAAATTTTATAGAAGTTTGTCCTTAGAAAGAAAAAAGTACGCCCGCGTCCTTTAGACGAAAAAAAAACATGCACGTCCGTAGGCCCAAAAACACAAATAAAAACTTCCTTCAGCCCATTTTCCTGATATATAAATATATATACATATTTTTTTCAAACCCTACTTTCAATCTCAGCCCTCCATTTTCTCTACTGCAGATCTGGGCCCTTCCTTCCATCTTCTCCAAAATGTGAAAAGCACGTACAATCTCAACCCATTCCTTCCAACCTTTGACCGACGATTTCTCCAACATCACTCGACGAAAAGTTGATCGGAGACCCACGTTAGAAGCGCCTACGCAAGAGCTACCCACGGCCAGGAGGTGGTTGAACTCGGCTCCACCCATCACCTCGATTTGCGTGAAAAACGCAGCAACTTCGAGCTCGATTTCCCGTTGATTCGTTGCTCCGTTTTTGATCATCTCCGTATGGATTTGAAGCTCTCATCGTCCTCTACAACTTTGTAGTTGACGACTTTTGCTAATTGTTGATGGATTGAGAGGAAAATGAGGAAGAAGTTTCGAAATTTTCTGGCCATTGAATTAAAAGTGGCGGCTAAGGGCTGAAACCCTAGGGTTTTTGGAAAATAGAGAAAGTGAGGGGCTTTTATAGAAAAATACGCGACACTATTCATCCTGGATTTTCGAACTCCAAACGAAGCGTGCCGGATGGTGTTTATAGGGTTTATCCCACGTTCCGAACACAATGGAACAGGTTTCGGAAGCTAATTCAATCATCTGTGCGAGTAACGGCAATAAACGATCGATTTAAAATTAAATCGGTTAATCAAATTTCTGTGCGTTTGGGCTCGCCCCGGACAAACGGTAAATCCGATTGACACGAAATTTGAAACCCTACAATAATATGACATTACGGATCCGATGAAACTGATTTCGTTGAAATCCGAGACTTTTTGAAAAATGACTATTTTCTCTCGCCGAATTAATATTAAAAACAATTCGATGCGTTTCGAGCTGCCACGGTCAAACGATAACTCCGATTGGTACGAAAATTGAAATCCGATAATAACAAACTATTATGGATCCAATGGAACAAGTTTCGTTCAATTCTGAGACTGTTTGAAAAATGGCTATTTTTCAATCGATAATTAAATATTAAAATATTCAATTTTCACAAATTAATTTTAAATTCAATTTTAAAAGTTCTATAACATTACTATAACTCCAATATGATAAGATAAAATTTTACAAATCATTTTCAATCATATTCAACTCGATTTTCAATTATTTCTGAAATTTAACTTATTAAATTATCGATTTAATTGTCTAATTAAATCCAATATTCGAAAAATAAATTATTCGACTGTTTAATTTCAATATAAAATTCCCAATTTTAAATTATTAACTTTTAAATCAAATTTCAATTGTTCACAAATTTCATTTTTAATTTCATAGTAATTAACAATCTTTTACAATGCGGTTTTCCATTATAAATCCAGTATAAAAGATTACATTAGATTCAGCGTTCAATTATATTGTAATTCAAATTCAAGTTATTTAATTCCAATTGAATTCTTTTATTTCAATTTACACTTTCATTATTGAATCAACCATTTACTTATACATTATTATCAATAGTCTATAATTCATTTACTTTCATTTTCTTCAGCTATCATCTTATTTAAATTCACAGTAATATTAAATTACATTCATTTACGTTGATTTCATATTATAACTTCAATATTAAATGTAACATTTTATTTATTTCGTTGTTTACAATCAAATTCAATTCATTATTTACATTCACTACAAGTTAACATCCATATTTAATTTATAAATAAGTTATTTCAGAATAAAATTTTGTATTTTAACTTGTAATTCACATTTAACAACACAAAATTTTATTTCCTTCGGATTTTTATCCAAAATTTTCATTTTAATTCGTATTTTTAAAGTGTTAAAAATACGTGTCGTTACAAAGACCGTGTAGGTCATCTTCGTGTTGGTGGAGTCTATAGTTAAGATTACTATGGGCCAAAGATGGTGAGAGATACTGCAGAGAAGTTAAAAGGAAGAGGAATCATACATAGATAGGTGAGGGAAAGATTTGGAATTTGAAGTGGGAGATTTAGTCTTCGTTATAGTTTCTCCATTGAAGAGGATGATAAGATTCAAGAGTTCAGGGAAGTTAGCACCTAGATTTGTCAACCCATTTCTTATATTGGAGAGGATAGGGAGTTTGCCATATAGAGTGAAGCTTCCAGAGAAGATGACGGGAGTCCATAACTTGTTTGCGTCCTATTTGCGAAAATGTACACGATCTGATGACTATAATTGCACCTAGTCAAATGGGAGAGGTAGAGCTGGAATCTTAGCCGAGTTCATCCCATGGCCCAATTCATATTGTGGAGCAATGGTGAAGCAACTTAGAAAAAATAGTGAAATTGGTTAAAGTACAATGGGGGAATGATCTCCGGGGGGGGGGGGTGGGAGAGGATTACATATGAGCCAGAGGAGAAGATGAGGGATAAATATCCTTAACTCTTTTTCGGTGCATTTTCTGATTTGATTAGATTTATTTAGTTAGGCTATTTTAGGACTAGGAATTGGATGCCTTAAATGGATTAGTTGTTGAACTTTATATATATATATATATATATATATATATATATGTATATGTATGAGTGTGTGTTGATGTTGATTAGCATTTATACATACGCACGCACGCACGCACTAGGATATTGTGCATCATGCCTGATATGTCATCTTATAGCTTTCTTATATGATGCATTAACTGCATTTATGCATTATCGAGGTAGAAATTACAAGTTCATGACATTATTCATTCCCATATGTTGTTTATATCATTAATGTCCATATGTCCTTTGCTTAAATCAGATGATATGTTAGCTAAACTGATTGGTATATATTTGACGAGCGGGTATTATATTACATTTTCTGTTCCTTAGGAATTTAGGGGATGAAATTATTTTAAGAGGGAGAATGTAATACCGTAGAAATTTGGTAAACTAAATATTATATTATTAAAATATGAAAATAGTTGAATTTAACGAATTAATTAAATAAATTAAAAATAAGAAGGGGTGAAATAGTCATTTTTTTTGACTTTGGAATTTGATGACAAAATCAGCGCCATTGCGACTGTCTCGTTTTCTCAGTCATGTAATATTATTCTTTGCCTCATTTGGAGTTCGTATGAAGGAAACATTGGTGAAATGGCATCGGGTCGAATGGGCACTAAAACTTGAGTTTAAGTTCAAACTTTAAAAAGGGCAAACGATTTCCCTCCTACCACTTCAACAAGTCATGTATACTTCAATTTCAGAAAAACCGACCACTTCTTCTTTCTATCTCCTTCTTCCTCCTAACCTACTAAGAATCAAAGCATCATAACTCTCTCAAAACTCAATGAAAACTCATAAGACTAGAACATTGCAAAATATCGAAAAGGACAACGTACCAGCAGCGATTTGGAGTTGGAAATCTGAAGTGAGGAAACTCGATAGTCCGAACAGCGGAGGTTCAGGCGGAAAGCGTTGATTTGGTGAGCGATTCATCCTTTTCTCTTCATATAATATAATTATGATCCTATAATTATGATATGTTGGCTATAATAAAGTAGATAAACAACTATCAACATCTTAATTTAGATTTAATGGGGATTTGGGAGGGATTTGGTTAATAACAGCAACTTAGAAACTAGGTTATGTTTAAATATAGTAATTTAATGATTACATGTTAAATTTGAGGTAATAAATTGATAAACCGAACTAAGAAACACAGGGCTAGGTACTAGGGGCGCTCAGAGGTGACTGAAGGTGGAGTGGAGGCAGCTAGAGGCGGAAACGACAATAAAAACCACCGATTTCCAAAACTTGGCAACTATTATGAAATCGTCTACATCGGTGCATCGATCACCCCCAACCAGTGCACCGATGAACTATAAATTCAGGCAGACTGAACCTAGACCCGTAGGGGCCTATATAAATAATAAACAATCGATTCAAGTCATGTTTCTCTTATGTTCTGGAAGGCTGTTGGAGGTTATTAATGAGGCAAATGACCGTGATACAAATTGAGTGAATGGTTTGATGACTGTTTGCTATTTGAAATATGTTATTGCGATGTGGAGGCATGATAGGATGATAAACATGTATGAGTCTTTGGCCCAGGTAGACGTCATGGGATATGGATATGGATATAGATATGAATATGGAACGGATACTGATGCAAATATAGGTGCGGATACTGACACAGATGCGAATGCGGACCTACGACACAAGTAGGTGATCCAGGCATTATTTGCTCCCCTATAGTGCTTCGATTGGCCAGGTGGAGGAGATGGATGTTAAGCAACCCTACAAGCTACAGGCGGACCAGGTGGTGAATCCAATTAGCATGAAGATAATAGGCTTTCTTGTAGGTTTTGACAAGTACAGGGAAGTGAGGCCTATATGCAATTTACATGACAATGGGCAACAGGAAACCCTGTAGTCATGAGGTTGGTCCAGGGAAGCAAGTCCATATAGTGAAGATGTGGTACAAGTAGATGTGTACAATAGTTAGACATGATGTGATGATAGGACGGGTGGACCGAACGATAAACTCATATCATGTTATAGTATATGTATAGTAAAAGTATGGCTCACTCACCAGACTTATGTCTGATCCCCTCCTATTTTTCTCTTTATATATATAGGTTGATGGAGTTAGGAGACTAGATGGTATCAGAGATTGTGACTCGTTTGTATATATTGTGTATGATGTAATTTAGTGTTGTAACCTAGATTTGACTATTGGTATGGGTTGGATTGTAGTTGTATTGTTCAGACATATGTACTTGACATAGTAGACATGTTATGTTGATGTCATCATGGTTATTATTGATGTATTATATTTTATATCCTTCCATTGTGAGAGTCTGAAAGTAGATAATTATTACATAGTGATAGTTAGAAGTGTATCTTATATCTGATGTTTTTGATGGTAATATATATAGTCTCAACCCACAATGACTCATCCTTTTGGTTCTTGAGTTGTCAATGTCGGTTTGGGCATTAGATCCGAGGTCGATAGGGCAGGTTGTTTATAGAAAGCGTGTGTCTATAAGAAAGAATATTAATAAGTACAAAAATATTCTAAAATTATAAGTAAATAATAAACTTATGATTGTTAATGATACACTTAAGTTAAAATTATGTTAGTTCGTTGTTTAACACTCGACATGGATTTGAAAATGACATCTTTTACAGTCAGTATAAAAGATGCTAGGACCGTTCCAAATGTTATATGCAGATATGATATTAAAATAATTTAATATGGAGCTTGTAAGATTGGTTCCTTATGCATTGTCAATAGGAATTATCATACAAGCTAAATTGTTGATAATATCACACTTCGCTTATGTATCTGATATATAGAGAAAGAATCTTAATTAAGATTACTATATGTAAATTGGAAATGTTCTCGAGTATTTATGAAATATAATAGAATTGGTTATAGAAACAATGAACTCCTTATGAAGGATTGTGTGGTCTTGAACTTCATATATCGAGTATAATGTGTCAATCCTAAATTCATGTTCAATCTTAAGTTAAGAATCTTAACTTTAAGTTGGAAATGTTCCAAACAATAAGTAGTGGCCGATTCAATAAAGGCTGAGTGCATCGCTTTGAATAGCACTGTATAAAAGAAGTAAAAATAAATGCAAAAATTTATAATCGTGCTAAGGGTGATTCCAAATATTGAGAATCTTATGACATTTTTATATAATAACAATGTTGTGATACAGTTCGTATAAGAATCTTGAGCTCACTAGAAGTCGGGAGACATACTTCGAATAGTTTCATATGATAAAGACAGTTTATCAGTGACGAAGAGAGTTGATTGATAAAGAAGATAACTAAACAAAATAGCATACCATTCACTAAGGGACTGATCCAATTAGTTTTGAGAAAACCGATCAAGAAAGTTGTAATAAGATTCTGTAATTGACCCCAAATGCAAGTGAGGGATTGATAAAGTTAGGGTTATGGCCTAAGGGGGATTATGTAATTTGTTGCATATATCTAACTCGATAACCAATCTTGTTCAAAATAAAAGGTGTTTTCTTTCTATTATATACTTTTTGTATTATGATATAATTAATTAAGTACTTAATTTAAAATATATTAAATAGAAAATCCACAAATGATATATTATGTGATAGTAATTACAATGTGTTGTAATCATGAAAATTTTATCACATTGAAAAATAACACAATGTTTTAAATATTCCTAACTAAGGTATTTCGAGAAAGGATACATTCATCCATTGACACTAGAGTCTCTCTAAATGTTGGATAGTGTATTACTCATGGCTGTTTGCAGCACTAAGGGGTTGCGTACTAATGGTTATTAGATAGCTATGGAACGACCAACTCAAGAGTACTCTATTAGTTAATATAACTAAGGTCAAACAGACAACTTTGAAGCGAAGATGTTACATAGTTCCCTCGACTTGAAAATGCTACGTGCAATGACCCGACTTTTCAACTCTTGAACATCGACACTAAATACATCAACGACATTTGTTTGCCGAACACCCAAGTGCTGGAAAGAAGAAAGTCGAGGTAAAATAAAAAAAGAATAGAACAAGAAAGGAAGAATACAACATCAGATTCTCACAGCGGAACGATAATATATAATATCAAAAGAACGGTACAAAGGGTTACTCTGAATACAGGAATTCAGAACCTAAGTACTATCATCAACATGGACAGTTATAACTACCTATCCTCACAATGCTGATATATACATAGCTGATATGGAACAACATAAATAGAAATAGAAGTAGATAGATAATGGAAGCCTCCAGCTCATCTTCTAAACTTTGAAGTGTCCAAAGTAAAACCTGCTATACTCAGCCTACTCGAGAGAGTACGTAAGGAATTTAGTGAAGACAAAAACAAGCATCAAACATAAGTATGGTATGAGAAAACCCAACATATATGCAACATGTAATGGTAACAATGGAGACTGTACGGATTCGTGTAATGGTTTTCCCCTTAAAAGAAACAAACCATTCATCAAGTTTAATATAGTGATATGATAGATAATGTCTAGGGTGTAGAATATAAATAATATCAAATAGCTGTGATGCTTACATTTGCCATACCATAACATATCTAGGTTACATTCAAAACCACTAAGGTACGTTCGCATATTGGATTTTTCCTTCGAGGGTCTCTTCGGTTAATGCTGAATCTAATCTCCTACACAAGGGTCAGAAACTACCTCCGAGCAAAGTATACCTCTGGACAAAATATCCTTTAGGTAAACATAGCTGGTCCATGCCCGAACATATAATCCCAAATATCATCAACTCCCACTAGCAACATCGATAAGCATCCTCTAGATATGGAGTTGATATCTCCTGTCGTGGGTTAGCTAAATCCTAGGTTATGATGCCTATTCTATTTTTATTCATTTCTGATGTCGAGGTTACATTTGGCATCTTTTACACGAGTCTTCATCGCTCGAACAGGACATGAATCACCAAATGGATTCTAGTATCTCGAACAGATTACGAATCACTACATGGATTCGAGCATCTCAAACAGATCTCGAATCTCTACATAGACTCCCCTTTGTAACCGCTTCCAAAACATAGAAACTATATACTAGTTTTGAAGTGGTATTGGGTATGTTAAACACTTACCAATCCCGAACTCTTTAAAACCAATCGATGAATTTGTGGTTAACTCAATTGCGGTTCTTTCAGAAGTAACCGAAAGCTAGAGACGTTTCATACCAATGCTCCTCCTTGGGGTTTCCATCGGTATGAAATTGCAAAGCTTTTCGATGCTTCTTAAGTAATATTTGGTCAAATTTGATAGTTGACTAATCGACTATCCAATTAAAACGTTCGTTTGTACAAATCAATGTTCGTATACATAACACATTTCCGACATTTCAGCTAATACTATCCCTCTGTCAAGAGTGAAGCCAGGTAATTTAGAGCACTGGTTGTATATCAAAGCCTTGCCTAGACATTTCATTCTTGACTCTCACAGATAGACAAGTCTACTCCTCACTTTTTAGTTTAAGTATAATATTAATGATTTCCATAAACAAGTAAGAAATCAACATGATTAACACGTTTTTGACATTCCAACTTAATTATTTCTCGATCAAAAGGGAAGTCGGTAGGTTAAAGTGCTATTTCTTTATCCCTACTCAAACATCAACTTTAACTCCCACAAATAGAGAAGTCTACCTCGCTTGGATTTTAGTGTTAAGCATAGTTAATTACTTTTCAACAAGTAATCACACAATCAAACCATTTAGCCACTAAACAATTCTTAACCCCTTTTTGAAAACATTTGTTTATACTTTTAAAATACCTAAAATTACTCATAATAGGTTTTAAAACATTATCCAAAATATTACGTAAATATAACAAGTTTATAAAATTCCTTAAAACTTGAAAAAACAATTTTTCCTTATGAAATCCTCTTCTTTAAAAATCTATAACCAATTCTTAAAATTCATAATAATCTCAAAACACTTTAAAAATACTCTAATAATAGTTAATAAACACTTGTAAAAAGAATGAAACAAAATACTTAAATTTAAATATCTTTTCAAACCTTTAAAGTTCAAAAAATCAAGTATAAATGGGCAGTTTTGCACAAGTGAAGTTTTAATTGCTTTTCGAAATGTTACTTAACTTTTTACTATCCAAATTTTTTATGGAAACAAACATACATATAAAAAATTATAAATATGGTGAAAAAACCTAAGGATCTCTCTAAAAAGTTCCATAGAAATAGTCAGAAAAACAAGACAATTCCAAAGTGCATCCATAGCGACTATCACTATAAGTGCACATTCAAATCCAAGTCCAACCTAAACCAAAGTACATTACAACCTATGTGCTTTGTTTCAAGGCTATGCCATATTTCGTATAAGTCCATTCAAGTTCGTTCAAATCCAGTCAAGTCCATACATATGCCACATGCTTTCATAGCAAGAACAAAAACCAATATTTCAATATATGTCATAATTAATTCAAACAATTTAAATACAATCAAACACAAGCATATATGAGTTATATTTTCATTCAAAGTGGCGAGTTAGCTCACCTTTAACCCAACAAACAACCAAGTCCAGCCTCTCCTTCGCAACACCTTTCCTTCCTTGCTTTAGCCCGGCTTTTGCCTTCTCCTCCCTCAAATTGCTCATGGCCATATGGGATGGGGAGAGATGTGCTTCACTTTTTCACAATCTAACTTGGTAGAAGGTGTTGTAAAATTGTAATAAGGCTCCACTCTAAATTTGAGTTGATTCGGATAAGATTAGCAATTATTTTATTTTAGAAATTTCTAAAGAGGAAGACATGAAAGTGTGATACTTTTGCTTTGTAAATTTGTGAAATATGATCAAGGGTATGCCTCTCCTTATATAGGCCCAAGATGGTGTTGCCTAAGCATGTTCTCACCCTCCTTTCATGTTATGCAAGGCTTACCTCCCCACATGCTCCATCACTTCTCCTTTACATCACTTCCTTTAGCAAAATACTCGTATACCCTTAACATTTAAAATATCCCTTATCCATTTAGAAGCTTCTAGAATGTTCTATTTGCTTTATGAATTTAGACATGTTAATTAGTTTTTAATGCACTCATTTGATCATTAGATAAGTCCATAAAATTTCAAACAACTTATATCGATCGAAAAGCTGTTTACCGATAAATTGATTTTCGGTCACATTATCGATTTTTCTTCAAAGATTGTATTTTTGCAAACAATTTTCAAAAACATGTTTCTTACCATTATCAATTAATTAAATGATGTTTAATAAGGTTATAAAATCCTATTTATAATACTTAATTATATTTCAAAACTTTTCAATATCCAAAGACGAAGAGTTCGAATTTCTAGGTTGCTACATTATGGAACTTAAATGTGGACATCACTTTGATTCTACTTAAATTATGACATGGCATCCATCAAATGACTGTTGTTGGGTTTGAGTTGAAGCATTAGAAGTGAAACACTATTAAATAGATAATTCGTCTCCTCGGTTATATGAGGTTAGTATCACGGTCAACTATAGTCAACTTAAAGTCCAAGTCTCTGGTTACAATAATACGATTAATAATAATTTTTATTATTGAATCATGAATTTTATATTTGGACCTACAAAGTTGAATGTGGATGATGTTAGAATTTTTACCAAAACCAAATTATATAAGTCATAATATGATATAGTTTTGACATAGAAAATTGGTGTAAATTATCATTACTAAAGGGTACCACTTAAGTGATTGTGGAATTTAATTTACCGAAAAGACATGTATACGACTAATTGGGCTAAACTGTCAAATCACTAGCTAGTTGACGTGTTAATGTTGATATTTGAATTGTTCAAAATTAACCACTAAGTGAATTCACACCTCTGAGTTGCACAACCACATTTGTGACTTTTCAAAAACCACACGACTCTATTGATTCGTAAAATGCTAGAAATTAATTAATATTTATGAAATATTAATTACAATTGATTCATTTTATTTATTTAACATAACAAAAAATTTCTTCCTCTTCTCTTTCATTTATGGCCAAAAATTCATTAAAAACATCAAAATAATTCAAATCAACATCAAATTAAATTAAAGATAGGTGATTCATCCTTCCCTTGCAAAGTGGGATGCTGATTTGCTTGAAATCTATGAAGAAGACACAAATCAAGTTGTGATGAAGGGAAAGGTTTATTAAATGAGTTTATAGTTTATTCATAATGTTTAAAATAAAGTTTTCATATATACGTAAATTATTGCCATTTATTAAGATCAGTTTTAAAATTATTCTATGTATTGTGGTTGACTGTGAGTTCTATTTGTGTATGGTTTTGAATGTTGATGATTCAATTAAATCTGAAATAACTAACTGTTGTTGTGTTGATTTTTTGAAAAAAAATCTTTCAGAATTGTTTAATGATTTTTCTAACCAAATAATTTATGTTTTGTTTCATTTGAGATCAAAAATAAATCCACTTGTTTATTAGTCTATTATGTGTTGTTGTAAATCTTCTTTGTTTCAGTAAATTACTCTTGTTGTCATACTTATTCCTTTCAATCATGGATGTAATTTTAGTAGATTGAATCATGAAATTATGTATGTGTATATGTATATGCATATACATATGTATACATGTATATTAATCAATTCTTTTTCATACTGTGAAATTGCAAAACCAATATTAAAACTAAATTTTAATTAGTTGATTTGTTTCAGATTTATTCAATTTCATGTTTTAAAACTAAATTTTAGTTTATTACATATATTTATGTACCTAAATATAAAATTTATTATGTCATTAGGATAAATAAATTAAATTATAAAACTTTTAATTTTCTTTTTGTTATTTATAGGTATTTTTAAATTTAGATATAACATAAACTTCTTTTGTCTTTCAATGATTTGTATGTTTTTTGTAATTAATTTTGAAATTCATATGGTATTAAATTAACTGTTGAATTGGTGGATGTAGAAGAAAAGTAAAGTATAATTGCACTATATGATTATTTCTTTTTTTTAATTAGATTTGACTAGATTTAACTGTGATAAAAATTAACTTTCCATCTTCACTCTTTTAATTTACTCTTATTTTAATTATCTACTTTATATGAATTGTTTTTATATCTTTATGTATATATAAAATATAAGTGGCAACAAAGATTACATGTGTATGTATCTCTCTGTGTGTGTATCTTTATGTGTGTGTGTCTAAACTATATATACATGTTACTATCAATATGTTTATACAAACCATATACATATAGTGCAATACTCAAACATATGTATATACTTAGGTATTTATATTCCTGATATGCATGTGAGAATATAATATGTATATGTAGTATTATCCCTTTAGGCTTCATAGGCCCAATAGATTCAAAATAGGAAAACATATTGAAATCTATTTATTTCATCCGCTTTTGATTGACCCAATTCCTTCAGGGTAGAGTGCGGTAAAAAATGATCTGGTAGAGGAGACAAATTTTTAGTTTAGTCATCAGAATTTTGTTTATGGCAATTTATACCCTAGATCTTCTGATTCCGATAACTTTTGGATATGACCACCATTTCATGTATGGTTTGTTGCAGACAGTTGGTGGCGAGATTACAATTTGGTATATGGTTTGTTAGGTTTTGGAATTATTTGCAAAAGTGGCTAGGTTTTGGAATTGTTTGCAAAAGTGGTATGGCGGGAATCAAAGGTTGTAAGTATTTATATTTTGAAATGTTAAATAATGGTTCACTAGCATATATGCACCCATTAAGCTATATTATACCTCTTTTATTATCGTTTGAATATTGTGATGTCTTAGGTATGATATATATTGAGATTTAACTGTGTAGCAACTTGATAGCTATGTTGTTAGATGATGAATATTTTATGATGATAATCTATAAATTTAGGGGAAATACTAATTAATTGAGATAAAGTGTAAAGTTATGAGTTGGGATCAAATAGGATTGCTTAATAAATTTTAGGGTAATATTTGTAAATAACCGCAGTTGATAATTTATACTGAAATTAACATGTAAATTTTTGGTGGGGTAATTATTTATAGATTTCATAATAAATTCATAAATAATAACAAAAAACCTATTTTGAAGCAAATTTGAGAAAATTATTATTATTTATAAAGCATAATTTAATAAATAATAATATGATTTTTGTTAACCATTAATATTTTTGAGTTACAACTTATAACTAAATAAGGGAATTCAGAGATAAAGTTCCATTTCTTGAGATAAATAGTAATATTGAGCTTTTTAGACAATTTACTGAATATTTTTGCTATTTTTGGATAGACAATAGCTGCTTTCATAAGATTTATTGGGAAATGATGTCATTATTACATAAAATAATGAGAGATGTTCAAAGAAATAATAAAAGAGATTTTTAGAAATATTTTTGAGTTAAGTTCTTACTATTTTCGAGATAGATAATAACGTGCTTGAGTACTTTAATAGAGAAATATTATATATTTCAAAACTTCTAATTTGGATTACCATTATTATTTTGGGTTGAAAGGAATAGTGTGATTTAGAAGGGGATTTTCTTATGGAAAAATCACTATTTTGGGGAAAACAATTAAAATATGCTTTGAAAGGGAGTTCTATAATAATTACTTTTATTTTTGGAAAATAGTAATACAATATTTTTAAGGTTTTGAAAGTGAACTGGTATTATTATTATTATTATTTGGGGTGAATAACTTTAAAGTGACACTTAGATATGTAAAGTAAAATAATATTATTTTAGAGTCAGTAAATATCTATAAAATAATTTATATTACCGGTGGTAAAATTGAAGATGTTTGAATAAATAATATTGGAATGATTCTACTATAATGGAAATGAAGTATTATCATGTCTTGTTATTTATTTGTGGTGTGAGTCAGTGTTTACCATTATAGTACATGCTATTTGGGTGGGTACTTACTACTTGTAAACGTATACCTTCTTATATTTACCATGTGGGGAGGCAATTACTGTTTAAAGTGGATAATTGTTATTTACTAGTATTTACTCTATGTCGGTATGTATATAAAGTTTCTAATACATACCATTTGTTATCATGTGCGATTGATGGTTTTCATTGAAAGTTGTGATTATTGTTTGATATGTTGCTAGTGTCGTTATTAACCATGGATTAATGTATTTACTTCTATGTTGAGAATCAGTGTTTGTTCGATAGTTTTGTTGGAAATACGGATTAGGTAACTTTTGGTTGTGCCTTTATGTTGAAGTATTGTTGCATATTTTGTATTATCATATTGTAGTTGACATGACATATATGCCTATATTATTATGTGAATGCGTTACTAGTAAATGTTATCTTGTGCTAACATTTGTAACTCTGGGTGAAGAGAAGGTCTAGGTATGAAAATAGAATGACCTTGGTTTGATCCCGAAAACGTACTTATGCTATCTTTCCCTATATAAGACCAATGTATCTCTTGAGTCGGACCAAGGTGTTGTTTTATAGTGCATTCCTAACTAGTTAAAAATCCTTTCCCCGTTTTCTTTTCCATTTATACTATTATATATATAGTGTATATATGTAACACCTCATACTTTGGAGTGCCATAACATGGGATTAAATTAATAATAAGAATTTACTAAATGACAATTTAACAACCTTGCTTTCTACGCTGTAAAAATAAATAAATTTAATTAAAAATAAAATTGTCGAATTCGATATTTGTTAATTATAGTTTTATTTTGAAAATAAAATTTTAGTTAATTAAATTCTATTTAATAAAATATTTGATTCAATAATTTGAATTAAATTAGTGAATTCTTTTCCAATAATTTATTGGAATTCAATAAAATGTTTAAATCAATATAAAATATTTTAAAGTGTAAATAATTTTTATATATGATTGGAATAGTTAGAAAATAAATTTAATTTTGTAATATTACAATGAATAATTAAATAAAAATAAGCGAGCATTGAATTGAATGAAATTGGACGGCTATCGAAATATGTTTTGTACAATGGAATGTAACGCAATCTAAATTAGATTGAGATTTATTTACAAATAAATTAAAAATAAGTTGTTTAAAGAAAAGAAAAGAGGAAAGAATTGATTTAAATTAGAAGGCCCAAGCCCATTTTATTTCCTCTTTGTTTTGGAACTCTCCCTACATCTTCATTTACAAGCCAAACCCATTCCATCAAGAGCCCAAAACCTCCCCCCAAATCAAAAATTGATTAGCAATAAAAAAATAAAAGTAAATGTAAAGAAAGCGAAGGTGTTCGTGCTGGCAACGTCAATGTTGTGAAGGGAGGATGCGTTCGATTGCCGTGATTTAAGGAAGGGCGCGATGCTTATTTGGGGTCGCAATATAGTGCAAACGTCATTCGGCCTTGGCAGCATCGAAAGGAAGTAGCAATGTTGTGTGCATGCGATAGGAGGAGGCGTACGTGAATGGGATGGGTAGCCTACCTAATCGTAAACAAACGAATTGGAACCGTGACCTAGTGATGTTTCGATGAAGTAGGCAGAGGTGCTTGGGTCGCGTGCGCGTGGAATGAGGTGGTGATGGGAGAAGGTAGGATGTGCGAGCTGATAAGTGTGCGAATGTTGCAAACCTAAGGAGCCGCAACTTGAATTCAGCGTGGTGGTGGAGATGACATCGGTGCAGGGATGAGATAAGGAGATTTATAGTGTTGGTTGTTGATGAATGGTGGTAGGAAGAATGCTTTGGTTTTCGATGAGTTATCTCACGTACAACTATGCTCTAGTCCTAATTTTTCCTTTATATGTCCTTTAGTGATTGTTGTGTTGATGAATGTTGATTGGTATGGATTGAATTGGTTGAAAATTGTGATGTATGCCATGGTTTATGGGTTGTGGGAGTGATTTTTTTTGCTGTACATTGATATAATGCTTTGACATATACACCATAGTTGTCGTACGGTAGGAAGTTAATCAGAATTAGTATTCAAAATTGATTAAAAAGAGGGAAATTTGTTTAAATGGTTTGAAAATGTTTCTATAAACTTATGTGAAGTGTGCATATTATTTTGAAAGAAGAGATTTTGGAAATTTAATTATATAAACAATTTATAATGATAAGTTTAGAAAAATAAATTATTTTGGAGATAAATGGTGAATTTTGAAATGAGCTACATTTAATAATGAAAAATATTATTTGTACTATATAATATTTAAAAGTGGTGATTTTTGATATGTTTAATAAGTGGAAACACACATACACACACACCCGTGTGTGTGTGTGTATGTATATATATATATATATTCTTATTTATCTATAATTATAAAGGGTATCTAAAGGATTTTCAAAAGGGGATTTAAAATTTATATTCTAAAATGATGAGTTTGTTTCATGGGATTGAATAGACGTTATGTTTTATAAAATAATACTTGTTGAATAGTAATAAATTTGAATGCTATTATTATGGAATGGAAATTTTTAATACCGAAAATTTAGTACATATATTGTTAGGTATGAATGTTTCGAAGAAATTTATTTTGCATTTTTGACTATTTAAAAAAAAGGAAATAGATTTAATATTATTAGAAATATCTATATAGGGTTTGAATGAAATTATTTTGAAAAATGAAGTTTTGGAATTATGTTATACAAGCAAGTTTTATAAATCAATATTTTAACGTTAAATATTTGGAAATTCTGATATATAAAAGAGAACTTTAGTTTGATAAATTATTTTTCAAAAGTGGTTTAAAAGTGTTTAAAGGTGAATAAAGATTTTAGATATCGATTTTTAAGATTTAATAGTAGAGAATTGGAAATATTTTGAGTTGAAATCATTTTCGGGAAGAATAATAAAATTTAAATGAGGGTTTAAAAGAAGAATTTCTTTGCAAGTAAATAAGAGGTTTTAAAATCTCGAAGTTTAGAATTAATTGAGGATTTTAAAATAGAATGAGAACTTTATAATTTAAAACTTCTTTGAAATTTTATATTGATATTCAAGATTAAAGTGAAAATTTCGGAACGGAGTATTTTATAATAAAACCCCTTTTTAATCAATAATTGGTTAAATGGTGTGAAATTCTATATAATGAGAATTTCGAGTAAACAGATTAGTAATAACGAATTGTATGTGACGTTCGGTAATACTTTTTTATTACTCTTTTGACTCATGGTATGGAATATATAATTATGTTGGACTTGGTTCTTTTTAATGAGGAATTTGAATAAGCGGAGTTATAATACTGTCTGTTATGGAACATTTCGTAATTTTTCTTCGATTATTCTTTGGACTTGTTATATAAAATAATATTTTGTGATATTCTAGATTGTGAGAATTTGAGTAAATGATTAGTAACACCATTTGGTATGAGACATTCGGTGATATTGTTTCGGTTACTCTTTTGACACATACTATAGAACATTAGTATGGGTAGGGAGTGTAGTTTACAAGCATTGAGTAAATGAGCAAGTAACACCGGGTGGTATGGGATGCCTGCACTGATATTGGTTCGATTACATCTGTAAGTGAGGGACACTCTTATTTTATGGGTTAATGTCTAGTGGAAGGGTCTATTGTGTGTTGTTTATCCAGATATACTAGTGTCCATATTAATTGGCTGATTGCGGGGTTGTGCCCTGGATCTGTAGCATCACCTTATTATTTGTGTCATGTGCTGATATCTAGATTTTGTGATGATATGCCTCGATGCCACACTAGCCAAATAGTCTATTACCAATGGGCAGTAGGCTCATGACCATAGTGTATGGATGGACGTAGTGTCACGATGACTAAGAGTAACTAAGACTGTGGGTGTGATGGGTGCTGTAAGCGTTGTGTGTTGTCCCTTGGAGCGTGTTGTGTGATGTGCAGCTCTCATCTGGAATTTGTGAGACTATATAATTAGACTATATTATTTAGATACCCCTTGCAGACATCTATTCAGAGGCAAGGACCTCTTAACCCTTTGGAGCATGCTGTGTGATGTGAGGGTCCCAATTAGATTATGTGACTTAAGATATATAGACATATGATACCATCTTATAGCACATCACTTGATTGTGTATTTTTTGATGGTTGATTCTCTTTTGGTGTTATGGGTATGTTGGATGATTACTGGACATTCCACTTTTTCACCCACTTGATTATACACCCTTTTGATGTATCATTGACTTTACTTAGGGATGGCTACCTTTTATGTGCATGGTTTTGAGATTTGTTGATATTTGAGATATATGCATGCTTCTTGTGTTATACTTGTTTATACCTTGCCAGATGCTATTTTATATTGTTATCTACATTCAGACATAGTCTGACCTATGTGTTATTCATATAATACTTGGATCAGTCTAAGACAGACATTACAGATTCAGGGATGAAGTGACCAGATTGTGATTGTCGTGCATAGATGGAGGCTAGTTTATTAGTTGATTTGTGTACCATTATCTATTTTTGTAGCCTCATGTATATTGATGATGTTGAGATGTATATATTGGATTTATACATTGTTTGTTTTTGAGATAGTGGGAGATTGATATGTTTTGTATCCAACTCAGACCGTGTATATTTATTATTATATGTTATCGATGCATGGTGACTCTGTATTCTATGAGATTTATTTTATATTGTTTATTGTTCTATCTTGGAAACACATGTGTTTATTGCTTTGTGCTGATACTGTGTACATATAAGTGAGCTGTTTATGATTTTTGAAATACGTATCGGTGTTAGCCCAAGGAAATATTCACGTGTGACAGCCCAATATCACATCATTCTCCATATTATAAGACACTATTACCTAGTGAAACTCTTTGATAGTATGGGTATAGAGATGGGATGTTACAAATAATTTGGAGAATTTAGTTAAAAGAAACATTCAAGGAAATTTTGATTAATTAACTGTGGGACGCTTAAAAAGGTTAACTAAATGGACCAAGGGTAGTTAGTGCAATTAAATCCAGCTAAAGATTAAAAGAATAAAATCGAATGTTTTAGTGGAGGGGTTTCTAAGGAAAAGAATTAATAAGATTAGGTAAGAAATAATTTTAGTCCAAGTCTAAATTATTAATTGATATACCCTTAAGGCATAATATTCCCTTCATTCACCTCGTTTCATTGAAACAATACAAAAGAAAGGAACATCAAGAAAGGACTTCCGTTACTAAGGAGAGAAACAAATCGTGGATTCAAATTTCATTTTTAAAAGAGAGATTTTTAATCAAGTTTTCAAACTTAGGTAAGTAATACTTAACGTATTTATTGTCCTTATCTGTTTAGATTTAGATTTAACATTTTTTTATATAATTTCAACGATGATAACCATAGTTTGATGATAATATAATGAATCCATACATGTTTTGGTGTTAGATGACTTTGTTCTTTTATATATTTAAGAGTAAAACATGATTTAGCCTTCTCTAAATGTTTTGAAATTTTAATACGTTGTTTATAATATTAAAATAGAGATGATTTTTAATTATCATAATTTATGGAAATGAAAATAATTAATTATGATTTTTCTAAGTCAAAATTGGATGGTTTTGGCTATAAATTAATATTTAAAATTATTAAAATCTATTCTATTAATCTGAAATTTTTACTGTAGGTAATGGAGGGAGTTTTTGAATTTTTGTAAATTTTCATGAATTTTTCCATCATTTTCGATTTATTATCAATTAAATGGTAAGGTAAAAAATTACCTTAATTAACTAGATAATTAAAGAAAGAGATTAAATATGGAGTAATTAGGGGAAATAATCACAACATGTAGCATAAATTTCTGTTGCATAATAAAAGGAACGAAACAAATGACATGTGTAAAGAATTAGTCAAAAAGTAATCGCTTTATTATGGAAAATATCAGTTTTCTACTTAATTACATATTTGCCATTTTCATGATCTGATAGCTATTAGGTTAGACATGTGATATCGCGAAACATAAAATACTATGGTTTTTTAAGTTATATGATAGCCTTAAGGTTACACATGTGATAGCTTTAAAGTTAAACTTACTATAGCCTAAGAATTGAATATATAATAGCCATAAAAGCTAGACTTACAATAACACTTAGGTTAGAAGTGTGATATCACTTAAGTTAGAAGTGTGATAGAACTTAAGTTAAATGTACGATAGTACAAATGTAGGACATACAATAGCTTCAACTTGCGATAACTGGATATGCGATAGCTTAGATATGCGATAGCTTAGATATGCAATAGCTTAGACATGCGATAGCTAGATATGTGATAGCTTAGGCATGTGCTAGCTTAGCTCTACAATATCTTAAATATGAGATAGCTAGAAGTGCGACAACTTGGATATGCGGTAGCAGGCTAGAAGTTCGATGGCTTAACTATGTGATAGCTAACTTTAGAGATGCAATGGTGCAATAACTAACGATAATAAATCGCTTGCTAAATATGCAAATTTTGGGTAGCATTTTGGAAGTTAGATTCCAAGAATTTGAATTTCATAGGGATGAAATTATGAAGGGAAATGATAGGTTGAAATTTATTAACTTATGTGAAAACGAGAAATAGTGCTAAGCTTATGGAAGCTAAGAAACTATAAGTAGTATCATTTAAAAAGGAAGATAAAATGTTTTATTAAAAAATTGAAAGATTTTGATCTAAACAAAAAGATCTATGAATGTGTAGGGTACACAACTAATGAATGGAAAAAATGCATTGAACCTAAGATCTCAAATTATCCCAACTCATGAAATTGTTGAATGGTAGGGTGTCAAGGCTTAGTGAAGTCTAAAAATCAACGATATATGGTAGAGCACTATGGCTTGAGAATCTACTGGGTCCAATTTTGGAATTTTAACTCTAGTGTGAGTAATAACATCAAAATAGATGCAATTTAATGAGTAAATCGGCAATGTGAAACGATAATGTTTCTAGGACTAGGAGGGGCTAGTGACGCTTAAGAATGGTGCTTACTAGAATGTATTCATGGTGCTTACATTCAACCTCCAAGGAGAGTTAGGATGAATCTAGTCAGGATGGCTCCCATAGTGAAATGAGCGGTCATTTCATCGGTAATATTGTTCGATGAGTTAGTGATAGATAGACCAAGGGTGGTAATCACTAAATAAAGGTAAGGAGAACTTTAAAATAGACATCTACATATGAGCCTAGGTGATGCATGTGAATATGATTATTAGTTATATGACATAGTCCATAAAATGTTGGTAAGTAAACGATACACTTATGATGAGATGGATGAATGTATGACATGGTTCATGATTGGTTAAGTAGAGGGTATACTTATGTTTGAAATTATGCTTACATGTTTGCTCATGATATGATGATTTTTTTTGACATGATATGATGTAACCGTTGATGTTGATTTAGTAAGGGGAAAACTCACTCTGTTAGGCGGTGTGATCTCTCTGTCTGTTGTAAGTAGGGAAATGTATTACTCATACTAAGCATTTGTTTGATATGTGTTTTTATTAATGTTTTCCCCATAAACTTATGGGTACTCATTGAGTAGGCGGAGTCTATGGGCTTAGCCAGGTTTTCTTAAAGACGAATAAAGATCCCAAAGATGAAGCAGAAGGTTTGGCTAATAATAAAATATCATTTTAAATTCCACTGTTATAAAACCAGGTTATATAACTGGTTAAATATTCATATGGGCATCTTCATATGTCGGTCATGATACTATTATCTGTAGTTTTATTATATTACCCCTGCTTAGGCACTATGTAGGTAATGAAAATGTAAAGAAAATTTCAATGTATTGAAAAAAAAACTTAGTTGCTCCGTTGACTTAATGTTGTTGAAAAAAACTTATCCTGCTTTATCCTTGAAAAAAATTCCGGTGATGACTGCAACATCATCGCCGTTTGTTTTCGGATCTCGAAATGGGGAAGTTACGACATGGTATCAGCGCTTAGGTCAAGGGAAATTTAAGAAAATAGAGGTATGTAGAATTCTTGGTAGAAACTAGGAAACGAACGCTTGTCCCCTGTTCCATTTGCCGAGAGCTTCGAAATGATATATAATATGTATGGGTTTGGGCACTTTAATTTTGGATCAATTTTGGATTAGGGATAATTATCCACCATTAACAGATAATTAAGCAAATCTCGAGATCAAAGAAGAAAACTAAAGATAGAGATGATGGCTAGGGTTTCATGGCCTTACTTATATAGTCGTTAGGCTGGATTACAGGTTGTGTACCCAGTTTGGGCTGAAACAACTACATACGCTATTTAAACACTCTAGTCCCTCTGTTTCGCAAACCATAACTTTAAATGCATCAAAATTATATATCAAACTGATCAACACAAAAAGACCTTCACAATGGTTATAAACATGATACCCATTTCACCATTTTATTAAAAATTTATTTTTAATTAATTTATTATTTTACAGTGTCAAATTTGTGGGTCGTTACATTCTTTCCCTTAAAAGAATTGCACCCTCATAATTTCCCAAATACAACCATCGACCTATTCAACAAAGTCTCACCATGGGTTTAATCATATAATACGAGTTAGTATATTAATCACAATCAACCATCTTTAATTGTAGTACACGACATTTGCACAACACAATCGACCATGACACATAATAATTAATTCACAATAATGAATTCAATACACATACCATAGTAACATCTATAATTCCTCAATCGTGCATCCAAATATAGTATGTAAAAACAACACTCCATCAATAAAAGGTGAAACAATCACAACCACAGATCACCTCCATACACAAGTCACAACAAAATTTAGGTAGGTCTAACACACATGCATAATAAGAACATAAATAAACTGATAATCAACATAGCTCATTAAAGTCAAGCATGCACACACCCACAAATGGATTTCATCACACCGTTATATCAACAAATAACACATGTGTTAATCCCTATGTTGACTACCCTTCCACTATAATATGTATATCTTCCAAACTATCAGCAAACTTCTTCATTGTCTCATCCTCATAACAATCAGTGTTCCATCTCATACATGCACCTTCCAAAATAATTTATGTGCCCACTTATGAATATATCCTTAACATAATGATGCACTTGCATTAACCCTCGATTTCCCGGTCCCTCACATATAGTCAGGAAATATAAACCATCACTAAGGCTAATTAGACCACCATTAATATCTTATACCGAACACTTCTTGCCACCACTAAGGCGAATTAGACCATCACCAAGTATTCACGTCATACTAACCATTACCAAAGTCCTACCTTGCCACACATCACCAACGAAGTCCTACTTCACTACGATCGTCACCGAAGCCTCACTCCATCACAAGCATCATTATATTCTCACTTCACCATGATCATCACCGAAGTCTCACTTCACTATGACCTTCCCACAGTCTCTTGGATACATGATAACTTGCATAATGACCTCTCAGGCCAACAACATCTCATGTCGCAATCAGATTTGGTGTTCAATCATATACCTATCACATACATGTTTCCCTCACAGGGCAGGCTAAACTATCTCATAGTCTAGGGTACATAGGTGAGCGTCCTCACATATCCTTGCACCACATCAAATCCTGAGTTATCAATGATCCCTTCAGCATCTGACTCGATTCAGAACATGTCATGCCTCACCATATCGCTTCACCTTATTGAACATACTTCTTTGGACTACTCTAATTCCCCACATTCACTTCCCACTTAAGGTACTCGATAAAACGCCTTGCATCATCAATTCATCAAAGTTTAAGACACTTCACTTGGCTCTTTGGATTTCCTTTCACTTGAGCTGAAGCGAACCACCATTTTCCCTATGCATGGCTTGAAGTCAGCTAGAGAAAAATCTCATGCCATCTGCTTATGACTGATTCAAATATGTCCTTTATCATCTCATTAATTTTTCCAATGCACGTCCCCCAAAAAGTTAACATTGGGTAACTACCTTATTATAAGATCATTAACAATAATTGGCAATGTATCTTAACAAAAAATATACACAATCATAACAAGGCAAAACAACAATCAACCATTAATTAAGCAAATCGAAGAAAAACAAACCATCAACAAAAATATGAATAAAGCAAAAAAGAATCAACTCAAAGATGCATAACAAAACTAATAAACAACCATTACCAAATATAAGTAAACAATAATAAAACAATACAAGTGGAATAATTTAATTCAAAAAATCATGCTGTAAACCGTAAAACAAATGCAGTTAAATGAAACAGTCAAATTAATATAACTAATGTCAACAAGAAATAGAGCGATACAACCAATTCAACCAAAACAATAAGTACAACTAAAGTAGAATATCTCTATCTCATACGTCAAAATGAGTAATCATAACATTATATCCCAATGCTTTTTCCAAAATGAACGACTAGATATCTCTACAACACATTAGGGTAAGCCACATAAGATAGACATATAATTTTATGTTATCATAATGGGTTGTAGATAAACTTAAAACTGACATCATTGGTCGTCACACATCCCATGTCACCTAGTCTAGTTTTGAAATTTGCAAATAGAGTTTTCCAAATAAACTACACTTCCAGAATTTTATCCAAACCAAATATTTTACTTCTTTTATTTACAAAATTTACTTTTGAATCAAATTATTCCCATCCTTGTAAAATATTTTACCAAAATATTTAACTGGATATTTTTGGATATATCCTTTTTCGAGAAGCAAAATATCTTTACACATATTCTCAATAAAGCATTCTTTTTTTAAAAACATTAGATACTTCCCAATCAAAATGTAACGAGTACGATTTTTCACGTTCGAAAATCGACATCCATACTTTACATCGTACTCGAATGCCGTAGATTCGACCGTTCAAATCCGAGTCGCCGGAGCTTATAACATAGTTAAGTAAATAACACAGCGGAAGAAAAAAAAATACATTGATATACAATATCTGATACAATATCTGGTGCAACAGAGTGATACAATGAATATCAATATACATCAGAGATATGATACAAGAAATAGCAGCGGAAAAAAATAGATAACACCAGCAGCGGATAATCTCCATCTTCAAAACACCAATCCAGAAATAGCTTGAACTCCCAATAACGATGCACCAAGATAAGCAAGTGCAGTCCATATCCAAAGACTGAACTAGCTCCAGAAAATCTACTAATTCTGACTATCTGAAAAACCCAACTCTAGATTGCCCGTGTAGAAAATTTTGAGCACCCAGAGTTTAGGAAAGAAACAATAAACTCCGGATCAGTCATGGGACTGGTGTGAGCAACAAAAACAGTTTATCTTTAAAAACAAACAACAAGAGAATTTTTAAAGTCAATTCGCAATGCTTTTGGAAAATGAAACTACCATAAGGCCTCCTGCCACACACACAATGCAAACGCAGAATTTGGAGGAGATTTCTCCTTATGATAGTCAAAGATGCTTACTACGCAAACAAAACATTTTGGGATATTATTATTAGTGCATAGTGAGGAAAACATTTCAAAAGTACAATATAAATCTTAGCCAGCATAGATATTTCGCACTTATGCTTACTATAGCTACCATGTTCAATAGCAGGTTAACGCCACATTCCATGGCAGGTAATACAACTAATACCGTACAGGGCTCGTATTGTTTTGTTTGGATTTCCAACAAATGGTCGGGCTAAGGAACTTCCCATATAAAATAGAACGCCTCTTGAGCGACGTTCCCGGATCCTAACAGGATCTCTGCTACACAAGGCCGGGTTACCCCTAGCTGGGTAACTACTGACACGAGTATGCCACCTCCCGGTCGTTAGCGACCTTTATCCGAGGTACCTCTAATCCAACAACCACAAAGCAATCACAAAGTAATAGATTCGCAGCAACCACAAGTAAGTATCTGGGCTCCATACTATGATACCACTCATAATCCAGAAGAAAATGGACATACCCTCAGAGGGCGCTACCCTCAAATAACCTTGCTGCCACGATTCCTGTTTCGACCATACCGGGTCGTGAGGTTCGACGAAGTCTCGTCCACAAAGCTACGCTTTGGCACAAAGCCATGCTTTGGGTCAACAGATGATCAAAGAAATGATCACAAAGATAAATGATCAAACAAATGATCATATCACAAATGATCAAACAATGATCATCACACAGCAACACTCAGCATGTCACATTACCAAATTGGGAGTATATCGCTGATAACCTTCAACTACATAACCTCTGAACTCATACGTCTCAAAGAAGGGTGTTAAGCTAAGAGAATAAATTCTCCGCCACAAAACAGAAATGTATTTGAAAGAAATCTGCTTTATATCTCAAAATGTAATGTCAGACATGTAACCATACAAGTCTGTTCCGGGTTCGAACAGAACCGAAGGCACTTCTTACGAAGCCCTTGCAAATCTGGATAATTTTCTAATCACGTCCGGACTTCCCATCACAAATGGAGATCTCTATACCGGGGATCAGCCGATGCAGAGACAATCAATGGTAATCCTTTCGTTTTCGAAAGTATCCGGTCTTCACCACCGGTCTTCAAATGCTATCCATAACGTCGAATCACATATTCGGAATGGGTTATACGACACAAAGGTCTTCTCCCGGCTAAACCGAATAGTGAGCGCAATATTTAAAACATATGGATATGGGATTTCGATTAAGTCACAACTTATTACCCAAACCTTTCTTTTAAATGGATTAAACAAATTACCATTTCTAATCTTTTAAATAAAAAGATTCATTTCCCAAAGTTTACCCGTTTCATAAAGATCCATTTATAGGTTTCAAAACAATTTCCATTTCGATTGGATTAACTCATTTAAATCTTTAAATTAAGATTTAATTTAAAACTTTGAAACTCGTTCCCAAAGATTCATTTATAGCCTTTCAAAACAATTTTATTTCAAGTTGGATTAACTCATTCGGTCTTTGAATCAAAGACTCATTTCATAGTTTTCAAAACATTTTCAATTTTATTTCAAACTTGAAACCTTTCAACACAATTTGGAAATCCTTTTTTAAAATGAAAGCTATTATTATTTGAAAACAAGTAGTTTTCGTTTTGGAAAAAATCCAGTTATATCTACACGAGTTAAAACCCTTGAATTAAATTCAAATTCCCAAATCAAAACCTTTAAAATAGTTTAACCCATATATAACTGGTATAACATCTTTAATCCCTAGTTTCGAATCATAGAATTCAATTTCAAACTTGAATTCAAATTTAAATCAAATTATTTAAATTTTCAAAACTTAATCAAGTTATTCGAAAATAAGTTTTATCTTTGAAATTCCATTTCAAAAGCTTTTCACTTTAAACCCAAATTTCCAATTTCAAAATCAATTGAAATTAAAAATTTCAATTTCAAAACATCAAATTTAAATCATCTGTGACTTAACCGATTTCCTCGTGAAATCCATATTTGTGTGTGTAAAGGTGTAGTCCAGGGGTTTCACACAGTAGTGCAATATCATTCAATCATCACAGATCAGAATACAGAAATATAGTTGATAAGCGGTATTAACTATCACGCTTATCTTTCATTCACATATCACAGATATATATATCACAGATAAGTAAATTACAGATCACAACATAAATCAGGATGTATCACAAAGCATCACAAATCAGGGATATCAAACGATTCACATTCAATAGAATCCAAACATTCATAAGTAAGGTCAAGCATTTAATAATCATTTATAAACAGGATTAATTAATTGTTTAATCCTAATTAATTCAATTTATTTCCAATCAAATTTATTTACTTATGAATTTATTATCCCATTCTGATTTATTAATTACAAATCATTTGATATAAATTAATTTATCAAACACTTTAATTAATTAAATTTTTCTTAATTAATCGTATTAATTAAACCAACCTTTAAACAAATTACTTAATTAATAAATCTTAATTAATCAAAATATCCAAAATTAATTACAATAAGTGATTAATCCTTAATTACGTTCATTTAGTAATTTCATTTAAACAATTTATAATTGATTATCTGAATTAATTAATCCAATTAATTATTAAAATAAATCACCTTCATCAATACTTAATAATCCTTAGTTAATTAACTTCATTAACTAATAACATTTCTTTAATTACTTTCCTAATTATCATATTAGTTAAATCACTTAATTACCTTAATTATCTCTAAGATAATTCATTTCTTTATTAATGATTTCATTAATATTAACGTGTATTTAATTATTCTTAATCAATTACAATAAACAATTATCCATAATCCCTTATGTTAACAAACCACAATTTGATTACATTGAGTAATTATACTTTAATCACATGATTAATCCACTTTAATCATAAACTAAAACTTAATTATCTTTAAGTAATTAATTCTCCTAAATTAATTTACTCTTAATTAATCAATAAATTTTAAAACAATAAACTTTAAAATTTAACCTTTAAAACATTATCACTAAATCCAATTGAAGTTTAAAACTTGCTTTTATATAACTATGTAGAACTGTTTAGAAAAACGGCTTCGGATCTAGCTTGATTCCCACTCTAATCATGACCCGAGTAAATCTACTCTTCATTTCAAAACTAAGTTTTGGTTAAAGTTTAAAACCTGGCAAACATACTAATCACTCGCGTACCCATGATAATACACTCGAGCCAACACTAAATTTACTCGAGCTATCCCCTAAGAACACTTCATCTTCCCAAACCAACATCCTTTCCCAGAAACTCGAACCCATCGCGTGCACGTGCACATGGCTGTGACGACCCTCTGGCGATCGGTGAGGCCTCTAACAAGTCGTAATCTACCTCGACATCGAACTCGAAACAACGAACCACTCGATCGCGCCATCGTTCAAAATCGAGCAAAGCTGGAGAAACTCGAACCCAACCTCTGATCACAAAATCAACACGCAACCTCGACGTCGACCACCATAAACGCTTCCACTCCGGCCCCAGCACGACAACACACCCCTCTTCCACTTCCTTGAATCGCGTGGAGCTCGATCTTACATAGGAGCCGTACGCGTCTCGTTACCGAGATGAACAAGAACTCCAGAAAAAACCCTAATACGATCTCGTACTCAAATTTCACACCATAGAAAAATTAATTTGCATTTTTCCCAACCTCATGAATGGTTATGCTTGCTTCAACTCAAGTTTCAACAATTTAAATTAATTGAATTACGAGAAATTGGTAAAAATTCAATTTTTATTCAAATGCAAATTGCTCTTTAAATACTAATCTAAAATCCTTCATTTTTGTTTTAAAAATCATAAATTTCAGCAGGAATTCAAGTTATGATCTTGAATCAGCTTTTTATAACAATCAAATTTATCACCTTTTTACTTGATTACCTGTAAACCATGTTTCCTGCAGTAATATTCACTAATCATGTTTTAATCTACTTTGAAAATCTTGTTTACTCACTTCTAAACATATACAGGCTTTCACATGTATATGTATATGTATTCTTTTACCATACATTTAAGAAATCATCTTTCATAATATCACTTCATAGATTTTCACAGGCATCTAAGAAGTTTATCCAGATTTAAAGCTTTTTAGAGGAGAATTAAAATTACTCACAGGATATTGAAACAAAGAAGCCTGTTAACATGCAAACCTATATATAAATAGATTAAGTTTAAAGATGGAAGTTTGCTCACAGAAGCCATTGAGGTTTGAACAGAGGAACAGGTAGATAGATACTCAGATATTCAATTCATTCCTTTTCGTAGGCAAACAAAAGATATAAATAAGGGTTTGAGAATTTGCTCACCTTGAATTGAATGACAAAGGGCAGGGCAGACTTTGAAAATGAAACTGGAATGCTTTTAATGGTTATTAAGTTGAATTAGATCTGATCTTTGCATTTGCTTTGCTTTCTAGGCTGAAGACTTTGCCTTGTTTCCAGATTTTAATCTTTGGTTTACAGGGTTTGAATTTTGTTTTCGTTTTCAAAATGATGTTTTCCTCAGTTTCGAATGAATGAAATGAAGATGTTTGATATATAAAAGAGGTGTACAGTAGTGTATGTTTATTTGTACAATGGTAGGCATGGCTGAAGATAGTTTGCATTATGGGCTGCCTTGTACAATAGCATGGGTGAAGTTGCAATTTTCTTGTACTTGTTAATTTCGGCTGAGATGATGGTAGTTGGTACATATGTTTCTATTTTTGTTGATAAGCTCAGGTTATTTTATTTATGTGTACATAGGTACTTAGTTTTTTTTATTTTGTTTAAATACTTGAACATATCTTTGCTTGTTCTAACCTTACATAATTATATTACTCATCAAATTTTGTTTGTTTACTTTGTCTTTATACTTTGTAATATAAATAAACTTCTATTTTTTTTCTTTTATTTTATATGCTAATTCATGTATATATTTTTATCATATATATTTATATTATTTGTTTCATATTTGTCTACTTGTTCATACTTTATATATTTTTGTTTTATCGTTTTGTTTTATTATTTTTGTTTGTTTTATTACTTGGTATTATTTTGTATTGATTTACTAAGATATATATTTACTTTATATTGAATAAAACTATATAATTTATTTATTTCGTAATATAGAGGAATTTCTAGAGTTCTAATTTGTTGTTTAGATTTTAGCAATTATTTGTTTCTTTATATATATTTTCCAAAATTTTATCTTATGTATTTTTATATTTATTTCTATCTCAAATTCATATATATTCACATATATACAATATTTACAATATTTTTAAATTTAGATGATTTATAAAAAATTATTTGGATTTGGGGAAACTCGCTTTCATTTAAAATAAATTTTACAAATTTTTTATCCAAAAATTCATTTAATTATCAATTTAATTTAAATTAAAATCTAGGGTCGTTACACAAAATCCTTTTATCCAAAAAAAAGTTTTCCCTTTAAACACCATTTATCAAAAATTGTTTTTTTAAATAATTACAACCAAAATTTGCTTCCACACAAAGGTTTTTCATATTTCAAGGATGTCCTTTTGAACAAAACACTTTTCTCAAATAAAATTGTTCATCTCACTCTTTACTCAAAAAGATATTTTTTTTCAAAACATTTCTAACAAAAATAATTTCAAATATTTTCCCCATTAAAATAACTTCTCAAAAGTATTTTTCTATGTTCCAATATCTTTTTACTAAATTAGCCTTTTCTACCACACACCCTCAAAACAATTTTTCATTAAGTCGAATATTTATTTTCACCTTTTAAAATTTTCAATAAATCACTTTAAATCCAATACATACATATTTACTTCTTAAATAAAATACCTTTCAAAATCCAAAACGTATATTCTTAATATAACCTTTCAAGTCAATATTCCATAAAAATTATCCCACTTTTTATGGTTAGATTTTAATTTCATATTTGCGTCACTTAGATTATAACCATCACTTAACCCCTCCTATAAGTGCTCATACTACCCCAATCCTGCAGTATTTATTTCCCACCCAAAGGTCACTATGAATAACTAGCATCTTAGGATGAGGTGATGGTTATTACGCCCATAACTCATACACACAAAACATATAATCGGCAATAAGAACACTCTCTCGTTCTATATTATTAACCCGACCAAAAGTGTAAATTAACCTAACCTAAATGGTTAAGTCTACCCAAGGCTCAGGGAGTCACCAAAACCTAAGCTCTAATACCAAGTGTAACCCTCCACTATATTTAACGTTCGAAATTGATTACAGATGCTACAAAATATGATGCAACTAATTTTTGACATTAAAGTTAGTGGATTGTTTGTTTTATAACTTAAATTTTCAATAGCTAAGAAAGAAAATGAGAAATCTTACAACGAAATCAACATTAATATAAATGGACATTAACACCATAATACACTTATTTTATAACATTTATCACATCAATTACCATTTCAATACATCAATTATCAATGACTCATGGACAATATAAAAATGGTATAAAATAATTAACCAAATAAGTTATCCATGATATAGTCTGCATCCACCATTATGTTTTCCCTTCTGCTCTTATCTGCAACTTCACAATTATACATATATATATATATATATATATATATTTGTGTGTGTGTGTAATAAAAAGGAAAAGGTATAAATTATATATGGACTACACCTATCTTATACACTATGATGATAGGCTTGATGGATATTGCATAGTAAAATACTTCCTACCTATCTCTTTTGGGGGATCAAGCCCATGTAGTTCTGTTTCCTGCTCTTCTCCTACATTCAAATAGTCGTTATCAACCATAACATCCATGCAACCAACTCAACCAATGCAAGCAAGAAACACTATTCCTACTAAACCATTTCGATCAATCATAATAAACATGGGGTAACAACAATAATAATACACCTAGCCATTAAACATTACAAATATTTGACAACACACTATGTGTACCCTAAATATCAAATAAGCTAATCATGACACATACACACACACACACACACTCACATATACTAATCATCAACCATTAGTAATATGAACAACAACACAATAAACCACTATATTAGTAACATGAACAACAACACAATAAAACCATTGTTAACTACACATGGGTATTTAATAATGGCAAAATATCGCACATACATCTAAATGTAATTTCATCGTCATAAAACAACATATTTGATAAATACATTCGACCACTAATTACATATTACATCCATTCAAAACTTCGTGTTCCCGACCATTGTTTTCTCTTAAGTCTAAAATCATTTTATTATTAGTCGTTATAAATACACCTTTTATTTGCCTCAAAAACAATAATAATTCCCCCAAAATGATAATATACTTTAAAATACTTTATTGTACCGAAGAAAAAGGTTTCGTTGCCTCTCCAGTGATGTCTTTCATCAGATCTAGATCTGCAATCTTCTATGACTCACTCTGGCAAACGATTCACTAATTCCAGTGTTCGACTTTCTAACCATGCTGAAACGTTTTCGTCCTCTGCTGTCAGTCTTGATATAATGCATGCTACTTCCCCATTGCCATTGGATAACCCCTTTGCCACTTTACTGAATGAAATTGCGGTGGAAGCTAGTGCTGTTGATTTTGGTTGCTCTGACCATTCAAACCTATTTGCGCCTGCTAAAGGTCTGTCTGAAATTGAAGTCCCTGGTGAGAATCTTGTTTCTTCATTTCTTGCTACTGCCGCTAATACGAATTGGTTTGAAACAAGTGTTGGTCTTCCTTGTGATATTGAAAAAGTTTGTGGTGAGAATAATGGTAGCGCTACCTCTGATAGTTTGGAAGAAGCTGTTGCTCGTGAACAGGATGTGCCTGATGTTGTTTGTGTACCAGTGCTGTGCACGCAACATGCTCGGGGTAATGTGGACTTGAATTTGCCTGTTAGTCATGAACTTCAGCAGCCCTTGCCCTCTCCTATAACACCCCCTGTAGTTCTTCCTCCCCAGCCTTGTTCCTCTGCTAAGCCCCCTACTGTTCCAAACTGGTTTTTGCTTTTTAAAACATTGCCGTGCAACGCTGGAGAATATGTCCCTCGTGAAGTCATTCAAGCTGGTGAAGACTATTGGGCTGACTATCTTGTGGGGTTCTTCCTTGACTCGCATCTGCCATATCATATTGTTCGGGCTCATTGTAAGAATCGTTGGAAACTTACGGGTGGTCTCCAGGTACAGTTTGATAACTCTATGTTTTTCTTTAAGTTTGCAAAAAGGAGGAACGGCGACTTATGCTTGAGGCCGAGCAAAGGTTCATTGAGGGTAAACCACTTATTATTACTTCTTGGTCTCGGTCCATTGATAGTGCAAGGCATCAAGTTTTATATATACCTGTTTGGGTGCACTTCTCTTATATTATCTCTGTTCTTCAATCTCTGATTGGATTGAATTGGATTGCTAGTTTAGTTGGAGATTTAAAGTGTTTTGACTCGAACATCGTGGCTAGAGGTAGGATCTTATATGTGAAAGCTCTGATTGAAATCACCCCATCCAGACCTCTTCCAACTAAGCTCAGAGTATGTCCGTTTGATGGACAAGTAGCGAAAATTGATGTTTACTACGGCTGAAAACCTGATATCTGTGTGATTTGTCACTCTTTTGGCCATGTGGCTTTCTCATGCAAGCACTCCCCTCCTCCTGACTCCTCTGGTGACCCTCCTCTTCCTATCCCGAATAAGATCCCCCTTCCTAGGTCTTTGGCTAGTATATGGGTTCCTAAGTTACGCCCCACCTTTGTTGACGTCCTTGGTCCCCCTCCTGATGTCCATGTCGAGATCCGTACTGCACCTGGTTGTATCCTTGACGCCACTCCTTCTCCTGATATTGGTGTTTCTTCTTTTCTACATTCCTGCTCCTCGGTTCCTAGTATTCCTTCTGTTGTTTCTATTCTGTCTCCTATGACTGAGTGGAATTCTAGGGAGAAGACTTGGGTTCATTTGAGTTCTGAGATGCGATATAGTCCGGAGTTTGATTGTTATTATATGTTTTTAGATGGACATGGTGAGAGTAGGAGGTTATTTTATCATGTTGTTGGGAATGGTCTTGTTCTATCATGTGAAGGTGAGGATGGTGATGACAATAAGCTTATTTTCGAGGATGGCACTTGGGATCGACGATAAATTTACTCCCCTGATTCTGCGGGTTTTGATCCAGATATTGCGGGACATTTCTCTGGTTTTCTCCCTATTATGGGGACTAGTCCTGATGTTGTTGACACTGGTCTTCCCTCTCTGGAGGCGGTCTAATTTCTTGTTTGTACAGTGGTATGGCCACTATAAAACCATGATAGCTGTTCAGTGCATGTGTAGAACACCGTTTATTTATTTATATACAGTGGCACGACCCACTATAAAGCCGGCTAGCTTTGATAAAAAAAACCTCATTGCTTCATATCTCTTCATACCTTTCAAATCAATAGTATTATTATTTTACGTCAAAATAATAATATACATATTATATCTCTTTAATATTCTCCATTATTTATTTCAAAACTGTGCAATTTTCACAAAAACCATATTATTACTTATGAAATCTCCTATTATTAAAATAACAATAATAAACTTTCCAATTTTAGTTTAAAATATATCTTCTGTTATTATATATGAATTTCCAATTCATAAAAAATAACCTTATTAAAATTTTTTCCATTAATTTCAGCTAATTCAATAAATCGTTGTTATTTAAACTATAAATAAACTTAATTATCATTTATTTATCTAATTTTTCACTTATTACACAGTTCACCCATCTTATTTCAATTAATTACATTTAAATCTTAAATCCACAGTTGACTACAAATAAAGATTCAATAAAACAATAATCAAAATAAACTATCAATAAAGCACAACATATCCAAATATTTACAATACGATATCAATATATCACAATACATGTAACGACCCAAATTTTACGTACCGAAGGATTGTAAAATATTATTTTTAAATTCATATGAGGTCGTATGACTTTATAATTTTGGAAAAGGCCTATTACTGATATTTCCTATCTTTAGAATTTTTTCGGAAACTTTTACCATTGAAAATTTGTAATGGCTATGACTTTTGATAGAAGCTGAATTAGCGTCCAAGGATGCTTCCATTGGAAAGATATGATGGTTTTTCTTTCCGTAAAGTGGTCAAAATAGCGATTTGGACTTTCTGGCTATGAGATATGGCTGTTTAATGATTGAAATTTTTTGGAGCTGCTTTGTGGGTAATTAGAGAGTTTATGGCCATGCCTACTAATCCATTTTCGGTTTAGAGGTAGTTTCCAAATAGATCTATGCCTTCATTAACCCATTCTCCACCCAAAACCTTCTCATTTTTCCTTCAAATCAAGTTTAAATCATAGATTTGTGGTAGATTAACAAGGGGATTCATTATAGATCTTCAAATCTATATTTTTAGGGAGGGAAAATTAGGCCTTTGCTGTTGATTCTTGAATTTGCAGGCAAATCTTCACTTTTTGGGTGTTTGGTAAGGGATTTATCATCTCTCACCTTACTATATATGTATCTATAGGTTTTGACATGTTTTAAGCCCATAAGTCAAAATTAAGTTCTTCTGCTATTTTGAAGCGAGACCTGAAGTAAAAACGAGTATAAAATGTTTTAAAGTGTTTTAATCATGTTAATTTGATGTGTAATTGCCTTGATGTGTGTTAGGATATGTTAGAAATGTATTATAGGATTATTTTCTATGAATTGGTATATGTTTGCATGTTTGAATGTTGCTTGGTGCATGTATGGTATTTGCTTATATGCTTGAATGGTTGAAAACGCTCGTCGGAGTGAACTAGAAGTAGGAACCATGAAACCAGACTTCGATGGATAGGGTCGAGGAAGTTAGGAGTTGTGTTAATGCATATGGAAGGCATGCAGGTCGAAGAATGGAGCGTAGTGGTGGAATCAACACGAAATTGGGATTCGAAACCTTGACGATATTTTAGTTCGAGGGATTCTGGTCGGAGCTAGGCACGGCTCGGAGTGAGGCATGAGTTGGCTTTGAACCGAACAAGAATTGTTATTCGAGGATGTTGGTTCAGGCATGACTTTGGTTCGGTAGTGGGGTTGGTTCAGGCTGGACACGAGAATTGGTTTGGTGGGTGACTTTGGGTGGGCTCAGTGGAAAACTAGGTGGGGCTTCGATCTGGTTCTGGTTGGTAAAATCTGTTCGGGTATGTGGGTTCTTCGTGTTTGGTTCGGGTCCCTAGAGGCCTTACTTCGGTCCAGCTATAGGATGGACCTGAACATAGGCTAGAGGTGATGGATTTTCATCGTGGTGCGGCAATACTTTAGCGATTTCTCTATGGCATACTCCAGGTTTCTTATGGGTGATGTGGAGTGCAGTGGACAACTCCAAATGACCGGGATAGATGACTCTGGGATAGCTTTGGAACTTCAGTGGTTGCAACTGGATGGTGAATGGAGTTAGATTCTAATGATGGCGGATCAATATTGAAGGGAGCAGTGAGAATGGTTATTGACAACGGGCGGGTTCTAGGAAGAGTGACCGATGGATATAATGTTGAATGGTTCTATCATGGAATGAAGGAATGTGGAATGGTTCCTTGAAGATAATGGAAACTAGATGGAGCTAGAAAAGGGCTTGGATACGCTTGCTAAGGGATCATTGATACTTGGAGTGTTTTCTGATCTACTCAAAATAAGGGGTATTATGGGTATGCTCATGGGTACCTTATTTGGCTACCCTAGATCAGTTGTTTGGATCTGCATACCCTGGACTAGGGTAAAGGGTCTACTATCAGCTTTAGGCTAAAGATGAGTAAACTGAAAACCGGTATTTCCATTAGTCATTGGCATGGGAAATGTCATACAAGTTATCATATATCTAGAGCACAGTGAGTGATAGTAAGGATTATTTGATGGATGCTATGGTTGCTTTGATTGTCTCCTTCCATAGTCAACACTCTAGGGATGTCACTGGAGATAGGTATTGAGGGTAGGGAAACCTGGACACTTGTTATCATACTTAGTTTCCAGCATACCTTTATGATATTCATAGAGTAGCATATTATATCTGTTATGTACTAACTCTTTTGTCGTAGAGGCAGGTCAGGTATGGTTCTTTATACCCTACGCCCTTATTTACAATATAGATTTTTATAGTATTTTGAGATGATGTATTGCTAACACTAGACTATTATCTGACCCGAGGTTTTATGCTTTACTTCTTATTATCTTAGGTACTCTTAAATGAGTTGATTAGGGATAACAGGTCTAGATAGCGCATGGAGCTATACAAAGAACAAGCAGGAGGCTGTGCATTCATATATCTATATTTTGGAGTTTACTACTACTCATATTCCATTATGCAGTACAATGAAGCTATGCCGGTACTTGTATTTTGAGAGATAGTTTTAGAGTTTATTCTAAAGATTTGGGATGTGTAAACTCTTTATTTCAGTGTTTGTATAGTCTATGAACCTGATGCACTCTGCTGTTCTAATTTATGGTTCATTTGATTATATTACTGTCCCGTCTGTTTTACATCTATGTTATTATATTACATTTTATCTATGCATTATGAGATGTTCTACAGGTTTTATGTTGTGATGTTTATTTCATTTTCAACCTTTGATGATTGTCCTACATCGACTAGGCACGTCAACAGCGCACTATATAGTTATATTGGGTTGCAGTGGTGTAGGACGGTCATCACATTGGTATCATAGCTTAGGTTACATGGATAACATAAGTTGATACCATAATCCAATAGAGATAGGGTAGGAGTTGTTGCCTTACACTGGATTGAGATTATATATATATGTGCGAGGGAGCCCATACTTGTTATATATTTTGATTCTCTAAAACTATGTAATAGTGTATATAATATATGAGTCATATTGCACACGAGTACCATTGATAAAGATTTCTTATATAAGAGACCCCGATCGTTCTTGTTACAGATCAAGAATGAGTCGGCATACAAGAAACACTGTGAGGAACTCCATCTGCAAGGTTGAGGAAGCATCGGGTTCGGGAGCTGCTAATCCTGACTTACAGCGATGTTCAATGCGATGATGGCGAATACGGTGCAAAATGCCCAAGACGGCACTCCAAATGTTGGAGTTGGTGGTGGTTCTCATGTCCAAGCGCCGAGGGCTGACTTCGCCCAGTTATGTAAGGATTACTTCACCTTGGGAGGCAAACCATTCCTTAGAACAGAGTCAACTATTGAAGTGCAGGATTGGTTGGACACATGTGAGCATATATTTGGTGACATGGAAGTAGATGATGCCATGAAAAGGAAGCTGGCCTCTAAACAGATTTAAGAGAAAGCCCTGAACTAGTAGAATGCCATTACTATTGCTACACTGGAGAATCAGTTCACTTGGGACTAGTTAAGGCTAGGTTTGAGGAGAATTTTGTTCCGACTGCCCAGAAGTCTTTGATGTTCAAGACATTTGCTGATTTAAAGTAGGGAGACATATCTATCTCTGAGTATTTTGTTGAGTTTGATTCTTTGTCAAAGTACAGGATGCCTTTCATTAACACTCCATCGAGAAAGAATGAGAAGTTTCCGATGGGTTTGGAAAACTATTTAGGGGAGAAGTTAGTGAGTCATATCAATGAACCATTCGAGATACTTGTCGAGAAAGCTCTTCACCAGGAAAGTTTATACCCTAAGTCCAAATCAACTATTGTCAATAAGGAAGAGCAAAAGCCGCAACAAGGTGGTAAAGGCAAGAAGAAATGGAACAGAAAGAGGAAGCAGTTTCAAGGAAAGAACACTCAAAAGAAAGCTAATGGGAACCCATCTATTATGGTTGTGGAGATAAGGATTACTTGGTCAGAGATTGCGAAGCTGGTGGAAAGAAGAAGAGTTACAACTATGGCAAGTTCAGACACATGCAAAGAAGTTGTCCAAAATCAGCGTGGCAGAAATAGGTTGTGAAGACATATGCTTTGGGTGTTGTTCCGAGTTCTTCGAGTGCTCCCTCGGCAAAAGTGAAGGGGAATGTCATTGTTATTCAAGGTATGCTTTCCATTTATGATGTTCTATATGTATTTTATTCAGTACCGGGGCTTCACATTCATTCATATCTAGTGGCCTAGTAGATAGATTAGGATTGAAACCCGAAATAGTTGACCGATCTTTGAATGTTACATACTCTGTTGGATGCTCCATTAGCATGTGTATGGTTTTTTATGGTTTGGTCTTATCGATTCATGGATGCTCTTTTGTTTGTGATTACTTTATTTTGAATTTCATTGGGTTTGAGATTATCTTGGGAATGGACTGTCTAAGGAGTTATGCGGTGGTAGTATATTATGAGAAACAATTGGTGATGATCGGGGCCGTGGAGGGGTGGATGGTAGTGATTGGCTGCCTACCGAAGGGTAGGGTTATGGTTAGCTTTCTATATCATCTTGAGGTTCCACAAGATGGGTTGTCTTCTATGCCTATCGTTAGAGAGTATCCAAATGTGTTTGAGGAGGTGATCAGATTACCGTCGCATAGAGAGATTGATTTTCACCTATGAAGGATGCTAGATCGATAGTGATGCCTTTGAGGCGTATAGCAGCTAGAATGCAAAAGGAATTAGAGGTGCAAGTAAATGAATTGTTGAAGAGGGGGTTCGTTCGTAGGAGAATATCTAAGTGGGGCGCACTTGTAGTATTTTCTACTAAGGCGGATGACTCTCTAAGGTTGGGTGTAGATTCCCATGAGCTGAATAAGGTGATGAAGAAGAACAATTATCCACTCCCATGTATTGATAACTTGTTAGATCAGCTCTATGGTGCAAAGGTTTTCTCCTAACTAGATTTGGCGGTGGGATTTTACCGGTTGGGAGTCGTGAAGGAGAGTGTGTCGATCACCACGTTTCGTAAGCCGTCTGGTTTCTATGAGTGGTTGGTTATGCCGTTCGAGCTAACCAATGCTCGGGCATACTTTGTTGATCTCATGAACCACATCTTAAAGGATAAGCTAAACAAGTTCATACTTTTGTTCGTGGATGATATTCTTATCTATTCTAGGATAGAGGAAGACTAGAAGACACATTTGAGGATTGTGCTGGAAGTGTTGAGGAAGCATAGGTTAAGAGATATATTTTCGAAGTGTCACTTCTGGAGAGGAGAAGTAAGATTCTTAAGTAATGTCATCTCTGGGCAGGGCATTAGGTTGATCCTGCGAAGGTGGCAGTAGTTTAAGATTGGAACCGGCCTAAGAATGCTACTGACGTGAGGAGTTTCCTAGGATTGGCGGGATATTATAGATTCTTTATCAAAGACATCATGACTCGTTGCATACCTTGATCTACTACAGTACGAATAGCATCTAAAGCGGCTGCTTGCGCAGCATAGGGTGTTCCCCTTCTTGTGCCTTTGAATCCAGAAGTACCGGCGGAGGGTAACCGTACCATTGACCAATTTGACGAAGAAGAATCAAACTTTTATTTGGGATGAAAAGTGTGAGCATGCATTTGTGAGTCTGAAGGAGAGGTTAATGAGTGCACTAGTATTAATCATTTCGAGCGGGAATTAGGAGCTGAAAGTATACATAGACGTCTGTGGTACTGGATTGGGTGTGGTATTGATGGGAAAAGTTGTCACCTACACTAGTCGATAGCTGAAGCCGCACAAGAGGAAGTATCCAACCCATGATTTAGAGTTGGTTGCGATAGTGTTTGCTTTGAAGAGTTGGAGGCATTATCTATTTGAGAGAAAGGTTCGAGCTGTTCACATACCACAAATCCTTGAAGTACCTTTTTCCAAAAGGATCTCAGCCTTTCCAGCAGCGATTGTTGGAATTATTGGCCTCCTCTGACTTTGGAATTACCTATATGCATGGTTAGGGAATGTGGTCACTAATGCATTGAGTAGAAGACATGCCAGTTTATGGCATTGAACCTGGAGTGAAAGCAGTTGATGTATATTGCTGGCTATGAATCCATACCTCATTACGAGATAGAACTAGATATGTTAGCAAGTTTGACAATCTGACTTACTTTGATTGAGCGGATTGGTACTAGTCAAAGGAGAGGTGCTAGACTAGCAGAGATTATGTAAAAAATAGAGGGAGTAGAGTCTAAAGGTATGAAGCAATACAAACTCGATCGAGAAGGTTGGCTCTATAAGGATGGGAGACTGTTTATCCCCTATACTGATAGACTAGGGTATGAAGTGCTACGGAAGTGCCACTACACTAGGTTGACTATACATCCCGACGGTAATAAGATGTACCGTAATATGAAGCATACCTATAATTGGAAGGGGATAAAGAAGGTTGTCGTGACATTCATCTCGAACTGTATGAATTATCATTTGGTGAAGACATAATAGAAGAAACTAAGTGGATTACTGCAACCGCTTGAAGTTCCTAAATGGAAATGGGAGCAGATATCGATGGATTTCATTGATGAATTGCCAAGGACTAGAGGAGGGTACGATAGCATTTGGGTTACAGTCGATAGATTGATGAAAAGTGCTCGGTTCATACCCATTAAGTCTACTAGAGTGGCATTCAAATTGGCCGAGTTGTATGTGAAGTGGATAATATGGTTTCATGGTGTGTCGAAGAGCATTATGAGCGACCAAGACCAGTTGTTCACTAGTGAATTTTGGAAGAGCTTGCAAGAGGCATTGGGAACCGAGCTGCATCTCAGTACAACTTATCACCTGCAAATAGATGGGCCGACCGAGAGAGTGAATTATATATTAGAGGATCTCTTGCGAGCTTGCATTCTTGATTTCGAAAGCTCGTGGGATGATCACTTACATTTGGTAGAATTCACATACAATAATAGCTGTCAGTCTAGTATCAGTATGGCACTATATGAAGCATTATGTGGCGGACAGTGTAATTCTCCTTCATGTTAGTGGGAAGCGGGCGAAAAACTGATATTTGGGCCAAATGTGATTAGAGAAACCTCGAAAAAGATAGAGATCATTCGGCAATGAGTGAAAGATGCTCGGGATAGACAAAAGAGCTACGCTGATAGAATACGTAGAGATTTAGAATTTTCTCTCGACGATATGGTGTTTGTGAAGATTCCTCCTTTGAAGATTGTTATCGATTCGGTATTAAGGAAACGTTGGCGCCGAGGTGCTGAGATTTGTAGTTCCTTTTCCGATAGCAGAGAGGATTGGGAACCTAGCATATAGGGTCGACTTACCTTAGAAGATAGTGAGTGTGCACAATGTCTTCCATGTTTCTCATCTAGGAAAGTTTGTGCATGACTCAGGCATGACAATTACACCAGATCAACTTGATGATATCGAGATTGAACCAGAAGCTTCGAGACCTCGTAGACTTGTTTGTATTATCGGACGCGGTACAAAATAGCTTAGGAGGAAGACGATAGAGTTAGTGAAGGTTCAATGGAGCAAAATTGAAGGTGATTACACATAGGAAACCAAAGAGAGCATGAAGGCCACATATCCGAAGCTCATTGCATGGTAAGGACTACTGTTTATTGTATTTACTTTCGCTTTTGATATTATATACGATAATTTAGTATCCTACATGCTAAGGTAGGCATAGATTTCATTACATGCTTATGTGTGCATATTTAATGTTTGATATGATTGCTCATGGATGATAGACATGCGGGGTAGCTATGTTCCACCTTGTTTGTGTTGCGGATTTCGAGTGTGAAATCCTAACAGGGGGAGAGTGTAACGACTTGTATTTTACGTATCAAAGGATCATAAATTATTATTTTCAAATTCATATGAGTTTGTATGACTCTATAATTTTGGGAAATGCCTATTAGTGACATTTCTGATCTTTAGAATATTTCCAAACGATTTTACCCCAGAAAACTTATAACGGCTATAACTTTTGATAGAAGCTGATTAGCATCCAAGGCCACTTCCATTGAAAAGATACGATGGTTTTTCTTTTCATATAGTGGTCATAATAGCGATTTGGACTTTCTGACTAGGAGATATGGTTGTTTAAAGATTGGCAGTTTTTAGAGCAGCTTAGTTGGTAATTAGAGAGTTTGGAGGCAAGCTCACTACCCCATTATGTAACACCCCAGAAATTTAATAGAAATTTAAACAGAAATTTAGGTAGAAAAGTAAATTTAATTAGAATAATGACTAAAAGAAATTTTTTACAGACATCATAATTTGGCTATGAAAATTGCACCATTTCGTTCGTAGCAAATTTCTAGATGATTTTCATATATAATACTTCAAAATCGGAGCTAGTGCGGAAAAGCTACGAGCATCGGAAGATTTAGGAATGAAAAAAATGTATGATGGTTGACCCTTGGGTGTCATGGTTGACCAGTATAAGTCGACCATGAACCCTCTTAGGTCGAACATGGGGCATGAATAAGCACGAACCTAGAACTTTAAGTTGACGATTGTGATCGTTACTTCGTGGCTAAGTTTTTGGTGATTGTATGCGATTTTAGAAAAATATTCTTCAGCCCAAATCAACGCCCCAAATTAATTCCTAATCCCTGTAAATTCTTGCCTAATCTAACCATAAAAATCCATATAATACTTTATCGTAACATAACTCTATCAAAATCCAACCTCTCCATTAACCCCAAATCTTCCTCAAAATTCAAAATAAAGTCAACCTAGAAGAGCACAAGCTGTTGGATCTAGAAAGAGAAAGCGAAGCTAGCATATGAAGGGGTGATCCTTAGGCAAAGCAAATTGGAAGAGCTTAGGCTTGACTTGAATGAGAACAATTTTGAATAGATGATTATTACAGTTTGGTTTAATCTATTCTAATTTATCTAGGTTATTAGTAAATTGAAATTGATATGGTAAAACCCTAAAATCAGAAAACCCTAAATCTATAAATCCTAAATCGAATAAGTTATCCTTGAGATTTGAATATAAACTATTAACTAAATATTCTAAATCAACGAACTCTAAATTGAATTGCAAATTAATACTTAGACTGGGTATCTAGTAATTAGGGTTCAACAGTTACTACTAATGACTTGAATTTAACTATAATAAATGACCGACACTAAAAATATGTAGAGACCCTTATTTTACTAAGCCACCGATCGAACTTGGATCCCTAGCGGTTGATCGGTACTGGTCAACCGGAAGGGAACATCGGTTGATAGTTCAAAATGAAAATTGCAGATGTTCAACCTCGGCCAAAGGCCCAATTTTACTAATAGAAATATATATAAACGTTAATAGTTGGGTGCCTATTTATAGGCAATTGGATGTATGTTAGGATTTGTAGGGAAGATAATTCCCCACTAGCGGGTGCTAGGTCGTGGCAATGTTGGGTAAATATTGTTTACCCAATTTAGGATCAAGTAATCGACTGGAGGCAGTGTATTTTTGCAAATGGCACTCACAGGAGGTTCCACGGTGGCCATACAGCATTGATGAGGATGCCTAATAGAGTGGGTCAGGCACAATGGGAGGTCCTAGTATGCACGATTCTTGACACACGTGATACAGTTCAAAAGGAGGACCCGTAGCATGCAATAAGAGGTCAACTCTATAATCGAGAGGCGGAAGCGGGTGTATACGATGAGACATACCAGTGAGTCAACATCTCGAGTTCTTCCTCTCCAAGCGTAGTGATGGGGAATTGGTTTCTAGTAGCCTAATGGCGGTGATAGTACTGGGAATTTAGCCCCACAACAGCCTAATAGAGGTGATAGTAGTGGGAATTTAGCCATATGGTAGCCTAATGGTGGTGTTTTCATGGTTAGTAGCCAAGGCGGTGGTGTTTTCATGTTTAGTAGCATTATGGTGGTGTTTCCTATTTTAGTAGCCCAACGGGATTGTTTACACTGAGTAGATCTAGGAGCAGTAGCTGATCGTTAGATATGAGGTTTGATCATTAGTTCGATCCATTGCAATAGCCTACACAAATTGTAGTGTACATATGTATTAGATAAGAAACTTTAGGTAATAGACCTTAGAAATTCACGGACACTTGTACCACACCCTTTATCATCTTGAGTAGTATTGAAGCAACTGCATATGATCTGGATATATTAAACCTATACTCATTCACCAGACTTTTGTCTGACCCACTCCCTCCTTTCCATTTTTCTCCACCACAGATTGACAGGTTAGCGGTTGACTAGGCATAGTACATGGAGAAAGGAGCTTCACGTTGGAGTTCTCATATTCTTTGTTATTCACCATTGTAATGACCCTAAAATAAAATAAAATAAAATAATATATATTTATATTAGGAAATTCTGAGATATATAAATATATATATTGCATTAAAACAGAAAAGAATTTGGCAATAAATAAAATTTGCATGGGAGCTTCTGTTTGATAAAATGCAAGGAATTAAGGTGATTAGAAGAAAAATTGGAACTCAAAATAAATATAGCTTTATGTTCAAAGAATTATGTAAATATATATACATTTAATATATATGGGGTATTTGCTGTTTTATATAAAGATAGAATAAAATGAAGTTTAATAAAAAATTGTGGTAAATGTCTTATAATTATGCTAGAAATAATTAATATAATATGTGTGATTTTTATTTAAAAATAGAAGGAGTTGCTGATTTTTACAAAGAGGCAGAAATATATATATACATACAGAATCAAATAAAAATTTGATTATCTTATATTTATTTCAAGAAAATAATATGGGTGAATGATTTTTTACATTACATAATAAAGTATGATAGTATGCATGATTGAATGGAGATAATAGATAGGTAGAAAATACAAAGGAGATTTTCAGATTCCTTAAACTTATAAAAAGAAATGAATAAAGGATCACATGCATATGGCATGAATAAATGGAGACATGAAAATAGCATGCAGTGTTAAAAATGCATGATCCCTGAAATAACTAATTAAAGCAACCTAATGTGTGCATTTCCAACTTATGACCACACAGGAATGTGATGTGTAAATAAACATCTAAGGGTATCAGGGGAATTACCCATTTTCTTAAACCCTAGAATGGAATTATAAATAACTGCACATAGCCAAAACCATCACTCTCTCGAGATCAAAACAAAAATAAAATAAGCAAGGAGAAACACTAGCTTGAGGCTTTGGGGGATTTACTGTTCTAAGAAATTAAGGCAGTGAAAGGAAAAACATAATGTGAGTATTTATCCTTTGTATGCAATGGCATTAAGTCCTATTGCAGGCAGCCTAAAATATTATGAGTCATTTAAATCTCTGAAATGATTTGTTATGGGTGATATGGATGTTTGTTTGTGCATTTTTGATTGGAGCATTAATCTGTAAGTGGGCTTTTAGAGTTAACATGTTTTGAGCATTCTTGTTCTATCTTATCATCATTAAACATGGATATAGATTAAATAGGGGAACATGGGGTTGAACCAGAAAATATACAAGTAGTTATATCTTTTTGAAATATGAATGAAAGAAAAACTAAATTGGTCACTTGGGAGTTAGTCAATGATCTGCGTACTTCAGGTGGGAGCAAGTATATGCATGGTGCAACTACACCCTGAGGCCTTTGTGTGTTGGAATAAATTAAGTAACCTGAGAGTTTCCTTCACAATGCATACATAGTGTTCATTTGACAAGGAGTTAAAGACCATAAAATAAATGGGGACAGGGGTTTAAAAATCTGGGTTATAAATATTCAGATATGGTGTTAGATTTAATCAAGATAAACATTGTTCATTGATTAATTGCTGGGTGAAAACTGGAGTATAAAACCTGAATTTACTTATCTAAGATTTGGTGAGGATGATTTAAGAATTGTACACATGATTATTTTAACTGTTTGCTGTGTATTGTTTAATTTGTTGAAAGTGATTTTGTATCTCTTTGTATGAACCAAAACATGCTAAGTATAAAACCTGTTAAACTAAGAAGGCATTGCAAGATTACTAAAATTATGAATATGTATACAAAATTGATAAATGCTCATACCAGTGTAAACTGACCCTTTTGGTTGCCCTTGCAATCATCTGGGTGTCTCAAAAATTCTTTGGGGCAGCTAAATGATTTGCTTGCAGGAAATTGAAGTTGGCTTGATGAGTAAAGAAGGCATTGGCTGCTAGTATAAATTAGAGAGACTTGTTTTAAAATTTGCAGTTGCATTGTAATGAAATTACTAGACAAATTCTATTTTCTGTAATTGAAGTTACTTGTAGGAAACTTTCTAAGTATTTGGGGTTGAAAATATGTACTTAAGCAAAACCTGTTGTGAGTGATCATTGATGATGTTTGGTTAACTACTAATTTATTTTATGAATGTCTGGTTTGGAGAAAATAAGGAGATAGACATATCATATACATATGATATGTGCATATATATATTTGATCACTGATTTTTATTGCCTATATTTTGCCTTATGGAAATTAAACAGCTAAGGGGATTGATTTTTTTTTGAAATAAACTCTTAAGATTTTAGTAGAATATTCAAGTGAAATGAATTTGTGCATGGCAGGTAGATGATACTGGCATGTGCATGAATTCTGGAAGTTTGTATGTAATTGAGTATTTAAATTTCAATTTTTAAACCTTTGAGACGTCTGTCATAAAAATTTAGACGTCTGAGATCGAATTTAGACGTCTGTTACAAAAATTTGAGATGTCTGAATTTAGTTTAAAATGTTTTTTACTCTCTGTTTCAATTTTAGATCTCTGAGCCGTCTGTCATAAAAATTTAGACGTTTGAGATCAAATTTAGACGTCTGTCATAAAAATTTAGACGTCTGAGATCGAATTTAGACGTCTGTTACAAAAAATTGAGATGTCTGAATTTAGTTCAAAATGTTTTTTACTCTCTGTTTCAATTTTAAACCTCTGAGACGTCTTTCATAAAAATTTAGACATCTGAGATCAAATTTAGACGTTTGTCATAAAAACTTAGACGTCTGAACTGCTGATTTTGCCTAGTTTGCCTATTTTCGAGTAAATTTCCAAGATTTATCGATTTTTGTCGATCCGACTTATTGTTATTAATTATTATTGACTTTGATAACTATCATGAGATTAAGTAAATGCTATTTTATTGATAATAGAATTATCTAGGCAGATAAATATATATAAGTGTTATAATTTGCCAAAGTATACCTCTGGTAGTAGAACAAGACTTAGAAAAGAGACAAGTGACTATGTCAATAGCTTGTATGGTATTTTGATTTCTATTTGATTTAAATTCCCTCTGATAAAAAAAATAAAAATAAAGAAACAATTGTATATCATCAAATATACAATTGACTTAATTCGTTTGTACACTGATATGATTATATTGGTAAAACCTGGGTCTTGGGAAAAATATTTGGAAATTATATAAATATTCAAATATAAAAATAATTGGGGTTTAGTGGTGAATTCCTCTTGAAAGTTTTAAAAAAAAAATCTATGTGTTATAGAGTGAGGGTCACCACAGTTGGTATCAGAGCTATGTTTTGAACAACATAGTAAATATTATTGTATGCATATGGATGTTTGAATGCATTGTTTGAATTATTGATGTTGAATGCTTTTGTTTTATGACCGAATAAAAAAAAATATACATGTGTACATGTGATACATGCACAGTGTGCACAGAAATAAAAATGAACCAAGTAAAGACACCAAAAATGATAGGGGTACATAAACTAATGTAAAAATCATATTTATAGCATTATGGTAGGACCAAGGCACCATACAGGTGCAGGATCATCACGAGAGCCACCTGTGATGAGCATGGAGGATTTTGTGAGAGCTTTAAGGGATGGAATGGCACCAAGGCAAGACAATCCTCATGAAGAACTCTCCAAACTGCTAAAGACATGTACCACTTTGGGAGGAAAGGATTTTGAAGGTACTGAAGGAGCTATAGGTGTTCAAACTTGGATAAGAACTATGGAGAGGGTCTTTATAGATATGCAAATCAATGACCAGAGGAAGAGACAGATAGCTTCAAGGAAATTGAAGGGGGTTGCACTGGATTGGTGGGAAGTTGTGACAGCAGGAAGACAAGAGGATACTATCACTTGGAATGATTTCAAGGACATGCTTGAGGCCAGATTTGTCCCAGCATCTGCCAAGGCCACACTGCTTGAAGACTTTATCAGATTAAGGCAAGGAAGCATGAGTGTGAATGAATACACTCAGAAGTTTGAAGCATTATCCAAGTATGGACTGGTGTTAATAGGGAATGCAGAAGCAAAGAATGCAAGGTACATTCAAGGCTTGAACCCTAGTTTGTCAAGGGCGATGTTGCCATACAAGGACAAAACCTTTGATCAAGTAATTGATCTAACTCTCTTATTTGAGCAACATGACACTACAAGAGAGAAATTCAGGAATATGAAGCTCAATAAGAAGAAGGGTGGTCAGAACAAAGTGCAACCTTATGACAAGAGAAATGCAAGTAAAGGAGTTAAGAAATGGGAAGGAGCAACATCACTTGAAAACAAGAAATTCACTCATTGTTTTAATTGTGGAAAAGCTGGACATTATAGTAACCAATGCCCTGACCCCAAGATACCCAGAGGAGGCTGCTATAATTGTGGAAAGATGGGTCATCTCAAGAAGGATTGCCCAGAAACTAATAGAGGAACAGCAAGGGTAGGAGCTTTGGCAGCAGGTAACATTGGGAATGTTGGGCAACTTGAAGGTATAATTTTTATTCATACCCAACCAATATCAGTAATATATGACACTGGTGCCTCACATTCACTAATATCTTTGGAAATTGTAAAGAAGTTAACACTTGCATGTGTTTCCATTGATCAGCCCTTGGTTGTACACAGTCCCATAGGGAGTCATTGTATGTTGGGGATGAAGTGTATGGGTATGAAATTAATTATAGGGGGTTATGAATTTAATTCAGACTTATATACCTTAAACTATCCTGGTATTGGGATTATTTTGGGGGTAGATTGGTTAATGAGAAATAAAGCAATTTTAAATTTAGAAAACCTCACTATTTCTTTGGAAACAAATGAAGGCAAAAGAATTACCATCTTAAGTGAAATAGCAAAGAATACATGTTTTAATAAAATCTGGAGTATTAATGAAGTTCAAAAGGAATTAAAAATAGAGGAAATCCCAGTAGTCAATGGATATATCGATGTGTTTGGAGAAGTGAAGGGAATTCCTCAAAACAGACCAGTTGAATTTAAAATAAAATTAATTCCTGGAACAAATCCAATCATTAAGAAGCCTTATAGAATGGGTCCAAAAGAATTGGTAGATTTAAAACATCAACTAGAAGAATTAGAAGAGAAAGGATTCATAAGATCAAGTAGTTCCAGTTGGGGTTCCCCAGTGCTTTTTGTTAAGAAACATGATGGAACAATGAGGTTGTGTGTAGACTACAGGGATTTAAACAAGGTAACTATAAAAAATAAGTACCCACTGCCTAGAATAGATGATCTATTTGATCAATTGCATGGAGCTAAAATATTTTCAAGGCTAGACTTAGCCTCTGGATTTCACCAAATGAAAGTTGCAGAGGAAAGCATTGAGTACACAGCCTTCAATACAAGGTATGGCCTTTATGAATTTCTAGTAATGCCATTTGGCTTGACCAATGCTCCCTCCTATTTTGTAGACTTGATGAATAGAATTTTTAGAGACTTTTTGGATAAGTTTGTCTTGGTATTTATAGATGACATATTAATTTATTCAAAGACAGAAAATGATCATGCCATGCACCTACATTTAGTATTATCCAGACTTAGAGAACATGAATTAAAAGCCAAGTATTCAAAGTGTATATTTTGGCAACATGAAGTAAAATTCTTAGGACACATAGTGTCACAGCAGGGAGTAAGTGTAGATCCAAGCAAGGTCATTGCAGTTCAAACATGGAGTAGACCCAAGACAGTGACTGAGGTGAGGTCATTCTTAGGTTTGGCAGGGTATTATAGGAGGTTCATCAATGATTTTTCAAGAATAGCTGCACCAATGACCAAACTAACCAAGAAGAACCAACCATATGTGTGGACCGAGCAGTGTGAACAAGCTTTTGAGAAATTGAAGCAAGCATTGGTGGAAGCTCCTGTCCTACAAATCCCAGAAGCAAATGAAGGAATGGTTGTATACACTGATGCTAGTGGGTCTGGGTTAGGTGCAGTACTCATGCAACATGGCAAGGTAGTGGCATATGCATCAAGACAGCTTAAACCCAATGAAACCAAATATGCAACACATGATCTAGAATTAGCTGCAATAGTGTTTGCACTAAAACTATGGAGGCATTATTTGCTTGGGGCAAAATTTGAATTATTCACAGATCATCAAGCATTGAAATATTTATTTTCTCAAAAAGATTTAAATATGAGGCAAGCAAGGTGGTTGGAGTTTCTAGCTGCATATGATTTAGATATTTTGTACACTCCTGGAAAAGCTAATAGAGTGGCAGATGCTTTGAGCAGAAATCATGTTAGATTAGCCAGTCTGATGATTGATGAGTTTAAAAATCTTGCAGTGCTTGGGGAGGCAGATATATATAGCAAGGATGCAGTGAATTTTAAAGAACATGGTGATATGGTGGAGTATGGTACACTGGGAATAATCACAGTGAAGTCTAATCTGGTGGAGAAAGTTGGTAGCATGCAAGATCAAGATCAAAGTCTAAAGGAGAAGAAAGAAATGTTATTAAATAACATTGAGTCAGAGAATTTTAAAATAGATTCCCAAGGTTATTTGAGGAAAAATGATAAGCTTTGTGTACCAAACATTGCAAAGTTGAAGGAAGAAATCATGAATGAGCATCACAAGACCAGGTACACCATACACCCTGGTGGTACTAAAATGTATCATGATTTAAAAAGAAGCTACTGGTGGCCAGGAATGAAGCAAGCAGTGGCAAGATATGTGGCAAAGTGTTCCACATGTCAACAAATTAAAGCAGACTACCAAAAGCCTTCTGGCATGTTACAACCTTTGGAGGTACCTCAGTGGAAATGGGAAAGTATTTCCATGGATTTTGTGGATGGTTTGCCTAGAACTAAGAAAGGTAATGATAGTATATGGGTAATTGTTGATAGACTAACCAAATCAGCTCACTTTGTCCCTGTCAGGTCAGATAGGAATGCATTTAAGCTTGCACAATTGTTTATTAAGGAAGTGGTGAGGCTACATGGTATACCCAAGACCATTGTAAGTGATAGAGACACTTTGTTCACCTCAAGATTTTGGGAAAGCTTCCAAGAAGCAATGGGAACACAACTTTGTTTAAGCACTGCCTACCATCCTCAAAGTGATGGGCAAACAGAGATAGTGAATAAAATATTGGAAGATTTACTTAGAGCATGTGTGCTTGATTTTGGGGGTAATTGGGAGGATCATATTCATTTGGCAGAATTCACTTACAACAATAGCTATCAATCAACCATAGGAATGGCTCCCTTTGAAGCCTTATATGGGAGACCCTGCATGTCTCCTGCCTGTTGGTTGGAAGCAGGAGAAGGTGTACTATTGGGGCCAGATCATGTTAAAGAAACCACCAACATGATTGAATTGGTTAGACACAGAATGAAGGTAGCACAATCAAGACAAAAGTCTTATGCAGATAGAAAGAGAAAGCCAATGGAGTTTGAAGTAGGAGAGCATGTTTTTCTGAAAGTATCACCAATGAAGAAAGTGTTCAGGTTTGGAAAATCTGGTAAACTATCACCAAGATTTGTAGGACCATATGAAATTATGCAGAGAATTGGTGCTATGGCCTACAGACTTAAGTTACCTGAGGAGTTGAGTGGTGTGCATCCTGTATTTCATGTTTCTCAATTGAGAAAATGGGTGCATGATGAAGGAGCAATTCTGGAGTCACCTACTCAAGTTCAAGTCCAGAAGAATTTGGTTTATACAAATGAACCAGTAGGGATAGTTGCCAAGGAAGAGAAAAAGTTAAGGAACAAGGTGATCAAACTGGTGAAAATCCAATGGAGCTTGGACACTAATGATTGTACATGGGAGGTTGAAGATAAAATGAGGGCTAAATACCCCAATTTGTTTACTGATGGAGAGGTATGTTTAAGCAGCCTAAAATGATTTTTCTAAATATATTTATATATTGTTTGTTTTCATAAAATATGGGTATGGGGTTATGGAGTTAAAACAGGCTATGGATTAGTGCTTTAATTGGAGAAATTAGGTGAAATTATGGGGACATAATTCCTTTAAGGGGGAGGGTATGTAATGACCCTAAAATAAAATAAAATAAAATAAAATAAAATATATTTATATTAGGAAATTCTGAGATATATAAATATATATTGCATTAAAACAGAAAAGAATTTGGCAATAAATAAAATTTGCATGGGAGCTTCTGTTTGATAAAATGCAAGGAATTAAGGTGATTAGAAGAAAAATTGGAACTCAAAATAAATATAGCTTTATGTTCAAAGAATTATGTAAATGTATATACATTTAATATATATGGGGTATTTGCTGTTTTATATAAAGATAGAATAAAATGAAGTTTAATAAAAAATTGTGGTAAATGTCTTATAATTATGCTGGAAATAATTAATATAATATGTGTGATTTTTATTTAAAAATAGAAGGAGTTACTGATTTTTACAAAGAGGCAGAAATATATATATATACATACAGAATCAAATAAAAATTTGATTATCTTATATTTATTTCAAGAAAATAATATGGGTGAATGATTTTTTACATTACATAATAAAGTATGATAGTATGCATGATTGAATGGAGATAATAGATAGGTAGAAAATACAAAGGAGATTTTCAGATTCCTTAAACTTATAAAAAGAAATGAATAAAGGATCACATGCATATGGCATGAATAAAATGGAGACATGAAAATAGCATGCAGTGTTAAAAATGCATGATCCCTGAAATAACTAATTAAAGCAACCTAATGTGTGCATTTCCAACTTAGGACCACACAGGAATGTGATGTGTAAATAAACATCTAAGGGTATCAGGGGAATTACCCATTTTCTTAAACCCTAGAATGGAATTATAAATAACTGCACATAGCCAAAACCATCACTCTCTCGAGATCAAAACAAAAATAAAATAAGCAAGGAGAAACACTAGCTTGAGGCTTTGGGGGATTTACTGTTCTAAGAAATTAAGGCAGTGAAAGGAAAAACATAATGTGAGTATTTATCCTTTGTATGCAATGGCATTAAGTCCTATTGCAGGCAGCCTAAAATATTATGAGTCATTTAAATCTCTGAAATGATTTATTATGGGTGATATGGATGTTTGTTTGTGCATTTTTGATTGGAGCATTAATCTGTAAGTGGGCTTTTAGAGTTAACATGTTTTGAGCATTCTTGTTCTATCTTATCATCATTAAACATGGATATAGATTAAATAGGGGAACATGGGGTTGAACCAAAAAATATACAAGTAGTTATATCTTTCTGAAATATGAATGAAAGAAAAACTAAATTGGTCACTTGGGAGTTAGTCAATGATCTGCTTACTTCAGGTGGGAGCAAGTATATGCATGGTGCAACTGCACCCTGAGGCCTTTGTGTGTTGGAATAAATTAAGTAACCTGGGAGTTTCCTTCACAATGCATACATAGTGTTCATTTGACAATGAGTTAAAGACCATAAAATAAATGGGGACATGGGTTTAAAAATCTGGGTTATAAATATTCAGATATGGTGTTAGATTTTATCAAGATAAACATTGTTCATTGATTAATTGCTGGGTGAAAACTGGAGTATAAAACCTGAATTTACTTATCTAAGATTTGGTGAGGATGATTTAAGAATTGTACACATGATTATTTTAACTGTTTGCTGTGTATTGTTTAATTTGTTGAAAGTGATTTTGTATCTCTTTGTATGAACCAAAACATGCTAAGTATAAAACCTGTTAAACTAAGAAGGCATTGCAAGATTACTAAAATTATGAATATGTATACAAAATTGATAAATGCCCATACCAGTGTAAACTGACCCTTTTGGTTGCCCTTGCAATCATCTGGGTGTCTCAAAAATTCTTTGGGGCAGCTAAATGATTTGCTTGCAGGAAATTGAAGTTGGCTTGATGAGTAAAGAAGGCATTGGCTGCTAGTATAAATAAGAGAGACTTGTTTTAAAATTTGCAGTTGCATTGTAATGAAATTACTAGACAAATTCTATTTTCTGTAATTGAAGTTACTTGTAGGAAACTTTCTAAGTATTTGGGGTTGAAAATATGTACTTAAGCAAAACCTGTTGTGAGTGATCATTGATGATGTTTGGTTAACTACTAATTTATTTTATGAATGTCTGGTTTGGAGAAAATAAGGAGATAGACATATCATATACATATGATATGTGCATATATATATTTGATCACTGATTTTTATTGCCTATATTTTGCCTTATGGAAATTAAACAGCTAAGGGGATTGATTTTTTTTTAAATAAACTCTTAAGATTTTAGTAGAATATTCAAGTGAAATGAATTTATGCATGGCAGGTAGATGATACTGGCATGTGCATGAATTCTGGAAGTTTGTATGTAAGTGAGTATTTAAATTTCAATTTTTAAACCTTTGAGACGTCTGTCATAAAAATTTAGACGTCTGAGATCGAATTTAGACGTCTGTTACAAAAATTTGAGATGTCTGAATTTAGTTTAAAATGTTTTTTACTCTCTGTTTCAATTTTAGATCTCTGAGCCGTCTGTCATAAAAATTTAGACGTCTGAGATCAAATTTAGACGTCTGTCATAAAAATTTAGACGTCTGAGATCGAATTTAGACGTCTGTTACAAAAAATTGAGATGTCTGAATTTAGTTCAAAATGTTTTTTACTCTCTGTTTCAATTTTAAACCTCTGAGACGTCTGTCATAAAAATTTAGACGTCTGAGATCAAATTTAGACGTCTGTCATAAAAACTTAGACGTCTGAACTGCTGATTTTGCCTAGTTTGCCTATTTTCGAGTAAATTTCCAAGATTTATCGATTTTTGTCGATCCGACTTATTGTTATTAATTATTATTGACTTTGATAACTATCATGAGATTAAGTAAATGCTATTTTATTGATAATAGAATTATCTAGGTAGATAAATATATATAAGTGTTATAATGTGCCAAAGTATACCTCTGGTAGTAGAACAAGACTTAGAAAAGAGACAAGTGACTATGTCAATAGCTTGTATGGTATTTTGATTTCTATTTGATTTAAATTCCCTCTGATAAAAAAAATAAAAATAAAGAAACAATTGTATATCATCAAATATACAATTGACTTAATTCGTTTGTACACTGATATGATTATATTGGTAAAACCAGGGTCTTGGGAAAAATATTTGGAAATTATATAAATATTCAAATATAAAAAGAATTGGGGTTTAGTGGTGAATTCCTCTTGAAGGTTTAAAAAAAAAATCTATGTGTTATAGAGTGAGGGTCACCACAACCATGTTCTTACTTACTGTATTAAAAGTCTGTAAAACATATATTGTACTTTGAAATAGTGTACATAGCAAATAAAGTACTTTGGAGTTTGTTTTCTAAAATGTCTATTTTTCAGTACTTATATTTTAATTCCTTCTGTTGTGAGATTTGAAAGTGTATAATGTCATAGAATACCCTTATAATTATGCTCTATAATGTTTTAAAAACCCAACAGCTCGTATTGCTTGACATGACGTGAGTCCGAAAGTCACACTAGGATTTGGATCGGTATGTGAGAAAGTGCAGGTTGTTACATTTGGTATCAGAGCTTAGGTTTAAGATTCCATAGGATTTAGGCATATATTGAGAGAACATACTTGAAAAGTTTTAAAAAAAAGTTTTCCAAAAAGGTTTTCAGAAGGTTTTTAAAAATGAACTTTTAAAAGGTATATGCGTGTATGTATAGATAAAAGGTTTCAAAGGTTTTACATATATATAGGTATAACAAGAAAGAATGATATCAAGTATTCTTGCGAAGTACTATCTTTGGGAAAGTTGGAAATAATTCCCCATTACAGATAGTGAGAATGAGGACAAGTCTCAGAGGAATGGCTTTGGAAATGCAGCTAAGATTCCAAGCATGAACATCCCTATATGGTTCTGTCGATATCTAAAGCATGGAGATAAGATGAGCCTAACTCGACTAAGGGAGTATAATTATAATTTTCTGATAAGTGTGTTAATACACAAAAACCTATATATTTTGACTCAAAAGATGATTGTTGGCTTTTCCCTTATAGAAGCATACAACTACGAATTAGAATATGTGTTAAGGTTATAACAGTTGAGGTGAAAAATAAACATTTCACGTTTATTGGAGTTTACCTCAAAGAAAGTCTAGTAGAGGGTTTATATATCAACTAGCAGTAGCAAGTAAATTTTGGATTTAAAGGTGAATGGAAAATATTAGTACCATGAGACCCATGTTATAGGAATATGATACTGATAACATGAAGGAGGACTTTACAAATTAAAGGCAGATTTCCCAATTAAAGTAGAGACTATTCTCATATTAATAATAGTCACATGGACTCCGATTTATTAAAGGTATGGTTAGAGTATTTCCATATTGAAGTTGGACACTGTATTGAAAAATAAAACTTGCGTTAACTATCTTTAAAAAGAAGGATGGAAACCCTATGCACTTAAGCATTGTTAGGTACAAATAGGCTTAGGTAATTAGGTTGCTATTGTCTACTCTGATTTAAGTGATAAAAAAGGAAACAAATAGATTTGATTTAGATAAATAGGATTAAACCACCCACCAAGTAAGAATTGACTATGAAATTTGGAAATCTTGAAAGGGTTGAGATGGAGATGAAAAAGGACACATTGGAATTTAATGACCTTTTCAATTAACGGTTGAATTGGAAGGACGGAGTACTAGGTCAAACTTTCTGTAGTAGTGAAGGGTGAGAACCACCTTGTATCTTTACCCAAGTATGGTTTGAATTGTAGAATCATTATGTGAGGAAGTTTAGAAACTATAATTTAGGTAAAACATATCCCATAATTAGCAAAGAGTAAACCAAGATGGTTATTATCAAGTGATGGTATATATGCAAAGAGTTTACTCAGTTTGAAGTGTAAAAAGAACTAAGTAAGGTCTACTTCAATTCTTATATAGTAAGTTAAGTGACAAAGGGACGATCTAGATATTAGTCGGTACCACATATGTAAGGATAGGATACCTATAAGCTATAAGCGGTCCAGGTATTGTGTTGTTTCACAAGAGGCTACAGGAAGACCAGGTTGACATGAGTGAAAAATCATATTAGTGGGAGAGCAGTCCCCACAATAGCATTATGCAGCGGTATTAAAGGAAATTGGTTTCCATAGTAGCCTACGGGCGGCGATACCTTATTGGGTTCTGTTATCCGGCCTTTTAGCCCGGCTATATTCAGGCCGACTAGACAAGTTAGACTAGACGATCATCGAGGAAGACGGTCTAGAGAGATGAGTATTAGGCTTAGAGATCAATCATAGGAAATGATATAAAGCGACGATCAATCGAGGCGAAGAGATAGACTCTCCAGAATATTCTAAGTATGGAATAATGCCTCCCCTAGGCAGGGGATCGGTGCCTATCCCTTTCCCTAGGGGATCGGTACATATCATCAATTTTTATCCCAAACTTGTTAAGATCGATATAGAGTGACAAGGAAGGCCCCATGAGGCTACATTTCAAGTTTCAAGTCATTTGGAGCTCGTATGCTCAAGTTATGAGCAAACTACTTCACCTATCAAAAGGGATCTATATAAAAGGGATCGTCTATATTCAGCTTTCACTACATATTGCAACAATGATCAGTCAATAACTCAAAATCTACAGATGCTATCAACATGAAACTTGGAGTATAAGCTAACTAGGATGTGTGAACACCCCATAGGGATCGCATGGAATTTGGAGCAAGTTGGAGGGACCGGTACCTATGCCTCTAGAGCGATTAGTAGAAATCAGAATTCAAGCAATGCTACTTCACAGAAAATGTGCTATCTCACAAATCGTACGTCAAAATTGCACGAAATTTGGGGAGCAAATAGCTAACATCATGTGGCATCCCTCATAGGGATTTCCACCTATTTGGATGCATTTAAAGGGATCGGTTACGATCCCTATTTTGGACCCCGATGGGCCTGCAAATTTTTAGGTAGCCTCGTCTTGGTCTCCCGAACCTTCTGCCAAAATTTTAGTCTGATCCATGCATCTCTTCCCCTGTAAATATAGCAGGCATGACGTCAGAAAAGGGATCCTATTTTCTCTGCCGAGGCTCTGCTACTTTTATTCTTCACTTTTGTACTAATGGATCCCAGCTGATCTAAACATTCTTGTAATGATAATCAAGTGGAAGATCAATAAAAATATAAAGTGAACGTAGGACAACATTGCCGAACCACTATAAAAATTTATGTGTTCATTTATGATATTTGCTCTGTTTTAATTTCATTCTTTATTTAATCTCTACTAGATTCTATGGGTGTTGATGCCCATTTTTGGCGTCAATAGGTTATATCATTATAAATGTATTCCAAGTATGCCTGAGTAAACCTTGGAATTATATGGTTAGAAATTTGCGCATATTTGAATTTGGAAACTTTTGGATATTAGTAGTCCCTAAACTTATAGATCATGTGATAGTTCCAAATTTGTAGATTTGAAGGACGTGTATATGTAAAATGTAAATTAAGTTATCATGGTAAATTATTAGGATTTAGCTGATTCTGGATTCTGTTGGATAATTGATATGGGTAATAGATGTAACTAAAAGTAGTGATAAAATTTAAGTAGTATTTTTATTCATTGTAACGTAGAGGGTTGCAATGTAGATTCCTATGGATTATCAAGTTCATATTTATAAATAAAAGTGTATTGTTCGAAATGATAAAGAATATACCCAAATGGAAGAGATGTACAAAATATGGATGGTTACCATATTTTGTACTGTCTATTTTAATAATTATGAAAATGGTAATTCCTTATAATTCTAAACATGACACTAATTCTCCTTTTTGGATAAGACATTGAAATTTACACTATCAACCTTTCCTTTGGGAGAGATGTAGTTCCAATGCTTTAAAGTACCGAAATCCCTAAGTATAAACCAAAGTATTGGTCATCGTGTTTATTAGATTAAAATGACAGAACATCATTCCTTATTGAGTTATCTCAACCATGTAATTGAAAAGCGATAAGAGGTTATGTTTGGTAAAAAGGTCTCATTTATTGGAGGACATTAAGAAATCGCAAAGTTTTTAAAGATCAAACCACAAAAAGGTATCCTAGATGAGGTTATAATCAAGATTTTGCATGGGATAGTTAACTCAAGGGTTTGGATCTCAGTCAAGAAAAGATATTGTTATTTGCATGCATAAAAAATGCGAAGGTGATTTTCATAGAAAACTAGATTGGGAAATTTTTGATAAGATTTGGAGGAAGGGATAAAAATGATTATTCTCAATCATCCCTCAGATTGGAAAAGGACTATTTACTTAAGGAAATTAATGGAAGACTAACTTAGAATACATGGTTGTGTGCATAGTAATCGCACGCAAACAAAGTACCACTTAAGGTGATTATCACCAATGCTAGATTGATTCTAAGTTATGACTTCAATTAATTTTAGGACTTTTATAGTTAAGGTTGAATCGGAAGATAGACCAAACTTTCACTAGTAGAATTTAAGACGGACCCCTATAGACTCTAAACATGGTAACTAGGTACCATGATTTTTAAAGTACTGAAGAAACCATTCAAAAGCATAATGAAATGATTTAAGTGGAATCGAATTGGAAAAGGAGTTTTGTTATTTTCAACATTTTAAGAAATTACTAAGTTTGCATTAGCCTTCGGTAACGTGGAAAATTAGCAAAGAGCTAAATAGAACGTACCATGGAATAAGACACCATCCACATTCCAGTTGTCTCACTTGGTATTTAGAAGTTGAAGAGACTAGGTATACCATTGGATGAGTTAAGGTAGTATGTTATGCATTGAGGATTTTATTGGATTACAGTTTCGTAGGAGCATACTTATGATCAAGTTATTTAGCGTGGTACGTGTCGATATCAATTGAGTTAGTAGCAAGGATTGTAGAGAATTGCCAATACACATACATTTGGATTAAAGGTTTATGCTAATGGTAAAGAATGAGAAGTGCAGCTGAAAAATATGTATAGAATTATTTCATAGAGGGATAAAGACTGCATAAGGTAGGTAGTAAAGCAAGTACTGATAGGAGACCTATAGGGTAGTCCAAGAAGCCGAGTCCTCTATGGTCCATGGAGTTGAGTCCACAATTGGAAAGCAGACAAGTAGAAAATCCCCAAGCCAATGTGGTACACGGCTAAATTATAGAGAAGTCATAATTAGGTACTTGTAGAAGTGTCCATGTGATGTAGTTACCATGGTCAAGTTGTCTTAGTTAGGGGAGTTAAAAAGGATAGGTTAGTCTGTTGTTCGTCGTGCATCTACCCATATTTTTGGGGATGAGACAAATCGACTCTATAATGAAGTAATTAAACTGGTTAGAGTCCAATAGGGAGACGATCCAGTTGGGAGAACATGAGAGCTTGAGGAGAAAATCCAAGCTACCTATCCCGAACTCTTTTCACATTTTCATTTCAGTTAGAAGAGATTATTTTTGTATATATGTTCTAGCTTAAGTGGAGACCATCGGATGGTAGGAATGGTTGTAAACATGTTAATAGGATGTGTTGTGGATGATGGATGCTAGTGGATGTATTTAGATGTATTATTTGAGTAGATTGTTATACACATTTAGGACACTATATCCTCTATGTAGTACACACACATTCACATTATCTCTCATCGTATAGCTTGTTTTATATGATACATATGGATGCTTAATTGTTGTTTATTGTGCATATGGATGTTGCATATGGATAGAATGGTTGCGCATACATTTAAAATTGCAAGCTTACTTATTTGGGATGTTGCATACATTTTAGATGCATGACATAAGCACTTGCATGATGGGAGATCAACTTGATTAGTGTACCGCCTGCTTTTTTCATTAGCGTAGGTTCACATGCATTTCACATTCATATATATGTACATATTGCATTAGAAAATTTCTAAGGACAATGGTTGCCGTGGATGATGAATGAGTAGATGGTTGTAGGTATTGTTTGCTATGTGTATAAGTTACATTTTTCCATCCTTTAAGATTTTGGGAACGAAATCCTTTTAAGTAGGGAAGAATTTAACACCCTCGAAATTTAAACGGAAATTTAATAAGAAAAGTAAATTTAATTAAAAAAAGATCTAAAACAAAAAATTTCACAGACATCCGAATTTGGCTACGAAACCTATACCATTGCGATCGTAGCAATTTCCTATGCGATTTTCGGATATAACACTTTAAAATCGGAGCTAGGATGGAAAAGCCACAGTCATCGGAAGATTTAGGAATGAAAAAAGAGTATGATGGTCAACACTTGGGATGTCATGGTCGACCGGTATAAGTCGACCATGAACCCTCTTAGGTCAACCATAAGGAGTCAATAAGCATGAACCTGGAGCCTTAAGTCAACGGTTGTGATCGTTACTTCATGGCTAATTTTTGATGATTGTATGTGATTTTACAAAATATTCTTCAGCCCAAATTAACGTCCCAAATTCATTCCTACCCTATAAATTCTAGACTAATCTAACCCTAAAATTTACGTAATACTTTTCTGTAACAAAACTTTGTCAAAATCCAACCTCTCCTTTAACCCCAAATCTTCTTCAAAAATCAAAATAAAATCAACCTAGAAGAACACAAGCAATTGGATCTAGAAGGAGCAAGCAAAGCTAGCATACCAAGGGGCGATTCTCAGGCAAAGCAAATGGGAAGAGCTTAGGCTTGAGGTGAGTGGGGAAAATTTTGATTATATGATTATCACATTTAGGTTTAATCTATTCTAATTGATCTAGGTTATTAGTAAATTGATATTGTAAAACCCAAAATTTAGAAAACCTTAAATCTATAATTCTGAGATCCAATAAATTATCATTGAGATTTGAATATAAACCGATAACTGAATATTCTAAATCAACAAACTCTAAATTGAATTGCAAATTGATACTTAGATTGGTCATCAAGTAATTATGGTTCAAAAATTGCTGCTAACGACTTGAATTTAACTATAATAAATGATCAATACTAAAAATATGAAGAAACCATAATTTAACTACGCACTAGAGGGGAACAACAGTCGACCGTTCAGAACGAAAATTGCAGATGTTGAACGTCGACCTAAGGCCCAATTTTACTAATAGAAATATATGTAAATGTTAATTGTTTTGGGCCTATTTAAGGGCAATTGGATGCATGTTATGACATATAGGAAAGATAGTTCCCTAGTAGTGGATGTTAGGTTGTGGCGGTGTTTGGTAAATATTGTTTACCTAATTTAGGATCGAGTAATCGATTGGAGGCGGTGTATTTTCGCAAATGGCACTCACAAGAGGTTCCACAGTGGGCGTACAACACTGACGAGGATGCTTGACGGAGTGGGTCCGGCACCATGGGATGTCCTAGTATGCACGATTTTTGACGCACGTGATATAGATCAAAAGGACCCGAAGTATGCAATAAGAAGCCAATACTACGATCAAGAGGTGGAATGGATGTAGACAATGAGACATACCGATGAGTCGACATCTTGCATTCTTCCTTTCCTAGCGTAGTGAAGGGGAATCAATTTCCAACAGCCTAGTGTTGGTGATAGTAGTGGGAATTTAGCCCCACAGTAGCCTGGTGGTGGTGATAGTAGTGGGAATTTAGGCCCACGATAGCCTGGTGGCGTGATAGTAGTGGGAATTTTTTCCCACGGTAGCCTAGTGGCAGTGTTTTCATAGTTAGTAGCCAAGTCGGATGTGCTTTCACGTTTAGTAGCATTGTGGCGGTGTTACCATGTTTTAGTAGCCTAGTGGGATTGTTTACATTGAGTAGCTCTAGGAGCGGTGGTCGATTATTAGATGTGAGGTTTGATCCTTAGTTCGATCCATTGCAATACTCTACACAAATTGTAGTGTAGAGATGTATTAGACAAGAACCCTTAGGTAACAGACCTTAGGAATTCACGGGCACTTGTACCACAACCTATCTTCCACAGTAGTATTGAAGTAACTGCATAAGATCATCACATATTAAACTTGTACTCATTCGCCAGACTTTTGTCTGACCCACTCCCTCCTTTCCATTTTTCCCTACCACAGGATGATAGCTTAGCAGTTGATTGGGCATAGTACGTAGAGAAAGTAACTTCACGGTGTAGTTCTCATACTCTTTGTTGTTCATCATGTAATTGCTTGCTGTATTAAAAGTCTATAAAACATATATTTTACTTTGAAATAGCATATATGGCAATTAAAGTATTTTGGAGATGGTTTTCTGAAATATCTATTATTCATCTTGTCAACATGATCCTCTTTTGGACTATGTAAATACAGGATAGGTACAAGGAAGCAAGAGGTTACTATTTTACTTCTTGCGCACCTACATTCACATCAAGATAGTGAGTTGCTTGCAAAAATAAAAATCAATTGCAATAGTGGTTTGTAGTATTTTATAGTTTGGTGATTGATGGATGATTTTATGTCCCGGATATAGGAGGCCACTTAGCTTTTGTTTTCTTAGTCGATTTGGGCCAGTTGTGGCGAGTTGTAACTTTTTCGGATCAGCCGCGCAAAGGAGGTGCTGCTGAAATTTTCCGTAATATAAGGAACTCTAAAAGTTTAATAACTCATTTTAATTAATAGCTTTTAAACCTTAAGGGTTTGGAGATATTTTTTTCCTTCGGGAATTTCGAGGACGAAATTCTTTTAAGGAGGGAGGATGTAACATCCTTGAATTTTATCGTTTTGATTTTGAATATTTAATTAATTTTAAATATCTAATTAATTGGTGTTTGAAAATTTAAACGACTTATATTCAAATATAGGGCTTATTTAAATATTTGAAATGTGAATTAAATATTAATTAAATGGATTTAAAAGCCTTATTTAACTTCTTTTAATTAATAAATAATAATGGTAAAACTCATTTTGTAAATTTATTTACAATAATAAATAGTTTGAATAAATAACAAGAAAATCAAATGTTAATAAAAACTACTTGATTTTTAGTGACGTATTTTTAATTTAATTTATTAGATTTTTCCATAATTTTTAATTTGGAAAATATTTAAATTATCGTTTGACATATTTTTGGCAACATATGGTATTTTTGAAATTTCACATAATAAAATAATCTGCGTGTTTTATTGTTGATTTGTGATCGTGTCGCATTTTGGTGCACGATCGTATTTTTATTTCTATCATTTGTGGTTCGTACGCGAACGAACTATGGTGTAACGGAATACCGCGAAACATTTTTCCAAATCCTTTTCAAGTCAAATCAAAATTCAAAAGTGATGTGATGAGTTGCTTGAGAATCTTATTTTGCTTAAAAAATTTGTTTAACTTATGATTGAAGTAAGGAATCTATTTTTGTTTTTAAATTTAGAAAAATTCATTTTTCTCCCCTCCTTCCTTTTCATCTTTCCCTTTCATCTCTCCATGTTTCCAACGAATGAAATTTAGCCTCAACGTTCAAAAATCAACATCAACTCAAATACTCAACAAAAAATTGAAAAATAAGGATCTTTGAGTCTGTGGCGATGAGATCTACGAATCTAAGTTAGTTTGTTAGCTTGTGGTCGATGTTGGTAATGATCGATAGTAAATGGATGGACTAGGATTTGGTGTGGTGATCGCTTGAGGCGAAATTAGCTCGATTGGAAGGTAGATTTGAGTTTGTGGTGACATGGAGTGTCTGGTGGCCAACTTTTAGGTGGTGCGGTGGCTTATGTCAGAAGGCAACTTTAGGGTTTCGTAAAGGGGAACCATCAGGTCGCGAACTTTAGGGTTTCGTGAAGGGGAACCATCAGGTCGACCGAGCTTGAGGCGAGGGGGTGTGATGCAGCGCAGCCCTCATTTGTCCAAGGTATAACTCGTGACCGACTTAAGGACGGAAGCATAAGTCGTAACCGACTTAAAGAAGCAGGTTTGCGACCTCAGGAGTCATGTGAAAGAGGGCTACGACTTAACCAAGTTGGGGAGAAAAGACTTCGAGTTAACAAAGCCCTTAAGTCGTTGGACCGACTTAGTGAAGATAAGCGAGTTAACAAAGCTCTTAAGTCGTGGGAACGACTTAGGGAACATAAACGAGATAGCAAGAGGTAGATCATGTAGACAAGGTACGACCTACTGGTGACGAGTTACGACTTAATGAAGCCACGACCTACCATAGGTCGCTGAAGTTCTAACTCGTAATGGCTTAAGTCGTTGGGTCTTAAGTCGCGAAGCATTGGATGCCGTTGATGTGTCTGCCGAGTTAACCTCTGCCCTTGATTCCCTTTAAACGTTGATTTGGAATACCGCTAATGTTTTAAGTCGCAGAAGCTCTGGATGCCGTAGAATCTATGCCGAGTTAATCTAAAACCGTTGATTCTTTAAATCGTGAAGAAGCTGCTGTTAAGTCGTTAAAGTCTTATGTCGTATGTCGTCTGTTTCTTATACTGGGTATACTGTGTTGTATTTCTTAAGTCGTATGTCATCTATTTCGTATGTCGTCAGTGTGTAAGTCGTTGTATGTTGTTACTTTTGAGTCGTGTACTTTGTTTTTAAGTCGTATGTTTGTATTCTTTTCCTGTTTTAAGGCGTGTGCCTTGTTAAGTCTTAAGTCGTTGAAGGTTTGTAAAGGGTTGTAACTGTGTCTTAAGTCGTCGCCGAGTTAGGCTAACTCGTAAGTCGTAAGTCGTAAACGACTTAGGAGATGCGCAGATTTGTGTTGTAATTTTTGTAACGCCTATAAATAGGCAAGTGAAGTCATTTGTAAAAGGTTGTTGTTTTTGAATAAAATTCTCTTTTGATTGCTTTGTGCTTTCATCCAAATTGGTAGTTGAGTGTAATCTCCTATCTCCTCTTTCGGTTAATCGAGTGCGCTCGATTCAACGAATGTAGAAGCCGATTCGCGGAATCTAGTGCGCTAGATCAACGCTCGAAGAATTGAAGATCTTTGAACCCGGTATCGTGCGCGATCAACGAGTTCGGGATAGCTAGAGTTCGGTATCTTCGGATCAACGAATTCGGGCATTTCAGTATCTTCCAATCCACTGATTACTACTTTCAACGATCGACATTGTTTTTGTAATATCCGCTGCGTCAGTTTGGTATCAGAGCTTGTTCTAACCAATCATAGTTAGATCGAGACTTGGAGCCTATTCATTTAGAAGTTGAAGTGATTTGCCGAGCTTGAAGTGAAGATTTGAGTTTGTGTTTATCACGGCCGAGAGTAAGAAGTGTTCATCATTGTTCGAAGTTGTTTGATCGGATTTGAATTGGAGGCCGAAACTTTGTCCATCGTGTTCATCGCGATTTTCTACAAAGTGGAAGTTTTCGATCCGTTTCATTTTGGATCAAAGTCCGAATTGTGTTTGAATTTTGAAGTGTTGAAGAGTTGTGAAATTTTCAAGTATGCCGCCAAGAAGAGCTAATCGCCACCAAAACGTAGAAGCTTTGTATCGAAGAGAAGAAGCTGATGAGATGGAGCAAAGAATCAATGAAAACTTTAGTGAGAAGCTTAACGAAGGAATTGGCCGGTTAGAGAAGCTTATGACGGAGATGAATCAAAATCGGAGAAGGGTTTCACCTGAATCTAACCATGGGGGTAGTAGAGTCTCGCCACATTCCAATCGAGACAGAAGTGTTGAAAATGTACAAGGGCGTGGGAGGAACGTGAATGATCGTGAATGGAGGAATGTCGATAGAAGGGATGAAGGTGGAAGGCGTCATGGTAGTAGAGATGTGGGTGGACGAGATAGACAACGATATACATCTGATTTTGAAGAAGAATATGATGGTGGTAGTGTTCGAGGACAAGGAAGAAATCACTCTGAGTATGATCACAAGTGGGAGTCGGGGATGAAGACTGAAATTCCTGAATTCAAAGGTGGTATGCAAGCAGAGGAGTTTCTAGATTGGGTAGCTAATGTTGAGGAGATTTTTGACTTCAAAGAAGTTCCAGAACATCGTAGAGTGAAGTTGGTTGCTACGAGGCTGAGGGGTAGAGCTTTGGCATGGTGGCAACAAACCAAGCTTACACGTGATCGGATGGGAAAGTCAAAAGTTGAATCTTGGGAGAAGATGAAGAAATTGATGAAAGCAACGTTCTTACCTTACAATTATCAATCTTTGATGTATCAACGCTTGGAGAACTTGAGACAAGGGACAAAATCTGTGAATGACTATGCTGATGAATTCTATCAACTTGTTGCCAGGAATGATATTATGGAAACAGAAGAGCAGCTGACATCCAGATTCATTGGGGGATTGAGAATGCAGATTCAGGATATGGTTAATATGTTCGATCCTAGATCTGTAGCGGAAGCACATCAGAAAGCGTTGGCTTGGGAGAAGCAGGGTAGACGAGAAGGAGGTGTGTTTACTAATTCTAACAATCAAGTGAAGGGTGTTGGTGGAAGTTCTAATGTTTCTAAACCTATCAGTAGACCAGTAGTGAAGGAGGCTGAGAAGACAAAGGTTAACAACGGTTTCAAATGTTACAATTGTCAGGAATTGGGTCACAAAAGTAATGAATGTCCAAAGCCGAAGAAGAGAGCTATGATAGCTAAGGTTGAGGATGAGGATGAAGAAGCTGAATGCTCTAATTCTTTACCAGTTGAGGAGGAAGACTTACTGTCAGGAGATGACGGGTACGCATTGATGATGAGGAGAAGTTGTTTAACACCGAAGCAAGAGGAGGAAAGTAGTTGGTTGAGGAACAATATCTTTCAATCTACATGCACTATTCTGGGAAGAGTTTGTAAATTTGTTATTGATGCTGGGAGTTGTGATAATATTATCTCTACAGAAGCGGTGAAGAAGTTGGAGTTGAAAACCGAGAAACATCCTAAACCGTACAAGTTAGCTTGGTTGAGGAAGGGTGGTGAAGTGAAAGTTGGGCGTAGAGCTTGTGTGAAGTTTTCAATTGGGAAGAAATATAAAGACGAAATCTGGTGTGATGTTGTGGACATGGATGTTTGTCATTTGTTGCTGGGGAGACCGTGGCAGTATGATAGGGCGGTGCAACATGATGGGCGTACCAACAGTTACAGTTTCATGTTTGAAGGCACAAAGATTACTCTAGTTCCAAAGAAGAGACAACAGGAGGAAAACAAGTTGGAGGAGATTGAAGAGCTCAAAACTTTGTTATCGCTGAAGGAGTTTGTGAAGGAAGTAGAGGAGGAGCCTGAAGTGTTTTTGTTAATTGGGCGAGAGAGCAGTGAAGAGGTTGAGATTCCAGAAGAAGTTAAACCAGTTTTGAAAGAATTTGACGATGTATTTCCAGAGGAGTTACCAACGGAGTTTCCACCGTTGAGGGATATTCAACATCAGATAGATCTTGTTCCAGGTGCTGTGTTGCCACACAGACCACATTATCGAATGAGTCCGAAGGAACATGAAGAGTTGCGGAGGCAGGTAGAGGAGTTGCTTGAGCAGGGGCGTGTACAGGAGAGTTTAAGTCCTTGTGCTGTACCAGCATTATTGGTACCCAAAAAGGATGGAACGTGGAGGATGTGCACTGACAGTCGAGCCTTGAATAAGATTACTGTGAGATATAGATTTCCAATGCCAAGGTTGGATGATTTGTTGGATCAAATAAGCGGAGCTACTATCTTTTCGAAGATTGATTTGAAGAGCGGATATCATCAAATTCGTATCAGACCAGGCGATGAGTGGAAAACTGCTTTTAAAACCAGGGAGGGTCTATACGAATGGTTGGTCATGCCATTTGGTTTATCCAATGCACCGAGTACTTTTATGAGAGTGATGAATCAGATTTTTCGACCGTTCATTGGGAAATTTGTGGTGGTGTATTTTGATGATATTCTGATTTACAGTGGGAGTCCAGAGGTACATTTGAATCATCTGAGGGAAGTCCTGATGGTATTGCGACAAGAACAATTCTATGCTGCAACAAAGAAATGCGTGTTCATGACGCATAGTGTTTTATTTCTGGGGTATGTTGTCTCGAAGGAAGGTATACAGGTGGACCAGAGTAAAGTTGAGGCGATCAGAGATTGGCCGCAGCCCAAGACGATAACGGAAGTTCGTAGTTTCCACGGGTTGGCTTCATTTTATCGAAGATTTATTCCACACTTTAGTAGTGTGATGGCACCTGTTACGGATTACATGAAGGGTAAACAGTTTGCATGGACAGAGGAAGCCGGGGTTGCTTTTGAACGAATCAAAGATCTTTTGACCTCTGCACCAATTCTAGTGCTACCTGATTTTCAATTAGTGTTTGAATTACATACTGATGCATCCAAGGTTGGGATTGGAGGAGTGTTGAGTCAGAAGGGACGTACGATTGCATATTTCAGTGAAAAATTGTCAAGAGCAAAGATGAGATACAGTACATATGATGTGGAATTCTATGCTGTTGTGCAATCTATTAAACACTGGAGACACTATCTATTTCAGAAGGAGTTTGTTCTGTATACTGATCATGAAGCATTGAAGCATTTGCAAGGGCAAGACAAGATTTCAGCGAGACATGCATCGTGGATTGCATATCTACAACAATTTACATTTGTTGTGAAACACAAGTCGGGAGTGACGAATCGTGTTGCGGATGCATTGAGTAGAAGAAATCACTTGTTAACTACATTGAAGGTTGAAGTGACGGGGTTTGAAATATTACCAGAATTATTTACCGATGATCCTTACTTTGCAAAATTTGTTGATAAAGTCAAGGAGGGAGAGACGGATTAGTTCGTGATGGTAGATGGTTTTCTTTTTAAAGGAAATCGATTGTGCATACCGGAGGGTAGTCTGAGAATGAAGATTATCAAGGAGTTACACGAAGAGGGACATGTTGGGAGAGACCGTACTTTACAGTTGATTTCACAGTCCTACTTTTGGCCATCGATGAGGAAAGAAGTAGAGAGGTTTGTGGAGCGTTGTCATATTTGTCAGGTTTCAAAAGGAACTGCGACTAATGCTGGTTTATATATGCCGTTACCCATGCCTGTAAAACCATGGGTGGATATCAGTATGGACTTTGTGTTGGGGTTGCCAAGAACGCAGCGTGGTAATGATTCCATTTATGTGGTGGTTGACAGATTTTTGAAAATGGCACATTTTATTGCTTGTAAGAAGACGGCGGATGCTGTTCATGTTGCTCAGTTGTTTTTCAGGGAGATCTATCGACTTCATGGATTGCCAGAATCTATTGTGTCGGATAGAGATACTCGATTTCTGAGTCACTTTTGGTTGAGTTTGTGGAAAATGGTGGGAACGAAGTTAAATTTTAGCAGCGCCTATCATCCGCAGACAGATGGACAGACTGAGGTGGTAAACAGATCATTGGGAAACTTGCTGAGGTGTCTTGTTCAAGATAATCTGAAGAGTTGGGATGTGAAGTTATGCCAGGCAGAATTTGCTCATAATCATGCTATGAATCGAAGTACTGGGTTCAGTCCATTTCAGATAGTATATTCAAGTTTACCGAAGGGACCGTTGGATCTAACGGTAGTGCCACAATCAAAGAAGACAGTTAAGAAAGCTGCTGATTTTGTTGAAGGATTGACGGAATGTCATAAAATCGTTCAGGAACGATTGGAAAAAGCAAATGAGAAGTATAAACAATTTGCAGTTTTGAAAAGACGAAATGTTGAATTTCATAAAGGTGATTTGGTTTATGCAGTGTTAACAAAAGATCGTTTTCCAGTAGGTGCTTACAACAAGTTGAAAGCCAGGAAAATTGGTCCGGTGGAAATCATGAAAAGGATTAATGAAAATGCTTATAAATTGAAGCTACCAGATGATGTGTATACGTCCGATGTGTTCAATGTTAAACATCTTGTACCATATCATGGGGATGAGTCTGTTGTGGAAGAAGAAGGTGCAAATTCGAGGTCGAATTTTTCTCAACCTAGGGAGGATGATGCAGCGCAGCCCTCATTTGTCTAAGGTATAACTCGTGACCGACTTAAGGAAGGAAGCATAAGTCGTAACCGACTTAAAGAAGCAGGTTTGCGACCTAAGGAGTCATGTGAAAGTGGGCTACGACTTAACCAAGTTGGGGAGAAAAGACTTCGAGTTAACAAAGCCCTTAAGTCGTTGGACCGACTTAGTGAAGATAGGCGAGTTAACAAAGCTCTTAAGTCGTGGGAACGACTTAGGGAAGATAAACAAGATAGCAAGCAGGTAGATCATGTAGACAAGGTACGACCTACTGGTGATGAGTTACGACTTAATGAAGCCACGACCTACCATAGGTCGCTGAAGTTCTAACTCGTAATGGCTTAAGTCGTTGGGTCTTAAGTCGCGAAGCATTGGATGCCGTTGATGTGTCTGCCGAGTTAACCTCTGCCCTTGATTCCCTTTAAACGTTGATTTGGAATACCGCTAATGTTTTAAGTCGCAGAAGCTCTGGATGCCGTAGAATCTATGCCGAGTTAATCTAAAACCGTTGATTCTTTAAATCGTGAAGAAGCTGCTGTTAAGTCGTTAAAGTCTTATGTCGTATGTCGTCTGTTTCTTATACTGGGTATACTGTGTTGTATTTCTTAAGTCATATGTAATCTATTTCGTATGTCGTCAGTGTGTAAGTCGTTGTATGTTGTTACTTTTGAGTCGTGTACTTTGTTTTTAAGTCGTATGTTTGTATTCTTTTCCTGTTTTAAGGCGTGTGCCTTGTTAAGTCTTAAGTCGTTGAAGGTTTGTAAAGGGTTGTAACTGTGTCTTAAGTCGTCGCCGAGTTAGGCTAACTCGTAAGTCGTAAGTCGTAAACGACTTAGGAGATGCGCAGATTTGTGTTGTAATTTTTGTAACGCCTATAAATAGGCAAGTGAAGTCATTTGTAAAAGGTTGTTGATTTTTGAATAAAATTCTCTTTTGATTGCTTTGTGCTTTCATCCAAATTGGTAGTTGAGTGTAATCTCCTATCTCCTCTTTCGGTTAATCGAGTGCGCTCGATTCAACGAATGTAGAAGCCGATTCGCGGAATCTAGTGCGCTAGATCAACGCTCGAAGAATTGAAGTTCTTTGAACCCGGTATCGTGCGCGATCAACGAGTTCGGGATAGCTAGAGTTCGGTATCTTCGGATCAATGAATTCGGGCATTTCAGTATCTTCCAATCCACCGATTACTACTTTCAACGATCGACATTGTTTTTGTAATATCCGCTGCGTCAGTGGGATGTGGAGCTCTCGTGGAGAGAAGTTAGTCAGAGTTGATGGCTTTGATTTTTGTCGAGTGTAGAGGGAGTAAGGAGAAGAGAAGAGGTTAGAGGCTTGGTGCATGCACACTTATGCACATGTACAGGGAGCAATCGTTTCGGGAAGAAGATGTTTAGTTGGGGGTAATTAATTTATTAATTAAAGTGATTAAAGTTTTAATTATTTTAGTTAGTTCAAAACTAATAAATCGATAGCTTTTCCATTCGAGGTTGGATTTTGATGCAGTCAGTTGCGTTGCACTTGTATCGATGATATCTACGCGCTGGAGTTGGATTCGTTGAATTTGAAACTTATAAAAATTTGAGATAAAATCGAATGTCGTTCGATCTTAGACCAATCAGAATGCGAAAGCGTCAACTAGAATTTTGGTGAGTTTACACGCCATTAAATAAACTATATCATATTTGTGTTGCTATAGATTATTGTTGAATGCCTGGATGGTAGTTGATAGCTTCAACGAAGTATGAATTAATAATAGGGGATTTTCACTCAAATGGCTTCTTTGTGTAGGGTAATAAGTATTAAGGATGGCACTTTTGAAAAATTAGTTCTACGAACAATTATAGGAAAAAGATAAATTAAGTTATCATTTTCAGTTATACAGAAATAATGATAAACGACTTTATCATTTTCTTATATAACTTAAAAAGTTAAATGAATTTATCATTTTCCTATAAGTCGTCCTTAAAACTAATTATTCATAAGTGTTATCCTTAAAACTTAATACCCTAGAATGAGAAGCCCTCCAACCTAATTTTCACTTAATAATAATAAAATTATAGTAATTTAATTTAATTACGTTTAATGTCGTTAAATTAGTTATACTTCGTTTGTGATATCTTATTAGCATAATAAAACACCATTCTGCTATAACTAAATTAAATAGATTATTTTGGACATCTATTGAGCAGCATAAATCACTGTTTTGTGCTTGCAAAGTAAAAGGATTATTTTTGAAGTTAATTAATATGTGGATTAATTTATAAATGATATGTTAGCTATTGATTGCTAATTATTGATAATAATATGTTTGTTATTATTGTTTGACTGTTTGTTTGAATTTAAATTCCAGCTTGAAAAGAGAATTGCATAAATAACCATTGTTTTGCAGGGGACTTTTATACAGAAACCCTATGGGGTTTCTCGCCATCAATAATTTACTGTCATATGCATCTTACTCATTTTCTTATATTGCTTATATTGACATTGATTGAAGTATTTGTGAGATACTGTTTAATTTGTGTAAATGTCGTTATAGTGATTATCGCTCTACGGTCACTTATGAAATATCATCCCCTTAAACCTTTGTTGTGTATTGAAGTAAGCATTTATTTTTGCAAAATAAATGTCTGTTCTTGTTTTTGCACTTTGAAAGTTGTTTAAACTATAATTTCAAGTATTTTGATGATTTTGAAAATAAAGGATAAGTGTGGATTAAATTTTATAAAAGGAGTTATAAATTTTATCAATTATCTTTCAAGATAATTAACACTGTTTTAAATTTGTAAAGAGATTATAAACTTGATTGATTATCTTTCAAGATAATTAATGTCGTTTTAAATTTATAAAAGATTATAAGTTGGATTCAGTTATCTTTCGGGGTAATTAATGTTGATTAAATTTATAAAGGTTATTTACCTTAAATATTTTGTAATTCTTTTCAAATGGGTTTTTAAGGATTGTATAAGTGTTTGAAAAGAATAAGTGGTTTAAAGTATATTCTTAATAATTATTTAACTATAATAAATCAATTAATAAATTTATTGATGATATTTAAAGTTAATTAACTAATTTAATAAAAGTGATTAAAGTTAATTACCTGATTCAACAAAAGTGATTAAAGTTAATTAACTGATTTAATAAAGGTGATTAAAGTTAATTAATTGATTTATTAAAGGAGTTACAAATTTGATTAATTATCTTTTGTGATAATTAATACGATTTTAAATTTATAAAAGAATTACATCCATTATCTTTCACGATGAGTAACATTTTTTTTTAATTTATAAAAATCATTCTAATTGATTTATTATCTTCTGGGATAATAAATGTTGTTTGAAATTTATAAATGGTAGTTTATAAAAGAGAAAATCTTTTAAAAGGAATTGTTTGGAAATATAGCTAAATGTAAAATGTCTTGGGTTTATAGTAAATAATGTTTTAATGACATTTATTTTTAACCCTTCATTTTAATACACTTAGAAATATAATTAGCTTTTTGAAAAGAATATTTTTTAAGGTGCGTTTTAAAAGTGTTTTTACAAATATTTATGATGTGACAATCAAGCATAAATATGAGTCAAATGTTTTAAGAGGTTTAATTTTCATATACGATCATTTTGTTATTCTCGATAGTTGATTTATTGACTATTGATTCTACAATCTTCTTTTACTTTCGTTAGGTTAGGACGATTTTTTTGCTCATTTAAACGTTGATATCCTTTACCGGAATGACTAAAACCTAAAAGTGATTGGATGTCAAGCTATGTGGGGTTTCTCCCATTAGGGTATCTTCACATCTACTCTAGATTGGATTCATTGTATGCGCACAGAGATGTGAAATACTCAGATACACGGTAAGATTAGCTGGGTCCGGCTTCTACATTACCGAGAGAGTCACAGAGAAATTGACCCTCTCAAGTATATTGTTTAGAGGTATACTTTCGGTAAGAGGGGCCCACCCTCCTAATTATTGTTGGAAAATTCATTAGCCTTATTTGATTCAAATCTTTGCATCTTTTTCTTAATTGCACCGATAAGTGGCTGGAGCTCTTCTTGGTGTTTAATTATTTGGCTCCATTCTTTCAAGTTTGATTTTGTTCCAACTTATTTATGTTCCTTCATCTATGGATGTTATTCTTGTGAGGTAAAAACTCGTTTCATGTTTAGCAGTGTGATCTCATAGAATTATTATATGTTCAATATATTACTTGAGGTTTCTCACGCTGGTTTACCAGACTAATCCAAGTGTTATTTTATTATAATGCTCGGATCAAACCGAGTATTTTCCAAGTTTTCATTGGTGGGACGTGGAGCTCATGGAGTAGAGCTGGATGTTCACTTGCCATAGTATTTTTATTTTCCGCTGTATTATTATTATACCCATCAGCAATTGTAAGGTTGGGAAATTAACTGTCCAGGCTGATGAGGTTTGTTTTTAACTTAAATATACCTTGTATTTTAGAGTGATAGTTGTTACTATTTTTTGTTATATTATATGTTGTCGTTCCACAATGAGATTCTGTTTCCACTATTTGTTCTTTTTATTTTATCCTAACAATTTTCCTTTCCAGCAATTGGATGTTCGACACTGAATACCATGGATGTATTTGGTACCAACTTTCGATGGTCGAAAAGGCTTCGGGTCGTTACATTTGGCATCAGAGCTGAAGGTTATGCGAGAACCTTGGCTTTGATGGGGTAAACCCATTGAGATAGGGTAAGTGACACTCTAGAATGAGTTGAGAGTATTATATATTCGAGAGAATATTTGTTATTGCTATGAAAACGTATTATGTTAACTGGTCTATTAAGTTATTTATGAATTCTAGTCGAGACGTAGGACGCCAAGGTATCGATAGGGATTTCTAAACACTTGTACAAGGCAAATGGACATGATATTGATTTTTGAAAATTTGGTAAATGAAATATTTTACCTAGGATTATATATTTCATATATATGAAGGAATAATTTTCAAAATTTTCCTATAATTATTTAAGGTGTGTTAAGGATAATATTTCTTTATTATCATTGTTTGATTTGTCATGCTTGGATAGTTTAGGAGCATTTACTATTGTTTGTTGATTGATGATATATGCTCGACCAGTTTATGAGCATTTATTGATAATTGTGAATACATTAAAAGGAACCCCTTTGTGAATTAAGTTTCACAATTTAACTATAAGGTGTTATGTGAAAATGTAAAGTTAAAAGTTATCTTTTAATAAAATTGTTTAATATAATCTAAATGGAAAGATAAGACATTTAGAGAATAAATTATTATGAAAAGTTTATTATAATGAAGGAAAGTTATTATAATATAAGATGATTTTAAAGGTACATTTTGTACAAGTATGGTACATATAAAATGATATATATGATTTATAAGTTGTTTTTATAAGTAAAAGAGTTTTTGAGAATTCAAATTCCAGTATTGCTTGAATTGATTTTCGAAAGATTTTGAGAAAAGTAATAATGGTGCTACTCAGAAGTATTCATAAGTATAAATATTTCAAAGAGAATTCTTATGAAAGATACATTTTCTTTGGATAGTTTGGGGATAACATCTCGATTAGTTTTGTATTAATCTGAATAATCTTTTAAGTGACGATTGAATGTTTGCTTCGGCGAACTTTATAGTGTACTTAGTAAATTATTTTCTTTATCATTGTACGATCGAAATAAGTTCAAATCCAAACGAACCTAAAGTGAGTGTTGGTGAATAAATAGTTATAATTATTATTATATATATAAATAAATATATGTAGTATGATTATCAAAAGGATTTTGAAATAAAAAACTGGGTATTTAGTCTTAAGTTTCCTTAAAGGAAACTGATTTAAATTAAAAGTTATTTTGAATAATAATTTGATAAATGAAGATTTTAAAACTCTTGGATAGAAAAAGAGATAATTTGACTCAAGTTTTTAAATGGGTTAAATCGGATAAAAAGATTTTAATAAGCTTTGTTTTATTAAAACCGTAGTTTAGTTTAAACATCTAAGTTGTGTAAACTATTTGATGTTATTGGGCCAACCCGTAAACATCTTTCCTCAGAACATTCTGAGGTAAAAAGGTCAAAATAGTCAACTTAATTTTAAGACATATATTTTGTTTGGCCCTCCATTCGAAATTTGAGAAATAAAAATAAAAATATGATAAATAAATAAAATAAATTGGACATTCTGTACGTACTCTTAGGATATAAAAGAGTATTATACAAGTAAATAAAGTGGAGTAAGTTTTTATTTGATGTTTTATAGAGAAATATCTTTATAAAATTATTTATAAACTTAAGTGAAAATTTATGAAGTAATTCTTAAATAAATTTAGTAGTGAATGAAGTGCTGTAAATGAAAAATTGAAAATTGTTTAGAAAGAAATTGGTGTAGTTAAGAAACCAATAGGATTATGTACATAAGTTGTACGTAGATCATTTTATTTACACGATTCTCGATCTAGGATTCGAGTATATAATTTCTGGGTGACTCACACCGGTTCGAAAAAGGATTTCTCAGTTGATTCTTGTCAGCGAACATTTGATTTGGATTCTAGATATGATATTGAGGTTTTCAATCATATTACATGTTTATGTAAGGAGAATGGAGGTTTCTAATAAAGGAATATGATCAGAGTCCACACTAGGGAGGACGAGTGAGCGATACCAGTTCGGAAGTAAAGTTTATGTATCTAAGCAAGTGGTCAGATCAAATATTGTGTACGGATGGTTTATGTACATCAGATGGCTTAAGTATATTTGTATGCTTTGTTGTGTGGCTTAGGAAAGTTTGAGTTGTGACATTCAACTTTGTTTGAAGGAGCTTAGATAATCTTCTAAGCAATAACCAAAGCGCTGATGAGCGTAATGGTACGCTTAGGAAATTATCTATATCCTTGGGCGATTGAGAAAGATGAAAACCTAAGCAAAATTATGAATATTGTTTGTTAGTCATTTAACATTTCAAATAATGATTAATTGTTCGTTTGTTCCCTTATGGAATTTGATGATTGATAATGTTATTTTATAAAATATGGTTTATAAAGTTGTTGTTTATTAGGACTTAAATCCCCGTGCTTTTGGAAAATTGACTTCGAAAGAATTTAAGAAAGAAATAATAATATTATTATTAGTTTGAAATTTTTGGTGAAGTTTTGATATTTAGAATATTTGAAGTGATTTTTCAAATATTTTGTTATGACTAAAGTTTGGCGATTGGAAGTTTTCCAATTTGAAAGACTCGCCATGTATATTTGCTTACTCTAGTTGTTGTTTTAGGAAGAACCCGAATACCACTGGATGCTCCAAGATTTTTGATTCTAGAGTTATATCATGCTTTGGTAGGAGGAGCACCCTCCTTGTCATAATTGATTTTTATTTTGATTTATTTATCTTTAGAGGAATTTGAAAACATATTTTGAATATAAAAACCCAGGCATTTAGTTCTAAATCTATCTTTTGAAAAGATTGGATGCTTAGTATTTTATTGCAGAGTATTCTCTATACTTTTTGTTGCATATGGTTGTTATATTGTTTATGTTGCTATTACTTATGGTAGAAATAGTTTGTGTGTTTCTCTTGTCAACATGATTCTCTTTTGGACTATGTAAATACAAGATAGGTACAGGGAAGCAAGAGGTTGCTATTTAATTACTTGTACACCTGTATTCGCATCAAGATAGTAAATTGCTTGTAAAAATAAAAATCAAGCGCAATAAAGGTATGTAGTATTTTTAAAGTTTGGTGATTGATGGATGATTTTACACCTCGGATATGGGAGGCCACTTGGCTTTTGTTTTCTTTGTCGATTTAGGCGAATTGTGGCGAGTTGTAGTTTTTTCGGATCAACCGCGCAAATAAGGTGCTGCCGAAATTTTTCATAATATAAGGAACTTTAAGAGTTTAATAACTCATTTTAATTAATAGTTTTTAAACCTTAAAGGTTTGGAGACATTTTCTTCCTTTAGGAATTTGGAGGACGAAATTCTTTTAAGGAGTGAGGATGTAACATCTCGGAATTTCATCATTTTGATTTTAAATATTTTATTAATTTTATATATATAAATAATTGGTGTTTGAAAATTTAAATAACTTATATTAAAATATATGGCTTATTTAAATATTTGAATTGTGAATTAAATATTAATTAAATGGATTTAATAGCCTTATTTAACTCCTTTTAATTAGTAAATAATAATGGTAAAACTCATTTTGTAAATTTTTTTATAATAATAAATAGTTCGAATAAATAAAAAGAATTCAATTGTTACTAAAATGACTTAAATTTTAGTAACATATTTTTAATTTAATTTATTGGATTTTTTAATAATTTTTAGTTTGGAAAATATTTAAATTATCGTTTGACATATTTCGACAAATGATGGTATTTTTGAAATTTCACAAACGATGGTATTTTTGAAATTTCACAGAATAAAATAATCTGTGTATTTTATTGTTGAATTGTGATCGTGTCGCATTTTGGTGCATGATTGTATTTCTATTTCTGTCATTCGCGGTTCGTACGCAAACAAAATACGGTGTAGCGGAATACCGCGAAACTTTTTTTCAAAACCATTTCAAATCAAATCAAAATTCAAAGGTGATGTGATGATTTGCTTGAGAATCTTAGTTTGCTTAAAAATTTGGTTTAACTTGTGATTAAAGTAAGGAATCTATATTTGTTTATAAAATTGGACAAAATCATTTTTCACTCCCTTCTTCCTTTCATCTTTCCCTTTCTTCTTTCCATGTTTCCAGTGAAAGGAATTTAGCCTTAGAAAATCAAGATCAATTCAAATACTCAATAAAAATTGTAAAACAAGGATCTTTGAGTCTGTGGCAATGAGATCTATGAATCTATGTTGGTTAGTTAGCTTGCGGTCGATGTTGGTGATGGTCGACATTAAATGGATGGACTAGTGTTTGGCATGGTGATCGTTTGAGGCAACATTTGCTCGACTGGAAGATGGATTTGAGTTTGTGATGGTAAGGAGTGTACGGTGGTCGAGTTTTAGGTGGTGCGACGGCTTAAGTCAGAAGGCGACTTTAGTGATTCTTGAAGGGGAACCATCAGGTCGCAATCTACTCTAGTCAATCGAGGTTGAGATGAGGTGGTGGGATGTGGAGCTCTCGGGAAGAGAAGTTTGCCGGAGTTGACGGCGTTGGTTTTCATCGAGTGTAGAGGGAGTAAGAAGGAGAGAAGAGCTTCGAAGCTGGTGCGTGCACACTCGTGCACATGTATAGGGAGCAATCATTTGGGGAAGAAGATATTAACTTGGGGTAATTATTTATTCATTAAAGTGATTAAGGTTTTAATTAGTTTAATTAATTCAAAACTTGTAAAATCAATAACTTTCCAATACAAGGTCAGATTTGGACGTGGTCGGTTGCGTTGGACTCGTATCGATGATATCTAAGCATTGGAGTTAGATTCGTTGAATTTAAAGTTTGTAGAAATTCGAGCTAAAGTTGCTCGATTTTAGCCCAAATCGGAACGCGGAAGTGTCAATTGGAATTTGGTGAGTTTACACGCCTTTAAATAAATATATGATATATGTGTTGCTATAGATTATTGTTGAATGCTTGGATAGTACTTGATATTTTTAACGAATTATGAATTAATAATAAAATTATAGTGATTTAATTTAATTACGTGTAACATAGTTAAATTAGCTATATTTCATTGTGATATCTTATTAGTAGAATAAAACACCGTTCTGCAATAATTAAATTGGATAAATTATTTGGACATTAATCGAGCAGACTAAATCATTGTTATGTGCTTGCAAAGTAAAAAGGTTATTTTTGATGTTAATTAATATATGGATTAATTAATAAATGATTTGTTAGCTATTGGTTGCTGATTGTTAATAATAATATGTTTGTTATTATTGTTTGGTTGTTTGTTTGAATTTGAATTCCCGCTTGAAAAGCGAATTGTATAAATAATCATTGTTTTGTAGAGGACTTTTGTAGAGAGACTCTAAGGGGTCTCTCCCCATTAATAATTTACTGTTATATGAATATTACTCATATTCTTATGTTGCTTATGTTGATGCTGATTAAAGTATTTGTGACATACTGTTTGATTTTTGTAAGTGTCGTTATACAATTATCGCTCTACCATCCTTATGAAATATCATCCTCTTAAACCTTTGTTGCGTGTCGAACTTGAGCTTGTATTTTTATAAAATAAATGTTTGATCATGTTTTTGCACTTTGAAAGTTGTTTAAACTATAATTTCAAGTATTTTGATAATTCTAAAAATAAAGGATAACTGTGGATTAAATTTTATAGAAGGAGTTATAAATTTAATTAATTATCTTTTGGGATAATTAACACTGTTTTAAATTTGTAAAGAGATTATAAACTTGATTAAACATCTTTCGAGATAATTAATTTCGTTTTAAATTTCTTTTGAGAGGAACGGGTGTTTAGCGCATTGCTACACAACCGATTAGAAGAACATATATTATAAGTAGTAGAAGTCTGGGTCGACCAACAAGCCTGGTCGGTAGCCAAAATGATAATTCGCAAGTAAAGTAAAAACCCAAAAGAACAAACGCAGTCAGGCTTATATACAACTGTAGAAGCAGAGTTATAATGTATTCAGACAAACTGAGGGTACTTGATGGACCCATACGTACAGCCTAGTCCGCCTGTCAGGCTCGATTATGAGCTAATCATATGAAGATTCATTGCTGTTGGAAGGAAGGCGCCAAGTGAAGGGGTGCTTATGCACTGAGCCTGTCCATCGAGAAAACAAATAGGAGATTTTGTTACAAATTTTATCATTACTTTTTGTGGGTTTGTTGAATACATAAGCATTTCTTTCTTTTCAGATGCACCAGCTATATATAGCGATGAAGGAATCAAGGATTTTATCTTGTTTGCCATATTGCCAATAGTCGAAGAATGAGTGTATGGTCGGGATGTAGCCAATAAGGTTGGCGCTGGCCGAGGCTAAAATATAGTAGGAGAAGTCACATTCGAAAAAAAGATGAACAATAGATTCTTCCTGCGAAGAACAGAAGACACAACGAGGGTCAAGCTGAGTGTTCCAACGTCTGAGTCTGTCTTTAGTGTTAATGCAAGCGTGAATGAGGCACCATTGGAAAAAAAAGGATGCGGGGAGGGAGTCTACATTTCCAAAGTCTTGCGAAAGAGAAGGACCTACCTGGATGGTTGAGGAATGTAACAACCCGTTATTTTGGACTATTCGCATCCGCACATGTCGGACTTGAATAATTCAAAATACTGAATTGTTAATTTAAATTTGGCAAAACTGAGCATATACAGTAAATAAATAATCACAGAACACAGACACATAGTAATAATTGCAGCGGAAACAAAAGATAGTAGTTCATGAAGCTACTATATACACATCAGAGTAAAATAAGGTACAGCAGATGTCTTGAATACAATAATCAAATACAATATCAGAATACATCTCTGGAATCAACTGAATATCTAAAAGTTGGATAGATAGCTGGATTTCCAAGCGAAGCTCCAACTCCAAAGGTGAGTCTCGAATACTGGTGCACTCAGTCTGACCCGAGCGTAAAGCAAAACACAAAACACTCGAGTCAGGATTAACATTCTTATATCAATAAATCCATCTCAAGTGAAATAGCAACTGGAATACAAGTAACTTAAAGGATGTTTGGAATAACCATCCTTTAAGGATCCGTTAAACTATCTACTATGTAGTAGTGTACGATAAGTAGATAATGCCTATCAGTAATATAAAGTATCAAAATAGTGTTAAGGCGTTACCATTATCCCCCTTAACACATTTTATATAAGCGTTATAGTCTATACAGCACTGTAAACTCCACCGTAAACTAGTGGGATATCAGGGAGTACTCCATAGGTATAACACAAAACAAATCGTAGTGGTCGCGTATATAGGGATCCAAGTATGACAAGGCACATGAGGCAATACCCAAGGTAGTGAAACTACCGTTTGCCTGATCCGGACTGGTGAGAACGCATCGCCGCAGCGATCGCAACACCACGAAACAACACTCCCAAATCAAGGGTGCACCAATCGACAACAAGTAATGAGTAGTTTTCGAAGAAGTGTGTTCGCTCGAGGTAGCTAACCCCCATTTGGCCCGGCACGGCTTCTGTTTTAGTCGTTTCCAATTTGACACAAGTGTCAAGGCTATCCATTATCGTTCTCTTTCTTCAGTCATCAACGTTCATCATTCCAACCACTTCATTCTGGATCACACTCCACGTATAGTTATTAAAGTGGTTTTCGGTTTAGACAGAGAGTATGTCCCTAACCGATTCTGGTCTCTTTAATAACTTTCGTAATTATCACACCGATTGGTCGTTTAATAAATTTCAAAACCAAATCAATTACAATTTCAATTAGAATTTGTAAATCAACATTTCATTTGTCTTTCTAAAACAATTTCCATAATTTACGTTTCAAAACTTCCAAATTACCATTTCAAAATCTTATAATTCAAATTTAATATTTGATTTAAGACAATTCAAGTATTCATTTAAATTCGTATATAAGTTTCATCCCAAAATCATTTAAATTACTTTAATTTAGCATTCAAATCAATTTAAATTCATTGATCGATTTCATTCAATGTTCGTTAAGTAAATCTATCCCTCAAAACAATTTTCATTTAACTTCCAATTTATTAAATCAATTATTTAAGTTCAATTCCATTATATCAAAACTTACAAATTGCATTAAATTAAATTCATCAAATCCAATTCTTTACATTTCAAGTCTTACATTAATTTCAATAAACACATTTTTATTTCTTGTTAGAGAAATTCAATTTCACTTATTTATTTACTTAGTTACAATTTCAAAGCTCAATTAATAAAGAACTAAATTTCACTAATTCAAGAGGTTCAATTTTATTTAACTATTAAATAATTCAATTTTATTTAATTATTAAATAATTTCAAACTTAATTATTAATAAAATTTCAAAACTTTATTCAATCGTTTCTCAATCTAAACAACATTCTTTCATCAATTACATTGATAATATTTTGTTTCATATTATTAAATATTAACCTTTTCCTTTCATAAAAATTCAAATTCCAACTTCATTTCAAAACCTTATCATTTATTCAAATAAAATCTTTATTTTATTTTTAAATCAAATTATTGACCAATCGGGTTTTATTAAATTTTCTATCCTAAGTCAAGTTCATTGGGTATTTATCATTTCAACCCGATTCCAATTCAATTCCAAAATCAAAGCATAGCAAAGGGAACTTGCAGTGTGATAACTGGGATGGTGTCAAAGTAAATAAACAAGCAATAACAACAATCAATAACAATCCAATAATCAATTCAAATAATCCCGAAATAATCGTATTAATTTACATTGTTGTTTGTGCAAATTAATATAATTATTTCTAGAATCTACACTATCATTTCATGTAGATTAAAGATTATTACACAAATTATTCTATGTAATTCTACACTTGACATCAATTATTCAATTTCATACTTCATCAATTAATACAACATAAATTCAAATGGTTCAAGGGTAATTAACTATTTTTCTATGTGTCAATTGATTTAAACATTTAAAGGGGTCATATTATACAAACTTGTCTAATTAAATTCAACATATATATCAGTTTCAAGTCGCTAACAATTCTACGTCAAATTCAATTTCATATTTTTATCACTTCCTACACTAACAATTTTAACGTCCAATATCAATATCAAGCAATCAATCATCTATCAACCAAACTTGATTATCATCATATAAGTAACAGATAAGGGTGTCAGATGTCACAGGTGAACTGATACAGGTAATAACATATATAACAGTATAAACAACTAATGGTAGCATATTTCAATTGTCGTTTCAATTGAAATCAAATTTAATAAATAAAAGAACGTTAATCGTGAGTGATTGCTCACCTTTCGAGACTGGAGAGAATAGACAATGAATTGAGCTACGGATCCAAGCACGAATTCCAAATCAAAGCTAGATTGGCACGAATACGACGAATAGAGCTGATAACTGAAACCGATGAGAACAAATCAAATTTTGTTTGGTAAAATTTAAACGAGATGTCTATTATAACAAAATTTTCCTTAAACCAAAATTAAATTTTAAAACACATAAATTTTTAAATCAATCCTAAATTTTAAACATTTACACATTATATCTTTAAATCGATGTTTTATATATATACTTGTTAAAAATCACAATATTAATATATACCATATTCAAACCTATACAGACAGCACACATATATAACTAATAGATAGACAGATACCTATAACTTATAAATGTTACAAATATAACCCAAAATAGTATGCATAAATTAATATATATAAATCTCGTATTATATAACATATTATAATTACATTGTGATATAAACATCATTTATATACGAGCTATAATATCCAGTACTTCCCAGTACAAACTCACGCATGAAATATGTATAACAACAATCATTACAAATCATAAAATGCACAGACTAACTAGCCATATAACATACATATATACTAACTTATTAAATTATATATACTTATATATGATCTGACAGACCATTACTTATGTAAACTAATATAATAACTAACATAATATCAGGTACTTAAGTTACATATTATAAACTTAAATTTTTTCTTTCCAAAAGATTCGAAACATCAACATATATAAAACAAATATGCACCACTTCTTAAACTTTACATATGTTATCGTTACATATAAACAGAAAGAGCTGCTGGAATGAATGTAAATATGTAAACATGATGAGTAATATAAACTCCACCTGCTACACCTTTTAAGATCCAATTCTATATAAGAAAAACAAGTAACCGACTTTATTACTTTATATACCACTAATAAACATACATGAACTATGAACTAGCATTTATATATATATACTAACTGGTCTATATATATCTACACACACACAAGTATACAACTTACATTTTATAACAATAAATGATATACAGACCTTGTATAACCCAACACATAACTCCCTATATATAAAATATACTAAACCTATGCATTATATGTTTAAAACAATGTCAAAAAATGATAAGGTATAAAACAAAAGATTTCATATATATAACACATAATATATATTACTGCAACTTTATATATATTAAAACAACCCATATAAAGCTAGCATGTCATATGTATTTGCCAACAGATTATAGGCATAAAATCTAACAGTAAAACACAATACACTACTTTATATTAACCATTATTTAATATATACCTCATACTAAAGAAGGGCTGAGATTGTGAGGCACGGCAACGGCAAATATATGTAAGGAGGAGGCCATTGGGCACGAGGCTTCGGCAAAGGAAACAGAGAGCTGCGGGATGAAGGCCGGTGCTATGGAGATGAAGGAAGCAGGGTGTGGCGATAGAGAAACGTTGTAGGGCGGAGGAAGGCCGGTTGAGGTGGTGCTCGACTATGAGGGGGGTGGAGCGGTAGCTAAGGCGGATGGGTTCTCTGGGAGTAGAAGATGATATCTATGAAATATGGAAAATAACATCCAATGAAATATATGCTCAGCAATGCAATTAATTTTTTTAAAACACTAAGGTGTGTGCTATCAACAGAGTATGCATGAGTTTGCATTCATTAACCATGCGTGTGTACCTGGGATGCTTTTTCCTTTTTGTTTGTATGCCCAGGCTGACTTGAGTGAGAGAGGGAGGTGTTGGATGATGTGGATGAGGAAGAGGAGCAAGTGGATAGAGGGGAGATGAAATGGTCAGGGTGGAGCTGGCGTTGAGGCGCTGGCCGATGAGGGGCGACGTGGACAGGCGATGGGAGAAAGGATTGGCAGCCAGGAGGTTTTGGGGAACTTCGGTCGAGCCGTGGATAAGCGAGTGAGGGGAGCGGGAAGGCCGTGACCGATGGTGGTGATGCTATCTCGAGTTTGATGGCGATTGTTTGATGTTGGATCAGCACTGACGTGTGGGGAAAGGAGAAAGAGTGAAAGAGGAGAGAAAGGTCTCGGCGAGGAAGAAAAAAAATAAAGAGGAAGGAAAATTTTTAAACTTACTGAGAATGATTTTTGTGTAGAAGAAGAAATGTAGGAAATGAAAGGACCAACTAGCATACATTGGAACCATAAATAAATATTTTGCAGTGGAAATAGAAAAGTTGACAGTTGGATTTCTTGGAAATATAAAAGCGGATGGCTATTCGTATTACGGTGTATAACGAATGGACAAAGGAGATCAAAAGGCTCAATACGGTTAACGATACGGAAAATCATTTTACCAATTTCGCAGCGTACCGGAACTCCGAAACAGACAAACGAATATACCGTAGAGATCAGCGCAACGTGACGATCAAAACGGTATACAGATATTAGTGGTATGGTTGAATTATAAAAATTCGAATTTTCTACTAGCGAAAAATGCAGCAAAAACGCAGAAAAATAAGATCGACGGAGCTAAAGAAGTCCGAATTTGGAAAAACGAAAAATGACGTCTTGCTCAGAAGATGATTTAGAATTTTTCTATGTAAAAATATTTAGGTTTCGAAAACATTTTATTTTCATCAATTCCTAACTGATTAAATTGAATAAATTTACGCAAGAAAATAAACTTCATATTTTCGGATGAAAATTTACCAGTTGCTATGTTTAATTAGACGCATTCCAAATATCAAATTTTTATTTCAAAATTTTATCGTTTAAAATTTCGCAAAATTTCAACTAATTACGTTATTAAAACAGTTGAAATTTATGGGTCATTACAAGGAATGCATAGCAAGAGGCAACCAAAAAGCCTTTCTCTGGGAAACGTGCCCAGATATATCAGTCTGGTGTGTCAGTGAGTTGGATGGAAAGGAGTATGTTTGAGGCAGAGTTGAGGTCGTTCAGCGTGTTGAGGTCGAAGAGAGCTGGGGGGGCATATGCTGGTTGGGCCGAGAGAGGTTAGATCAGCAACAGAACTGTTGTGGAGGGAGATATGGGGAAATAAATAGGGAGAGAGCGGGCGAGGGGCAATTGATCTTGCCAGGTATCAAGCCAGAAAAGGCAATTGTGACCATTGCCTACTGATACATGGAATAGGGATTTGACTCGGGGTATGAATTTTGAAATACCTGTCCAGAAGGGAGAGGGTGACAGACACGGGGGTGTGTGAAGGACGAGATGATGGTTGGATTGGTAGTGACGTTGAAGGATCCAGTCTTTCCAGATGAAACTGCCTAGAGTGATGATACGCCAAAGTCATTTGGATAAGAGGGCAATGTTGAAAGAGCGGAGATTAACTAGCCCTAAACCGCCATGATCTCTACGTAGACAGACAGACTCCCAATTGATTAAACATTTCCCTTTAGTGCCATTCCAGAGAAAAGAACGCCTAGTAGAATCAATTCTGTTTATAACCCATTTCGGTAGTACATGGAATGATATCCAGTACGAGGGGAGGACGGATAGCACTGATTTGACAAGGATGAGGCGGCCTGTAGCAGAAAGAGAATTGGCTTTCCATGTTGACAGTCGAGATTCGATCTTGGAGGTTAGAGGGAGCCAGTCATGTCGAGCGAGCTTGGTGGGGTGAATGGGGATTCCAAGATAGGTGATAGGGAAGTGGTTGAGTTTACAGTTAAGCAAAGAGGCAGAAAATAGGCCGAGGTGGTGGGCGTTGCCGAGCATAATGATGGAACTCTTAGAAAAGTCGATGGATAGACCGGAGATGAGTTCGAAGATATATAATAGGACCTTGAGATAGTGGAGGTGGTCTGGCTTTGGGGAGATCAATAATATGGTGTTGTCAGCAAATTGGAGGTTGGAGACAGACAGCTCTGAGTTGGGGAGATTGATGCCGACTAGGAGGTTATTGGAGATTGTGGGTTTGACCATACGATTGAAGACATCTGAGATGAGAACAAAAAGAAGTGGCGAGAGTGGGTCGCCTTGTCGAAGACCTCTGGCTGATTTTATGTGCCCCCCTAAGGAGCCATTGATAGAAATAGCTGAAAAACTTGTGTCTAGAATACTTTTGATCCAGATACACCAAGTGTCTGAGAAGCCTCTGTGTTTCATAAGGTCAAGCAAAAAATTCCAGTTAACAGAATCGAAAGCCTTGGAGAAGTCTAATTTAAGGAGGGCTCCTGTGGTGGAGGAGTGATGACAGAATGAGATAACTTCTTGAGTAGCTGCAACACAGTCTAAGATGCTTCGGCCTTGGATGAATGCCAATTGTTCCACTCCAACCAGAGAACTAATGACCTTTTGCAGATGATTAGCGAGGAGTTTAGTGACTGATTGGACGAAAGGAAGGAAGGGTGATGGAACCAGGGGATTTGGGTAAGAGAATGATGTTGGCATAGTTCAGTCTTGCAATCAAAGAGGGATTGGATTGAAATTCTACACACATATCAATAATGTCAGACTTAATGGTTGTCCAGAAATGTTTGAAAAAAAGCGGTCCGAAGCCATCAGGACCAAGAGCTTTATCATCAGCCATGTCATTTAAAGCCGACCAAATTTATAAAAGATTATAAATTGGATTTAATTATCTTCCGGGATAATGTTGTTTAAATTTATAAAGGTTATTTACCTTAAATATTTTGTAAATTCTTTTCAAATGGGTTTGTAAGGATTGTATAAGTATTTGAAAAGAATTAGAGGTTTAAAATATATTCTTAATTATTATTCAACTATAATAAAGTTATTAATAAATTTATTAATGATGTTTAAACTTAATTAACTGATTTAATAAAAGTGATTAAAGCTAATTAACGATTTAATAAAAGTGATTAATGTTAATTAACTGATTTAATAAAGGTGATTAAAGTTAATTAATTGATTTATGAAAGGAGTTAAAAATTTGATTAATTGTCTCTTGGTATAATTAATGCGGTTTTAAATTTATAAAAGAATTGTATCCATTATCTTTCAGGATGAGTAACATTGCTTTAAATTTATAAAAGCATTTTATTCAATTTATTATCTTTGGGAGAATAAGTGTTGTTCGAAATTTATAAATGATAGTTTATAAATGAGAAAATGTTTTAAAAAGAATTGTTTGGAAATAAAGATAAGTGTAAATTGTCTTGGGTTTATAATAAATAATGTTTAAATGATATTTGTTTTTTACCCTTCTTTTTAGTACACTTAGAAATATAATTAGCTCGTTGAAAAGAATAATTTTAAGGGTTGTTTTTAATGTGTTTTACAAATATTTGTGATGTGACAATCAAGCACAAGTGTGGGTCAAATGTCTTAAGAAGTTTATTTTTCATATACGATCATTTTTTTATTCCAATGGTTGATTTATTGACTATCAATTCTGCTATCTTCTTTTACTTTCGTCGATTTAAGATGATTTGTTGCTCATTTGAGCATTGTATCCTTTGTCGAAAATGACTAAAACCGAAAAGAGAGTGGACATCAAGCTATGTGGGGTCTCTCCCATTAGGGTATCTTCACATCTACTCTAGATTGGATTTAATTGTATGCACGCGGAGAGGTGATATACTCAAATACTTGGTAAGGTTGGCAAGGTCTGGGTTATACATTTCCAAGAGAGTCACATAGAAAATGTCCCTCTCAAGTATATTATCTAGAGATACTTTCAATCAGGGAGGCGCACCCTCCTAGTCATTGTTGGAAAATTCATTTTCCTCATTTGATTCGGCTCTTTGAATCATTTTCTTAATTGCACCGAGAAGTGCCTAGAGCTCTTCTCAAAGTTTAATATTTGGCTCCATTCTTTCAAGTCTAATTTTATTTCGACTTGTTTCCATTCCTTTATCTATGGATGTTGTTCTCGTGAGGTAAAAACATGTTAGGTGTTTACTGGCTGGTCTCACAGAATTAATATATGTTCACCATACTACTTTAGTTTTCTCATGCTGGTTTTTTAGACTGATCAGGGTGTTATTTTATTATAACGTTTGTGTCAGCCCAAGTATTTTTTTCAGGTTGTCATTGGTGGGACATGGAGCTCGTGGAGTAGAGCTAAATGTTCAACCTGCCATAACATATTTATTTTCCGCTATATTATTATGTATACCCATTAACAATTGTAAGGTTAGGAAATTATAGCTATCCAGGCTGATGAGGTTTCTTTTTAAATCTGATATACCATGTATTTTAGAGTAACAGTTTTTACTATCTTTGTTATATTATATGTTGTCGTTCTGCTGTGAGATTTTATTTCCCTTGTTTGTTCATTTTGTTTTATCCTAACAATCTGCCTTTCCGACGATTGGATGTTCGGCATTGGAATAACATCGATGTATTTGGTGCCGACATTTGATGGTCGAAAAGGCGGTCATTACATTTATTTTTTGGTACTTATATTTTAATTCCTTCCGCCGTGAGGTCTGAAAGTGTAGAATGTCTTAGAACTTACCCTTATAATTATGCTCTATAATGTTTGAAAAACCCAACAGCTTGTATATCTTAGCATGACGCGAGTCCGAAAGTCACACTAGGCTTTAGATCGGTATGTCGAGAAGTGCAGGTTGTTACACATTTCAGATTTGGAGGTTAAAATAGACTGAACCATCATCCCCAATCACTTTCACCACTTCCTAAATAGATCTAAGCCATCATTAACTCATTCTTCCCCCAAAATCTTCTCTTTTCTCTTCCAAATCAATTCTAAATCATAGACTGGGGCTAGATTAGTGTAACAACCGGCATATTTATCGATTTTATATTTAAATATTTTATTGTTAATCGGATTTTGGTCCGAAAAGCTACTTTTTGCATACGGTCAAACTAGGACTCGAGACCATTTCCATTGAGTTCAAAATGATGTTTGCGATCTTTTTGAGTGTAAACTTCGATACGTTTGGAGATAGTGAAATTTTCGTCACTTTTTGCTTTGAGCTTTGATTTGGGGCTGAACCCTTCACTAACTCAGCCCAACCCCTTCCTCCTCTTCATACTTCATTTCTATTTTTGCATATACATTCAAGCTTCTTCAAAAATGGTGGAGGGAATGGGAAATTAAAACTCCAAAGCTTTAATCTTCATTGCTAATCCAACATCTACTCCGAATTCAAGTGAAGACATTGAGTCAAGCTTGTTGTTGTCCTTGTTTTGCTTCAAGCTTCATCTTTATTGGTTTTTGGTGCAAAGGTGAGATTTTTAATCTCACATTTTGCCTATAACTGTCATTGGACTGTTGGGAATGATTCCCTATCACTTGTGCATATGCATTTACATTTGGTTTGGATTGAATTGGTGGAAAACCCAATTTTTAGTGTTGTGGCAAAATTCTGGGCTTAGGTCGCTCGGCTTTGGAGAAGACAAGCTTGCAAATTGCTCGTTTGGGCCTAGGTCGCTCGCCTGCAAGTTAGGTCGCGATCCTTAGGTCGCTCAGTCTTCCAGCTTCTTTAGGTCGCTCGACCATAGCTCGTAACCCGCTAAGTCGTTCTGCCTATGCCATCAACTGTTCTGCGTAGCTCTCGGCCAACATAGGTCGCATCGGCACTTAGGTCATAGGTCGCACTGGCTTTAGGTCGCGTGATGTTAGGTCGTTTGACTCCATCTCTTTTAAGTCGCTCTGGCGTGCTGCCTTCAAATATAAGCTCGTTCTGGGCTTAGGTCGTACACTTCCTTAGGTCGCTAAGCCTTAGGTCGTTCTGCCTTGAATATTTAGGTCGCTCGTCTTAGGTCGCTTGACCATTAAAGCATCTAGTGAACTGTTAGGACGTTCGCTTTAGGTCGCGAGTCTTTAGGTCGCGAGTCTCTTATCCCTTAGGTCGCTCGACCTCACAAACATTTAGGTCGCGCCTTTCCTTTTCTCGACCTTGTTAGGTCGCATGCCTGGCTCTTCCCTTAGGTCGCTAGACCTGTTATGTTTTAGGTCGTTGGCCCCTAGGTCGCTCACTTAGCTAGGTCGCCTCATTTGGTCGTGCTGTCCTCTGTTAGGTCGCACAGCCTTGTTAAGGCGTTAGGTCGCTCGCCTTTCTACAATTAGGTCGTTTGACCTGTATTTCACTAGGTCGCTCGACCTGTTCTCCAGCTAGGTCGCACGACATTCTACCCTTGGGTCGTTCGACCTATTTTACTTTGTGTTCTTGCACTTTAATTCGACCACATTAGGTCGCAAGTATATTTCTACTTTGATGGTTTTGGAACTAATTTCCTTGGATTTTTCTCACGTCTTCGAATATGAAATTTTGGGATGCGATTTGTTTCAACAATCGTTTTGTGACTTGTCACTTTAAAAATGTGAAGGCTTCAATACTAGTAGTAAATATCATAACTCTTTCATCAAAGCGATTTCAACACTGTTTTAACTACTAAGCTCTTTTTCTCAAACCGTTTTCCAATCTACTAGTATATACAAGCCTTTACTTCACTCGGATGAGAAATCTAATTAAACGGCTTAGTAAAACGAGTGGTATGAAACGCTTGCGTTCACTTCGTCGGTTAATTCTTGGACTTGTTCGATTGAACCCTTTTGTGATAATTTCCTAGTGAAGATTCACAGCTTGTTCGTAAATATTTAAGTTAAGCAAGTGGTTATGGGACATGAAGCTAAACTCATATATTTACTAGCTTGGTGTGGTTGACACTTCTAGATGATCATGACGATCATTTTTGTGATTTAGACTAGCGATTTAGTGATGTCTCTTTGTCTGCGAGGGAGACTGGACCTCGTTTATGTGATGTTTCTACTCACATTCGTGGAGCATTCGGCTCATAGGTCTTCGGACCATTCGTGGAGCATTCGGCTCATAGGTCTTTGGACCATTCGTGGAGTATTCGGCTCATAGGTCTTCGGACCATTCGTGGAGCATTCGGCTTATAGGTCTTCGGACCATTCGTGGAGCATTCGGCTCATAGGCCTTCCCCCTTTTTATGTGATTTCTGGATTTCGTGTGTTGATTTCTGGAATTTATGCTTCACCAATTTTGATGATTTTCATTCATATGATATCAATTTTTGCGCATTGGTGAATTTGTGTGTCATTGACTTGTTATGAATACAAGTTTAGGGTATGATACCCTATTTTATCTTTGAGAAGATTCTTGTGATATCGATTAATCTCTTGTTGATTTTCAATTACATACTTATAGTAGTATGCCACTATGGTTATTACACGTTCATGCCATGTCTTTTATTTTATACCATATCATCTTATATTTTTAGCTAGACTGATCCGTTTATTATTTTCTTATAAATAATACTCGGGTCAGACCGAGATGTTACAAGTGCTTCTGCTTGACTTCTCTTCTGGATTATTCTGACTTTTGGCTAACTACTTAGATTAGTAGTTGTTGGTTGTACACCTTTGAGATATAGACTCTATGTTGTGTACTTATTCTTTTGTATAGCATGTGTTGTTATTCTTTTGTATTATCGTGGATCTTTCTGACCACTACTCTGATGTACACTTTCATGTGTTATATATATTCATATCTTTTCCCGCCTTTGTGATATGAATGTCTGTGACTGATTTATGTTATGTTTATTTCTATGTTTTTTTCCGAAGATTATATATAGCCACCGTGTGATAGCTTTGAGTTTGTATCGGTATGTCGGATTTCCTCCTTAAAAGATATGCATTCTATTCTATCTGACATATCGATGCTCGCACAAAGAAGTTACATGGATGGTCGCTTCTCCACAGCCTTATTCTCCATGCTAATTGACAGCACTACCTCGTAGTGTTCTTGGTTAGCGTGGGTACAGAGGTGGGGCGTCATAGCTTGGTATCAGAGCCAAACTTCGGAACAATGTAGAATAACTTAACAAGGATCATCGTCCTAAGTCCAACTTAGGAGTCGTGCCTTAGGATTTAATTCGAGTCTTCCTACCGATATATCCTATTTCCTTCTACGAATCCTTGTTTTATCTATCAAGATTTGCTTGGTATTTATTTGGAGAATAACTTTTCTTCTTTTCTCTTCCTTAAAGAAGAGAATGTCAAGACCAGGTCGTCCTAGAGCCGGACCATCTACTGTCACTCCCCAGGATGGAGTTTTTATGACTACTCAACAGCTTCTTGATTTAGTAAAGAATGCTCAGGCAGCCGGTCCTAATCAGGAGCCTACTCATCCTAAGTCTGGATTTGCATGCTTGTGCAACGATTATACCAACTTGGGTGGGAAACCATTCAAAGGATCTGAAACTATTATCGAGGTCTAGGCTTGGTTAAGAACATGCGATCGAATCTTTTCTCGCATGAATCTTGTTGATCTTCACCGTGTTCAGGTGGCTTCCAGTATGCTCCAAGAGAGAGCATTGGATTGGTACGAACTTCTTATTTCTGAAATTAATGAAGCGGATCTCACCTGGGAGCAATTCTGGGAACGCTTCAAGTTGAAATTTGTACCAGAAGCTGAGAAAGTAACATTGGCTCGTCGTTTCATAGACCTTGTTCAAGGTGAATCATCTGTGACAGATTATGTCGCATCCTTCGAGTCACTGTCTAAATATGGGGTTGAATACATCAACACCCCATTGAAGAAGAATCAAAGATTCGTCTATGGCTTAAACAAAAATCTCAAGAAGCCATTACTTCTAAAATTAGAAGTTTCTTTCGATTAACTCATTGATATCGCTCTTCGTCTTGAAGAGGCCGATAGAGAGTGTGATGTTGAAGTTGTGGGTGCCAAACAGAACTTCAACAATAATATGAAGAGGCCTTTTATGTTTAAAGACCCCAACCCCAATAAGAAAGGGAAATAAGAGACTTCGGTAGCAAAGACCCCTACCTCTAGCAGTGGGCAATGCTACAATTGTGGTTCCATGGACCACTATGCGAGGGAGTGTCCGAAACCCCTTCGTTGTCGCTATTGCAAAGATTCGGGTCACCATATATCTTCTTGTCCCAAACTTCAAAGTAGGAGAGAGGGAAAGCTAAATGCACCTAGTGACACTTCTCGTGGTCGAGGTACTCCTCATTCAATCCTTGATGACATTTATTTTGTGATTATCTTATTCAAGTTCTTTTTGATATGAGTTTATCTCATTATTTTTATCAAAAGAACTTGTGATTCATTTTCTTTAAACATTTTTGGGCTTGTTGACTTCTTTAAGGATTGCGAATCCGGTTGGTGGATCCGCAACACTCAATTTGCTTTTTATTTATGTCGAAATTATTTTATGTAATTTCTCTTTCCGAGCTTACTTATGCTTCGGAATTGACTTTTGTAAGGATTGGCTTAATTATTACGAAGCCATATCCTTGGTCCCGTATAGGCTATTCATCTTCGACATTTTTAATCTGCTAAGCAGATTCCCGTTTTTTTTTCCTCTGTGATTTTGGTCCAATTTGATGGCATCATTGTTTTCGGTGGGGAAATTTGTTCTCCACCTTGATCATAAATCTTTGGAATACTCATAAAGAACTTAATTTGCGTCAACCCCGTTGGCTCAAGTTCCTTGTATCTTATGATCTTTCTACCAAATTCATCGGACGTTTCAATGTACTTTGTCTTATTAAGCTTCGTCTCATTTCTTTTATGGACTCGTGTCCGATGTTCTTTTATGGTGTTTCGAATTATTTGAGTTTCCGTTCATTGGACGTATCGGTATTGTACTACGTCGGTGTTTGGAGTTATTCGAGTTTCCAGTTTCTTAGGCGTATCGCTTTTTGTGCTACGCCGTTGCACCGGCTCAATTTTCTGTTATTCATGACGTTTTCTCACATCTTTTATTTACGGAAATACCTTTGGGATTCCGATTTTTATTCTTGAGCCCGGTGTTATTGTGGAAGTTGAAGTTTCGCCTATTTGACTTGTGAGCAACATTCTATTCGCATCATTGCTTCGAAGGTTGAGCGCCTTCGAAATAAAGATGTTTTCCTTGTGAGAGTTCAATGATTTATCGAGCGAACACGTTCGGACTTACTCTTTCATGCTTTTTATGGTGAACTTCTTATTTCAAATTTCTTTTGTGTTAATATGCTTTTATGGTTGTTACTTTTTATTTCCATCTTATATATTGCGAGGACGCAATTTCTTTAAGGAGGTGAGTCTGTAACAACCCGCATATTTATCGATTTTATATTTAAATATTTTATCGTTAATCGGATTTTGGTCCGAAAAGCTACTTTTTGCATACGGTCAAACTAGGACTCGAGACCACTTCCATTGAGTTCAAAATGACGTTTGCGATCTTTTTGAGTGTAAACTTCGATACGCTTGGAGATAGTGAAATTTTCGTCACTTTTTGCTTTGAGCTTTGATTTGGGGCTGAACCCTTCACTAACTCAGCCCAACCCCTTCCTCCTCTTCATACTTCATCTCTATTTTTGCATATACATTCAAGCTTCTTCAAAAATGGTGGAGGGAATGGGAAATTAAAACTCCAAAGCTTTAATCTTCATTGCTAATCCAACATCTACTCCGAATTCAAGTGAAGACATTGATTCAAGCTTGTTGTTGTCCTTGTTTTGCATCAAGCTTCATCTTCATTGGTTTTTGGTGCAAAGGTGAGATTTTTAATCTCACATCTTGCCTATAGCTGTCATTGGACTGTTGGGAATGATTCCCTATCACTTGTGCATATGCATTTGCATTTGGTTTGGATTGAATTGGTGGAAAACCCAATTTTTAGTGTTGTGGCAAAATTCTGGGCTTAGGTCGCTCGGCTTTGGAGAAGACAGGCTTGCGAATTGCTCGTCTGGGCCTAGGTCGCTCGCCTGCAAGTTAGGTCGTTCGACAGTTAGGTCGCGATCCTTAGGTCGCTCAGTCTTCCAGCTCCTTTAGGTCGCTCGACCATAGCTCGTAACCCGCTAAGTCGTTCTGCATATGCCATCAACTGTTCTGCGTAGCTCTCGGCCAACATAGGTCGCATCGGCACTTAGGTCGTAGGTCGCATTGGCTTTAGGTCGTGTGATGTTAGGTCGTTTGACCCCATCTCTTTTAAGTCGCTCTGGCGTGCTGCCTTCAAATATAAGCTCGTTCTGGGCTTACGTCGTACACTTCCTTAGGTCGCTAAGCCTTAGGTCGTTCTGCCTTGAATATTTAGGTCGCTCGTCTTAGGTCGCTTGACCATTAAAGCATCTAGTGAACTGTTAGGACGTTCTCTTTAGGTCGCGAGTCTTTAGGCCGCGAGTCTCGTATCCCTTAGGTCGCTCGACCTCACAAACATTTAGGTCGCGCCTTTCCTTTTCTCGACCTTGTTAGGTCGCATGCCTGGCTCTTCCCTTAGGTCGCTTGAACTGTTATGTTTTTGGTCGCTGGCCCCTAGGTAGCTCACTTAGCTAGGTCGCCTCATTTGGTCATGCTATCCTCTGTTAGGTCGCACATCCTTGTTAAGGCGTTAGGTCGCTCGCCTTTCTACAATTAGGTCGTTTGACCTGTATTTCACTAGGTTGCTCGGCCTGTTCTCTAGCTAGGTCGCACGGCATTCTACCCTTAGGTCATTCGACCTATTTTGCTTTGTGTTCTTGCACTTTAATTCGACCACATTAGGTCGCAAGTATATTTCTACTTCGATGGTTTTGGAACTGATTTCCTTGGATTTTTCTCACGTCTTCGAATATGAAATTTTGTGATGCGATTTGTTTCAACAATCGTTTTGTGACTTGTCACTTTAAAAATGTGAAGGCTTCAATACTAGTAGTAAATATCATAACTCTTTCATCAAAGCGATTTCAACACTGTTTTAACTACTAAGCTCTTTTTCTCAAACCGTTTTCCAATCTACTAGTATATACAAGCCTTTACTTCACTCGGATGAGAAATGTAATTAAACAACTTAGTAAAACGAGTGGTATGAAACGCTTGCGTTCACTTCGTCGGTTAATTCTTGGACTTGTTCGATCGAACCCTTTTGTGACAATTTCCTAGTGAAGATTCACAGCTTGTTCGTAAATATTTAAGTTAAGCAAGTGGTTATGGAACATGAAGCTAAACTCATATATTTACTAGCTTGGTGTGGTTGACACTTCTTGATGATCATGACGATCATTTTTGTGATTTAGACTAGCGATTGAGCGATGTCTCTTTGTCTGCGAGGGAGACTGGACCTCGTTTATGTGATGTTTCTACTCACATTCGTGGAGCATTCGGCTCATAGGTCTTCGGACCATTCGTGGAGCATTCGGCTCATAGGTCTTCGGACCATTCGTGGAGCATTCGGCTCAAAGGCCTTCCCCCTTTTTATGTGATTTCTGGATTTCGTGTGTTGATTTCTGGAATTTATGCTTCACCAATTTTGATGATTTTCATTGATATGATATCAATTTTTGTGCATTGGTGAATTTGTGTGTCATTGACTTGTTATGAATACAAGTTTAGGGTATGATACCCTATTTTATCTTTGAGAAGATTCTTGTGATATTGATTAATCTCTTGTTGATTTTCAATTACATACTTATAGTAGTATGCCACTATGGTTATTACACGTTCATGCCATGTATTTTATTTTATACCATATCATCTTATATTTTTAGCTAGACTGATCCGTTTATTATTTTCTTATAAATAATACTCGGGTCAGACCGAGATGTTACAGGTGCTTCTGCTTGACTTCTCTTCTGGATTATTCTGACTTTTGGCTAACTACTTAGATTAGTAGTTTTTGGTTGTACACCTTTGAGATATAGACTCTCTGTTGTGTACTTATTCTTTTGTATATCACGTGTTGCTATTCTTTTGTATTATCGTGGATCTTTCTGACCACTACTCTGATGTACACTTTCATGTGTTATATATATTCATATCTTTTTCCACCTTTGTGATATGAATGTCTATGACTGATTTATGTTATGTTTATTTCTATGTTTGTTTCCGAAGATTATATATAGCCACCGTGTGATAGCTTTGAGTTTGTATCGGTATGTCGGATTTCCTCCTTAAAAGATATGCATTCTATTCTATCTGACATATCGGTGCTCGCACAAAGAAGTTACATGGATGGTCGCTCCTCCACAGCCTTATGCTCCGTGCTAATTGACAGCACTACCTCGTAGTGTTCTTGGTTAGCGTGGGTACAGAGGTGGGGCGTCACAATTAGCAATGAGATTTATTAGAGATCTTCAAATCTACATTTATTGGAGGAAAAAATCAGGTCTTTGCTGTTGATTCTTGGATTTTCCTTGATTTGTGTGCAAATCTCCACTTTTTGGGTGATGAGTGATTTATAATCTCTCACCTTGCTATATATGTATCTATAAGTTTTGACATGTTTTAGCTCATTTTTAAAGTCAAAATTAAGTTCTAACGCAGTTTGAAAGTGAAACCTGAAGTAAAAATGAATTTAAATGTTTTAAAGTGTTCTAATCATGTTAATTTCATGTGTGGTTGCCTTAATGTGTGTTAGGCTACATTAGAGATATATTATATAATGATTTGATATAAACTGTTATATGTTTACATGTTTGAATATTTCTTGGTACATGTATGGTGTTTTCTTGTATGCTTGTATGCTTGAATGATTGAAAACGCTCATCGGAGTGAATTAGAGGTAGGAACCATGAAAACAGACTTTGATGGATAGGGCTGAAGAGGTTAGGAGTTGTCTCGATGCATACGAAAGGCATATGGGTTGAAGAACGGAGAGCATCATTGGAATCAATGTGAAATTGGGATTTGGAGACTCGACGATATTTTAATTCAAGGGGATTCTGGTCGGTGTTAGACACGGCTCAAAGTGAGGCATGAGTTGGCTCAGAACCGAATAAGAATTGTTATTCGGGGGGTGTTGGTCCGGGCTTGACTTTAGTCCGGTAATGGGGTTTGCTCGGGCCAGACACGAGAATTAGTTCAGTGGGTGACTTTGGGTCGGCTCGATGGAAAGCTAGGTAAGGCATATGTCCAGTTCTGGTCAATGAAATCAGTTCGGATATATGGGTTCTTCGTGTTTGGTTCGGGTCCCTAGGGGCCTTGCTTCGGTCCAATCATAGGTTGGACCTAACTATAGGCTATAGGTAATGGATTTTCATTGTGATGTGGCGATACTTTAGCGATTTCTTTTCGGCGTATTTCGAGGTTCTTAAGGGTGATGTGGAGTGTAGTGGGCAACTCCAAACGACAAGGATGGGTGACCCTTAGATAGCTTCGGGGCTTCGGTGGTTGCAACTCGATAGTGAATGAAGTTAGGTTCCGATGATGGCAGTTCGATGTTGAAGGGAGTCATGAGAATGGTTATCCACGAAGGGTGGGTTCTAGGAAGGGAGACTCATGGATTGAATGTTGAATGTTTCTATATGGAATGAAGGAATGTAGAATGGTTAGATGGAGCAAGGAAAGGGCTTAGGTATGCATGCTAACGGATCATTGATACTTGGAGTGTTTTCTGATGTACTCGAAAGCAAGGGTATTGTGGGTACGCTCATGGGTACCTTGTTTGGCTATCCTGGATGGGTTGTTTGGATCTGCATACACTAGACCGGGGAAAAGAGTCTACTATCAGCTTTAAGCTAAAGACGAGTAAACTGAAAATTGGGGTTTCCATTAGTACCTAGCATAGGGAAGGCCATACGAGCTATCATATATCTAAGGCACGGTGAGTGATAGTGAGGATTGTTTGATGGATGCTATGGTTGCTTTGATTGTCTCCTTCCATAGTCTAACACTCTGCGGATGTCGCTGGAGATAGGTATTGGGGGTAGGGATATCTAGACACCCGTCATCATACTTTGTTTGCGGTATACCTTTATCATATTCGTAGAGTAGTATATTATAACCATTATGTGCTAACTCTTTGGTTGCAGGGACATGTCAGGTATGGTTCTTCAAACCATATGCCTTTATTTACTATATACGGTTTTTATAGTATTTTGTGTTGATGTATCGCTCACATTAGACTGTTGTCTGACCTAAGATTTTATGCTTTGCTTCTTATTATCTTGGGTATTCTTAGATGAGTAAATTAGGGATAACAGATCTGGATAGTGTATGAAGCTATACGAAGTACGAGTAGGAGGCTACGCATTCATGTATCTATATTTTGGAGCTTACCACTGCTTATATTCCACTATATAGTACTATGGTGTGTCAGTACTTGTATTTTAAGAGACAATTTTAGAGTTTATTCTGAAGATTTGGGATGTATAAACTTTTTATTTTAGTTTTGGTATAGTTTGTGAACCTGATGCACTCTTATGTTCTTATTATGGTTCATTTGATTATATCACTGTCTTGCCTGTAACGACCCAAAATTTTACAGCCTTAATTTGCAAATATTTAATAAATTTTAAATTTTCAAATAATAGGTTTTATAATTAAAATATAACTCTTTAAAATAATAACAAATGATGGTAAAACAGATTTGTAACAACCCAGGATTTTGGCACTTTGAAATAGGCTATTTAAATATATTTTTATATAACCACTAAATGGATTTTTATTAACAAATAAACCTATTTTAATTATTTAATAATGATGTTAAAATCATTTTCAAAGTTTTTTTACTAAAATAGTTAGTTTAAATAAAAATAGAAAATGTGACCGAAAAACGTTTTTTGAAATTACGACTCTTCGGTATCGAAAAGTTGTTGGGAAACGTTGTGCACACTAGTGTACACATGCACACATATATGCACATGCTATGTTAAATTAATTATTGAGTTAGTACTAAATAAATAACTCTTAGTTTAAATTATTATTTGATTCGACATATTATGTTTATTTAATAAGTATATATAATAAAAGAATAAGCTCTCATGTATCACCATACCTTTAAACCCACACCTTTGTCCACATCATGGAGCAAGTCATTTCATGGAAGGGGGCCGACTTGGTAACGTGTGTAGCATGAGAGGATGGGAGGGACAAGTGGCAACATCTCATTGGTTAAGGGTATTTTTAGTAGTTTGCAAAGTTGGGTAGTATAAATACCCATACCCTTACACTTATCTTCACTTTCTAAAATTCCTAAGATATTTTCATTTCCATTCTCTTCTTCATAAATTCTTACACCCATTCATGGCTCCAAAAATTCAATTCCTAAGTTGAAACTAGTTTATACATTCCTAAAAATCAAAGTTAAAACTACTCTACATCACCTTACATCCAAAACAACACCCTAACTCCTCACTTTGGACCATGGCCGAGTCCTATATTTGCCTAGGCCGAGCCCAAGCATCCTACCAAGTTCCACTAAATTAAGCCATTAACGTAGTGAAGCTGGGTTCTTGTGTTGTTCAAGAAGTTAGTGCAAATCCGGTTAAGTTAATAAGTGTTTTGATGAGTAAAGTTCATGTTTTTAAAAATCAAGTCATTAACTTTTTAAAGTTGTACAATTTATGATTTAAAATGTTGCTTTAAGTATGTAGTAATGTTATATGTTGTGTGTACATGCATATATGTTGATTTGGTGTTGATTGCTTATGCCAAAGTTTGGTTAGGCGATAAAGATTATACCTTGAATATTGGAAAAGTTAGTTAGTATTTGTGAAGTATTATTCTTGCCTACGATTGTGCTATAATGTCATGATGTGGTACTGTGATTGAATATTGTATGTGTTGTATGGAGGTTCATGATATGAAGTTACTGATTCGCTAACCAAAAGCGACTTAGAAATCCTTGTTTTTGTCGAAAAGTTGTTTTTGTTCCAAGTGAAATGTTTTCAAGTTGAAATCTTTGATTTTGGTTTCAAAAGTTTATTTTCATGTTTTAAAGAAGAAAAGAGTTCAAAGTTGAAGTTTTAAAAGTTATAAAATTGAAATTTCAAGTTTTGAAAATTAAGGGTCCGCATAGCGATGGTCGCTATATGCGCAGTTCGGAAAACCTAACTATTTTTCTAATCCAAATTTGTTTTCACTTAAAAATATTTTTGGAAATGTTTTCTAACTTTAATTTTGTAATTAGAGAACAATAATTTATTTATTTAATGATTATTTAATTGATTAATTAAATAATAAAGGTAATTAGTACTTAATCATTTGTTAATAATGCTTTCTTAAACTTAAATGTTAATCAATTAAGTTAATCATTATTTATTACTTAATTAAAGTCAATTATTATTTAATTATTAATTAGGATTAATTAATTATTATTTAATTATTTATTTAAGATAATTATTAATTATTCATTATTTTAAATGGGGTTTTATTTAAATTAATCTTTGGTTAAAGTTAATTATGTTTTAATAAGGCTTAATTAAGGTATAATTACTTTTAGTTATAGTTTAATTACTATTTAACAAGGACTTGACTCCCATTTACAAGGGTTTTTGATTTATTTTAAAATCGCTTTGAGTTTAAGTAATCAGATTTGTTTTAAATTGTTTTCTTTTCAAATTTGTTTTAAATCAAGGGATTTCTATGTCGCTTACCCTTAAGTAACCCCATGTGATGAGGAAAACTAAATGACATCTATTAGCAGAACAAAACACCATTCCGCTATTACAATTATCTTGGACATTTGCTTAAGTTGATAGATTGTTATGTGTTGATCCCTTATAGACCTATTATTATGTGATGCCATGCTAGACTGGATAAGTAAAACCAAATTAAAAGCACCATTGTGGTCATTAAGCCTCCATTTGATTTTGTAAGGATAAATATTTCATTTTCTTTATGAAATGGTTTCAAGGTTATTGCATTTTGAACAAGATATTTAAAGAATTATTTGACAAATGGTTTTACTTAAGATGTTTTTAACTAATGGGAATGGTTTTCCATGTTATAAAAAAAAGATTTTATAAAGAATTTTATAAAGGAATTTGGAAATTTATAAGGTGATTTTTGGTAAATGGATTTGAGTTTTTAAGCAAAGAAGATTTCATAAATAAGGAAGATTTGTAAAATGTATTTTCTTATTAAAGAAAGCTAAATTGATTAAAGGTTAATTATGAAGTTGTTAAATAGGAAAGGTTTATAAAGAAGTTTTATAAATGATTTTGGGGTATTTATAAAAGAATTTTTAGGTGATGATTTGGATATTCATAAAGGGAGTTTATAAAATGGTTTGGATATTGATAAGAAACTTATATAAAAAGTTTGGATATTTACAAAAGCAATTTATATAAATGATTTTGAATGTTTAAAAAAGGGTTTTATAAATGAATTTGGAAGTTTGGAAAGCATTTTGAAATGGATTTGGATTTCAAGCAAAAGAGATTTCATGAATGAAATAGATTTGATTAAAAAGGATTTATCGAAAGAAGTATAAAAAGAATTTGAGATCTGGGTTTCTCTAAACTGACCCTTTAAAAATGGTGGTATGGAACATCTGTTCCACATTTAACACTAAGGGGATAGTGTTGAGGGTTGTCCTTACCTCCAATTTAAATAACATGTGTTTAATCCTTTTTAACATGATTTGGAAGTAAGAAGTTATTCACAAATGTTTTGTGTATATAGTTAATTCAGAGAGGCAGGTATATGAATGTTTTAAACAAACGTTTTTAAAAGAGATTTATTAAGTAAAGATTTGTTTTGACGCTTAGTGGTTGCTATGGATAAATAAACCTCAAATTGAATTAGTTGTTGTTTGTTTATTGGATAGTTAAATAACCGACTATCAAATATGGATCCAAAACGTAACTTTGGAAATATCTAGGAGAAACACGTGAGTTATATGGCACAATCATCTCCGATAATGTTGTACTATGCGTATAATCTTGTTTCGTTCTCCTAGGACAAATGATAAGGAAATTCATCCACAACGATTAGGAGGTGATCCTCGCTCTTATCTTTGACTGCTTATTTCCGAAAGAACCGGGGTTGAGTTTACCGGAAGCTATCGAATGTTGTTTCGAAGAGACCGGGATTAGATATGTTATCCGAAAAACAACTTCGATCCAACTCAAGCATTTCGAAGTGAAGACATCTTGATGATGATGGAATTGAAGACGGGGCTCTTTGAAGTACAAGGGCTGCTTGCTATTAATCTTAAGGGTAATTCCAAAATGGATGTAGTAGAAGTAGTGCCTTCGGTTTTTCCATCTCCTGGATGACTTGTATGAATGAATGTTGGCATTGTATTGTTGCTTAGAGGGCAGTGTCAGCATTCCAACTGGAAAGTGTTATATGAAAGGTAAAACGTAGCCTCAAGCTTCATCAACTGGGAATGACTAAAATAGGGGAGATGCAGCAGGGCTAGGTGGGTCGCTCCCATTATGGTGTGATCATCCCTATCTACAGTCAATATTATCACCCATTTGTTTACTTCGAGGCTCACAAAAAAATAAGGGGGGGGTCATATTCGGTACTCTCCAGTAAGGGGTAGGCCGGTTCTGTGTTGGCGGGGTTAATAGGTTCGACCTTGGTGTTATTTTATCTAGAGATGCACCATGACGGATGGTACCCCAGTCATTGTATGGAATACATTCTCCAATAAGCGCGGTCGGACTTAGTTGTGTCCAACTATGTTGAAATGTGAGATCCAAGCATTTCAACTATATTCATATTTTACTTTGACCCCTAGACATTATTTTAATATCACTGGATTTTATATAGAAATGGTTTGGTTATCGTAAGGTAAAAACTCATCCATGTTTATGTGCGGCGTGATCTTACTAGATGTCTTTGATTTAAAGGTTTTTATAAAGTTAAAGACTTATGCTTTATTCACACCAGACCCATGTCTTACCCGGAGTTTATTTTCTTTTCCTAAAGTCTTGGGTGCTCAAATTTGAATGGGCAGCCAAGTAGTTCAGGTTTTTCCACAGATTCATTTTGGAGGAGCTTGGAGTGGGTAGCTTTATCGATAGCTAGTTAGTACCTTGTTTTCCACCGAATTATATGTATATTGTATCTGTTAGATAGAGAAAGGCTGTTATAACTGTCCTAGGGTAAAATTTGTATTATTATGACTCTGATGTAATATTTTTGAAATGACTTTGTAATATATAATGTTGAGTAATATATATATTGTTCCATTGCGTTATGAGATTCTGTGTTGTTTAGTTTTCTTCTCTTCTTATCTTTCTTTTTCTTTTTCCCTTAATGGCTCGTCTTTCGAAGTAAGAAAGATGGATCGTTACATTCCCTGTTTTACATCTGCATTATTGTATTATATTTTGTCTGTGTGCTATGAGATGTTCTATAGGTTCTATGCCATGATGTTTATTTCATTTTCAATCCTTGATGATCGTCCTATGACGGTCAAACACTTCAACAGCACACTATATAGTTATATTGGACGTAGTGGTGCAGGAGGGTCGTCCCAATACATATCAATAATTATAATTTTTCATTAATGCATAAGCATTTAATATTTTAAAATTAAATTAATTAAATTAAATTATCCAAACCAACATGCTTTTGCAACAACCTCCAAACTTGGCAAACCTTGTGCCAAAACATCCAAAATTCCACCACGAATCCATTAAAAGAAACAGCATATGAACCAGGGTTCGTATGCGGATGATATTCAAGTAAAAAGATGGGAGAATTTTAGTAATTTAATAATTAAAATAAAACAAAGTTAAGTTACCTCTGAGTAACCTGACCTCCTCGATGTTTCCCCTAACCAATTAGCTGCCACCTTCACCTTGAATATGTTGCCGCCACATCCACCTCTGGCCAGGTCTGACTCCATCACTGACCTCCCCATGCCAAGCTGCATCAACCAGAACCCACGGCTCCAACCGCGGTGCCACCGCCTCACCCGTTAACGAACCACACCACTGCAACTTCCAAGGCAAAATTCGGTGATTTCGTGCTCCTTTTACAAGATCCAACCATGCCGGTGATCTCCATTCACCTTCCTTTACATGCTAGTAGCCTACGATCACCCAATTGTTGTTGATCCATTTTTGAATCGAAAATCCAAATTTTGACGGTCGAGAATAAATCACCAATATCTGGCCAACCAGAGCGTCAGATGGAAAAATGAATCTCGAATGCCTCTTTGCCTTGTCGGAAATTCAAATCCATATATAATTCGATAGGTTGTGAACACTATGGATTTTAATCATTTTTTTAATTAATTTGCTAATCACCATTAGAGAGCAATTAGGTTGATTTCGGGATTATGGAAGAAAACTCAAGATAAAGGTGACGAGTTGGGTTTCGTGACCTCGCTTATATAGTCATTAGGTTGGCTTATAGGTTGTGTATCCAATTTGGTCTGAAACAACTACGTACACTATTTAAACACTAAAACGCCTCCATTTCACAAACCGTAACTCTAAATGCATCAAAATGTCGTATCAAACTGATCAGCTCGAACAGGTCTTCAAAATGTTTATGAACATAATACCCAATTCACCCTTTTATTAAAAATTCATTTTACTTAATTTAATATTTTATAGTTTCAAATTTATGGGTCATTACAAACTAGGTCAAACGGGATGTCGGAGTGATGATATCAAATAATTCTCTTGACTTGAGAATATAGTTGAGCTTCAATATGGAAACTCATTTTGATTATAGTTGAATCATTGCACAACGACCATCGAGTGATTGTTGTTGGGTCTTAATTGTACCAGGTTAGTACCACCATTAACTACATTCAACTCACAGTCAAATCTTTTGTCAAAGTAGCATGGTTAATAGTAAACATTATTATTGAACCAAGGACTTTTTTTATGGGCTAATAAAGTTGAATGAGAATGATATTGGAATTTTGACCAAAACCAAATTCCATAAATCCTAAAGTGATATAGTGTTGACGAAGGGAATGTTTGTTGATAATAGATGCTAAAAGGCATGATAAGAAAATATGAAATTGGATTTTACTAAAAGTTCTGTAAGCGATGAATTTGGCTAAACTGTCATACCACTAGCTAAGGTGACACAAGAACATTAATGTTTGAATTGTTTAAAGTTAGTCGCTAGCTGAATTCACACATATGAGTCGCATGACATATTTGTGAATTCTTCGAAAAAGCACATGATTTATTATTTATAAAATGTTATAAATTGATTAAATTAATTAATATTTGAGAAATATTAATTATTATTATTAACTTGTTTGTTGTTTTTGGGGTTGTTTATAATTATTTGAATGCATATATAAAAATTATATTTACACGCATCGATATACAATATCAGTATATTTTTAAAGGGTTTAAATAAGAGCTAATTACCGGAAAGGCATTTGGAAATTTTGCACCATATAGACGAAAAATCATGGCCGACCATATAAGATAAGCGAAAAGGATGAAGAGAGAGAAAATTTAGGGATTAATTAGTGAAGTTTTAAATAAAAGAATTGGAAAGGTTCCATTCTGTCAATTAAAACAAATCTAATATTTTTATTTCCTTGAGTTTTTCATTTTCCTCTTCTCTCTTTGCTATGGTGGAAAATGTATTCCTCCCCTTATAAATAAAAACAACTCTAAAACTAGTAAAAACATAAAATAAATATAAAGGCTACATGGTTCATCCTTCTCCTACAAAATTGGTTGTTGATCCAAGGATCTAAGGAGGAATTTCATATTAAAGTGTCACTTATTGGCTAAATCTGAAAGGTACGTTCTAAATTTAATTTGTTTTCTTAGATATAATATTTTTATCATAACATTATATGTACATATTACTGTCTCACCTTGATCTAGAACTAGTTATAAAATTTAAACAACTTGTTAAATGATTTGATTTGTTTCAACATAAAAAATAAAACCAGAATTTATATATGCATAAAACATGGTTTTAGGTTATGAACCTATGTTTTTAAATTACCTACAATAATATTCTAAATATATTATACAATTTAATAATTTAAATATTTCTATCGAAACTTATAATCAATCCTAAAACAGAGAGATTGTTGATATCTTGTTTGATTTGATATATGCAATTTTGGTTATATATAGTATGTATGTATGTGTGTGTGTGTGCGCGCGCGCGTTTGAAAATACTTCTGAAAGGTTTAATGTGTCATGGATGTTTCTTTTAAATCAATTGGAAATCATTTTAGCTTAACCGTTATGTGTGTGTGTGTGTAAATATTTATATTATATATTATTAAGGCTTGTATTTTAGAAACATTTTTTTCCTAAATTTATTTTTCATTAAATGGTTTAAAATTGAGGCAATAATATATACATATAAATAGCAAATATATACACGGTAGATATAAATCACAATACCTACACATGTATGTATTGACCATGTTATTGTTTATCGCTTTTGTCATTGTAAACATATAGCTGTAGTATATCAACCCTTGTAAATTGATTAGATACAGTATCAATCAAATGTTGGCAAAAGAGGAAAGCTGAAATTAATAAATGATGCCCCCTTTAACTCTTTCCATTTAAATCTTGATGTGATTATATCTGGATCTAATTTAATGTTTGTTCCCATCCTTAAGCATCAAAAATTACACTCAATATATGTTTCACATGTTTTTTTACACCTTTTAAAATATGAATATATTTATGCATTCATACCTTTTTAAAGTTCACACTTAATTAATATATATTTAACTAATAAGAATATGATAATATTAATAAAATATGATTTTATTAAAAATAAAATGGATCTAGTAAAACTAATTAAACTTTATAGACCCACTACGATCCAAACAGGGAAAATTCTAACATCTGCCCATTACACTCACTTCTGATAAAGCCAGTTCCAACTATGGTATCAGAGCAAGGCTGATTGAGGCATTCACCTGGTACATTAGATGTCCTAGGTTAGATCCCTACAACTAGCATGATAGAGGTACTCACATTGTGATCTATGATGAAGCATTACCTCTTACCCTTACATATCATGTGATGGTGGCGTTAGTCGAAAAGCTACATGTAAAACTTTCCCTTGAGGTATGTAGTTGGATCACCACAAAATAACTTAGGTTGAACTTATGACAGCATCAGAGCCCAAATGGTATGCGCTATTTAATTAGCAACTTTAGGGCTAACTAATTAAATATACCCATCTGATGGGTACCTAGAAAAGTAGTATTTGGGCTTGAGGTTGAATAATCAAGTATTCTCACCTCCTTGGCTGCTGTCATGGCCCAATGGGTGGAGTAAGTCCAAAAGGTTGGCATTATTTAAAGGCCCAAATTGATTTTGACCCTGTGCTAATTTTCAAAATTAAATTTGAGAATTTAAATTATATTTTAAATTTATGTTTAAAATATAAAATAAAATTTTATAAAATAATTTCAAAATCATTTGAAAATAAACTTAATATTTTCAAAAATTATATTAATATTTAATTAATTGGATTAATTAAATAATTAAAAGTTAATTGATTAAAATAAACATAATTGTAATATATGTGTGAGTATTTATCCTAAATTTTTAATAAGATTTTGAATTTACTAAAAATATATAATTAAAAATGTTTTATTTAAATGATTATATATTTGATAAATATATTAATTAAATGTTAACTAATAAAGGCATATATATAATGATATGTGTATAAAGCTATAAATGTTATAGTTAATATTCATCTTAAATTTTTAAGATGAATAAAAATAATATTTTAAATTATAAAATTATTTTAATTATTTTTTAATTAAATAGATTTAATATTTAATACACATATGAATATTATATAAGTTAATTAAATTATATTCAGCTATGAATGAATTAATCTTATACAATATGAATGTACAATCATAGGTGGAACTATAAGAAATCCAACTTAGGTTTAAGGAATAAATACACATATATTGTACATATACTGTGATTTATGATGTGTTTGATAGTTGAATCCCAAGAGTGTTTCATAAGAAAGACATATTCCTTAAATCGATATCAATAAATATGTATGTATAGATATTAAAGATATTGAATCTCTAATATATAAAGTTGTCCTCTACCATTTATATATTAATATATTACTTACATACTCCTTAGTTGTTGAGCAAACTCAGACTAGAGATGTTACATGCAGTACTATCAATATATTTACTAGATAAGGTAAGATACATGAACATATTTATTAAGCAACCTTAATGTACCACTACAAGAAAATGTATTTTTGGTGGCACACAAAAAACGCTACCAAAACTTACGGTAGCGTTTTAGTGAACGCCGCGATAAAACCCAATTTTTAGTTGCATTTATTTTAACGCTACTATAAATCCTTTTATTGCAGCGTTTCTCAAACGTACCAAAAATCATTTTGTAGCATTTTAAAAATGCCAGACTAAAAAAAATTTTGGCACTACTAATAGAGTTTCCAACTTTACCCTTGGTTTACGGTTGCGTTTACTCAACGCTACTATATGTATTTCTCTTGCATTTTTGAAACGCTACTAAAAGCGGTTGATTGCTTTGCAGCATTTTTTCATGCTATTATTTCATGTTCATGGTCTATTTTGTTTCTGCTATATCAATCAACAATCACTAAGATAATCATCGTATTCAAACAATTAAAAAAACACATTAACCATATAATCAAATAAGACATCCATAACCATTCCGATACAATAGTTTTTCGACAAAATTACCAAACTCACATATAATAACCATTCGTGTATAAATTTACACAACTAGTACTGATAAAATGTTATACCTAACTAGTGCTAACAAAACGCTTGATTACTCATTATTCTTTGTTACATGCACAAGTGAAAGCTAGCACCATAAAAGTGCAACCTTGCTCTCTTTGAAAGTCCAATGCTTGCACAAGTGAAAGCACAACATATAGTCAAACAATTATGCTAATTCGTAGACTTTAAATCTGATATCAAACATCTACAACATTGGACAAGTATATCATACTATAAATAATTCCATATAAATAGTCGAAGTTATAAATGAAATGAAATAAATAATGTCCAATCTTACAGTTAAACGAAAATGACACAAATGCCAGCCCCTCTTGCCTGAGAGAATATACAAGTAAAAACAATTTAATCTACGTTACAAATTTAAATCAGTATGATAATTCATCACAACACAATATGCATCAGACCTTAGATCGGGGCGTCTCTCACTAACCAAGGTTAATGCCTTAGCTATAGAAATATCTATACTAATTTCTACCTCAACTTATCTGCTTGTAAAGTTAAACTGGCTTAACATCTGAAGAGAAAGCAAATATGAGTGAAATATAATGTATGGCATTGATACATACCTCTTTCAACATATATCGAGTATCTTTTGTTTCCTGCATAATTATGAGTAATATGTACATGACAATTTCATAGATATGTAATATTGATATGTAATATTTAACATTAACCACACTATCGTAGAGTTTGGCACTTATTTCTATAATATGTATAGAATTGATGATCATAATGGTTAAATGCCCAAAAGCATGCTTTCATGCAACATTAACCAAAATCAAGTAAGAAAGAAAAATGAACTAGTCTGATAAAACTTTATATCATTTTTTATTCCAACCGACAACTAAGCAGCTACGCATTCAACTTTCAAAATAGAAACCTCGTCCTTCATCAAAAAAACTCATCCTTCTTCAAAGCACTTGAATGATCATCACCTAAATTTGAGTTTATCAGTGATAAAACATTTAGAATTATGACGTACAAATGGAATGAGTTCTATGGATATTGAAGCTCATACAAAAGAAAGAAGACCAAATGCATTGATTATAATTCATAAATGACTGTTTGAGTTGAAATCAAGTAAATGTTTAGTAATATGAATTTTGTTGGAATACTGATAAATAAAGAAGTAATCATTTAGTACAAAAATTGTAAAACTCGGATCCAACTTAATAACAAACTTACGTAGTATGATTCGAATGTTTATTGACATGTGATATGTTGTCACAGCGATTTGTTGTATATAAAGTAGCACTTCAAAAAAAACTTAAAAACAAACTGCACTGGGCTACTAATAATCATATATCCCAACTAATGCTTCACCAAAGATCTGTTTGAAGTTGGATTACAAAGCAGCCTTCAAATATATTTCATTTTATTTATCACTTTCGAGTTACATTTGCACGAGCAGTGATAAACACAAAATTCATTCACACAACATAAACATAAATCTCAATACCAGCCCCCAAAAATCAAAACCTAGCTGCATCATTTTTATATGTCCAGATCTCCTTTAATTTCTTCAGAACATTAATATATTAACAGTGTAAACATATGATATCTGCTTTTGATTTACAATGTAAATATATCTTCAGAACTTTTATGTGTGCATATTTGTTGACATATAAGATGACAAATTATTTTGACTCGTAACAATGTTCTGCTGAGTACTAGCATCATTTTGGAAAAAATTTATTTTAATAGTAACAATCTCGTAGTACCATTACTATAGCTTGTATTCTTGCGTTTAAAAAGATCTTGAAGCAACAAAAAAATTGACGGTGTGAGAAAAAATAAACAAAAAAATGTTTTACCTCCATGCCCACAAGAACAGCTAATGGAATTTTAACCAAGGCTTTCGCATTTCTCTCCTCGCACTTCAAGCCAGTTAACTTTTATCAACTCTGCGACTTTTACCCATTCGCATCATTAAATGAATACTACTCCCTATCCAGCACCACTCGACAAGTGGCTTAACATTTTGCATTAACTACTTGACTGGTTCCGGACCCTTCATCTCTTGCTCCACATCCTATTGGCTACACTATTGCTCATCACTATACTAACATACTCTCTTTTAATGTAGTTCATTCCAATAGCTGGTCCTATATATTCTAAAATTTGTAAACATATTATGATTATGCTTCCCGATCAATTAACATTTAACCATGTGATAGTTCAATATACGTTGACCTTGTATAACGTTACATGTTTGATTAGTATGTTAATTCTATACAAGTTTGACATGTAAAGAAGGAGATCAATCAAAAAATTTATTCCAAAAATAGTGAATAAAAAAAGCTTCCAAACATGCTTGATAGGTGAAGTGAAGTGTGTATTAATTTTACATTTTAATCAGTTAAGTGTTAACTAATATACATGATATGTGTGTGTGTCTGTGAACATGCATAGAGAGGAGGGTTATCGAATTCCTTCGTAGCTCTTCCATAGTCCTTTGTACACAAGAATTTTGAAACAAAACAAAATTTCATAGATATAATAATCCATTTGTTATTTAGATCATTCACATAGAAATTTGATAGTAATAATATCAAAAATGGAGAAATGTAACAGTTGCAAAACAAATGCATCAAATTTCAGCTTGATCAAAAAAAATCAAATAGAAATAGCATAAATCATGGTAAAACTAATATATTTTTAAAATATAAAAGTAACCAAAAAATGATGCTTGTATAGGCGCATTCTCATTATAAATTTATTTGACATCTATATCATTTTGATACTTGTGTGCCAAATTCTGATAGCGGTTCATTTCCTATTGTAAAAGGAAAAAAGCAATGAAGCAATACCATCAAAATTGTAAAAAACAAAAAACTTACGAATATTTTCCATTAGGCATGGTTTTTCCATTTCACATACAGTTGGAGTAAAAATCCTATCCATGTAATACTGGTAAGCCGAGCGTCCATTGTAGATTTAACAGCACAAGAGATCAATAATGCAAACTTTATGTAAATATGTCATTCCAGACTTTCTGCTAAGCCGAGCGTCCATTGTAGATTTAACAGCACAAGAGATCAATAATGCAAACTTTCTGTAAATATGTCATTCCAGACTTTCTGCTAAGCCGAGCGTCCATTGCACTATTGATCTCTAATGTTGTTAAATCTATATAAAAATATTTTGAAACTCCTCCATAATGAAGTAACGCAACAAGGGACTTGGACAAACATGTTCTTCGAGGTAAGTTGCCAAAAAAAACAAGAAAAAGCGGTTGAATAGTGTGAATATTCATCATTCCATATATCAATATTATACTGGCAAATAAGATCCCTCATCATCAAAGAGTATACTCTGATACTAGGATGGACATATACATTTTATGTAATGTATAGCCAGAACAAATTAAATAAAAACAATGTTTTTTCTATTATTAATTTCAAGATTATGTGGAGAAGGAAGAGAGTATATGAAAAGTAACTAGATCTCTAATTCTTTATATCATCATTGTACTCAATCTTTAGCAATCCAAATTGATGATCAATAAGCAATCAAAATTGCAGTTGGATAGTTTGCTTAAGCATCAACATCAAATTTCCCTAACTTGATGTTTCTTCTTATACTAGTTTATTTATCGGTTACCACTATGAATATTGCCCAATCGTAAAAGATACTATTAGCTTTTATAGGAACAATGGATACTGAAAATCAAAGTCCAGGCTCTTTAAACCCAGTACGTAGAAAAGAGGAACACTTAAAGGACATATTGTATATGCTAAGTGACTACAATAAAGGTTTTAAGTATACAAATCATCTTAATAACAATGTGAAGTACCAAACTCTCACAATGTTATAAGGTTGAACTAATTTTGAGGCTTCATCATCATACTAGTAACAGCGAACAAACATATACATGGTTACTTTATACTAGCAGTTTTTTGTAAAACAGACAAACTATATTGTTAGAACCAAGGATTGCAATAATTGAATAAGAAAAGTTATAGCAAATAGCCAAATCTTCTAATGTCTAAAACAGATAAAATTGAGCATTACGATTTTGAAGATGGGTATACTATCAAAATAGCTCAATGAACAAAAATCACCACAAATGGTTTTCCAAATATAATTCATCCAAAAAAACACATGATTAATTAATATGTTCAAAACTAAATTGAATAGCTTTCAGAAAATTACCAGTGTTGAATTCAGACTCCACCTGAACTTCAAAGGCAGATTGTTACACACATCAAATAAAAGGATTGATTTGTAATTAGGGATTTATGGTTTGGATCTAATTTAGGTCTAAATAACTACACATATGACTGGAGATTGAAGCCTAGAGGTTGGAGGATGAAGCTAGAAATGGAGAACAACATGCTTGCTGGCGAAGCAAACTGCTTGTGAGCGAACAATGTTGGCAAGTGGCGACCTTCACGGCTGGAGATGCAACGATAGGCAATTGTGTGTGCATGATGATTGGAGATGCTGGGATGGGATGTGATGGCGGTGACTGGCATGCTTTAATTTTGATTTTGTGTGGTGTTCACTGCTTTTTTAAGAAGAGGAAGAAAAAAGAACGAAGGAGAAAAAGATTTTGTGCGGCTACTGAAAAAGATTAAGCACCGCGTTAAATATGTTTTCCCTTCATTATTTACGGGCACGTTTTTTAATTTTCTATTCTATAAAACTTTCGATCGGTCGCATTTAAATAACTTTTTGGTTGCACTAGATAACAAACGCTATTAATAATTACAACTAAAAATACTTTTCCTTGTAGTGTACATGCATTATGAAAGAGCTAGTGGTATGTCCTACAGGAAATTATGTAAATTTTTGCATATATCTAACTCTGTAGTCAATTTTTTTATACTACCAGTGTTTGTTTTTCTTTTGAGAAAGGATATTGATACATTCATTAAGACCAGAGTGCATAACGCTCTCTAAGTATTGGGTAGTGTATTACTTAAGGCTGCTGGGAGACACCAAGATGTTACATACTTGTAGTTATTGGGTAACAATGGAATGACTTGTCTGAGAGTTTCTTGGGTGTTTATAACAACTAGGTCAAACAGAAAACCTTAGGGTGATGATGTTACACAGTTCCCTCGACTTGAGAATACTATGGAACTTCAATATGAATACTCCACTTTGATTATAGTTAAATCATGGCACGTCGATCCATTGAGTGACTATAGTTGGGTGTGAGTTGGAGCATTAGAAGTGAAATACTATTCAATAGAGAATTCTTCTCCTCGGTTGTTTAAGGTTAGTTTCATGGTCAACTATAGTCAACTCAAAGTCAAAATTTCTACCCACGGAAGTACAGTTGATAATAGATGTTATTATTGAACCAAAGACTTTTTTGTGGACTAACTAAGTTGAATAAGGATTATATTGGAATTTTGACAAAAACCAAATTCCATAAATCCTAAAATGATATAGTTTTGACATAGAGAATGTGTGTAAATAATTGTTGTGAAAGAGTACCGCTTAAGAAAATGTGAAAGTGGATTCTACTGGAAAGATCTATCAGTAATGAATTCAGCTAAACTATAACAATACTAGCTATGATAACGTGTGAAGATTTTTGAATTGTTTAATATTAATCGTTAATTGAATTCACACCTCTGAGTCATGCAACCGTATTTGTGATTTCTTCATAAACTTCACGATTTAATTAATTTATAAAATGTTATAAATTCGTTGAATCAATTAATATTTGAGAAATATTAATTATTTATAATTTATTTGATGTTTTGAATGTTGTTGGTAATTATTTAAATGCATGTACAAAAGTTAGATTTTCATATGTCAATATATGATATCGATATACTTTTTAAACATGGTATAAATAATAATAATAATCACATAAATGGTTTTTGAAAACTTTGCTCATTATTGAGGCAAGCTAAGGCCGGTCATAGGTTGAGGAGGTAAGGGGATTAATTAATTGAAATTTAAAAGAGGATTGAATAAGGAAGTTTAATGAGGAAAATGGGAAAGGTTCGTTTTATCCAATTAAAAAAAATCTCCTCATTCATTTTCTTTTTTATAGAAAAACATTCCTCTTCCTCTCCCAAAATATGGCCACCATTCTTTTCCCTAAAACTAAAACTTCAAATCAAACATCAAACTTAATTAAAACCAATATGGTTCATCCTTCTCTTGCAAAGTAGTGTGTGGATTCACTTGGAGATCCAAGGAGAAGTCATAAGTCAAGGTATGATAGAGAGCAAGGATTTTAGAATGATTTCCTCCTTTTTAATTCGTTCATGATATTTAAAACTAATCCAGTTCGCATATATATGTATTCACTACTACTTGTTGAATAATGTGCGTGTGTGTGTTTATACACTTCATCTTCATGTTTTTAAATTTTAAACTAAGATAAAATTAAAACCATTGTTAGATCTGTTTGTTTTCAATAATATATTAAATTTTTTTGTTTAATTAAACAAATTCTTTGAAATCAAATATTGATTTATGATATACGTATATGTACATATATAAATTATGTTTGTTGTTTTTGTATTAATTGTGCCATTGGATCATATATTAAATTGTGATAAAAAAAATTAATTTTTCTTTATGTTGATTATATGTATTTTTAGATCTACAATTTTTAGGGTTTGGATATTCTGTTGTGCTTAAATATGAAATTTTATATGGTATTAAATTTGTTGTTGTAATAGTGTTTAAAAAAAGGTGTAAGATATTACTTCATATTATTGCCTTTTGATTTTGATTTGATTATATCTGGATTTAACATAAAATTTCATTTCCATCTTTAAATTTCTAGCTTTCCCTTATTTTGAAATATCTAGTTTTATGTAGATTTTTTTCATATCATATATACATATATTAAAATTTGTAAGTGGCAATATAATATCACAAATATGTATATATATGACTAAACTATATATATATATATAGTGCTATCAATATGTGTATACAAACCATATACTTATATAGTGGTATACATAAACATAGGTATACACTTAGGTAATTATATTCTCGATATGCATGTGAATTTATTACATGTATATGTAAGTATAATATATGTGTATGTAATAGATATAAATCCCAATATCTATATGTATATGTATACACACACACATGTTTATATTATGTTATGTTATGTTGTGTATATATATATTTATATGGTACATTCAAAAATTAACCATTTAGTTGAATTAGTTAATATGATTAAATAACAAATATAAAAAAAGTTAGATAAAATATGAATTTATTTAATAAATTGGATTTAGTGCAAACCATTAGACTTCATAGGCCCACTATGATTCAAATAGGGAAAATATTTTAAAATCTGCCCACTTCACTTGCTATTAACTTGCTCGGTTCCTTCATTGGTATCAAAGCCCAAATGATTTATGCGGTCAGATTAACAATTTTATAGCCAACTAATTAAACCTACTAATTTGATGGATGTCTAGAACATGTAATGTATAAGCTTAGGGGTTGACTAATCAAGTATTCGCCCCTCTATGGCTACTATCCTGGCCTAATAGGTGAAATAAGTCTGAAAGCTTGGCCTAGTTGTAAAGGCCCAAATTGATTTGGGCCTCGGGCTAATTTTCAAAATTAAGTTTGAAAATTTGAAATATATTTTAAATTTAAATGTTAAGTTTAAAACATAAAATAAATTTTCAAAATTGTTTTGAAAATAAATTAATATTTCTAACAATTACTTAAAATTAATTAATTCAATTAAATAAATAAATAAATAAAAGTTAATTAATACATACATATATATATGTATGTATATGTATATTGATGCAGCCCAGAATGGAGAAGTCATAGGTCGTGTACGACCTAACATGTGGATAAGTCGAGACCGACCTAGCAAGGAAGCTAACGAGTTAAGATTTGGTGAGAAATGGTGGAAAGTTGAAGTTGTAGGTCGCAACCGACCTATCGAAGGTTTTAAGTCGTTCCAACGACTTAGTGAAGATCGCAGCCGACCTAACAAGGTAGAAGTAATGAACGAGTCACGACCTAACGAGCTCCGATCTAATGAAATACGACCTAGGTATAAAGAACGAGCTAACCGTGTCAAGTTACGACCTAAGGAGGCATGTGAGCAGGAGCTACGACTTAACTGGAAATCAGGGGAAGGAGTTAACTCGAGTTTACGACCTAAAGGGAAAATTCTGGGTCGTCTGCGACCTAACGGGTTAGGAAGAAAGGGGTTACGACTTAACAAAGGCTTAAGTCGCTTGGAGCTTATAAGTCGTCCACGACTTACACAGAAGGAGTGGTTCGAATTGAAAATGAAGTGATAAGTCGGCTACGACTTAAGGAAGGTGTTAAGTTGGAAACGAGTTACGACTTAGTTAAGTCGCACAGTTTAAAAGCGAACTCTCTTAAGTCGCAGAAGCTTGTAGCCGAAGATCTTGATGCCGCGTCAATCTGAGCCGTTGATGTCTTAAGTCATGTACTTGGTTGTAATTTGTTAAGTCGTATGTCGTCTGTCTTTTTAAGTGTGTACTTTAGGTCGTGTACGACCTATGTAAGACGTTGTAATGTGTTGTATATTTTCTTAAGTCGTGAGTCGTTTGTCTTTGAGTCGTTTGTATTTTTGTAAGGTCGTAGCCTGTTTGTTTTAGGTCGTTGTGTTGTACTTTTAATGTGGATAAGTCGCTGTGTTGTACATAGGTCGTCGCCAACCTTAGATAGGTCGTAAGTCGTCATCTATAGGTCGTTTCCGACCTAAATACTTGACTGATTGTACGTGTGGGCTGTAATACTATAAATAGCGGGTGTGTTGTAACATTTAGTTGGTTGATTTTTGAATAAAATTCTCTTTTGTTAGCTTTGTGCTTTCATTCAAATTGGTAGTTGAGTGTAATCTCCTATCTCATCTTTCGGATAATCGAGTGTGCTCGATTCAACGATTGCAGAAGCCGATTCGCGGAATCAAGTGCGCTTGATCAACGCTTGAAGAATTGAAGATCTTTGAACCCGGTATCGTGCGCGATCAACGAGTTCGGGATAGCTAGAATTCGGAATCTTCGGATCAACGAATTTGGGCATTTCGGTATCTTCCAATCCATCGAATACTACATTCATCGAACAACATTGTTTTTGAGTAATCCGCTGCGTCAGTTTTTGGTATCAGAGCTTGTTCTAGCCAATCATAGCTAGATCGAGACTTGGAGCCTAATCATTTTGGAGTTTTGAATAGATCAAGTGATAGCCGAGCTTGAAGTGAGAAGCCGAGCTAAGTAGAAGAGTGGGAGATCAAATTTACCTCATTTGGAGAAGTTGTGTTCATCGTGTTCATCGCGAAGTAGCAACAAAGTGGGAGTTTTCGATCCATTTCATTTTGGATCAAAGTTCAAATTGTGTTTGAATTTGAAGTGTTTGTGAAGTTTCAAGTATGCCGCCGAGAAGAGCTAATCGTCACCAAAACGTAGAAGCTTTGTATCGAAGAGAAGAAGCTGATGAGATGGAGCAAAGAATCAATGAAAACTTTAGTGAAAAGCTTAACGAAGGAATTGGACGATTAGAGAAGATGATGTTAGAAATGAATCAAAATCGGAGAAGGGTTTCACCTGAATCTAACCATGGAGGAAGTAGAGTCTCACCACAATCCAATCGAGAAAGAAGTGTTGACAATGAACAAAGGCGTGGGAGGAACGTGGATGATCGTGAACGGAGGAATGTAGATAGAAGGGATGATGGTGGTAGACGTGAAGGTAGTAGAAATGTGGGTGGACGAGATAGACAACGATATACTTCTGATTTTGAAGAGGAGTATGATGGTGGTAGTGTTCGAGGACAAGGACGAGGACAAGGAAGAAATTACTCTGAGTATGATCACAAGTGGGAGTCGAGGATGAAGACTGAAATTCCTGAATTCAAAGGTGGTATGCAAGCGGAGGAGTTTCTAGATTGGGTAGCTAATGTTGAAGAGATTTTTGACTTCAAGGAAGTTCCAGAACATCGTAGAGTGAAGTTGGTTGCTACGAGGTTGAGGGGTAGAGCTTTGGCGTGGTGGCAGCAGACCAAACTTACACGTGATCGGATGGGAAAGTAAAAGGTTGAATCTTGGGAGAAGATGAGGAAAATGATGAAGGCCACATTCTTACCTTATAACTATCAGTTGCTTATGTATCAGAGATTGCAAAACTTGAGACAAGTGACGAAATCGGTGAATGATTATGCGGATGAATTCTATCAGCTTATTGCAAGGAATGATATTATGGAAACGGAAGAGCAGCTGACATCTAGATTCATTGGGGGGTTGCGAATGTAGATTCAAGATATGGTTAATATGTTCGATCCAAGATCTGTAGCGGAAGCACATCAGAAAGCGTTTGCTTGGGAAAAGCAAGGAAGACGAGGAGGTGGTGTGTTTACTAATTCCAACAATCAAGTGAAGGGCGTTAGTGGGAGTTCTAATGTTTCCAAACCTATCAGTATACCAGTGGTGAAGGAGGCTGAGAAGGCGAAGGTTAACAATTGTTTCAAATGTTACAATTATCAGGAATTGGGTCATAAAAGCAATGAGTGTCCAAAGCCGAAGAAACGAACTATGATTGCTGAACTTGAAGATGAGGATGGTGATGGAGAATATTCTAGTCCAGTTGAGGATGAACAGGATATTGCGTCAGGAGATGAAGGTTGTAATCTAATGCTGAGGTGGTCGTGTTTGACACCGAAGCAGGAAGAAGCTAGTTGGTTGAGGAGTAATATTTTTCAGTCGACATGTACTATACTGGGGAACGTGTGTAAATTTGTGATTGATGCGGGAAGCTATGACAATATCATTTCAACCGAGGCTGTAACAAAGTTGAAGTTGAAGACAGAGAAGCATCCGAATCCATACAAGTTAGCATGGTTGAGAAAAGGAGGAGAGGTGAAAGTGGATAGACGAGTTCGTGTTCCATTCTCTATTGGGAAGAAATAGAAAGATGAGATCTGGTGTGATGTAGTAGAGATGGATGTTTGCCACTTGCTTTTGGGAAGACCATGGCAGTATGATCGAGCAGTACAACATGATGGTCGGACCAACAGCTACAGTTTTATGTTTGAAGGCACGAAGATTATCTTAGTTCCAAAGAAGAGACAACAGGGAGAAAGTAAGTCAGAAGAGATTGAAGAGCTGAAAACTGTATTATCTCTGAAGGAGTTTGTTAAGGAGGTTGAGGAAGAACCGGAAGTATTCTTGTTAATTGGGCGAGAGAGCAGTGAAGAGGTTGAAATTCCGGAAGAAGTGAAGCCAGTTTTGAAAGAATTTGACGATGTATTTCCGGAGGAGTTACCAACGGAATTGCCACCGTTAAGGGATATACAACATCAGATAGATCTTGTTCTAGGTGCTGTGTTTCCACACAGACCACATTATCGAATGAGTCCGAAGGAACATGAAGAGTTGCGGAGGCAGGTAGAGGAATTGCTTGAACAGGGGCGTGTGCAGGAGAGTTTAAGTCCTTGTGCTATACCAGCTTTATTGGTACCCAAAAAGAATGGAACATGGAGGATGTGCACAGACAGTCGAGCATTGAATAAGATCACAGTCAGATACAGATTTCCGATGCCGAGGCTTGATGATCTATTGGATCAAATCAGTGGGTCCGTAATATTTTCTAAGATTGACTTGAAGAGCGGTTATCATCAGATTCACATTAGACCAGGGGATGAATGGAAGACAGCATTCAAGACGAGGGAAGGATTGTATGAATGGCTGGTAATGCCGTTTGGTCTATCGAATGCACCAAGTACATTTATGAGGGTGATGAATCAAATTTTCCGACCGTACATTGGGAAATTCGTGGTGGTTTACTTTGATGATATTCTGATCTACAGTGCTAGTACGGAGGAGCATGTTCAACATTTGAAGAAAGTGTTAATTATTCTTCGTGAAGAACAATTCTATGCTGCTACAAAGAAATGTGTTTTCATGGCAAGGAGTGTTTTATTTCTGGGGTATGTTGTGTCGAAAGAAGGGATACGGGTTGACCAAAGCAAAATCGAAGCTATCAGAGATTGGCCGCAACCCAAGACGATAACGGAGGTTCGTATTTTTCACGGGTTGGCTTCATTTTATCGGAGGTTTATTCCACACTTTAGTAGTGTGATGGCGCCGGTTACAGATTGTATGAACGGTAAACAGTTTTCATGGTCGGAGGAAGCAGGGGATGCTTTTGGGAAGATCAAGGAGTTGCTGACGTCTGCACCAATTCTTGCATTACCAGATTTTCAGTTGTTGTTTGAGCTACACACTGATGCATCCAAGGTTGGGATTGGAGGAGTATTGAGTCAGAGGGGACGTCCAATTGCATACTTTAGCGAGAAGTTATCAGGAGCAAAGATGAGATATAGTACATATGATGTGGAATTTTATGCTGTTATGCAATCTATTAAACACTGGAGACACTATCTATTTCAGAAAGAGTTTGTTCTTTACACTGATCATGAGGCATTGAAGCATTTACAAGGGCAAGACAAGATTTCAGCGAGACATGCATCGTGGATTGCATATCTGCAACAGTTTACTTTTGTTGTTAAACACAAGTCAGGGGTGACGAATCGAGTAGCTGATGCTTTGAGTAGGAGGAGTCATTTATTGACTACACTGAAAGTTGAGGTGACAGGGTTTGATGTATTACCGAAACTATTTGTCGAAGATCCTTACTTTGCGAAGCTTGTGGATAAAGTCAAGGAGGGAAAGACGGATGATTTTATGATGGTGGACGGTTTTCTGTTCAAAGGAAATCGATTGTGCATACCTGATTGTAGTTTGAGAATGAAGATTGTAAAAGAGCTACATGAAGAAGGACATGTTGGGAGAGACCGTACATTACAGTTGATTTCACAGTCTTACTTTTGGCCATCAATGAGGAAAGAAGTGGAAAGATTCGTGGAGCGATGTCATATCTGTCAGGTTTCGAAAGGAACTGCAACTAATGCTGGGTTATTGATGTAGCTCAGGCCAGGGATGAAGGCATAAGTCGTACACGACTTATGGAAGGAGCTATGAGTCGTGACCGACTCAAGGAAACAGGAGGCATAAGCGTAAGTCGTAACCGACTTAACATGATGAGGAACTTAAGTCGTGACCGACTTAACAATGGGGAAGGCATGAGTCGAGACCGACTCAAGAAAAGCAAAGGCATAAGTCATGACCGACTTAAGGAAGGAGCTATGAGTCGTCTTCGATCTAACAGGGCAGATGAAAAGGAGATACGACTCAACTGGGAAGAAGCCCTAACTCGTAACCGACCTAATGAAATGATAAGTCGCGACCGACTTAGTATAACTCGGCAACGAGTTAGCGAAGACTGGCGAGTTAACGAGCCAAGTGATAAGTCGGAGACGAGTTACGATCCAAAGAAGACTTATCTTAAGCCGCTGAAGTTTGACTCGTGATGTTCTTAAGTCGCGAAAGCCTGAATGCCGTTGGATGATCTGCCGAGTTAATCTCCACCATTGGTTCCTTTAAGTCGAAGTTTCGGATGCGCATGTTTTAAGTCGTAGTAGTTGTTACCGTTGTTTTCGCTGCCGCTTAAATCTGGGCCGTTGATGATGAAGTCACTGTTTTGATAAGTCGTGAGAAGGTGTTAAGTCGGCAACGACTCAAGTGGTTGTCTGTTTGTAAGTCGTATTTTGTCTGTATTTTATTAAGTCGTAAGTCGGTTGTGTTATATAACTATGATGAGTCGGAGAAGTGATAAGTCACCGCCGACTTAAGACTTGTGTAACTTTCTGTTGTAATATGTTGCTATGTCACTGTGTTGTAACTAGTTTCTTAAGTCGTCTACTCTTTTGTAGATAAGTCGTCGCCGAGTTATGTCGTAGGTCGTAAGTCGGTTGCCGACTTAGGAGTTGGTGAATTTTTGTGTTTTTTTTGTGTGAGTTGTAAAACGCCTATAAATAGGCCGGGTTTCTCATTTGTAAAAGGTTGTTGAATATTGAATAAAATTCTCTTTTGTTAGCTTTGTGCTTTCAATTTCAATTGGTAGTCGAGTGTATCTCCTATCTCCACTTACGTCATTCGAGTGCGCTCGAATCATCGTTTGCTGAAGCCGATTCACGGAATCTTGTGCGCAAGATCAACGTTGAAGAATCGTAGATCTCTTTCCCGGTATCTTCGGATCAACGAGTCAGAGATAGCTAGAGTTCGGTATCTTCGGATCAACGAATTCGGGCATTTCAGTATCCATCAATCCACAGATTGCTATTTTCATCGATTGAAGATCGTCTAGAATTATCCGCTGCGTCAGTTTTGGTATCAGAGCCTGTTCTAGCCAATCATAGCTAGATCGAGACTTGGAGCCTAATCAGTTTGAAGTTGAGCCGTGAGCAAGTGAAGTTGTTCGCATTTGTTTGAAGATTGAAGTTCGGATTTGCATTAGAGGCCGAAACTTTGTCCATCGTGTTCATCGCGATTTGCTACAAAGTGGAAGTTTTCGATCCGTTTCATTTTGGATCAAAGTCCGAATTGTGTTTGAATTTTGAAGTGTTGGAAGATTTTCAAGTATGCCGCCAAGGAGAGCTAATCGTCACCAAAACGTAGAAGCTTTATATCGAAGAGAAGAGGCTGATGAGATGGAACAAAGAATCAATGAGAATTTTAGTGAGAAGCTTAATGAAGGAATTGGCCGGTTAGAGAGGCTTATGACGGAAATGAATCAAAATCGGAGAAGGGTTTCACCTGAATCTAATCATGGAGGAAGTAGAGTCTCACCACATTCCAATCGAGACAGAAGTGTGGAAAATGATCAAGGGTGTGGGAGGAACGTGAATGATCGTGAACGGAGGAATGTCAATAGAAGGGATGAAGGTGGAAGGCGTAATGGTAGTAGAGATGTTGGTGGTCAGAATCGACATCGTTATGCATCTGATTTTGAAGAGGAGTATGATGGTGGTAGTGTTCAAGGAAGAGGTCAAGGAAGAAACTATTCTGAGTATGATCACAAGTGGGAGTCGGGGATGAAGACAGAAATTCCTGAATTCAAGGGTGGTATGCAAGCCGAGGAGTTTCTAGATTGGGTAGCTAATGTTGAAGAGATTTTTGACTTTAAAGAAGTTCCAGAACATCGTAGAGTGAAGTTGGTTGCTACGAGGCTGAGGGGTAGAGCTTTGGCATGGTGGTAGCAAACCAAGCTTACACGAGAACGAATGAGAAAGTCAAAAGTTGAATCTTGGGAGAAGATGAAGAAATTGATGAAAGCAACGTTCTTACCTTACAATTATCAGTCATTGATGTATCAACGTTTGCAAATTTGAGGCAGGGCACTAAAGCAGTTAATGATTACGCAGATGAGTTTTACCAGCTTATTGCCAGGAATGATATTATGGAGACGGAAGAGCAGTTGACATCTAGATTTATTGGGGGATTGAGAATGCAGATACAGGATATGGTGAATATGTTCGATCCAAGATCTGTAGCAGAAGCACATCAGAAAGCGTAGGCTTGGGAGAAGCAGGGTAGACGAAGAAGTGGTGTGTTTACTAATTCTAGCAATCAAGCAAAGAATGTTGGAGGAAGTTCTAATGTTTCCAAACCTATCAGTAGAACAGTGTTGAAGGAGGTTGAGAAGGCAAAGGTTAACAATGGTTTCAAATGTTACAATTGTCAGGAATTGGGTCATAAAAGCAGTGAGTGTCCAAAGCCAAAGAAGAGAACCATGATTGCAGAAGTTGACGATGAGGATGTTGATGAAGATTGTTCTAATCCAGTTGAGGAGGATGAGCAGGATATTGCGTCAGGAGACGAAGGTTGTAACCTAATGCTGAGGAGATCGTGTTTAACACCGAAGCAGGAGGAAGCTAGTTGGTTGAGGAGTAATATCTTTCAGTCAACATGTACTATTCTGGGGAAGGTGTGTAAGTTTGTGATTGACGCAGGAAGTTGTGATAATATTATTTCGACCGAGGCTGTGACAAAGTTGAAATTGAAGACAGAGAAACATCCGAGTCCTTACAAGTTAGCGTGGTTGAGAAAAGGAGGAGAAGTGAAAGTGGATAGACGAGTTCGTGTTCCGTTCTCTATTGGGAAGAAATACAAAGATGAAATATGGTGTGATGTAGTAGAGATGGATGTTTGTCATTTATTATTGGGAAGACCATGGCAGTATGATCGAGCAGTACAACATGACGGTCGGACCAATAGCTACAGTTTTATGTTTAAAGGCACAAAGATTATCTTAGTTCCGAAGAAGAGATCACAAGGAGAAAGTAAGTCAGAAGAAATTGAAGAGCTGAAAACTTTATTGACTTTAAAGGAATTTGTTAAAGAAGTTGAAGAAGAGCCTGAAGTATTCTTGTTGATTGGGCGTGAGAGCAGTGAAGAAGTTGAAATTCCGGAAGAAGTTAAACCAGTTTTGAAAGAATTTGACGATGTATTTCCAGAGGAATTACCAACGGAGTTGCCACCGTTGAGGGATATACAACATCAGATAGATCTTGTTCCAGGTGCTGTATTGCCACACAGACCACATTATCGAATGAGTCCGAAGGAACATGAAGAATTGCGGAGGCAGGTAGAGGAATTGCTTGGGCAGGGTCGTGTGCAGGAGAGTCTGAGTCCTTGTGCTGTACCAGCTTTATTGGTACCCAAAAAGGATGGAACGTGGAGGATGTGCACTGACAGTCGAGCATTGAATAAGATTACTGTGAGATATAGATTTCCGATGCCGAGGTTGGATGACTTGTTAGACCAAATAAGCGGGGCTACTATCTTTTCGAAGATTGACTTGAAGAGCGGTTATCATCAGATTCGCATTAGACCGGGGGATGAGTGGAAGACTGCTTTTAAAACAAGGGAAGGTCTATACGAATGGTTTGTCATGCCATTTGGCTTATCCAACGCACCGAGTACTTTCATGAGAGTGATGAATCAGATTTTTCGACCGTTCATTGGGAAATTTGTGGTGGTGTATTTTGATGATATTCTGATTTACAGTGGGAGTCCAGAGGAACATTTGAATCATCTGAGGGAAGTGCTGATGGTGTTACGACAAGAACAGTTTTATGCTGCAACGAAGAAATGCGTGTTCATGACGCATAGTGTTTTATTTTTGGGATATGTTGTCTCGAAGGAAGGTATACAGGTTGACCAAAGTAAAGTTGAGGCGATCAGAAATTGGCCGCAGCCCAAGACGATAACGGAAGTTCGTAGTTTTCACGGGTTGGCTTCATTCTATCGAAGGTTTATACCACACTTTAGTAGTGTGATGGCGCCTGTTACAGATTGCATGAAAGGTAAACAGTTTGCATGGACAGAGGAAGCAGGGAGTGCTTTTGGGAAGATCAAGGAATTGCTGACGTCTGCACCAATTCTAGTGCTACCTGATTTTCAGCTAGTGTTTGAACTGCACACTGATGCATCCAAGGTTGGGATTGGAGGGGTGTTGAGTCAGAAAGGACGTCCAATTGCATATTTCAGTGAGAAATTGTCAGGAGCGAAGATGCGTTACAATACATATGATGTGGAATTCTATGCTGTTGTACAATCTATTAAACACTGGAGACACTATCTATTTCAGAAGGAGTTTGTTCTGTATACTGATCATGAAGCGTTGAAGCATTTACAAGGGCAAGACAAGATTTCAGCAAGACATGCATCGTGGATTGCATATCTGCAACAGTTTACTTTTGTTGTTAAACACAAGTCAGGGGTGACAAATCGTGTAGCTGATGCTTTGAGTAGGAGGAGTCATTTGTTGACTACACTAAAGGTTGAAGTGACGGGGTTTGAAATATTGCCAGAATTATTCACTAATGATCCTTACTTTGCAAAATTTGTTGACAACGTCAAGGAGGGAGAAACGGATGACTTCGTGATGGTAGATGGTTTTCTGTTCAAAGGAAGTCGATTGTGCATTCCGGAGGGTAGTTTGAGAATGAAGATTATCAAGGAGTTACATGAAGAAGGACATGTTGGAAGAGACCGTACCTTACAGTTGATTTCACAGTCCTACTTTTGGCCATCAATGAGGAAAGAGGTGGAAAGGTTTGTGGAGCGTTGTCATATTTGTCAGGTTTCGAAAGGAACTGCGACTAATGCTGGTTTATATATGCCATTACCTGTACCAAATAAACCATGGGTTGATGTGAGTATGGACTTCGTGTTGGGATTACCGAGGACACAGCGTGGTAACGATTCCATATATGTGGTGGTGGACAGATTTTCGAAGATGGCACATTTTATTGCTTGTAAGAAGACGGCGGATGCTGTTCATGTTGCTCAATTGTTTTTCAAGGAGATCTATCGACTTCATGGATTGCCAGAATCTATTGTGTCGGATAGAGATACTCGATTTTTGAGTCACTTTTGGTTGAGTTTGTGGAAAATGGTGGGAACGAAGCTGAAATTTAGTAGTGCTTATCATCCACAAACTGATGGACAGACTGAGGTGGTTAATAGATCATTGGGAAACTTGTTGAGGTGTCTTGTTCAAGATAATCTGAAGAGTTGGGATGTGAAGTTATGCCAGGCAGAGTTTTCCCATAATCATGCTGTGAATCGAAGTACTGGGTTCAGTCCATTCCAGATTGTCTATTCGAGCTTACCGAAAGGACCGTTAGATTTAACGGTGATACCACATTCAAAGGGGACAATTAAGAAAGCTGCTGATTTTGTTGAAGGGCTGACGGAGTGTCATAAAATCGTTCAAGAACGATTAGAGAAAGTAAATGAGAAGTATAAGCGTTCTGCAGATTTGAAACAAAGGAATGTTGAATTTCATGAAGGTGATTTGGTTTATGCAGTGTTGACGAAAGATCGTTTTCCGGTGGGAACGTACAATAAATTGAAAGCACGAAAGATTGGTCCAGTTGAAATTTTAAAGAAGATCAATGAAAATGCTTATAAATTGAAGCTGCCAAATGATGTGTACACGTCGGACGTATTCAACGTTAAGCATATCATACCATATCATGGAGAAGAGTTTGTTGTGGATGCAGAAATTACAAATTCGAGGTCGAATTTCTCTCAACCTGGGGAGGATGATGTAGCTCAGGCCAGGGATGAAGGCATAAGTCGTACACGACTTATGGAAGGAGCTATGAGTCGTGACCGACTCAAGGAAACAGGAGGCATAAGCGTAAGTCGTAACCGACTTAACATGATGAGGAACTTAAGTCGTGACCGACTTAACAATGGGGAAGGCATGAGTCGAGACCGACTCAAGAAAAGCAAAGGCATAAGTCGTGACCGACTTAAGAAAGGAGCTATGAGTCGTCTTCGATCTAACAGGGCAGATGAAAAGGAGATACGACTCAACTGGGAAGAAGCCCTAACTCGTAACCGACCTAATGAAATGATAAGTCGCGACCGACTTAGTATAACTCGGCAACGAGTTAGCGAAGACTGGCGAGTTAACGAGCCAAGTGATAAGTCGGAGACGAGTTACGATCCAAAGAAGACTTATCTTAAGCCGCTGAAGTTTGACTCGTGATGTTCTTAAGTCGCGAAAGCCTGAATGCCGTTGGATGATCTGCCGAGTTAATCTCCACCATTGGTTCCTTTAAGTCGAAGTTTCTGATGCGCATGTTTTAAGTCGTAGTAGTTGTTACCGTTGTTTTCGCTGCCGCTTAAATCTGGGCCGTTGATGATGAAGTCACTGTTTTGATAAGTCGTGAGAAGGTGTTAAGTCGGCAACGACTCAAGTGGTTGTCTGTTTGTAAGTCGTATTTTGTCTGTATTTTATTAAGTCGTAAGTCGGTTGTGTTGTATAACTGTGATGAGTCGAAGAAGTGATAAGTCGCCGCCGACTTAAGACTTGTGTAACTTTCTGTTGTAATATGTTGCTATGTCACTGTGTTGTAACTAGTTTCTTAAGTCGTCTACTCTTTTGTAGATAAGTCGTCGCCGAGTTATGTCGTAGGTCGTAAGTCGGTTGCCGACTTAGGAGTTGGTGAATTTTTGTGTTTTTTTGTGTGAGTTGTAAAACGCCTATAAATAGGCCGGGTTTCTCATTTGTAAAAGGTTGTTGAATATTGAATAAAATTCTCTTTTGTTAGCTTTGTGCTTTCAATTTCAATTGGTAGTCGAGTGTATCTCCTATCTCCACTTACGTCATTCGAGTGCGCTCGAATCATCGTTTGCTGAAGCCGATTCACGGAATCTTGTGCGCAAGATCAACGTTGAAGAATCGTAGATCTCTTTCCCGGTATCTTCGGATCAACGAGTCAGAGATAGCTAGAGTTCGGTATCTTCGGATCAACGAATTCGGTCATTTCAGTATCCATCAATCCACAGATTGCTATTTTCATCGATTGAAGATCGTCTAGAATTATCCGCTGCGTCAGTTATATATACCGTTACCGGTACCAACGAAACCATGGGTTGATGTGAGTATGGACTTTGTGTTGGGGTTGCCGAGAACGCAGCGTGGTAATGATTCCATTTATGTGGTAGTTGACCGATTTTCGAAAATGGCACATTTTATTGCTTGTAAGAGGACGGCGGATGCTGTTCATGTTGCTCAATTGTTTTTCAAGGAGATCTATCGACTTCATGGATTGCCAGAATCTATTGTGTCGGATAGAGATACTCGATTTCTGAGTCACTTTTGGTTGAGTTTGTGGAAAATGGTGGGAACGAAGCTGAAGTTTAGTAGTGCTTATCATCCACAAACGGATGGACAGACCAAGGTTGTGAACAGATCATTGGGAAATTTGCTGAGGTGTCTTGTGCAAGATAATCTGAAGAGTTGGGATGTGAAGTTATGTCAGGCAGAATTTGCTCATAATCATGCAGTAAATCGTAGCACAGGGTTCAGTCCATTTCAGATAGTTTATTCGAGCTTACCAAAAGGACCGTTGGATTTAACGGTAAGACCACACTCAAAGGGGACAGTTAAGAAAGCTGCTGATTTTGTTGAAGGGTTGACGGAATGTCATAAAATCGTTCAGGAACGATTGGAGAAAGCAAATGAGAAATATAAACGATCTGCAGATTTGAAGCGAAGGAGTGTTGAATTTCATGAAGGTGATTTGGTTTATGCAGTGTTGACAAAAGATCGTTTTCCGGTGGGAACGTACAATAAATTGAAAGCACGCAAGATTGGTCCAGTGGAAATTTTAAAGAGAATCAATGAAAATGCTTATAAATTGAAGTTGCCAGATGATGTGTATACGTCTGACGTATTCAATGTAAAACATCTCGTACCATATCATGGAGACGAGTTTGTTGTGGATGCAGAAAGTACAAATTCGAGGACGAATTTTTCTCGACCTGGGGAGGATGATGCAGCCCAGAATGGAGAAGTCATAGGTCGTGTACGACCTAACATGTGGATAAGTCGAGACCGACCTAGCAAGGAAGCTAATGAGTTAAGATTTTGTGAGAAATGGTGGAAAGTTGAAGTTGTAGGTCGCAACCGACCTATCGAAGGTTTTAAGTCGTTCCAACGACTTAGTGAAGATCGCAGCCGACCTAACAAGGTAGAAGTAATGAACGAGTCACGACCTAACGAGCTCCGATCTAATGAAATAAGACTTAGGGATGAAGAACGAGCTAACTGTGTGAAGTTACGACCTAAGGAGGCATGTGAGTAGGAGCTACGACTTAACTGGAAATCAGGGGAAGGAGTTAACTCGAGTTTACGACCTAAAGGGAAAATTCTGGGTCGTCTGCGACCTAACGGGTTAGGAAGAAAGGGGCTACGACTTAACAAAGGCTTAAGTCGCTTGGAGCTTATAAGTCGTCCACGACTTACACAGAAGGAGTGGTTCGAATTGAAAATGAAGTGATAAGTCGGCTACGACGAAAGGAAGGTGTTAAGTCGGAAACGAGTTACGACTTAGTTAAGTCGCACAGTTTAAAAGCGAACTCTCTTAAGTCGCAGAAGCTTGTAGCCGAAGATCTTGATGCCGCGTCAATCTGAGCCGTTGATGTCTTAAGTCGTGTACTTGGTTGTAATTTGTTAAGTCGTATGTCGTTTGTCTTTTTAAGTGTGTACTTTATGTCGTGTACGACCTATGTAAGACGTTGTAATGTGTTGTATATTTTCTTAAGTCGTGAGTCGTTTGTCTTTGAGTCGTTTGTATTTTTGTAAGGTCGTAGCCTGTTTGTTTTAGGTCGTTGTGTTGTACTTGTAATGTGGATAAGTCGCTGTGTTGTACATAGGTCGTCGCCGACCTTAGATAGGTCGTAAGTCGTCATCTATAGGTCGTTTCCGACCTAAATACTTGACTGATTGTACGTGTGGGCTGTAATACTATAAATAGCGGGTGTGTTGTAACATTTAGTTGGTTGATTTTTGAATAAAATTCTCTTTTGTTAGCTTTGTGCTTTTATTCAAATTGGTAGTTGAGTGTAATCTCCTATCTCCTCTTTCGGATAATCGAGTGCGCTCGATTCAACGATTGCAGAAGCCGATTCGCGGAATCAAGTGCGCTTGATCAATGCTTGAAGAATTGAAGATCTTTGAACCCGGTATCGTGCGCGATCAACGAGTTCGGGATAGCTAGAATTCGGTATCTTCGGATCAACGAATTTGGGCATTTCAGTATCTTCCAATCCATCGACTACTACATTCATCGAACAACATTGTTTTGAGTAATCCGCTGCGTCAGATATGTATATAAAACTATATATATTTTTATAGCAAAGCTAACATGGTTGAATGGACAGCTACCATTTTATTGAAATAACAAGAAATACAAAGGAGGATGGGAAACCCATCAAAAAGAAATAAAAGGAAAATACAAAGATAGCCAAACAACATGCTAACCAACCATCCCAAATGCTAAAATCACATAATAATAATTTATGTGATTTCATAGAAATGAAAATTCCTTAAGAAAGAAGAAAAATGAGCCAAGGCAAACTTTGAATTCCGAGTAAAAACCCTAACATTTCTCTCCTCTCACAGCAACTAGATAAAACATTTCGGGATCTTCAGCAATAGGATAACTTTCGAATTTATCCATCTTGTTCCTTTAAAAAGATTAAACCATTCAATCTTGAAATAATGTTAGGATCATGAAAATCAAAATGTCTAAGTATTCCCTTCCAAATAAACGAGGAAAAAGTATAAGAGAAAAAATGCAATATATTTTCAAAGGAGCCACTTAATAAAACACACGGAGAAGATTGCAAAATGCCTTAGATACCAAATTATCATGTGTGCGCAATCCATTTCTAATGACTTTCCATAACAAGAGATTTTGTTTAGGAGTAGAATTAGTAGTCCATATATCAGAATGCCAAGGGAAGTCATATATAGTAGGGAGACCCAACAAATTATTATACACAACAGCAATAGAATGAGTCTTGCCACACTATCTTGAAGAGATCTGATGTTGAGCAAACACTTTACTACCAATCTGCAACCAAACAACCCTAACAATAGGAGACTGGAGTATGGCAAAGTTACAAACTCACAATGAAATGAGGAAGTGACAACTGCATTATTAGGGATACTGGTCATATTGCGTAGATTGAAGTCAATACAAGAAGACATGATGAAACCTTCAGCAACCCATGGATTATGCCAAAAAGAAATTAAATAAGGGTTTATATATATATATATATATGTGTGTGTGTGTGTGTGTGTCTTTAATTGTTTGAGGTAAATTAAATTATTTTTTATTTATTAAAATATTAAATTAAAATTGTTTTGATTAAATAACATACTCATTTAACAAATTAATAAATTAAATGTTAATTGATAAAAATATATATAATGATATAAAACTAGAAATTGTCATAGTTAATATTCATCTTAAAATTGTTTAGGGTGACTAAAATAAAACTTTGAATTTTAAAATAATCTAATTAATCTATTGATTAAATTAATAAGGATTAAAATTAATTAAATATTATTTAATTAGTAATAATTGAAATTGATTAAATATGATTTTTGGTAAGGCCAACAGACTTTATAGTGGGTCGTGCCACTGTATATATATATAAATAAAAGGTGTTCTGCACATGCGCAGAAGCAACTATATGGTTTTATAGTGGCCATTCCACTTATAGTACATAACAGTTGAGAAGCAAAGGTGCTTCTACAGCTATAAAAAAGACCGAAGGAAACAACGGTTCTTCATCCCATAAGGAGGAAGAATCACTTCCAGCAGGACCTAATACATGCAAAAAATCTGCAAAATGAGATATAATATCCAAAAAAAAACCCTGGGTGATCCCCATAGTATATATATCTCCTATCCCAGCTATCATCAAGGAGAAGAGATCTATTTTGCTTACCACGAGCTCCATCCACCATGAGAATAAGACTAGCACTATCTATAGAGTAATGCAAACGCATAGATTCACCATCATCACTAACAAAAGTATGAAATCATGTATAGCCGGGTCATATCTGATGTCCGACTGAACATGGATCCATGCCATCTCAGCAGAGTGCCACACAATATCAGATACACTAGGATCTGAAATATCAGGAGAAACCAAGGAATCCATAACAGCATCAAGGGTTGGAGGAACAATAGGAAGCACTGAAGGCTCAATAGGAGGATGGAGGGTGCCACAGTAGGGGGAACATCACGGACTTTCGGAATCCATATCATTTTCGGGGGTCTAGGAAGAGGGGACTGAACCGAGAGAGGACCAACAAATGACGAGCGAGAGCATGCAGATGATGAATGACCAAAAGACTGACAAGACATACATATATTTGGCTTCCAACCATAATGAACTACAATCTCCGCAACCTAATCCTCGGTCACTCTAACTTTGATAGTATCCGGTAAAGGCTTATCTGGGGATATCTCAATCAAAGCTTTTGCATAGACAAGTTTGTCCCCAGCTATGGTGTTCGCATCAAAGCACTTAACTTTACCTACCGCACTAGCTAGCTTGTTTAGTCCTAACATAGGTTGCAAAATAGATGGTATATGAGAACTTTACCTACCGCACTAGCTAGCTTGTTTAGTCCTAACATAGGTTGCAAAATAGATGGTATATGAGAGAAGTAGGTCCAAACAGGAATAGATAGTACCTGCTCTCTGGCACAGTCAACAGACGGACTCCAAGGAGTGACAATAAAAGGCTTGCCTCTGATAAATATAGGATCTTTACTAAGAATTCGTAGGCGCTCCTCAAGCCTTGAAAACTTGAAGAAAAACATAGAGATGTCCATGTGGACTAGGAGGCTACCCTTTGGTTGCCATGCTTTGAAGCAATGATCCTTAATCACAAGATAAGGAGGGTTATAGTCCAAAAAGAACCCAACTAGATAGTCTGGTCAATAGGCATTACCTGCTTGAATTACCTCTGGAGGGGGTATCATAACCCCGTCATTGATAACCATATCAAAAGAACGGGGCACATATTCACCCGCATTTTTTGGAAAAGAAGAGAATAAGAAGGACCATTTTAAGGCTGTATTCAGTTCACTAGACTTGTGTGTTTGAGAAGGTGGATTACTATCCTAAGAAGGAGCAGGAGTTGTTGCTACATGTAAATTAGTATCTATGGGAATATACTGTAGAGCATGAGTTGTATTAGAACTATTTCGGGTATAAACAGGAGCAATGTTACTCTCAGCATTTGTTTCTAACGTAGGAGTATCATTCACTTTATTAGAATTATCAGCAGATCGAGTATCCAGACCAACAGATAATCGAGCAGTATCAAGATTAACATTAACGGCAGATAAGGCATTCAAAGAATTATTCAACCCTATTAATCTACTGCAGCCACAATGTCTTCATTTTCAACTGTTTCTAAGTTCACTACAGCCGTGTTATTATCTCTAACAGCATAACCAAGGCCATCACAACTATCAATATCCAGACCGATTGACACCTTTCCACGACGAGGCAGAATGTTGAATGATAGGAGAAATGATGGTGGATGAAGTAGGATTCATAATACCTGAGATAGGAAGAGAAGGCTTGTCACAAGAAGCCGCAAGAGCTTCCATCGATATCGACTCCCCAAAAGTGAGAGAAAGGCCATCGCATGCAGGCAGAGCCGGAGATACGATCCGGTAACCACAACAGCGGACGAATCATATACTCTTCCAGATCTAGTGAGCGAGCGGTTTGTAATCGAGGAACTAAAACGCGATTTTTCTTTACGGTTCTTGGCCATAGATTCGGGGCGAATAGATGTAAAAACGATCAGAAGAAGACGAGAAAGGGCAAAACGACGTTCGAGAATGGGTCAGAAGAAGGCAAATTGAAAGCGTCGTATAGAGGAAGATGTCGCCATTTTTACTTCTTGACACTTATAATATTAAATATGATTTAATTAATACATATACATTATATAAGTTAATTAAGTTATAATAGTTAAAATAAATTAAACCTATATAACTATATATATGTATATAATAATGTAAGAGGAACTGAAATAAACCCAATATAGTTTTAAGGGACAAGTACATATGTATTATACATATACCGTGATTTCAAATATGTCCAACACTTGAGGGCATTTCATGAGAAATACATTACTCCCTAAATATATATCACTCAATGTATGTGTTGTATATATAATTAATTAATGAAATTATTTAATCAACCTTAATTATCCATCTTAATTAATTATCCTTAATTAATTTATTATCCCTTAATTAATCACATTAATTAATTAACCTCAAGTTAATTACATACTTAATTAACCTTTAATTAATTACATTAATTAATTTATGATTAAAAGATAATTAATTAATGTAATTAATTAAAGGTTAATTAAGTATGTAATTAACTTGAGGTTAATTAATTAATGTGATCAATTAAGGGATAATTAATTATTTAAGGATAATTAATTAAGATGGATAATTAAGTTTGATTAATTAATTTCATGGATCCTAAATATGTAAGTTGACATCTACCATTTATATATTAACAGATTACTTGCATACTCTTTAGTAGTTGATATTCCTCAAGCTGAAGATGTTATTAATATATTGACTAGTAAGATAAATGCATGTATTTGTTGATATTTCTCAAGATATATGCATTATACTTAAGCCTTTGCAAAATGGTGGATGCGAGTGCATTATCTCATTTGATTTGTTGATATTCCTCAAGATATTGAGATGAGATTTGGACAAAGACCATGGGTTAGGAGTTTATATGATACAACTAATAAAATGTTGTTCATTGCTTGTGGGTCTATGGTTTGTTGATATTCCTCAAGGTTAGAATCCCAAGGAAAGCGAGTCCTAATGTACGCTAGAGAAATCAAAAGATTTCTATGTTTTTCTTAAGGTTTTGAGAAACACCCAATGGATGCCTTATTAGAAAAATGAAATTAATACATCTAATCTTTCTAATATTGTAAAAATACATGCTATAAAGTTAAAATAATGTACTTCAATAAATTTGTGCAACTAATATAACTGATAAAATGTTTATCAGTTAAAATATATGAAATGAATTAAGATTGACATAGAAATATAAAATATACTTACTGATATTTTTTTTGGCATGTTGTCACTTCTAGACCCATGCAAGAGCTAAATAATACGACTACTAAAACATTCACACCTTGGTCGCTTATATATTTATTTATCTGAGACCGTGTATTGTCTTCTATGAATTTTGGACTCTAAAAGAAATACAAGAAAGAAGATACTTGATCCATATTCGATCATATATAATTGTTATATAGTGAATATTTATTCTTTGTAACGTATGAGATCAAATTAGTTCATTCGAAATGAGCATGTAACGACCCTGAAATTCCGACCCAATTTTAAAATTTTAGAACCGTTATTTTAATTAAAAATGTGAAACTTACATGCGATTTCAATCAACGTCCAAACTTTGTTTCTAAATTGCGCCTAGATGATTGTAGATATGGGTCAAGTTTCGTCGGAAAATACCGTAGTAAATTTCGTGCGCATTTTACTGCACATCAATTCATTTTAAAACGTGAATTTTTTTATCATTCGAACCTAAATATTTTTACATAGAAAAATTCTAAATCATCTTCTGACAAAGACGTCATTTTTCGTTTTTTAAAATTCGGACATCTTTAGCTCCGTCGATCTTATTCTTCGGTGTTTTGCTGCATTCCCCGTAATAGGAATTTCAAATTTTCACAAACAACTTCCGTTGCCACGCAAACTTCACATTTGGAATGCGTCTAGATAGACATAGGCGTACGCCAAATTTCGTCGAATAATATTGAAGTCAAATTCGTTCGTCGCAATTACCTATTAGTTTAAATTCTTAGTGTAAATTCCATATCGTCCGAACTCAAATATTTTTCTCAATGTTGCATAAGAAAAATATTCTAAACTTGACGGCGCATTCGTTTCGTCAAATTTCGCTTTTAATTGCTAGTTAAAATGTTCACTCGTGCAAATGGTTCAATAAGATTTACCACTTCGCAAACAATGTCAAACCATCAATATCTTCATACCATTGTGTTCGCCTCGTCGCGCTGATTAAAACGGTATATTTGTTTGAGTCAATCGGAGTTCGGCGTCGCAAGTTATAAATTGGTTAACGGGGTACAAACTGGTCCGTTACGCCACACAAACCGGTACCCTACTGTTTCCCGCTCAGAATTCAAATGGCCCTTGTCCGTTCAGAAACCCAATAGCCATTGTGAAAAATCATCATTTCATTTGCATGGGGACTCTAAGTTTCTCTGTATAAATCTCTGCAACCCTCTCGCAGTTATTACTCAGCTCATTTCACTTCTTCTCTAGTACGTTTCTGCACCCCTTCCCTCCTCCTTCTTCTTTAGTTTATTTTATTTTAGTTTTGAAGTGAAACTTCTGAAAACTTTCCCCCCTCACCTGCACACCCATGCACGCCCCAACAACCTTCCCCCATGTCCAGCACCCCACTTGCCACCCGCCTGCAGCCCACGACCAGCCAACCCGTCCCCACCCTCCACCTCCCCACTTGCCAGCCGCCTACAGCCCACCTCCCAACCACCCACACCGCCTACAGCCACCTCCCCACTGCCACCCGCCTACAGCCACCTCCCCACTGCCACCCGCCTACAGCCCACCTCCCAACCACCAACAGCCCGCCACTTGCACCGTACCCATCACCCTGCCGCACTCGAGCCTTGCCCAGCCCAGACCACGCAAGTAGGAGAGTAAATATGTTATATAGTTATATTAAATTATATACATTGTAATAAACTTTACGTGTTGTTTCAGCCACCGCTCCGGATTCTTAGGACATCGCTTCGGCTCATTTGCTCTCGTCCCGACTTGTTTGTTCGTATCCGTGCTTGGGTCGTCTATTTTATCTATTCGTCTTCGTGCTTCGCCGTCCTCTTCTTCAACCACGCAAGGTGAATAATTTATTCACGACTCAATCTATTATGCTATGAAAATCAAGTGATGATTGTTGTTAATATTAAATTTGGATACTAAATTGTTGGTTGTTAAAATTTGGTTGAAATAAACTGTTAAGTTCTAAAAATTTGACGCCATGTATTGTTTAAGTTGATTAAACATGTTGAACTGTAATATGATGTTAATTAGGGTAAATAATAGTGACATTAAAATTGATAAGTACGATTGATGTAGAAATTTGATAACGGACACCAAGTAAAAATCATAATCTTTAATCCGTAGGATTCTAGGAATAATTGTATTAATTTGCATAATAACAAATGTGAGTTAATAGGATTATTTCGGGATTATTTGAATAACTTGTTAAATTGTTATGTATGGTTGCTATTGCTTGTTTATTTACTTTGACACCATCCCAGTTATCACACTGCAAGTTCCCTTTGCTATGCTTTATATTGAATGATATCGGGTTGAAATGATAAATACCCACTTAATCAACTTGGCCTAGGATAGACAATTAAAAATAAGAAACCCGATTGGTCAACAAAATTATTTTGAAATTGAAATCTATTTGAAATTAAGGAATGAACTTAATAATTTGTTTGGAAATCAAGTAACGACTTAATGGATTTAATTGAAATAAATTAATGGATTTAATTGAAATAAATTAATGGATTAATTGGAATAAATTAATGGATTTAATTGAAATGGATTAATAAATCTATTTAATTGAAGAAAAATGAATTGGCGAATTTGATTGAAATAAGATTTAAAACAAGTGAGTTTTAAAATTTAATAATTTAATTTATTAGATTGGTAGATTTAGATTTAAACTGAGTTTTAAATTAAATAGATTTGAACTTGTCATAAATAATAATTTAGATTTAGGAAATTTTGACTTAAAATGGAATACGAAACTGACTAAAGTTTTATGGATTTAATTTAGCAATAATTTAAATGTAAAATGATTTTAAATTTAAGGAAATTGATTTAATCAAATTTATGATTATATTTAATGTAACGATGAATGTAAATATGAATTGAGATAAATAGAATTTGATTTAACGATTCGAACTTAATTGACTGGTAAAATTCGAATTAATTGATTTTGAACTAAATTTAATAAGTGAGTTATTAAATTTAACTTGAATACTTAATTATATTGTTAACTCAAATGTTTGAACTATAGATTTCATTTGGAAATATGATTTTAAATATCTGAAATAAATTGAATCGTGAAATGTCAAAAATTTGGAAGTCAAATTTTCACCTTGACTTTTGGACTTTGATTTGTTTAAACGTTAAGTTAACCGACCATTAGGTAATAAATACGTAGTTATTAAAGAGACCGGGATCGGATATGGACATACTCTCTGTCGATACCGAAAACCACTTTAATAACTATTACACGCGAAGTGTTGATCCAGAATGAAGTGGATGGTTTGGTGAACGCGTTGACTGAAGAAAGAGAACGATATTGAATGACCCCTGACATGACTAAAACAGGAGCCGCGCCGGGCCATTGAGGTTCGCCACCCCTAGCGGACGCACTTCTTCGATACCATATCTATTACTTTTGTGATTCGATTTGGGTGCACCCCTTGATTTGGGAGTGTTGTTTCGCGGTGTTGAGATAGTAGCTGCTATGCTCAACATCAGTCCGGATCAGGCAACTACTAGTATCCTAGTTGGTATCGCCTCATGTACCTTGTCATACTGATTATCCTATTCGCGACCACTATGTTTTGTTTTGTACCTTTAGTATATGGATTTCCCTCTGGTGACTTCCGGTTTTGGGGAAACTACGGTCTTGTATATGCTCTTGGGAATAAAAATGTGTTAAGGGTGGTATGGGCCATGACTTAACACTATTTTAATATCGTACTTTACTGATTAGACATTATCTACCTATCGTATTCTATTGTATATATAGATGATTTATCGAATCCTTAGAGATGTTATTTTATCCATCTTTAAGTTATGAACTATTCCCTTGCACTTGATTTAATTGTATAAGATTTTGAGTCCTGACTCGAGTGTTTCTTTTGTATATGCTCGGGTCAGTCTGAAGCTATCCAGTTGCTGATCAAGGTTGGTTGAAGATGCTGAAGGCTTAGCATTTATCTTTATCAGTCTATTTCTATTCCTGTATTGATGTCCTAGTCTATTGGACATTTTTGTATTAGTCCCTTGATGTTAAGACATTGTTGTATTTTATGTAGTGGCTTCATGAACTGCTATTATGACGATGTATTTTCCGCTGCATTATTCTGTGACTGTTCTGTGTCTGTGATGTTGTATTGATTCTCATTTACATTTATGTATTTATAATCCCATAATGATTCGTGTTTTGTATTATTTAAGTTGACATGTGTGGATTATTGTCAATTTAAATGGTCAAAATATTCGGGTTGTTACAGTTGGTATCAGAGCTTCGGTTTCCCTAAAAACCTTAGTTTGGGATTATATATAAACTCATTAGAGATAGGGTAGCAATTCCCTAGAATGAGGAGAATCGATTCAATATCCAAACCCTTTCATTTCAAACTTCTTTGATTCGTTGATTAGGCTTTCCTTAAAATTCTATGATTTTCTATCCTTTGGCTTTAACAATCTCTTTGGTATTTCAGGATGGGTACCAGAGGAAACCATAGGGGAGGAAGGGGCCATGGTCCTGCTCAGGCTGCACCTGTCACTCCAACTCCTGTCAAATTCACCATTCTTAGTAAGGAGTATACACAGCTGGGAGGTATTAAGTTTTCTGGATCCGAGAACGTTATTGAGGCTCAGCAATGGCTTAAAGGCTTAGAGAAGATATTTTCTGGTTTAGAGATCACTGATGCTCAGAAGCGTCAGCTTGCTGCCTGGCAACTTCAGGATGCCGTGCAAGATTGGTGGGAATCAGTTACTTCTCGTATCGAGGAGAACACCATCACTTGGGCCCAGTTTAGGTATAAAATTATTTGGATTTCGTAGTCTAAATTCTTCTTTTAATCATTGGAATGTTATTCATCTAGTCTATCTTTTGATTAGGGATACTTTCTCGGCACAATGGATGCCCGCTGCTGGGAAAACCCAACTTTATAGAGCTTTTATGGATCTTAAGCAAGGCAGTATGACCTTTTCGGAGTACGAGAGGAAATTCAACGAACTCTCCAAGTTCGGCCCGGGATTGATTGATACACCCCTTCTAAAGAATGAGAAGTTCATTTTGGGAGCAAGACCAGAGTATTATGACTTGCTTACTGGCCACACTCACTGCACCTTCACAGAGCTTGTTGACTATGCTCTTAGATATGAGGCAAAGCCTAGGGGACCTACTGCCAAGGCTACTCCTACTCAGCCCTCCTCTAGCCAGCTCAGGAAGAGGAAGTTGAACTTTGATCAATAAAAGAAAGCTTGGCAGAAGACTACAGGATTGGGATATGTTCAGAAAAGCCCAATCGACCTTGCTAATATCACTTGCTTCAAATGCGATAAGAAGGGCCATTATGCTAATAGTTGTCAATCTACCGGAGCTGCTGTTCCACCACCTTCTACGACTAGGAAAGATTTATGCTATGTCATTTCAAGAAAGACTGCCCACTGTATAAGCGTGGCACACCATCTGGAGTATTTGCTATCACCACTCCTACACCGCCTGCTCAGGATGACCAAGGTACCTTACGAAGTACTTTTTCATTACATGATTTACCTATTAGGGTATTATTCGATACTGGTGCTTCTCATAGCTTCATATCTATTGATCTTTGCAATAAGCTCAGCTTAGAACCTACTCTTGCTACTACTTCCTTATGCGTCTCCAACCCTATTGGAGGACTTGCCAACCTCAGTAGAATTTGTAAAGAGGTTGTGCTCTTGCATGGAAGATATCGATTCACTTGGGATTTTTATGTTCTTGGCTTCGCAGCATTTGACATCTTGTTAGGTGCTGATTGGTTAAGGAAATTCGATGTTGTTATTTCTTGCAAGGCCCGTTCTGTTTCTCTAGTCAATGACAAGGGCCTACCGCTTGTCATTGAATGCAAATCACCGCAGAAATATGCTGGAAGCTTCATATTCTCTCTTGATGCTCACCCGGATGATCTTAGTACTACCCCAATTGTTCAGAAATTTCCCGATGTATTTGGAGAGGTCAACTCCCTACCACCTAAACGGGAAATCGATTTCCGCATTGACCTTATTCCTGGAGCTACTCCCGTAGTTCTCCCTCACAGAAGGATGGCTCCTAAAGAAAAAGTTGAACTTAAAACTCAAATTGATGATCTATTCGCTAGGGGTTTGATTAGGAGAAGTTGTTCTGAATGGGGCGCCGTAGTTGTATTTGTCACCAAATCAGATGGGTCTCTTCGCATGTGTGTTGATTACAGGGAACTGAACAAACGCACTCTCAAGAACCGCTATCCGATGCCTCGCATCAATGATTTATTCGATCAGCTCCATGGAGCTAAAGTCTTCTCCCAACTTGATCTTGCCACTGGGTTCCACCAACTTAGGGTAGCAAAAGATAGTATTCATAAAACAGCTTTTCGTACCGAAAACGGATTCTATGAATGGTTGGTTATGCCATTCGGTTTGACCAACGAACATGCTTATTTCGTCGACTTAATGAATCGAGTCTTCCGCGATGTCCTTAACAAGTTTGTTCTTGTTTTCATTGATGATATTCTCGTCTTCTCCAAGGACGAGAAGGAGCATGAGACACATCTTGCTTATGTTCTGGAAACTCTCCGAAATCATCAACTTAAGGCCAAATTCTCTAAATGCCACTTCTGGCGAGACGAAGTGAGATTCCTGGGCCACATAGTTTCTGAAAATGGGATTTCGGTCGATCCAGCTAAGATCGCCTTAATCAATGTAAGTTCTATCATATTCGTTATTTCTATTCAATCCCTCTTATCCCTTTCTAATTTGAAATTTATCTACAGGATTGGGAGACTCCCAAAACTCCTACTGATATCCGTAGCTTCTTGGGCTTGGCCGGCTATTATCGTAGATTTATTGAGCACTTTGCCCGGATTTCTGCCCCACTCACTGCTTTAACTCGAAAGGATGTCAAGTTTATTTGGAGTGAGAAGTGCGAATCAGCTTTTAATAAGTTAAAATGTAAGTTAACTTCAGCTCCAGTTCTTGCGGTAATCGATGGAAGTGAAGGATTAACTGTCTATACAGATGCTTGCCGAGAAGGTTTAGGCGCTGTTCTTATGCAAAACGGAAAGGTTATTGCTTATGCTGGCCGCCAGTTGAAGATCCATGAAGTAAACTATGCAACTCATGATCTAGAGCTTCTTGCAGTTGTATTTGCTTTGAAACTGTGGAGACATCATCTTTTGGGAATTAAATTTGAATTATTCACTGATCATAAGTCCTTGAGATATATCTTTTCTCAGAAGGATTTGAACCAGAGACAAGTTCGATGGCTTGAATTCTTAGCTGCATATGATCTCGATATCAATTATACTCCTGGGAAAGCAAATGTTGTAGCTGATGCTTTGAGCCGTAGCAAAGCATTGTCATGTTGTAATCTTGTAGAAGGCATGCTATTTCAGCTTGTTATCTCCCCATCTCTTATGGATCGCATCAAAGACAAGCAATATGAGGACACCTTGCTCTATCGCATGAAGGAGTTAGTTCTTGGTAGAGTTGGAAATGCCGACAGTAAAGTAGGAGCACAGATAGATAGTAATGGAGTTCTGAGGATTGACAATCGTATTTGCGTTCCTAATGTTGATGGATTGAGACAAGAAGTGCATAGAGAAAACCATCGGTCATCACTTTCATTTCATCCTGGTGTCACTAAGATGTACCGAAATATGAAACGTTTATATTGGTGGAGTGGGATGAAGAGGGATATTTCTATATATGTCAGTAGATGCACCACTTGCCAACAAGTTAAGGCCGATCACCAGAAGATGGCAGGATTACTTCAACCCCTAGAGATTCCGTGTTGGAAATGGGATCAGATTTCTATGGACTTCATTGATGGATTACCGAGGACCAGAAAAGGTAACGAGAGTATATGGGTGATTGTTGATAGGTTGACAAAATCTGCTCACTTTATTCCTGTTAAGACCACTCGTACGGCTTTGAGTTTGGCCGAGATATATATGAGAGAGATTGTTAGACTTCATGGAGTTCCATCTAGTATTGTGTGCGATAGAGACCCTTTATTCACTAGTAAATTCTGGAAGGCATTTCAGGACGTCTTGGGCACTAAACTAAATCTGAGCACAGCTTATCATCCTCAAACAGATGGCCAAACTGAAAGGGTGAATCAGATTTTAGAGGATTTGCTCCGTGCCTGCATTATTGATTTCGGTGGATCTTGGGAAGACCATCTCCATTTGGTTGAATTCACTTATAATAACAGTTATCAGGTAAATCAAAATTTTCAAATTGAATAAGTAAATTTGAATTGAAATTTAACCACCTTATATTCAGGCAAGTATCGATATGGCACCGTTCGAAGCTTTATATGGACGGCCATGCAAATCGCCAGCTTGTTGGATTGAGCCTGGTGATCGATTAATTCTTGGCCCAGATATGATTATAGAAGCATCCGAGAAGGTTAATGAGATCAGAAGAAAGATGAAGACCGCACAGGATAGACAGAAGAGCTATGCTGATAGGCGTAGAAGAGATTTAGAATTCCTGGTTGGGGATAAGGTATTCCTTAAGGTATCACCCTTGAAGAATGTTATTAGATTTGGTCGTAGAGCGAAGCTCGCTCCTAGATTTGTTGGACCATTCACTATCACTGAGAGAATTGGAACACTAGCTTACAGAGTTGCACTACCAGAGAAGTTTGAGGGCGTGCACAACGTCTTCCATGTTTCACATCTTCGGAAAGTTGTACACGATCCATCCTTGACCATCCCTATTGCTCAGTTAGAAGAGGTTGATATTGAGCCGGATTTGACTATAGAGAGGAGACCACTTCGTATTGTTGATAGAGATACAAAGCAACTTAGAAGGAAGTCGGTTAGCCTAGTCAAAGTCCAATGGAGTCCCGATGATCGTGATTGCACTTGGGAAACCGAGGAGAGTATCCGGGATTCTAATCCAGAATTGTTTGTTGAAGGTAAATTCCATTCTTTACTCTTTACTATATTCAATAATCTATTCTGAATCAATTGTATCTCTGTTATATGTTCTTCCACTCTTTACTTTGTTCCTTTTCGAGGACGAAAAGTCTTGAGTAGGGGAGAATGTAACGACCCTGAAATTCCGACCCAATTTTAAAATTTTAGAACCGTTATTTTAATTAAAAATGTGAAACTTACATGCGATTTCAATCAAAGTCCAAACTTTGTTTCTTAATTGCGCCTAGATGATTGTAGATATGGGTAAAGTTTCGTCGGAATATACCGTAGTAAATTTCGTGCGCATTTTACTGCACATCAGTTCATTTTAAAACATGAAAAATTTTATCTTCCGAACCTAAATATTTTTACATAGAAAAATTCTAAATCATCTTCTGACAAAGACGTCATTTTTCGTTTTTCAAAATTCGGACATCTTTAGCTCCGTCTATCTTATTCTTCGGTGTTTTGCTGCATTCCCCGTAATAGGAATTTCAAATTTTCACAAACAACTTCCGTTGCCACGCAAACTTCACATTTGGAATGCGTCTAGATAGACATAGGCGTACACCAAATTTCGTCGAATAATATTGAAGTCAAATTCGTTCGTCACAATTACCTATTAGTTTAAATTCTTAGTGTAAATTCCATATCGTCCGAACTCAAATATTTTTCTCAATGTTGCATAAGAAAAATATTCTGAACTTGACGGCGCATTTCGTTTCGTCAAATTTCACTTTTAATTGCTAGTTAAAATGTTCACTCGTGCAAATGGTTCAATAAGATTTACCACTTCGCAAACAATGTCAAACCATCAATATCTTCATACTGTTGTATCCGCCTCATCGCGCTGATAAAATGGTGTATTTGTTTGTGTCAATCGGAGTTCGGCGTCGCAAGTTATAAATTGGTTAACGGGGTACAAACTGGTCCGTTACGCCACACAAACCGGTACCCTACTCTTTCCCGCTCAGAATTCAAATGGCCCTTGTCCGTTCAGAAACCCAATAGCCACTGTGAAAAATCATCATTTCATTTGCATGGGGACTCTAAGTTTCTCTGTATAAATCTCTGCAACCCTCTCGCATTTATTACTCAGCTCATTTCACTTCTTCTCTAGTACGTTCCTGCACCCCTTCCCTCCTCCTTCTTCTTTAGTTTATTTTATTTTAGTTTTGAAGTGAAACTTCTGAAAACTTTCCCCCTTCACCTGCACACCCATGCACGCCCCAGCAACCTTCCCCCATGTCCAGCACCCCACTTGCCACCCGCCTGCAGCCCACGACCAGCCAACCCGTCCCCACCCTCCACCTCCCCACTTGCCACCCGCCTACAGCCCACCTCCCAACCACCCACACCGCCTACAGCCACCTCCCCACTACCACCCGCCTATAGCCACCTCCTCACTGCCACCCGCCTACAGCCCACCTCCCAACCACCAACAGCCCGCCACTTGCACCGTACCCATCACCCTGCCGCACTCGAGCCTTGCCCAGCCCAGACCACGCAAGTAGGAGAGTAAATATGTTATATAGTTATATTAAATTATATACATTGTAATAAACTTTACGTGTTGTTTCAGCCACCGCTCCGGATTCTTAGGACATCGCTTCGGCTCATTTGCTCTCGTCCCGACTTGTTTGTTCGTATCCGTGCTTGGGTCGTCTATTTTATCTATTCGTCTTCGTGCTTCGCCGTCATCTTTTTCAACCACGCAAGGTGAATAATTTATTCACGACTCAATGTATTATGCTATGAAAATCAAGTGATGATTGTTGTTAATATTAAATTTGGATATTAAATTATTGGTTGTTAAAATTTGGTTGAAATAAACTGTTAAGTTCTAAAAATTTGACGCCATGTATTGTTTAAGTTGATTAAACATGTTGAACTGTAATATGATGTTAATTAGGGTAAATAATAGTGACATTAAAATTGATAAGTACGATTGATGTAGAAATTTGATAACGGACACCAAGTAAAAATCATAATCTTTAATCCGTAGGATTCTAGGAATAATTGTATTAATTTGCATAATAACAAATGTGAGTTAATAGGATTATTTCGGGATTATTTGAATAACTTGTTAAATTGTTATGTATGGTTGCTATTGCTTGTTTATTTACTTTGACACCATCCCAGTTATCACACTGCAAGTTCCCTTTGCTATGCTTTATATTGAATGATATTGGGTTGAAATGATAAATACCCACTTAATCAACTTGGCCTAGGATAGACAATTAAAAATAAGAAACCCGATTGGTCAACAAAATTATTTTGAAATTGAAATCTATTTGAAATTAAGGAATGAACTTAATAATTTGTTTGGAAATCAAGTAACGACTTAATGGATTTAATTGAAATAAATTAATGGATTTAATTGAAATAAATTAATGGATTAATTGGAATAAATTAATGGATTTCATTGAAATGGATTAATAAATCTATTTAATTGAAGAAAAATGAATTGGCGAATTTGATTGAAATAAGATTTAAAACAAGTGAGTTTTAAAATTTAATAATTTAATTTATTAGATTGGTAGATTTAGATTTAAACTGAGTTTTAAATTAAATAGATTTGAACTTGTCATAAATAATAATTTAGATTTAGGAAATTTTGACTTAAAATGGAATACGAAACTGACTAAAGTTTTATGGATTTAATTTAGCGATAATTTAAATGTAAAATGATTTTAAATTTAAGGAAATTGATTTAATCAAATTTATGATTATATTTAATGTAACGATGAATGTAAATATGAATTGAGATAAATAGAATTTGATTTAACGATTCGAACTTAATTGACTGGTAAAATTCGAATTAATTGATTTTGAACTAAATTTAATAAGTGAGTTATTAAATTTAACTTGAATACTTAATTATATTGTTAACTCAAATGTTTGAACTACAGATTTCATTTGGAAATATGATTTTAAATATCCGAAATAAATTGAATCGTGAAATGTCAAAAATTTGGAAGTCAAATTTTCACCTTGACTTTTGGACTTTGATTTGTTTAAACGTTAAGTTAACCGACCATTAGGTAATAAATACGTAGTTATTAAAGAGACCGGGATCGGATATGGACATACTCTCTGTCGATACCGAAAACCACTTTAATAACTATTACACGCGAAGTGTTGATCCAGAATGAAGTGGATGGTTTGGTGAACGCGTTGACTGAAGAAAGAGAACGATATTGAATGACCCCTGACATGACTAAAACAGGAGCCGCGCCGGGCCATTGAGGTTCGCCACCCCTAGCGGACGCACTTCTTCGATACCATATCTATTACTTTTGTGATTCGATTTGGGTGCACCCCTTGATTTGGGAGTGTTGTTTCGCGGTGTTGAGATAGTAGCTGCTATGCTCAACATCAGTTCGGATCAGGCAACTACTAGTATCCTAGTTGGTATCGCCTCATGTACCTTGTCATACTGATTATCCTATTCGCGACCACTATGTTTTGTTTTGTACCTTTAGTATATGGATTTCCCTCTGGTGACTTCCGCTTTTGGGGAAACTACGGTCTTGTATATGCTCTTGGGAATAAAAATGTGTTAAGGGTGGTATGGGCCATGACTTAACACTATTTTAATATCGTACTTTACTGATTAGACATTATCTACCTATCGTATTCTATTGTATATATAGATGATTTATCGGATCCTTAGAGATGTTATTTTATCCATCTTTAAGTTATGAACTATTCCCTTGCACTTGATTTAATTGTATAAGATTTTGAGTCCTGACTCGAGTGTTTCTTTTGTATATGCTCGGGTCAGTCTGAAGCTATCCAGTTGCTGATCAAGGTTGGTTGAAGATGCTGAAGGCTTAGCATTTATCTTTATCAGTCTATTTCTATTCCTGTATTGATGTCCTAGTCTGTTGGACATTTTTGTATTAGTCCCTTGATGTTAAGACATTGTTGTATTTTATGTAGTGGCTTCATGAACTGCTATTATGACGATGTATTTTCCGCTGCATTATTCTGTGACTGTTCTGTGTCTGTGATGTTGTATTGATTCTCATTTACATTTATGTATTTATAATCCCATAATGATTCGTGTTTTGTATTATTTAAGTTGACATGTGTGGATTATTGTCAATTTAAATGGTCAAAATATTCGGGTTGTTACAGTTGGTATCAGAGCTTCGGTTTCCCTAAAAACCTTAGTTTGGGATTATATATAAACTCATTAGAGATAGGGTAGCAATTCCCTAGAATGAGGAGAATCGATTCAATATCCAAACCCTTTCATTTCAAACTTCTTTGATTCGTTGATTAGGCTTTCCTTAAAATTCTATGATTTTCTATCCTTTGGCTTTAACAATCTCTTTGGTATTTCAGGATGGGTACCAGAGGAAACCATAGGGGAGGAAGGGGCCATGGTCCTGCTCAGGCTGCACCTGTCACTCCAGCTCCTGTCAAATTCACCATTCTTAGTAAGGAGTATACACATCTGGGAGGTATTAAGTTTTCTGGATCCGAGAACGTTATTGAGGCTCAGCAATGGCTTAAAGGCTTAGAGAAGATATTTTCTGGTTTAGAGATCACTGATGCTCAGAAGCGTCAGCTTGCTGCCTGGCAACTTCAGGATGCCGCGCAAGATTGGTGGGAATCAGTTACTTCTCGTATCGAGGAGAACACCATCACTTGGGCCCAGTTTAGGTATAAAATTATTTGGATTTCGTAGTCTAAATTCTTCTTTTAATCATTGGAATGTTATTCATCTAGTCTATCTTTTGATTAGGGATACTTTCTCGGCACAATGGATGCCCGCTGCTGGGAAAACCCAACTTTATAGAGCTTTTATGGATCTTAAGCAAGGCAGTATGACCTTTTCGGAGTACGAGAGGAAATTCAACGAACTCTCCAAGTTCGGCCCGGGATTGATTGATACACCCCTTCTAAAGAATGAGAAGTTCATTTTGGGAGCAAGACCAGAGTATTATGACTTGCTTACTGGCCACACTCACTGCACCTTCACAGAGCTTGTTGACTATGCTCTTAGATATGAGGCAAAGCCTAGGGGACCTACTGCCAAGGCTACTCCTACTCAGCCCTCCTCTAGCCAGCTCAGGAAGAGGAAGTTGAACTTTGATCAATAAAAGAAAGCTTGGCAGAAGACTACAGGATTGGGATATGTTCAGAAAAGCCCAATCGACCTTGCTAATATCACTTGCTTCAAATGCGATAAGAAGGGCCATTATGCTAATAGTTGTCCATCTACCGGAGCTGCTGTTCCACCACCTTCTACGACTAGGAAAGATTTATGCTATGTCTGCCTCCAGCCGGGTCATTTCAAGAAAGACTGCCCACTGTATAAGCGTGGCACACCATCTGGAGTATTTGCTATCACCACTCCTACACCGCCTGCTCAGGATGACCAAGGTATCTTACGAAGTACTTTTTCATTACATGATTTACCTATTAGGGTATTATTCGATACTGGTGCTTCTCATAGCTTCATATCTATTAATCTTTGCAATAAGCTCAGCTTAGAACCTACTCTTGCTACTACTTCCTTATGCGTCTCCAACCCTATTGGAGGACTTGCCAACCTCAGTAGAATTTGTAAAGAGGTTGTGCTCTTGCATGGAAGATATCGATTCACTTGGGATTTTTATGTTCTTGGCTTCGCAGCATTTGACATCTTGTTAGGTGCTGATTGGTTAAGGAAATTCGATGCTATTATTTCTTGCAAGGCCCGTTCTGTTTCTCTAGTCAATGACAAGGGCCTACCGCTTGTCATTGAATGCAAATCACCGCAGAAATATGCCGGAAGCTTCATATTCTCTCTTGATGCTCACCCGGATGATCTTAGTACTACCCCAATTATTCAGAAATTTCCCGATGTATTTGGAGAGGTCAACTCCCTACCACCTAAACGGGAAATCGATTTCCACATTAACCTTATTCCTGGAGCTACTCCCGTAGTTCTCCCTCACAGAAGGATGGCTCCTAAAGAAAAAGTTGAACTTAAAACTCATATTGATGATCTATTCGCTAGGGGTTTGATTAGGAGAAGTTGTTCTGAATGGGGCACCGTAGTTGTATTTGTCACCAAATCAGATGGGTCTCTTCGCATGTGTGTTGATTATAGGGAACTGAACAAACGCACTCTCAAGAACCGTTATCCGATGCCTCGCATCAATGATTTATTCGATCAGCTCCAGGGAGCTAAAGTCTTCTCCCAACTTGATCTTGCCACTGGGTTCCACCAACTTAGGGTAGCAGAAGATAGTATTCATAAAATAGCTTTCCGTACCGAAAACGGATTCTATGAATGGTTGGTTATGCCATTCGGTTTGACCAACGCACCTGCTTATTTCGTCGACTTAATGAATCGAGTCTTCCGCGATGTCCTTAACAAGTTTGTTCTTGTTTTCATTGATGATATTCTCGTCTTCTCCAAGGACGAGAAGGAGCATGAGACACATCTTGCTTATGTTCTGGAAACTCTCCGAAATCATCAACTTAAGTCCAAATTCTCTAAATGCCACTTCTGGCGAGACGAAGTGAGATTCCTGGGCCACATAGTTTCTGAAAATGGGATTTCGGTCGATCCAGCTAAGATCGCCGTAATCAATGTAAGTTCTATCATATTCGTTATTTCTATTCAATCCCTCTTATCCCTTTCTAATTTGAAATTTATCTACAGGATTGGGAGACTCCCAAAACTCCTACTGATATCCGTAGCTTCTTGGGCTTGGCCGGCTATTATCGTAGATTTATTGAGCACTTTGCCCGGATTTCTGCCCCACTTACTGCTTTAACTCGAAAGGATGTCAAGTTTATTTGGAGTGAGAAGTGCGAATCAGCTTTTAATAAGTTAAAATGTAAGTTAACTTCAGCTCCAGTTCTTGCGGTAATCGATGGAAGTGAAGGATTAACTGTCTATACAGATGCTTGCCGAGAAGGTTTAGGCGCTGTTCTTATGCAAAACGGAAAGGTTATTGCTATGCTGGCCGCCAGTTGAAGATCCATGAAGTAAACTATGCAACTCATGATCTAGAGCTTCTTGCAGTTGTATTTGCTTTGAAACTGTGGAGACATTATCTTTTGGGAATTAAATTTGAATTATTCACTGATCATAAGTCCTTGAGATATATCTTTTCTCAGAAGGATTTGAACCAGAGACAAGTTCGATGGCTTGAATTCTTAGCTGCATATGATCTCGATATCAATTATACTCCTGGGAAAGCAAATGTTGTAGCTGATGCTTTGAGCCGTAGCAAAGCATTGTCATGTTGTAATCTTGTAGAAGGCATGCTATTTCAGCTTGTTATCTCCCCATCTCTTGTGGATCGCATCAAAGACAAGCAATATGAGGACACCTTGCTCTATCGCATGAAGGAGTTAGTTCTTGGTAGAGTTGGAAATGCCGACAATAAAGTAGGAGCACAGATAGATAGTAATGGAGTTCTGAGGATTGACAATCGTATTTGCGTTCCTAATGTTGATGGATTGAGACAAGAAGTGCTTAGAGAAAACCATCGGTCATCACTTTCATTTCATCCTGGTGTCACTAAGATGTACCGAAATATGAAACGTTTATATTGGTGGAGTGGGATGAAGAGGGATATTTCTATATATGTCAGTAGATGCACCACTTGCCAACAAGTTAAGGCCGATCACCAGAAGACGGCAGGATTACTTCAACCCCTAGAGATTCCGTGTTGGAAATGGGATCAGATTTCTATGGACTTCATTGATGGATTACCGAGGACCAGAAAAGGTAACGAGAGTATATGGGTGATTGTTGATAGGTTGACAAAATCTGCTCACTTTATTCCTGTTAAGACCACTCGTACTGCTTTGAGTTTGGCCGAGATATATATGAGAGAGATTGTTAGACTTCATGGAGTTCCATCTAGTATTGTGTGCGATAGAGACCCTTTATTCACTAGTAAATTCTGGAAGGCATTTCAGGACGTCTTGGGCACTAAACTAAATCTGAGCACAGCTTATCATCCTCAAACAGATGGCCAAACTGAAAGGGTGAATCAGATTTTAGAGGATCTGCTCCGTGCCTGCATTATTGATTTCGGTGGATCTTGGGAAGACCATCTCCATTTGGTTGAATTCATTTATAATAGCAGTTATCAGGTAAATCAAAATTTTCAAATTGAATAAGTAAATTTGAATTGAAATTTAACCACCTTATATTCAGGTAAGTATCGATATGGCACCGTTCGAAGCTTTATATGGACGGCCATGCAAATCGCCAGCTTGTTGGATTGAGCCTGGTGATCGATTAATTCTTGGCCCAGATATGATTATAGAAGCATCCGAGAAGGTTAATGAGATCAGAAGAAAGATGAAGACCGCACAGGATAGACAGAAGAGCTATGCTGATAGGCGTAGAAGAGATTTAGAATTCCTGGTTGGGGATAAGGTATTCCTTAAGGTATCACCCTTGAAGAATGTTATTAGATTTGGTCGTAGAGGGAAGCTCGCTCCTAGATTTGTTGGACCATTCACTATCACTGAGAGAATTGGAACACTAGCTTACAGAGTTGCACTACCAGAGAAGTTTGAGGGCGTGCACAACGTCTTCCATGTTTCACATCTTCGGAAAGTTGTACACGATCCATCCTTGACCATCCCTATTGCTCAGTTAGAAGAGGTTGATATTGAGCCGGATTTGACTATAGAGAGGAGACCACTTCGTATTGTTGATAGAGATACAAAGCAACTTAGAAGGAAGTCGGTTAGCCTAGTCAAAGTCCAATGGAGTCCCGATGATCGTGATTGCACTTGGGAAACCGAGGAGAGTATCCGGGATTCTAATCCAGAATTGTTTGTTAAAGGTAAATTCCATTCTTTACTCTTTACTATATTCAATAATCTATTCTGAATCAATTGTATCTCTGTTATATGTTCTTCCACTCTTTACTCTGTTCCTTTTCAAGGACGAAAAGTCTTGAGTAGGGGAGAATGTAACGACCCTGAAATTCCGACCCAATTTTAAAATTTTAGAACCGTTATTTTAATTAAAAATGTGGAACTTACATGCGATTTCAATCAACGTCCAAACTTTGTTTCTAAATTGCGCCTAGATGATTGTAGATATGGGTAAAGTTTCGTCGGAAAATACCGTAGTAAATTTCGTGCGCATTTTACTGCACATCAGTTCATTTTAAAACGTGAAAATTTTTATCTTCCGAACCTAAATATTTTTACATAGAAAAATTCTAAATCATCTTATGACAAAGACGTCATTTTTCGTTTTTCAAAATTCGGACATCTTTAGCTCCGTCGATCTTATTCTTCGGTGTTTTGCTGCATTCCCCGTAATAGGAATTTCAAATTTTCACAAACAACTTCCGTTGCCACGCAAACTTCACATTTGGAATGCGTCTAGATAGACATAGGCGTACGCCAAATTTCGTCGAATAATATTGAAGTCAAATTCGTTCGTCGCAATTACCTATTAGTTTAAATTCTTAGTGTAAATTCCATATCGTCCGAACTCAAATATTTTTCTCAATGTTGCATAAGAAAAATATTCTGAACTTGACGGCGCATTTCGTTTCGTCAAATTTCGCTTTTAATTGCTAGTTAAAATGTTCACTCGTGCAAATGGTTCAATAAGATTTACCACTTCGCAAACAATGTCAAACCATCAATATCTTCATACCATTGTGTTCGCCTCGTCGCGCTGATTAAAACGGTATATTTGTTTGAGTCAATCGGAGTTCGGCGTCGCAAGTTATAAATTGGTTAACGGGGTACAAACTGGTCCGTTACGCCACACAAACCGGTACCCTACTGTTTCCCGCTCAGAATTCAAATGGCCCTTGTCCGTTCAGAAACCCAATAGCCATTGTGAAAAATCATCATTTCATTTGCATGGGGACTCTAAGTTTCTCTGTATAAATCTCTGCAACCCTCTCGCAGTTATTACTCAGCTCATTTCACTTCTTCTCTAGTACGTTTCTGCACCCCTTCCCTCCTCCTTCTTCTTTAGTTTATTTTATTTTAGTTTTGAAGTGAAACTTCTGAAAACTTTCCCCCCTCACCTGCACACCCATGCACGCCCCAACAACCTTCCCCCATGTCCAGCACCCCACTTGCCACCCGCCTGCAGCCCACGACCAGCCAACCCGTCCCCACCCTCCACCTCCCCACTTGCCGCCCACCTCCCAACCACCCACACCGCCTACAGCCACCTCCCCACTGCCACCCGCCTACAGCCACCTCCCCACTACCACCCGCCTACAGCCCACCTCCCAACCACCAACAGCACGCCACTTGCACCGTACCCATCACCCTGCCGCACTCGAGCCTTGCCCAGCCCAGACCACGCAAGTAGGAGAGTAAATATGTTATATAGTTATATTAAATTATATACATTGTAATAAACTTTACGTGTTGTTTCAGCCACCGCTCCGGATTCTTAGGACATCGCTTCGGCTCATTTGCTCTCGTCCCGACTTGTTTGTTCGTATCCGTGCTTGGGTCGTCTATTTTATCTATTCGTCTTCGTGCTTCGCCGTCATCTTCTTCAACCACGCAAGGTGAATAATTTATTCACGACTCAATCTATTATGCTATGAAAATCAAGTGATGATTGTTGTTAATATTAAATTTGGATATTAAATTGTTGGTTGTTAAAATTTGGTTGAAATAAACTGTTAAGTTCTAAAAATTTGACGCCATGTATTGTTTAAGTTGATTAAACATGTTGAACTGTAATATGATGTTAATTAGGGTAAATAATAGTGATATTAAAATTGATAAGTACGATTGATGTAGAAATTTGATAACGGACACCAAGTAAAAATCATAATCTTTAATCCGTAGGATTCTAGGAATAATTGTATTAATTTGCATAATAACAAATGTGAGTTAATAGGATTATTTCGGGATTATTTGAATAACTTGTTAAATTGTTATGTATGGTTGCTATTGCTTGTTTATTTACTTTGACACCATCCCAGTTATCACACTGCAAGTTCCCTTTGCTATGCTTTATATTGAATGATATCGGGTTGAAATGATAAATACCCACTTAAACAACTTGGCCTAGGATAGACAATTAAAAATAAGAAACCCGATTGGTCAACAAAATTATTTTGAAATTGAAATCTATTTGAAATTAAGGAATGAACTTAATAATTTGTTTGGAAATCAAGTAACGACTTAATGGATTTAATTGAAATAAATTAATGAATTTAATTGAAATAAATTAATGGATTAATTGGAATAAATTAATGGATCTAATTGAAACGGATTAATAAATCTATTTAATTGAAGAAAAATGAATTGGCGAATTTGTTTGAAATAAGATTTAAAACAAGTGAGTTTTAAAATTTAATAATTTAATTTATTAGATTGGTAGATTTAGATTTAAACTGATTTTTAAATTAAATAGATTTGAACTTGTCATAAATAATAATTTAGATTTAGGAAATTTTGACTTAAAATGGAATACGAAACTGACTAAAGTTTTATGGATTTAATTTAGCGATAATTTAAATGTAAAATGATTTTAAATTTAAGGAAATTGATTTAATCAAATTTATGATTATATTTAATGTAACGATGAATGTAAATATGAATTGAGATAAATAGAATTTGATTTAACGATTCGAACTTAATTGACTGGTAAAATTCGAATTAATTGATTTTGAACTAAATTTAATAAGTGAGTTATTAAATTTAACTTGAATACTTAATTATATTGTTAACTCAAATGTTTGAACTACAGATTTCATTTGGAAATATGATTTTAAATATCCGAAATAAATTGAATCGTGAAATGTCAAAAATTTGGAAGTCAAATTTTCACCTTGACTTTTGGACTTTGATTTGTTTAAACGTTAAGTTAACCGACCATTAGGTAATAAATACGTAGTTATTAAAGAGACCGGGATCGGATATGGACATACTCTCTGTCGATACCGAAAACCACTTTAATAACTATTACACGCGAAGTGTTGATCCAGAATGAAGTGGATGGTTTGGTGAACGCGTTGACTGAAGAAAGAGAACGATATTGAATGACCCCTGACATGACTAAAACAGGAGCCGCGCCGGGCCATTGAGGTTCGCCACCCCTAGCGGACGCACTTCTTCGATACCATATCTATTACTTTTGTGATTCGATTTGGGTGCACCCCTTGATTTGGGAGTGTTGTTTCGCGGTGTTGAGATAGTAGCTGCTATGCTCAACATCAGTCCGGATCAGGCAACTACTAGTATCCTAGTTGGTATCGCCTCATGTACCTTGTCATACTGATTATCCTATTCGCGACCACTATGTTTTGTTTTGTACCTTTAGTATATGGATTTCCCTCTGGTGACTTCCGGTTTTGGGGAAACTACGGTCTTGTATATGCTCTTGGGAATAAAAATGTGTTAAGGGTGGTATGGGCCATGACTTAACACTATTTTAATATCGTACTTTACTGATTAGACATTATCTACCTATCGTATTCTATTGTATATATAGATGATTTATCGGATCCTTAGAGATGTTATTTTATCCATCTTTAAGTTATGAACTATTCCCTTGCACTTGATTTAATTGTATAAGATTTTGAGTCCTGACTCGAGTGTTTCTTTTGTGTATGCTCGGGTCAGTCTGAAGCTATCCAGTTGCTGATCAAGGTTGGTTGAAGATGCTGAAGGCTTAGCATTTATCTTTATCAGTCTATTTCTATTCCTGTATTGATGTCCTAGTCTGTTGGACATTTTTGTATTAGTCCCTTGATGTTAAGACATTGTTGTATTTTATGTAGTGGCTTCATGAACTGCTATTATGACGATGTATTTTCCGCTGCATTATTCTGTGACTGTTCTGTGTCTGTGATGTTGTATTGATTCTCATTTACATTTATGTATTTATAATCCCATAATGATTCGTGTTTTGTATTATTTAAGTTGACATGTGTGGATTATTGTCAATTTAAATGGTCAAAATATTCGGGTTGTTACAGTTGGTATCAGAGCTTCGGTTTCCCTAAAAACCTTAGTTTGGGATTATATATAAACTCATTAGAGATAGGGTAGCAATTCCCTAGAATGAGGAGAATCGATTCAATATCCAAACCTTTCATTTCAAACTTCTTTGATTCGTTGATTAGGCTTTCCTTAAAATTCTATGATTTTCTATCCTTTGGCTTTAACAATCTCTTTGGTATTTCAGGATGGGTACCAGAGGAAACCATAGGGGAGGAAGGGGCCATGGTCCTGCTCAGGCTGCACCTGTCACTCCAGCTCCTGTCAAATTCACCATTCTTAGTAAGGAGTATACACAGCTGGGAGGTATTAAGTTTTCTGGATCCGAGAACGTTATTGAGGCTCAGCAATGGCTTAAAGGCTTAGAGAAGATATTTTCTGGTTTAGAGATCACTGATGCTCAGAAGCGTCAGCTTGCTGCCTGGCAACTTCAGGATGCCGCGCAAGATTGGTGGGAATCAGTTACTTCTCGTATCGAGGAGAACACCATCACTTGGGCCCAGTTTAGGTATAAAATTATTTGGATTTCGTAGTCTAAATTCTTCTTTTAATCATTGGAATGTTATTCATCTAGTCTATCTTTTGATTAGGGATACTTTCTCGGCACAATGGATGCCCGCTGCTGGGAAAACCCAACTTTATAGAGCTTTTATGGATCTTAAGCAAGGCAGTATGACCTTTTCGGAGTACGAGAGGAAATTCAACGAACTCTCCAAGTTCGGCCCGGGATTGATTGATACACCCCTTCTAAAGAATGAGAAGTTCATTTTGGGAGCAAGACCAGAGTATTATGACTTGCTTACTGGCCACACTCACTGCACCTTCACAGAGCTTGTTGACTATGCTCTTAGATATGAGGCAAAGCCTAGGGGACCTACTGCCAAGGCTACTCCTACTCAGCCCTCCTCTAGCCAGCTCAGGAAGAGGAAGTTGAACTTTGATCAATAAAAGAAAGCTTGGCAGAAGACTACAGGATTGGGATATGTTCAGAAAAGCCCAATCGACCTTGCTAATATCACTTGCTTCAAATGCGATAAGAAGGGCCATTATGCTAATAGTTGTCCATCTACCGGAGCTGCTGTTCCACCACCTTCTACGACTAGGAAAGATTTATGCTATGTCTGCCTCCAGCCGGGTCATTTCAAGAAAGACTGCCCACTGTATAAGCGTGGCACACCATCTGGAGTATTTGCTATCACCACTCCTACACCGCCTGCTCAGGATGACCAAGGTATCTTACGAAGTACTTTTTCATTACATGATTTACCTATTAGGGTATTATTCGATACTGGTGCTTCTCATAGCTTCATATCTATTAATCTTTGCAATAAGCTCAGCTTAGAACCTACTCTTGCTACTACTTCCTTATGCGTCTCCAACCCTATTGGAGGACTTGCCAACCTCAGTAGAATTTGTAAAGAGGTTGTGCTCTTGCATGGAAGATATCGATTCACTTGGGATTTTTATGTTCTTGGCTTCGCAGCATTTGACATCTTGTTAGGTGCTGATTGGTTAAGGAAATTCGATGCTATTATTTCTTGCAAGGCCCGTTCTGTTTCTCTAGTCAATGACAAGGGCCTACCGCTTGTCATTGAATGCAAATCACCGCAGAAATATGCCGGAAGCTTCATATTCTCTCTTGATGCTCACCCGGATGATCTTAGTACTACCCCAATTATTCAGAAATTTCCCGATGTATTTGGAGAGGTCAACTCCCTACCACCTAAACGGGAAATCGATTTCCACATTAACCTTATTCCTGGAGCTACTCCCGTAGTTCTCCCTCACAGAAGGATGGCTCCTAAAGAAAAAGTTGAACTTAAAACTCATATTGATGATCTATTCGCTAGGGGTTTGATTAGGAGAAGTTGTTCTGAATGGGGCGCCGTAGTTGTATTTGTCACCAAATCAGATGGGTCTCTTCGCATGTGTGTTGATTATAGGGAACTGAACAAACGCACTCTCAAGAACCGTTATCCGATGCCTCGCATCAATGATTTATTCGATCAGCTCCAGGGAGCTAAAGTCTTCTCCCAACTTGATCTTGCCACTGGGTTCCACCAACTTAGGGTAGCAGAAGATAGTATTCATAAAATAGCTTTCCGTACCGAAAACGGATTCTATGAATGGTTGGTTATGCCATTCGGTTTGACCAACGCACCTGCTTATTTCGTCGACTTAATGAATCGAGTCTTCCACGATGTCCTTAACAAGTTTGTTCTTGTTTTCATTGATGATATTCTCGTCTTCTCCAAGGACGAGAAGGAGCATGAGACACATCTTGCTTATGTTCTGGAAACTCTCCGAAATCATCAACTTAAGTCCAAATTCTCTAAATGCCACTTCTGGCGAGACGAAGTGAGATTCCTGGGCCACATAGTTTCTGAAAATGGGATTTCGGTCGATCCAGCTAAGATCGCCGTAATCAATGTAAGTTCTATCATATTCGTTATTTCTATTCAATCCCTCTTATCCCTTTCTAATTTGAAATTTATCTACAGGATTGGGAGACTCCCAAAACTCCTACTGATATCCGTAGCTTCTTGGGCTTGGCCGGCTATTATCGTAGATTTATTGAGCACTTTGCCCGGATTTCTGCCCCACTCACTGCTTTAACTCGAAAGGATGTCAAGTTTATTTGGAGTGAGAAGTGTGAATCAGCTTTTAATAAGTTAAAATGTAAGTTAACTTCAGCTCCAGTTCTTGCGGTAATCGATGGAAGTGAAGGATTAACTGTCTATACAGATGCTTGCCGAGAAGGTTTAGGCGCTGTTCTTATGCAAAACGGAAAGGTTATTGCTATGCTGGCCGCCAGTTGAAGATCCATGAAGTAAACTATGCAACTCATGATCTAGAGCTTCTTGCAGTTGTATTTGCTTTGAAACTGTGGAGACATTATCTTTTGGGAATTAAATTTGAATTATTCACTGATCATAAGTCCTTGAGATATATCTTTTCTCAGAAGGATTTGAACCAGAAACAAGTTCGATGGCTTGAATTCTTAGCTGCATATGATCTCGATATCAATTATACTCCTGGGAAAGCAAATGTTGTAGCTGATGCTTTGAGCCGTAGCAAAGCATTGTCATGTTGTAATCTTGTAGAAGGCATGCTATTTCAGCTTGTTATCTCCCCATCTCTTGTGGATCGCATCAAAGACAAGCAATATGAGGACACCTTGCTCTATCGCATGAAGGAGTTAGTTCTTGGTAGATTTGGAAATGCCGACAGTAAAGTAGGAGCACAGATAGATAGTAATGGAGTTCTGAGGATTGACAATCGTATTTGCGTTCCTAATGTTGATGGATTGAGACAAGAAGTGCTTAGAGAAAACCATCGGTCATCACTTTCATTTCATCCTGGTGTCACTAAGATGTACCGAAATATGAAACGTTTATATTGGTGGAGTGGGATGAAGAGGGATATTTCTATATATGTCAGTAGATGCACCACTTGCCAACAAGTTAAGGCCGATCACCAGAAGACGGCAGGATTACTTCAACCCCTAGAGATTCCGTGTTGGAAATGGGATCAGATTTCTATGGACTTCATTGATGGATTACCGAGGACCAGAAAAGGTAACGAGAGTATATGGGTGATTGTTGATAGGTTGACAAAATCTGCTCACTTTATTCCTGTTAAGACCACTCGTACTGCTTTGAGTTTGGCCGAGATATATATGAGAGAGATTGTTAGACTTCATGGAGTTCCATCTAGTATTGTGTGCGATAGAGACCCTTTATTCACTAGTAAATTCTGGAAGGCATTTCAGGACGTCTTGGGCACTAAACTAAATCTGAGCACAGCTTATCATCCTCAAACAGATGGCCAAACTGAAAGGGTGAATCAGATTTTAGAGGATCTGCTCCGTGCCTGCATTATTGATTTCGGTGGATCTTGGGAAGACCATCTCCATTTGGTTGAATTCATTTATAATAACAGTTATCAGGTAAATCAAAATTTTCAAATTGAATAAGTAAATTTGAATTGAAATTTAACCACCTTATATTCAGGTAAGTATCGATATGGCACCGTTCGAAGCTTTATATGGACGGCCATGCAAATCGCCAGCTTGTTGGATTGAGCCTGGTGATCGATTAATTCTTGGCCCAGATATGATTATAGAAGCATCCGAGAAGGTTAATGAGATCAGAAGAAAGATGAAGACCGCACAAGATAGACAGAAGAGCTATGCTGATAGGCGTAGAAGAGATTTAGAATTCCTGGTTGGGGATAAGGTATTCCTTAAGGTATCACCCTTGAAGAATGTTATTAGATTTGGTCGTAGAGGGAAGCTCGCTCCTAGATTTGTTGGACCATTCACTATCACTGAGAGAATTGGAACACTAGCTTACAGAGTTGCACTACCAGAGAAGTTTGAGGGCGTGCACAACGTCTTCCATGTTTCACATCTTCGGAAAGTTGTACACGATCCATCCTTGACCATCCCTATTGCTCAGTTAGAAGAGGTTGATATTGAGCCGGATTTGACTATAGAGAGGAGACCACTTCGTATTGTTGATAGAGATACAAAGCAACTTAGAAGGAAGTCGGTTAGCCTAGTCAAAGTCCAATGGAGTCCCGATGATCGTGATTGCACTTGGGAAACCGAGGAGAGTATCCGGGATTCTAATCCAGAATTGTTTGTTGAAGGTAAATTCCATTCTTTACTCTTTACTATATTCAATAATCTATTCTGAATCAATTGTATCTCTGTTATATGTTCTTCCACTCTTTACTTTGTTCCTTTTCAAGGACGAAAAGTCTTGAGTAGGGGAGAATGTAACGACCCTGAAATTCCGACCCAATTTTAAAATTTTAGAACCGTTATTTTAATTAAAAATGTGGAACTTACATGCGATTTCAATCAATGTCCAAACTTTGTTTCTAAATTGCACCTAGATGATTGTAGATATGGGTAAAGTTTCGTCGGAAAATACCGTAGTAAATTTCGTGCGCATTTTACTGCACATCAGTTCATTTTAAAACGTGAAAATTTTTATCTTCCGAACCTAAATATTTTTACATAGAAAAATTCTAAATCATCTTATGACAAAGACGTCATTTTTCGTTTTTCAAAATTCGGACATCTTTAGCTCCGTCGATCTTATTCTTCGGTGTTTTGCTGCATTCCCCGTAATAGGAATTTCAAATTTTCACAAACAACTTCCGTTGCCACGCAAACTTCACATTTGGAATGCGTCTAGATAGACATAGGCGTACGCCAAATTTCGTCGAATAATATTGAAGTCAAATTCGTTCGTCGCAATTACCTATTAGTTTAAATTCTTAGTGTAAATTCCATATCGTCCGAACTCAAATATTTTTCTCAATGTTGCATAAGAAAAATATTCTGAACTTGACGGCGCATTTCGTTTCGTCAAATTTCGCTTTTAATTGCTAGTTAAAATGTTCACTCGTGAAAATGGTTCAATAAGATTTACCACTTCGCAAACAATGTCAAACCATCAATATCTTCATACCGTTGTGTCCGCCTCGTCGCGCTGATCAAAACGGTATATTTGTTTGTGTCAATCGGAGTTCGGCGTCGCAAGTTATAAATTGGTTAACGGGGTACAAACTGGTCCGTTACGCCACACAAACCGGTACCCTACTCTTTCCCGCTCAGAATTCAAATGGCCCTTGTCCGTTCAGAAACCCAATAGCCACTGTGAAAAATCATCATTTCATTTGCATGGGGACTCTAAGTTTCTCTGTATAAATCTCTGCAACCCTCTCGCATTTATTACTCAGCTCATTTCACTTCTTCTCTAGTACGTTTCTGCACCCCTTCCCTCCTCCTTCTTCTTTAGTTTATTTTATTTTAGTTTTGAAGTGAAACTTCTGAAAACTTTCCCCCTTCACCTGCACACCCCAGCAACCTTCCCCCATGTCCAGCACCCCACTTGCCACCCGCCTGCAGCCCACGACCAGCCAACCCGTCCCCACCCTCCACCTCCCCACTTGCCGCCCACCTCCCAACCACCCACACCGCCTACAGCCACCTCCCCACTGCCACCCGCCTACAGCCACCTCCCCACTGCCACCCGCCTACAGCCCACCTCCCAACCACCAACAGCACGCCACTTGCACCGTACCCATCACCCTGCCGCACTCGAGCCTTGCCCAGCCCAGACCACGCAAGTAGGAGAGTAAATATGTTATATAGTTATATTAAATTATATACATTGTAATAAACTTTACGTGTTGTTTCAGCCACCGCTCCGGATTCTTAGGACATCGCTTCGGCTCATTTGCTCTCGTCCCGACTTGTTTGTTCGTATCCGTGCTTGGGTCGTCTATTTTATCTATTCGTCTTCGTGCTTCGCCGTCATCTTCTTCAACCACGCAAGGTGAATAATTTATTCACGACTCAATCTATTATGCTATGAAAATCAAGTGATGATTGTTGTTAATATTAAATTTGGATATTAAATTGTTGGTTGTTAAAATTTGGTTGAAATAAACTGTTAAGTTCTAAAAATTTGACGCCATGTATTGTTTAAGTTGATTAAACATGTTGAACTGTAATATGATGTTAATTAGGGTAAATAATAGTGATATTAAAATTGATAAGTACGATTGATGTAGAAATTTGATAACGGACACCAAGTAAAAATCATAATCTTTAATCCGTAGGATTCTAGGAATAATTGTATTAATTTGCATAATAACAAATGTGAGTTAATAGGATTATTTCGGGATTATTTGAATAACTTGTTAAATTGTTATGTATGGTTGCTATTGCTTGTTTATTTACTTTGACACCATCCCAGTTATCACACTGCAAGTTCCCTTTGCTATGCTTTATATTGAATGATATCGGGTTGAAATGATAAATACCCACTTAAACAACTTGGCCTAGGATAGACAATTAAAAATAAGAAACCCGATTGGTCAACAAAATTATTTTGAAATTGAAATCTATTTGAAATTAAGGAATGAACTTAATAATTTGTTTGGAAATCAAGTAACGACTTAATGGATTTAATTGAAATAAATTAATGGATTTAATTGAAATAAATTAATGGATTAATTGGAATAAATTAATGGATTTAATTGAAACGGATTAATAAATCTATTTAATTGAAGAAAAATGAATTGGCGAATTTGTTTGAAATAAGATTTAAAACAAGTGAGTTTTAAAATTTAATAATTTAATTTATTAGATTGGTAGATTTAGATTTAAACTGATTTTTAAATTAAATAGATTTGAACTTGTCATAAATAATAATTTAGATTTAGGAAATTTTGACTTAAAATGGAATACGAAACTGACTAAAGTTTTATGGATTTAATTTAGCGATAATTTAAATGTAAAATGATTTTAAATTTAAGGAAATTGATTTAATCAAATTTATGATTATATTTAATGTAACGATGAATGTAAATATGAATTGAGATAAATAGAATTTGATTTAACGATTCGAACTTAATTGACTGGTAAAATTCGAATTAATTGATTTTGAACTAAATTTAATAAGTGAGTTATTAAATTTAACTTGAATACTTAATTATATTGTTAACTCAAATGTTTGAACTACAGATTTCATTTGGAAATATGATTTTAAATATCCGAAATAAATTGAATCGTGAAATGTCAAAAATTTGGAAGTTAAATTTGCACCTTGACTTTTGGACTTTGATTTGTTTAAACGTTAAGTTAACCGACCATTGGGTAATAAATACGTAGTTATTAAAGGGACCGGGATCGGATATGGACATACTCTCTGTCGATACCGAAAACCACTTTAATAACTATTACACGCGAAGTGTTGATCCAGAATGAAGTGGATGGTTTAGTGAACGCGTTGACTGAAGAAAGAGAACGATATTGAATGACCCCTAACATGACTAAAACAGGAGCCGCGCCGGGCCATTGAGGTTCGCCACCCCTAGCGGACGCACTTCTTCGATACCATATCTATTACTTTTGTGATTCGATTTGGGTGCACCCCTTGATTTGGGAGTGTTGTTTCGCGGTGTTGAGATAGTAGCTGCTATGCTCAACATCAGTCCGGATCAGGCAACTACTAGTATCCTAGTTGGTATCGCCTCATGTACCTTGTCATACTGATTATCCTATTCGCGACCACTACGTTTTGTTTTGTACCTTTAGTATATGGATTGCCCTCTGGTGACTTCCGGTTTTGGGGAAACTACGGTCTTGTATATGCTCTTGGGAATAAAAATGTGTTAAGGGTGGTATGGGCCATGACTTAACACTATTTTAATATCGTACTTTACTGATTAGACATTATCTACCTATCGTATTCTATTGTATATATAGATTGTTTATCGGATCCTTAGAGATGTTATTTTATCCATCTTTAAGTTATGAACTATTCCCTTGCACTTGATTTAATTGTATAAGATTTTGAGTCCTGACTCGAGTGTTTCTTTTGTATATGCTCGGGTCAGTCTGAAGCTATCCAGTTGCTGATCTAGGTTGGTTGAAGATGCTGAAGGCTTAGCATTTATCTTTATCAGTCTATTTCTATTCCTGTATTGATGTCCTAGTCTGTTGGACATTTTTGTATTAGTCCCTTGATGTTAAGACATTGTTGTATTTTATGTAGTGGCTTCATGAACTGCTATTATGACGATGTATTTTCCGCTCCATTATTCTGTGTCTGTGATGTTGTATTGATTCTCATTTACATTTATGTATTTATAATCCCATAATGATTCGTGTTTTGTATTATTTAAGTTGACATGTGTGGATTATTGTCAATTTAAATGGTCCAAATATTCGGGTTGTTACAGAGCAAGTAAACCACAGTGCAAGATTGTGTATTCAATACGATTAAGTACAATAATGATCTTATTGTGTTAGATGTAGCACAGCACTAAGAACAAAAAGACGTATCTAGGAATTCGGTCACTGAAATGGTCAGTTTGACTAGTTTACGTAAACTGCAACTTATTTGATATCCTTAAAGGTTGAGGATGATTGGATGCTTTTTGTTAAAGAGTATGTTACGGTCTTGCAGTAAAGGTTTCTTTTTGAATAGTTTGAATATTTGGAAAGGAAAGCAAATATACGAGAGTGGATGTAACATAGGCATAGTTGGGATGAAAAGAGGAATGGTCAGTTCTGCTTCATGAAAAGACGATGGAAAGGAGAATTGTATAAAATACTAAAAGAAACTTGATTTGGAATAAGAAATATGATTTCTATTCTAAATGTATTTTCATATAGAAAATTATTTTCTATGAAAGTTATTTCTTCGAGTTCAAGATATTTGATTTGAAACTCTTAAAATAAACTGGTTACAGTGTACGAAATACAATTTTGTAATAAGTGGTTGAATGAGCTTTGTATTTCATATGCTATTATAACAATGGAAGACATGGTAGGAGAATACCATGTAACACTTCTTGGTGGATGCATCAACTTACGAAAAATTCTTTTCATGAATATACCAAACATTATTTATGAAATAATAACTGCTTTTAGTATTGATCAGACATAGATATAGTTTTATTTTGATATGAATATTATGAATGCCCATTATAAAATAAATCAATAATAATTATCTTTAGAACAAAAGTGATGCATTAGAAGATGCAGAAGTATTTGAAATTTTAATAATTATTTTAGAATTCTAGACTAAGCCATAGCCCTAAAAAATAATTCTATAATATTATGGTTATGAATCATATGGTGTTGATGAGTTGTATCTCAAATGGCTAAAGGCAAAACACCCATTTAGCGGGAGCGATGAAAGAGTTATGAACTCTTTGGATTGATATATACATATATATGCAACCCTAAGTCTAATGATCCTAAAATGTTCTAGTTGATTTGTTAAATTCATAGATAAATTATCATAGGAATGAACATGTGTGTTTGATAAACAAGTAGAGTATCTGGGATAAGTTTATACAATATAAAACGAAAGTAGAAAACATTACATGCAAAGAAATAAAAGGAATTCAAATTGATCGAAAAGGTGAGTGTATTGGAAAAGAGTTCCAAATGTATCTAAAAACAAAGAAGATTCACTTAAATGTCACTCCACCCTACGATACATAATGATATATAAATAAAGAGTAACCAGATTTTGTTGGACAAAGTACGATTGATGATGAGTGAAGTTGAGTTAATTTCTTTCTATAAGGATGAGTACTTAAGAGTAAGTGCATATGTTAAATTTAAGAGTGTACGAGATTATATTAGATGTGAATTAATAAGAAACCCCGATCTTAAATAGTTTAAGATATGTGGTTATCTAATTTATGTTTTGAACATAAGTTTCATAAACTTAAAATTAAATCGGTTTTATACACATATAAAAGGTTGTTTATAAAATATTTTAGAATGCCTATTCCATCGTATTCATAAACAATTATCGTTTTAAGAAACAATACCTTAATGACAGAAGAAATTTCTTTTAGAAACTAATGGTAGTACAATGGACTTGGATATGATCCAGAAACTTAAACATAGAAACCGACTACATAAGAAGAAAGAAAATCAACCAAGTGTAACATCCCCTACTTGGAGGCCCAAAACTAACGGCTACGGATGCTGCAGTCATCCATAGTTATTAATCTTCGGTGACCAAATAAGGCGGTGCTAGATTCATTGATACACAGATCACAGAAATATGGAAAAAAAATTAACAATTCAAAAACACATTTCCATATTCAAATCAAAATATTTCATGTTCATTACATAATCCCAAATTACGTTAACCATGTTCAGCAAAATATATTTATTACAAATACGCCAAGAGCGACATGTGAAGTTGCCCCCTTGGTTGATCAGAGTATATAGTAAGGCTCAAAAATCTGCCCTTTACAAACAAACACATAGCGGACAAGAAAACTCTAATTAACTATCTGCCTCCTACACGTCTCCGGAAGCTTTATTTGTCTAAGAAGAGAACCTAGAAACCTTAAATCTCAAACTACTCAAAATCAATTGAGTACCCGAGAGTTTAAGGTAAAAACAAAAACTTCAAGTTAGACATAAAGCTTGGTATGAATGATAATCTAACATCTCAATCCTTTTTAGATATCTAGTGAGACCACGTCACTTAGCGGAACGGGTTTTCCCCTCACTAGTATCCTAAAACCTTTATAAAACCATATTCTGTGCTCCTGCATCCACAATGGTTAAAACATACAATTTCAAAATATTATGATGATATGCATGCTTGCAAACATTTAGGAATTCCCCATCGCCTATTAGATTTTAATTTGCCTCAAAGAGGGACTATCCATCACATATTCATTTTACGTACGCGGATGTGGACTGTCCATCTTGCATCTCATAAGTTTCCTAGGATGACTATAAACCCTTCATGAAACATATGGAGACTATCCATCCCCAACATGATGTTGACTATCCATCAATCATCCCATAGTTTTCCTAGGATAACTATGAACCCTTCTTAAATCGTATGGAGACTATCCATCTCCAACATGATGTTGACTATCCATCAATCATCCCATAGTTTTCCTAGGATAACTATGAACCCTTCACTTGGCCACTTAACTCATGCTATCCCCATGAATATAATTATCTCATGCTATCCACATGATTAACCTATTTCCATTAGTATCCCTAATTTAGGTTATATCCCATTTATCCCCAACTATTGTGTTGCACTCATTAAGCTCGCCCCGGTATCCCCAAGGTTAAACAGCATTTTATAAGTTTAAAAGAAACAATTTTCCAACCCCTTCGAAACCTTTCGACCATGTTAAAGTATTATTATATAAGGGTAGAAGTATAGCTTCAAAATCACTAAAAAGTATCCCTTTCGAAAGCATTGAAGGTTACCCCTTCAAATCCCTTGAAAACCAAACCTTTCGAAACCATTGAAAATCAAACCTTTCGAAAGCATTGGGTTTACACTTAAAGATATTACTTTGGGTCATAGGTGAAAGTTTTCAAAACCACCCTCTACTTTATAAAATATTGGGGAAAACATTTAAACCATTTGACTGTGTCGACAGCTCCTGCTTTCGACACCTTCGGAAGGTTGGGAAGTGGCTTGTACTTATAAAACTAGTAAGCCTTTCGACTAATTTGAAAGCTCCTGCTTTCGATCCCATCGGAAGGTTGAACAAAATAAAGGCGGTAGTTCTTTTCAAAAATACCTTTGAAACAACCTTTCGAAACCAAACCTTTTGGCCTTGTCGAAAGGTATCTTAAATCCTTTCAAAACCTAACCTTTCGATTAAGACGAAAGGTCTTATAAAACAACTTATAAAAACCATATCTTTCCACCTTGTCGAAAAGGTCTTTTTTTTAAACAACCTTTTGAAAACCAAACCTTTCGAGCTGTCAAAAGGTTTTTAGAAAATAGGCAAGTGATTTCTCAAATCAAAATAAGCTAAGGATCCATCTCCTTCAGAAGCAACCCTTCGAATGCAACCCTTCGACACCATACCTTTCGACTTAGATCAATTCACTACATACCACCTGAATGATATCATGTGCATTGCTTTCAACATTGTTGGTCATTGAAGTCGAAAGGTCTTGTTCGAGAGGTCTGAGGTGAAAGGTTTGTCGAAGAAGGCGGAACCAACCTTTTTTGGTTAAAAGCTGATTTTTTCCAAAATAAGTGAACTTTTTGCAACTAACTTGTCTACTTGTAAACATTTGATTGGATTTCATAACTTTTTAAATATTTTGGATAGTATTTGCCGCAGTTTTCTCAGATCTAAACCAAGTAATCATTTAGCAAATAAGCCCTCCCTCTCATAACACAATTAAATCATTTAGGTCCTCCTTTCAAAATAATTTAATTTCCATCCTAAATCACATAGTAAAAATCCCCAAAAATTCCAGAAATTCGCTTTAATCATGTTATCTAACATAATAAAATTTCAGACCCAAATTTTTAATATATTTTCCCAAAATAATTTATAAACCCAAATAATCATATTTTCCTTTGAAAATTCATAATAAATTCTCCACGGCTTGGAAAATTATAAAAATTGAAACCCAACTCCAAAATCATGTTTTCTATAACATAAAACTTTCCCATGGCATTTGAACATCATTTCATCTCATTTTTACCCTAAAACTGTGTATATATCCTTTTTTAAACAACCTTGTTTAAACTTTTATAAATCGAAATCAAGCATATCATCATTCACATATCATAAAACAGATTTATCCATAAATCTAAAACCATTTGATGTAAAAAATCAAAATAGAGATGTAGAAACTATTATTCACCTTGTTTGAGATAAGGAGATTAGAGATTGTTTGAGATTGATTTTCCACTAGCTTGAATCCTAAGCTTTTCTTAGATTTTCTTCTTCTCTTCTATCTTCCTATGGTCGGCCTTGTTGTTTTTTACGGTTGTATGTATTTTTTTTTTTGAGAATAAAAATGAATGTGTATGGTTTGGGGGATAGTATAAGAGTGGGAAACATGGGTGGAAATTACTCTTATGCCCTTGTTTTTAAGTACTTAACCGTTTTTAAGTTCATTAAGTTTAATAAGCACGACCACTATATTTTTATTAATCAACCTCAATCTCCTTATCTACATTATTCTATTTAATTTATTCTAATTAAATCTCCTGAATAATGCCAATAAAAATAGGGGTGTTACAGGCTCCCCTCCTTAAAGAATTTCGTCCTTGAAATTCGGTAAGGACTACTAGCGAACATAGCAATCATCTGTAACATCTCCCAACAACCATACTATCATATCTGACTAGAAACCAATCTATATAAATCTAATATAGACATACCATCAAAGCAGATTAGGATAAGCTTCTCGAATCCTGTCCTCTGTCTCCCAAGTACAGTCTTTCTCGTTGTTGCTCCACTGAACCTTCACCAACTTGACTGTCTTGGTCCTTAGTTTCTTCTCATCTTTTGCTACAACCCGAACTATTTGTCTAACAAAAGTCAAATCAAGCTCCACTACTAAGTCCTCCAACTCTGTTTGGGGAATAGTAGACTCTGGATCATGCACATACTTACAAAGATGAGACACATGGAACACATTATGGACATCTACCAAACAACTCGGTAATTCTACTCTGTATGTGAGCTTTCTAATCCTTTCTATAATTTGAAATGGACCAACAAAGCTTGGGGCTAACTTTCCCGACTTTCCAAATCGTACCACACCCTTCATCGGTGACACTTTAATGAAAACTCTGCCTCCCATTGAGAACTCTAAGTCTTTACGCCTTTTATCTGTGTAACGACCCTGAAATTCCGACCCAATTTTAAAAATTTTAGAACTGTTATTTTCATATAAAATGTGAAACTTTCATACGATTTCAATCAACGTCCAAACTTTGTTTCTAAATTGCGCCTTGATGATTGTAGATATGGGTAAAGTTTCGTCAGAAAATACCGCAGTAAACTTCGTGCGCGTTTTACTGCACATCAGTTCATTTTAAAACCGTGAAAATTTCATCTTCCGAACCTAAATATTTTTACATAGAAAAATTCTAAATCATTTTCTAACAAAGGCGTCATTTTTCGTTTTTTCAAAATTCGGATATCTTTAGCTCCGTCGATCTTATTCTTCGGTGTTTTGCTGCATTCCCCGTAATAGAAATTTCAAATATTCACAAACGATTTCCGTTACCGTTCAAACTTTACATTTGGAATACGCCTAGATAGACATAGGTGTACGCCAAATTTCGTCGAAAAATATTGTAGTAAATTTCGCTCGTCAAATTTACATATTAGTTTTAATTTTATGTGTAAATTTTCTATCGTCCGAACTCAAATATTTTTCGCAATGTTTCATAAGAAAAATATTCTGATCATGACGGCGCATTCTGTTTCGTCAAATTTCGCTTTTAATTGCTAGTTAAAATGTTCACTCGTGCAAATGATTCAATAAGATTTACCACTTCGCAAACAACGTCAAACCATCAATATCTTCATGCCGTTGTGGCCGCCTCGTCGCGCTGATCAAAACGGTATATTTGTTTGTGTCAATCGGAGTTCGGCGTTATAAGCTATTAATTGGTTAACGGAGTACAAACTGGTCCGTTACGCCACACAAACCGGTACCCTACCTTTTCCCGCTCAGAATTCAAATGGCCCTTCAGAAATCCAATAGCCACCACTGTGCAAAACATCATTGCATTGACCTTTACCCTCTGAACCCCTCTGTATTTATATCTGCTATCCTCTGCTACAGCTCACCTCATTAATTGCACTGATTTTCTTTGGTACGTAACATCCTTCTCTTCTCTGCACTCCTTTCCTTCTCCCTCTCCTTTAGTTCACTTTATTTATTTTGTTGAAGAAAAGCAGATGTAAACTGCCCCACTCCATCCACCACCCCAGCCTTGCCCTCCAACCCATGCGCCCATGTAAAAAGCCTCCACCACGTTCGGCCACCCACATCCCAGCCCTCCAGCTCCGCCTCCTCCGTCACCGCACCCAGCCCCAACCAGCACCATGCCCGCTCCAGCACCCAGCCTCCCATCGCCCAGCCCTCCGCCAACCGCATCCACCGCCGCGCCCAGTCACGCCGCGCCCAGCCCCTCCGCGCTCAGCCCTCCGCGTCCTGCACTGCTTCGCCCAGCCAACTCCGCCAGCACCCGCGTCACACCCTGCCCGCCTGCACCAACCACCCGTGTCACGCCCAGCACGCGCCACCCACCAGCGCCTGCCTCCGCCTGAACGCACCTCCCTCCGTCCCAACGCCGCCAGTCCCCTCCGCCACCTCGCCCGTCCACCAGTCTACCCACGTCCACCCCGCTCCGCCCCATGCAGCCGCGTCTCCGCGCCCAACCGTACAGCACCCGCCAACACCAGTAGTCTGGCCTCCGCTGTCGCAACCCCGCTCCGCCCATTGTGCCTCGCAGTGGCCGGAATCCTGCTGTGCATCTGTTTCTGCTCTATGCATCTGTTTTATATATATATCAGTAGATATATATAACTGTTATTATATAACAGTATATCTTTGATATGTTGGGTTGCTCACATACAGTCTGTTGCATTTTTGTTTCAGCTCCTTCTATTGATCCGGAAGTATAAGTATTTCCATCCCGCTTGTCGAATCTATCCTGCTTCGTCGTTGGTATGGTTTATATATATATATATTCAATCGACATATATATGGCAATAAACGAATTATTGATAAATTATTTGTTTGATTGCAGTTTGTGTTCATTTTGCGTCGTGCCTATTAGGGTCTATTTTATCTATTCATCTTCGTGCCGCGCCATCTTCTCCAACCACGAAAGGTGAATATTTTATATTCACGACTCAATCTATTATGCTATGATAATCAAGTGATAATTGTTGTTAATATTAATCTGGATATTAAATTGTTGATTGTTAAAATTTGGTTGAAATAAATTGTTAATTTCTAAAAAAATTTGACGCCATGTATTGTTTAAATTGATTAAACATGTTGAACTGTAATATGATGTTAATTAGGGTAACTAATAGTGACATTAAAATTGATATGTACGATTGATGTAGAAATTTGATAACGGACACCAAGTAAAAATCATCCTGTAATAATCTTTAATCCGTTGGATTCTAGGAATAATTATATTAATTTGCATAATTAACTAATGTAAGTTAATATGGTTATTTCGAGATTATTTAAATAAATTGTTAAATTGTTATGTATGGTTGCTATTGCTTGTTTATTTACTTTGACACCATCCCAGTTATCACACTGCAAGTTCCCTTTGCTATGCTTTATATTGAATGATATCGGGTTGAAATGATAAATACCCCCTTAAACAACTTGGCCTAGGATAGACAATTAAAAATAAGAAACCCGATTGGTCAACAAAATTATTTTGAAATTGAAATCTATTTGAAATTAAGGAATAAACTTAATAATTTGTTTGGAAATCAAGTAACGATTTAATGGATTTAATTGAAATAAATTAATGGATTTAATTGAAATAAATTAATGGATTTAATTGAAATAAATCAATGGATTAATTGGAATAATTAATAGATTTAATGGAAATAAATTAATGGATTTAATTGAAATAAATTAATGGATTAATTGGAATAATTAATGAATTTAATGGAAATGGATTAAATAAATCTATTTAATTGAAGAAAAATGAATTGGCAAATTTGATTGAAATAAGATTTAAAACAAGTGAGTTTTAAAATTTAATAATTTAATTTATTAGATTGGTAGATTTAGATTTAAACTGAGTTTTAAATTAAATAGATTTGAACTTGTCATAAATAATAATTTAGATTTAGGAAATTTTGACTTAAAATGGAATACGAAACTAACTAAAGTTTTATGGATTAAATTTGGCGACAATTTAAAGGTACATGATTTTAAATTTAATGAAATTGATTTAATCAAATTTATGATTATATTTAATGTAACGATGAATGTAAATATGAATTGAGATAAATAGAATTTGATTTAACGATTCGAACTTAATTGACCGGTAAAATTCGAATTAATTGATTTTGAACTAAATTTAATAAGTGAGTTATTAAATTTACCTTGAATACTTAATTATTGTTAATTCGAATGTTTGAACTACAGATTTCATTTGGAAATATGATTTTAAATATCCGAAATAAATTGAATCGTGAAATGTCAAATTTTGGAAGTCAAATTTGCACCTTGACTTTTGGACTTTGATTTGTTTAAACCTTAAACTTAAATTGACCATCGGGTAATAAATACGTAGTTATTAAAGAGACCGGGATCGGATATGGACATACTCTCTGTCGATACCGAAAACCACTTTAATAACTATTATACGCGAAGTGTTGATCCAGAATGAAGTGGATGGTTTGGTGAACGCGTTGACTGAAGAAAGAGAACGATTTTGGATGACCCTTGACATGACTAAAACAGGAGCCGCGCCGGGCCATTGAGGATCGCCATCTCTAGCGGACACACTTCTTCGATACCATATCTATTACTTTTGTGATTCGATTTGGGTGCACCCCTCGATTTGGGAGTGTTGTTTCGCGGTGTTGGGGTAGTAGCTGCTATGCCCAACATCAGTCCGGATCAGGCAACTACTAGTATCCTAGTTGGTATCGCCTCATGTACCTTGTCATACTGATTATCCTATTCGCGACCACTACGTTTTGATTTGTACCTTAGTATATGGATTGCCCTCTGGTGACTTCCGGTTTTGGGGAAACTACGGTCTTGTATATGCTCTTGGGAATAAAAATGTGTTAAGGGTGGTATGGGCCATGACTTAACACTATTTTAATATCGTACTTTACTGATTAGACATTATCTATCTATCGTATTCTATTGTATATAGATAGTTTATCGGATCCTTAGAGATGTTATTTTATCCACCTTTAAGTTATGAACTATTCCCTTGCACATGGTTTAATTGCATAAGATTTTGAGTCCTGACTCGAGTGTTTCTTTTTGCATATGCTCGGGTCAGTCTGAAGTTATCCAGCTGCTGATCAAGGTTGGTTGAAGATGCTGAAGGCTTAGCATTTATCTTTATCAGTCTATTTATATTCCTGTATTGATGTCCTAGTCTGTTGGACATTTTTGGTATTAGTCACTTGATGTTAAGACATTGTTGTATATTATATAGTGGCTTCATGAACTGCTATTATGACGATGTATTTTCCGCTGCATTATTCTGTGACTGTTCTGTGATGTTGTATTGATTCTCATTTACATCTATGTATTTATAATCCCATAATGATTCGTGTTTTGTATTATTCAAGTTGACATGTGTGGATTATTGTCAATTTAAATGGTCCAAATATACGGGTTGTTACAATCTGCGTAATTCTTCTGCCTGGATTGAGCTTCCTTCATCCGTCCTCGGATTAACTCAATCTTTTTCGAAGCCTCTCTAACCAATTCCAGACCTAAGACCAATCTGTCTCCAGTCTCTTACCAACATGCTGGCCATTTGCATGGTCTTCCATACAAAGCTTCAAAAGGTGCCATTCCTATACTAGTATGATAACTATTATTATAGGAAAACTCAATTAGATGTAGGTGATCTTCCCAAGATCCACCAAAGTTTAACACACAAGCTCTCAATAAATCCTCAAGTACCTTGTTGACTCTCTCTGTCTACCCATCCGTCTGTGGGTGATTAGCTGTACTCATCTTGAGCTTGGTGCCTAATACCTCTTGTAGACTCCTCCAAAATTCGCTAGTGAATAATGCATCTCTGTTAATGACTATGCTACTAGGAATCCCATGAAATCTAACTATGTTCTTCATGAACAACTTAGCCAAAATAGGTGTCATCTTGGTTGACTTTACCGGAATGAAATGGGCACTCTTGGTGAACCTGTCCACTATAACCGATATACTTTCATTTCCTCTACTTGACCTTGGCAACCCATCTATAAAATCCATCGATATCGAATCCCATTTCCAAACTGGAATATCTAAAGGCTGAAGTAACCCACTCGGCTTCTGGTATTCGTCCTTCACTTGTTGACAGTTAATACACTGCCTAACCCACAAGCCAATATCCTTCTTCATGCCCTCCCAATAAAAGCTCCTCTTCATATCTTGATACATCTTGGTTCCTCCAGGATGAATCATAAACTTCGATCGATGACATTCCTCTAGAACTTCCCTCCTTAAGTTCTCTACATCTGAAACACATAATCGTCCCTTCTTTCTCAACCATCCTCTTTGGTCAAAAAAAAATCCTTTAGGTCATCAATTTCTGATCCTATCTCAAGCCTTCTAATCTTCTCGGCTAAAACTGGATCCTCTCTCTGTTTAGAAGCTTTCCTTTCGATTAGCACTGGTCAAACTTCCAAACAAGACAACATGGCAGTCCCCTAACCAGAACTAGCGATAGATCTCAACTCCACACCACAACTAGCTAAAGCTTCTAGATCCTTCCATTCTGCCAACATTTATAATACCACATTTTGATGTTTTCTACTGAGAGCATCAGCTACCTTATTTCCTTTCCCAGGAGTATACTCTATACCGAAATCATAAGCAGCTAAAAACTCCAGCCATCTCTGCTGCCTCATATTCAACTCCTTCTGAGAGAATAAATACTTTAAGGACTTATGATCGGTATATAACTCCAATCTCTCTCCCAAAAGATAATGCCTCCAAATCTTCAAGGCAAAAATCACCGCAGTCAACTCCAAGTCATGAGTAGGATATCTAACTTCATGCGGTCTAAGTTGCCTAGATGCATAAGTGAGAACTTTGCCCTTCTGCATCAATACTGCTCCCAATCCAGTGCCACATGCATCAATATACACTACTAACCCTTGGTTATCATCTGGAACTACTAACACTGGAGCATTGGTCAACAAATTCTTTAACCCAAGGAATGCTTCCTCACATTTGTCGGACCACACAAGCTTCACTTCCTTCCTGGTCAACTTAGTCAAAGGCGCTACTTTTCGCGAAAAATCCTTGATGAATCTCCGGTAATAGCTAGCCATTCCAAGAAAACTCCTGATCTCGGTTACCGTCTCTGGACTCTTCCAATTATTGACTGCCTCGATCTTAACTGGATCAACAGACAATCCTTCCTCCGAAACCACATAACTAAGAAACTTAACTTCTCTTCCAGAAATGACACTTGGAAAACTTTGCCTTCAGCTGATTCTGCCTCAGCGTCTCCAACGCCACTCTAAGATGAATCTCATGCTATCTTTCATCTTTAGAGTACACCAAAATGTCATCTATGAACACCAAAAAAATTATCCAAGTGCTCTCTGAAAACTCGATTCATCAAATCAACGAAGAAAGCAGGCGCATTCGTCAATCTGAATGTCATCACCAACCACTCATACGAACCATACCTAGTTCGGAATGTCGTCAAAGGAATACTATCCTCCGCCACTCTCAACTGATGGAACCCCGTTGCCAAATCCAATTGGGAAAATACTCTTGCTCCACTCAACTGATCAAACAGATTATCTATCCTCGGTAGAGGGTACCTATTCTTGATCGTCCTTTCGTTTAACTTACGATAGTCGATGCACATCCTTAACGATCCATCTGGTTTCTTCACAAACATCATGGCTGCTCCCCAAGGCGAACTGCTTGGTCTAATAAAATTCCTTCCCTCAAGATCCACTAGCTGCACCTTCAATTCCTTCATCTCCGTCGGTGTCATCTTGCTAGGTGGTCTACTGATGGGTTTAGCTCCCGGTACAAGGTCTATCCGAAACTCAACATCTCATTTCGAGGGTAATCCACTAACTGGCTCAAAAACATCTGCAAACTCTCTAGCCACACGAACCTGACTAAGCTCTTCTCCAGCTTCCATGGCACTCAACAAAGCAAAAACACTCTTATTGGAATTCTCCATTGAGAAAATGATTCGGTTATGACTATTTGGGTGCATCAATGATATTTCCCGATCCTGGCAAAATATCCTAGCCTCATATTTACCCAACCAATCCATACCCAAAATGATCCCGAAATCTACGAAATCAAAAACATACAAACTGCATGCAAACTTATGACCTAACAAATCAAGTTCTAACTGGTCACATCTCATCCCAAGAGTTTCATACTCTCCTATTGAATTCGCAACCCTTAAGGAAGTAACAAGGTATGTGGGTTCTATACATAACCTATCAACCAAATACTGTGATATAAATGAGTGTGATGCACCAGTATCAAAAAGCACCCTAACTGGTATACTCTAAATCAAAAGCGTACCTTCCATCACAGACTTTCCTTTCTCAGCAGCAGATGGTTTAGAGGATGATGGTTCCAAAGCAAAGACCTTTCCTTTTCCTGCCTTGGCAGCTTTAGGACACTTGTTCTTGTAATGCCTCATATAGTTGCAATTATAGCATTGCACATTCTGCTTCCCCACAACCAACCTTCCATCTCCCAAAAGGCACTCATTAGCATAGTGCCCCCTTCTTATCACACTTGTATCTACTTTCCCTTTCTTGGCTACTCATCCTTTCTGAGCGCCCTTCTTCTTAAAGAACTTCCTCTTCTTCCCCTGAGGACCATGGGATTCAACTAGTTTCTTTCTAGCTGAAATAGCAAGCATCTCCTCATGGTGGATGGCCATCTCCACCACCACATTAGAAGGATCTCGGATATGGGCCATAGTCATTCTGCCTAAATCTGTTTCAACCCTCTAATGAATATCTCATTCCTTCTAACAACATTATCAACCAAAGCATAACCATATCGAGATAGCTCATCAAACTTAGTTGCATACTCGATCAAAGGCATATCTCCTTGGACAAGATCCATAAACTTCCTCATCAATGCCGATTTGGCAACCTCGTACAAGAACCTCTACTCAAACCTCCACCTAAAGGCAGCCCACATCAACTCTTCCTCAGGCACTCCGGCCGTCACACTGTTCCACCAATGCAGCGCTAACCCTTGCAACGGTTTAGAGACCAGCCTTCACTTCTCTCCATCATTCAAGCCTAAGTCCATAAAGATCCTTTCACAGTTCAATAGCCAATTCTCTACCTCCACAGCATCTTCCATTCCAACAAACGGCTTTCCTCCCAGACTGACGTAGTCTCTACTCAGCTTCGCATAGTTATAACAAGTTGGAACTACAGGATTAGCTACACCAACATTCCCAACAGCCCCTGCTTGCAAAAGATTAGCCAACAACTGATACACCAACCCCATATCTATTGGCGGATTTCCAGCACCTACATTGGCCTCAACATTCTTTGAGTATTAGGTCGAGCATCTCCATTGGTTGTGGTGCTTCCTCCACCTAGATTTCCTCTTCCGTTTCCTGCCTCCATATCTTCTTTCTCGTATATCTGCATATGAGCATTAGTAAGATACAGAAGAACGGTCAAAGAGAGAGGGGAATACGTACATAGATATATACCTATATGTCAAATACAAATATGTTATTATCGCATTAATCCAAAACCCCGATCATATTTTAAATTCATTGGATTATGTTTGAAAAGCTTTTAGGTTTTACTTTTCTTTTAAAGTTTCATAAACTTATGCTCCAATACCAACTTGTAACAACCCCTACTTGGAGGCCTAAAACTAATGGCTATGGATGCTGCAATCATCCATAGTTATTAATCTTTGGCGACCAAATATGGCGGTGCTAGATTCATTGATACACAGATCACAATAATATGGAAAAAATTTAACAATCCAAAAACACATTTCCATATTCAAATCAAAACGTTTCATGTTCATTACATAATCCCAAATTACAAATCTGCCCTTTACAAACAAACACACAACTAACAAGAAAACTCTAAATAACTATCTGCCTCCTGCACGTCTCTGGAAGCTTTATTCATCTAAGAATAGAACCTGGAAACCTTAAATCTCAAACTACTCAAAATTAATTGAGTACCCGAGAGTTTTAGGGGAAAACAAAAACTTCGAGTCAGACATAAAGCTTGGTATGAATAATAATCTAACATCTCAATCCTTTTTAGATATCTAGTGAGACCACGCCACTTAGCGGAATGGGTTTTCCCCTTACTAGTATCCTAAAACCTTTATAAAACCATATTCTATGCTCCTGCATCCACAATGGTTAAAACATACATTTTCAAAATATTATGATGATATGCATGCTTGCAAACATTTAGGATTTCCCCATCCCCTATTAGATTTTAATTTGCCTCAGAGAGGGACTATCCATCCCATATTCATTTTACTTACGTAGATGTGGACTGTCCATCTCACGTCTCATAGTTTTCCTAGGATGACTATAAACCCTTCATTAAACATATGGAGACTATCCATCCCCAACATGATGTTCACTATCCATTAATCATCCCATAGTTTTCCTAGGATAACTATGAATCCTTCTTCAATCGTATGGAGACTATCCATTTCCAACATGATATTGTCTATCCATCAACCATCCCATAGTTTTCCTAGGATAACTATGAACCCTTCACTTGGCCACTTAACTCATGCTATCCCCATGAATATAATTATCTCATGCTATCCACATGATTAACCTATTTCTATTAGTATCCCTAATTTAGGTTATATCCCATTTATCCCCAACTATTGTGTTGCACTCATTAAGCTCACCCAGGTATCCCCAAGGTTAAACAACATTTTATAAGTTTAAAAGAAACAATTTTCCAACCCCTTCGAAACCTTTCGACCATGTTAAAGTATTATTATATAAGGGTAGAAGTATAGCTTCAAAATCACTTGAAAGTATCCCTTTCGAAAGCATTGAAGGTTACCCCTTCAAATCCCTTGAAAACCAAACCTTTCAAAACCATTGAAAATCAAACCTTTCGAAAGCATTGGGTTTACACTTAAAGATATTACTTTGGGTCATAGGTGAAAGTTTTCAAAACCACCCTCTACTTTATAAAACATTGGGGAAAACATTTAAACCTTTCTACTGTGTCGAGAGCTCCTGCTTTCGACCCCTTCGGAAGGTTGCTAAGCGGCTTGTATTTATAAAACCAGTAAACCTTTCCACTAAGTCGAATGCTCCTACTTTCGATCCCTTCGGAAGGTTGAATAAAATAAAGGCAGTAGTTCTTTTCAAAAATACGTTTGAAATAAGCTTTCAAAACCAAACCTTTCGGCCTTGTCGAAAGGTATCTTAAATCCTTTCAAAATCTAACCTTTCGATTAAGACGAAAGGTTTTATAAAACAACTTATAAAAACCATACCTTTCAACCTATGGCCGGCCTTGTTACTTCTTACGGTTATATGTATTTTTGTTTTGAGAATAAAAATGAACGTGTATGGTTTGGGGAATAGTATAAGAGTGGGAAACATGGGTGGCAATTACTCTTATGCCCTTGTCTTTAAGTACTTAACCATTTTTAAGTTCATTAAGTTTAATAAGCACGACCATTATATTTTTATTAATCAACCTCAATCTCATTATCTCCATTATTCTATTTAATTTATTCTAATTAAATCTCCTAAATAATGTCAATAAAAATAGGGGTGTTACACCAAGCCTAAAATGGTCACACAACACATTAGAATATACAATAATAATTCTTGTACATTACAAAAAAAACTAAGATTTTCCTAAGAAAGTCGAGAAAAAGCATTGTTAGTAATAACAATTTCCTTGGTTGTCAATAAGCCATAAAGATTATAGACACTGCCATATGACATGATGCTTTAAATCCGAAATAGATTCCAAGTACATTGTCAAAATACAATTTTGAAAGTTGTGCCTGAAGGGATGTTGTGACAACCACCCTATACCTGCAATACTCATATAACAGAATAGTGCATCGCTAGAGCATCCGGTTGATGTAGGATGGTTGTTAAGGAAAAGAAATAGAGATGAGGAATAGAAAAGAAGAGAAGAGAATAGAAGAAAGGAGAAGAAAATAAAACATCACACAATCACATAACTTGTCTTATATCTCATAGCGCATTAGATAAAATATAATAGTAATCACAAATATAAAACAGGCGAGACAGTAATAACTATGTAAACCACATAAGTAAAGTACATAGGCTCGTACAGTTATAGAAAATAGTAATAGAGTTTATACAACTGATAAATAAACTGAATTGATAAATTTTCTCTAATAAATAATAAGCCAACACTGTCAAGGCTCCACGGTGTCACACAACGGAATAAATAATAATAACTCAAAATATAAATATGAGAAAGTGTCGCCTTTTGCTAGTCCATCTGCATAACCCTGATTGCTATTTACACCCGCTATCTAGTCTACTCATTTAAGAGCACTCAAGACAATAAAGAAGCAAAGCATAAAACCTCGAGTCAGACAGCAGTCTGGTGTGAGTGATAAATAGTCTCCGAACACTATAAAAGTTGGTATAGTATATGGAACAGAGGGTATGGAGAATCATACATGACCAGCCCTTGCATCCATAGAGTTAGCACATAACATCAAATATATACTATTCTATGATAGTCATCATCGGTGTACTACACATAAAATTACTAAGGATGCCTAGATATCAACATCGGTAATATCTACGTCGTGTGACATCCCTAAGGTAATAGAAACAGTCAAACAAACATGACATCCATCATCGATCCTCGTATTCACTACCTCAATGCATTATATATATGATACTCGTATGTCCACTTGCATAGAAACAAGGACTACACAACAACATGATTTCTCAGTACTCAAATCCATGCCACTCAATAGGCCAAGAACTAGACTACCCGACATGGTAGTCCAGGGTAAATGAATCGGGTCATCATGTGATCCTAGTGAGGGTCATAAATCTCTCGACTTGGAGATAAGGACCCGACTTGATCCATATGAACAGCACACATACCCCTGCTACACGAATACCCATCCAAACCTACGATATCAATGATCCCTTTGCACACATCATCCATAGCAGAGCTCATCCCAGAACTGTCCATACAACTCCTGTCTAAAGTCATCGTGGTTGAGAACTATTCTAAACAGCCATCGTCGTCATAGAATGTCATCGTGCATCCCCCGACTTGGGAGCTATTCTAGAAAACTAATGTCAGTCATAGAATGTCATCGTGCATCCCATAACCTTCCTCCAATAGTTCCATCACATTACGACTCATAGTCTACTAGTCTGCGTCTCGAAGTATGGCTATCCGTCATTGAAGCTATCACATCCCATCACGGAATCATCATTGTTGAATCATGGAGTCATCACGTTGAAGCGTCACATCTTCACCTCACCACCAAAACTACTCGTCGAAGAGCCATATTATCAAAATTGAATGTTGAACAAATGAATGAACCTTCATATCATGCTCCTCGAACCCTCTCCGTCATCCATGTTAAAATTGGCCAAATTGGCCATCATCAATAGTGGTAGATATCGACCATTCCAGGGTAGTCGATAATGACCACTTTAACCTTATACTTAACCAAAATAGTTAACTACAATCAAAGGAAAATGTCCGACATCAATCCCGAAATTTGCAGCACATCTCTAAATCCATCTTCCGTTCATATCCATCGGCGTACACGATACTATATGCATGAAATTATATCCTATAGGATATATTATAATCCTATATCGCCTTCGATTGGCATTTTCAACCAACTACAAGCAAGCAAACATGCAACCAACCAGCATAGAAATGTCTATAATAGCCTACATATATCTACAATAATACAATACAATCCATTCAAGCAATCATTGTGGGATAATGTGAGATCAATATCAAAATAGTCTAAATCTATCAATATTGTTAAAATAGTCCATAAATGGAAAAAATGTGATATTTAATTTAAAACCATTTTAAAATGCTTTTAGTTCTTTTTACAAAATAATATGCAGATTTGACTATCTTAGAAATCACGTTTAAAGTTAGAAAACATTTCAAAATGTCATTTTAATACTATAATAACAATCATAGAATGATGAGTGTCAATATCACTCACCTCAACCAATCTGATCAAACCACCGCCAAATCATAGAGCTCTCCATCATGAATGCAACGCAAGAAATAGCGTCTAAAACGGACCTCGTATGCAAAAGATATGGCCAATATATGAATCGGAATTAATTTATAACAATTAATCAACTAACACCACTTAATTACTAATTACCATTGCTAATCCTTCTTCCTCATTCTCTAACCCATGCACGTACATGCCTGTACCGAACAAACCCACTTTGCTCCATACCTTCTCTCCTCCCTATCTCTTTCGTTTCTTGACGAAATCGAGAGTCGTCTTCGCCAACATGTCTCTCTACGCAAGCTCTTCACCACGGAATCAAAAATGCATGTCTCAACTCACTGCTACAGGATTCGACCTAAAGTCGTTCCTCCTCCATCCATGCCGACGCATTTTGATATAAGTGGCCAGAGATGTTGAGATTTGGTGGGAAGGTGTCTGGTGCCCTCCGTTCTAGGTATTTTCACTTCATCCTCCAGGAAAGTGGAACCCTAGTTCGCCATGCAAGAGGTCGAGTCAGCTGAATACCACAATAACAAAATTTGCCATAGTCGATGTGAAGATCTCTTCAATATGAACTCAATGAAATTGGTTTTGTTATTTTTAGTGGAGCGATTTGCCGGATATTAATTTTTGAATGAATGAAGAGGATGCGACCATGTTTTTGTTCACTGCTCAACTGAACAGTGAATGCTAATAAACAGTAACCAGTTGGGAGAATGGGTTTTGGGTGTGAGGTATTTATATTAATAAACTATTCTATTTATTTAAATTCTTAAGTAAATGGTTGTACGTTTCGAGCTTGCACGATCACACAGCGCGTCTGATCGTAACAAAACTCATCTACATATATTACATCATTTTTCTGGTTCCAAGGGTATAAATTTCATCGCTATCCAAGATAGCACTTCGGGATGATAATTTCAAGATTTTCGAGGCCGTTTCGGCCATCAGATCGTCCAATCTACAAATGTAGTGATCCTTATACTCATTTCAATTCGCAATATCCATATGAACTCAACTGAAGTGATCTTGAGTCCTGATTTGATCGTATGCGAAAAATCATATTTTGGGACCGTCAATTAATTAACGATTCTATAACGACCCGAAGTTTCGAACCATTCGCATCTGCACATGTCGGACTTAAATTGCTCCAAACAACAGATTGTTAATTTATATTTGGCAAAACTCAGCATATACAGTAAATAAATCAATCATAGAATCACAGACACAGAGTTATGTAACAATAAGCAGTGGAAAAGATAAATAGTAGTTCATGAAGCTACTATATAAACATCAGAGTTTGAAATAAAATACAACAGAATATCTCAAAACATTGTAGTCCCGAATACAAATAGATGACATGTCTGAACAAAACAACTGGAAAAGATGAATAGATAAGACAGATCTTCAAGCAAAGCTCCAATCTCCAAAGGTGAGTCTCAAATACTGTGATACTCAGTCTGGCCCGAGCATAAAGAAAAACATGAAACACTCGAGTCAGGATTAACATTCTTATATCAGTAAATTTAACTCAAGTGAAATGTCAACTGAAATAAAAGTAACTTAAAGGAAGTTTGGGTTTTCCATCCTCTAAGGATTCGTGGAACTATCTACTATGTAGTAATATACGCTATTATAATATGTCTATAGTAAAGTAAACTATTAAAATAGCGTTAAGGCGTTACCCATATCCCCCTTAACACATTTTTATATATTCCCATAGTCTATACAGTACCGTGATTCCTCCGTAAACTGGAGGGCTATCAGAGGGCACTCCATAGGTATGGTACAAACCAAACTCGTAGAAGGCGCGATAGGGCATGCGACAAGGCACTCGAGGCAATGTCAGGGTAGATATACCGTTTGCGTATCTGGACTGGTGGTAACACATAGCAGCTACTACTTCCCACCTCGTGACACACTCCCAAATCAAAGGTGCACCCAATCAAATCACCAAAGTAATAGAATGGTATAGAAGGAATGTGGCCGATTGGAGGAATGACCTCACTTGGCCCGGCGTGGCTCTTGTTTTAGCCGCATCAAGCTGACTCACGGGAGTCAGGGCTACGTAAATACCATATAGAATCATCACCAAACCATCCTACTTCATTCTGGAATCTCCACCACGTACACAGTTGTTAAAGTGGTTTCCGGTATTGGCAGAGAGTATGACAATATCATATCCCGGTCTCTTTAACAACCAAACGCTTATTTCACACCGTGGTCATTTCATTTCAAATAGTTCATGCTTCATATCAAAATACCATATTCATTTCAAAACCATATCAATTAAATATCATTATTCACTTTAAAATATTCATTTCCAGAATCGAAACACTTTCAAAATTATAACAATTTCGAAATCATAACACTTTTGAGATCATAACACTTTTGAAAACATAACACTTTCTACTTAAACAGTTTAAATATTGAAATAGTATATATATTAAAATAGTTATAAATTAAATTAGTTTATACATTAAAATAATTTATATAATAAAAAAATAGTTTCCTCCAATTTCACAAATCGATTCAAATCGGCTTATATTCCAAAATTCAATTTAAATCAATCCTTGTTCAACATTTCAATTTAAAGGGTTAAAGATTCAATTCAAAATCTTAATAAACCATTTTAATCTTTATCAATTTCGAATCCAGGTTTGAACTATCTCTTCAATTCCAATAAGGTTCAAGTTAAAATATTCAAACATTTATAATATAAATTTCACTTATATTTCAACATTTAACTTTAATTTCATTCAAATTGGAAAGTATTCACTTAATCTTTTTAATAACAATTTATTAAAATCCCAATTTATAAATTCAAATCAATATTAAATATTCACTCTCAATTTTTATTTAAAGTTGAGAATATTCATTTAATCACTTTTCCTCAAATCAAGTTATAAATCATACCTTTCAAATCTCAAATCAATAAGTCCAAATAAATTCTTATTTAAGTTCAATTATTAACCAATTTAAATTCCAAGTCAACATTAATTTATCTTCCCAACTTTTATTATTAAAGTTAATAAAACCCTATTTTAAAAATATTAATATAAATTTAAATAGATACTTAAGCATATTGTATACTAATTAAATTAAATTTTATTAAATTAAATCTTATTATTAAATTTATTTTGTATTAAATCTATTTTTATATATTTTAAAATAGTAAAATTATAAGTAAAATCTTAAAAAAATTATTTTCAAAACTAACTTATAAATTTAAAATTTTCAAAACATATAATTTTAAAAATCTAAAATTTAGACATATATAAAATAACATTTATACATATTATATTGTAAAAATCAATATTTACTAAAACCCATATACTTCCTTTCAAAACTTTGGAAATCATTTTTCAAAATATAGACCCACGGTGTCCGTATATAATTTTCTATCCTATGGTCAAGTGATACGGATATTTATCATTTCAATCCGCAATTTAAATATCTACGGGTATATATCATTTCAACCCGCAATCCCAAAAATTCAAAATGAATGAAAATCGCATGGGTTTATCATTTCAACCCATAACGATTTTCTCCTAATCTATTATATCGTTCGGGTATGTATCATTTCAACCCATAGGGAATTCTAAATTAACAGGGAACTTGCAAAGTGAGAATAAATATGATAAAATATACATATCAATAACAGGCATATATCATCAGTGATAAATTTAATAAAAATATAAATAACAGATTTATGGTGTTAGATGTCACAGATTAACAATTGAAGATCATAGCATATCATATTTAACAATTACATAATTTAGAATTCAAATTTAACAGCATATTTCAATTGTCGTTTCAAGTGAAATCAAATCTACTAAATATAAAAATGTTAATCGTGAGTGATTGCTCACCTTTCGAGGCTAGAGAGAATAGATAACACGACAAGCTACACGATCTAGACCATCGATCGATCCAATAATAAATCTCAAAGTGAAGTAAGTTGAACATGGAATTGATGGACATAGCTGATAAATAGGAATCGATAAGAACAAATCAAATCAGCTTGGTATGAACTGAAACGAAATAAATAAATAAATATATATATATATATATATATATATATATATTGAAACCAATATTCAATTTAGAAATACACATTTAGAATATCATCTACATATTATAATTTAAAATCAATATTTAATTTAATACATGTATAAATTAAAAATTAAAAATATCAATATGCATTTCAATTTCAAAAACAGCACATATCAAAACTGTTATAAATATATATGGTCAAATATAAGAGAACCAACTTTATACTATATATAATATTTAACTGCAAAGCAGACTTAGGCATGCTATAGCAAATAAAAAACTATGTATATTATACTATTCAACACTTATTATAAGAATCAATATAAAATTACTTCATTATAAACTCAAACAGACCATTTATAACCTCATATACAATAAACATGGGATATATGACTTATATAACACAATACTGAAACATATATAATAATGTAACATTCATATAGTACACTTATGTAATATAATATAGCTTATATATATACTGTAACAATATATAATACTGCCTTTATTGTATACTAACAGATCAACTAAAGCAATGTATATACAAACTATATATAATAATAATATATAAACTAAACCATATATAAACTTATACTTTATATAAACAAACACTTATACATAAACTGGCATGTTATAACTATCATATTGTATATTTTATATAAACTAACATATACACTAACGTATTATAAAACTATAAGCATATGTATAATATACATACAAAATCAGTTAGATTTATATATATATATATAAGTAGATTTTATATAAACAAATATATATACCATTTCATATAATAGAACACAAATAGTATAACATTTATAATACCTATACAGAGAAGAAGTAAAGGAGGCTTGGTTGTGCTCTTCATGTGGAGGCTGGGTTTGGAGGCATAGGTTGTTTGGCCAGGGGTGGTGATGGGTTCGAAGTGGGGAGAGGCCGAGTGCTTGCTTAAGGGCAGAGGCGCAGGAGGCTAGTGGCTCGAGGCTGGAAAGGTGCGGAGGCCAAGGTGGGTCAGGGTCGGCAAGGTGGCTGCAAGGTGAAGGGTGGCCTGCATTTGTGGTTGCCGAGCTCGGTGTTTGGAGGGTAGGGTTGTGGCCTTGGGCTGCGCTGATGGTGGATTCGGGTGAAGAGCTGTGGCGTGAATGGTGGTGGTAGCTTGGCGAAGGAGATGTACGCGGAGGGTAGTGGGAAGGCTTGTGTGCTAGGTTGCATGCTTTCGACAAATTGGTGGCTAGGAGGATAAGCGGTGGCGGGTGATGGAGAGTTTGGCTATAGAGAGAATGAAGGCCGAGAGGAGTGGAAATGAGAGGTGGAAGAAAACTTATCTCAATTGTTTATAAGCAACAGGTAAAGAAAGAAAAATAAAATAAAATAATTCATAAGAATATGGCAGTGAAGGTCAACAGACAACAACAACTAGTAATATAAAATAAGAGAGTGGAGAGATACGTACGAAACAGCAAACAATAAATTGAAAAGATGGAATAACAATAGAAAAAAATTGTATTCCGGGAATTTTAAAAGGCTAAACGGCTGTATGCTTTAACACAGTGGAAATTTAAATGACACAAGAAACAAAAAGGTCAAATACGGAACCGATACGGCAAGTCGCTTCGCATATTTCGCCGCGTACCGACCTCCGAAATTGACAAATGAATATACTGCAGAGATCGGCACGACAAGACGAACAGAGTGGTATATAGATATCAGTGATACAACCATCCTATCAAAAGTCGATATTCGGTACCGAAAATGCTGCTAAAACACCGAAAATAAGATAAACGGAGCAATAGCAGTCCATATTTAACGAAACGAAATATGACGTCTCACTCAGAAAATGATTTACAAATTTATTGCATAAAAATATTCAGGTTTGAAAAATATTTTATATTCATCAAATTAACTGATTTTAAATTGAAAATTACACAACCGAATTTACTTTCATATTTTCCAATAAAAATTTACTAGTTGCTATGTTAAAATAGACGTATTCCAAATATCAAATTTTCAATTCAAAATTTAATTGTATATTTTAAAGCAAAATTTCAACTAATTACGTTATAAACCGTTAAAATATCTGGGTCATTACAGATTCAATATTTAAATCAATCATTTAAATATCCAATCATTAAAAATACAGGTCGTTACATTCTCCCCTCCTTAAAATGATTTCGTCCTCGAAATCCCAAGGACGAAACAACACAACCCAATACCCTCCCATAAGCAATGATACGAGAAAAATCGTCACTTATTAACTCACGACAACAATCATTGAAAGCGATTACAACAAAGGGAATAGACTCGCAATTAGCTGGAGCCATCATCCTTATCCCTAAGTACAATCACTATCAAATCTAAAATCAATGTTGTTAAATCAAACCTAAGTTAGGCACTAACTTCCAAAAAAAGAACAATGGAAAACAAAAGCGCCAACTCACTAATCGAAAGGCAAGTCAACTAGATATCATACATATTGACTCTCACAACTATCGGTAACATCTAAATCCTATACATTAACTTTTCTCTTAATTTTGGCTCTTGTCACGAAAAATTTTAGCAGCACCTTTATTGCGCGACTAGGTCTGGGAAAAAATCCTGATACAACATAAACTTATATACATCTCATATCCGAGGCATCTCGTTTCCGAGGACAACCAAACATATATCACCAAATCTACACTACAAGTGTTACATGCCCTTTTATAGCAAGAGCATTTTTATTTAGATGTGAATATAAGCACGTAAGCATCCAAATAGCCAACACTTGCATCCGTGTACCTGATCAAGTACTCAACAAAGAGGATTAAACACAATAGCAACATCATAATGTAAATAAGCATACTAAACCATATATAGAGCAATCATCCCAAATAAGCATGCTATATCAAACCATTACTATCCAGGATGCCTAACAACCATATAAGCATAAGTAATCATAAACAATCAAACATCAAATAGGCACATACAAGATCAAATATTAAAAAGTAACATCCATGCTATCCTAGCATGTAGGATCCTAAAACATTTACTATAATACATCAAATATGATATCCAATATGAAAGCTGGTGAAAAATAGAAATATCCCCTAATGAAGAGCTCCAAACAAGCGGTCCTCATGATCTCATCGGTCTCTCATATGCAATCGCTTTCACTCAACCGAACCTTTACTGATGCACCGTCTTCCTCCTAACCTGTGTTCATATCATGTCTATCAATATCAATAGGCCTATGAGGTCTTGAAGTTCCTGTAAGTTCTCCCAAAACCCACTAGTGAACCACGGGTTTTGGCCACTTAAAATGCTCTTGGCACAAAGTGGAATCACACTATCCATTCCACATATACCCGATAATTCCAGATGTTGTTCTATTGGACTTAACGAATATAATCTAGCATTTTCGCCATTCTATCGACTGTGACTAAAATGCTATCCTATTCACTTCTAGTCCTTGTCATTCCATCAATGAAATCCATCTCATCCTTTCGGATCCAACCGTCTCGGTCGAGTCTGCACTGCATCAACTCTATAGACACTACTCATTCCTCTAATTTAGCCATGATCTCCGCTAGCCTAGCCCTATGACTAGTACCGATCTACTAAATCAGAATAGGTCTGATAGTCAAACTGGCCAACATCTTTGGCACTAGCTTATATTGAGTTCTGGATTCATAACCAATGGTGAACTCGAGCAATTCCCACTCTAGGAATATCGCTCCTACATTGGTATGTCTCCAACTTAAAACATCAAGGACCACATTTCCCTTACTAACGTCTAGGAAATGTCAAAGTCGTACGAGGCTAGGAATTCCAACCATCGCTACTGGAGAAGGTTGAGATCCTTCTCGAAGAAGAGATATTTCAATGATGTGGGATCATCGAACAACTCGAACTCCTCTCTTAACAGATAGTGCCTCCAAATCCCCAAATCGAACTCTATCCCTGCCGGCTACGAATCAAGAGTCGGATACTCCCTCTCATGCGGTTTCGGTTGTCGATTAACATATGCAACAAACTTAATTTTTGGCATCAATACTACACCTAGTTAAGTACCACAAGCATGTATGTACTATCGTCTCCTCATTCCTGCTCGGAACGAGTAATATCGGTGCACTCGTCAACCTCTCTGTCAGACCCACCAATGCGTGTCTACACCTCGCGTCTCAAATAAAAGTCTGATACTCACTAGTCAAATTGGTTAACGGTGCCGCTACCTTTGAGAAGTCCTTGGTAAAGCATATATAACATCTCTCCAATCCAAGTAAACCTCTCATCATCAATCGGTGCTTTCTGAACATCTCCAACACAATCATCAATCGTGTCTTGTGCTCCTCTTTCATCTATAGGTAGACGAAAGTATTGTCAACAAGCACAAGCACGTACTCACTCAAGTGATTTCTCGAAACATGGTTCAAGAAATCAACAAAGCATGTCGATGCATTGGTTAGCCCGAACAGCATAACCAACCAATCAAAAATCAAAGTGGTGTACGAAACACTATGATCAACATTCTTTCTAATTACTCTCAGTGGATGAAACTCCATTGCAAGATCCAACAGAGATAACTCCTTCATGTTATAGAGCTGATCGAACAAGCCACACTACACCATACCAGCCGTTTCGCAACCCCCGAAGGCGGAAAATTTGCAATGGCTCTTAGCCGTTGCTATTAAGCAACGGTTAAAGTCCGTTGCAAAACCTTATAATACGGCTCATAGCCGTTCTAAATTTTGGAATGGCTCTTACGCGTACTACATTTTAGTACAGCCTTCCATACCCACCCGTTCCCAACTAGCTATGCCCTATTCTATCATTATCCACTTCGATCAAAAAAAACGATAGATCCAGATCCACTTCATCCATCATTTATGTGCTTCTTCGTTCAAATCTACCACCTCGTGCTTACATCTTCTCAATCGACTTGGAAGCTCTTCGCTCTCCTGTAGGTCCGCCTTCGTGCTCAGGTCATTCTGTTTAGGGGTTTGAAAGTTTATTAGGTAATTAAGTGATAACTTTAAGATTACCTATCGACTTTGTTTTCGTTGGTTTTTTAATAAAATCAATAAACGTGAAAGCACACGGATTGCGCTTGATGTATTTTAAAATTAATAAAAATGAATTTTTGTCAGTTTACGTTCGTGTATGTTTAATTTGTCAACTATTTTTAATTGATGTTTGTATTGAAATATTGGGCAGGAAATATGAAATGTTATTTAGGTATATATAAAAAAAATTAATACTTAAAATTATAGTTTACTTTTACTGCTTTGTCTATAAAAAGTGCAAATGTGGAATTGTTCGTGAAATAATTCTGGTTTGAATAAAAAGTGCAAATATTATTTAGGTATATAAAAAGTGAAAATGTGGAATTGTTCATGAAATATTTCTGGTTTGAATTGGGTTGGGCAAGAAATGCATTTGCCTAGTAAATAATTCTTTGTTCAATATGTCGTTAGTATGTTAGTATTAATTCATGTCGTTTTTTCGTTTCTTGATTTGTAATTTGGTTAAAAACGTATGTTCCCTTGATGAAATACATTGGCCTTCCATTTGTTTCTTGCTTTACAAATTGATGTTATGAACAAAATTTATGAGTAAATTGCACTATGAAGTATGAACTCGAGCGTTCAAAACTTGGAATACCCTGGTAAAAGCAAGAAATATACTTTCAAAAATTAAACCTATCGGATTGTATTACGATCATATTAGTTGGTTATGCAAGCGTTCTGTTATGTGTTTATTATTGCATGAATTTTGTATAGCTTGTTCAGTTGTTTGGAGGGAAAAAACTATTGTAAAGATCAAATTTATACCTTATTTGAAGGTCGGACAACAATTTTATAAGTAATTTATATTCCCATTTATATACCTTAAGTTTTTACCTATTTATATTGATGTTATTTCTCGCTCTTTTTTGAAAAATTTAGTAGATAATGGTTTTAGATTAGGCTGTATTAGAAGTGAATATATTACATGCATTGCATGAAGTGAATATATTAAGTTTGGTATAAGTGAATATATTTGAAATAGTGGTTTGCAATGGTGCCTTCCACTTCAAATATAATGGTGCACTAAGAATAATCAATTTTTAACTTGTCAGTAAGCAAAATTTGAAGCAAAATTTTAGTTTAGGCTGTATGAGAAGCAAAATTAGTGCTGTTTGAATTACCCCAGTGGTCCAAAATCCAGCGTGAAAATAAAGATCCGCGATTAACGTCGATGAATGAAATAGAAAATTGGATCATTGTGTTTTCACTGAGCTTAAGATTCTTATATAATCACTAGTTTCATATGTTTGAACCTTTGAAAGGAATATGTAATTCCAGATTTATATATGTATAATTTTTGAATACATGTCAAATTCCTCTCAGGAAGTTTCAAATGAGTGTATAAATACCTAACGTGTTTTAGCTCTTGTATATAATCACTAGTTTCAAATGTTTATAAGTTTTAGCTCTAAACTAAATCATGCTGATTGTTTTGGATTATTATCACTTGTATATTTTTACAAGCAGGCATGAACTGCCAGTAACCATATCAGTCTGCTTTATCTTTATATATATACATTCTAATAATCTCCTGGTTTTATATGCAGGGAAAGGTTTGTACCTACATAGATTGACTTTTCTTATTCCCAGGACAATTACTTTTTGCTTGGAGAGGAAATTATATACATCAGGTAGACCCAAAAATTCACTAAATTCTGCAATAGCGTATGACACACCCCCCACCCATATATAGTCACACACATACACACATACTACTCTTTTAGCTACAAGTGCTATATTATTCAGGCGCATTTCTTTCTCTTGGGTATAACTCAATTCACCAAATTATAATCATTCGGGTTTTCTGCACTGATGATTATGTTAACAATGTTTAATGGTAGTCTTGACATCATTTATAAAAAAATTGTGTATATTGAACAAAATGTCCAACTTTATCCCTTAATGATCTAGTTCAGATAAAAGGTGTTCTGGTCATTATGAAAGGTATATATAACATATAACCAGTCTTAATATAGGAAGTATCACCCAAATTGTGTAAATGTTACTTCTAATATGATTGTTTCCTTGTCATTGTTCATTTACAACCACCACTGTTGAAATTAAACGAGCAACAAAAATTGCCTGTAATAAAAGGTTAGTAAGAAATTTAAATTGAAAGCCTATAATGCAATAGCATGATTAATATATCTGTTCACCAATTTATATATGCTTCATGATAGTAAACATACTTTTAAAATGTAGCCATCTTGTCTAAAGACTTAACCCAATAAAATATAATATTTAGAATTAATATTTGTAAGTGGATTAATATAACATATGTAAGGATTTTAAAAGCATAACATGTAAGAGTTGCAGGCATATATATATATATATAAATATGTTATTTGCTGGGGCTGCCTTAAGTTTTTACCTATTTATATTGATGTTATTTCTCGCTCTTTTTTGAAAAATTTAGTAGATAATGGTTTTAGATTAGGCTGTATGAGAAGTGAATATATTACATGCATTGCATGAAGTGAATATATTAAGTTTGGTATAAGTGAATATATTTGAAATAGTGGTTTGCAATGGTGCCTTCCACTTCAAATATAATGGTACACTAAGAACAATCAATTAGTTTAAAATTGATTTGAGAAAATATGAATATTATTTTCTAAAATGGTTGAAAAGAATTTTGTTGGTATAATTTTGTTAACCGGTCCGTTGAGAGGTTTATGAATTTTGGTCGATACGAATAGCTAACGTATCGATAGGGATTTCTAAACGCTTAAATCGAGGCTGAATTGACACGGTATTTTGGAAATGTAATAAGAAATTTGTTACCTGGAGTTTATATTGTTTCATAAAGCAATATGTTAATTTAGAAAAATGAAGATATTGTTTTTAAAAAAAAAATCAAACAATAATTGCAGCCATGGGATTAGTGCGAAGTTGAGATAATGGCAGGGCAATGTTGATAAAAAATTATGGATAGTCAACATTGCAGCCAACTGACTAGACAAATCACTAAATACTTGTGGTGCGATAGCATTGTATATTTTAAAATTAAGTTAAATTCTAGGTTTCGGAATGTAAATTTGTTTTTGATTAAGTTTGAACCAAGAACTTCTTAGAAGAAAAAAACTCTTATAATTTTTAATTCAGTTTCCACAATCTGAATTGAATGTTATTATAATTGTAATTTATATTCGACAATCTAAATAGTAGTTACAATTGTGACCAAGATTTTCAAATGAATGAATGTGGATTATGTATAATGTAGTGGAAGTTGTCCCATTGCTACTTGTAAAACTAAACATGTGATACTTAACATCAGTTTTAATTATTTTGAAAGTGGTTCAAGTATACTTGTCTTAAGCTTGGCTTTAGTGTTCTCTAGCCATGTTAAAATTTTCCATCTTTGCAATGCTTGTTTTTTTATTTCCTTAAACATCGGTGATCATGAATAGGTGTGATTTGTGTATTTAGATGTGAACCTTCTCTGTACCCAGCAGATTTAAAAGAAAGAGCAACAAACATGTATTGCTTTGGATTCCCTTTCACATACATTCTATTGATAATCCAATTCATATCAGGATAAAGGTACGGCAAATGAAAATAGCTAGGTTAAAAAGATAAAAACTAATAGTGTGTATGACATATTTTTACTAAAAAATTGCTCAATTGCATATTTAATGACTGCTGCCATAAAGCAGCAACATAGTAACCTTAAAAAATTTCCATCTTTGCATTCAGTTATGATTGATATTTTGTTACTATCCATGTTAAATTTTGCAATAAGAAGAACTCCTACATGACACTACATTTAGAAAGTTGCTTGCAAGAACGCACTGAGTGAAACTTGGCCTATGAGCCCTGGACCGCATGCCAGTGTCCTTTCATTGGTTCATTTTTCATAAAACGTTCAGAGAACTAGTGTTTAGTGCAGTAACTAAAGACAAATTTGATGATACGTTAAATAATTTTGTATTATGGACCATTAAAACTTTGTTGAAAAATTGTTTATATACGGTTGATAATAAAAGTTTGAAGATTATTTAGAACGATAATGGAGATCTGACCTTAAAATAATGGCAACTGCAGTACACAAAAGTAGGTCGGTCTATGAATCAAATTTGATGGTCAGATCAATTTCAATACCTATATGTCTGTAACTTTGAGATATTGATCTACATCATACCTGGATTTTGTTGCATATTATAATGCATTAAATTTAAGGAGTTAGATCTTAAAACTCATCATTAATGTATCTGTTGTCCATTATTATTAACTAATTAGTAATGCAATATGTTTACTATTATGGACCATCAACATACGAGGAGCATATATGGATACAGATAGTTAACAAATTATGGATTCTAAGTTAAAGTCAAATTTTAGCATAATGAAATCGAATAAATTGTACAATGAAGTCAGCTTAGATTATAATGCAAATCAATTTTGATTATAATGCAAATTAATTTAGAATATGATTAAGTTACTGGTTATATTTTTGTAATACAAGTTATTTTTTTTGGAGTTTTTTATTTCTATAATAATGGCAGACTCAGAGAGAGTAATCGTCAAATTTGAATGACTAACAATTATGCTCTGAATTCTTTTCAACCATCTATGCATATTAGTTTTCCAAACACATAATTTTTAGATGAGCTTCAAACGAATGAATGGGATATTGGAAACTATGCATAAGTCCAAATGTGCTTTAAATATACTGTTGAATGCTTTTATAGTATAATTATTCTTTAAGTTGCTCGTACTTTCAAGTTTATAAAATGTTGTATATATTTTAGTTGGCAGATCAATATGTCTTCAAGTATAGATAAAGAGTGGATGAAAGAAGCTGATCAAAGAACCCCATGATATATGGAAGGAGTGAAGAAGTTTATTGATTTTGTTGTAGAAAATGGTGGCAATAAGGAAATCTATTCTTGTCCTTGCACAAAGTGCAAAAATATGAAAATGAAAATTAAATTAGATGAAATTCATTTTCATCTGCTTAGACGGGGAATTGTCTAATCATATACTGTTTGGCATTTTCATGGGGAAGAGTCGGCAAAGAACCAAAAACAACCTGTTAGTCAAGCCATAAGTACCGATGACTCTGAACTTCCTAGGATGGAAGATCTGGTCAATGATGCTGATAGATTTCATCAATTTTAACCTACAAGTTTATTGCCAGATAATATTGGGGATTCGCCTACGGTTGATGTTGATTGGCAGGCCAATCAAAGCAATAAGTATAAATCACTTTTTGATAATGCAAAAGAGCCATTGTATCCTTCATGTCCAAAAGGGATAACAAAATTGTATTTCGTCGTCAAGCTGAATAACTTGAAAACCCAGTATGGCTTTTCCGACAATGGTGTGACTGCACTCCTAGAATTCATAAAGGAATTACTTCCTGAAGGTAACACACTACCAACAAAGTATCACGACATGAAGAAGATGATTAAGCAAGTTGGTATAGATTACAAAACTTATGATGCGTGCATTAATGACTGCATTTTGTATTGGAAGGATGATGCAAATAGAGTTTTTTGTCCAGTTTGCAAACAACCAAGATATAAAACAACATTCAACGAAGAGAAAAGAGCTGCCAAAGTACCTCAAAAGACGTTGAGACATTTCCCTCTAATTCCTAGGCTGAGGAGGTTGTATACTATACCATGGATAGCAGATGCTATGACTTGGCATGGTCGTGCCAAGTCTAATTCAGACGTAATGCGTCACCCATGTGATACTTCTCAATGGCGAGCTGCAGATTCTTTTGATAAAACATTTGCTGTTGAATCACGAAATGTCACGCTTGGATTAGCAACGGATGGTTTCAATCCATATGCATCTCTAAGTAACCGTTATAGTTGTTGGCCAGTAGTTATAGTACCGTATAATCTTCCTCCATCCATGTGCATGAAAAGAGAGTTTTCAATGTTGACATTGTTGATTTCTGGACCAAAACAACCAGGAAAGGATATTGATGTTTATTTGCAACCGTTGCTAGACGAGTTACAACTGTTATGGAAAGGAGTCGTTGCATTTGACTCATTTAATAATTCTGAGTTTACAATGAGAGCTAGGTTGTTGTGGGAAATTTATGATCATCCTGCACTTGGGACTTTATTGGGATGCACAACTCATGGTTATTTTGCATGTCCTACATGTGGGGAAGACACTTGTTCTCACAATCTTAGTGCATGTAAGAAGATGTGTTACATGGGACATCGAAGATTTCTTCCTTCCAAACATAAGTTTCGAGACGAAAAAACAAACTTTGATAACAAACAAGAATATCGTCGTCCTCCACGGCCATTGTTTGGTTATCAAGTTGAAGAGAAGGTAGCTAATATCAAGGTGAAAGTTGGTAAAGGCAAACTAGAAATCGGTCGAAAACGAAAAAAGAAAACCGATGAAGACGAAGTTGAGAATGTTCCTGCATGGTATAGGAGGTCCATCCTCTTTGATTTGCAATATTGGAAAGCAAATTTGGTCCGACATAATATTGATGTTATGCATACAGAGAAGAATGTCACTGAGCATCTCATTAGCACAATTATGGGTCATAAAGACAAGTCAAAAGACGGCAGCAATGCACGTAAGGATTTGAAAAACATGGGTATAAAACAAAAATTGTGGGTGAGTGAAGATCTTGAAAGAAATAAATCATACCAGATGGAACTTTCACCTTGAGCAAAGACGAAAGGCTACGAATTTGCACCATTTTGAAAAGCCTAAAAGTGCCTAGCAAATTCTCTTCCAACTTCGATAACAATGTGAACATCAATCCTCCTGAACTAACAAATATGAAGTCTCATGATTACCACATCATAATGCAGCAATTACTTCCGGTATTGCTTCAGCATTCTTATCCACAACATAAGGATCTACGTAATGTTGTACATCGTATAAGTCTATTTTTTAACATTTTATGCTCAAAGGTGATCAACAGAGAACATCTTTTAAAAGCAAAGACTAGTTTGGTAGAAGCAAATTGTATGTTTGAAAAATATTTTCCACCTGCATTTTTTGACATCAGCATCTACCTTATGGTTCATTTAGCCGATGAAGCATTGATCTGCGGTCATGTTAGATATAGGTGGATGTATCCTTTTGAACGGTAATTTACTAATCTTAGTTTTGTTCATCATCATTCGATTTAAATAGGTACTAGTTATTTGTAATCGATTTACATTCATAGGTTGATGAAAACATATAAAGGATACGTTCGTAACAAAAGATATATTGAAGGATGTATTGCAGAAGGATATATCGTACAGGAAGCTAGTCTTTACTGCATGGAGTATATGCCAAAAGGAGGCGATGGCACTCATAAACATAATCGTGAGGCTTTCTTAGACGAGGATGATGAGTTTGCTGGTGAGATGCCTCTAGATAATGGTAAAGACATAACCTTAACCTCGGTGCAGTTTGAACAAGTTCGTAGATGGGTCCTCAATAAGTATGATGGATTGGATGAATGGGAGAAGTAAGCTCACAAATAACTCCTGAATCTCCACCATTGTAAGTATATAAATGTTTTGAAATGTTTTTTTTGCAGGAGGTATAACATCTATGTGAAAAGTACTAAATCTCAAACTCGAAATGGGGTTTCATCCATGGAAGATTGTCAAAGTTTTACTCTATGGTTACGTGGCGAGGTATATATTGAAGCTTATTTAATATTTCACGCGTACTTAAAGGTATCATACACCTTATTAATCATAATTTTCACATATTTTATTTTTTTTTAGTTGGTGGAAACAAACGATGTTGATTCAACTCTTTGGCGCCTTGTGAATGGGCCGAAGTTCAAGGCGCGCAGTTATATGAAGTACCAAGTAAATGGGTTTACATTTTCTCCGAAAAATTATGAAGAGCGGATGGTAACACAAGACAGCGGTGTATGTATGAGAGCAATCACAAAATTTAGAGCCAGTGGGAAAGATAAAAATTATAAAGAAGCTGAAACAATGTATTATGGAGTTGTTCAAACAAACGGTTTTTTATTGTGATTGGGTAAAGGTCGAAGACAAGGTCAATGGTTGCAAGATTGATCCTGTTTCAAACTTGATTACAGTTAATTTAGGGAAATTGAAGACCAAAGATAGGATCAACGATGAGCCATTTATTCTTGCGTCAGAAGCGAGTCAAGTGTTCTACTCAAAAGATTTAAAAAATAGCGGATGGTTTGTGGTTTTACACACACCTAAGTGGTTGACTACAATCGTGGATGATCTTGAGTTTCCTACCGTCTATCAATCAGCCTTTGAAGATAACAAAAAATTAGAAGATCTTACCAAATGCATATGTTAATATAAGATGTATTTGTTAATTGAATTGAGTTGAATTTCAAATGTGGCTGAATTTAGAAAACTTTCGACATGACTGTATGTCAATGAATGTTTCTGTGATTCAAATGACTCTCCTGAAGGCATGGTGTTTCTATTTCCTGTCGTATATTCTTCTCAGAACACATTCAGACATGTACAGTTGAACCTACCAGGTTACTCTATGAGTGTGCATTCAAAACATGTACAGTTGAAAACCTGAGATGATAAATCATGAAGATGATTATAAGAAATGGGTTTATAAGTTTCTTATATATTAAGCACTAACGAATGGGTCTTGATTGTGATTTTCAATATGAGGACTTCAAAAGTACACAGTTTGAGATAGTGTGATTTTTAATGAACGCATAGACATGTCTCAGATTTCACTTCGGGCTTGTATAAATTTCCAAGGCAATATGTTGTCACCTGTCAGTTAGTTTGAGTTAGGTGTTTCAAATTGATAATATAGTTAGGCCACTATTATGTGTTAAGATTAATAGTCTCATGGTCACCTGCCATAATCAGTACATGTATTATGTTCGATATATGTCACATATAATTAGAGAATGTATTATGAATTTTATGTAAATTTCAGCATCATTTAATTACCATATTATCAAGCAGAGTCGATCGGAACCGACTTGTTCTGTTTTAAGTTTGTATGTTGTAGCATTTATTCATTTTTACAATATTAAGAGAAAAAAGTGAACTTTGTTGACTTACCGTATCTGTTGTGAAAACTCTTAACAGGATGGTTTGTTTAAGTTGGACTTGTTTTTTTCCTGACCAGCTTTATAATTTCATATTCATGTGCTCTTACCACAGTACAAATTCACAAACATAAATCAAAGACCAAAATGCCTATGTGCAGTGAAATACACAACTCCCAATATGTTCATGTATTATATTATAATTATAGCACTCGCCTAGAAGTTATGCACCATCAGATAGCTTACAGGTTATAACTTGTACAGTCTGGAAAAATATTTATTGTGCAGTTCGCACTATTGAGCAACTATTGTTGGCTTCTGGTATCTAATTGTTGTCACTTGTACGCTATTTCCATTGTGTATCACTTCGATAACCATTTGCACTATTTTGTAGGTTTTACATCCAAAGTATCCATTTGCCTCGACTTTACTTTTTAACTATCGTTACTTTGAGACGGAGGCACCAAAAGGTTGTATCAGTACCAACATTTATATTATTTTTGTTCATTAATACCTAGTTGTGATATTGTTGGTTAACATACACCCTAAATTCTAATCTTTTTTCAGTAAAGCTTTGTTTGTTCGTAATCTGGCAATGTTCAATCTTTATTCATCACAATTTTACTTGCATCTACTTATTCAACCCATTTGTTTAATCACAGAAGACAACATGCTATCTGTTATGACTCTCTATGGTAGATATAACTAAAGTTTGTAATTTCTTTCCAGTATGAAATCTTATTTTTGAAAAAAAAACCAAACAGTTGGCTTTCAATTTATCAAATTCAAAATGAACATAAAATTGTGGGGGCAAATATGATATCAAAATAGAAATCAGTCAAAGCAAACATATGCTGTGAACTATTATGCTGTGAACTCATATGTGTTTCTTTATGAATACTTGCAGTAACAATGTCAGAAGCTGCAGAAACGTCGATCCATTCAGTCGCGCATTCGTCATCGTCACAACCCGAGAAAGTTGAGACAAATGCATATGGTGTTCCAGTTTCTGATAATGCTGGGAAAATAGGCAGTAGACTTGGTAAATTGGTATGAATTCACGTGTCGATATCATATGAAAGTTGGGATAAAGTACCCAACAAATGTAAAGATGACGTTTGGACTGAATTGCGGGTAAGCCTTTGAAAGTTGAATTCAGTCTTTGAAGCAAATCAATTTAATACACAAGTTATTTGAGTTTTTCCTATTGAACCCCCAAACTGTCTCATATGCCAATCAAGAATTTTCTACGATGTTTCTTCCTAGGATCATCCAGAAGATGCTTCATTCTATTACATAACAAGTTGGCTAGAATTTTATAAATGACTTTGCAAAGAGAATTGGTCTGTAAGCGGATATTATTTTTGGATCATTATCTGAGTAGGCAAATAAAGTTGCGATTCAACTTGTTTATTATTTTTCCTGGATGTTGTATACCTGTTACTGCAGCCAAAATATATTCTTCAATGAGTTCCTAATGAAGTTGGAAAGTTTTTGCATTGAAAGCATCTGGTCCTGGACTGCCTTATGCATCAATGTGAAAGATTACAGTTTTTAGTTCCTCCATGTGAAATACTTTATAAAGTTACTTTAGCATTATCTATCTATTTTTTTTACAAATAATATTAGGGAACTGTGAATTAGTAGTTTCACCATTAAATAGATCAAACTAAAAAGTTGTTGCATCCCTAATAAGTTGATCAGTCGAGCCAGAGACTTTTCCTTAGCTATCAATGATTCGAGTAGTTCTAATTTTGGGTCTTGAATCTGACATTTTTAAGAGGAAATATTTTATTCCCTTGAAGTAACAACCCGAAAATTTGACACAGTTAATATTAAACTAATCAAGGTTTCTCATACAAAAAGGTTTCTTCAAACACTGAATTCAACTTTCAATATTTAATTAGAAGATACAAACGTATTAGCATTTGTGGGTATTCCCTTGTAGTAGCAATTTTTATGTATTTTCTTTTTAACGTATTTTTTATCTTCAATATATACAGACATTTTATGAGCTAGAGTCGGATACAAAAGAGTTGTATTTTAAAAAAATGTGCGAATCATTTAGAAGATACAAAAGTGAATTGAGGACAGGGTACTACGACAAATTTGATAATGATGAAGCTAGAAGGAAAAACTGTCCGCCAAAAGTTAGCGTAGAAGATTGGGACGGATTCTTGAAAAATGAAGCAAAACCCGGCGCAAGCGAAAGAAGAGAGCTAGGCAAAAAAAATAGATCACAATACAATTATACTCATCACAGTGGTCGTACAAGTCACGCCGTGGTAGAACATAAAATTGTACATTTTTATAACGATTATCTATTATCCTGTAGGCCTTATCAATTTGCTTCCAAATTTCATCCATGTATTTAGCCTACGAGTACACTCGGTCATGTAAAAAATTCAGGTTGTTACTCATGTTTAAAACTTCTGTTTTTGAGGTTGCAACTTCCACATACTTACTTGTACACACATGAAAACACTGCACACATACGCTTACCCCTCATGCATGCTGTCAAGAGAAGAAAATAGGTAATAATTTTATAAATAGAGAATGTAGAATGAATGTGTAAGTGCATGTCTTCCTTTCTTTTAAAATGAAAGTGCACGTGTTTTGTGGTTTTGAAAAAGAAAAGTGAAGTGAATGTCCTTTTGCATTTTCAGTGAAATAAGTTAAAGTGCATGCATGCATGTGTGGTTACTGGTTAGGTAGGTATTAGAAATTCTAGTGCAATGCATCAAGCCCATGCTCTTATTAATTTTAGATTGTTATTTGGACCATTTTATTTATATTATATTTCAGTGTCAGCATTTTTCTACAGAACCCGAAACCTTTATAGAATTCAATTTTTCTTGAATACAATAAGTTTTTTAAAATTGATTTGACATAAAAATGGCCGCTTACAAACACACCAAGTAAAAGGATGCACTATAGTTTAGTTTCTGCCATCAAAAAAGCAAGCCTAAACCAAACCTGATATTACATGAAAAGTAAAAAAAATTGCAAATTACCACCTCAAGCTGATTTTCGTTGTTTGAAATGCAAGTAACGTACACAACAGTAACTCGCATTCTGTACAGTGCAACCTACCAAAGTATGAGTAGGGTTTATGTACTTTAAATACTTTATGAAGTTATAAATTTAAAACTTATCAATCTCTTGTTTAAGAAGAGTTTATGAATTTAATATTTGATCAGAATTACTTGGTTGGAACATTGGTTGCAGGCAATTGAAAATCCAGGAAAAGAAATTATACGCCGTGAAGTGTGGGAGAAAACTCATACAAAAAAGGATGGCACCATATCGGATTCAAATTCTTCGTACTTTGTAAGTTAAACAATATATTGTTTTAGATGATAAATTAAAAATGATTTACTATTATGACATATATGTTTACATGGTTTATCGGCTTATAACTTATATGCACGTAATATCTCAAGTATTATCATATTTTAGGGTAAAATTGCAAAAGCAAGGGAAACAATAAATGACGACGAAGAAGAAGATATGCCATTGGATGAAGACATCTTGTCACAAGCGTTCGACAAAGATAGAAGGGGCCGGACTCGAAGTGTTGGAACTATAATACCAAAGACACACCTGTTAAAGCATCTACTATTCCACATAAACAACTCAGAAGGAGTAAACAAGACTCAAATAGATTGGAAACAAGGATGGAGAAGGTGGAGGGTTCATTGGAGAATATGAAGGGGACATTGAACACATTGGTCGACATATTAAAAGGATATGTGAAACAGATGCCAGACATTGCTTCCAACGAAGGAGGAAGTGGTGGGACACATCATGAAAGTGTTGGAAGAACGTCAAACAATGACGATGCTGCTAACCCGCTTATTTCGCATGTTCAGGAAAATCAAAAAATGTGAAGTGTTGAACCTTGATCTAGAAGTCATTGCAACAGGTATTGTATGCAGAGATTCGACGGCATCCATCATACATGGAAAACTTGTACCTCCTACACATGAGAAGTTGATTGTGGACAATATACTATTACCAAATGAGACCACAGCCAAACAAAATCATCCTCTTGCTATGACCTTTGATGATGTTGGAATCGGTGGTTATGTGTGTCATCCAAAGAGTTCAATTCGATATCTTTAGACGCAGGAGCAGGTATATATTATTATTTTCTCATTTTTACGGTTTTGCCTAATTTAGGTAGCTGCTATTATTTGTTGTCGCGTTCTACACGCTATTGCCTAAAAGACGTTGTTTCTTCATTCATTAACTAATGTTTCAGGAATCAAAATCTCTAGTACAATTTTCATTTCTACCAACCTAGGTTGGTTACCATGATGCCTAACATTATTATGATTATAACGATTATGAACAGAACTTTTGTGCAAATTCCTGGCAAATACCTCATAGAAGTTTGAGAAGAACTGTTAATCTAATATATAATCAACAGTCATAAATTTAAGTGAACTTTTAAGTACAGTATAATATGTTTCTTCCGACTTCAAAATAGCATTGGAAAGGTCCTAAAATATTGTTTTAACGTCATTATAACGACTTCCGACTTCAAAATAGCATCGGAAAGGCCCTAAAATTTTGTTTTAACGTCATTATAACGACTTTTCAGACTTTGGTAGATAATGCGTGGGAAAATTAGTTTAAACCATCTTTCCTAATATCAAACGTGGGGCATTTTCAGATGTCACTCTTGCGTTAATTTCTTCTCGATGTCTTGTCGGTAGTAATGTTTTCCGACATCTTTGTGACGATTGTTCCCACAACAACTTTCCTACCATCCTCCAACACTTTGCAGATCCCTGTTTTCGATGACCTAGCGACATCATACCTGAAGCTTAATTGAACTGCATTTTTCGGATTTTGCCATGCTATGCCGATGGCATGTCTGCAGCAATTTTGTTGTATAATAGCAGATTTCCCTCTAGCATTTTTAGGCATGTCTGCAGCAATTTTGGTATGAATTTTCAAAACAGTTTTATCATGTAAGCTGGTTGTAACTCTTCCATATTTCTTACCCCAATCCCACATCCTCCTTTGGGGAACAGAATTTATTTACTCCATTTGATTTTATGAACTTTCCTTGCCATAGGAAGTTTTCACATATGCTTTAAATTTTGTGGATAATAGATTTGGGGATTTGGGGATTTATTTTAATCTTCCACTTGTACCGAGAAGTTTACTACTCCATGTGTCTAGTTTCCAATTTATTTTGTCAACAGATCTCCAAATTTTGTTGCCTTTATTTTATTCGATGATAGAGGAATGCCAAAATACTTTATTGGTAGAGCTACATTTTGAAAATTGATTTCCCATTGGATTTGATTTTTTTTGCTTACTCCTTTGGCAAAGAAAAGTTCTGCTTTTCAAAGACTTGCTTGCTGCTCTAGTTCCTCCATTACTTGCTTAATAAAAACTGCACTTGATATCTTAGCTTTGGCAAATAACAGCAAGCGGTCTGCATTAATTAGATGATTAATAATTGGTTCGACATTATAAATTAGGGTTAGATTGCCTAAAATACGTTCAATTTCTAATTTGATAGATAGAAACTCCATAGAAAAGGCAAATTGATAGTGGGATAGTGGATCCCCTTGTCAAATGTTGGTTATTTTTATATTTTACAGTATTTTTTTCCAATATCTCCCAGTCTGAATTAAATATAAAGCTTGAGGATTGTGGAATTTTCTAATGTAGCACAAGCTCATTTGTCCCTGATTAAATGGACATGCATATGTTGATTCACTTGGAGCAAAGATAATATGGTTAAATAGCTTACTCTTTAAACCCAAGAAGCCTCACTTTCATATTTAATTAACTCCAGGAACTCAAGAAGAGAAATACTCTATACATGATGGCTTTAACTGTTAAAGACTTCAGCCTGGATCATGCAATGTAATACGCTTTCCTAGCATCCTGTAAAAAAATTTAGTTGTATGCTTCCCATCATTATTAGTTTGAGCAAGAAAAAAATATGAAAAATTAAACATAAAGTTGGTTTTAAGTAGCGCTTGATTACTTGAAGATCAAGTTCATCCATGTTACGCCCTGACATGAACTCATAAATCAGAATACTATTCTCCATCTCCTGAATCTGGTATTCTAGGGTTTGATATTGTTGGATGGTTTTAGTCAACTTTTTATTTGTCCGCTTTACTGGGAGGTTCAGTTTGTTTTCTATTTATTAGAAGGAAAAAAGAAAATAAAAATAATAATCATGACCAGTGGTTTTGTACCCAGTACTTTCAAATTAAAACATAGTTAAGTTTTGCATTGTGTAGGGATTCTTGATCCAAAATTTGAACTGTATACTGTGTTTGGTATCTTGAAGTTATGTTGTTTTCCATATATTGTTTCAGCCTATTGAATTGTTTGCAGTTGTATCTTATGCCAAATGAATGGTTTTATCATGCATCTTTTGAGTGTTTAGAAGTTAATTTATATCTTGGTGGTGTTGGACTACTATTATGCCATTTGTATGCTCTATTTTTGTCAATATAAGACGAACACAAAATAGTTAATGTATTATTATCATCATTTCTAGAAGATTAATAGACTGGGCAAAGAACTAGGAAGAAAATAGAAAATAAATGGTTCAATGTCAGACTGGAAAGAACATCGAACCATATACCCATATCAAGATAGCATTTTTATCATATAGGTACATAAATCATACTAAAATATTTTGTTGTAAGACTGCTAAGTTGATGATACTGATTGCAATTGCAGGTGCATGAGGGAAAATAGACTTATGCTGGCATGAAACTTATGCTGGCAGGAGCATTAGACGATTGGAGGAAGGCGTTATGTACCGTATGTATTGTAATGTGCATGTAGTATTATGTAATGATGCCGCTGTTGTACTATGTATGTTATGTATACTTGTTGAACTATATAGTGTGGTATGTGTTGATGTTGAACATTATAATTCAAACATTTGTTATGTTTGGTTTTTGTGTTTAATCTATGAAAAATATTTGGTTTAATAATCTTTCTTTTGTGATAGTGTTAAATTTGCTAATTTTTGTATTAATTATGATAATGAAATGACTGTCACTGGTGCAGAGAAGAAATTTTGAATTTTTAAAATAAAAATAAAAATAGTAATTAGGAACGGCTTAAAGCTGTTGCTAATATATAAAACATTAGTTGCGAAATAAAATCTGGAACGGATAAAAGCCGTTGCGAAATAAAATCCGGAACGGCTCTAAGCCATTGCGAAATAAAATCTAGAACGGCTCTAAGCCGTTGCTAAACCATATTACGCAACGGCCCTTAGCCGTTGCAAAATATATTTCGCAACGGCTTTGGACCGTTGCGAAATATTTACCACTGCTCATTTCGCAATGGCTCAAATCCGTTGCGAAATTGTTTAGCAACGGCTTAAAGCCGTTGCGAAATGAGGATTCTGGTGTAGTGCCATCAATAAGTGGGAGTGGCTACTGGTTCGTTATCTCATCGAGCTCATGGTAATCAACATACAACCTCAAAGAGCTATCCGCCTTAGTGGCGAACACTATAGGTGCATCCCATTCAAATATGCTCCTACGAATGGATAGTCGCATCAATAGGTTATTCGCTCACACCTTTAGTCTCCTCTACTTTTTGGGTATCATATGCCTTAAAGGAATAACTACTAGTCTAACACGTCTAACCAGATCGATATGAAACTCTATCTTATATGGTGGTAATCCGGTCACCTCATCGAATGTGTCTGAACACTCTCAAGCTATAGGCATAAGTGACAACTCATCACGTGGGATAATCGAGCAAATATAGAAAGCTAACCATCACCTCATCATCAAATGGGAAGTCAAACCCTACTGTCCACTCATCTTCAGTCCCTATCATCACCAACGACCTCTCGCAATCCACCAATATTTCATACCCCTCTAACACGTCAATTTCTAGAATCTGATATTGAACCTAACTAAACCTAAAGCTATCAATAGCAAACAAAAAAACAAGCAAACATCCATGACTTGATAAGATAGAGTTTCAACAAACCATGTGTAGACGAAGTGTAGACAACCCATCTGATAGCACTCCCCCATTTTGAGGCCTGAAACTAAGCGTACGGATGCTACATTCATCCATAGGATTACTTTCCGTTAACAAAACATGGGACATTATACATGTATAGTCTGGCTAAGCCCCCAACAAGGTTCATCATAATTTAAAGGTCAGACAACAATTTCGGGTCTCAATTCCAATAATCTGAAACCTCGACGTCAAATAAAATACGTATGGAAATGCCATAAATGGAGAGCATACCCTAGATGGTTAAGCCATTTCCCTTCCCTATCATCAATGGAGCACTCGATGAAATCAGAAAGGCATACAATACATATGCTTCCATGATTTGTCCCTGCTCAGCATATTTGGGGTAATCCTTTTATACTAGGTACAGGCTCTCACATCGTAAAGCCTTTTCTATCAACCTCTTGAAGCTCTGGTCAATCGCTTCCCAAGCTGATCACAACCCAGTGATAAATTTCTATCCTTTATGAGTGGAGTATTAATGAAAGATAGATCGTGCTTTGATAGAACATTGAAATCGGTCAGATACTCCAACACAGACATATCGCCTACTTCAAGCTGGCGAACTTTCTAAACAACACCGACATTTGAAAAGTCGAGATAAATTTCTTTGAAGCGAACTATGGACTATTCTCAAGTAAAATGATCCTTGAGAATCAAAGCTATAAGGGTGCTCCGCCAGTTCATTGCTCGTTCCTAGAGTCATTTGGAGGCTAACTTCTACCTCACGGTGTCATCTAACTCCAGGCCATCGAAGGCCCTTTCATAAATTTCATCCTGACTTCCACCTCAATAGCCAAATTCATTTTAAGGAATGGTCTGCCTCTTAGACTCATATAGTCTTTATATAGCTCGACAAAGTCGACTCTAGGTGTTTGCACTTGAGCACTATAATCATTTAGAGCATCTTGGGCATTTTATAATAATGTTTTGCACTATCTCTACGAACGTATTCTGTAAATCGAGGTTAATGGTCACTAATTCTGCCCACTCTCAACTCCAAAGATGGAGTCAATAATAGCATTTCTCATATGCCAAATCAATCCTAATCTATAATGAGGATAATCAGTCTCTCATTGAGAAAACAACATCAATAGTGCTCGTTTGTGCAATATAATTTATATACTATATATAATACTATATAATTTTGAAAACCAAAATATATAACAAGTACACATTCCCTCGTATATAGGTATACTCTCGATCTAGTCTAAGGTGACAACTCCTACCCTATCTCTACTGGATCACGGTATCAACTCAGGTTAATCACGTAACCTAAGCTCCAATACCCAATGTAACGACCGCCTTCCACCTCTGATACTCATATAATAGAATAATGCGCTGCTGGAGCATCCGGTCGATGTTGGATGGTTGTCAAGGGAAAGAAAAAGAAATAAAGAAGAGGAATAGAAAAGAAGAGAAGAGAATAGAAGAAAGGAGAATAAAATAAAACATCACACAATCACATAACCTGTCGTATATCTCACAGCGCATCAGATAAAATATATAGTCACCACAGATATAAAACAAGCGAGACGGTAATAACTATATAAACCACATAATCAAAGTACACAGGCTCATATAATTATACGAAACAGTAATAGAGTTTATACAACTGATAAACAAACTCAACTGATAAACTGTCTCTAATAGATAGTAAGTCAACACTGTCAAGGCTCCACAATGTCACACGGCGAAATAAATAATAATAACTCAAAATATAAATATGAGAAAGCGTCACCATCTACATAGCTCCAAGTGTTATTTACACCTATCTAGTCTACTCATTTAAGAGCACCCAAGATAATAAGAAGCAAAGCATAAAACCTCGAGTCAGACAGAGTCTGGTGTAAGCGATAAATAATCTTAGAACACTATAAAAGTCGGTATAGTATATAGAATAGAGGGTATAAAGAATCATACCTAGCCTGCACCTACATCCATAGAGTTAGCACATAACATCGAATATATGCTACTCTATGATAGTCACCATGGGTGTACTACACATCAAAGTACTAAGGATGTCTAGATATCGACATTGGTAATATTTACATCATGTGACATCCCTAAGGTGATAGAAATAGTCAAACCAAAATGCATATGTCATCCATCCTCACATTCACTACCTCAATGCGTTAAATATATGATACTCATATGACCACCTGCATAAATCCAAGGGCTACTCAACGTCCTAGTTTCTCAGTACTCAGATCCATGCCACTTAGTAGGCCAAGAACTAGACTACCTGACCTGATAGTCCATAATAAACGGATCGGGTCATCATGTGATCCAAGCGAGTGTCATAAATCTTATGACTTGGAGATAAGGGCCCGACTTGGTCCATATGAACAACATATATACCCCTGCTTCACGAATATCCATCGAAACCTACAATATCAACGATCCCTTTGCACACGTTATCCATAGCAGAGTTTATCCTTGATCCATACAACTCCCATCTAAAGTCGTCATGGTTGGGAAATATTCTAGACAGTTGTCGTCGGTCATAGAATGTCATCATGCGTCCCTTAACTTGGGAACTATTCTAGACAACCAACGTCGGTCATAGAATGTCTTTGTACGTCCCATAACCTTCCTCCAACAGTTCCATCACTTTACGACTCATAGTCTACTACTCTGCGTCTCGAAGTACAGTTATCCATCATTGAAACCGTCACTTCCCATCATGGAATCATCATCATCAAATCATGGATTCATCATGTCAAAGCATCGCATCTTCGCTTCACCGTCAAAATCACTCATCGAAGAGCCATATCACCACGAATGTCGAACGAATGAACAAACCATCATATCATTCTTCTTGTAACCTATCCATCGTCCATGTCAAAATTAGCCAAATCGACCATCATCAATAGTGGTAGATATCGACCGCTCTAGAATAGTCAATAACGACCCTTTAGTCATGTACTTAAGCAAAAACGGTTAAATACAAACGAAAGGAAAACGTCCGACATCTATCCCAAAATTTAAAGCACATCTCTAAATCTGTCTTTCGTCTTCATATCCATTGACGTGCATGATATCCTATGGATGAAATCCTATCCTATGGGATATATTCTAATCCTATATCGCATTCAAACGACATTTTCAACCAACTACCAAGCAAGCAAACATGCAACCAATAAGCATAGAAATGTCTATAATAGCCTACATATATCTATAATAATACAATACAATCCATCCAAGCAATCAATGTGGGATAATGTGAGATCAAGATCAAAATAGTCTAAATCTATCAATATTGTCAAAATAGTCAATAAATGGAAAAAAATGTGATATTTAATTTAAAACCATTTTAAAATGCTTTTAGTTCTTTTTACAAAATAATATACAGATTTGACTATTTTAGAAATCATGTTTTAAAGTTAGAAAACATTTCAAAACGTCATTTTAATACTATACTAACAATCATAGTATGATGAGTGACAATATCACTCACCTCAACCAATCTGACCAAACCACCGACAAGTCGTAGAGCTCTCCATCATGAATGAAATGCAAGAAACGGCGTCTAAAACGGACCTCATATGCAAAAGATATGGCCAATATAAGAATCGGAATTAATTAATAACAATTAATTAACTAACTACCACTTAATTGCTAATTACCATTGCTAATCCTTCTTCCTCATTCTCTAATCCGTGGACGTACATGCTTGTACCAAACAAACCCACTTTGCTCCATACCTTCTCTCCTCCCTATCTAATTCTCTAATCCTTCTTCCTCATTTCTAACCAAACAAGTTGTCTTCACCAACGTGTCTCACTACGCAAGCTCTTCGCCACGGGACCAAAATGCAAGTCTCGGCTCACTGCTATAGGATGCGACCTAAAGACATTCCTCCTCCATCCATGCTAATGCATTTTGATATAGGTGACCGCAGATGTTGCAATTCGGTGGGAAGTTATCTCTCGCGAAGAGAAAAACAATGGTGCCCTCCGTTCTGGGTATCGTTGCTTCATCCTCCGAGAAAGTGGATCCCTAGTTCCCCATGGAAGAGGTCAGGTTCGGCTAAACACCATGGTATCAAATTCTTCCATGGTCGATGTGAAGATCTCTTCGATGCGAACTCAATGAAACTAGTTTCATGACTTTTAGTGGAGCGATTTGACGGATATGAATTTTTGAATAGAATGAAGAGGAGGGGGCCATGTTTTTGTTCACTACTCAATGGAAAAGTGAATGATAATGAACAGTAACGGGTTGAGAGAATGGGTTTTGGGTATGAGTTATTATATTAATAAATATTCAATTTATTCAAATTCTCAAATAAACAATCATACATTTTGAGCTCGCATGATCACACGGTGCATTCGATAGCAACGAAACTCGTCTGCGTACATCACCCCATTTTTTGGTTCCGATGGTATAAATTTCATCGCTATCCGAGACAGCACTCTAGGATGATAATTTCGTGCTTTTCGAGGCTGTTTCGGCCATCGGATCGTCCGATCTTCAAATATAGTGATCCTTATATTCAATTTAACTCACAACATTGATACGAACTCAATTGAAGTGGTCTGATTCGATCGTATGAGAAAAATCATATTTTGAGACCGTCAATTAATTAACGATTCAGTATTTAAATCAATCATTTAAATATCCAATCATTAAAAATGTGGGTCGTACAAATGTGATCCATTGGCTACAAGTGTATCTCTTCAAGGTGATTAATGCAGTTGAAATTAAATAAAGCAGTGTTAATGGGAAAACAATTCATTGATTTCAAATGCTGAAATTAGTGATGTAATTTTGCTGGTGAACATATTCAAAACCATTCGGATTCTACACAAAATATCGCTAATTTTGAGTTCTGCAACTTTGATGTTGAAACAGAACTTCTAAATATGATTTAGAAGAGATTGTTTGCATATAACAACTAAAATGTCTTAAAGTCGGTGGGAGCGATAACATGAATTGTATATTTTGGATACGATCCAAAAGCGGTACAAGATAACATGCAATAAGAAACAGAGTTGAATAAATATTTTAATTAATAAATCAAGTAGTTTTATTTTCAATCAAAATGCGGAGGAAGCGTGTGTCTATAAGAAAGAACATTATAGGGACAAAACTATGTCTTAAACTATAAGTAAACAACAAACTTATGGTTATAAATGATGTATGTTAGTTTGGTTGTTTAATCCTCGACATTGGATTTGAAAATAACATCTTTTATAATTGGTAAAGGATGTTGAGAAAGTCCCATATAATATACATAAAGACCGTATTAAAATGTTTGATATGGAGCATATGAGATGGATTCCTTATGCGTTGGCAATAAGAACTATCACATATGTTATGTAGTCTACTATAACAGATTTTGCTTATGTACCTGGTTGTAATAACCTGCCCTAAAAAGGACCTAAATTCTGATCTAGAAAAGGCCGATCAAAACTTAGACCCATTCCAAAGCTGATTGTTGGTTGGTAAAAAGGACAATATAAAGCTATTTATCTACATAATCAGATCTCACAATGGAAGGATAAAATATAATAATAACAATAAAACCCATTTTCTTATAAATTGAATGTCAAAAAAATCATAACACAAAACCAACAATAACCGTTAGATGTCTATGGTACCTCATATTTAAAATACAACAATTTCCAATGGGTACATCTAAAATTAACATGAATAGATAAATAGATAAACTGCACAAGCTTTCTCCATGCCTTCACCTTCAACATCAACATCTTTTCTAACCCATGTTGTAATGAGGTGGGAGTCAGAACAACATATTTCTAGTGAATAAAAAACTTGAGCCTTACTATAGTAGTACTTGGGCAGTATAATTTAAATAGGAATATGTCTTTCGCATTTTGTCTACATCCTAAGTCTTTCCAAATATAAGCAAAAGGGCTTTCCAAATATAAGCCAAAAGGGCTTTCCAAATATAAAGCCCATAGCCATCTGTTTTTCAACCCAATAACATATATCTATCATCAATAATGTCCTATCAATTTAAGAGATAGTACCTAAGTCATTTAATACCTTTTAATGGGAACTAGGTAGACTCTGACCGTTTAATACCTCTTTTAAGGCCGGTCCCCGTCCTTTAATACCTATCCCAAGGCGGACTCCTCTCTAGTAACTATCTAGCTAACATTGTATGAAATCTCTTTAGCCACTTAATACTTCACATTGATGCGGTCCCTTTCCCGAGATATTCTCTACCGTGCCTAACACATAACCCCAACTATTTACTACTTTTTACATAGGGAAGAGGTGGGCCCTTACATAACTACTTAATACCTTTAATCCCTGAAGTAGTCCATCGTATTATGACATGTTCCCCACAGTGATGTCTCACATTAGTCCGACTGTTCATAGGTACTGGTAGCCAGATTAGTTGGGCAGACTTACCCTACATAATTTAGGACTAACTTCACGTCATCCATAATTACTTATCATAGGCGATGTCTTACATCAGTCCTAAAGTCATACTGTTGGTAGCCAGATTACACTACAACAAATTTTACTTTTGACGGCATTCATTATCAGCGTTCAAAACCTAAATGCAGTGAAAGCTATTTTAAAATGAAAATATTTACGCACAAACGTTGAGAATGAAACTAGGGTTCTAATTTCCACTGTCAAAATATTTGGTGCCGCTCTCGTTATAATTCAACCAAAAATTCATTTTTGCTCGTCACTCCTCCATCGTCTCTCCTTTAATTCATTTTCCCTCATTTTCATTTCCCTCGGGTTTTACTTGTTCTTCGATTTTGTCAATCGTCACTGCCCTGATTCGCCTTTAATGCTTCGAGTACCACCTTGTCAACGAATCCCCTAATTATTTTTTTAAGGTAAAGGGTTCTCCAATTTTTAGGTTTAATGACTGTCTATGATCCTATTTAGTATGTATAGATTTTTTATACATCTGTTACTTCAATTCAATTGAGTCTCTTCCCATGGAACCTTTGAAGCCTGACAATGTGATGCCACTTAACCCGCTCTATGATACTAAGATTTCTTTATTTGACGCCAAGCTTCAAAGAAGGCAGGAGCTTACCAATGTTTTCATGGTTGGAGTAGGTTCCCTTGGTTGCGAGTTCTTGAAGAACTTTTCTTTTTATGGGAGTTGGCTGCCGTCGCAAAGGAAAACTACCCATAACAGACGATGATGTCATTGAAAAGAGAAATCTCAACCATCAATTTTTATTTCAAGATTGGAATACTGGACAGTCGAAATCCTATGTGGCTACCACTACTGCTTGTACAATAAACCCTGTCCTTTTATTGAAGCACATTAGAACCGAGCAAGCCCAGAGACTAAAGATGGGTTCAATGATGCAATTTGTGAGATATTAGATTGTTTTATGGATGCTTGGATAACATGAATCCCAGTCTGTATGGATACGAGGTGTGTGTACTTTAAAAAGCCGCTTTTGGAATTTGGAAACTTAGGTACCAAATTCAATACATAGGTAGTAATACCTCGTCTTGTAGAGAAATATGTGGCCTCTAGAGATCCACAAGAAAAGGAGGCACCTATGTGCACACTTAACTCTTTCCCTCACAACATCGATCATTGCTTGACATGGGCTCACTTTGACTTTGATGGATTACCTTTGAAAACTCCTAATGAAGTAAAAAAAATTCCCTAAGGGATATGTTTCTTCCATGGAAAAGGCTGGAGATGCAATGGCTCGAGAGCAGCTTGAATGCATTATAGAGTGCCTTGATAAGGAGAGGTACTTGACATTTGAAGATTGTGTTGCATGGGCACGGTTGAAGTAAGTTACCATTTTCTTTTACCACATACGTTCACTTGGAGACTCTGTGTGTGCATGCCTTTAGTTTTGAGTTATTAGTTTTAGCAAGTTTTGGGTACCAAGTTAGATCTCATCAAGCAAGGCATTTTATTTGTTGGTTTCCCATATTAGCACGTGACTAGATGGAAGCCTTAATTATGACCATAGCTAGTTATGGTTCCTTGCACTTTACTATAAGAAAAAACTCGACAAAAATATAATGAACTTAACCATGTACTATTTCTCTCTATTGATATTTGAGACATTTCTCCATTTGATATCATTTCTCCTTCACAAACTATGACTAAAGAGGTTATTTCCTCTGTTTTGAATTATCTTTTTCTAATCAATTAGGTTAAATCATCAAAGAGAAATAGGATATTGGTTAATACTCTATATCTCCTATATATGCCAAATCGGAGATTTAAGCCAATTTCATTTTGAATTGAAAATGTTTTTTAGCTAGGGAGAGCAGGGTATTCTTCTATGTTATACCCATGGACCACAAAAAACAATGACAGATGCCTTTTTCACATTATTACATCTCAAATATTTGGATCTTCTATTTAGGCCTTAACACACAGATAGTCTATTCACCGTATATTGAATTCCTAGCATGCTTGTTGATTTGTTGACTTGAAACCTTATTGCTTCTTCTTAGATTTAAATTGGTGTGGCCTTTTATTACTGATTTTAGACTTTGAATAAGGAAACAATGAGTTAATATAAGAAGAAGAGGCTATTGTTTTATAGAACTAGGCAAACAATTCTTTATTCCACTCAAGCGGTTGTAATTTTAAAAATTGTATCAGCATGTTTTTCTTTGTTCTACTATTAATGATCTGTTAAGTTCACATCACAAGAATGATGTATAAGACATGCTCAACTTTTTGTCTTCCATAGAATACCAATAACCATAGGTTAATTGCATTCATCATCATATTTTTCCTTGTTCACTGGCTACTTCTTTGTCATTTTTTAATATGGTTAATTCACATGATTTTTCCAATGTGCTTAATTAAATGACGAGAAAATGTACACTGGCTGTTTCTTTGTTCTACCTTTTATGATTTATAGTTTATTTGCAACCCTTCTTCCATATGATATTCAACTTAATATTAAGTTTAGTATTTGCCTAACAATCATTGATATTCATGCTTCTTGGAATTAAGTTGGAATAAGTTCGCAAAATTGGTTTGCGCTCTGACTTTAAGTGCTCTCTATTCAATGCTAAAATTTATAACTTTATGTAATGTTCAATATTTCTTTTGCTATGTTTTTTCGGTAATACTTTGTTGATGTATTATCACTTTTAGCATTCATTTAGTGCTCAAAGCTTATGTTTTTTTGGGGTATTTTTGGTTTGTCTACATGCATAGTTTATCACACTATACACAAAATTCGAGTATCAACGGCAATGATATTTCCTTGAATGTAGTTAAGACATATTGACAGATGCTGGCTTTCTGTTTTACTCTAGCAGTTGAATGCAATGTTAATTTTATAAATTGGAAAATGCATAGTGATTCACCCCTTCAAGATTGTAGTACACTTAGTGCATTGTTTTCCAAAGTTAAACTGAATCCTTTGGTACCTCCTCATGCGGAGACGAGGCCATGGGTACATAATTCAATTATTGAATCATAATTCAATGGTAAATTATTATTTTACCGATGAATAATATTTTGGGTAATTTATTTCCTTATTTTCTTGGTTGTAAATTTTCAATTTTCAAATACCTGTATAACATTGAGGTGCGGATAGATGTAACATAGATGGAAATGGATGGTGATAATGAATATGCAAATATACATCATGAATTTTTTTGTCTATGCATATGTTTGAACTAATTGGCCAGAACTTTTTAGGAAATCTCAAATACACAGCAGATTAGCTGAGTTGAGCCGGCTGACCCACCATAATAACTAATAAGGTTATCTCATTATGGGAAAATAAGTCCATTTGCATAAAATTTATTGTTTACTATAGTTTTTCTATTGTGATCTTGGTGTATTACCGGATTGTCTGGTCATACGTTGATTTCTCTATTCCCAAATTATGTGTCCTTGCGTGTTCAATTAAATTTCTAACATCCATTGAATGAAGGAGATTGACTTGTAGTACACAATTTGAGGACGATAGATCCATATTTGCCTAGCCATAAGCCTTGAAAAAAAAATTATTTCGTTGTTTCTTTAAATATTTGAAAAGAGCCAAAAGAATCGTAGAAAATGGATAAATAATACAAACATACAGCAAAATGATTTGATCTAGAAATTGACTATATATCAGGTTTGGTTAGGTTGAAATGCATACATACCTATATATGGTATCACACTTGTATTAATCAGACCATGCATACCCTATATACAAGTCAACAAACCATGTAGCTACTTTGTGATTTCTCTCACTATTATCGATGTTATTCTAGGTCATTATATCAATGTCTGAATTAGCACTTTATTTCGTTGCTTTTTTATGCCAAAATAGGAAAATCAATAAATGAGAAGATGAATAAAAACATATAATAAAAATAAAGCCTACTATTTATATTTGTATATGTGTGCATTTTGTAGATTTGCACCAGAAGGTTCAAAGCTATCTACACCACTATAATCAGAAGATATTACATGCAAACAAACTCGTGTATCCATTTGATCTTTTTGTTAATTATTCCTAATTATCATTTAATTGCAGAATGACTCTCCTCTTGGGACCTCCTGGTTCTGGAAAGTCCACGTTGCTTTTGGCACTTGGGGGTAAACTTTACTCGAATTTGAAGGTAACATTTTTTTACAAGAATCATATGCATTGAAGACATGTCGTTCGATCATAATATAGAAAATTTAAGGGGTCAATTATGTTATATATACATCTACTTCAGTGAGAGATTATTGTATAAATCGAATGGTTGCTAAATTGTTATAGATTGTATGAACAATATTTGAGATGGAAATATTAGGACTATCAATGGATACCCGAAAAATCCGAAATCCGTCCGCATCCGCGTCCGAAAAGAGGATAAATATCCGATATTCGAAAAAGGATGCGGATGCGGATATGAAGATATCCGCATCTGAAAATTATCCATCTGGTTTTTTTCAAGATTATAGTTCAAATTATGTGTATTTTAGTGTAGTGAAAGATATTTGTTTATTATTTTATTAAGTTAGTAGTTTATGTTATATGCACTTAATGCTTTTTAACTGCTCGAAACTATTTATTATCATTATTAATGTTAATTTTTAACACTTTTATAATCAATGGGATTGAAAAATATTTATATTAAACTATAATTTTCTTTTTATAATTCTTGATTTATCTGTCGTTAGCGGATAGGATAATTATCCGATATCAGTCTGTATCCGCGGATGTGGATATCCAATATCCGAAAATGATTTCGGATGCGGATGCGGATATGACACTATCCGCATCCGAAAGCATCCATCGACAGACCTAGGAAATATAACCCTAAGGGTGATCTGGTGGTTACACGCTAAATTAACAATATATGGCTGTGTTGGGTTTGATCATAGTGATAATATACACACAATCTAAATGTATGTTGTAGGCAGACATACATTCCTCAGATCTAATAATGTGTCTTTCTTTTAAACATAAGATGGAGACATAATTAGTTTGAGATACATGTTGGTTTAGTCATGTCCTTGATTTTAGTTAAGAATAATAGGAAATTTGAATTCAAATTTACATTATAAACAATGTCTAAGATTACCATTTGCATTGTTGCGTCGCCAAAACCTTTATATGGAATAAATAAAAAGAAATATATGGAACTTAAACAGTCATTACTCGAATTGTTTTTCACATATAATCAAAGCTACAACTTCCCATCTTATTTTCTTATCAGGTTACAGGAGAAGTGAAGTATAATGGGAAGTCTCTTAATGAATTTTGTGTACGATGGACATCTGCATACATTAGTCAAACAGACCATCATATTGGAGAGTCAACTGTTAGAGAAACTTTAGATTTCGCTGCAAGATGTCAGGGTGCAAATGAAAATTTTGCTGGCAAGTTTATAAATAAATATTTCTATCTACTACTTAACTGATTTGTTTTACCATTAGTATCTACGGTACCTTAATTGTGTTTACTGGTTCATTAGCATGTGTAAATGCATGTATAAACAATACACTAATGACAACAAACGCTAGCAGAACTCCTTTTGTATGAGTCTGTTCATGCGAACTCAACTTCTTCTCATTAATGCACAAACACAAATAGGACGCAACTGGTCATTTCAAATCGTTGAGATCATTAAAAGATAAAGAGAAAATTCTATAAAGATAATGTTTTCTATATAATGCTTCTCCTTAACCATCCAAAATAAAAAATCTTTATCAACCACTTCTGCATATAGGTACCTCATTCATGGGCATTTATATTGGAAAATTTTGCTAATATATAAGGTTTCAGCTTGAGCAATATGAAGTTTTTGGTATGATGCTTGGATTTTGTTGTTAATACTAATCATACTACAACAAATTGGCGACTTATTATTTTGAAATAAAGAATACATTTCTTTTCCTGCTTTTAATTTTCATTAGTCAGTATAAAAATGATGTTGTTTACTAAAAAGATAGAGTGATCAGATAGATTGTTGACAACATTTCAAATTCTTTTCATCGCCAATGCTCAATCAAATCCGGTGATTTTATTTTTAATATTAAAGGACTGACCTACCAAACATTTCGTGATTTAAATATATAGGATCTGATTTTTTTACAATTCTGTCACTAATGATTCTTTAACTTGCTACATTTGTAATAGATATGGTCTCATTTCACTTTTTGCTTTGTAATAGATATGTTCTCATTTCGCTTTTTGCACCGTCAATATTTATAGCTTGCTACATTCACTCATGTGTTCATGTTTTATAAATGAAATGCCATCTTGATATATGTCTAATCAGTAATTTTATCTCCTAATCTGTTCATTCATAGTATCATTTAATGGTGATTGAGAGAACTTATGCGTTGATATGTTGTTTGTTAAACCTTGATTGTTATTGTTTCCATTTTAATGATATTTCTTCTTGGTCACTTACTCATATATATGTGAATAATGCAATTAACATGATTGTGTAATTTACCGATTCACGTCAAGTTTAGAATAATGCAATGAAAACACTTAGATTGAGAAGAATCAATATATATGTGTGAACCTATACAAATTAAACCAAACTTTAAAAAAATTCAAAAACAAATTTCAATGAAGGGTCTCAGATACCATGTGGTTCTATATATCCAGAAAATATCATTACGTATCATAGAATAAATCTGCAGAATAAGGATTGTGGTATCAAAACAGTGAAATAATTTTCAATGATATCATGTATTGTATATATCCTTAGAAATTCAATGATACCATGTATTGTATATATCCTTATAAAACTATGTACTTTCTTATCATAATATCGAAACGGGAATACTTTACGTATCATTATCCATGTGAATTTTTTTTGTGTGTACACATGTTTGCCATTGTATTCAATAATTTCAAATTCTTGTATTGTTAAGTCTTCATTGATCACTTCCTTCAACTGTTGGCTCAGGTAACATAATGTTACACCCACTCACTACAACAAAACTGGTTTTTAACGGCAAATATTATCAGCGTTCCCATATGTAATGCTATTATTATTTTTTCAAATGAATTATGTTTCACCAAAAAAACATATAGATTCAAATGTTTCTAATTTGGATAATATTCTACAAAATAATGATAGGAGATATATGGATATTTATACATAATTTAATGATTTTATTTATAGTGATACTCTATGGATAGATACACTTTGAGCACAAAATCCCATATGTCAACTCATGCAATTGTATTTAAGCTGAAATCGATGTTCATTTTAGTTTCTAAAAGGAAGATTTATTTATCTATACTTTAGTGGCTTATCTTAAATTGGTTTAACTGGCAAAGTGTTGCTAGCTTCCTAGAAATAGTTGGACTAAAACCAAGTTCTACAACTTCACCCGCTCTACGCCACCAACACCCCTACCACTATAAGAAAATGTGGTTTCAACGGCAAAGCATAACAATGTTTTAAGCACTGTTGTTTACTGTATTAAGTGTAAAAATGAAAATGAAAATGTTGTTTATCGATTAATTGCTGCAAGTTGCTACAAGTGAGATTAATTGCACATTTATGCTTATATGTTTTCTTTCTTTCTTTGGAAAGAGTTGGGCATTCTTTTGTGCTGGTTTGAAGGTAGGGTAGTAAATTAAATTATCTAGTAGAAAAAAAGTGTTTAATTTTTGAACATTTCAAGTTTTTAACTAACAGAAAAATAAAACCATTTTTCTACAAAAATGTATGAAATAAGCCTGTCAATAGTTATGTTTGAATGTTTATTTGGTGAAACTTCATTCAGCTGCTTGGATGATTGATAAATTTAGTTTGATGTAATTGCTCTTTTTTGTCAATAAATACTTTAAAATTAATCTTTACATCATGATTAACTACACATATAAATTCACAAACGGTAGAAGTTAAACAAAAAAGGATTAATTTGTGCAATATAGTGTTGATTTTGATAACTTGTGCCTTGTGTAATTTATTGCACTTCTTGATGTGAATAAGAAACCCCTCTCTTAACCTTAAGCACCCATTAGCCATTGCCAAAACAATTGTCAATTGTAGCATAAATTGATAAGCATCTAAAAATGGCAAAGCAATTTATGGAGTCTGCTTGATAGTTGCAATATGTTACTTGAGTTGTTAAAAATGGACAATTCCAATGCTTAATCAATTGGTGGGCTCTGCAATATTTAGTCAAACCTTTATTTATAAAATTGGGTCTATCTTTTGTACAAATATTAACAACAAATTCGTTTTTGTTAAATAATACTAAATGAACTAGCAATTTAATTGCAACTTTAGTGCATTGTTACTCAGTATGCACACTATTTATCGAGCTTTACTGTTCTGTGATTTGAAATGTTATATGTACTGCTGTCACACCTATAGTATACCCTGTCAAATTGTCTTTTTTTTCTTTATTCAAATTCTTTGGAGTAGCATAATCATTAAACTTTACAATTTTCAGCCCTAAACCTTTCTCGGACTGAAAAAAATAGCAACAGCAGTATATTTCATTATTTCTTTATTTCATTTACAGTTTTAAGCTTTTTTCCTGATCCATTATCATGTTCTCAGGTATATGCTGTTTTGGCTAGCGATGTCTGATGTCAGGTATATGCCATGATGAAGAGTAAGATTACAGACCAGATACGCGACGAAGAATGAAGATGTTAGAAGAATTGATGGCGTAAAAGATTTGAATCTAGCTGAGCTTAAGAATGCCAAGAAATCCTTGAAAAGTTTAGAGAAACATCAAAACCAGCATGTTGGATGCCGATTTATTTGCCAGTAATCCCATCTATACTTGTACTGATTTTCTTTTTTTGGCTTTTAGCATATGTTTTTTGTACTGAATATATCACTATTTGGCTGGCAGGTTTTCCTTGTACAACTGCACAGACCCTTTCCTCAACTGGTAATAAATTTCTTTTACCATTTTATTCTTTTGCTGTATTTGGAATATTATGCATGTCTTCTTGGTAATCATTACCATAGAATATTACTTAATTTAGTTTTTTAGCCCACTATCATACTTGATACTTGCTCTCTTACAATCATATTTAACCTCTGTTCTTTCCTTGCTTTCTTCTACAGCCATCAATGACCATGTTTCCGAACCTTCTACACTACCTTAATCATGCTCCACCAACTCATGGCAAAGGTAACTATTTCTTTTTTCCTTTTACTTTCGTCAACTTCAGAATTTTATATGCTTTTAATCCCTTATCATAGAAGCCTAAATATAAAAATTAACTACAATCTAAAGCTTAAAACATTTCTATAATAAAGCATTATAATATTTCAAGAGGAAATACTAAAAAAATTTTAGTGAATTTGGTGTCGGTCTGCTGTAAAGTATACTAATAATTTTAATTGTAACCATTGAAGGTAGAAACTCAGTCATTGCAGCTGTAAACAATAATATTCTATTGCACTTGTAAACTTTAATAATTTAGGTGCTAACTGTAACTATTGAAAGATAAGTTAATTAAATAAAATTATGAAAATCAATATATAGTGTAACTTTTGAAAAGCTTTACACTTAAAGAAATACTATATACAATACTATATCTTTAACTGTCACCTGTATCTTTTCTAATTTCTACTGACTGAAATTGAAAATAGCATTTCACACAACTGAAAACAAACAAATGTAAGGAAGAGTATATAACGTTGTAGAGTAACTATTTCCCTTTATCAATATTTCAATATAGAGTGTACTCAATAGTTTACGGTAACAATTTCTCTTCATCAATGTAGAGTATATAACATTGTAAATGAAATTGTAATGTAGAGTATATAACGTTGTGAATGAAATTGTAATGTAGAGTATATACCGTTGTAAATGAAATTGTTTCATAAACTGTATATAACATGTGTACGTATAAACTAACTGTGAATTAAATTGTTCGTATATAACTAACTTCGATGACTTAGTTTACATGATTTGTAAATTACCGAGAGGACCACTTAGTTAACAACATCGACGACTAGTTTACGTGATTTGTAAACAGACCACTTCATACGTCGATAATATGTAGATTGATTTTTCTCCAAGTAAATTACCGAGTTCGTTTATTATTTTTTACTCTACTTCACTTGTAAATGCTACTTGATTTTATGGCATGTTGTATACTTTGTATTAGTCAATCGCCTAATGAAATAGTGTGATGAATATTTAGTGTTTGCATTATGAATCCGATTTAACTTTGTGTACATTTTTTTGATGAATTGATTCTCAAGCATTACTTTTGCTTTACTGGTAGATAGATGACTATGATGCAAAAAAGGTTGCAATGAGTTATGGATCGAAGTTATTTTTGTTGCTAGAACTACTTTTTGGTTTTAACGTATGTACTACTTGCTTTTGTTTTGCTATTGCTACTTGTTCTATATTTTGTTTATGAACTATTGATGATGAACTATTTATGTTTGGTGTAAGAATATTTTATATTTTGATTATGAAATTTCATACGTTGGTTATCAAATATGTGTCCAAAATGTGGTATTGATACAATATGCTAATTTTGAAATGTGGTATGATATAATATGCTAATTTTGAAATGTGGTATATATACACATTGTGATTGATGTTTACTGAAATAGAATTTACAGAAAAGTAGAAAAAGCATAATTGACTTAGCTTTGTATACAATTTAATGGCGTTTTTAAAACGTTGTTAAAACATTCCACGGCGTTTTTTAAACGCCGTTGAATGTTTTAACAGCGTTTTAAAAACGCCGTTAAATTGTATCTAAAAACATAACCAAATACAATTTAACGGCGTTTTTAAAACACTGTTAAAACATTCCACGGCGTTTTTTAAACGCCGTTGAATGTTTTAACAGCGTTTTAAAAATGCCGTTGAATTGTTTTAACAGCGTTTTTTAAAAATGCCGTTAAATTAGACTAAACGCTGTTAAATGATTTCATGACACCAGGGAAACGCTGTAAAAATGGACATTTAACAACGTTTATTCCTTGTCATTGTATATCTCTGACATATAACTGCATGTCGATATACAGCGTATGTAAAAACGCTGTTAATAGTTGTTATAGCATTTTTGAAACGCTGTTAAAGGTCCTGTTTGTGGTAGTGTTAGTTGGGTAGACTTCTGTATGTTTTTGATTGACCTCGCTTCCCTATAACTTAGTCACAATCTGTAACTCTCTCTACATCTATTATCACACATCTTGCATCTATTATTAAGGCCTTATAAGAAATCTTTCTTATTTCGCCTCTACCATTAATTACTTTCCTAATGGGGATCTAATAATAATTAATAGCCTATTAACTATGCAATTAATATGTTATAATTAAACCTTATTTATGGGTGTGTGCGTGCACGCGCGCGCGCGCACACACACACACACTATTACACCTAGGAATTTCTAAGCATGTGGATTTTACGCCATAAACTAATGTTTCAATGTGAACTCTTTCAAAATTATACAAGCCTCACTTCCATATTATCAATATACCATAAATCCAATATCCGAAAAACCAATCAATAGTCTTGTATACAAATAAAATTCAAACAACCAATTATATTAAAACGATGGAATAAATCAATACAGTTACAATTTTAATTCCTTGTACTCTCTATTCAACTTTTTTTATAAAATTAGACAAAGGGAATTTCTATCAACATTTTGGAAATAAGCGATGCAAACTACGAATAAGAATTCATAACTTACAACCTATTTTCAAATCAAAACCCTTAACCAAATCAAAGGAAAAAGAATAAGAAGTAGAATAGAAGGTAAAAACATTAAAATTGCAAATCGACATAATTTCCATTATTTTAGTATAAACAATTGAGATTTCAACCTAGAATTCACATTTCGATTTGGGGAAATTGCTAGGATTTTTAATATGATGTTTTTGTGAACCAAAACTCCTCAAGGCATAATTAAAATCCAAACTACATTAATCAATTACTAAGATAGAAAGACTAAGATTTCCACTCACAGTAGGCCCATAGTTTTGCCTCCTTTTGGATTTGACATGCCTTCAATAATCTCCTTAATATCTCTTCTTTTTAATACATACAACAAGGGATTTATATATGTATGTATGTTAAACTTAGAAAATTAGAGTTTTGGAGGAGAATAGGTTTAGAAAATATTCGATAAAAAAAATAAACATATAGAATTTCTTACCGAAAACCCTAAAGAAGTTTTCTGAATCTTGAAAGAGACGAACTGACAGAGCTTCGCTGGGTTCCTAAAATAATTTGTGAATAAAAGTGAGGGGATTAGGCTCTTATTTATAGGTGTTGAAATGCACCAGAACCGTCGGATTTAAGTCGGTTTAAAATAATAAAAATCTGGACGTTCACTGTTGCATAAAACCTAAGCTGCCACAACCTTCACCGGTCGGCCTCCATTACCCACCAGTCGATCGGTCCTAGAGGAGCGGTCGACTAGTCCTTCTATTTCAGGAAGAATTTTATTGGCCATTGTTTTTAAATATTTAATTGCTTAATTATCACTTAACGTTAATGTTAGCTTTAACGATTACTTATCGCCCAAGTCTAATTACTGTTAACTTTCAAATTTTAAATTTAGGAATAATTTAATTATTTGAATTTGAATGCTATTTAAATTATTTTGAACCCAAAAACTTCAAACGTCCATAACTTTTCCGTTTGAGCTCTGTTTTCAACATATTGTATATGTAAATTGATCAGAACTTCTACACGAACACAATGACAACTTTTGTGGTTAAATTCTAGCTTTTGCAAAATTTTTGTTTTACCTTATCTTATTTAATTAAGTTTTCTAATTTATTTATTATAAATTTTTATGGGGTGTTACACTGGTACACTAAGCAAATATCAAATCCGAATAAAGATCACTAAATGGTAGTTAAGAATATTCTCGAGTATTTGTGAAATACTAGAGTCGTAAGGGTATTCGACTCGAACTCCATAAGTGATATCAATTATAATATGTCAATCATAAATTCATATTCAATCTCAGTTAAGGAGGTTTAAATTGGAATTGTTCAAAATGAAAGGCTATGGTTGATTTAACCAAAAGGCTAAATACTTCGCCTTGAATAACGCCGTAGCAAAAGCTGTATGTATGTAATGCACAGATTTATAAATGAGCTAGGAATGATTCTAAATTTTGAGAATCCAACAACTTTGTTTTATGCAAATAATGTAGCAATAAGGATTGTGAAAGAACCTTAAGCTCAATAGAAGTTGAAAACATACTTTGAAAAGTTCCCCGTGATAAAAGTAGCTTAGCAGCATTAGAGAGAGTTGATTGACAAAGCATATAATCAAGACAATATAGCATATCCATTCAAGAGGAGACTGGCTCGATCATTTCTGGGCAAACTGACCGAAGGTATGGGATTGAGATTCCATAATTGGCTCCAAGTGCAAGTAGGAGTTTGGAAGAGTTAGTGTTATGCCCTAAGGACAATTATATAATTTGATATATAAATCTAACTCTATATTCAATCTTGTTCATACAATTGTGCTTGTTTTTTTAATATACTTTGTTATATTGTGATATAATTAATTAAATAATTAATTTAAAGTAAATAATAAGAAAATCCTTAAATAAAATGCAATGTGATTATAGTTGCAAAGAATTGTAATCATGAGTGACTAATCATAAAATAAAATGACGTTTTGCTTTAAATATTTCGGCCAAGGTTTTTTGAGAAGGGATGTCGATTATTCGTACCGACCAGAGTTTGTAACGCTCTCCAAGTGTTGGACAATGTATTACTCATGGCGGTTGAGGGTACCAAAAAGTTATGTATTTGTAATTATTAAGTAACTATGGAATGACTCATTCGAGCGTTTCCTATTAATAAATAACAACAAGGTCAAACAAGAAATCATAGTATGAAGATGTTACACGGTTCCCTCCACATGAGAATATTATGGAATGTAACACCCCGAAAATTTAATAGAAACTTTAATATAAGAATTAAATTTAAATATAATAAGGGTAAATATAGAATTTTTACAAACTTTTGAATCTGGTAAGAAACTTGCACCATTGCGTTCATAGTGATTTTCTGAACAATTTTCATATATAACGTTTTGAAATCAGAGCTAATATGAAAAGTTATTAACGTTTGAAAATTTGGAATCGAAATTAATTAAGGAAAAAGATATTTTAAATAAGGAAGCTCCACCATTTGACATCCCAACCCTAACCGTCGATCCCTAGAGGTCGACCACTCAAAGGAAAGCGGTTGACCCGTCAAAGCTTCTGGACGATGGTTTTAAGAGGCCGAACCATCGATTTTATAATATTAAATCTAACGGTTGAGATTAGTTTCTACCCCTATAAATAGAACCCCAGGCTAATTGTCAAAATCCTAATTCACTTGTTGTACATCCAAACTCTATCTCTCTAAAATCTGAAATCTCCTTCTCCTCAAATCAAAATTCCTTCAAAACCAAATAAAAACAAATTAGGAAAATTGAAGAAGAAGAAGAAGTAAATCAAATCAATTTGGAGTTCTATATCAAGTGGAGGCGATTCTAAGCGTGTTACAGAGGGGATAGCTTTTTAGAGGTAAGTGAGTTCATAATTAATTTAGGGATTTACATATAATTGATTTTGTTATACCCTAGATTTAGAAATTATTTTAATTTAGAAATACTATTTATTTAGATTGGGAATTTCACAGCAATTATAACCTATATGAATATTATCTCTTTCTTTTAATCTAGATCTGGTTAATGTAAATTTGTTGGATAAGAATTGATTCAAGTTGAATGCACTCTTTTTGTCAAACTAAATATGAATCGGTATAACCCTATTGATGCTAAACCTAGTTTAAGTTGATTTAATAAAATTGTATATGAAATCAAATACCCAGTTTTGAGCAATTATGAATTATAGGTTTACAAATTTGGGTTCACTGCAATTAACAGTTTGCTATAATTAAAAGTTTCTAACTAATATAGAAGAAGATGAACAAACAAATGAAAAAACCCGCTATGACGATCGATAGGCTTACTGGAGCCGGTCGATCGCTCCAGTGAGCAGCGTCGACCAGTTATCGAATTTTGGGCATGGACTGAACCTCAGCCCAAGGCCCAAGTTATAAAGTAAATAGTATTGTAAATATATATTATATATATATGGATGTTAGTATAAATAGGGAAATTAGTTCCCTATGTTGGCATTGCTTGGACGTTAAGGAACTAGACAAATGTTATTTATCTAGTACGATCGATATTCGACTGGGGCGATTTTATCACAAATTGTATCACAAAAGGTTCTACAATGAACATGCAACACTGACGATGATGCTTGGAGGAGTGTGTGGCCCGACACCAATAGGAGTTCCTTGGTATTCATGGACATGACATGATACTATATTATTGATGGATCCTGATGCGGTGCGATAAGAGGTGTTACGTTACCATTGAGAGGTGGACATGGATGCAGCATACGTCTTTGGCATGAGTTGGCATTGCAGGCTCCCCCTTAATGCGTAAATATTATATGTGTAGTCATAGTTTGGGAAATGTAGTCCCAAGGTTGATATTATAGGTAAGCCTATGTTGGAATAGTTCCAGTAGCTATTGGTATGATCCATCGTTGATTTGGGGTTCGATTAGTTATTCGACTCTGAGTGTAAACCTTTAAAGGATATTGGGTGAAGGTATATACAGAATTATAATTTCTTAAGTTAATGAAAGCGAATTTAGTAGAAAGTTCACAAAACCAAGTAGGACATCTTAGGTCACATAGATTATAAATGAAGTCAATTGCATGTGATCACCATATGATAATGATATAACTCATTCACCATACTTTTGTCTGACCCACTCCTTTCATTGTTCTCCACCACAGAATGATAGGATAGCAGTTCATTTAGCATAGTACATGGAGAAAGGAGCTAAGCATTGGAGTTCCACTATTCTTCGTTGTTCCTCATGTAATTTTTATTAAATGTCTACCAAACTTATATTGTATTTGGAAACGGTGTATGTGAATTAAGTATTTTGGAGATTCTTTTTCTAAAATGTCTATTTTCATTACTTATATTTTTATTTCCTTCCGTTGTGAGATCTGAAAGTATAGAATGTCTTAGATCTTATATGTATATTCTTAGTCTCTATAATGTTCAAAAACCCAATAGCTCGTACTTCTTGGCACCGACACAAGTCCAAATGTCACTCTAGGCTTTGGATTAGTGTGTCGGGAGGTGCAGTTTGTCACATTTGGTATTAGAGCATAGGTTTAAAAATTTTAGGGTTTAGGTATGTATTGAGAGAACATAATTGAAATTTTTTGACAACGATAAGGGTTTTCTAAAAGGTTAAAAAATATTTTTTCAAAATGGTCTTCCGAAAATCATATATATGTACAGATAAAAAGCTTTTCAAAAGTTTTACATATATAAAAGTATAACAAGAAAGAATGCTATCACTTATTCTTGCCAGTACTATCTATGGGAAAGTTGAAACAATTCCTAAACTAGAATGTTGGATCAGGTAAGGCGGTTAAGATTCCTGGCATGAATATCCCTATATGGTTCCGTCGGTATCTGCAAGCGGGGAGACAAACTGAGCCTAACCTGACCGAGGGAGGGTTTTTGAAATTTTCTAACATGTATATTAATTCTCAACATCCTTTACATTTGACTCATAAGGTAGTGTTGGCTTATCCCTTATACAAGCAAACAATTATGCGTTAGAGTAAATGTTAAAAATTATAACGGTTGGGATGAAATTTAAATCTTTTATATTTATTATGATTTGCTCCTTAAAGAAGTGCTAGTAGAGTTTTCCTATACCAACTAACGGTAGAAGGTATATTAAGGATTTAAGTGTGAGTGAAGAAGGTTAGTACTAAGGGACCCATATAATTAAAGTGGGATGTGAAAAGGCGAAAAGGAAACATGAAAGAAGGATTTCACAAACTTAGAGAAAATTTGCCTTGTTAAAGTGGAAATCCTATTCTTTTATTGGTAGTAGTTGCAAAGATTCCTTTTTTACTTAAACGTATAGCTAGAGTGTTTCTGTATTGGAGTTGGACACTGTATTTGAAGATAAACTTGAGTTAACCATCTTTGAAAAGAAGGACGGAAACCTTATGCACTTAAGGCACTGAAAGGTGTAATTGGGCTTGTGTAAATTAGGTTACTTTTATCTACTCAGATTTAAGTGATAAACCAGTTAAAATGTTTTCTAAAAGCTAGAAATAGTAGATGTCTGATAATTTAAAAGAAAAATAAGTTTGTTTATGATTTTTTATAAGATAATCAGACAAATTTATGGAATTTGTTTAAAAAGTAAAAGTAAAACAATTTGATAAAAAACAATTTTCAACAACTGCTTTGAAGCTTTTGTTTTTTTTCTTTAGGAACATTGTTGCATATTCTGATAGGAAGCAGCTTCATCCAGTATACTTAGGCAACTATAATTCTTGGTATCAACATGAGGTAATATTCAATAATTGATGAAGAGCGGTATCATCAATGAGCAACATTAGTCATGATAGATATCCTTACTTTCTTTGATAACTTACGATGTCGATTCCATTCGTCATCACTTTGTGATGTGAGTTCATTCAACCCTATGGATAATAAGCAGCACTGACATCATCTTGGGTTCTTGGCTTTGTTGATGACGTGTGATGCCAATGTCGATGAGGATCGACATCGTTGGTGTCAGCATTAACTCGTTTCCATTCTTTTGGCCTTGCTTCTTTGAAGAGATGCGTCACTTTTCACTTGTGGTGTTGAAGAGTGGTGATATTAATGGAGTGCGGTCCGGATAATAAGCGACACTGGAGAGAAGTTATATTAATAATGAGCGACATCGATGTGGTGCATCATTAAATAGAGGCAATGGCAATAATCTTCCTTCGAGATTAATTTATGCTTATTTTCTTAATGCTGCCTTAATGGTTGCTATCATAAAGGCTTAGACTCTCCTTATTGTAATGAGGTTTGATATCATCTCCATAAGGATTCGAATTCAACATCATATTCTTTTGAGAAATTATGTGGATAACATTTGCCCCTCTTGTATAGAAGAAGCTTTTTACACTTTATGTAAAACCAAGAATTTCTTTTGCTTTCTCGGTACCTTGTGAGATTTCCATTATAATCCCATTTTCCTCCAAAACATAAAGTGAGTGATAACCTTCGTTATTAACTTTATACTCAATTTAAATTCGAGCAATTTCCTTTTGGATTTGATTGAGTTATAAATGGGTATATATTGTCTACATTAACTATATGAGTTAAAATTATAATTTTGCTATAAAAGATCAATAAATAATAATAAGTTTTTGAACAGAAACCCAGAAAATTATTTGGTAATATCATTAGAGGGAGCATCAGAAATTTTCTTTGGTAATGAGTAAAGGACCAGAAAATCATTTGGCAGCAATAATATTTTAAAGAGGCATCTTAGAAAGTTATCTGAAAAGATGATCAGAAAATCCATCTAAATAGAAGACTAGAAAGTCATCTAACAATAGTGGAAGACTAGAAAAACCATCTGTTAATAATAATTTGGATGGTGGACCAAAAAAACTTCCGGCAATAATAGAAGACTAGAAATCTCATCTAATAATAATAGAAGTCCATAATCCATCTAGTAGTAATAATAAAAGAAGACCATGAAATCTCATCTAATAATAATAGAAGTTCACAAAATCCATCTGGTAATAATAATAGAATAAGACTAGGAATTCCATTGGACGATAATAGAAAACTAGAAAATCCATCTAGTAATAATAATAAAAGAAGACCAGGAAATCCATTTGATAATAGGAAAATCCATCTGGTAATAATAATAGAAGAAGACCAGGAAATCCATCTGGTCATAATAGGAGTCCATAAAATCCATCTGGTAATAATAATAGAAGAAGACCGGGAAATCCATTTAATAATAATAGAAGACTGGAAAATCCATTTGTTAATAATAATAGAAGAGACCAGGAAATCCATCTGAAAATAATAGAAGATCAGAAAATCCATCTGGTAATAATAAGAAGAAGACCAGAATTCCTTATCTGGTAATAATAGAAGACCAGAAAATCCATCTGGTAATAATAATAGAAAAATACTGGAGATCCTTATTTGGTAATTGAAGATTGTGTTTGTTGAGGAGCACAAATGGCTCATATTTGATAGATCTTTCTCTAAAAGATTGTTTAACTTGGAGTGCTAACTAGCTCTGATTTTTTATGGATCTTCCTCTAGAAGATTGATTAGTTTGGAGTGCTACTTGGCTTTGATTTTGGTTGATTTGTTTGGCATCATCTTGGGTGATGATCTCTACTTAGATCGAACCCCTTATCACCGCCTTAGGTGATAATTTAGGTTTTGTTGTCTGGAGCATTTGGTCAACTTCATCAAGCAGGATTGTAGGCTTACCCGACCTCCCTCTAAGAGGCACTTTAGTGAGGCCTTTGATAATGGCACTAAAGGCTTAGTCCGATGCGTTTGGTTAGCTATATCAAGCACAACCGTAGGCTTACCCGACCTCCTTCTAGGAGGCGCTTTAGTGAGGCCTTTGATGATAGAACTAAAGGCTTAGTCTGGCGCTCTGGGTAGCTATCTTCAGAAGAACCAGAGTCTTACCCAATCTCCCTCTAGGAGACGCTTCAATGAGGCCTTTGATGATGGCACTGAAGGCTTAGTTCGGTGCTCTAGGTAGCTATCTTAAGCAGAACCAGAGTCTTAACCGATCTCCCTCTAGGAGACGCTTCAGTAAGGCCTTTCATGAAGGCACTGAAGGCTTTTGTTTGTTTGAGGAGAGCCTTTCTCTTAGCTCAATAGACACTCTTACTTTAACTTCTGTTTTCATCCATCGTTGGGAAATATGGTTGCAAATGTTCTACATTCCATGTTCTTGCTATCATATTGCCATCAGGTCGGCATAATCTGTATGTCCCAGGTGGGATTACCTTGTGTATGATTAGGGGTCCTTCCTAGTTTGGCCCAAGCGGTCCATCCACTGGGTTTTTAGTGTTTGCAATTACTTTTCAAAGCACCAAAATCTCCTTTTTGGAATGATCTTGCCTTTACTTTTGAGTTATAAAACTTGGATATCCTTCATTGGTATTCTGATGTTTGCATGGCTGCTTCATCTCTTAATTCATTAGTTAGATCCAAGGATTCTTTCCTCAATTCTTGATTCGGATCGAACGCATATGCAATTCTTTGATAAGAGGGTGCCTCTACCCCAACTGAGAGCATTGCTTCATACCCATATGTTAATGAGTACGAAGTATGTCCTGTTGTTGTTTTAGTAGAAGTTCTATAGGCCCATAACACCAGCAGTGGCTCTTCCACCCAGTTTTCCTTTGCTTTGTCTAGTTGTTTCTTAAGAATAGTTTTGATGGTTATATTGGCTACCTCAAAGGCTTCGTTAGCTTTAAGGAGGGCCACAGATGAAAAGCTTTTGATGATTCCATTTCTATTGCAGAATTGAGTGAATTCTTAACTTTAAAATTAAGTTCCGTTATCTAATTTTATCTTCTATGGGATTCCGAATCTGGTGATTATATTCTTGATTACAAACTTGAGTACTTTTCCAGATGTGGTATTTGGTAGGGGTTCTGCTTCCACCCACTTAGTGAAATAATCAATGGCCACTACAGCATATTTGGCTCCTCCTTTAGATATAGGAAGTGGCTATATTAAGTTGATTCCCCATACGTCGAAAGGCCATTGGCTTGAGATTGAAGTTAACTTACTTGGCGCCAAATGTGGGATTTTAGAGAACTTTTGGCACTTGTTGCATCTTTTCATATAGGCAATGGCGTGGTTAGTCATTTGAGGCCAATAAAAGCATTATCTCATGACCTTCTTAGTTAGCTTTATTCCATTAGAATAATCCCCATAAAATCCTTCATGGGATTCTTTCAATAATTTTAGTCCACTTTCTGGATTGACACATCTTAGGTAGAGAAGATAGTATCCCTTCTTATAAAGCACTCCGTTTACTATAAGAAAAGTCGGAGCCTAGTGCTTAATCATTCTTGCCTCCTTTTTTCGATTGATGGCGTTTTATCTATAAGGTATTCAACAATGGAGGCCATCCAACTATTCTTATAGTGATTGAATATCTTTAGATAGGAAAATTTCTCTTATCGGATCTTATTTTGATCTTCTCTTTCCTTCTCTCTTTGTGCTAGAGCCTGAGATCTGGTCAATACCATCAATTCCTTCCCTGACTCAGGAATTTTTTTTCTTCTATGCTGGGATTTGGCTGATAGCCCACTGGAACAAGCTTGGATGGCGACATTGATTGGGCACGACATCAATGAGATGCGACATTGATAGGAGGCAGATTCATCCAATATTTCTTAGGCAACTATGATTCTTAGTATCATCATAAGGTAATATTCCATGATTGATGAAGTTCGGTATCATCGATGCGCGACATTGATCATGCTCGATATCCTTTTTTTGATAACTTATGATGCTGGTTCCATTCGGCATCACTTTGTGATGTGAGTTCATTAACCCTATGGATAATAAGCAGGAATTATGTCATCTTGGGTTCTTGGCTTTGTTATTGACATGCAATGCCAACGTCGATGAGAACCGACATCGTTGGTGTTGGCATTAACTCGTTTCCATTCTTTTGGCCCTGCTTCTTCGAAGAGATGCATCACTGATCGCATGTGGTGTTGATGAGTGGTGATATTAATAGAGTGCATCCCTGATAATAAGAGGCGTTGGAAAGGAGCTATATTGATAATGAGTGGCATCGATGAGGTGCATCACTAAATATATGCGACTTCAATAATCTTCCTTCGCTATTTGCACACATTGAGAATGCGAAGGCAATTTTCATAGAAAATAGGATTTAGAAATTTTCGGTAAGACTTGAAGGAAAGTATAATGGATTTCATTTCAATCAGCCCTCGGATTGGAAGAAGGTTATTTATTTAAGGAAATTCATAAAAGACAGACTTAGGATACTTAGTTTGTGTTGCATAACAGTTGCACGTGAATGAAATATCACTTAGGTGATTACTGTCAATGCTCAAATAACTTTAGGTTACAATTTTATTTAAATTTAGGATTTCACTTAGATTAAGAATTTTTATTGTTAGATTTGAATAGGAAAATATGTCAAGTTTACCCTAATAGAATATTTGAATATTTACTTATGTGTAGAATTTAAGATAAATCCCTATAGACTATAAACGTAATACCTAGATACCACAACTGTTGAAGGATTGAGGAAACCAATCATAAGCGAAATGAGATGGCTTAAGTCAAATCGAAATGGAAAAGAAGTTATGTTATTTTCAACAAAATCACCAGGTTTGGATACCTTTGGATGAAATTGAGAAATAGTAAAAAGCTAAGTAGAAAGTACTAGGGGAGGGGACACCGTCCACTATCGGGTTGTCTTACCTTAGTATCTACATGATGAAGTGATCAGGTATACTACTGGATGATTTAAGGCATTGTGTGCATTGAGGATTACATAAGGCTACAGTTTTGTTGGAGCATACTTATGCTTAAGTTACCTAGTGTAGTGCATGTCAACATCATTTTATTTGGGTTTGTAGTAAGGGCTGTAGAGGGTTGCCTATGCACGTACATTTCGATTGAAGATACATGCCAATGGTAAAGACGATAAGTGCAATCGGAAGAACGATCCAGTTAGAAGTACTTAGAAGGTGGATTTGATCCATAGAAGGATAAGGACTACACATGATAGGCAGAAATCATATGTTGACAGAAGACACGTGGAGTTGAAATCCGTGGTGGATGACATGGTCTACGTGAGCATCATCCCGCTTAGATACGTTATTGGGTTGGTAGTTCAAAAAAGTTAGCACCTAGAGTTGTAGGGCCTTTTTCGATTTTGGATAGAGTAGGGAAGTTAGCCTATGGAGCGGAGCTTCCTGGAGGTTTAGCGGAGTCACAATGTTTTTCATGTGTCACACTTGCGAAAGTATTTATATAATGCAGCTACTATGGTCGAACAATGTCAGTTAGGAGAAGCCGAAGTGGATAAGTGAGTGACTTGTTCGCCATGCACCTACCCGCATTACTGGCATGGGACATAGTGACTCGATAATAAAATAATTAAACTAGTTAGAGTCCAGTGGGGAGACGACCCAGTTGAGGGTACATAGGAGCTGAGGAGAAGATCCATGCTACTCATCCATGCTACTCATCTAGAACTCTTTTTTGGTACGTTTTTGTTTTAGTTAAATAAGTATAAACTACTTATGTGTCTAGGTTCTAGCTTAGTATACCACATAGGCAGGGACAATTGTATGTTAGGAATGGTTGTAAACATGTCATTAGGGATGTTTTGAATGATGGGCACTAATGGATGTATTTATTAAATTGACCTTCATACACTTAGGCAAATATATTCTTGAGTTAGCATACACTAGAACTTGTTTCATTTTACGGAGTTATATGCATATGGTTGTTGCATATGGATTGAATGGTTGCGCATACATATATAATTTCCAATTTAAATAGGATGTTGCATGCATTTGGGATACATATGCATAAGTTTATGATGTGTTTGAGGAGGTCGACTAGCTCAGGAGATCACCTAATTTTTGCATTAGTATAGCTTTATATGCATTCCATGCCTACATGTATAAATTGCATCGGAGTTTGAACTAAGGACAATGATCGCCAGTGGTTGATGGATGAGTAGATAGTTGTAATTATTAATTTCGTTATATACAAGTTGCATTATTCCATCTTTGGAGATTTCGATGATGAAATCCTTTTTAAGAGGAGGAGAATGTAACAAGCTGAAAATTTAACTGGAAGTTTAATATAAGAACTAAGTTTAAATATAACAAGGGTAAAAATGGAATTTTTACAAACGTCTAAATCTGCTACAAAACTTACACTATTGCGTTCGTAGTGATTGTTTGGACAATTCTCATAAATAACATCTTGATATCGAAGCTAGCATGAAAAGTTATTAACGTTTAAAAATTCAAAATCGATGTTAATTAAAAAATTAATTAAGGAAAGAGGTATTTTAAATAAGGAAGCTCCACCGATCAACAACCTGTCCCTGATTGGTCAACCTCTAGTTGTCAACCATGCAAATGCAAGAGGTCGACCGGTCTAAGCTTCTTTGGCAGACGTCTTTGGCATGAGTTGCATTGCAAGCTCCCCCTCAATGCGTACTTATTCACCAGACTTTTGTCTAACCACTCCTTTCATTTCCCTCCCACCACCAAATGACAGGACAGTAGTTGATTTGGCAAAATACATGGTGAAAGCAGCTAAGTGTTGGAGTTCCACTATTCTTCATTGTTTCTCATATAACTATTTATTGCATTAAATGCCTACAAACTTATATTGTATTTGGAAACAGTGCATGTGAATTAAGTATATTGGAGACTGTTTTTCTAAAATATCTATTTTCAGTACTTATATTTTTATTTTCTTGCATTGTGATATCTGAAAGTGTAGAATTCCTTGGATCTTAAATGTATATTTTTAGTCTCTATAATGTTAAAAAACCTGATAGCTCATACTTCTTGGATCGATGCGACAAAAGTCACTCTAGACTTTGGATCAAATTCCATAAATCGTAAAGCGATATAGTGTTGATGAAGAGAATGTGTGTAAATAATCATTGCTAAAAGGTACTACTGAGGAAAATGTGAATTGGATTTAAATTTTCAAACTATCACAACATTAGCTAAGCTGACAAGTGAACTTTGATATTTGAATTTCAATATTAATCGTTGACTGAATTCACACCTTTGAGTCACACTACTACATTTGTGATTCTTTACAAAAACCATAAGATTTAACTAATTTATGAAATGTTATAAATTTGTTAAATTATTTGATATTTGAGAAATATTAATTACTTTTAATTTATTTGATGTTTTGAAAGCTATTGGTGATTATTTAAATGCATCTATAAAAGTTATATTCATGTATATCGATATATGATATTGGTATACTTTTTAAATAGGATTTAAATAATAAATAATTACATTAAGTATTTTGGAAATTTTTCTCATTATTGAGGCAAGCTAGGGTTAGCCATGGGTTAAGGAAATGAGGTGATTGACTAATTGAAATTTAAGAAAATTGAATAAAGAAGTTTAATGAGGAGAATCCTTTTATCCCATTAAAAACAAATCTCCTCATTTCTTTTTTTTTTACAAAAAAACTTTCCGCTCACCCAAAACATAGGCGCCATTTTGTTTCCTTAAAATAAAATGAACAACTTCAAATTAAACATCAAATTTAATTTAAACCAAGGTGGTTCATCCTTCTCTTACAAAGTAGGGTAAAAATTCACTTAGAGATCCAAGGAGAAGTCATAAGTCAAGGTGCAACAAAGGGCAAGGCTTTAGGTATGATTTCTTCCTTTTTAATTCATTCATGATGTTTAAAACTAATCTACTTCACATATATGTGTATTCACTACCACTTATTGAATCATTTATATGTGTAAATATCCATACACTTCATCTTCATTTTTTAAATTATAAACTAATATCAAATCATACATTTTGTTAGATTTATTTATATTAAATTAATATAGTAAATTTCATTGCTTGGTCAAGTATATGTTTTGAAATTAAATCTCATTTTAATATATACATATATGTGTGTATGTGTGTGCGTGTGTTGCTTTTATATTAATTTTGTCATTGGATCAATGCATTAAATTATGACAAAAGTTTTAATTATTCTTTAGGTTGGTTATTTGTATTTTCATTAAATTATGACAAAAGTTTTAATTTTTCTTTATGTTGGTTATTTGTATTTTTGGATCACCAATATTAAGGGTTTGGATATTCCGTTGTGATTAAGTATGGAAATTTATATGGTATTAAATGTATTATTATAATAATGTTTGAAAAAAAGGTTTAAGACATTACTTTATGTTACTGCCTTTTAATGCAGATTTGATTAGATCTGGATCTAACAAAAAGTTTCATTTCCATCTTTATCTTTCTAGTTTTCCTTTATATTGAAATATCTAATTTTATGTTGATTTGTTTCATAATTTCTTATATGTACATATATTAGAATATATAAGCGACTAAAAATATCACATATTGGTATATATATGTCTAAACTATATATATTTATATATGTATATGTATGTATGTATGTATGTATGCATGCTACCATCAATATGTGTATAACAACCATATACATATATAGTAGCATACTCAAACATATGTGTATACTTAGGCGTTTATATTCGTGGTATGCATGTAAATTTATTACATGTACATTTAAGTATAATATATATGCATATGCAATAGATATACATCACATATCTACATGTGTATATATATAGTTATACACATATTCATATTAGATTATTATATTGTTATATCATTTAATATATATATATATATATATAATACATTCAAAAATTAACCATTTAGTTAATTAATATGATTACTTAACAAATATTGAATAAATTTAAATAAAATATGATTTTATTTAATAACTAGATTGGATCTAGTGTTAATCATTAGACTTCATAGGCCTATTATGATCCAAATATGGAATCTTTTTAGGGTCTACATATTTCACCCACTGCCGACCAGTCCTATTCCTTCACACTATAATTAGGCTGTCATAAATATAGGTACAAGTAAATAACCTTTTTTGATTTGTTAAACAAATTCAAGGTCGAGATGAGATTAGGACAAAGACCATAGATTAGGAGTTGTATATGACACAACCGATAAGGATTTATCCATTTCCTACAGGCTTATGATTCCTTGAGCATACTCAAGCCCGCAATCCCAAGGAAAACGAGTCCTAACATTCACAAGAGGAATCAAAAGATTTATATTTTATTAAGTTTTAGAGAAACATAAAAATCTAGCGAGGGCTTATTTGAAAAATAAATGTATGCATTTAACCATCCTAATAATATAAGAATATCTCCTATGTATAAATTGTTCAAATCTACTTAAATTAAATATGTAGCATAATGACAAACCTAGACTATTTTCGAAACATGATAAGCTCATCAGACCTAATTATACTGATTGGCTAAGAGCGATAAAGATAGAACACACATATGAACATTTATGGTTATTAAGTATTGAACCGTTAAGATAGAAACCCACTTAAAATACTAATCTCATGGCTATAAAATCTTATAACACTTGCGTAGCTGATTGGAAAATCACTTTAATTTTCATGTCGTCTAGTTTAGACAAGTCGTTGCAAAGGTAACACAAAAATATGTATGTTCGTAAAATCTTCAAAACCCTCAAAGCTTTGTTTGGGGAGCAATCTTATTCCGCAAGGTACAAGATTACTAAAAGTTGTCCAATACGAAGATGAGTAAAGTCGTTCGTGTTTAGGATTTTGTCTTAAAATGAAATGGTATATTGATAGACTTTCTAAACTAGATTTTAAGTTAAGCAATTGACTGCAAGTGTAGTTAACCTTGGCTCACTGCTCCATAGTTTTAGCCATTCATATTGAATTACAATATAAACCAATTGAGCGTAAATCTTATCAAGCTACTAATATATTGGGGTCAACTAAGGGATCATTCAAGATCAAAACATGGTGTTAGCTATAAAAGGTAAGGATCATCTTCAGCGCATATGTGGTTCTAAGAAAGGTATGAAAGACGCTCCTACTGATAAAGGTGAATGTCATCGTTGTTACAAGAAGGGGCATTGGAAACACAATTGTCCAAACTATTTGAAGTTGGTCAAAGAAAGGAAGAAGGAGTCTGATTCCTTTGCTCCTAAAGGTGTATTTATGATTCAAAACTGTTTTGCAATCAATAAATTTTTTTGGTTTTAGATATTGAATCTAGGACTCATATCTGTAATTCGTTACAGGGACTTTGAGGTAAACGACATGTAGCAAAAGTTTCAATGAGGCTTCAAGCTGTTGATGGATCTATTGTAGATGCAATTACAGTTGGAAACTTTCACTTAATTTTTCCTAGTGGATTTTATTTAGTCCTTAATAATTGTGATTATGTTAAAAAAATTATTTAAGGTATTATAGATTGTCTGAGATAGGATTTGGTTTTCATTGTAATAGAAATATTATGAATATAATGTTTGATGGAAATAATATCTATGATGGTGTTTTGGATAATGTACTTAACTTTAATCATAGTTGTGTTTTTAATAAATCTTTTGTTGACATTCGTAATAGTTACTTATGGAACTGCAGGTTAGGTCAGACTAGTGATAAAAGACTGCACAAATTGAAAACCGAAGGTTTTCTAACGTCATTTGATTATGAAGCATATGACATTTATGAGTCATATCTCAAAGGGAAAATGACCAAGCACCCCTTCAGTGGGAGCAACAAAAGAGTTTATGAACTCTTAGGTCTTATATATACTGACATATTGGTTTAATGCCTATAGTGACTAAGAACAATTCAACCTACTTCATAACTTTTACTGACGATTTTTCGAGACTAGGATATATACATCTAATGAAGAATAAATCCAATGTTTATGAGAAATTTAAAGAATAAAAGAACGAGCTTAAACACCAAACGAACCATAAAATCAAAATACTTTGATTAAATCTAGGAGGTGGGTATGTTGGATAAGAGCTCCAATATTACTTAAAAGATAATGGAATTATCTCCTAAATTATTCAAACATATGCTACACAGCACAATGGTGTTTCAGAAAGAAAGAATCGAACCCTATTATATATGGTTCATTCCAAGATGAGTAACACCTAGTTACCCCTTACCTATTGGGGATATGCATTGGAAATTGCTTCATGTATGGTGAATTTGATGTCTACTAAATCTATGCCTAGGACACCATATGAAATGTGGTATGGGAATAAACCCCACCTCAAGTAGGTGTGAGGTTGTCCAGCCTATGTTAAGAACGTTGGCCCAGTAAATTTGAGGAAAGATTAGCTTTGTGTAAATTTATAGGGTATCCAAGGAAATATATAGGATATATTTTCTATAACACTGAGGAACAATAGTTACTGTTTCTTGGCACGCTATTTGTTTAGAAAAGGAATTTCTATTAGAATTATTTAATAGCAAATTATTAAACTTGATGAGGTCTGAGAAGTTAGCATAGAGGTTGAACTGGTAGCAGAATCAAATTCACCATTATATGAAAATATGCAATCTATTAGAAGGTCTAATAAGTAACTTCATGTAGTAGAGAAAAACTATGGCTTTCTCGTAGATGGCGAGAAAGAGGATCGTGTCTTAGAAGGCGACGTTCCCTTTACATCCAACAAGCATTGTATAGTAAAGACTCTGCACGGAAACTATGAAATCTGAAATGGATTCCATATATGACCTAAAAAATTGGACTTTGGATGACATACCCGAAGGGGTAGTATCCATCGATTGTAAATGGATTTTTAAGAAAAGATAAATGCAGATGGACATGTAGAGACCTATAAAGCAAGATTAGGTGCAAAACGGTTTCATCAAATTCAAGTCAATGATTATGATGGAATGTTTTCGCCCATAGCCATGCTTAAGTTCATTCAGATCATGCTTGCTATCATCGCGTTCTATAAATAATAAATATGGCAAATGGGCGTAAAAACGGCATTTCTAAATGGTGATTTAGAGGGGACCACTTATATGTAACAGCATGAGGATTTCGAGGTCGGTGGAAGCAAAGATAAGGCATGCAAATTATTAAGATCAATTTTTGGTCTGAAGCAAGCTTGAAGGAGTTGGAATCAGTTTAGATAAAGTAGTCCAATAGTTTGGTTTTTATCAAAACATTAAGGAAGCGTGCGTACATCAGAAAGAACATGGAAGTGCTATCATGTTCTTAATCTTGTATGTCGACGGTTTTCTCCTGATTGGCAATGATATTGCATTGTTGCAATCGGTGAAAGAATGATTATCCAAGAATTTCTCCATGAAGGATATGGAAGAAGTAACCTATATGCTTGGTATTAGGATCTATAGAGATAGATCCAAAAGGTTGTTAGGATTGTCCTAATCCATGTACATAGATACCATACTTAAAAGGTTCAGTATAGGGAATTCCAAGTGCAAAAATATTACGACACAGTCTAGAATTGTCCTTTCTAAGAAAGATGCACCTCATACTAGTAAGGAAAAAGAACGTATGAAGAGGATACCATATGCATCTGCAATCACTTCCATCACGTATGCTATGCAATGTACTAGACTAGATGTAGCGTATGCATTGGGATGCATAATTCGATATCGGTCTAATCTTAAAGAAAATTATTGGACGATAGTAAAGTGTACTCTTAAGTATCTGATAAATACTAAAGGCTTATTCTTTATATATGGAAATGAAGACGTCTTTATGAAAGGGTATAAAGGTTCAAGCTTTAAGAGTGATATTGATGACAGTAAATTGTTGTATGGTTGTGTATTTACATTGAATGATGGAGCAATTGGTTGGAAGATGTCCAAGAAGGAAAATGTAGTTGATTAACGATGGAGGACGAGTACCCTGCCCTCAACGAAGAAGAAATTGAAGTGATCTAGATGAACAAATTTATGTCTGGGTAGGGGTGTTTCCAAACATTGAGAAACTCGTAACATTATTATGTGATAATAATGTTGTGATGCAGATCATGAAGGAACCAAGACCTCATAAGAAATCAAGATGCATTCTATGATAAGAGAGTTAATCAGACACTAAGAAGTAGTCATTGAAAGAGTATATTCTAAGGACAACATAGCAGATCCATTCACGAATGACCTAGTTCGATCGGTTACGAACAATGATCGAAGGGGTGGGATTGAGATTCTGTAATTATCCCCAAGTGCAAGTAGAAGATTGAGAGAGTTAGAGGTATGCCCTAGGGTCAATTCTGTAATTTATTGTAAATTATTAATTTGTAATAAACTCTCGTTCAATATAACATGTGTTTGTTTTCTATTATATACTTGTTATATTGTGATATATTAATTAAGTAATTAATTTAAGTATATAAAATAGAAAATCCTTAAATGATGCGTTATGTGATAATAATTACAATGAGTTTTAATCAGGAGAAAATTATCACAATATAAAATATAAAATAACATATTATTTTAAATATTCCTAGTCAAGATGTTTCGAGAAAAGATGTTGATACATCTATTAAGACTAGAGTACATAACGATCTCTAAATGTTGGACAGTGTATTACTCATGAATTGTTGGGGCACCAAAGGGTTACGTACTAATAGTGGATAACTATGGAATGACTAACCTAAGGGTTTCTAGTTGGTTGATAACAACTAAGTCAAACAGAAAATCTCGGATTGACGATATTACACAATTCCCTTGACTTGAGAATGCTGTTGAGATTTAATGTGGAAACTCGACTTCAATTACATTTAAATCATGGCATAGCGATTAATGAGTGACTGTAGCTGGTTTTGGGTTGAAGCATCGGAAACGAAACACTATTCAATAAAGAATTTGTCTCCTCAGTTATATGAGGTTATTATCATGGTCAACTATAGTCAACTTGAAGTCAAAACCTAATGCTATAGTAGTAAGGTTACTAATAAATGTTATTATTGAACCAAAAAATTTATTTATTGGCTAATGAAGATGAATAAGGATGATATTGAAATTTTGACCAAAACAAAATTCCATAAATCCTAAAGTGATATAGTATCGATGAAGAGAATATGTGTAAATAATCGATGCTAAAAGGTACTGCTTAAGAAAATATGAAACTGGATTTTACCAAAAGATCTATAAACGATAAATTTGGCCAAACTGTCACACCACTAACTAAGGTGATGTCTGAACGTAAACATTTGAATTATTCAAAATTAATCGCTGACTAAATTCACACCACTGAGTCTCACAACCTTAGTTGTGAATTCTTCGAAAAACCACACGATTTAATTAATTTATAAAATATCATAAACTGAATAAATTGGTTAATATTTGAGTAATTTGTTTGGTGCTTTTGGGGAAGTTTGTAATTAATTGAAAGCATATATAAACATTATAATTGTGTGCATTGATATTAGCTATCGATGTATTTTTAAATGGGTTTAAATAAAAGATGGCTGCTTGAAGGGTTTTGAAAATTTTGCACCATATAGGTGACAAATAATGGCTAGCCAAATATAAGAAGAGAGAAGGGTGGACTACGTGAAGATTAAGGTACTAATTATGGAAGTTTTAATTAAAAGAATATGTAACGAACCGGAGATTTTCGACCCTCGAAAATCGACATCAATACGTTCACTGTATAGCATGTCGAGCAATCGAGTGCCGGAAATACCAGATCATTAGGGGTGAAGAAGAAAAAGATAGAAGAAAACAGAAACAACACATAGAATATCACAAATCGTGGCGGAACAATATATAATAGATAATAGCATATTTTTATACAAAAGAATCTGTAGTTGTTAATATACACACAATCATCAGAGTACAACAATCAATAATCAATCTGGACAGTTAAAATAATTTGTCCTCACAAATACTGAACATACAACATGACTCATACAGGGGAAATAACCAAGTACGTATAATACGCCTGAGAATCCTCCAGCTCGTCCTCTGAGCTCCATAACATCTTAACCTGAATCAGTAATACTCGGTATGACCCGAGCATTATAATAAAATAACACCTGAGTTAGTCTGGAAAACCAGCGTGAGAAAACACACTCAATTTGAATTTAATATTTTTCAAAAAAATCCTTTTGAAAAACAAAGGTATCTCGTAAGACCACACCATACATAAATACGACGGGTTTTTACCTTACGATAACCAAAACAATTTATATCAAAATCATCTGATATTATAATAGTGTCTATAGAAAATAAATTAGAAAATAGCTGAAATGTTTGCATCTCATGTTTCAGCATATTTGGTATACAACTAAAACCGTACAGGCTCGTATTGGATATTGGATTCCATATATTGGCTGGGTCACTGGGGTACCGCCCATCACAGTACACCTCTAGAAAAATGTGTTGAGATCGAACCTATCGATCCCTGCCAATATAGGACCGGCCTACCCCTTGCAGGATAGTACCGAATATGTTATCACCCCGGGTGTTCCCACCCTATCGGGCGCTCTCTTTTCCATGCACAACCATATCCATATTTATAATATATCCGAGGGTATCTAGAAAAGTGATAACATACCCTACTTGGGTGTGACCCACTTAGCCCTGCTTCATCTCCCCTGTTTTAGTCATTCTCGGTTGATGAGGATTGAGGTTACGTTTTACCCTTTGAATAGCATTCATACTTGGAATGCTAACACTGCCTTCCGGACCACGATGCAAATGATAGCATTGATCCATACACCGTCTTTATTATCTTTACGATATCACAGTTCATAAACCACAAATCAGATCGAAGTGGTTTTCGGATAATTAAATCCGATCCCGGTCTCTTTGAAACGATTAACGAATTTGGCCAAATTTGATAGTCGGATATTTAACTATCAAATAACATCCATAAGCAGTCACTAGGCCCCATTTATAAACCTTTCAAACATTCATTTCAAAATATCTTTACAAAGATATATATTCAAATCTCTTCCAGTATATTCAATAATTGAAAACAAATTCAAATTCTTATATCCATAACAGGATATTTCAATCCATATCAATACCTAGAAATATTTCCAAACTCTGTTTTTGAATTCAACACTTTGAAAAATATTTCTATAATAGTAATCTCGTAGTTAAAATAATTCAAATTCTTCTAGTCCAATACTTAGGAAATATTTATAAGTGTATATTCCTAAAATCATTTTATTTCCAATACTTAGGAAATATTCCATTTTACTTCATACTTCTCAAATCCTTTACAATTTACTTGTAAATTCCTTCTCTCATTTATAACGAATTCTATAAGTTTCCGGAATTCATTAATTAACTTCCTTTAAATTTTCCAAAATCGATTGCACTTGTCTATAATTCCAACTACCCATTTCTAACTTCTTTTATGAATTCTAATTCATTTTCGAAGTTCTCGTATTTCAACGTTCCGAAAGTTTTCCTTAAGTTTCTAGAGTTCCATTCCAAGATTTTCTCTTATAAAAATCATATCCGTTGAATAAACCCAGTTTACAAATCTCGAGAGTATTTATAAATAACTTCAACCAATTTCCAATACTCTATATTTCTAAAAATAAGTATTTTAAAGAATAATAATAAATTTTCAAACACATTTAAGTAATTATTTAAAATATCAAAACCCCTTTTAAATAAACAACGATAACTAATTTCCAATTCATTTGTTTTACAAAGCTTGTTTATAAAATTTAGAATTCATTTCACAAATTTAAATATTTGAATAACTAACTTTCCGAAATATTTTAATCTAAATAATTGTTTTTATACTACATAGTTTAATAAATAAAAAATCCTTTTCTGAAAACAAAACTTACTTCTTGGAAAAATAAACTATTTTTAAAATTCAACATAGCCGATTTTATACTTATAATCTCTCTTGATTTATCACAAATCAATTTACATTTCCAATTTCACAACTATTTCCAAATTATAAAATAGAATCCACTATTTCTTTCTAAATCGATTTCCATATTTTATTTTAAATTCACACCGTGATTTATATTCTCAGTTTATCAAATGATAATCATTACACATTATTTAAAAACATTGTTTTAACTTTATAAATTAATTTCTTGTTTATAACCAATTTATATTACTAAAATCCATTCATAAATCGATTTCTATATAAAATTACATATGGAAATCTATTTCTTAATAAATCCAATTATAATTCCAAATCGATTCAAAACTCGATTTCAACTTCCTTTTATAATTTACGACTATTAAAATATGTTGTTCTAAATTCCTTGTGTAAATTAATTTCAAAAAATATATTTATCTGAATCACTTTACAAAATAGTTAAGTGAACTCCAAATCAAATCTTTTATTTAATCCAAACCCATTTCTTATTCAATATTCCAATTTCCATATAAATATTTTTATTTCCAAAAAATCACCATTGAATTTCTTTTCCTTTTTAAATTCAAAAATATTATTTATGGTATTTAAAATACAAAAATTTGGGCCAGTGTTACTATAGCATCCAACAATATCAAATCACACAACAAATTATTCAATCACATCATATATCACTATATATGAAACAATCAAAATATTTTTGAGGAATCCAGTTGCATCCCTCCAACCTGTTTCCCTGCATCCACAGATGTTATATAACATAAAATACCAATTCCGCTTCGAGCCGGGATATCGCGGTAATATAGGGTCATTCGCTATTATGCAGGGCGCATAGTGTCTCATCCGCTCCAATCGGCGGGAATATATCCAACTACTAATATATATACTAATATATATAATATAAATTCAACCAATCATCCAATAATTAATTTTAATTATTATAAATTAAACCAGTCAACCAAATTGAGTGAGATTTACTCACCTTGATTTTTGAAATGGTTAATCATCCAATTTTAAATTAAATTGAACTGACGATCGATTTAATCTAAAATTGCAGCTATCCTCGATTGACTCTAAATAAATTCCAGATGTCGTATTCATCGATATGATCCCATCACGTCTTGTTTTGTTCAATTTCGATCTAACGAACAAGATTTCCAAGTTATAATATTACAATTTTTAAATAATAGTTAAGTATAAATTAATTAAAACTCCTAATTAACCTTACCTCGCTAATTTACCTCCTCCTCCTTCCCTATACGCACGCAGCAGCCAAAAGCAGTAAATCTTCCTCTTCAAACCTCTAGAAGTAAAACCCACTCACGACCAATCTTCGATCATCGAACGCATCCTCCTCCATTGACGAAATTCACCAATCAATACCACCATTCAGCTCCTCCTCCGAGTACTCCACCACGCTACCCTTCAGAACCCAACTCGAGCCACTACATGAATTCGCAACACCACCATTCTCCCTTTGATCGTACGGCTGTCGCGAGTATCCCCTAGCCATCGCACCCCTCGAACTTCCCACTACCGAAGCCCCACACTATCACGACCTCGAATCCACAGCCGCCCTCTCCTAATATGCCACCAAAACAGTCGAAAATCAAAGCCCTGGCTCCACCATGAACTTTCGAAACCCCCTCCTCCCTAATGTTCGATAGCACCCAGAACAACTCGAAATTTTCCACAACTCGAAGATTATAGTGTTTCATCCTATTCAATTTTTTTTGAAATGAATTTCGAATTCTTTTTTTTCTGAAGGAGGAGAAACGAAATCGCGATTTAAAATAGAAGAAGAGGCGGCTATACGTAGGGTGGCATGAAACTAGGTCGGCTTCAGAGTTAGGGTGGCTCGAGGTTTGACTTGATTATATATTTTTTTTAAATATCTCGAATACTGTGAAATTTCAAACTCCTATTGAGGCATGCCGCCTGGCGTTCCTAAGGTTATACCCATATTCCAAGCATAATGAAACAAGTCATGAGCCCCAATTTGATCGTATGCAGAAGATAGCTTTTTAAATCCAATTATTATATTAAATTTCAACGCGTTTCTATCCTGTACGACTAAATGACAAATCCAATCGCTACGGAAATTGAAATCCTATAATAATCACTATTACGGATCCAATGGAACTAGTTTTGTCGAATTCCGAGATTGTGCCCCGGATCGCTATTTTAACGCGTCGACTAAATCGACAATTCCAAAAATTGACGAAATCACTTGAAATTCTGGTTTTAAAAACTTTCTAACTCAATTCTAATTCAAATAGAATTTATATCAACATTAGAAATCGTTTCGATTCATATTCAATTCAAATTTCAATTATTCACCATTTCCGTATTACGATAATCGCTATATTTGAAATTTAAATTCATTCTACAATTACAACCAACATCTTCATATTCAAGAATGCAATGCATACACGTGATAACCTCCTCAGGAAGCAAATTATTTCTAATGCTCAATGTGTTCTTTGTTCTTGTGCTACTGAGAGCACTGGTCGTTTGTTTTTTGCTTGCAAATACTCATTCAAGCTTTGGAGAAATGTTCTTACACATTTTAAATCTAAGCATCCCTTTAGAAATCATGTAGCTGAGTGGTTGAGGATATATAAAGTGACTCGGTGGAGATCGAATGAATCAATACGCCTTTTGAAGCTCCTGAAGAAAGTAATTTGCATGCTGTGGGAAGAAAGGGACACCAGGGTTTTTCTTGGCGTTCGATTATCAAGCTCGATTTTGTTCCCGAAGGTGGTTCATTGAGAGGATTGGTAAAGGTTTAAATACATTATTTTGGCGTATTTATTTCTAACCGCATTTCTCTTTTTTTGTCGTTCTCTCAGGCCATTTGATTTTACCTTTGTTTTTTATAATTATGGGGCGTGTGTTGTTTTTTACCTTGTCTTGGTTTAAAAAAAGTGGACGGCCACTATAAAACCGGCTAGCCTTTTAAAAAACATCTTCATATTCAAAAATCAATTTATATTCCAAATCCAATATTTAAAACCATTAAAATATTCAAAATCAAATGATGGAAAATCTGGGTCGTTACAGAATAGGAAAGGTTCCTTCTCTCAATTAAAACAAATCCACTAATTTTATTTTCTTTAGTTGTTTCTCTTTCTCCTCCTCTCCTTGCCACGGACGAAAATGTCTTCCTCCCTTCTAAATAAATCAACTTCAAATCAATTAAAAATATCAAATAAATATAAAAGTTATGTGGTTCATCCTTCTCCTGCAAGGTTGGTTGTAGATTTAAATTACATATACACATACATACATACATACATACATACATACACATATATATGTATTTCTAATCATTTATTAAACCTAAACTAATGTTAACTGTATATGTATATATGTTTTCAAATCAATTTAGATCATGATTAATTAGAAGTTTGTAAAAGAGGAAGGTAATGACTATGGAATTATATTTTTATTTTGAATTAGAGATTAGATCTAGAATTAATTAGGAGTTTGTAAAAGAGGAAGATGGAATTATTCAAGCATATTCCCATTTCCTCTTTAAACACCAAATCTTCCATATATATTCAACGGTACCTAACGTAATTATGTAGATTTAGTCTGAAATTTTTTGTGTGTATGTGCTCATGTGAATAAAGAAATGGAAATGCATAATATATATTATATGTGTGTGTGTGTGTGTGTTTATGTCTAAACTATATATGTGCTACTCTGAATATGTGTCTACAAACCATACACGTATATTATAGTATAGTCAAATATATGCATATACTTAAGCATATATACTCATGATATGCATATCAATTTATCATATTCATATATAAGTTTAATATATATGTATATACAATAGATATAAAATTTAATATTCATACATGTGTATGTGTAATTATCTCAATATTTATATGTATGTATAGTTATACACATGCACATTTATTATTATATTGTTATGTTAATATATGAATATATTAAATATATTCAAAATAATCATTAAATAAACTTAATTAATGTAACTAATTAAATAAATGCAAAATATTATAAAATAAAATAAGATTGTGTTATAATAAAAAGATTGGATCTAAATGCTAGTTAATAAATTACATGGTCCTAGCAAGATCCAAATATGTATTTTTTTAATTACCCATTTTACCAACTGCTAAAACGGTATGGACACAGCAATAAGTGCACAGGGATCTCTATTTATAGTTATAGAGATCATACTTTGAAGGGCTTAGATTGGTTCCTTGAACTCCAAGATTCCCCACGACCATTAATTGAAATCTACGACGAAGAAGGTTGTAACATCCCTCATTCTGAGGCCCAAAAATAAGCGCTACTGATGCTGCAGTCATTCATAGTATTATTCTCCGGTGATAAAATGAGATCATTTAATAGTACCATTAATATCAAAAACACATGAATATGAAAAAAATTCAAACACGAATTTCATTAATTAATTTCCCTCTTTATTACAAAATCCCAAAACGTTGTCCAGGTTTAGATAAAATATAATTATTACAAAATACGCCAAGAGCGACATATGAAGATGCCTCTTGCTTGATCAGAGTTTACTACTAGACATATACAACTTTTGTCATTACATACATTCAAACAAAAAGATAACACATCGGACAAAAATAAACTCCTATATAGCTAGCTTTGCCTCCTGCACGCCTTCAGAAGCATTATTCGTCAAACCTAAAACTTGGAAACGTTACTCTCGATCTACTCAAATAAGGAAACCAGAGTTAAAGGGGAAAAACAAAAACTTTAGGTCAGACAAAAAATCTGGTGTGAATAATAATATGCCATCTCGATAATAAATACCTAATGAGACCACGCCACTAAGCGGAATAGGGTTTCCACTCACTAGTATCTTCTGATAATATGTCTATCACAACCACGCTCCTGCAATCACAATGGTTACATAAACACAAGATAATTAAATGCATGCATGCTATGTGGGTAATCTTGACTAATCAGTCTCAATTAACAGGATGTCTGTCTCTACTTCATAGTTTCCCCAAAGTGACTACAAACCTGTATGGCTGACTCGGGCCTACCAGATATACCAAAATTCTCTAACTCACAGTTAAAAAGAAATTGGACTATCCGTCCAAACACAACCATCTTAGTGTTAACCCGACTGTCTGTCAGACTCATAGTTTTGCTAGTCCCACTATAAACCTAAGTTTTGTTGGCCAACCAACAACCTATCTAAGTTATAAATTCCTTTCAGTGCGCAACTTACTTTTAGTTTTACCATTAACAAAGCCTTACGCATTAGAATTGGGGATTGATATCAACTAGGTCCAAACAGTTGAAGTATAAGGTGCTACCCTACATCAATCCCATTATTTGGTTTTATGTTCTCTAATCCTTGAGTCAGTTTATCCCATCATAATTTACCTAAAAGTGATAAGAAAAATAATCCCTCTAGTAAAATCCTGGGATAATTACCCTTTTATTTCCTTGAAAACATAAATCTTTATAACTGATTTAACCCTTGAAATCATACTCAAAAACAAAACAAAAATATAGCCCTTTAATTTATCCTAAAATATTATGCCAAGGTATATATGCTTTTATAAAATAAAACTGTTGAACCTCGAAATCATTCAAAGGTTGTCGCACCTCAAAACCTTAGGCTATGAAGCCATATATAATAAAACCATTTGAATTGATAAAATGCGGCATTGATATAGCCGCTATGGGTTGTCATATCCCTCTATGTTGCTATTATGTTAAAGCATCTGATTTAATAAAGCATAAGGCCATAAGGCCAAAATCATTTATGTAGCATAACATAAGTATACAGGTTGTCGAATATAAGTGGTATAGTCTTTGGTTTGGATAGTATAAAGCTTTAAAACGTGGAAATAAGGGAATGCAGACACTGAAGACCTTCAGCATCAATACCATAGAGTCATTAATATCGTCTATATCGGTATAGAAAACAGGCGGGAACATTTCCATTTATATCGATGTCGAAAGTAAGGTTTATATGCGGCATTGCTGCCTAAAATAATAATGCTAAAATTACATATGCATCATGCCCTTTAATATCAATGTCGAAAATGCGGCATTATTGCCTTATAAAATTGATGTTGGTATTAAAATGCGGTATAGGAACATGTGATAAAGAAAACATGCAGCATCATTGATAGCTACGGCATAGATGGACGTCGGCGTTGATTAATAACGACGTGGCAATCTCATAATTAACACAAAAACTATTTTATTCTTTAAAAAGCAATTTCTTCTCACCAACTCCAATCTTTTGTCAAGCTAGTGGATAATAAACTTCTTTATCAAATCCTTTTCAAAAAACTGCTATAGACCAAAATTATCATTGCCAAAATAATTTGCAAAACATTAAACTTATATAATTATTTTAATGTAATTATTAAGCCTTTCGAGCCTAATAAATTCATATAAAATCATAAACACTTGGGAAAAATCCTCAAAAATCACAATAAATCATAATTAACACATTCTTTAATGTACAAAAATTTCGGGACCAAAAACATTATTTAGTTATTTTTAATAATTAAAACCTGAAATAAACCATTTTCCTCACTTAGGAAACTCATAAAATATTCATACTTGTTTGGAAAATTATGAAATTAAAAAGCCCACGTCTAAAAATAATGTTATGAACATCATATCCAAATTTCAAGCCAATTGGATGTCGTAAACTAGGTTTACACTCTTAATACCTATTAGATAATTCCATAACAAATCTAATAAATTATCACTAAGCATATAATGATCATTCATTCACAACATGGCATAATAACAATCATAAGATTCGGGTTTAATTATAAAACTAAAAATAAACAAGCATACTTGAGATGGGTAATCATTATTCACCTTGATTTGATAAAGAGAAATGAGATTTGGGTTTAGATTTGATTTCCCCTAAGCTTTCCTCTTGTTTCCTAGCTTTTTCTTCCCTTGAATTCCTTAGTAACGGCCGGTCTTGAGTTTGATAGTGTTTGAGTGAATGTAAATGAGGGAGAAGAAAATGTAAGAGTTTATGTTTAGGAAATATGGCCTATTCCCATTTTGTCATTCACATAAATTCCTCCTTCTTATTTAAGTTATAACAAACCTGATTAACTTATTAATTTAGGCACGACCTTTTTTAAATCTCAAATCTCATTCTCCTTATCATTATACATTATTTTATTTTATTCTAATTAAATATCATAAATAATGTTAATCAACATTAGGGGTGTTACAAACTCCCCTCTTTAAAGAATTTCATGCTCGAAATTACGATAAGGTACATAACATCAAACATAACCATAGATATAAAACATACCATCAAAACAAATCAGGATAAGTGTCTCTAGTCCTGCCCTCTGTCTCCCAAGTATAGTCTCCCTCATCGTCACTCCACTGGACCTTCACTAGTCTGATTGTCTTGTTTCTTAACTTCTTCTCATCTCTAGCCACAATACGAACTAATTGCCTAACAATAGTCATGTTTGGTTCCACCATTAAGTCTTCCAATGCAGTCGGAGTGATTGTAGTCTATAGATCACGAACACACTTCCTAAGATGAGAAACATGAAAAACATTGGGTATTCCCGCCAAACTGCTCGGTAACTCTATCCGATAAGAGAATTATCCGATCCTTTATGTAATAGGAAATGGTCCAACATATCTTGGTGTCAATTCCCTGACTTTCCAAATCATACCACACCCTTCATCGGTGATATTTTAACAAAAATATGGTCTCCAACCGAAAACTCCAAATCCTTGCGCCTCTTGTTTGTGTAACTCTTCTGCCTAGATTGAACTTCCTTTATTCTTGCTTGGATCAACTCAATCTTTTCTATGGCTTCTCTCACTAAATTTGGACTAAGAACTAGTATATCTTCGATCTCTAACCAACATACAGGTGATTTGCATGGCCTTCCATATAGAGCTTCAAAAGGTGTCATCCATATACTAGTCTGATAAATATTGTTATAGGAAAATTTGACTAAGTGTAGATGGTCTTCCCACGATCCTCCAAAATCTAACACACAAGCTCTTACAAATCTTCCAAGATTTTGCTAACTCTTTTCGTTTGCCCATCTATCTATGGATGGTAAAGCGGTACTCATCTTGAGCTTGGTGCCCAAAACCTCTTGTAGACTCATCCAAAATTTGCTAGTGAATAAAGAATCTCTATCACTGACTATACTACTAGGAATCCAATGCAGTCTAATAATATTCTTCAGAAATAACTTGGCCAAAACAGGTGCCATCCTTGTCGACTTAATGGAAATGAAATATGCACCCTTAGTCAGTCTATCCACTATAACCCAAATACTCTCATTTTCCCTATTCGACCTTGGAAACCCGTTGATGAAATCCATAGATATAGAATCTCATTTCTATACTAGTATATCTAAAGGCTGAAGCAATCCACATGGCTTCTAATGCTCGACTTTCAATTGTTGGTAATTATTATGAAATAATTCAATAGGTTAGATTTAGTATTCGGGTTAGCCCAATTGCTCGAGCTCAGGCTTACTACTACATTTTCTAATCTTCTTTATAAAACACTGTAGCGTGTATGTGTGCACTTTACTTTTGCTCTCGAATAAGAAATAACAATGGTTGTATCTTCTTCTTTAAATAAAACTCTGAATTAATGTTTTTCCAAGATCTCGAATTCAAGTATTTCTGTATCCCTATTTTATTACATGGTATCGGAGCAATTGCGATCCTCAAAATCTAGGGCTTCAATTATCAGAGTCTAGAGTTTCTCAAATTCATCATGGCTGAAAACAAAAACACCACAATGATTGATGTCGTGCCAATCATGTCGAAAATCACAGATCGGAAGCTAATGAATTCAAATTATCTGGAGTGGAGTAAAACAATTAGACTTTATCTTCGGAGTATCGATAAGGATGAACATTTGATCAAAGATCCTCCAACAACACAAGAACCTAATGATCTGATTTGGTTAAGAGAGGATGCAAGATTATTTTTGCAAATACGAAATTCAATTGATAACGAAGTAATTAATTTGATTAATCACTGTGAGTTTGTGAAGGAATTGATGGAGTATGTTGAATTTCTTTATTCAGGAAAGGGAAATTTAACTAGGATGTTTGATGTGTGCAAAGCTTTTTACAGAGCAGAGAAAAGAGGTCAAAATCTTACTAATTACTTCATGAAATTCAAAAAAACATATGAAGAATTCAATGAGTTGTTACCAATGAGTGCTGATATTAAGGTTCAACGAAATCAACGAGAACAAATGGCTATAATGAGTTTTCTTGGTGGGTTACCCTCAGAGTTTGATGCTGCTAAATCACAAGTACTGTCTGGAGCATCAATTACTTCATTACAAGAAGTGTTTAGCCGTATACTTCGAACTGAGACACCAAATACTGGATCTAGTAACAATACAAGTAACAGTGCTTTAATAAGTTCAAGTCAGAATCCTACTGCTTATCACAATTCATGGAAGCCACCAATAGATTTCAGACCACCATGGAACTCCATCCAACGACCAGATTCGTGGAGACCCCCATCAACACAATCATGGAGACCACAGAGAAATGCAGGAAGATCAAACAACAAAATTTGTTCATATTGCAAGAAACCAGGTCACTTAATCTCTGAATGCAGAAAGCTTCAATATAACAATCAAAAAAATCAAGGAGCTCCTAATGCAAATAAAACTGTGCTTATGACTGCTGATGAATTTGCTAACTATTCAAAATATCAAGAAGAATTGCAAAATAGAGTGCAACAATCATCTGCAGATACTCAGTCATCATCTGTATCTATATCCACTCTTGCTAATACAAATAAACAAACTTCTAGATGGGTAATCGATTCTGGAGCAACTGATCATATGTTAGGTAACTCGAGATTGTTTACAGACCTTAAAATATATAAACATGGACAAAATGTTATTTTAGCAGATGGTTCTCAGTCAAATGTTCAAGGCACTGGTAATATCAATACTTCACCACCATTGAAATCTGTCTTATTCATACCATCTCTATCATATAACTTGTTATCAGTAAGTCAGATAACTAAAAGTATGAATTGCAGTATATCTTTCTTCCCTGAAAAGTGTGTTTTCCAGGATCTTATGACAAAGCAAATTATTGGTAAAGGACATGAATCAAGTGGCCTTTATATTCTGGACTCTTTACCTGTTGCTTGCTCTAGTGTAGATACTGCTATTAAAGTTCATCAACAACTTGGTCATCCTTCACTCACTTTGTTCAAAAGTCTTTGTCCTCAATACAATAATCTGTTTACTCTTAACTGTGAAGCATGTCAATATGCTAAACTTCATCGTAGTAGTTTTAAACCAAGAATAAATAAGCGTGCAAGTGCACCATTTGAACTTGTACATTCAGATATTTGGGGACCATCATCTACTGTTTCTAAAGCTGGTTTTAAATACTTTGTAACATTTGTAGATGATTATTCACGTGTTACATGGTTATTTCTAATGAAGCAAAGATCTGAAGTGTTTTCTATTTTCTGTGATTTTCACACTGAGATTCAAAATCAGTTCAAAATTAACATTAAAACTTTAAGGAGTGATAACGCAAAAGAATATACATCTCACACCTTCAATACATATTTAACTCAGAATGGTATTTTACATGAAACATCTTGTGTTGATACTGCATCACAAAATGGAGTTGCTGAGAGAAAGAATCGCCATTTACTTGAAACTACTTGTGCATTGCTGTTTCATATGAAGGTGCCAAAGATGTTTTGGGCAGATGCAGTGTTAACTGCATGTTATCTTATTAATAGACTTCCATCTACAGTCCTCAATTTTGAGATCCCATACAAAGTATTATTTCCTAATAAAGAACTACATCCTATTAAGCCAAGAATATTTGGCTGTGTGTGCTTTGTTAGAGATGTGAATCCTCAAAGAGGTAAACTTGATCCAAAATCTTTAAAGTGCATCTTCGTTGGATACTCAAGGTTGCAGAAAGGATACAGGTGCTTCTGTCCAAGTTTAAATAAATATCTAACTTCAATAGATGTTAACTTCATGGAGGATGTGTTTTATTATCAACAACAACTCAATTCATCAAGTCAGGAGGAGAATAATGCATCATTTAATTTACAAAATCTGGAGGAGGAAGATGATTTTCTAGTGTACTCAACACTTCAACAAGAATCTGAACCACCCACCAATGTAGAAATCATACCCACAACTGATCCAGATCTTGATTTGCCAATTGCTCTTAGAAAAGGAAGAAGACAGTGTACTTATCCCATAGCTGAGTTCATATCATATAATCATGTTCCTAAAAACATCCATTCATTTATTACCTCACTTGACACTGTGAATATTCCCAAGACAATTACAGAGGCATTATCCAAAACAGAATGGAAGGAAGCAATGATAGAAGAAATGAATGCTCTAGAGATGAATAATACATGGGATCTGGTTGTTTTACCAGATTCAAAGAAAACTATTGGATGTAGATGGATATTTACAGTTAAGATGAATCCAAATGGAACAGTATCTAGATACAAAGCTCGATTGGTGGCTAAAGGTTATGCTCAGGTATATGGTATGGACTATTCAGAAACGTTTTCTCCTGTTGCTAAAATGACATCTATCAGACTGTTTATTGCTTTGGCTGCTAGGTTTAATTGGAAACTTCAACAATTAGATATAAAGAATGCATTTCTTCATGGTGATCTTAATGAGGAAATCTATATGGTGCAACCTCCTGGATTTATTGCTCGAGGAGAAGAAAATATGGTATGTAAACTTGAAAAAACTCTCTACGGTTTAAAGCAAAGCCCAAGGGCTTGGTTTGGGAAATTTAGTCAGACACTTGAAAGATTTGGAATGAAGAAATGCAAAAGTGATCATTCAGTGTTTTACAAAACATCTAAACAAGGTATAATCTTGTTAGTTGTATATGTGGATGATATAGTTATAACTGGAAATGATGAATCAGGCATAATCAGTCTAAAACAATTCATTCATACTCATTTTCAAACAAAAGATTTAGGGGAGTTAAAATACTTTTAGGAGTAGAAGTTATGAGGAGCAACAGAGGTATATTACTGTGTCAAAGAAAGTATATCCTAGACTTGTTAACAGAGATTGGAAAACTTGGAGTGAAGCCTCAAACTACTCCACTTATACCCAATCTTAAACTCAGTGGTGATGAAGAGTTTTTTGATAATCCAGAGAGATATAGGAGATTGGTAGGCAAATTAAACTATTTAACTATAACAAGGCCTGATGTAGCATATGCAGTTAGTATAGCCAGTCAATATATGTCTTCTCCAAGTAAGCAACACTGGTTACTACTTGAACATATTCTTGGGTATTTGAAAAGAACATCTGGACATGGCATCATGTATGCTAACCATGGTCATATGAAGTTAGAAAGTTTTGCAGATGCAGACTGGGCTGGGTCAAGAGAAGATAGGAGATCTACTACTGGATTCTGGGTATTTCTTGGAGGAAACTTGGTATCATGGAAAAGTAAGAAGTAGAATATAGTGTCACGATCTAGTGCTGAATCTGAATATCGTGCCATGTCTAAAGCTATTTGTGAAGTTATGTGGATTAAGCATTTGTTGAGTGAATGCAGTTTAGAGTTTGAACAGCCTGCCGAGTTGTGGTGTGACAATAAGGCAGCTATATACATTGCATCGAACCCAGTTTTTCACGAAAGAACAAAACATATCGAAGTAGATTGCCATTTCATTCGAGATAAAGTTCAAGGAGGAGAAGTTATAATTAAGCATATTCAAACTAAGGATCAACCAGCAGACTTGCTTACTAAAGCTGTGAATGGAGAGAAGATCAAGTATTTGAGTGACAAGTTGGGATTGTTTGATATTTACAACCCAACTTGAGGAGGAGTATTATGAAATAATTCAATAGGTTAGATTTAGTATTCGGGTTAGCCCAATTGCTCGAGCTCAGGCTTACTACTACATTTTCTAATCTTCTTTATAAAACACTGTAGCGTGTATGTGTGCACTTTACTTTTGCTCTCGAATAAGAAATAACAATGGTTGTATCTTCTTCTTTAAATAAAACTCTGAATTAATGTTTTTCCAAGATCTCGAATTCAAGTATTTCTGTATCCCTATTTTATTACAGTAATTTAAACATTGCCTTACCTATAAGCCTACATCCCTTTTCATACCTTCCCAGAAAAAACTTCTCTTCATATCCCGATACATCTTAGTTCCTCCAAGATGAATAGTAAACTTTGATCGATGACACTCCCTAAGAACTTCCTTCCTTAGGTCACCAACATCTGGAACACACAATCACCCTTTTTTCTTAACCATCCATTCCGGTCAAGAATAAAATCCTTTAAATCACCAATCACGGTTCCACCTTCCAATCTTCTAATCCGTTCAGCTAACCACGGATCATCTCTCTGCTTAAAAGCAATCCTCTCGATCAATACTGGTCAAAGTTCTAAAAAAGATAACATTGCAGCATTTTGACTAGAACTAGCTGTCAACCTTAAATTCACACTACAAGTAGTCAATGTTTCTAAATCTTTCCACTCCGCTAACATTTCTAATACCACATTCTGATGTTTTCTGCTAAGTGCATTAGCTACCTTGTTTTCTTTCCCTGGCGTATACTCAGTACCAAAATCATAAGCTGCTATGAACTCTTACCACCTTTGTTGTCTCATATTTAACTCCTTTTGAGAGAATAAATATCTCAAAGACTTACGATCTATAAACAACTCGAATCTTTTTTAGAAAAGATAGTCTCCACACCTTCAAAGCAAAGATTACAGCTGCCAACTCCAACCGTGATTTGGATACCTAACTTCATGTGGTCTGAGCTGTCAAGAAGCATAGGCAATCACTTTACCTCTTTGCATCAACACAGCTCCTAATCATGTTCCACACGCATCTGTATACACCACCAAATCGTGATTACCATTTGGTACAACTAACACATGTGAATTAGTCAATAAATGTTTTAGCTTCAGGAATGCCTCCTCACATTGATCGGTTTAAACATACTTCACATCCTTCCTTGTTAGTTGAGTTTCCAGTGTTGCTATATAAAAGAAATCCTTGATGAATCTTCGGTAATAGCCAGCTAATCCAAGAAAACTCTTTATCTCGATCACCGTCTCTGGTCTCTTCCAATTATAAATAGCCTCAATCTTAGTTGGATCTACTGACAACCCTTTTTCTGAAACCATATGACCAAGGAAATTCACTTCTTTCTTCCATGACATTTTGAAAACTTTGTTTTAATTGATGTTGCCTCAACATCTCAAGCATTATTCTAAGGTGAGTATCATGATCTTGTTCATTCCTAGAATATATTAGGATGTCATCTATAAATACTAACACGAATCTATCCAAATGCTCTTGGAAGATTTGGTTCATCAAGTTCACAAAGAAAGCAAGCGCATATGTAACTCTGAATGGCATTACTAACCACTCATACGAATCATATCTTGTTTGAAATGCCATCAAAGGAATATTGTCCTCCGCCACCCTTAGTTGATGGAACCCTGTCACTAGATCTAGTTGGGAAAATACTTTGGCTTCACTTAACTATTCAAATAAATCATCTATTCGGAGCAAGGATATCAATTCTTTATCTTCTTTTCATTCAACTTACAATAATCGCTCAATGACCCGTTCGGTTCCTTCACGAACACCGCGGCCGCTCCCCAAGGCGAACTGCTTGGTCTAATGAAACTCTTTCCTTCTAAGTCGACCAGTTTCACCTTTAACTCCATCATCTCGGTAGGTATCATTCTACTAGATGGTCTACTTACGGGTTCAGCTCCAAGTACAAGATTTATTTGAAACTTAGTAGCCAGTTTCAATGGTAGTATCGTCATTGGCTCAAAGACATCTATAAACTCTCTAACCGTAAAAACTCAATTCAGCTCGTCTTCCTCCTCCATTGCACCCAATAAAGCAAAAACATCAAAATTTGAGTTCTCTACTGAGTATATAATTCGATTGCTACTATTATGGTGTTTTATTGATATTTTCCTATCTCGGCAAAGTATCCTAGCATCATATTTGCTTAACTGATTCATATCCAATATAATTCCAAAGCCCACAAAACCAAATGCATGTGAACTACAGGCAAACATATGACCTAACACCTCAAACTCTACATGGTCACATTTCATCCTAAAAGTTGCATAACCTTCTATCAGATTCACAACCCTTTAGGAAGTAACAAGGTATGATGGTTCTAAACTAAGCTTATCTACCAAACAATGAGAGATAAAAAGAATGGGATGCACCAGTATCAAATAATACTCTGACGGGTGTGCCATGAATAAAAAGCGTACCTCCAATCACAGACTTTCCTTTCTCCTCCGTTGTTGGGCAAACACTTTTCCTTTATCAACCTTAGCTGGTTCTTTGCACTGATTCTTGTAATGCCCTCTCTAGTCATAGTTGAAGTACTCGATGTTCTTCTTTCCAATGACCTTCTTTCCTAACCGGTTTGACACTCATGATCAAAATGTCCTTTCTTGTCACACTTGAAGCAGAAAATATTAGCTTTTCCCTTCTTGGCAGCTCCACCCTTCTAAGCTCTCTTTTTCTAAAAGAACTTTCTTTTCTGACTTTGACTGCCCTGAGCCTCTGCCGACTTGTTATTACTAAACAGCTCAAGCATCTCTTCGTTGCTCGGTGCTATCTCTGCTACTATATCACAAGGGTCTCTAAGATGTGGCAGTGTTGCTCTGGCAAGCTCTGGTTTCAATCCTTTAATAAGCTTTTATTGCTTTTAATTACCGTATCCACGATTGCATATCCATACCTGGACAGTTCCTCAAATCTGGTCGCATACTCAAGTACTGACGTATCACCATATTCCAACTCGGAAAACTCTCTATGCAAAGTTGACTTTGGCTATTTCAGACATGAATCTCTCTTCAAACCTCCTCCTGCACTCTGCCCAAGTCAAATTCTCCTCTAGTATCCCCACAGTTACACTATTCCACCAACACAACATAGCTTCTTGCAATTGCCTGGATGTTGATCTCCTCTTCTGCTCATCGTTTATACCTAAATCAACAAAAATCCTTTCACGATGCAACAGCCAATTCTTAACTTTGATAGCATCCTTGGTTCCAATAAATGGGTTTCCTCCGCATTTTGCATACTCCCGACTTAGCACAGCATAGTTATTAATCAGAACTTCAGGATTTACTCTCTTAATATTACCACCAACTAATCCAGCTAAAACTCCAGCTTGCATCATGTTGACAAAGAACTGGTACATAGCTCCCATGTCTACCGACGTTGTTCCAACATCCACATTAGCAGCTGTTTGTTGACCCGAATTCCTTCTAGTATTGGGCCTGACATTTTCATTGGTTATGGTGCTTCCTCCACCGAGATTCACTCTTCCATTTCCTACCTCCATATCTTACTTTCCTTAAATCTGCATTCAAATCTTAGTAAAATATGGAAGAACGGTCTAAGAGAGGGAAGAATAGAGATAAGATATATACTTATACATAGAAAATACAAGTACGTTACTATTACGTTATCCTATACCACAATCTCATTCTTTAATTTATTATGTTTTCAAACACTCTTTTAAAGTTCAAAATCCTTTTGATTTTACATAAACCTTTGCTTTGATCCCAAGTTGTAACATACCTCATTTCGAGTCCCTAAAATAAGCATTACTGATGTTGAGCTCATCAATGGTATTATTCTCCGGTGATAAAATAAAATTAGTTAATACTATCATTAATATCAACAGCACGGGAATATGAATTTTTTTTCAAACAAGGATTTCATTAATTAATTTTCATATTCATTTCATAATCCTAAAACGTTGCCCAGGTTCATATAAAATATAATTATTACCAAATACACCAAGAGCGACATATGAAGGTGCCCCTTGGTTGATTAGAGTTTATTACTAGACAGATACAACTTATGTCATTACATACATTCAAACAAAACGATAACACAACGGACATATATAAACTCCTATATAGCTAGTTCTGCCTCCTACACGTCTTCAGAAGCTTTATTCGTCAAACCTAAAACCTGAAAAACCTTACTCTCAATTTACTCAAATGAGCACCTAAGAAATAAAGGAGAGAAAAAAAACTTTAAGTCACACAGAAAGTTTGGTGTGAATAATAATATGTCATCTCGATAATAGGTATCTAGTGAGACCACGTCGCTGAGTGGAATAGGTTTTCCTATCATTAGTATCCTCTAATAATATGTCTATCACAATCATGCTCCTACAATCACAATGGTTACATAAACATAAGAAAATTAAATGCATGCATGCTACATGGGTAATCTCGACTAATCTGCCTCAATTAACTGACTGTCTGTCCCTACTTCATAGTTACTCCAAGGTGACTACAAAATTATATATTGTAACGACCCACTATTTTGGACCATTCAAATCGACAATAAATCCACACAAGCCGGATTTGAATAATTCAAAACAATGGATTGTAAATTTAAATTTAGCAAAACTCAGCATATACAGTAAATAAAATAATCACAAATCACAGACACAGAGTAATATAACAATAATGCAGCGGAAACAAAAGAATAGTAGTTCATGAAGCTACTATGTATATATATAACAGAGTTAAACGAGATACAATAGAATTCACGAATACATAGATGTCTTAATACAATAGTCAAATACAAGATCTGAATACATCACTGGAATCAACCGAATAACTGAAAGCTGGATAGATAGTTGGATCTCCAAGCGAAGCTCCAACTCCAAAGGTGAGTCTCGAATACTGGTACACTCAGTCTGACCCGAGCGTAAAGCAAAACACAAAACACTCGAGTCAGGATTAACATTCTTATATCAATAAATCCAACTCAAGTGAAATAACGACTGAAATACAAGTAACTCAAAGGATGTTTGGGATAACCATCCTCTAAGGATCCATTAAACTATCTACTATGTAGTAGTGTACGCTAAGTAGATAATGCCTATCAGTAATATAAAGTATCAAAATAGCGTTAAGGCGTTACCATTATCCCCCTTAACACATTTTATATAAGCATCATAGTCTATACAGCACTGTAAACTCCACCGTAAACTAGTGGGCTATCGGGGAGTACTCCATAGGTATAACACGAAACAAATCGTAGTGGTCGCGCATAGGGATACAAGTATGACAAGGCACATGAGGCAATACCCAAGGTAGTGAAACTACCGTTTGCCTGATCCGGACTGGTGAGAACGCATCGCCGCAACGATCGCAACACCGTGAAACAACACTCCTAAATCAAAGGTGCACACCAATCAAAGAAGTAATGAGTAGTTTACGAAGAAGTGTGTCCGCTAGAGGTAGCTAACCTCACTGGCCTGGCACGGCTCCTGTTTAAGTCATTTCCAATTTGACACAAGTGTCAAGGTCATCCATTATCGTTCTCTTTCTTCAAATCCAACAACGTCATCATTCCAACCACTTTATTCTGGATCACACTCCGCGTATAATAGTTATTAAAGTGGTTTTCGGTTTAAACAGAGAGTATGTGCCTAACCGATCCCGGACTCTTCAATAACTACGTAATTATTACACCGATTGGTCATTTAATAAACTTTCAGAATAGTTTATATTTCAAAACCAAAATATCATTGCCATTTCAAAACCATATCAATACGATATCACTTCCATTTCAAAACCAAATACGATATCATTTCCATTTCAAATATATCCATCTCAAATATATCCATTTACAAAATCTTAGTACTTCAAAGTTACAACACTTTCTAAATCAAACACTTTGGAAATCATAATTCTTTGAAAATCAAAGTTTAGAAATCATAGTGCTTTGGAATCATAACACTTTCCTCTTAACCAGTTTAGATATTAAAATTAGTATATATAATAAAATAGTTTATAAATAAAATAGGTTATATAAATAGCTATAAGTTTAAAATAGTTTATAATAAAATAATTTATATTAAAAATGATTTATATTAACATAATTTATAAAGTAAAATATCAATAGTTTTAAATATAATTTAAAATTACTTTATAAAATAAAATAGTTTCCTCGACTTTCACAAATCGATTCAAATCAATTCGAGTTCCAAATTCAAATTTAATCAAATCTAAATCATCAATTTCAATTCTAATTCAATTAAACATTTCCAAGTTATATCGATTTCAAATACCGATTTGAACCACAAATAAACCATTCCAATTTCAATATATTTCAAAGCTTCAAATATTCCACATTTCAAAACTAAATTCGATAATTTTATATATATATCAATTCACTTTTCTATTATTTAGTTTTCAAATATTTACTTAATTATTTCAATATCATTTGAATACAACTTCAATTTACAAATTTAAATAAACAAAATATCCCATTTAAATTTATATAAATTTGAAATATTCCTTTAAGTCGCTTTTAATCAAATTCAAGTTATAAAATATATCTTTAAAATTTCAAATTTAATAGATTTCAAATCAAACTTATTTAATTATAATTCTTAAATAATTAAAAATTCCAAATCAAATTCAAATTTATCTTTCAACCTGAAATAATCTAAACTCTATATTTGGAAATATAAATTTTACATATATACTTAAACATATTTATATTGATTCAAATCAACTTTATTAAATCAACTTTAATAAATATTTAAAATCAATATTTATTAAAACCATATATTTCTTTCCAATACCATAGAAATCATTTTCAAAATATTTATATATAAAGACCAACGGTGTCTGTATAAAATGTTCTACCCTATGGTCAAGTGATATGGATATTTATCATTTCAATCCGTAATTTCAATATATACGGGTATATATATATATATATATCATTTCAACCCGTAATCCCAAATTCAATTCAATTGAAAATCGCTTGGGTTTATCATTTCAACCCATAATGATTTTCTCCTATTCTAAAGTCCGTTCGGGTATGTATCATTTCAACCCATAGTGATTCTATACTAACAGGGAACTTGCAGAGTGATAACAGATATAATAGTAATATAACATGCATATATCATCAATATAAATAACAGATAATGGTGCCAGATGTCACATGTAAACTGATACAGGTAATAGAATATATATAGCAGTGCGAATAACTAACATCAGCATATTTCAATTGGCAGATAATGGTGTCAGATGTCACAGGTGAACTGATACAGGTAATAGCATATATATAACAGTGTATATAACTAACATCAGCATATTTCAATTGTCGTTTCAATTGAAATCAAATTTAATAAATAAAAGAACATTAATCGTGAGTGATTGCTCACCTTTCAAGGCTAGAGATATTTGACGATAGAGTGAGTTACGATTCCAAGCACGAATTTCAAAGCAAAGCACGATGGACTCGAGTTCGACGAACAAGCTGATCAATAGGAATAGACGAAATCAAATCAGAATCTGTTTGATAGACTGAAACAAAATATATAAATATTATATTATTATTAGTTTGTTAAAAATCAATATTTTAAAACTTGTATATAACTATATATAACTATATTTATAAAACCATATTCTAAATTTTTTTACACATATGAAATTAAAACATACATATTTATTTTCAAATCAATAATTTAACTTTAATATAAAATAACATATATATATATATGCAAACCAAATTCCTATATACTACAACCTTTAATAATATATACTATTATATTAACAGATATATATTTATAACACACATACATATTAGATTAAAAATAATCAATGAAATTTAATATAGCATGCTTTTGGTATAATACAAATATAACACTACTATAAAAACAAAACATACGCATACAGTACTCACCCGCAATGATGTAAATATATATGTGTATAAGAAAACCAACAGATGCATAATCTATGTATATCTGATATATATACCTCTAACTTGCATAGTTTACATGAACTAATGTATATGTATAATATATTATATCAAAACATTTCAAAATCGAATATATATATATATATATATAAAACACTGAAATGTAAAGTCGTTCCATCCTGCAACGGGAAAGCTAATTTTTTTAACATGCGAATAAGACAGTATTACAAAGATATATAAGCTTGCTTAGCTAAATAATAAAACAGCAATAACTTTGCAATTTTTTTTGTTGAAATAATAAGATACTCGAATAACTCACTTCCTTTACTACACATATTATATTTATACAATTACAGCCTTCATAAACTATATAACTTACATAAACTCAATTGTTGTTTATATACTTGAAATATATATATAATAAATAATGTACCCATTTAATATATAAATTATATTAACTAACCCGATGTCTAAACTTGTCTAGTATAAAACTAATATATATAGTCTAAAGCCAGTCAATACTAGTATAAGTATATAAACTAACATTTGTATATTTTATATGATATACTAACATATATATATATATATATATATTAGAAATAAGTATACATATCGTAAACATATAAAAGCTTAATAGAACAGGGCCAAAACATAGACTCTGTAATATCAGTGCTTATGTCTACAACATTACCTATTTTATATATTGTAACTGTTTCAGATGATAGCATACCCTTTATAACTAAAATAAAACAAGATCTGTATAGACATATCTATATAACCATGAATACTGCTATTCAGTATATATATATACATCTTTTCTCAGCAAAGTTAAATGACTAGACAAACCGCTTATACAAATAGTATATATATATAATGGTCAACAGAACATAAAATTAAAACATTGACAAAACTTGCATGCGCAAATATATATCTGACACCTACAAAATAACTTAATATATATGTATATATATATATATACTCACACATCAATACTCATGGCCGAAGCGAGATCGGTGAAGCCGAACACACAAGGGGGAGAAAGTACTGACAGCGGCTGGAAGGTGGAGTAAGGCCGACGTGCGTTTGGGTCGGGTTCTGGAAGATGAGGCAGAGGCTCGGTGGAGGGTTGTAGAGACGTGGCGCGGTTACTGCCACGGCTGTGGTAGAGACGACTGCTGCGTTTGATTGGCCGAAGTTGTGGAGGAGGAAAGAGGCGGAAGTGGCCAGGCGGAGGCATGTTGGTGATGTATTTTGTCAAGACAGGGCTCGGCAGTGGGATGCAACGGTCACGGCCTGTCAATGGAAGCAAGGTGATGTTCAAAGGAAGCTCGTCCATGATGTTTGATCACGGCAAGGTAATGGTGGGTCATAGCAAGGCACTGCTCACGGCTATGGTTGCAGTATGGAGGAGCGAGGCTCGACTAGGTAAGTGGTATTGGAGGAAGAAAGAAATTTAGGAGGAAGGAAGAAATAAAGAAGAGAAGAGGTGCAGAGCAGTATTGGAGGAAGAAAAAAAAATCTTAGGGGGAAGGAAGAAATAAAGAAGGGAAGAGGCGAAGAGCAGTAAATAAAAGTGAACGTGAAAGGTGGAAGGGAACCGAAAGTCAAGCAACGTTTGAGCGAAAATTGAGTAGCCCAAGAGAAAAAACTTATGAAGTAATGCAACAGGAGAAATGCACAATAAATGAAAGGTCACGCGTAAAATCGAGGAAATTATTAAAAGCAGGTGGCCGTTTCAAAATTTGAATGGGGACAGCAATCAAAGAGTTAAAAAGGATACCGGTACGATAAATCATTTCGCAATTTTCATTGCGTACCGGATTTCCGAAGTACACAAATGAATACACTGTTGAGATCAGCACGATGAGATGATCAAAACGGTATACAGATATCAGTGGTACGATCATCCGATCAAAAGTCGATATCGGTACCAAAATGCTGCTATTTTGCCGAAAATAAGATCGACAGAACAATAACAGTCAAAATTTGGAGAAACGAAATATGACGTATCACTTAAAAGATGATTTACAATTTTTCTATGTAAAAATATTTAGATTTGGAAAACATTTTATTATCATCGAATTTTAACTGATAGAAATTGAAACAGAATTACACATGAAAATAAACTTCCATATTATCAGATGAAAATTTACTAGTTGCTATGATTAATTAGACGCATTCCAAATATCAAATTTTTATTTCAAAATTTTATCGTTTAAAATTTCACAAAATTTCAACTAATTACGTTATTAAAACAGTTAAAATTTACGGGTCGTTACACTCTCCCCCACTCAAAACTTTTCGTCCTCGAAAAGGAAGAAGGTAGGAGAATAGAAACAACCAGAAAGAAAATAGATTGGAATACAAGTAAAACAATTAATTTAAACCATATAAATTTTAATTTAAATTAATTAATATTTAACAATTTGGTTAAATCACTTTGAGTTCACTTAAGTTAAATCAATCTATCTATTTCTAAATTCATTATTTTATTATCTAGTCATCCTCAATTAACAATTTCTAAATCATCAATTTGTATAATCATTTATTATACTCATATTTTATTCAACAAATTTAATTCTTTTATTCCAAATTATTATTAACTTTATTCCACTTAATATTTTTTCTCATATATTTAAATCATATAAATTAATTTAAACCATATAAATTAATTTAAACCATATAAATTTCAATTTAAATTAATTTATATTCAATAATTGATTTTAAATTCAAGGTATTTCCATAAGTTGATCTAATTTCAATTTGTTAATTCTTTCAGAACAAAATTTATTATATTCATCTCATTCAATTAACTTATTATTCTATCATCTTTATTAGCATTTTTTTATAATTAAAATATAAGTGTATAACATTTATTATAAACACTCAAATTTTATTTATAAAATCATTTTATATTGTATATTATCCAATTACATTTTAACTTCTGAATAATTTAGGTAAGTTATATTGAAATGCAATTTAGTACTATACAAATAAAATTTTCAAATTCAATTATTTCAAGTTTAAATATTTATCCAAAATTTTTGACTTCAGTTTATAATTAAAATCATCTTTAAATCATAAACTTAAGAATTTAAATCTCCGATTTACTTCAAACAATTTTGAGATAAATATATAAAGTATATATCAGATCAAAATTAAATCTTTATATATATAATAAATCAGGTCATACCACAGAAATTCAAATCAAATTAAATTTCCAAACAAAGTGTAGCAAAGCTACTAAATGGTCTCTTCACTTCGAAGCTCGAAAATGAGTGTCGATGATGCGGCCGCCATCACCGAAATTATTTTCCAGCGACAAAAGAGAAGAGTACTGATTTACACATTAAAATTCTTTGAAAATCATTTATATTCGAAAATACTTTATATAATATACATTTAAAATTTTAAAACCAGAGTTTGGAATCATCGGAAATTAAATTCTCAAATTCCTGATTTAAATTTATTTAAATTCCAAATCAATTTATAAACCATGTTTATAAATTCATTTAGAACAATAAATGATAATCAAATATTATCATTTCAAACAACCAATTTATTAACCTCTCTTTTTTTTATTCCATAAAATTTTACTTATATATTTATAATATAATCATACAAAATTATTTCATTTACCAAATTTGAAATCAATATTGTGTCGGTTTGCTCTGTTCAAGTGTTTTGGAAATCCTATCGATAGCGTTGATCAGACGAATCGATCGAAAATCCAAACCAACATCAACAACTCAAACAACACACTATAAATATAAAATATTTTATATTAATTACAAATACACTCCCTCACTCGGATATCCTCGATTGGATTTCAAAACAAAGATACAGATTCAGATTAGAGAAACTCTAACTAAAAGAATTCAACTAAAAGTTAGACTCGATAGGGAGATAGGATAATTGAGTTTTCAAACAGAAGATGGACAAACTTATATAAATCGCGGGTAAACTTTAACTGGGTCAACCGTGATTCCAAGAATAAATTCGATGTAGAATTCTACGACAAATCGACATTCGATTGCCAGAGATAGAATTCGGGTATAGCAAAAGATAACAGCATCGTAAACCGAGGATACAGAAATCTTCGGTGAATCAATGCTGGTTGTACAGGAGTTTCACTCTTTTACAAATTATTCAGATATTGGCGAGACCGCCAATTTATTATAGAGATCATTCGAAGTGGAGTTATGGGATACTCCAGAATTAAAAAGACACGAATAGGGGAGACACGAATGGACTTTGGAAACGAAGGGAACATTCAAAAATTCAAAGAAACCGAGTCAAAGAAGAAGGAATTCAAGCTCGAACGAACGTGATTCTGTAATTGAATTTACTCTATATGCTGAGTTTTGCCTAAAACCAAAGCTCTGATACCAACTGTAATGACCCACTATTTTGGACCATTCAAATCGACAATAAATCCACACATGCCAGACTTGAATAATTCAAAACAATGGATTGTAAATTTAAATTTGGCAAAACTCAGCATATACAATAAATAAAATAATCACAGATCATAGACACAGAGTAATATAACAATAATGCAGCGGAAACAAAAGAATAGTAGTTCATGAAGCTACTATGTATATATATAACAGAGTTAAACGAGATACAACAGAATTCACGAATACATAGATGTCTCAATACAATAGTCAAATACAAGATCTGAATACATCGCTGGAATCAACTGAATAACTGAAAGCTGGATAGATAGCTGGATCTCCCAGCGAAGCTCCAACTCCAAAGGTGAGTCTCGAATACTGGTACACTCAGTCTGACCCGAGCGTAAAGCAAAACACAAAACACTCGAGTCAGGATTAACATTCTTATATCAATAAATCCAACTCAAGTGAAATAACGATTGAAATACAAGTAACTCAAAGGATGTTTGGGATAACCATCCTCTAAGGATCCATTAAAATATCTACTATGTAGTAGTGTATGCTAAGTAGATAATGCCTATCAGTAATATAAAGTATCAAAATATCGTTAAGGCGTTACCATTATCCCCCTTAACACATTTTATATAAGCATCATAGTCTATACAGCACTGTAAACTCCACCGTAAACTAGTGGGCTATCAGGGAGTACTCCATAGGTATAACACGAAACAAATCGTAGTGGTCGCGCATAGGGATACAAGTATGACAAGGCACATGAGGCAATACCCAAGGTAGTGAAACTACCGTTTGCCTGATCCGGACTGGTGAGAACGCATCGCCGCAACGATCGCAACACCGCGAAACAACACTCCCAAATCAAGGGTGCGCACCAATCAAACAAGTAATGAGTAGTTTACGAAGAAGTGTGTCCACTAGAGGTAGCTAACCTCACTGGCCCGGCACGGCTCCTGTTTAAGTCATTTCCAATTTGACACAAGTGTCAAGGTCATCCATTATCGTTCTCTTTCTTCAAATCCAGCAACGTCATCATTCCAACCACTTCATTCTAGATCACACTCCGCGTATAATAGTTATTAAAGTGGTTTTCGGTTTAGACAGAGAGTATGTCCCTAACCGATCCCGGACTCTTCAATAACTACGTAATTATTACACTGATTGGTCATTTAATAAACTTTCAGAATAGTTTATATTTCAAAACCAAAATATCATTTCCATTTCAAAACCATATCAATACGATATCACTTCCATTTCAAAACCAAATACGATATCATTTCCATTTCAAATATATCCATCTCAAATATATCCATTTACAAAATCTTAGTACTTCAAAGTTATAACACTTTCTAAATCAAACACTTTGGAAATCATAATTCTTTGGAAATCAAAGTTTAGAAATCATAGTGCTTTGGAATCATAACACTTTCCTCTTAACCAGTTTAGATATTAAAATTAGTATATATAATAAAATAGTTTATAAATAAAATAGTTTATATAAATAGCTATAAGTTTAAAATAGTTTATAATAAAATAATTTATATTAAAAATGATTTATATTAAAATAGCTTATATTAACATAATTTATAAAGTAAAATATCAATAGTTTTAAATATAATTTAAATTACTTTATAAAATAAAATAGTTTCCTCGACTTTAACAAATCGATTCAAATCAATTCGAGTTCCAAATTCAAATTTAATCAAATCTAAATCATCAATTTCAATTCCAATTCAATTAAACATTTCCAAGTTATATCGATTTCAAATACCGATTTGAACCACAAATAAACCATTCCAATTTTAATATATTTCAAAGCTTTAAATATTCCACATTTCAAAACTAAATTCGATAATTATATATATATATATATATATATATATCAATTCACTTTTCTATTATTTAGTTTTGAAATATTTACTTAATTATTTCAATATCATTTGAATACAACTTCAATTTACAAATTTAAATAAACAAAATATCCCATTTAAATTTATATAAATTTGAAATATTCCTTTAAGTCACTTTTAATCAAATTCAAGTTATAAAATATATCTTTAAAATTTCAAATTTAATAGATTTCAAATCAAACTTATTTAAGTATAATTCTTAAATAATTAAAAATTCCAAATCAAATTCAAATTTATCTTTCAACCTAAAATAATCTAAACTCTATATTTGGAAATATAAATTTTACATATATACTTAAACATATTTATATTGATTCAAATCAACTTTATTAAATGTTTAAAATCAATATTTATTAAAATCATATATTTACTTCCAAAACCATAGAAATCATTTTCAAAATATTTATATATATAGACCAACGGTGTCTGTATAAAATGTTCTACCCTATGGTTAAGTGATATGGATATTTATCATTTCAATCCGTAATTTCAATATATACGGGTATATATATATCATTTCAACTCGTAATCCCAAATTCAATTCAATTGAAAATCGCTTGGGTTTATCATTTCAACCCAAAACGATTTTCTCCTATTCTAAAGTCCGTTCGGGTATGTATCATTTCAACCCATAGTGATTCTATACTAACAGGGAACTTGCAGAGTGATAACAGATATGATAATAATATAACAGACATATATCATCAATATAAATAACAGATAATGGTGCCAGATGTCACATGTGAACTGATACAGGTAATAGCATATATATAACAGTGCGAATAACTAACATCAGCATATTTCAATTGGCAGATAATGGTGTCAGATGTCACAGGTGAACTGATACAGGTAATAGCATATATATAACAGTGTAAATAACTAACATCAGCATATTTCAATTGTCCTTTCAATTGAAATCAAATTTAATAAATAAAAGAACATTAATCGTGAGTGATTGCTCACCTTTCGAGGCTAGAGATATTTGACGATAGAGTTAGTTACGATTCCAAGCACGAATTTCAAAGCAAAGCACGATGGACTCGAGTTCGACGGACAAGCTGATCAATAGGAATAGACGAAATCAAATCAGAATCTGTTTGATAGACTAAAACAAAATATATAAATATTATATTATTATTAGTTTGTTAAAAATCAATATTTTAAAACTTGTATATAACTATATATAACTATATTTATAAAACCATATTCTAAATTTTTTTACACATATCAAATTAAAACATACATATTTATTTTCAAATCAATAATTTAACTTTAATATAAAATAACATATATATATATATATGCAAACCAAATTCCTATATACTACAACCTTTAATAATATATACTATTATATTAACAGATATATATATTTATAACACACATACATATTAGATTAAAAATAATCAATGAAATTTAATATAGCATGCTTTTGGTTTAGTACAAATATAACACTACTATAAAAACAAAACATATGCATACAGTACTCACCCGCAAAGATGTAAATATATATGTATAAGAAAACCAACAGATGCATAATCTATGTATATCTGATATATATACCTCTAACTTGCATAGTTTACATGAACTAATGTATATGTATAATATATTATATCAAAACATTTCAAAATCGAATATATATATATATAAAACACTGAAATGTAAAGCCGTTCCATCCTGCAACGGGAAAGCTAATTTTTTTTAACATGCGAATAAGACAGTATTACAAAGATATATAAGCTTGCTTAGCTAAATAATAAAACAACAATAACTTTGCAATTTTTTTTTGTTGAAATAATAAGATACTCGAATAACTCACTTCCTTTACTACACATATTATATTTATACAATTACAGCCTTCATAAACTATATAACTTACATAAACTCAATTGTTGTTTATATACTTGAAATATATATATAATAAATAATGTACCCATTTAATATATAAATTATATTAACTAACCCGATGTCTAAACTTGTCTAGTATAAAACTAATATATATAGTCTAAAGCCAGTCAATACTAGTATAAGTATATAAACTAACATTTGTATATTTTATATGATATACTAACATATATATATATATATATTAGAAATAAGTATACATATCGTAAACATATAAAAGCTTAATAGAACAGGACCAAAACATAGACTCTGTAATATCAGTGCTTATGTCTACAACATTACCTATTTTATATATTGTAACTGTTTCAGATGATAGCATACCCTTTATAACTAAAATAAAACAAGATCTGTATAGACATATCTATATAACCATGAATACTGCTATTCAGTATATATATATACATCTTTTCTCAGCAAAGTTAAATGACTAGACAAACCGCTTATACAAATAGTATATATATATATATAATGGTCAACAGAACATAAAATTAAAACATTGACAAAACTTGCATGCGCAAATATATATCTGACACCTACAAAATAACTTAATATATATGTATATATATATATATACTCACACATCAATACTCATGGCCGAAGCGAGATCGGTGAAGCCGAACACACAAGGGGGAGAAAGTACTGACAGCGGCTGGAAGGTGGAGTAAGGCCGACGTGCGTTTGGGTCGGGTTCTGGAAGATGAGGCAGAGGCTCGGTGGAGGGTTGTAGAGACGTGGCGCGGTTACTGCCACGGCTGTGGTAGAGACGACTGCTGCGTTTGATTGGCCGAAGTTGTGGAGGAGGAAAGAGGCGGAAGTGGCCAGGCGGAGGCATGTTGGTGATGTATTTTGTCAAGACAGGGCTCGGCAGTGGGATGCAACGGTCACGGCCTGTCAATGGAAGCAAGGTGATGTTCAAAGGAAGCTCGTCCATGATGTTTGATCACGGCAAGGTAATGGTGGGTCATAGCAAGGCACTGCTCACGGCTATGGTTGCAGTATGGAGGAGCGAGGCTCGACTAGGTAAGTGGTATTGGAGGAAGAAAGAAATTTAGGAGGAAGGAAGAAATAAAGAAGAGAAGAGGTGCAGAGCAGTATTGGAGGAAGAAAAAAAAATCTTAGGGGGAAGGAAGAAATAAAGAAGGGAAGAGGCGAAGAGCAGTAAATAAAAGTGAACGTGAAAGGTGGAAGGGAACCGAAAGTCAAGCAACATTTGAGCGAAAATTGAGCAGCCCAAGAGAAAAAACTTATGAAGTAATGCAATGGGAGAAACGCACAATAAATGAAAGGTCACGCGTAAAATCGAGGAAATTATTAAAAGCAGGTGGCCGTTTCAAAATTTGAATGGGGACAGCAATCAAAGAGTTAAAAAGGATACCGGTACGATAAATCATTTCGCAATTTTCATTGCGTACCGGATTTCCGAAGTACACAAATGAATACACTGTTGAGATCAGCACGACGAGATGATCAAAACGGTATATAGATATTAGTGGTACGATCATCCGATCAAAAGTCGATATCGGTACCAAAATGCTGCTATTTTGCCCAAAATAAGATCGACGGAACAATAACAGTCAAAATTTGGAGAAACGAAATATGACGTCTCACTTAGAAGATGATTTACAATTTTTCTATGTAAAAATATTTAGATTTGGAAAACATTTTATTATCATCGAATTTTAACTGATAGAAATTGAAACAGAATTACACATGAAAATAAACTTCCATATTATCAGATGAAAATTTACTAGTTGCTATGATTAATTAGACGCATTCCAAATATCAAATTTTTATTTCAAAATTTTATCGTTTAAAATTTCACAAAATTTCAACTAATTACGTTATTAAAACAGTTAAAATTTACGGGTCGTTACACTCTCCCCCACTCAAAACTTTTCGTCCTCGAAAAGGAAGAAGGTAGGAGAATAGAAACAACCAGAAAGAAAATAGATTGGAATACAAGTAAAACAATTAATTTAAACCATATAAATTTTAATTTAAATTAATTAATATTTAACAATTTGGTTAAATCCCTTTGAGTTCACTTAAGTTAAATCAATCTATCTATTTCTAAATTCATTATTTTATTATCTCGTCATCCTCAATTAACAATTTCTAAATCATCAATTTGTATAATCATTTATTGTACTCATATTTTATTCAACAAATTTAATTCTTTTATTCCAAATTATTATTAACTTTATTCCACTTAATATTTTTTCTCATATATTTAAATCATATAAATTAATTTAAACCATATAAATTTCAATTTAAATTAATTTATATTCAATGATTGATTTTAAATTCAAGGTATTTCCATAAGTTGATCTAATTTCAATTTGTTAATTCTTTCAGAACAAAATTTATTATATTCATCTCATTCAATTAACTTATTATTCTATCATCTTTATTAGCATTTTTTTATAATTAAAATCTAAGTGTATAACATTTATTATAAACACTCAAATTTTATTTATAAAATCATTTTATATTGTATATTATCCAATTACATTTTAACTTCTGAATAATTTAGGTAAGTTATATTGAAATGCAATTTAGTACTATACAAATAAAATTTTCAAATTCAATTATTTCAAGTTTAAATATTTATCCAAAATTTTTGACTTCAGTTTATAATTGAAATCATCTTTAAATCATAAACTTAAGAATTTAAATCTCCGATTTACTTCAAACAATTTTGAGATAAATATATATAGTATATATCAGATCAAAATTAAATCTTTATATATATAATAAATCAGGTCATACCACAGAAATTCAAATCAAATTAAATTTCCAAACAAAGTGTAGCAAAGCTACTGAATGGTCTCTTCACTTCGAAACTCGAAAATGAATGTCGATGATGCGGCCGCCATCACCGAAATTATTTTCCAGCGACAAAAGAGAAGAGTACTGATTTACACATTAAAATTCTTTGAAAATCATTTATATTCGAAAATACTTTATATAATATACATTTAAAATTTTAAAACCAGAGTTTGGAATCATCGGAAATTAAATTCTCAAATTCCTGATTTAAATTTATTTAAATTCCAAATCAATTTATAAACCATGTTTATAAATTCATTTAGAACAATAAATGATAATCAAATATTATCATTTCAAACAACCAATTTATTAACCTCTCTTTTTTTTATTCCAGAAAATTTTACTTATATATTTATAATATAATCATACAAAATTATTTCATTTACCAAATTTGAAATCAATATTGTGTCAGTTTGCTATGTTCAAGTGTTTTGGAAATCCTATCGATAGCGTTGATCAGACGAATCGATCGAAAATCCAAACCAACATCAACAACTCAAACAACACACTATAAATATAAAATATTTTATATTAATTACAAATACACTCCCTCACTCGGATATCCTCGATTGGATTTCAAAACAAAGATAGAGATTCAGATTAGAGAAACTCTAACTAAAAGAATTCAACTAAAAGGTAGACTCGATAGGGAGATAGGATTATTGAGTTTTCAAACAGAAGATGGACAAACTTATATAAATAGCGGGTAAACTTTAACTGGGTCAACCGTGATTCCAAGAAAAAATTCGATGTAGAATTCTACGACAAATCGACATTCGATTGCCAGAGATAGAATTCGGGTATAACAAAAGATAACAGTATCGTAAACCGAGGATACAGAAATCTTCGGTGAATCAATGCTAGTTGTACAGGAGTTTCACTCTTTTACAAATTATTCAGATATTGGCGAGACCGCCAATTTATTATAGAGATCATTCGAAGTGGAGTTATGGGATACTCCAGAATTAAAAAGACACGAATAGGGGAGACACGAATGGACATTGGAAACGAAGGGAACATTCAAAAATTCAAAGAAACCGAGTCAAAGAAGAAGGAATTAAAGCTCGAACGAACGTGATTCTGTAATTGAATTTACTCTATATGCTGAGTTTTGCCTAAAACCAAAGCTCTGATACCAACTGTAACGACCCACTATTTTGGACCATTCAAATCGACAATAAATCCACACATGCCAGACTTGAATAATTCAAAACAATGGATTGTAAATTTAAATTTGGCAAAACTCAGCATATACAGTAAATAAAATAATCACAGATCATAGACACAGAGTAATATAACAATAATGCAGCGGAAACAAAAGAATAGTAGTTCATGAAGCTACTATGTATATATATAACAGAGTTAAACGAGATACAACAGAATTCACGAATACATAGATGTCTCAATACAATAGTCAAATACAAGATCTGAATACATCGCTGGAATCAACTGAATAACTGAAAGCTGGATAGATAGTTGGATCTCCCAGCGAAGCTCCAACTCCAAAGGTGAGTCTCGAATACTGGTACACTCAGTCTGACCCGAGCGTAAAGCAAAACACAAAACACTCGAGTCAGGATTAACATTCTTATATCAATAAATCCAACTCAAGTGAAATAACGATTGAAATACAAGTAACTCAAAGGATGTTTGGGATAACCATCCTCTAAGGATCCATTAAAATATCTACTATGTAGTAGTGTACGCTAAGTAGATAATGCCTATCAGTAATATAAAGTATCAAAATATCGTTAAGGCGTTACCATTATCCCCCTTAACACATTTTATATAAGCATCATAGTCTATACAGCATTGTAAACTCCACCGTAAACTAGTGGGCTATCAGGGAGTACTCCATAGGTATAACACGAAACAAATCGTAGTGGTCGTGCATAGGGATACAAGTATGACAAGGCACATGAGGCAATACCCAAGGTAGTGAAACTACTGTTTGCCTGATCTGGACTGGTGAGAACGCATCGCCACAATGATCGCAACACCGCGAAACAACACTCCCAAATCAAGGGTGCGCACCAATCAAACAAGTAATGAGTAGTTTACGAAGAAGTGTGTCCACTAGAGGTAGCTAACCTCACTGGCCCGGTACGGCTCCTGTTTAAGTCATTTCCAATTTGACACAAGTGTCAAGGTCATCCATTATCGTTCTCTTTCTTCAAATCCAGCAACGTCATCATTCCAACCACTTCATTCTGGATCACACTCCACGTATAATAGTTATTAAAGTGGTTTTCGGTTTAGACAGAGAGTATGTCCCTAACCGATCCCGGACTCTTCAATAACTACGTAATTATTACACTGATTGGTCATTTAATAAACTTTCAGAATAGTTTATATTTCAAAACCAAAATATCATTTCCATTTCAAAACCATATCAATACGATATCACTTCCATTTCAAAACCAAATACGATATCATTTCCATTTCAAATATATCCATCTCAAATATATCCATTTACAAAATCTTAGTACTTCAAAGTTATAACACTTTCTAAATCAAACACTTTGGAAATCATAATTCTTTGGAAATCAAAGTTTAGAAATCATAGTGCTTTGGAATCATAACACTTTCCTCTTAACCAGTTTAGATATTAAAATTAGTATATATAATAAAATAGTTTATAAATAAAATAGTTTATATAAATAGCTATAAGTTTAAAATAGTTTATAATAAAATAATTTATATTAAAAATGATTTATATTAAAATAGCTTATATTAACATAATTTATAAAGTAATATATCAATAGTTTTAAATATAATTTAAATTACTTTATAAAATAAAATAGTTTCCTCGACTTTCACAAATCGATTCAAATCAATTCGAGTTCCAAATTCAAATTTAATCAAATCTAAATCATCAATTTCAATTCCAATTCAATTAAACATTTCCAAGTTATATCGATTTCAAATACCGATTTGAACCACAAATAAACCATTCCAATTTCAATATACTTCAAAGCTTTAAATATTCCACATTTCAAAACTAAATTCGATAATTTTATATATATATATATATCAATTCACTTTTCTATTATTTAGTTTTGAAATATTTACTTAATTATTTCAATATCATTTGAATACAACTTCAATTTACAAATTTAAATAAACAAAATATCCCATTTAAATTTATATAAATTTGAAATATTCCTTTAAGTCACTTTTAATCAAATTCAAGTTATAAAATATATCTTTAAAATTTCAAATTTAATAGATTTCAAATCAAACTTATTTAAGTATAATTCTTAAATAATTAAAAATTCCAAATCAAATTCAAATTTATCTTTCAACCTGAAATAATCTAAACTCTATATTTGGAAATATAAATTTTACATATATACTTAAACATATTTATATTGATTCAAATCAACTTTATTAAATCAACTTTAATAAATCTTTTTTTTAGCAGAACGGATGTGTAGCGTGGAACTACACAGCCGATTAATATTAGATAGTAGATATAAGTATTACGATCAACATGCTTGATCGTTAGCCAAAAAAATAGTGTCAAATTACAGCAGCAGAAGCATCAAAAAGAGTATCCAAAAATGAAACTACCGTACAGTATATACAACTAGAGAAGTCAGATAAAAGTGATAATGTAGTGATACTGTCTTAGCTAGCAGTCATGCCCAAAAGGATGGTATCCAACCGGTGCGGCGGAAGATGTGCTGCCCACCGACTCATCTGGTGTAGAGTCCGCAGGCGGAAGACGGAGCCTGAAAGGGGCAGAGAAGCTAGAGCCTGTCCAAAAAGCAAAGATGTTAATAATCCTGTTGCATAAAAGCACTGTCGAACTAGCGGGTTTGTTAAAGACACGGGCATTTCTTTCTTTCCAAATGACCCAACTGAAAATTGCAAGTAGAGAATCCTGAAGAGAATCCGGGGTGTTGTACTGCCAATGATCAAAGAAGCTAGAAATGTAGGGTATGAAACCAAGAATGTGCGAACTTTAATAAATCTTTAAAATCAATATTTATTAAAATCATATATTTACTTCCAAAACCATAGAAATCATTTTCAAAATATTTATATATATAGACCAACGGTGTCTGTATAAAATGTTCTACCCTATGGTCAAGTGATATGGATATTTATCATTTCAATCCGTAATTTCAATATATACGGGTATATATATATATATCATTTCAACTCGTAATCCCAAATTCAATTCAATTGAAAATCGCTTGGGTTTATCATTTCAACCCATAACGATTTTCTCCTATTCTAAAGTCCGTTCGGGTATGTATCATTTCAACCCATAGTGATTCTATACTAACAGGGAACTTGCAGAGTGATAACAGATATGATAATAATATAACAGACATATATCATCAATATAAATAACAGATAATGGTGCCAGATGTCACATGTGAACTGATACAGGTAATAGCATATATATAACAGTGCGAATAACTAACATCAGCATATTTCAATTGGCAGATAATGGTGTCAGATGTCACAGGTTAACTGATACAGGTAATAGCATATATATAACAGTGTAAATAACTAACATCATCATATTTCAATTGTCCTTTCAATTGAAATCAAATTTAATAAATAAAAGAACATTAATCGTGAGTGATTGCTCACCTTTCGAGGCTAGAGATATTTGACGATAGAGTTAGTTACGATTCCAAGCACGAATTTCAAAGCAAAGCACGATGGACTCGAGTTCGACGGACAAGCTGATCAATAGGAATGGACGAAATCAAATCAGAATCTGTTTGATAGACTAAAACAAAATATATAAATATTATATTATTATTAGTTTGTTAAAAATCAATATTTTAAAACTTGTATATAACTATATATAACTATATTTATAAAACCATATTCTAAATTTTTTTACACATATCAAATTAAAACATACATATTTATTTTCAAATCAATAATTTAACTTTAATATAAAATAACATATATATATATATGCAAACCAAATTCCTATATACTACAACCTTTAATAATATGTACTATTATATTAACAGATATATATTTATAACACACATACATATTAGATTAAAAATAATAAATGAAATTTAATATAGCATGCTTTTGGTATAATACAAATATAACACTACTATAAAAACAAAACATACGCATACAGTACTCACCCGCAAAGATGTAAATATATATGTATAAGAAAACCAACAGATGCATAATCTATGTATATCTGATATATATATATATACCTCTAACTTGCATAGTTTACATGAACTAACGTATATGTATAATATATTATATCAAAACATTTCAAAATCGAATATATATATATATATATAAAACACTGAAATGTAAAGTCGTTCCATCCTGCAACTGGAAAGCTATTTTTTTCGGTATTACAAAGATATATAAGCTTGCTTAGCTAAATAATAAAACAGCAATAACTTTGCAATTTTTTTCTGCTGAAATAATAAGATACTCGAATAATTCACTTCCTTTACTGCACATATTATATTTATACAATTACAGCCTTCATAAACTATATAACTTACATAAACTCAACTGTTGTTTATATACTTGAAATATATATATAATAAATACTGTACCCATTTAATATATAAATTATATTAACTAACCCGATGTCTAAACTTGTCTAGTATAAAACTAATATATATAGTCTCAAGCCAGTCAATACTAGTATAAGTATATAAACTAACATTTGTATATTTTATATGGTATACTAACACATATATATATATATTAGAAATAAGTATGCATATCATAAACATATAAAAGCTTAATAGAACAGGACCAAAACATAGACTCTGTAATATCAGTGCTTATGTATACAACATTACCTATTTTATATATTGTAACTATTTCAGATGATAGCATACCCTTTTTAACTAAAATAAAACAAGATCTGTATAGACATATCTATATAACCATGAATAATGCTATTCAGTATATATATGTATATACATCTTTTCTCAGCAAAGTTAAATGACCAAATAAACCGCTTATACAAATAGTATATATATATATAATAATAATAATGGTCAACAGAACATAAAATTAAAACATTGACAAAACTTGCATGCGCAAATATATATCTGACACCTACAAAATAACTTAATATATATGTATATATATATATATACTCACACATCTATACTCATGGCCGAAACGAGATCAGTGAAGCCGAACACACAAGGGGGAGAAAGTACTAACAGCGGCTGGAAGGTGGAGTAAGGCCGACGTGCGTTTGGGTCAGGTTCTGGAAGATGAGGTAGAGGCTCGGTGGAGGGTTATAGAGACGTGGCGCGGTTACTGCCACGGCTGTGGTAGAGACGACTGCTGCGTTTGATTGGCCGAAGTTGTGGAGGAGGAAAGAGGCGGAAGTGGCCAGGAGGAGGCATGTTGGTGATGTATTTCGTCAAGACAGGGCTCGGCAGTGGGATGCAACGGTCACGGCCTGTCAATGGAAGCAAGGTGATGTTCAAAGGAAGCTCGGCCATGATGTTTGATCACGGCAAGGTAATGGTGGGTCATAGCAAGGCACTGCTCACGGCTATGGTTGCAGTATGGAGGAGCGAGGCTCGACTAGGTAAGTGGTATTGGAGGAAGAAAGAAATTTAGGAGGAAGGAAGAAATAAAGAAGAGAAGAGGTGCAGAGCAGTATTGGAGGAAGAAAAAAAAATCTTAGGGGGAAGGAAGAAATAAAGAAGGGAAGAGGCGAAGAGCAGTAAATAAAAGTGAACGTGAAAGGTGGAAGGGAACCGAAAGTCAAGCAACGTTTGAGCGAAAATTGAGCAGCCCAAGAGAAAAAACTTATGAAGTAATGCAACGGGAGAAACGCACAATAAATGAAAGGTCACGCGTAAAATCGAGGAAATTATTAAAAGCAGGTGGCCGTTTCAAAATTTGAATGGGGACAGCAATCAAAGAGTTAAAAAGGATACCGGTACGATAAATCGTTTCGCAATTTTCATTGCGTACCGGATTTCCGAAGTACACAAATGAATACACTATTGAGATCAGCACGACGAGACGATCAAAACGGTATACAGATATCAGTGGTACGATCATCCGATCAAAGTCGATATCGGTACCAAAATGCTGCTATTTTGCCGAAAATAAGATCGACGGAGCAATAACAGTCAAAATTTGGAGAAACGAAATATGATGTCTCACTTAGAAGATGATTTACAATTTTTCTATGTAAAAATATTTAGATTTGGAAAACATTTTATTATCATCGAATTTTAACTGATATAAATTGAAACATAATTACACATGAAAATAAACTTCCATAGTATCAGATGAAAATTTACTAGTTGCTATGATTAATTAGACGCATTCCAAATATCAAATTTTTATTTCAAAATTTTATCGTTTAAAATTTCACAAAATTTCAATTAATTACGTTATTAAAACAGTTAAAATTTACGAGTCGTTACATATATGGCTGACTCGGGCCTACCAGATATATCAAAATTCTCTAACTCACCGTTAGAAAGAAACTGGACTGTCCATCCAAACACATCCATCTTAATGTTAACCTGACTGTCTGTCAATCTCATAGTTTAGCTAGGCTCATTATAAACCTAATGGTTTTGCTGGCCAACCAATAATCTATCTAAGTTATAGATTCCTTTTAGTGCGTAACCTACTTTTAGTTTTACTATTAACAAAGCCCTACACACTGGAATTGTGGACTAATATCAAGAGGGGCTAACAATTGAAGTATAGGGTGCTACCCTACACCAATCCCAGTATCTGGTTTTCTGTTCTCTAATCCTTGAGCCAATTTATTCTATCACAATTTATCTAAAGGTGATAAGAACAATAATCTCTCTAGTAAAATCCTAGGCTAATACCCTTTTATTTCCTTGAAAACATAAATCTTTATAATTGATTTAACCCTTGAAATCATACTCAAAAACAGGGAAAATATAGTCATTTACTTTATCCTAAAATATTATGCCAGGTATATATACTTTTATAAAATAAGATTGTTTAACTTCGAAATCATTCAGAGGTTGTTGCACCTCAAAACCTTAAGCTATAAAGCCATATATAATAAAACCATTTGAATTAATAAACTGTGGCATTGGTATAGCCGCTGTAGGTTGTCGCACCCCTTTATGTCGCTATTATGTTAAAGCATCTAATTAAATAAAGCATAAGGCCAAAATCATTTGTCTCATAACATAAATATATAGGTTTTCAAATATAAGCGGCATAGTCTTTGGTTTGCATAGTATAAAGCTTTAAAACTTAGAAATATGAGAATGTCGACATTGATGACCTTCGGCATCAATAACCTAAAGTCATTAATATCGTTTATGTCTATATAGAAAATAGGCGACATCATTTCCATTTACATCGATGTCGAAAGTAAGGTTTATATGCGGCATTGCAGCCTAAAGTAATAATGTCAAATTATATATATCCGGCATCATGCTCTTTAATTTAAATGTCGAAATGTGGCATTACTGCCTTATAAAATTGATGTTGGTATAAAACATGCGGTATAGAAAACATGTGACATAGAAAACATGCGATATAGAAAACACGCATCATTGAAAACACGCGACATCATTGATAGCTGCAGCATAGATGGACATCGGCATTGATTAATAACGACGTGGCAATCTTGTAATTAACATAAAAATTGTTATATTTCTTTAAAAAGCAATTTCTTTTCACCAACTCCAATATTTTGTCAATTTCTATGGGATAATAAACTTCTTTATCGAATCCTTTTTAGGAAACTGCTGTATATCAGAATTATTTCCAAAATAATTTGCAAACCATTAAACTTATATAATTATTTTAATATAATTATTACGCCTTTCTAGCCTAATAAATTCATATAAAATCATAAACACTTGGGAAAAATTCCCACAAATCACAATAAATCAGAATTAACATGTTCTTTAACATATAAAAATATCGAGACCAAAACTATTATTTAATTATTTTTAATAATTAAAATCCAAAATAAATCATTTTCCTCACATAGGAAATTCATAAAATATTCATACTTTCTTGGAAAATTAAGAGATTAAAACCCACTTCTAAAATAATGTCATGAACATCATATCCTTATTTCAAGTCAATTGGATGTCATAAACTAGGTTTTCACTCTTAAAACCTACTAAATAATTCCATAATAAATCCACTAAATTATCAATAAGCATAATAACAATCATAAGATTCGAGTATAATCATAAAACTAAAAATAAACAAGCATATTGAGATGGGTAATCATTATTCACCTTGATTTGATGAAGAGAAATGAGACTTGAGTTTAGATTTGATTTCCCTTAAGCTTTCCTCTTGTCTCCTAACGTTTTCTTCTCTTGAATTCCTTAGTAATGGTTGACCTTGAGTTTGATAGTGTTTTGGTGAATGTAAATGAGCAAGAAGGAAATGTACAGGTTTATGTTTAGGAAATATGATATATTCTCATTTTTCCCTTCACATGTATTCCTCCTTCTTATTTAAGTTATAATCAACCTAATTAACTTATTAATTTAGGCAAGACCTCTTTTAATTATCAAATCTCATTCTCATTATCATTATACATTATTTTACTTAATTATCTAATTAAATATTCTAAATAATGTTAATCAAAATTAGGGGTGTTACAAAGGTGGTCATCTCGGATTCATACTATGGCGTGCTTATGTTAGGAGCATGGGGTGGTTGATGTACAATGATGCTCTTGTCATGTGGGCAACGAACTACGGTGAGTGGTTCTGCACAATAATGCTTTTGTTAAAGGAATGGTGTCATTTTATGTTGTTCTTATCAAGGGAACGATAATGGGTTGCCATCTCTTTTTGTAGGGACGATTATGGGATTTTGTCAGAAGTCTGTCAAGTCACGACAAAGATGGGACGAACGTAGTAGGAAGTGGAGTTGGTCATCGAAGGAAATGCAATGATTAGGTGGAAGTATAAAAGGGACCAACAGGCGATTAGGAGGTTCAGGAAGTTAAGTTTCTTATGGCGACTTGATTTTTAAGTGACGGAGTGGGAGTTGCTGGCCACGAAGCTTGAAGTCCTTTGTTAATCAAGAGTATATGGCGAGCAATATTGGTTTGAATGAAGAGTGAGGTGGCCAGGCCCTTGTGGGTTGGGATATTGAATGTAGGCCAATGACGTTGGGTTTCGTGTTAATGAGCTCATTTAGACTTCTGTAAGAAAATCGAGCGACAATATCCCCTAAACTGTAACTCAAAACCATATGATGTTATTTATCGAAATTCGTTTTTCGACCATTCTGGACTTCGTAGATGGTTCAAATGTCCAAAATGACAACTTCGTTAAAATTTCACTTTTAACATGTTATTCAACTAGTTATAGTGATTTATACTTTATTAAATAAGTACATGTATATCTTTAGGTTGTTATAAGAACACACCAAATGTTTGTGGTTTTTGGGCACAAATTTTAAAGATCAGATTTAATTTTAACGAGGAAATTAATCTTCTCTAATTTGTAATAAATGAAATAACATGTTGAAATCATTAAAATAGAAGATCGATAGTTAGTAAAAATGCATAAAAGTGTATAGCATAAGATATCATAGTGGTTCGACTAGAAATTATGCTTATATCCACTTTACTACTCTTTTTAATATGAGTATATACAATTACAAAATTTGATGCTTCATTCAATGAAATAAAAATACTTAAAATTCATTTAAATTCTCAAGGTCAGAAAAACAATTGAAATATGTTGGTTGCTACAAATTATTTTTAATTGAAGGTTACATATGTAGATTTCAAGAGCGCAACAAGATCAAAATGAATTATCCAATACTTAGCCAAAATAAATTAGATAAGATTCAGCCTATAACATATAAAGCTCCACGAGCGGCAGATGTACCTATAAATGAAGAGATTTTTATAACTTATATGCATTTAAAAGAAATTGTTGGATGGAAAGGAAACAATCATTGTGATATTTTTATTATTCAATAGCCTAAAATCATAACAAGTGACAATATCAAATAACAATATCGAACATCATTTTTTAGAAGAATGTCGACAATGTATGATTAGACAAAATGAAAGAAGCAATCCAATATGAATTAGATGCTTTTGTAAATAGGAAGTCTTTGAACAAGTACTCTGGATATCCTTGTTTTTGAACCCTATAGGTTAAATGAAAAGACGAAAGTATTTGACCTAGACCCTGAATTGTTACAAAACGTTTCTTGTAGAGACCTAGAGTAGATTTTTATGAAATATATTCAACTGTAATAATGCAATTACTTTTCAATATTTAACTAGTACGAACCCATGTTATGTGTAGGATCGTTTTCACCCTAGAGGGGGTGGACAGGGTGATATTAATAATAATAATAATTAATGCGGAAATAAAAATCAATCACCGAAAGATAATGCAGAAGAGATCACACACAAATTTAGCCAGTTTCGGCAAAACCCTGCCTACGTGCTGCCCCCAAGGTTTCTACTAGAAATTAAGTAGTCAAATGCTTACACACGTAAACTTGCGACACCCAATAATGATTAACCTAACTCTACGCTCAAAACTCTGCCACAACTCAGCCACTGAGTTGCGAATTCACTACCGTAGTTCGTAACCTAGTCACACGACTAGACAGTTAAACAATTTAAAAAAGAAAATTACAAAATAAATAAATAAAACTAAACAAAACCCTATTTTAATACTTTAAGCCCAATATAAAAAAAGAAACCGGCCCACTAATAAAAAATAAAAAATTCTTCCCCTTTTCTATGTTTGCTCGTGGTCGTTCTTTCTTTGTTTCTCTTCGATAATTAGGGCTTCGTTTGATTGAAGCTGTCGATTGATTGTTGAGCGATTGAAGTAATTAATTTTCCTTTGCTCTGCTTCGTCAATCGTCTCTAGGCTTGGTACTTTTGTTCCTCGAGTTGATTACTGTTGTGTTCTTCGTCGCGCTTTACGGCCGCTCTAGATCGAGTTCGAATGCTATGGATTTCGTATGTGAATTTTGCCCCCTTTTCGATTGATTATGCTCGAATTATTCTCTGTATTTGCTTGGGATTGAACTCGATAAATGCCAATGATGATTTTGGGTTTAATTTATAGGGTTCGAACCCCTATAATCTCGTTCATATTTTCAAGTTTGAATTCATCAGTGATTTTCACTTGTCCATTTGATTTTGCTTGAATGCTTGTGATTAATCTTGATTGGTTCATTTGTTTACACGTTACTGGTACATTTTCACTTGCTTGAGTCGGTTCCTTCTTTTTCTCCTACGATCATGGACATTTTAATTTTGAGATGATCTGGAAATTTTGCATCTTGACTTGTTCAATTCGAAATTCACTGCAACATTGTTTTGACCACGGTTTTGCTGTTCCATTTATTTGCTGGCAAATTTCGAATTTTTTTTAACTGTTGTTACATTCTCTTTCAAACCATGACTTTGTTTCGACTGCTTGCTTGCATCGTAGTTGTATCGTGACTCATGTAACTGCTTCATTGTTTTATGATTTTTGAACACTTGTATCAATTCACGTAAAACTCCTTGTTGTTTGTTGGTTGAGTCTGGTCTGTAGTTCATTTAACTGGGTTGGTAGTCTTGTGTACACTTGTTTGGTTGAGGCTGTGGTTTGTTGAAGTATCCACTGACTTGCTTTCATTTGCTTCGAGCTGAACTTATTTTGTTTCATTCAGTTTGATGTTCATCATGTGTACATTTTGTTGTGGCTTCATGCCTTGACTCCATTGAAGTTTGGTTGATTTGATTTCCTCTGGTTTGAGTTAAATTGGTCTTCTTGTTGCTTTGAGTTGTTTGGTGGTTTCATGAGTATGTTTTCATCCCTCAATGCCTGCATGTGAACTTGTTTCTACTGTTAGTAATTGTGCACATACAAACATGTATATACATACATATATATGTATGTATATATGTGTAATTATTGTGCCTATCCATTTGGTCGAGACTTGAACTCTGTTGTAGTTTTGAATTCTTGTTGCATTGTATTATTTGTTGCTCTTGAAGCTGGTTCATGTTTTCATGTTGGTTTTGTTACTGTGCTTTGGTCTAGTCGAGTACAATTTCCAGTCTTGCATCATGTATATATTTGTCTGCATGTAGAGTGTAGCCTTGTTTCACTACTTCATTGAGTTCATGCCTCTGATCGGTCTCGTACCTTTGTTGTGTTCATCATGTTCCACTGTTTCATGTTGTATTTGTTTTTGTTGATGATGACTGGTATCATTTGAATGCTTGTATACTTCATACACTTGTGCATACGTAGTATATATTGTGTGTTCATGTGTGTGATTCTCTGGCATAGCTTTGCATTTGCATCGGGTTGCACTGCTTGCATATCCATATACACCGATATGTGTTTGTGAGCCTGGTTCTTGTGCATTTTGAAGTCTTTGTCCTTCTGTCTTGTACCATCGTGTGCCTCAGTTCTGGTCAGTTGAGACTGCAGTGTGGTTCCATTGAGTGAAGTATGGTGGTCTTCATGTCTAGTGGTCTTGTTGTCTTGTTATTCAAGTATGTTTATGCATTAAATAAACTGCATTGTGTTCACCACTGTCTGGATCAAGTATGAAGTCTTTGTTGTATTGCAATTTGGTCTGGACTTCATATTAATCCACATCTCTCTAGTCTAGTTGGTTCCAATCCTTGTTAGCTCTGCATTTGTATTCTCTGTTGAAGTGATTGAACATTTTGTTTTGAATTCTGGTTCAATTTGGACTGATTGTGTACATTTGAGTCTGGCCATTGTATTGAACCTTTATTCATGTTGGCTGACCATTGACTCTCGTACTTGACCATTCTATTTTTGTTTTTGTATTGCACCTGAGTTAAATCCGGCCTCGGTTTAGGTTTGACCTTGTGCTCACATGTCCCTGCGATTTTAACAAGCAAGTGTATATCGATGTGCACGGCCTTGTGGCATGTACAGTGATACACCGTGCATGTCACAAGTTGTTCGTGTATTATGATTTAAAAGAATATGATGACGAACAACTCAAATAACTGAGGCAAACAATATTTTCAAACACATACTTCATTGTACACTGCAAAAATATTTCTTTTTCAATTTTACCGCGTCAGTGTTTATTTTGCAGATAATTCAGATGCGGGATACAAGATGGAACAGATTTGAAGATGAAATATGAGTGTTGAGTGAATTATGTAGTGAGGTGAACAAATTGTAAATTGAAATTTGTGATGTAATCGAAATTGTAATGTAATTGAAAATGTATATATGTAGTGAGAGCTCAAATTTGTACTATTTGAATTTGTAATAAAATATTAGTTTGAATAAAATATTTGTTTGAATATGAATACTGAGTTATTTATTTTATTCAACAAATATTTAATTAATTATGTGAAAAATAAAATAGTACAACAACAAATACATTTAAACGAATATATATATATATATATATATATATATATGTTTATTATCATCAAACAAAAATCATATACTAGCATATTCTACACTATGCACACGGAGTTTCTTAAATTGATATAAAGTGGTATATATGCAATAATCATTGTAGACTTACATGTCATATAAAATTAAAAATATCCAAGTAGTTGTTGTTTTGTTGAGTTCTCTTGAGAAATTAAAACACACATACAAAATAATTTACATAATATAATCTTATTTTCTAGATATATAAATTTAATGTTTGATGTTTAAGTTTAGTAGGAAAGTTATAAATTTTAAATATTACATCCTTAAGATAAAACTGCACAAATTGTGTTTAGTAATTTGCTAGGATTTTTCATAAGTGAAGAGGTAAGAAAATGAGATATTTATTGAATAAAGAATATGCTATTAAAATAACTACCTCAAAAGTATAAGGATAGAAAAATATAATGGTCATTATTTATGCTAAGATGGAAAAATTGCTATTTAACCATTAACATTAATTTGAGATTAAAAAAATATAAGAAAGACATTTTTTGAAAATGTCAAAAGTTATATTATGATATCAAGAAGATTGGATGACCTTATGATGATAGCTAGATCTAATTTGATATTTTTTCGTGTAGATCTTTTGTTTAATAATAAGACTAGAGCAAGTTTGTGATTTTACGAAAAAATGGTATCTTTCATATCAAATAATTGTGAGCTAATAAATTTTCATCAATTTATACCATATATAGAAACGGAAGAAGAAAAATAAAGTCCATTGAACACTCTTATATCAATGATGGTGGAATAAAAAAAAGAAATCAAAATTCATCAAGTAGGTCAATGGTTAATTTGCAGAAAATTGACAATAATGAAAATAACGTAAGCTACGATGGAGTTCAATGTTAAAATTTTGTATATATGAGGAAATTTGTAAAACTAAATAAAAGTTTACATGCTGCACGAATCATACGCCTATAAAAAGAGCTCTTGAGTCATAATTATCAATGACCTTTATTTGATATAACACATAAACATATTAATAAGTATACATTAAAGATTTCGAATTAGAAATTTCATTGTAGTGTAGTGGAGATATGATGTTTATTGATGATATAGAAGTATCAATTTATATTTAGATGACATAAGGAATATAGATTATAGTGTAATTATGAAATATATTTAAACCCATTATGCAGTGTCATTATGAAATATATTCATGATTTTACTATAAATGAATATAGATGATATAATTGAAAAAATGTATATGACTTTACAATATCATAAATAATAAGATTGTGGTAACTGAAGAATAGAGTGGAAGACTTGGTTAAAAGAATGAAGTAAATAAACAAAAGTACCTTACAACAAAATGGTAAAACCAGATAAAAAACTATAAAACAATCAAATATAGGGTTGTTATATTTGTTTTTGAAAATAGATAAAACATTCAATGCTTAGACCACAAATAGATGAAAAATATGACATAATTTTAAGGTTAATATAGTAATACTTCAAACTTTTAATTGTTAATATGAAACAGTAAACTACTCAAGTTCCTTGTCTCGAGTTGAGGTAACATCAATTGGCCAGAAAAAGAGTATTTATTTGCAACATGAGGTGTCTTATTATATTATTTCTTCATATTAACCCGTTCTCTTTTATTTCTCTCTTCTGAGCTTTAATACCACCATCTATTTTAGTATGTTGATCTTCTTCTCAACTTCGCTGGTCTATACGATAAGAAGAGCTATATGATAACTGTTTGTATCAAAATTGGGCACAGCACTCTTCGGATGTGTTTGAAGAGATAAAATGAAGAAGATAAATGTAAAATGAAGCAGATCTAACAAACACACCAATAAATAGATAAGAAAATGCACATAAACACACGGATTTAGAGTGGTTCGGCGAATTGCCTACGTCCACTATGAAATGACTGATGTTTATTGAACTTTACTCGCTGTTTTCAAGAGATTACAACAGTACAACTGAAGATTAATAATGATTTCGGTAGAGTACCGGCGTAGAGAAGCCAAAAGTCCATTTTTTGTAGGTCTAGGGCTGCTATTTATAGGCGTAGGCTGCAAATATCTCGCTCAGATATCGGAAGACCTCTTCTCTCACGTGAGTGGGCCCACACAATCGATCCCATGCCATTTGCCTTCGGCCCGTGATCGATATGTACGAATTTCGTATCGATCAATACTTTGTCCAATCGAGTCGAGATCGATCACAAATGTTCTTTAGGTTGTACGCAAGCTCCTGTGAAAATTTGGTAGCATTTGGACTTGTAGATTGTGAGTTATGATCGATGCAAGTTTGGATTTTTCGAAGGCTGTTGAATTCGTATCGATGTTGTTCGTATCGATAGCGTGGCTCTATTCGTATCGATGCTTGCATGCTACTTCGTATCGATGGTTGGAGGCCGCCTTCGCATCGATGCTTCATGTTGCTTTCTTCGTATCGATCGGTGGTTGTTGTTGTTCGTATCGATAGTGGGAGATCGATACGAGATGGATGGAGGGAGACCGATACGAAATGGGCATTTGTTGATGGATACGAAGTGATGTTAACATGATGGATACGAAGTCGCTTCATTTTATGGATGCGAAGGAAGTTAGTAGGCGATGGATACGAACTGAATCTCTCTTGGAGAATGGATACGAAATTGTATGGATACGAATAGAGTTAGATTTCTCAACCGTGATCGATCAACATCTTAAGCAAAAGAACTCCGATTGACTTGAAATTTGTAATGTTGGCTTTCATAGCTTTGCTTGTCGTGTCATATCAATTATAGCTCGATCCAGACTCGGGAAAAATTTACCAGTATCCATAGTGAACCTATGTATAGTCGATCTCCAGGATGAACTGTCATTAGTTTCTAGTCAAGTTCTTGGTGCCATGACCTTGCCAAAAGGCGGAATAACATTTGCCCTCCAAAGTACGTCTTGTGTGAACATGACGTGCTTTGAAAAGCTGCATCCTTCATTCTGAAAAAGTTCTATCTGATTCGCTGAGTAATTGCTATCTTTTCTTATAAAGATGTAACCTTTGCTTGATCTTCAGTGATGTAGATGTCGAACTGTTGATTGTCAATGATCATGTGGTGTTTTGTTGTAACTGAGTGTTGAGCGCTAGCGATTTGTTGTTCATCATTCTGATCATCACCAGGTAAGCATTCAATTCCTGTTAACTTCGAAAATTGAATGTTAGTTTGGCATACATGCACATATGTTAACCTGACTCTTGTTCATGTTTGCACATTTGCGGGTCGTTATCAAGTTCTTTTGATCGAGTTTCATATCCATCCTCTCCTAGATCGATGTGAAATTCGAATTGCAAAAACGGTCGATGGTCGTTTTTGATCCATTTCTTTGTATTGATCCTCTCCTGGATCGATCTGGGATGCACTAAGGTAGACTTCATATCAATGGTTATTGATACGAGATGGACTTACATAAGGGGTTCTTCTATTGATGGATATGTAATATTGGGTCTCGGATCGATGGATACAAAAGTAATGCTTTGTATCGATGGAGTCGAACGATCCAGACATAATCATGTAGTGATGCTTTGCGGAGGATATGCTATTTCTCATTCCTCTATTCAAGAAGAATTTCCCACAGTAGATAGTCTTTGATAGGAGTCATCCATGACCCCTTTCCTAGCTCCATCTCTAAGATCCAGTCAATCTTCATCTGTCAATGCTTGGAATAATAAGTATTTCAGCTGGGACAAAGTCTATATGTCGTGCATCCCCGGTACTGACTAGCTTGGCCAGTGACTCGGCTTTTTTCGTTTTGTTCTCTAAGGATTGTGTAGTGGTGTAATAGTCGAAGTCGGCTAATAGCTTTTGGACCCGGTTGAGATAAGGGGCAAGACGTTGCCCCCTAGTCAGATAATCTTCCCTGACTTGGCGTACTACTAACCAGTAATCACATAAGACATGCAAAGTTTCCACTCCTAGTTTTCTTCCAAGTTTGAGCATGGCGACCAAGGCTCCATACTTAGATTCGTTATTTATTGCAGGGAAGTTGAGTTCCAAGGTGTAGCAGATCGATCGCTCTTCTAGAGTCATTAACACAACTTCGATGTTAGAAAGCCGATTATTGGAAGTTCCATCTGTATAGGTTCTCCATCGGTTGGACGGTTCTCTACTGCTCTTCGGATAGTCATCTAATGCAGCGAATTCGGATATGAAGTATGCTAATGATTGACCATGGATAGCTCTCTGAGGGAAAAAAGTGATACCAAATTGGCTTAGCTTGATATTCTAATTGAGTAACCTTCCAAGCATTTAAGGTTGCTATAGGACCTATCGAGACTGGTCGATATAGACCTAACGGGGTGAGCCTGTCAATAGCTAGCTTTCATTATATTCTGATCTTTGGATTCGTTTCTCTTCATATAGCATTGCGATGCTTATGGCGTGTGTTGACACGGCCCAATTGATGTATAAATCTTCGCGATCCAAAGGTTTGGGTAAAATAGGAGGTCTCTTTAAGCGATTTATCAGAGCTGGAATTGCATCAACGCAGTTGTTAGTTCATTCAAAAGTTCTCTTCCCTCTCTTAGTCAGCTTGAAGAAGATAATTCACTTGTAGATGGTCCTAGAGTTGAATCAACTTAGAACGGTAATCTTTCGACTTGGGCTCTGTACCTGCTTGGTTGTCTTCGGTACATGGGTGTCTCTAATTGTCGGAATTTTCTAGAAATTAGCCTTGATTCCACAAGAATTGATGATGAAAACAAAGAATCTTTCTGATGTAATGGTGAAAGAGCATTTCAAAGGATCGAGTTTCATCCTGCATTTTTTGAAGAGCATTGAATATCTCTGCCAAGTCATCGATGTGGTCATTTGATAGTCGTGATCTCACAAGCATATTAACCACGTCTACTTTCATCGATCGGCCGATCTGATTTTTGAAAGATCTATTAATCGTCCTTTGGTAAGTAGCATAAGCTTTCTCAAGTTTGAATCTGGGGGTTGCAACATAGTACTATAGGCCCAGTTCAGTAACGAAACTATTGTATTCCTGGTCTGGGACATGCTTTAGTATATGATTGTATCTGGAGTTTTGTGTCCAGGGAAGTGAGCAATTCATGCCCGATGGTCGAGTCTACCAGTTGGTTGATCCTTGGAAGTGGAAGGTTGTGCTTTGTCATGCCTTGTGCAAATCTGAGTAGTCAGCGTACGTCTGCCACTCTCCGTTCATTTTTCTTATAAGTAAAGGATTGGATACTCATTTTGGGTAGAGGAACCCATCAGTTTTGAGTAAATTCACCTCCTCTTTAAGTGTAGCAGATCTCTCTGGATCCACATCGTATCGTTTTTGTTCACCGAGACATGCCTTGGGTCAACATTTAACGTAGGGTTCTCAATAGCTGGTGAGAGTCCATATGTATATATGAGGTTGAGTCCAAGCGAACACATCAAGATTCAGCCGGAGCAACGCAGTTTACTCTTTCGTCATCACTGCGCTGAGTTGTGATCTAATCTTTAGTACTCGTGATGGGTCATAGGCGCTTTATGTGCTTATCTGCCATAGTAAATGATCAGGCTTGTAGGGACGTTGAATCAAAGGCTTAGTAGAGTTTAGCCTTGTATAGTGTGCTGCAGCATAGCTAGCTCCAGCTATGAGGTTGAATCTGCTTGTGTTTCCGAGCAATGCGCTTTCCATTCAATGTACCCGCGATCCATTGCTCATCAGAAGGGTCAGAATGATGATCAGTTGCCCATAAGTCCGGGCGTTGATCTAATGATTCTATCTCTGAGCATCCTCTCGGTCGTAACTTCAAGTTGTTATAAATACTAGGCACGAGCTATAGGATTGAGTAGTCGTATCCAGCTCTTGGATTATCATACTCGTGCCACCCAGTCTTGGGTTGATGGACATATTGTGTGAATGATCGAGCCTAGCTTCTGATGTGTTTATACTGTAGTCCAAGCTGTAAGAGCCAGAGTTGTTTGATGAACGATCAAATTACATTCATCTTATTTCTCGCGCGTGCCCCTAAGTCTGGGGAATATCTCGATAAGTGGCAGGGTAGATAATGTCCACTTCAATTTTGTATTATACCCAGTTGAACCATGGGATCGAGTTAACTGATGGAAGGCTGAGTCGCACCTATCATGCATTATGTTCTAGTTCTTTCCTCTAGGCGGAATACATTGTTGCTTTGCCAACATTCGGACATGAGATAAGTTTTGGACGGTCAATGACATTCACTTTGTTGCTTATGTCGCCATACTCTGGGCAAAAACTAAAGAGTGAATCGTCTAGTCAGATCCAATGCAGGATTAATGCTTCCCTTGTCGAATCCAGGGCAAGAATCGGTGTGTAGACGTTTAGGTTGCACTTGTTGTGAATTGCTCATTTAGTCGGATCGTGGTAAAAGTCAAAGAATGAATGGTCACATTGCATTCTTTTGGAGTTAGGCAATTAACTACATCCATTTCGGTTTACATTCTCCCATCGTAACTAGGGATAATGTTAGCTCAAATGCAGGCAGGTCATGCCCATCTGGTTTCACGCTTTTCCGAACGGATCGAAGGAAGGCGACGGAGGACGAATGGTCAAGTCACACTAATTCATGGTTTATTCTTCTATCCATGCTCTGTTGGTCAAAAGTATTCAATGGAAATTCGGGTCACATCGATTTGTAGTTGAAGAGGATCGATATTGACCGTCGATTCGATGACACGATGTAGAATGCTCGGACCTCATTTCCTATTGATCTAATGGTGTGATATGGAAAGTGCAGATTGATATTGCCCGTCAATCTGGCGGTACGATATAATTGGTTGCCCAGAACTTCGGGCATCATTCTGATTGGTTAGCATTAGGGTCTCCTTGTAGTCATTGCCTTAAGTTGTAAAGGACGCTAAGCTGGAGATATACCGAGTCACCTTTCTCTTCTTTCGGTGATTTGTACTTCTGGCCCCACCCTTGGGTTAGCAAAGTTAGTTCGTAGATGGTCTAATTGCATCTGTAGTGAGTTTACACTCCTCCCCTCAACTTTAGGTCAGAGTTGGTGAATGAATGGTGGTGTCATGTTCATTTGCGGTAGGATGGGTAGTCACATCCATTTTAGAATAGGACGTTCAGCTAGGTCCGTTTTGTGAATCTGCGTCTCCCTGTCGAATCAAGGAAGAAATTTTGTCTTATAGGGTTGGAGTGCATCCCTATAAAATTATGTTATAGGTCCCGTGCTGGGGACAAGAGTTGATGCATGGACGGTCGTGTCGTTCCCGCTTAGCGCTAGATGGTCGGATCGCATCCAATTTTTTGTGATAAGTGTGTCCCCATGTCAGGGGAAGAGTTGGAAAGCAGACGGTCGAACCACATCCGCTTTTTGTACTACAGAACTTGCTGAGGAATCAGAGTTGATAGATGGGGAGTCAAATCGCATCCCTTCTGGTATTTATATTCCAAACCATGCTTTGAGGACTAGAGTTGGTTGATGAGTTTTCAGTTACACCCATTTGGTGTTTATACTCCAGTCCACGCTCTTGGGACCAAAGTTAGTCGATGGGTGGTCATTCACACCCAGTTGGTGTTTATACTCCATTCCACACTTTGGGGACTTAGAGTTAGTTGATGTTTATACTCCAGTGGGGACTTAGAGTTAGTTGATGTTTATACCCCAGTTCGCACTCTGGGAATCTGGAGTTAGTTGATGTTATATTCCAGTTCACACTCTGGGAATCTGGAGTTAGTTGATGTTTATACTCCAGTTCGCACTCTGGGAATCTGGAGTTAGTTGATGGATGGTCAGTCACACCCATTTGGTGTTTATACTCCAGTTCGCGCTCTTGGGACCCGAGTTAGTTGATGTTTATACTCCAGTTCGCGCTCTAGGAATCTGGATTTGGCCGACAGATGGTCAGTCACATCCGTTTAGGCATTTGGATCCCGTTCACACTCTGGGAATAGGAGGTCGATTAAGGTTGCGGATGGTCGGATCACATCCATCTTGATTTGGCAAGCGAAGTCCTAGATGGACGGGTCCATCCCCCTCGAGTTTGGATTTGGAATTTTGTACTCCATTTCGCACTCTGGGAATTGGAGTTTGTTCGAGGATTGTTGTGTTTCAAACCCTTTTGGTTTAAGTGTGTTGGCCCCCGAGCTCGGGTTTCACTTAATAAGTGATTGGTCGGATCTCGATCACTTCCACTTATCCGCCCTCAACGAAGGATAAGATTTAATTGATGGATGGTCAAATCACGTCCATGTTCGTTTGGATTCCACTTTTGCTAAGCCAAGGAGTAAGATTAGTGTTCTGTCAAGTTTTGAGCTCGAGCATAGGAGATGATGGTCGAAGTACATCCACTTTGAGCTGTGTATTTTTTCTTAAGTTAGGGGCGAGAGTTGGAGAGCAGACGGTCGAGTCACATCCACTTTATGCTTTGCACTCTTCCGGTCGAGTTGAGGAAGAGAGTTAAAATGATGGCTCATGATGGTTAGCGAGTAGGCAATTAGTCGTTGATGACTTTAAGTTGAGGCTTGGGCCCTGACGAAGTTGGTTTAAGGCATGATTGTTTTTGTCGAATCACAGACGCAAGCTGGAGAGTGAATGATCAAATCATATCCACTTTAAACATATGTTCTCAAATTACCCCAAGTTCTAATGTAGGATTGGATGCATAGACGGTCGTGTCACATCTACCCTTGGTGTGATTCCAATTTTACTAGGCATCAGAAGAAACATAAGTATTTTGGCGAGCTTCAAGTACGAGATGGAGAGTACATTGTTAGGACATATCACTCCAAGTCTTTCCCAGATCTCCAATTAAATTGCATAGGCGGATGAGTGGATGGTCGGTTGCATCCACTTTGTACTAGAGTCCTGACCTTGTCGGTCTCTTCCGCTTTGATTCCTTGCCCCCAGTCAGGGGCATATAGTAGTCGATGAGTGGTTGAATCATGCTCGTCAAGATGATACCTCAATGATTTGATCATAGTTTGCGGAGGCTGTTTTGCACCCAACATTAAGTACTCGGTTACCTGCATCATTTGCAAGTAGTTTAATTCAAATCGGTCATATTTCGCAACATAAACGAAATTAAAATAAAAATAATTCAAAAGAGATCAGATTAAATCTCATTGATAAGTGAAGCGGCGTCGTATGCTCGCTATTGCACTTCGGTCTAGCCCTTCACGGTTGGAAGTCTAACGCAAATGGTTCAATTTGATCAAAGTCCTTGATCGATAGGGGTCGGGTGTTCCCGTTCCTTCGTTTTATGGGGCTTGCACATATTGTCGAAGCTATCCTTTCTGGAGCAGCCTTATGGCGTTGGCGTCCACGGTAGCCATCTAAAGAAGAGGAGTTTTCCGATCTAGAGTATGGAATAGGTTCCCTCCTTATCTCGCCATGTTGATCCTTCATCTGATTCATCAACTTAATATTGGCCTAGATATGTTGGTGTAGTCGTCGGTGGCGGCTATCCACCAGTTCTCTTATCAAAGTCTGGATTAGATGAAGGATCAACATGGCGAGATAAGGTTGATGAATAGTATTTCTTTACCCATTCCTTGATTGCAATTCAGCATTTGTTGTTGTGATCCCTTATGTCTAGTTCAGTCATGGAACAATCAGAAGCGTGGGGGGAATATTCCATCATTAAATTGAGCTTTGAATTCACTATGTGGGTGCTCTACGTTGCGGTTAGGGTTCGGAAATTTGGGTCGTACCCGAAAATATATTTTTTGAAATTTCGTATCGTTCTCAGTAACGTTTGAACGATACAAATGTAGGTGAAATTGAACGATCCAAAAAGTGGACAATTGGATCGATACGAAAGGCGCACAACTGAATCGATACGAAGTGGTATCCGTGGATCGATACGAAATGAACACAGCTGGATTGATACGAAGTGGTATGTGAGTATCGATACGAATTGGACATAGATGGATCGATACGAAAGTTGATCGATACGAAAACAGATCGATACGAAAAGTGATCGATACGAAAAGTGATCGATACGAAAGTCGATCGATACGAAAAGTGATCGATACGAAAGTCAATCGATACGAAAACTGATCGATACGAATGTTGTTATATTTTCTGGATACGAAAATAAGGATACTAAAATCACCATACTTTCTAGATACGAAAATATAGATACGAAAATCACCATACTTTCTGGATACGAAAATCACCATACTTTCTGGATACGAAAATCATGATATTTGTAGTTCCTCTTAGATCTAGAGCAATCTGAATAGAATAGATGGAACCACTGGACGACAGATCTGGATCTCCTCCTTATATTTATTGAATCCAACTACGGTAGTAGATCCACGAAGCAGGAGAAACTACTGTTCTATTTCTATATTGTTTGATTTTCTCTGAGTTGGTTTCGATCTTTTCTGCTATGACTTTGGCATCGTGAATATAGATATAAACTTGACGAATTTTTGACTTCGACTCGATAATTAAATCAGTGTTATCACCTGGCTTTGACTTGATGAAACAATTCTTGACTTTCATCGAACTGCACTGATTTGTTTGATATATTTCGAACATATTCCTTGGTTGACAAGTTCAATACTGTTGCTGTTAATAACTGGACTTGGTAGCCTAGCATTCCATTCTATTGCATATGTTGCTTCACTGTTTTGAAACATTTAAACTGTATATATTCGTCACTGCATATAAACTTGTACATGTGTATAACGTCCTGTTTTATATGAATGTAGTCTTCATTGGTCTTGTCTTCATGTTGCTTTGAGTTTGCACTCTGGTTGTTCATGCCTCCGACCTGATATATATGTATGTACTTATATGCATATGTGCATACATATGTCACTTTGCTTGCTGCTTCACTTATCTGGTGCATTGTGGTCTAGCATTTCATTTTGATCTTTAACAGGTTGTATGTGTGGATTTGTATTCATGTTGAATTTTATTGCTTCTTTGTACATGTATGACTCAGTGGTCTTGTTCCACTGGTATGTTGTCATGTGCATATGTGTTTGATTCTCTGGCATTTTGCTTTGCACTTGAGTTCCATTATACATATAATTGAATTTTGTGAACATGCATATGTCTTTGAGTTGCATTCTCTGTTCTGGTCTGGTACATTTTTGCATATGAACTTGTGTGTTGCATTTCACCACTCACTGTGTATATACATGTATACATGCATGTATATATGTATGTTGAGGCTTTTGTGTGTACATCGCTTCACATGTGTAGAGCTGGTGGTGCACTGACCATTGCCTTTGAGTTTTGTACATTTGAGCACTTTGACCAGTTGCATGTGTGATTTGATCTAGTGCAGTTGCATGCTTTACTGATCTGGTTCGATTTCATGTTGCATGTTAGACTAGCATGTCGAAAGTTTTTGCACTTGAGTTGAATCCGGCCTAGGCTTGGGTTTGACCTTGTGCTCACCTGTCCCTGTAATTTTATCAAGTGTATATCGGTGTGCACGGCCTTGTGGCATGTACAGTGATACACTGTGCATGTCACAAGTTGTTCGTGTATGAATGGATTCAAAAGAATAAGATGACGAACAACCCAAATAACTGAGGAAAATAACATTTTCAAAAACACACATTTTATTTTACACTGCAAAAATATTTCTTTTTCAATTTTACCGTGACGGTGTTTATTTTTGCAGATTGCTCAGATGCTGGATTCAAACTGGAATAGAGTTTAAGAACAAATATGAGTGAATGAGTGATATGTAGTGAAATGATAAATTGTAAAATGAAATTTGTTATGTAATCGAAATTGTAATGTAATTGAAAAACGTATATATGTAGTGAGAGCTCAAATTTGTACTATTCAAAATTGTAATAAAATATTTGTTTGAATAATATATTTGTTTGAATTTAAATTCTGTGTTATTTAATTTATTCATCAAATATTTATTTAATTATGTGAAAAATAAAATAGTACAATAACAAATACATTTAAATGAATATATATATATATATGTTTATTATCATCAAACAAAAATCATAGGCTAGCATATTCTTACAATCTCCTCCTTTTGATGATAACAAACATATATTAAGATTTTGAATGTATTAAATGTATTTGATCATTGATGAATTCTATTTGCTCCCCTATTTGAATGCTCCCCCTACATCAAAGCTACCCCTTCACGTATGCATGAAAATAAATAAAAAATATGCAAATGAACCTAGATGGGAATATGCAAATAAAAAATATGACTTGACTTATTTGCCAAAATCTTAACTTCTCTCTCCCCCTTTTGTTATCAGCAAAAGAGTAATAGTGTTAGAAAAATAGAGATAAAGTGATTGACATTAGTACAACATTAATACCTAATCGAGTATAAATATTAAACTTCAATAAAAAATCAAACAAAAATCATAAATACTCTGTTAGACGCATATTCCACTTTAAAGTGATATGGGTGATGTCGGTATATAAAACCATATAGTTGTGTCTATTTATGGTATATCTATATAAGGAATTTGAATATCTACTAACCATGCATAACCGTTAGGACTTTTAAATGAGATTAGTAGTATTCCCAATTTATAAAAAAAAATCAAGCATCTTCTAACCACGCATAACCATGAGGACTTTTAAATGGGATTAGAATCAACTCGTCTATTTAATAATCAATTTTGATATGTGTTCCATACATGCATAACCGTGAGGACTTTTAAATGAGCATGAAAGCACATAAAAAAATATTCCAAGTAATTCACCCATGCATAACCGTGAGGACTTTCAAATGAGAGTGAATACTTTTGATGTTTTTATTGCTAAAAAAATAAAAACGAATAATTTCTCGTTTAAAATACCATATTTTGACATACTATATTGGATTTTAATGAGTGATGGTCGTTAGAAATATGTTAGAAATAGAGATGGTCATGGAATTTTTACCAACAAAAGTTATTATAAATCTTGTTTAAATTTTTTAAAGAAATTTACTAAATATATTGTCTCAAGTCATAATATATGATTAATATCAACACTCATCATTTTTCCAATCATTATTTATCTTTTCGATAATTAGTAGGGAGTCGGATTAGTTAATGTATTCATTTAAGATCAAATCCAAAAATAAATATAAAATCAAATTTCTAAAATGTCTAATCAGAAACGAAATCAAAAACTATGTTCTGAAAGGGGTTTTAAAAAAAATGTCTGCCAATTGAAAATAAATTAAAATGGAAATTATGTAGATATTTTATTTGAAAATGTGATGCAACTAATGGATGTCTCAACATAAAACACTTTGCACTAGTAATTTTTCTATCAACTTGGCTGCTAGTGTAATCTGCATCTGAATTCCCCTTTGACTCAAAGTTATCATTAGATAGATATCATAGACCAAACCGTGATGCGTGCAACAAATACCTTCTAATCCTTTCACCTTTTAAAATGTGATTCCTTAAGAATTTGTTTCAACCGTGCACATAAACAACTAGTGAACATAGTGTCAGATCTAGAAGCAATAAAATAAAATGATATATCCATGTATATCTAGAATAATCATCAACCAATAAAACAACATCATTAGTCCAAACAAATCTATATAAACTAGTTCAAAGACTCTAGAGGTACTTATAGTGTTCTCGGCATAAAAAGATAATTGGCCAACAATTTTTCATAAATCAAAATCAACATTCATTTCTTTATCACATAACTGGCTGATTAGATTATGGTGCAGATTTTCAACATTTAATATATCGTTCAAGATAAATGTACCGTTACCTACTTTACCTTTACGATAATTTTTCGCCGTTACCCATTGTGACTCTGCTGCCTTTGTGCTAGGCTAAGGAACTTTGATTTGTCGCCCGTCGTGTGTCTGGAACAGCCAGAATCCAAGTATCACTCTTGTTGTTCCTTAGCCTGCCACCACATCTACATGAGGAAAGATTTTTGTGACCTATTTTTTTATAGGTCCATGATTGTTAGTGATAGATGATTTTGAAAAACAAGTTTGAGTAGACCCAAAACAATTTATATTTGTTCCTTTTGGCACCCAGATTTGTTTAATTCTAAGGGATTTTACATTCGTGCCTTTTGGAACCCAAATTGGTATGGTTTTTGTGTGTTTGGGTCTATACCAGCAATTGTTGTAATTGTGTCCAATTTTTCCAAAAATCATGCACTTGGAATTGACTTTAATAATTTCGCTTCTAACACGTTCAGATTGAGTATACCTAAGTCCTTGTCTAACAGTATTAACGGTTTGTTTCCCTAATAACATATTTAGCGATTTTTCTCCTCTGAAGAATTTTTCTAAGGTTGTAGACAATTGTTGGACTTGTGTTTTGAGTGATTCATTTTCATTCAATAAAAGAGTGCACTTTTTAATAGAATTTTCTCTCCTAGTGTTTTCACTTTCTTTCAAAATCAGAATTTCATTTTCAAGTGATTTGATTCTAGTTTCTGATTTTTCATTTCCTCTTCAAATGATGGACACTTATCACACTTAGGGCTCTTTTTCGATAGTTTTTAACCAATTGATCAAGCTTTTTATTTAATTCTATCAAACTATCTCTTTGTGATTCTATTTTAGCGTACTTCTCCCTAAGTCTTTCAAAGCAGCCATTTACTTCGTGAAAATATATAAGTAATTCTGAGTGAGTGAGTTTTGATACCTCGCTTGGCTCACCATCATCGCTATCAGTTGTATCACCTTGAAGACACAGATCTTCTTTTTCACTCTCACTGCTATTGCTTTTATTATCATCATCACTTTTATTCCAAGTGGCTGCAAAACTTCTCCTTTTTGATTTCTTTCATTGGCCGAGTCGATTCTGAGGACAATTGGGCTTGATGTGACCGGGTTTATTGCACTTGTGACAAATGATCTCCTCCTCTTCTGAGTTGTCTACTACTTTGACTATTCTATTCTTCAGTTGTTGATTCAGGATAGGATTTCCATATTTGCGGTTCCATCTTTTAAATCTCTTTATTATCAGTGCCAATTCATCTTCTCCATCCTCATCATCATCATCTTCACTTTCCGTTGTTCCTTTCAGAGCTATTGATTTCTTTCGTGTATCACCTCCTTCACTTTCTTCCTTGAATTTGATTTCTAGCTCATAAGTGGTGAGATTTTCGATGAGTTCTTCAACTTTAATTTGTTTCAGATCCTTTGATTCTTGAATGGCAGTCACTTTTGCTTCAAAATTTCTTGGAAGAATTCTGAGGATTTTTCAAACTATTTCCAATTCTGTGTATGGTTTTCCGAGAGCTTTTGATTTGTATACGAGATTAGAAAGTTGTCCATACATTTCTTTGACACTTTGATCCTTTGCCATTGTGAATTTTTCGTATTCGCTGCTGAGCATGGGAAGGCGAGATTCTTTAACCTGGGAAGTTCCATCATGGGTTACTTCAAGTGTGTGCCAAATTTCCTGCGCAGTTAGACAATGTGAGACATGATTAAATTCAAATTGATCTAATGAACAAATAATAGAATTCATAACATTAGCATTAGAAATCTGCAGTTTATTTTTAAGATATGTCCATTGATCCATTGGTTTTTCAATTTCTTGATTATCTACTACTATAGTTGGTGTCCTATATCCCATCTCAACAATTTTCCATGCATCTATGGTTTTCAGAAAAAATTTCATTCTATTTTTCCAGTAAGCATATTCACCATTGAACATGGGTGGTCTAACTATGGACTAACTCTGTATGAACCCGCATATGTCACGATTGTATATTTAAATTTTTTATTTAAATATAGCATCGTTAATCGGATTAAAGTCCGAAATATTACTTTTTGCACACAGTCGAATTAGGACTCGAGACCACTTCCATTGAGTCCAAAATGACGTTTGCGACCTTTTTGAGTATAAACATCGATATGTTTGGAGTTGAGTAAAATTTTGATATTTTCATTTAGGGCTTTGGGTTTGGGTTTCAGCCCAATAACCTAACAACCAACCCATCTAATATCCTAACTCCCACTCCACTCCTCTTCATTCCTTCATAACATTTCCTAACACTCTAGCTAAAGTAAAAATGGGGGAAGAGAAAGGAAATTAGAATTCCAAGCCCTAGATTGATTAGGAAATACAAATTCTAGCTCCAACATCAAAGAGAAGCTTAGGTAACCATCATCTTCTTCTTCTCCATCTCAATCTCTCTCTAATTTCAGAAATTTCCTATAACCTAACTTAGGAAATATTGCTTATGATCTTAGATTGGAGCTTCTAGAGTTGAAATTGAAGAGCAGTTGATCTTTTCTTTGCTTTAGAGCTTCTCGTTTGTGTTTTTGGGTTAAAAGGTGAGTTTTTGAACTCACATCTATGTCTATATCTTTGATAGTTGTTAGGTAGTAATTCCTAACATCTCTTCCTTGTCCATTTGCTTTTGGATTGAATTGGTTTGATGAATATTCCAATTTTTGGTGTTTTGAGGTCAAATCTTTAAAAATCCTATATTTGATGTTTGAACGCGTTTTTAGGGTGTTTTGAAGAGCCATACAAGGCTGGGTTGTCGCTTGGCGTAAATCCTTAGTCTCCATTGCTCGTCCGTTCGCCTACGGTTAGGATTTTGCCCCCACTTGGCGGCTAGGCTGATAATGCTGTAGAAGCAGGTTCAGTCGACTGAACCAGGAGGTCAGTCGACTGAACCGGAGGATAGAAAATACTCTGTACCTGTATCAGTCGACTGACCTTATGGTTCAGTCGACTGACCTGGAAACCGAAAGTTTCCAGGCATAGTATCAGTCGACTGACCACCTGGTTCAGTCGACTGATCTGCTTGTCTCAGCCCAATTTGCCTACTTTGCGTGGGTTTTCAATTTTAATCGATTCGTGTTGATCCGATTTGTTGTTATCATTTATCGACTTTGATGACTTCTTTTTCAGGATTTTTGAGAATATCCATTTTGATGGATTCGGTATCGATTTTTATGGTTTTAATTCACGTCGTCGAATGTGGATTTTGGTGATTGATTGTTTCTACAATCATTTCTGTGATTTGTCACTTTAAAATATAAAGGTTTTCTATACTAGTAATAAATATTCAAACTCTTTCACAAAGATGATTCCAACTCTATTTTTAATACAAATCTCGTTTATAAAACCGTTTTCCAATCTATTAGTATATACAAACCTTTACCTCATTCGTATGAGAAATCTAATTAAACGGCTTAGCAAAACAAGTGGTGTGAAACTCTTGCGTTTACTTTGTCGGTCAATTCTTAGACTTGTTCGATTGAAATTTTGTGACAATCTTTGAGTGGAAATCTACAATCTGTTCGTAAATATTTAAGTTAAGCCAGTGGTAATGGGACATGAAGCTAAACTCATTTATTTACTAGCTTAGTGTAATTGACACTTCTTATTGATCAATGATGATCATTTTATGGTTTAGACTAGCGATGTGCGATGTCTCTTTGTCCGCGTGGGGGACTGTACTCAGTTCTATTGAGCTTCGTCTCATTTTTATAGGCTAGCGACCTACAGGCTTTATTGAGTTTCGGGTTCATCGGGCGTATCGTTATTGCACTACGTGTTCCGAAATATTTGAGTTTCGGGTTCCTCGGGCATACCGTTATTGCACTACGTCGTTGCACCGGCTTTATGGTTAGCGACCATGGGATAGCGACTCGTTTGTGATGCACGTGTTGGTGAGTTTTCATGCTCCCATTTGTGATAGGCTTCCCCCTTTTGTGATTTCTGGATTTCTGGTTGATGATTTCTAGAATTTGTTTTTCACCAATTTTCGTGGATTGGCATTGATATATTTTGTCAATATTTGTGTTTTGGTGAATTATTTAAAGAATATGACATTCTTTTTGGTGTTTGAGAATATTTGAGATGTTGTATGATTTTTGTTGTTATCTGATGTATACTTGTCACAGTATGGCATTTTTGTTAACATACGTTTTTTTCATATCTCTTATCCTATCTCATTTTATCTTATATTTATAGCTAGACTGATCCGTTTATTATTTTCTTCTTAAATAATACTCGGGTCAGACCGAGGTATTTCAGGTGCTTCTGCTTGACTTCTTATCATGGTCCGTCACCTGACTTTTGGCTAACTACTTTAGCATAGTAGTTTTTGTTAGTATACATTCGAGATAGAGACTCCTTGATGTATACTTATTCTTTTGTCTAGCACTTGTATCTATTCTTTTGTGATGTAGTGGATCTAGTTTGACCACTACTTTGATGTACACTTTTATGTGATATATTCATACCTGTTTCCGCCCTTGTGGTATGAATATCTGTGACTGATTTGTGTTATGTTTATTTCTATATTTGTTTCCGAAGTCCACATAGCCATTATGTGGTAGCTTTGAGTTTGTATTTGATATGTCGGATTTCCTCTTGAAATGAAATGTAAGTTATATTATCTGACATATCGGTACTCGCAAAGCAATTACACAGATGGTCGCTTCTCAACAACCTTATTCTTCATACTAGTCGACGGCATTACCCCATAGTGTCCTTGGCTAGCGTGAGTATAGAGGTGGGGCGTCACAGACCCTCAGCAAAAGCATTATTAAAAGAAGCCATTTTAAAAAAATCAAATTTTAAAATAAAAATTGGTTTTTGAAAAATCAAATTTTTTAAAACAAAAATTGGATTTTGTTCCTAGCTCTGATACCACTTGTAGGATCAATTTCACCCTAAAGGGGGGTGAATAGGGTGATACTAATAATAATAAAAATTAATGTGGAAATATATATAATAATAATTGCAGCACATATAATAGTAGAATAATAAAAGAAGGTATAGAACAACACATATTTACCCAGCTTCGGCAATAACCTGCCTACGTGCTGCCCTCAAGGTTTCTACTAGAAATTAAGTAGTCAGACGCTTACACACGTAAACTTGCGACACCTGCTAACGACTAACCTAACTCTACGCTCAAAACTCTGCCACAACTCAGCCACTGAGTTGCGAATTCTCGAACTACACCACCGTAGTTCGTAACCTAGTCACACGACTAGATTTTACAAAAGTTTAAAAGAAAAATTACAAAATAAAAAACAATAATAAAAACAAAACCATTTTTATATTTAAGCCCAAATAACAAATAAAAACATCCGGCCCATAAATTAAAAGATAAATGTTGGATGTTTTCTTCTCTTATTATTGTGGCCGCCTTGTTCTCTTTATCACTCTGCTCTGGAAAACTAGGACTTGCGTAATTTTAGGGCTTTGCTCAAAATTGAAGTTGCCAAATGGAGATTAGAAACTAGAATCCTCTGATGGTATACTCTCAATTCAATTTGAAGCTTCTTCGATCGGTTTATTTCTTTCTCGGCTGCTTCAAGTGATGAGTTCGAATGGATAAAAATTGGTAATTGATTTTTGCCTTTTTCGATTTTACTTATGCTCGACTTGATTGCTCTATTGATTTTCTTGGACTCGAACTCATGAATTTTCCGATGATGTAATGGGTTTAATTTATAAGGATAAATCCCTAAATATACGTTCATATAATTCACTTTGAATTCTTCATGAATTTATCCCTTGCGTTGCTTTGTGCCTGGCGATGTTGATTTATTCTGACTGGTTCAATTCGAATATTTTTCTGTTATGCTTTGCTTGGTCACCACGGCTTGTTTGGTTTTCTGATTTTTCGTTCTATTTCTGATATTGTTTGATTTTCTCTAAGTTGGTTTCGATCTTTTCTCCTATGACTTCGGCATCATGAATATAGATATAAACTTGACGAATTTTTGACTTCGACTCATTAATTAAATCAGTGTTATCACCTGCCTTTGACTTGATGAAACAATTCTTGACTTTCATCGAACTGCACTGATTTGTTTGATATATTTCGAACATATTCCCTGGTTGACAAGTTCAATACTGTTGCTGTTAATAACTGGACTTGGTAGCCTTGCATTCCATTCTATTGCATATGTTGCTTCACTGTTTTGAAACATTTAAACTGTATATATTCGTCACTGCATATAAACTTGTACATGTGTATGCCGTCATGTTTTATATGAATGTAGTCTTCATTGGTCTTGTCTTCATGTTGCTTTAAGTCTGCACTCTGGTTGTTCATGCCTCCGACCTGATATATATGTATGTACTTATAAGCATATGTTCATACATATGTCACTTTGCTTGCTGCTTCACTTATCTGGTGCATTGTGGTTTGGCATTTCATTTTGGTCTTTGACAGGTTGTATGTGTGGATTTGTATTCATGTTGAATTTTATTGCTTCTTTGTACATGTATGATTCAGTGGTCTTGTTCCACTGGTATGTTGTCATGTGCATATGTGTCTGGTTCTCTAGCATTGTGCTTTGCACTTGAGTTCCATTATACATATACTTGAATTTTGTGAACATGCATATGTCTTTGAGTTGCATTCTCTGTTCTGGTCTGATACATTTTTGCATACGAACTTGTGTGTTGCATTTCACCATTCACTGTGTATATACATGTATACACGCATGTATATATGTATGTTGAGGCTTTTGTGTGTACATGGCTTCACATGTGTAGAGCTGGTGGTGCACTGATCATTGCCTTTGAGTTTTGTACATTTGAGCACTTTGACCAGTTGCATGTGTGATTTGATCTAGTGGAGTTGCATGCTTTACTGATCGGTTCGATTTCATGTTGCATGCTAGACTAGCATGTCGAAAGTTTTTGCACTTGAGTTGAATCCGGCCTAGGCTTGGGTTTGACCTTATGCTCACATGTCCCTGCAATTTTATCAAGTGTATATCGGTGTGCACGGCCTTGTGGCATGTACAGTGATACACTGTGCATGTCCCAAGTTGTTCGTGTATGAATGGAATCAAAAGAATATGATGACGAACAACCCAAATAACCGAGGCAAATAACATTTTCAAAAACACACATTTTATTTTACATTGCAAAAATATTTCTTTTTCAATTTTACTGCGTCAGTGTTTATTTTTGCAGATTGTTCAAATGTTGGATTCAAACTGGAATAGAATTGAAGAACAAATACGAGTGAATGAGTGATATGTAGTGAAATGATAAATTGTAAAATGAAATTTGTGATCTAATCGAAATTGTAATGTAATTGAAAAATGTATATATGTAGTGAGAGCTCAAATTTGTACTATTCAAAATTGTAATAAAATATTTGTTTGAATAATATATTTGTTTGAATTTAAATTCTATGTTATTTATTTTATTCATCAAGTATTTATTTAATTATGTGAAAAATAAAATAGTACAATAACAAATACATTTAAATGAATATATATATATATATGTTTATTATCATCAAACAAAAATCATAGGCTAGCATATTCTTACAAACAATATATTTGATATCAGTTCTGGAAGATTGATAAACTTCCTTTAACTCACACACACACACATATGTATGTATATGTAAATGTATGTATGTAAATATATATTATAGATAATAATTACTGAATTTTTTTAATATTACAATATAATATCTTATAATGCAAATTAGAGATAAGTTAACATAAAATTTAAAATCAGTCCTTCAATTCTCCACATTATCAATTCCATTAGCTTAGTCTAAAACATACAAAAATTTAAATACAAACAAAAAAGTCAATCCTAAATAATAAATTAAACAAAATTATTTGACAATGAACCAAAAACGAATCTTTATTTATTTTCTAGAATGAAAACTCAAATCAGGATGAAACAAACAAATGGAAGAATGTTACATGATATTAATAGTATGCTACATGCACTAATGGTATCGTTGATATTTGAGATGCATGAAAATAAAATTACAATGGTGTAAATGCTAATAATCCCTAAAAGTGCTTAGAAATTAGTATAAAAGATGAGAAAAATTATGTAAAGAGTACATAAAGAAGTCAACTATTCTTTTCTATATATATACATACATATATACATACACACACAAATGTGTGTGTGGGGGGGAAGGGGGGTATTGTAATAAAAATAGAGATAAGTTAACATAAAATTGAAAATTACCTAAAGCACATCCTTTAATTCTTCAAATTACCAATTTCATTGGCTTAGTCTAAAACCTGCAACAATTTAAGTACAAATAAAAAAGTCAATTGTATATAAGCATTTAAACAAAATTAGTTGATAATGAGCCAATACCATTCTTTAATTATTTTTAAGAATGAAAACCTCAAATCGGGATGAAACAAACAAATTGAAGGATGTTATGTGATATTAAAGGTATGTTACATGCATTAATGATATTATTAATAACTAAGATTTATGAACATAAAATTATATGGGTGTAAATGTTATTACCGCCTTAAATGGTTGAGAAACATTATAGAGGAGGTGATAAATATAAATATAGGATCATGACCCTTCTAAAGATATGAGATATAATAATCAGAATGAAGAAATGAACAAATAAAAAATAACATGATCTTTTGAAAAGTCTTCATTTTGAAAAAAGGATAATCATAAGTGATCCCATTTATAAAAGCAAGTCAGATTAAACACGTGGAGCATTAAATAGTTGTTCTTCTATTAAAAGAAATAATAAGAAACCTAAAAATATATTTTTTAGTAAAAATTAATAATTAAACACTAGTGTTATAATATATTTAAAAAATAATATGGGTGAATATGCTAAATGGTCAAGGACAGTATTGTAATTTCCATTAGATTTGGAGTCTATAAATATAGAGCTCATTTGTATTATAAAGTTATCTGAGGTGAATAATAAAATGTCTTCTCCCTTTAATGTTTCTGTTCTCTTTATTTTATAACACGTTATCAGCACGAACATTTCTTTTATAATAATATAATATTAGATCGGTAATTTATTTGCTTCTCTGTTCGTCACATGTCTATTTGATTTTGATTATTTTTTAAAATTTAATAAATACCTTTTGTAACCTATTCCTATGGCTGTCTATTTTGTAGCTACTACCAAGTCTCTCGCTTTTCATCAACTCTTATCTTACTTCTTCATACGAGAGCAATACTTTATCCATTTATAAATAGAATCATTGTTCTGTTGTCATCTTTATATCCAGATACAGCAATCTATATATTTTGCATTCGAATTTAAAAGGTACATTACAATACATTTTTTTTCCTTTCTCTCTTACTTTGATATACTATAATATTCAAAGCTACATTTTTTTAAAACTTTCTGTATACATGCCTGTAGCTGCGTTGCATAAGAATCTTCAAGTTTTTCTTTCTTTGTTTATTTCTTTCAACACATATTTATTATATTATAGCTTACCTATAGATCAAGGTATTGTTTTGTTTATGTATATTTATTTAAAGCTACATATATATTTATATTGCAAAGGTACTTCTACTTCATGCTAGCTATGCTTATGTACCATACATAGAAATCAATTCCATGTACTTTCATCTTTTGTGTTCAAGGTTGCCATATAAATTTCCTCACCAGGAAGCGGGTTTCGCTCTTACCAAAGACTTGTTAATTCAAGTAAACAGCCGCTAGCAACATTAATATATTAGTATATGCATCATTTATATTAGTTTTTTTTATTTCTATCACCTATGCCGTAAATACTCATTTATATGTTCTGGCAACTTTATGTTATATCATGCATACCCTTAATGCCCTATACCCTATGAACGTTTTATTTATATTTTAAGTTATTTGTACTGTGATTTATTTTATGATGCTCAAGTACACAGATCAACGACAACGAGTACACATTCAATGATTTTATTTTATGATGCTCAAGTATATATTTAATAAGTTATTTAAGTATACATTTTTTTAAGTGATATGATATTAAACAATTTTGGGTAGTCGCAACATTTAATACCATTTTTACAGTACGGTGATGTCCTTGTCATAATATGAAAACATTTTTAAAAAAAGCACGTTTTTTTATATTACTTTTTATGTTCACATTTTCTTACTCTCTCTTGGTTTGAATTTCTGTCATTTATATTTTCTAACCCCTTTGGTTCATTTTTTTGTTGTTGTTGTTGAACTTACCACGTCAATTGTTCTTGACAGTAAATAGAATTCATGGAAAACATTGCTAAGCTTGAATTCAAAGCGTTGGACATATCTGGAGACAACTATTTGTCATGGATACTGGATGTTGAAATCCACTTGCAATCTCAATGCTTAGAAAATGCAATTAAAAATGGTAATGATATGTCACAGCAGGACAAAGCAAAAGCTCTAATATTTTTAAGACGTCACATCCACGATGATCTAAAAACAGAATATTTAACGGAAAAGGATCCTCTCCACTTGTGGAACTCCCTGAAGGAGCGTTATGACCACCGGAAGACGGTCATGCCAAATACTAGGCAAGAATGGTTGAATCTGATGTTTCAAGACTTCAAATTTGTAAGAGAATATAATTCTGCTATGTTTAGAATTACTTCTAAACTGAAATTATGTGGAGAAAAGATAGATGATGCACAAATGCTTGAAAAGACATTTTCAACGTTTCATGCCTCGAACATACTCCTGCAGCAGCAATATCGAGAGTGTCATTTTACAAAATATTCTGAACTCATAGAATGTTTATTAATTGCCGAGCAAAACAATGAATTGCTTATTAAAAATCACTCCTCAAGACCAACTGGTTCGACTGCGTTACCAGAAGTTAATGCTAATTTTTCTCACTCCGGTAGAGGCAGAGGTCGAGGTAGAGGTCGTGGTCGTGGTCGTGGACGTGGATATAACTCCAGCAGAGGCGGTTATGGTGGTTTTAAAGGCAACAAAACTACCAACTTTAAAAAGCAACAAAAGAAAAATGAGCCTGAAAAGACTAATGATTTTACTTCGGAAAATAAAAAGCATTATAAGGAAATCTGTTACAGATGAGGACGCTCTGGTCATTGGTCGCGTACATGTAGATCATCAAAGAAAACAATTGAAGAATACCAACATTTGAAGAATATTGAAAAAAATAACACTGAAGGATTGTTTGATAACACTAACTTGAAGTTAGATGATTTCTTCGAAGATGACGATGGAAATTTCATAAATGATGAAAATCTCAATGCGATGACTAATGATATGACCGATCTGATCAACTAGAAGTAGCCTGAAGCTTGTTGTTTGGTTTTTCCATTTTATTTTAGTTAGTTTGAATTTGATTTTTGATTTTTTTTAACTTTTCTAGAACTAGTTGAAATAATGTGTACTGATGGATATTGATTTGATTGATAGTTTGCTTTGTTTATTTCATTAAGTTCAGAATTATTTCAATAATTGACTAACTGTATTGTCTTTAATTCTTAAGGTATGGACCATCAATACTTGAATGATGATATATGCCTACTAGACAGTGCGACTACTCATACGATTTTGAAAAACAAGAAGTTTTTCTCTGAATTAACTAAAAAGATTTCAGCTAAAGTTTCCACCATAGCTGGATGCTAATATAATTGAAGGGTCCGGAAGAGCCCATATAGTATTACCAAATGGTACACATATCTTCATTCAAAATGCATTATACTCAAGCAATTCTAAAAGAAATCTGCTAAGCTTTAAGGATATAAGAATAAATGGTTATCATATTGAAACTATAAATGAAAACAATAAAGAATATCTTTGTATTATTTCTAAAATTGAAAGCCAGAAGCTTATTTTAGAAAAATTTGGAACAATTTCGACTGGATCATATTTCATAAAAATTGGCATAGTTGAATCTCATTCTATAAACATGAGTCAGAAGCTCACAAATACAAAAACATTGATCCTTTGGCATGATCGTTTGGGTCATCCTGAGTCAACCATGATGTGTAAAATCGCTAAAAATTCAAATGGGCATGATTTATCAAACCAATTGAATTTACCAAGTGATTACTTATGTGCTCAATGTGCACAAGGAAAATTAATCACTCGACCTTCATATGGTAAAATCACTTCTGAATCTCCAACATTTCTACAAAGAATTCAAGGTGATATATGTGGCCCAATCCATCCAAAATGTGGACCATTTAAATATTTTATGGTATTAATTTATGCATCAACTCATTGGTCACATGTATGCTTGCTTTCTACAAGAAACATGGCATTTGCCAAATTACTTGCTCAAATAATCAAATTAAGAGCGCACTTCCCTGAGTATCATATTAAATCAATTCGACTAGATAATGAAGGAGAGTTTACTTCTCAAGTATTTGATGATTAATGTCTATCATTAGGAATTGAAGTTGAACATCCAGTAGCTCATGTTCATACTCAAAATGGTCTGGCAGAATCATTAATTAAGCGTTTGCAACTTATTGCAAGACTGTTGCTTATGCAATCAAAGCTACCTATTTCAGCTTGGGGACATGCAATTCTACATGCATCAAAATTGATTAAAATTAGACCAACGACTTATCATCAATTTTCACCATCACAGCTTTTAACCGGATCTCAACCAAATATTTCACATTTACGAAAATTTGGTTGCGTTGTGCATGTGCCAATTAGTCCCCCACTTCGTACTAAAATGGGTCCTCAACATAGGTTGGGAATTTATGTGGTATTTGATTCACCATCGATAATTCATTATCTCGAACCACTCCCGAGTGATGTCTTCATTGCAAGATTTTCAAACTGTAAATTTGATGAGACAATCTTCCCGCCGTTGGGGGAAGGAAAGACCGTTCCAGTATAACGGCGTGAAATATCATGGAATAATCCATCCATGTCTCATTTAGATCCGCGTACCAAACAATGTCAATATGAAGTACAAAGAATTTTGCATCTTCAGAATATCGCAAATCAAATGTCTGATGCATTCAGTGATGTTGCAAAAATAACTAAATCTCACATTACAACAGCAAATGCACCGGCTAGAATTGAAATTCCAGAAGAACCAAAAGCAGCAAATGAATCTAAAGCAAGACAAAAACGTGGAAGACCAATTGGTTCAAAAGACTTGGCGCCTAGAAAAAGAAAGTCTAACGAAAAATTGTCAATTGATAAACCTTCAGAAGAGGTTATAAATGATCTAAAAGATGACTTAAATAAAAATCCCAATTCTCCTAAAAATGCCGAAGAAACTATTATCCCAGAAGAAATAATAGAAGCTTTCAAAAATAAAATGGTACCTAACAATAATGAGATCTCAATATTTTATGCAAACTATGGAGAAATGTGGGATCGAAGTAAAATAATAATTGACGATGTATTCTCATTCGCAGTAGCTACCGAATTAAATGAAAGTCATGACTATAATGAGAATAATGATAATGAACCAACTAGCATAAATGAATGTCGAAGAAGACATGATTGGCCAAAATGGAAAGATGCTATCCAGGTTGAGCTAGATTCACTTCAAAAACATGGTGTGTTTGGACCAATAGAGAAAACACCAGAAAATGTTAAACCAGTAGGTTATAAATGGGTATTCATCAGAAAACGAAATGATAAAAATGAAGTTGTGAGATACAAGGCACGACTTGTCGCACAAGGTTTTCTACAGAGACCAGGTTTTGATTTTAAAGAAATATATTCTCCTGTTATGGATGTCATAACATTTCGATACTTGATGAACCTTGTAGTTTCTGAAAAACTAGATATAAGATTAACTAATGTTGTGACAGCTTATCTTTACGGTGAATTAGATACAAGTATTTACATGAAGATCCCAGATGGATATAGGTTGCCTGAAGAAAAATCAAAGTCGATGTACTCAATAAAACTGAGACGATCACTATATGGTTTGAAACAATCTGTAAGAATGTGGTATAATCGTCTTAGTGAATATTTGGTAAAAGCCGAATATAAAAACAACCGCATTTGTCCTTGTGTCTTTATAAAAAAATGGATAAAGGGATTTGCTATTTTAGCAGTTTATGTTGATGATATAAATTTGATTGGAACTCCAGAAGAGATTGGTGAAACAATAAATTACTTAAAGAAAGAATTTGAAATAAAAGATCTTGGCAAAACTAAATATTGCCTCGGTCTACAAATCGAGCATAATACTAATGGCATATTGATTCATCAGTCAAACTATATTGAGAAAATTCTGAAGCGTTTTCAAATGGATAAAGCATATCAACTTAGTACACATATGGTAGTCATATCTTTGGATATTAAAAAGGACCCTTACCGTCCAAAAGAAGATGATGAAAATGTGCTTGGTCCAGAAGTACCATATCTTAGTGTCATTGGTGCATTATTATATTTAGCCCAATGCACGAGACCACATATTGCATTCTCAGTAAATCTTCTAGCAAGATACAGTTCAGCACCAACAAAAAGACATTGGAATGGTATAAAACATACCATAAGATATCTTCGTGGAACGACAAATTTAGGCTTATTTTATTCTGACATAGGTAATAACCCAAATCTAGTTGGCTATGCTGATGCAGGTTATCTTTCCGATCCACATAAAGCAAGATCACAAACTGGATATGTGTTTAGTAACAGTAATGCAGCTATTTCATGGCGATCTACAAAGCGTTGATAGCAACATCATCCAATCACTCTGAAATACTAGCACTACATGAAGCTAGTCGAGAATGTATTTGGTTAAGATCATTAATTAAGCATATTCGAAATACATGTCAGCCCCCTTCAGCTACAGAAGAATCAACTATTATTTATAAAGACAATGCAGCTTGCGTAGCTCAGATTCAGGCAGGTTACATCAAAGGTGATAGGACGAAACACATTTCTCCTAAGTTTTTCTTCACACACGAACTACAAAAGGACAACAAAATAGAGGTGAAACAAATCCAGTCTCAAGAAAATCCGGCTGATCTATTCACAAAAGCACTTCCAAAATCAACGTTTCAGAAGATGGTGTATAAAATTGGTATGCGTCGGATGCATTCACAAACTAACTGAATAATGCGTTATAAATCAGGGGAACATTCAAAAGTATACTATAATGTACTATTTTTCCTTCACTAATATTTTTCCCATTGGGTTTTTGTTAGTAGGGTTTTAATGAGGCATTATATTGATCCAGAAGCATTAACCCTCATAATGCCATAAGTTTTTAATTAGGCAATTATTATTATCAAACGCATATTCAAGGGGGAGTATTATAATATATTTAAATAATATGAGTGAATATGCTAAATGGTCAAGGACGGTATTGTAATTTCCATTAGATTTGGAGTCTATAAATATAGAGTTCATTTGTATTATAAAGTTATCTGAGGTGAATAATAAAATGTCTTCTCCCACTACTAGAAAAGCTTCGTGTAGCGACGAAGCCTAGCGACGGTTTGCGACGGCTAAAAAAAGCGGCCGTCGCAAACCGTCGCTAGCCGAAGTATACAGATCTGCCGAGACCTGCAGCTCCTTCATTCCCTCTTCCCCATTTTTTTCCCCCAAATCACCTCCTCCTTCCCCCCCGACGCCCCCCGTCACCATAGCCGTCGCTCCAGCTTTCAACGCCTCCAAATCACCCAAAATTACGTCGGTATGCTTCTAATCTCTATTTTGAATGTAAATTTGATATTTTTAGGTTTAGTTTAAACCCTAAGTCAATTATGATTTGTTGTTAAATTGGGTATTAGTAGTGTTGTTAGATTAGATATTAGTAGTGTTGTATGTTGATTTGATAAATTAATTAGTTTATTATCATGAACTTGAATTATTTCGTATTACATTAACTAGTTTATCATGATGATCAAGTTGAATAAATGGTTGATGTAGATGATTAGTGTTGGCGATTAATATGGTTAGTTGTTTTAGGCGAAAAAATAGTGTATATTAATGATTAACTTGGTTATTGATAAGTTTACATGAAAGTATTTCATAGTTTATGAAATTGATAAATTACAAATTTAAGTTGTTAAAATCTAAATTCTGCAAATATGAGTATTACAAATTACAGTATTGTACAAAAATAAAGTTTATATAGTATTGTACAAATTTAAGTTTGATAAATTACAAATTACAGTATTGTACAAAAATAAAGTTTATATAGAAAATTTAAAAATGAATATGAGAGCCTTAAAAATTATACAAATATCTAATTTAAAAAAAATTAGGAAATGACTTTAAAAACAACTGATATTGTACTGAAATCTATTTTGTAATGAAATTAAGAATTGAATATAACATGCTATGTAGTAGTGAATTTATATAATTGTTCTGTGATGATATTGTTTTTCTATATTAGATATGTCTGGCAGGAGACGAAGTATGACAGGCACGCCATCCCCATCTCCCGGTGCAGGTGGCAGTGGCACTGCACCGGACTTACGTCCGACTGCAGAAGTCGTTCCTAGAAGTGCTGGGTAAGTATCAATTTTTATTTAAAGTATAATTTTTAAAATGCACTAAACATGTATATCATAACTTTTGCAGTGGCTTTGAGGTGGAACCATCGGATTATATTTTACAGGTTTCGAGAAAGGCATTTCAGAGCCGCATGGATGGTTGTTGGCCTCGCTGGGACGACATCCCCCCGCACGTCAAAAACGCAATACAGGCGGATTTACTTGTAAGTAGTAGTTTCAATTTCAGTTGTTAATTAATATACTGTATATAACTTAAAATAATTTTAATTTACAGACTGCAGTCCGTGTTGACCCTGACGACTTAGACATTTTTTTAAATCACTGGAACAAGCGAATGAGAAAAAATTACAGGGATACATTGTCTAAGGCTAAGAATGCAGGGAAAAAGCCGAACTGGATGGGTGAGAATGTATGGAATGAATTTCTTCGGCTTTGGGAAAGTCCGGCAGTAAAAGTAAGTAAAATATGTTTTTTTTATTATTTAAATCTAATATAAATCTCGCAAGATATATACATGATAATTTATTTTAATTTGTAGGAGTTATCTGCGCGGAACCGGGCAAATAGGAATAAAAATCCTGCATTGCACCGTGGTGGCTCCAAATCCTTTCAGGAGCACAAGAGAGAGCTGGTAATTAAATTTATAAACTGTGTTTACATTTTATTACAATTTTTTATGATCAGATTAGCAATAATATTTATATATTTTCAGGCCGCGAGATATAACCGCGAGCCCACTATGGCGGAGCTGTTCAAGGCCACGCATGCCGTGGAGAGGACTGACGAAGAGGGCAATGTTTCGTACGAGTGGACGGATGATAAATCACAATCCGTAATGGTAAATTAATTTGTTGTTAATAATAATATTTTGTCTTATTTTATTTTCAAAAATTTGAAGTTTGGGGTTTACCGTGTAAAACAATTGTTTGTAATCGCAGGAGAGGTACGAAGCAGAGCGGGCTCGTGTAGCACAGTCCACTGGTCGGGAAGAGCTTACGTTAGAGGAGGAGAACCATATTTGGGATGCTATTATTGACCCGCCTTCTCGGACCAGTCGTCGGTATAGCTATGGAAATGTGGAGGTAAATTTTGATATGTACTAATATATAAATTTACTTATGCATATGAATAGTTAAATAATTTTAATAATATTACTCATGCATATGAACTATTTTACAGGCGATGAGAATGCAGAGTGCATACAGGAGGTCGCAGCAAGATGCGGAGATTGCTCAGTTGAGGGCGACGGTAGAAGAAATAAATGACTGGAGGAAGAGTTTCTTTGAGCAACAGCTGGATGAGCGGATTGCGGCTTATTTACAACAGCTTGCGACGGCCGGCGACAGCTAAAAGCCGTCGTTATCTGCTGCCGTCCGTGTAGTGTCCCTTTAATGTTTATGTTCTCTTTATTTTATAACAACTAGTGCATAGAAATTTTAATTTTCATAAATTGAGATTTTTTTTGTTGAAAAATATGATGGATGGAAGAAGAGAAGAGACATTAGCCAATATTAGATGACCCATTTTCGAAGAAATGAATTTGAGACAACATAAGAGAATAATGAGGGGTCAATTGAGAAGATATTTGTTAATTTCTAAACTAACTGCAAAATAGATAATAAATGAATGACCATTTATATCCAGCAACCATTAATGATATTCTTTAATTTCTAAACTAAAACTTTAAAAGTAAAATTTTGAATAGAGTTTAAATGTGCAAAATTATTTGTGAATCAAAATTGGCTAAAGAAAATCATGTATAAAACATGTTAAATTCAGAGACGTGAGAAGCAAGGAGAGAGAACATACATTAATAAGGTAAGTTATTGTTCATCCCTTCTAAAATGTAAACCAAAATGTGGGAAATTAAAAATCGTAAAACAATAAATTATAAGGGAAAAAAGGAATGAAACTCATTTGTATATTTTTTTGATAATTTAAAGAAAATTTAAAATAAAGTAAAATAAAATTTATTGAACAATCATCAAACCAAATAATCGCAAAAAAACTATAACAATCAAAATTAATAAAAGGGGATAAAATAGATAAACGATGAATGAAAGATTCCATACATCATTTGTAAATTTGACTAAAAAAGAATTGCATAGGGAATGCATTATATACAAAGACACGAGAAGCATTATTGCATAGGGAATGCATTATATACAAAGACACGAGAAGCATTAGAGGAGAGAGAACATGCCTATATACCAAATAGAGTGAAACTAAAAGGAGAAAACAACAAATTCCAAGGTGGAAATAAGAATGAAACTTATTTGTATACTCTTTTGATAACTTAGGAAATTTAAATATAGTAAAACAAATTTATTTTAGTTGGTGTTTAATAAAGAAATGATTCATACCGTTGTTTAGAAAGAGGAAGTAAAATAAATAGATTTCTACTAGTATTTGAAAAGTGACATAAAAAAATGTGCTATTATATTGCGTAACATGCATAACACTAGTCTTTTATTATATTGCAAATAGAAAGGATAAATACTGGTGAAGCGTTATTGCTAAGACTTTCAATACAACTACTTCACCAAAATAAGAAAGATTTACTTAAAATTACACTATACAAAATACAGTTGTGCCTTTTATTTAATTTCCAAAAAAGTTTACTTTACCAAACACAACAATCCACCATTTATTTGAACATGTACACAAAACGAATGGATAAAGACTAACGTACAAACCGACAAATTCCTGCACACTAGTAGAAAAGCTTACATTACAGGGTCCAAATCCTGGTTCGGTAATTATCTGAGTTGATCTTGACTTCCAGCAGTGATAGCATTTGGATTTGATGCACTGCTTGGGACCAATCCAAGCTGCACAATTCAAGATTATTTACTGGTTAATTGCTGAAATACAGATGTGAAAGGCAAAAGCTGTTTTGTAGATAATAGAACAACTTAACAATCTAAATGTTTTACCGAAGTTCCATGATACTGTACGACAGCATAAACTACAAATTACGACAGTCTTAATACCAAAATATACCAACATATTGATGATAACTTTGAAATTGCAAAGCACCTTTTCTTTTACTCGAGTTCTCCAAGAGCACTGCCGTACCATTGTATTATTTAATGATGAAGTTGTTTCAGGGGCTATGCCACCTTGTTGATTTAACAGTGGCCGCCTTCCTGCATTGTATTCTTCATCGCTGTCATCATCAACGCTCCTTTGTGAAATAGTAGCTCGAAAAAGTATTGCCAGTAAAAGTGAGAGCACCTGTATTAAATATCAGCAATATTTAACCAAATGTCAAAGTTTGTAAATCATTATTTCACAGGCAAGACTTTTTCCGATAAGATACATACTTGAATAACAACTAGAGAGATGACAGCCCACTTAATAGTATCGATGTTGGCTTCGACAAATTCTCGAAGACTATGCAAATGCCCAGTTGGATCACGAGGAAGATTCTACATCACAGTAAGCAGACGTTACTATCATCATTAATAGAATAAGTGGAAATAAGTGTTATCGGAAGACGGGGAAGAAGAAATTTCTAGTACTACCGTATTGGTTATACATCAGTACCTCTTCCCACTGTCTGTTGAAAATCACATATGCCATCAAAGCTGCCTCTGATAGTATGAATACTGAAATAAGTGCTGTATACTGTAATTGCTCCAAGTTAAGGGTGTCGCACAATAAAGAGTAGTCTAAGACTAATATTTATATATGTTTTCTTATGAAGAAAGAAAATATCTGTATGTAACAAGGAAATGCAATAAAACATCGATGCTTATTAGGTGGGACAAGTGCTACCTCGACGAATATATGTTTTTCTAATAATAACATTTGTCTGCCGAGCTCATTAGCAGATACTGTCCTATGGATAACTTTTTTTTTTTGGTATCAAGTTATGCTTACCAAATAAAAAAAGAAGTTTAATATTATTTATTAAATCAAAAGATTTCAAAAAGCTATGGTAATATCATTGTAAGCTGTTCTAAGACATGGAATAATGGAGCTGTAAATTTATTACGCATGCAGAAAAGGAGCATGCAGGCCAAATAATAGAGGTCTGACATTAGATACCCATTAACCATATTGTTGCACAAAAACATTGAAAACTACTTGCCATTGGACCAATAAAAAACATAAACAAGTAAATGTCAATAGCTTCTAATCAAGAGCTTCGCAGCAAGGTGTCTCCACTCTTTGTAGCCTACATCACATGTATAAGAAAATTTGAGTTATCTAGCTGGTTCAAATATAATTATAATCAGGTTAGCTAACTCGAAAAATACAGCACATCCAAATTGAGCAGAAGAATAGAGAATTGGGTAATGCAAGTCGGTTATTCTTCACAGTGTGCATTAAAATGCATGCAACAGTGTGTGCATATGTGGAGGTTTATGAATTTTCAAAGGTGCAAACAAGAAGCAAAAAGAAAAGCTTCTAACAAGAGCAAACAAATATGCGCGTATATTCCTCAAGTTCATGCTTGTCCCACCAAATATTATGTAATGGACTATTTTAACAGGGTTCATTTAAAGTTTACAGGTACAGCATTATAAGCAAGGTTCTATGACTCGGTTTCAGTCTCGGTTTCGATCATTTGAAATTTTCATGGGTTCGGTCAATTTCAGAAATTTCAGTTTTAGTCCTGATATCATATTTCTATATTTTTAATGAAAAAGTAATGATAAACGTTGCAAATAAAATACAAAATATAATCTATAAAGAGATAATAATACAACATGCTACACTATTACATCCAGAAACTATTTCTTGAAGCTACATATGGATTGTGTTTATAATTTTCTTCATTGTATTGTGTTGTATAACATGATGGATAACCATATTATATAACATGAACATATAGATGTCGTCATCATATTATCAAACTGCAATGGTTCATCATTTTGTGTTGTATACGTAGCTTTACTATTTTGATCACTCAAAATACCGATGTATATTTCACTTATATTCCATAATAGAAATTACCACATGTATAGTCAGAAGTATATTGTCTACAGTTCGACGGATCATTTAAAGTATATGGATTGAGGTGCTTGCAATTATGTTGATGTCCATATTTAACATTAAATTACCATTCTTTCGGTTAGGATTGTCGCTCGCACATCTTCTTATTGAACATGTTTGAGTTGGTCTATGTGATTCACCATCATCATTAGAACCGATATCAGTTGCTGGTTAAACTCACACCATTTCCACCAGCATTATCATGATCATCATTTGACGAGCTGCTACTATTTTCATTGCTTTGGCTCTTTGTTATTCTTGTCGGTATACCAGCAACAGCAACAATCGCATTATTCAATGTATTAGTTATCGAATGATCATTGTTCTACTAGGATGGTTCAATTTTAATAGTTCACTCTGCTAATGGATCATCTTCATATAATATATAGTCCAGATCGATCAATGGATTTTCAATATCGCGTCATGAATTTTTCTGCTATTAATCTCATGTTGTAATGCACATATATCAATTTTTCAAGATTTTTTATCTTTGTACTGTTCCTCAAATTCACACCGATCATTGATAATGCAGTCCAGTTTCTTTCGCGGTTTGAAGAGAAAACTGTTTGGTTTAAAATGTGCATTCCTAAACGTATTAAATTTGAAGCATCCTCTCTTTAATTATTGACCACCACTGAGCAAGAAAACATGTCATTACGGATGCATTTGTTTTTGCAAAACCAAATGCATCCATTTTCATTCTATATCTTTCCACATGTTTGTGTATAAATTAAATATTTGATACGTCTTAAACTTAAAATGTTTTTCATAAATATTATATATACACGCTAGTTTTACATCTTTTCCAATTTTAAATTGTGTTATAATGTCCAACACCGCCCTTTCAACGATGTTAAATCCATTTAATACGTCTTTATTATTTGTTGCATCCTTATATTGAACGATGGGACGAAGAAAATAAAATGAACGAGAAAAATTGTAACATATTATTGAATATTATGTATTTGACTATTTGAATGACGATAAAACAAAATAAATTACCTGCCACGTGAAAAGATCGATGTAATTGTCTTTTCCATCTTTTGTATTGTATCCCATCATTTTTTGCATTGCCTTCCGTCAATATTTTTTCTAACGAATTTCTTTGCTCGATCTATCGCCTTGTAAAGATATTACATATCTACTTTTTCGTCACTATCCACCATTTTTAAAACTTCCACTAGTGGCTCAAAAACAAGAATGATGGAAGCAGCACAGTCCAAAAATACATTGTTGTAAATCAGTATAAAGATTGTTGAATTTCGGCATTCCCGCGCACCTACGCGTTCGCTTCACCATGTCTATCCGGGGTCAACGGTCGAAGTCTCTCATGCCGGCGTCCCGATTGAACATCCCTTCATCGCCTCCCATCGGACATATAATCTGGTCTTGACAACACATTGTAACAAAAGGAATCCCCAATGTTACGTGCCACCAATCCCATATATATACCACGATTATTCCGAATATTCCGCGATGTGGGACTTTTAACCCGCTCAATCCACGCACCCACTCCATTTACAATGCGAGCCACACCTAACAATCTCCACCTTGGCGAGCATTGCTCAAGTCATCTTGGAGTTATACTGAGTCCTCTTCGCAGTTGGATGAGGCTGCTACCCTGAGTTCTCATAAGCAGGATGAAGCGACTGCTTAACCATATCTCCACCTTGACGAGCATCCCATGCTCAAGCCCCTTAGGAGCCATGTTTCGGTCACGCTGCATCATACCGGTCACATCGAACCATGGAGCTCTGATACCATGTTGAGTTTCGGCATTCCCGCGCACCTACGCGTTCGCTTTACCGTGTCTATCCGGGGTCAACGGTCGAAGTCTCCCATGCCGACGTCCCGATTGAACATCCCTTCATCGCCTCCCATCGGGCATATAATCTGGTCTTGGCAACACATTGTAACAAAAGGAATCCCCAATGTTACGTGTCACTAATCCCATATATATACCACGATTATTTCGAATATCCCGCGATGTGGGACTTTTAACCCGCTCAATCCACGCACCCACTCCATTTACAATGCGAGCCACACCTAACAAAGACAATGTTCGATATTCTTTTATCTTTAGTATTGAGTCTGGGACCTCTCGATGTCCATTCTTTCTCGAAGCAATCATTCTTCTCAGGCCATCTTCATGTTTATAAATAGAGTCTAATACAATGAAATGAGTTGCAAACCTGATTACTGTTCTAATCAATTCTTTATTGTTAGTATCTTTTTTCATGATGAAAAAACCATAATTATATATAAATGTCGATGTTAACTGACAATTTGAGATAACAGTTGTTACCTTTAATTTTTTTGAAATATCTTTCAAAATCAAATCAATGCAGTTTGTTGCACATGGTGTCCAATATAAATGTCTTCTTTTCTACATCAACAATCAACCGACGGCTTTATAATTTGCTTCGTTTTTTATAACTACTTGCCCTACCCTATTTTCATCGGTTGTTTCGACAACATCGTCTTTTGATCCACAAATATATGTTTCACTTTGGAATTCATATGTGGCATCAATAGATTTGATAAATAATATTTCATGGGTGGAGGACACGAAAAAATTAAATAATTTTTCGATGATCCTGTGTAATCCAACCATCATACGTTAGTGTGCAATCATATTCATTCCAAAAATTATGCAACGTTTTAATATACTGCTCCACTTTTTTTATTTCTATTTCAAGATATGAATGTGAAATTTTATACGCGGTATGTGGATCAATTTCACGATCACATTCTGCAATCACATCAGCCATTGTTGTATAGTAAGGACTATTAGCAATACCATATGAAATATTGTTGAAAAAAAAACTTAAAAATTGCTCGGCCTATATACTTTTTGGCATCTTTAATACATTTCGTTGCACATTTAATAGAAGGTTGAGTTTTATCTTCTCATTTTTGCATATAAAATCAATTCGTACAACAGCATAAGTGTCAAAATCACCCTCTACTATGGTAGATCTTCCACATACGTTGCACTCTGTTTGACTTGGACCACTACCTGATTATCCAGTAGCATGAGATCTGTGCATCTCTTCGTCTCTAAATGCATCTCTGCTCTTTCCGCATGATATGTCAAACTCTTCATCGTCTTCATTTTTGTTATCGGGTACTTGTTGCAGTTCACTCGTTAATTCCTTTTGTAAATGTTGTCTCGTTTTTCTTTATTTTGTTCATTTCTCTTTTGAACTATATATATGATCGTATAGGTTGTTTAACTTCTTTAGGGACAATTAGACATGCTTGTACATCGCCGTCTAGTCTTATCAAATGTTCTCTCAAACGTGTCACGCTACTGCCATCTGCAGAGCCCGCTATCGTGTGGGAGCCTCATGCACTGAGTTCCACCATCTGCAGCACACTGTATTGATTTGATTTTGAAAGATATTTCAAAAGAATCAAATGTAACATCTGTTGGCTCAGATTGTCTATTAATAACAATATTTATATACAATCATGGTTAGTTACTTTCCATCATGAGAAAAGAAACCGACAATAAAGAAAAATCGATTAGACCAACAGTAACCGGGTTTGCAACCCATTTCATCGCACTAGACATGAAGAGTTCCTAGACTCAATACTAAAAACAAAAGAACAGCAAACATTATCTCTACACTAATTTACAATAATGCTTTTTGGATTGGTGCTGCTTCCATCATTCTTGATTTTGAGCCAGTAGTAAAAGCTTTAAGAATGGCGAGTAGTGACAACAAAGCAGATATGAGATATCTTTAGAAGATGGTGGATCGAGAAAAAAAATTGATTAGAAAAAAACATTGGAGGAAGACAATATCAAAGATGGTGGGATATAATACCAAAGATGGAAAATACAATTACATCGACATCTTCACACAATAGGCAAATTACCTTATTTTATCGTCATACAAATAGTCAACATTTCAATAATATGCAAGACTTTTTCCCATAAAAGTTATTTTCTTAATCTATCGTCTATCATTCAATATGAGGATGCAACAAATGATGTAGAAGTATTAAACGGATTTAACAATGTCGTTGAAAGGATAGTGGCGGATATTATAACACAAATTAAAATTGAAAAACATGCAAAATTAACGTATATAATATTTATGAAAATCGTTTAACGTTTAAGGCATCAATATTTAACTTATACATCAATATTGAAAAGATATAGAATGAAAATTAGTGAATTTGGTTCTACAAAAACAAATGCAGGTGTAAAGACATGTTTTCCTTCTCAATGGTGATTCGTAATTAAAAGAGATGTTGCTTCAAATTTAACACGTTTAGCAATGTACATTTTAAGCCAAACAGTTTTCACTTTAAAATGTGAAAGAAACTGGATTATATTTTCGATGATCCATACGAAATTAAGAAATAGAATAAAAATTAAAAATCTAAAAAAATTGTCATATGTGCATTACAACATGAAATTAAAAGCAAAAAATTCAAGACGTCACGATATTGAAAATCAGCTGATCGATATAGACTATATATTCCATGAAGAGAGTCCATTAGCAGAGTGAAATAGTTGAACCACTCTTGTTGGACAATGATTCTTAGATAACTAATACATTGAATGACGTGGTTGCTGTTGTTAATCGTATACATGTACGAACAAGGAGTCAAAAGCAATGAATAGTAACGGATCGTCAAATGATGATCATGGTGATGCTGGTGAAAGTAGTGTGAGTTTAACAAGCAACTATGGTATTGGTTCTAGTGATAATGATGAATCACATAAACAAACTCAAACATATTTAAGAAAAACCAACTCAAACGTATTCAACAAAAAGAGATGCGAGCGCAATGCTAATCGCAGGGATAGTAATTTAGATGTTAAATATATACATCAATATACTTATGAGCACCCCAATCCATATACTTCAAATGATCGACCAAACTATTAACATTTTACTTTTGACTATACATGTGGTAATTTCTATTATGGAATAAACGAAACATACGGTGATATCTCGAGTGATCAAAGTAGTCAAGCTATGTATACAACACAAAATGATGAACCATCGTCATTTGATAATACAATGACGACATTTATAGGTTCAAGACAAATGCAATATGTTTATCCATCATATTATACAACAATCCATGTGTAGCTCCAAAAAATAGTTTTTGAATGTAATAGTGTTGCATGTTATATTATTATCTCTTTATAGATTATATTTTTGTATTTTATTTGCAACGTTTCTCGTTGCTTTTTATTAAAAATATAGAAATTCGATATTAGGACCGAAACCGGAACAAAAACCAAAACTTTCAAAATTAACCGAAGCTAATAAAATTTCAAATGACCACAACTGAAACCGAGTTCTCGAACCTTTGTACAAACTATTTATTTATAAATTAGAACATAACTAAAATTTGACATCCTATGTGTAAAAATATATATAATATATGAACTTCATATTAAAAAAAGTGCATATATTCGGCATTAAATGAAAATGTAAAAAGAAAATACTAAAAGTGCAAATTATACAAAAAAATTGGACTCTTAACAAAAAATTGCATACTCGATACACTAAAGCAATAAAATGTAAAAGCTGTCATATTACAAAAAGTGCAAATATTCTATAAACTAAGGAATAAACCAAGGTTTGAGATTTCGGTCTCGGTTTCGTCCATTTCAAATTTGTGTGGTTTCGATCAATTTCGGAAATTTCGGAAGTTTCGGTTTTTGTTTCGGTTTCGGTTTTGATTTCAAATTTGGATATATATTTTTATAATGAATCTGCATAAATTACATAACACAATCGAACCACCTTAAAAATTAACTGCAACCTATTTATTTAGTTAAACAAATCAACTGAAATAACATAAAATTTTAGTAAAGCCCAAAATACTAGGTCAAAACCCCATTCAAAAATTTTTGCCCTTAAAACCCACCCACCCGTATAATAAATGCAACCCAACCAATTTTATATCACAAGGCCTAGAGCCATAGCCATCGTTCTCATTTTTTACTGCAGAAGGAACCAAAAAAAGAAATTAGGGTATGCAACCCTTAAAACAAAATAAAGCGAAGAAAGATTATGCTGCTGCAAATTTATGGTTTGAATTTCAATTCGATTTGTATGCAATGATGTCCAGGTAAGTATTTGCTTGATTTAGCATTCGATTTTGTTTCTATTTTTCGGTTTCTTTTAGTCTTTTCCTTGTATTTTCTTTTTTGCTTCAATTATTAAAAAATAATTGTTGGGTAACGACGGAATAGGTTTCTGGTCAGATTTCGTCTCGGCTCTGGTCGGTACCGAGACGGAACGGCCGGAATCTCGTCATTCCGGCTGAAACCTAATACCTTGGAATAAACATACAAAATTACCTACAGAATGTAATATTCATACCAAGGTTCGAGATTTCGGTCTCGGTTTCGGTCTTTTGTAATTTTAGAAATTTCGACCTAATTCGTAAATTTTAGAAATTTCTGTTTCGGTTTCAAATCTCGTTATTGTTTTTTCATATAATTACACATATATTTGTTTAATTTATTGAAATAAAATGAATAATTTATATTTAACTGAAAAATAAGATATAAATGGCCAATACTTATTAATTATAAATATTTATGACACAAAGAATGTTTATTCATTACTTCGTTTTCAACTTTTATTTTTAGTTACATCATTTATATATTTCATGAATTTGTATTTTTTCTAAGTTAAAATTTAGATTTTGAATATTCATATATTTGAAACTCTAATTAATTTTTTGTAATTAGTTTTTTATGTAAAATTTGAAGTTCAATGGTTTTTTATTGAACCGAAGTTTCGGTTTGATTTCGTTTCGATCTATATTGAAACCTAAACAGAACGACCGGAATCTCGATGTTTCGGTCGAAACCTCAAAAAACCTTGATTCAAACTCCGGTGGTAAAATGTGCAATATAAACATATTTCACTCATTTTTGAAAAGGGCATTCTTCCTTTATTTTTCGAAAAAATAAATGAAGATTAATACAAACATGCAAATTATTCACATAAAATTCAAATATAGTTGAAAACATGTATTCGAGATTTAAAAATATATAACACAATTTTTATCACTAAGATATAATTAAAAAAACCTGAAAAAATGTAAAACAGCAATTTTGTCAACAGTTTAAATCAAAAAATAGACTAGTGGAATATTTTTAATATCAAGAAAAAAGCCCAGTTTAATTTGGTAACGTGAATGGAAAAAGGGTGGTGTTTGGAAAAAAAAATCAAAATATGGACCTAAGGCTAAACATTAATTGATGTTATCGTTTTGCCTCATGATTATCAAAAGGGCTTTGCTAAGGATAGTCGTGCACAAGTGACTATATAATGTATTTGCCTTGCCATTGGCTAGTACAATAGTGTGGGGCCAAGTTGCAATTAAAAAATATGATATAAAAATAAAATCAATAATTTTCCAACTAATCAGGGCTCGAATACCAAACACAGTTGCTTCTGCGTGACTGTTCCTGGCAAACCCGTGAGGGTGATGTGGAAGAGCCCAATGGTACATTGCACCTTTCATGCATACACATTACACTGCATCACATACATGTTGCACACTACTCGTGCACTACACTTCTCCAAACTATAAGTTCTTAACATCTAATTTCTCTTATGCGGATTCCACGGCCAACTGGAGACGCATTGCTCGCTCAAATTCCAAATGCATTCCAAAGTGGGCAAGAAATGCAGCTTTGAGAACATATCTTCCACGGAGCCTAGCATCAACATCAACCGTTGCCCCACCGTTCTCAGGAGTGGGTCTGCTGTTTCATACCGCCCCTCGGAGGAAGCTCCGCTAACTACTGGCCAACTTCCAATCCATGTCAGGTCCCTGTTTGGCAACTATTTATTTCAAATCTCCTTAAATGAGTTTTCAATAATAAATTTTAAACAGTTTTGGTTGAATAGTAAGAAGTAAAAAATGTTTGAATCTAATTTGATTTTCAAGTTAAAATAAATTAACTTTGTTGTTTGCTTACTATGGTTAACGAGCAACAAAATTTACGAGAAATGAATGTATACTGAATTAATTGGATATATTCACGTAAAATGATGTTAAACATGAAAGAGTGGTATTTTGCTTGCAAATTGTTTGAAACAACAATATTATTTTATCATTTATTTGGGCAATACCTAAGAAATTCTTCAATTTTAGCTTCTGAGCTATTTATGCTACCTCTAAGTTCCCAAACAGCCATTTTCATAGGCTACTTTTGAGTAGTTTTGACGATGCTCTGCCTCTATGTGCAAATTAAACAAGCTAGGAAGGCAAAAGGGATAAAAACTTTACAAGGATACAGAACAAATACAGCACACGTTAAAAATCCCAGCTGCTACATGCCCCGTCAAGGCAATCAAGCACATCAATCCACCAATCGCCATAACCAAATACATAAACCTACAAAATATCAACTTAAAACGCTCAAAAAACTAAAACATAAAACAAAAATAAATGAGTTCAGGCCAACGTTTTGAGAAAATTGTTTACCAAGGAGATGAGTTATCCAAATCATGTCGATTTGAGTCATTTAGCATCCAGAGAGAATAAAGAACGATCGATAGACCGACGAAAATTTGCAGATAGTTGAAAAATCTCAAGATAGCGGAAATCGAGCTTTGCCAAATAGTAGACCGCATTTTCGATCTTCTTTCTTCAATCAATAATTGATTTTGTGTTAAAACACAGAAATTTGAGCTCAGGCTTCGGGGTTTTTGAAATTTGTTAAATTTTGGATTATGATGACGGCAAGAATGACTGGCGCATAGTGGAATAGCTGGTGACTCGTGCTGTGAATGACGAGTATTTATCTGATTATTTATTATTTGATAATTATCCATCGTTTGTTTGCTATTCACATGCTTTACACGGGAAGTTGCTTAAAATATAACCAAAGAATAACATAACACACTAAAATTTACTCATCTTTTCTACCCATAGTGGTATCGAGTAAACTATCTTCCGTCGAGTTCTTTGTGAGCCCTAAACACCAAACAGAATAACTTTTATCAATCACAAAATTAGTAGAAAATTACAATTTGTTTATCCCAAAACATGAATGATAAAAAGCAAGATGAAGATGCAAAGAAATTATTATAGATATAATCACATAGCAGTCTTAGCTATTTGTATTTTCATTGTATAACTAATTTAATGTTACATAAGATTAAAACTACAGATATTACCGAATAAAACAATTAACTATGATTACAAATTGTGTAAATCAAATCACATCCGTGAAGATACGTTCAAGATCGACCAACAACAGATCTAGATTGCCAAACAACCATAAGTCGTTGTTCCTGGAGTTGTCAATAAACAACCTACATTATCGACTGATATTTTTATGTCTATTTTTATTTGATTGTTGAAATTTGATAATTATTAAAAAAATTAGCAGAAATAAATCTCGATTTGTTGTAAACTCGAATGTTGATTGTGGGTTGCGAAATTATGTATCTCAAGGCTAATTAAACACTAGAGGAAGGGGGTGAATGAATAGTGTTTTCTAATTTTTGTAAATCCTTTTAAATTTCTTTTGGTTAAATATTAAATTTCAAATTAACAACACAGATTTATACTATTAAAGAGTCACAGATGCAATCACATATAAAAAATAAAAGTAGTAAAGCGAAGTAAATGGTTAGAGAGATAACATTAGAGATTTTATATTGGTTCGGATTTCTCCTACATCAAGTCCCGTACAATTGCTTGTACATATTTCTTTTCAAATGTCAATCTTTAAACGGGCAGAAGAAAAACCCAATTACAGTCTCGATTCCAAGGCTACGAGACACACCATTTTGAATTTCCGGGCTCAAGGTACACTCACTCAATTTGGACGGGCTGCAAGCACGTTCACTTGGATTTTTGGGCTATCATGCACATCCACTTGATCTAAACGGGCTATATGCACACCCAAGCAAATACAAATAGAGTTTGATGGTTTTTCCAAAAACAATTTCTTAAACTTTTGATACAATGGATCCTCTAGCCTATTACACAACACTTTGATCTTTGATTTGAGAGAGAGATGATTCCAAAACAGTAAGAAAGTAGTAATGAATCAATACAATGAAGTTTGAATTGATTCTATATGATTTTGAAGAGAATAGAGTATATTTTTAATGGAGTTTTCAAGTGAGTAAGAGGAAGGAAGAAAATAAGTTAATAATTTCAAAAAATTACGTTTGAACTCCTCTTTATATAGTGAACAAACAGATGTGCCCAATAGCGAAAAGTTGCGACGAATAGACACTTTTTTTCAAAATTTGAAAAAAACCATTTGGCGATATGTATGTCGACATATACATTCATTCTTTGAAAACTAGTTTTTTTTTAAAATGTTTTGAAAATCCTATACTTTGTAAAATAATTTGATATTTTGTAAAACATTTTGAACATGGTTTATAAACATTTTGAACTTTGAAAAAAATTTATAAAATATTTTGAGAATTTATTTTGTTTTAAAAATATAAAAGATAGAAAAATAAGAGATATAGATCAAAGATTGCTACCAAGGACTTTAACAATATATTATGACTCTATATACTATATTATAGTCTTAAGATCTTTGTATCTTGGTTTTTGTACTCATGAGTCTTCATGTCCATTTCTTAAGTCTTTATACTGTACAGTTTTCAATTAAACACATGTATAATGTCCTGCACTATATACTATATAACTTGACAAAATATTAGTATCTATATTTTATATAAATGTTGTTATCAAGGTTATTATCATCAAAATCAATAGCTGAGATATTAACAATCTACTCATTTTAGATGATGACAACCATTAAATATTCCTGTATATAAAATATGATATAACTCCCCATAAGTTAAATAACTCTCCCTGAATATATGCACATTTATATTTTATATTTTTCTCCCCCTTTGTCATCAACAAAAATAGGTGAAAAAATAAAAACTCCTCCTAACTAAAATACTTAGAAACTATAGAGTCAAAATCAATTAAAAAAATGCTCAAAGCATACTGAACATTATATAATATGATATGATAATGATATATGGAGACTTATAAATAAAATAGGATTTTATTTATTCAATTCAAACCATACATATCAAACTATCAATCCAAGCATCCAATCAAACCAAAACAAGCAAATCCAAATACCAATACAAATCCAATTCTAAGAGTATTAATCCAAATTATATCACACAAATCCAATCAAATAAATCCAAATCTAATAAATACACACACTTACAAAAAATACGTAGAAAACTATATATTCCTAGGAACTTAAATCCAACTGCCGGATCCAGAGATTGGATCTGCTTTGATAGCATCCCAATCTTCATTATCCTTAATAGAGCATTCTGGGTTGTTGGTTTGATCATCTTTGATTAAGGAAGAAATCATCTATTGAAGGGCATTGAAATTCTTTTCTTGCTCTTTGATCATCTGCATTTGACTTAACTCTAAATTATCTTTGATTTCTTAAGATAAAAGTAAGAATATCCTTGAAAGATTGAAGTGTTCGTTCAAGGTTTTCACATAATTTTTGGTGTGGAGAAGACATTTTGTTAAAAAAATATTTGAGAATGAAAAGAGAATAGAGAGTAAAGTGATAAGTGGATTTTTCTGGAAGAAATAGGCTTATATAAGAGTGAAAAGTCATTTGAAAAGAATGAATATGTGGTGGTTATTTTATTTTAAAATTAAAAAATTTGTCCAACGGCTCATATATGTGACATATCACTACAACAAAATTTGGTTTTAACGGCAATAATGGACAGCGTTTTCCTTATAAATGCTGACAAAAGCATTTACTAAGATAAGAATTGGAGACTTAAACGCTGTTTAAATTAAGCCGCTTCATTTTTAGATTCTTTTCATTACGCGGTTACTTAGCCGCCTTCCTTTCTTCCTTTTAACTTCTCTTCCGCACAAAGATAGAAAGCAGTAAACTGCCAATCTTTCCCATGATTATTTTAAACCTAATTAAAATCCCAATTATACATGAAATCTCCCATGAAATTTCGTTCGTCCCCTAATTCCGCTAGCAACAGCCAGTATGCTCGAGCCCTAATCCCCATGAATCCATCCTTGAAATACACAAGAATGTGAATCCAATTCTGAGTTCACTCAATAACTAGGAGCCCTATTCGCTTCAAAATTGTCGATCATTCTCTTCAGAAGCCCAATTTGAGGTAAATTTCTAATATTTAGATGCCACGTTTAAAATTACTCATTTTTGTTACTGTTGTTTTTTATATATTGCGAGTTATGTTTTCAAGCTCTAGAAAAAGAAGAAGATAGGTCTCTATATGGTAGGGTTAATCGATAATAGGTTTGGTATGTGTAGGAGGATCTGTGCAAATCTAAAGCTTTGAGAAGGGACAAGCTGGTTTGAAAAAACTACAAGATTGTGTTTGCCACCAGATTATGAAATTGAGTTAGCAGCAGCTACGTCTGCAAATTGATGCGAGCAGGTTACAAAGAGTTCAAGTAGCGGTCTGGAAGGGGTTGGTTGCAGCAGATATACCAAGCGAGATATGATTATTTGACTATATTACTATGATTATTTAATACATGTATTTATAACTTGCTATTTACAATCCAATTTCATTTTTCCTGATACTTTTGAACTTTTGCGCTACATATTATTCTCTTACCAAGCTTACGTAGATTTCAGTGTTGCATATCTCAGATATCTGATCTTTTAACACACATACAAAATCTTTTTTAAAATTTGGGAAAGATTGTAAAAGGCTATCAATTATGAAATTGAATAATTGCTACTGGTGCTATTGCAACATGCTTACTTTCAGCTATTGGCTCTTATGAATACAGTCACAGACACTCCATAATCCTATCACCATAAAATATAGTATGCACAAGTGTAAGTGACAACTTATATTGATCTTCTTAAAAGGAGCTATGAATTTTCATTTTTAAGTAATTTTTAACAGTAACTTCTAATTAAAAGTATTTAGATGTAATTTAACTTATAAGTTAAAATAAATCAATTTAGATGTTTGGGTAATATGACTTGTATGTAATGAATGCATAAGCCTTAACATAACTGGACATGTCTATGCATGTATGTGACTGTACATGAAAGTTATGAATTTATTGCTTTTTTGCTTTCTTTATAAGTTGTAAGCAACAACTGATTTTTTCTTGTATTTCTAGTTCTAAGATATTTATGCAATATCCTTTTGAGAAGTTTCCTAACACCAGAATTCTTGAGTACTTTTAAGGAGTAACTGAACATGATATAAGTCTCACTTGTAATATTGGTTATTTATAACTTATGAGTAGTTAGTACCTCAAATGCAACAGTCTATGGTATCTTTTTAGGATATGTTACAAACTGTTCGGATAGTGAAGGAAAAAGAATAAAATTGTTTATGGTTATAGCATCAAATATTTTAAGTTTTTTTTGACCACTTGCAAGGAATATTGTCTTTCCTGTAGAGGAATAGATGATATTCCTTTGCAAAAGGAAGCACGATATTAAAAATTAAATTGATTAGTCTATTTTTTGTAACAGGTTGTTTATTCGCTGAAGCAAGAATACATAAGCTAGAGAAATAGAAACTTATCTTAGTTTTTTGCAGTAAATAGTCAGTTTTTTACACTCATTTTTATACATTTCATTTCGATTAGAGAAGTATAAACTAGACGTAAATTGAAATAAATAAAGTAATACAAAGTCACACACCTATACATGTCATACATAAACACATATGAAGAATTATGGTTAAGGATGTGTTTGGGAACTAGTTTTCAAGGAGAAAATTTGTTATAGCTATGTTAAGGAATAAAATATTTTGCTTACATAAGCTAGAGAGTAGGATTTTTAAAATATTGGAAATGGTATTTGTGTTATCATTTTGCAAAAATTTATGTCCTATTATATCATTTTAATTAATTTATTTTATATTAAATTTAATTAAATTAAATGAATATTATTATATGTATTGATCAATAAAAAATGGATGAAGTGTTCAAAAAACACAAAATAGGTTATAAAATCAAACATTGATTTATTTGAATGAACATGCTTGTTACAATTGTCATCTTGATCAATATGCCATATTAATTGTGAAATCAACATCTTTGTTAGGATTAAATGAATCTAATTAAATTCAAAATGCTTTGACTAGTATAATAGTACCTAAATCCTATTTGAGTCTAGTTGACTTTTACAAATCGTAAAATAAGTTATAATTCAAAATTAGGTTCCACTAGATCGTTACTCGTAGGAACCTCTATTTTTTATGAAGAAACATTTTCTAACACTATAAATTCTAGGTATGTTGCAATTGCCAATGTAGAAAATTTTAAAATAATGCATTTCATTAGCCTCATCGAATATGGAACATATCATGTTTTTGTGCGAATAGGTAGTACGAAAAAATTGTATTTATGCAGCAGGTTCAAGAAGTGTGTGCTAATTAACAGGTAGGAGAATAGGGTCTTGAATGAAAAGGCTGTGAAGCGGCCCAAAAAATGTTTAGGTGTGCACATGCCTATGAGCTCTTGAATATCTATTAGCTTGAAGATGTAAGTTTTCATGCATATATGTGATCTACAGTAGTTCCAGAAGGATTTCGAAATCTGTTCAAACATGTTACTGTAATTAATCTCAAAGTCAAGTCAAGTAGTTCTAAAATGATTTTAAACAAAAATAAACCCAGAATGTATAAATAAACTAGTTTACTTTGAATACACAGACATATTGTCTTTCTTTAAAATTGCTATAATACAAAAATAAATACATGTAAGTTTTGTATTACTTACTCCATTTTAAGATGCATGCTGTAGACTATATAATCCAGGAATGACTCTATAATCCTCGTATAGTGCTGCATCAATTTCTAGAGTAACAATTTTCAGTGAAGGAAACCGCTTGCAAACGCAATGGATTCCTTCAGGCGCCTTGATATAAAAAGAAAAAATAATATAAACAAGCGGTTTTAAAAAATTAGAATTATGTCTATTCAGCTTCAAATGCAGTTTGATACTCAGGAGAAAACTCACAGAGATGAGGTTGAGGAAAATTATCCTATCCTAAGGAACACCCTTCTTTATGAGCAGTTCTATGGCTTTGTTTGCAGAATTACCTACGATTAACAGAAGAAGAAAAATACATTATTTGTCAATCGGCATTAAGGAGAAAGCATTGAACTCGCAGTGAGAAATAACAGTAGCATTGTGACGACCGCCCATGACCCCTGCACCGAATCTAGAGAGAATGCGCTGTAAAGTGTGCCAGGCGACCATGGACGATTGTCAAGGTAAATTAAACATCGTATTACTCACAGCGCATGGATAAAATACAATAGAACATATGTATAGTGAAGCTTTACAGAACAAAATGACATCATATAAAACTCCATAATAGTTGAATACAAGCATCCACATAGTCAATACATCAAGCCTCACTACATATCTCTCAGAGAAAACATAACAGCGGAATATCCAGTACATATAAGAAGATAATATGCAACCCTCCAGCTCGTCTTCGATATCAGCATCGTGAGAAGAGAACAGCACCTGTCACTTGCTACCTAGTCTGCCCGTCCCAAAATGGACGAACAGCCCAAGGCAATAAGAATTAAAACATAAAGCCTTGGGCTATTCGTCCATTTTGGGACGGGCAGACTAGGTAGCAGGTGACAGGTGCTGTTCTCTTCTCACGATGCTGATATCGAAGACGAGCTGGAGGGTTGCATATTATCTTCTTATATGTACTGGATATTCCGCTGTTATGTTTTCTCTGAGAGATATGTAGTGAGGCTTGATGTATTGACTATGTGGATGCTTGTATTCAACTATTATGGAGTTTTATATGATGTCATTTTGTTCTGTAAAGCTTCACTATACATATGTTCTATTGTATTTTATCCATGCGCTGTGAGTAATACGATGTTTAATTTACCTTGACAATCGTCCATGGTCGCCTGGCACACTTTACAACGCATTCTCTCTAGATTCGGTGCAGGGGTCATGGGCGGTCGTCACATTTGGTATCAGAGCATTGGTTAATCGATTTTACCCAACGCTCGCTGACGTAACTACGTATGAGAGACGTAATTGTATTTTGATGGATGATTACTATATATAATATAGTAGTTTAGCAGTAAGTTAGTCCTTTATGCAGTTGTTTCTTTAGATGTTCTGATCATTCTTTTTTTTAGATATTGAGAATGAGTCGAAGAGGGAGACCAGCTGCTAGGGAAGGCCGTGCTACTGAAGAGACTGCTGATTATGCAGCCATGTTCGAAGCTATGATGACTTCGATCATGAGGAGGATACCAGTTCCGGGGGCAGCAGTAGATGTTGGAGTTCAAGTCCAAACTCCGAAACCAGTGGATTTTGCTAAGCTGTGCAAGGATTATACTGCTCTTGGAGGGAAGGTTTTCTTGGGAACAGAATCAACTATCGAAGTCCAGAGATGGATAGATGCTTGTAGAAGGATCTTTGGTGATTTGGGAATTGATGATGCAACTAAGAGGAAGTTGGCATCAAGGCAGCTTCAAGGGAGAGCTTCTGATTGGTGGAACTCTATTACCATCGATACTCCGGAGGAAGAGATTACTTGGGAGCAATTCCAAGTTAGGTTTGAAGCTAAGTTCATTTCTACAGCTCAGAAGTCTGTTCTGTTCAAGAAGTTTGTGGAGCTCAAGCAAGGAGGGAGATCTGTTCTTGAGTATGTTTCTGAGTTTGAAGCTTTGTCCAAGTATGCTCGGTCATATATTGAATCTGCTTATCAGAAGAATGAGAAGTTTGTGACCGGCTTGGATAGTTATCTTGGGAGGCAGTTGGTGGATCATTTGGATGATTCATTTGAGAAGCTGGTGGAGAAAGCTCTCAGGCATGAGAGTCTGTTTCCTAAAGATGGATCTGTTGTTGCTGTTACCAAGGGAGAGTCTAAACCACCGCAGGGTGGAAACCAAAAGAGGAAGCAGCAGCAGCAGAAGGGTAAGGATGGCCAGAAGAAGCCGAAAGGCGAAGTGACTTGCTACAATTGTCAGCAGAAGGGCCATTTCTCGAAGGATTGTAAGAATCCTAAGGTGCCGATGAAGTGTCACAACTGTGACAAGCCAGGGCATTTCAGGAAGAATTGTCCAGAACCGAGGAGGGACAAGCAGATTGTGCAGGCTTATGCTTTGGGAGCTGTCCCGTCGTCTTCGAAAGCTCCTACTGCTGAAGAGAAAGGAAAGAGTGTGGTTGTTCAAGGTACTCTTTTCCTATGTGGTGTTCCAGTTAGAGTTCTGTTTGATACTGGAGCATCGCATTCGTTTGTTTGTAATGAACTCGTAGGCCGGTTAGGTTTGGCACCGGATATTGTTGATAGGCCATTGGTTGTGACTAATCCAGTTGGGGGTTCGTCTTGTTTGTGTATGTTATGCCGTGGTCTAGTTGTATCGAGTCATGGTTGCTCTTTTGTTTGTGATTGCTTTGTTCTGAACTTTGCGGGGTTCAGAATTATTTTGGGTATGGACTGGCTTAGGAAGTATGCGGCTAAGGTTGATTGCGAGAGGTTGGAAGTGACAGTCGAGAATGTGGATGGGCGAAAGGTTGTGATACGATGTAAGCATGAAGAAGGCGTCTTCATGAGCTTCATGTATTCGCTAGTTGTTCCACGGGATGGACTGTCTTTAGTGCCAATCGCAAATGGATTCGAGGATGTCTTTGACGAAGTCAAAGGGTTGCCGCCGCATAGAGAGATCGAGTTTCGTATAGATCTAGTTGAAGGAGCCAGATCTGTTGTGATGCCTCTTAGGCGGATGGCGCCTAGGGAATAGCAGGAGTTGAGGGTGCAAGTTGATGACCTTTTTCAGAAAGGATTCATTCGGCGTAGTGTGTCCGAGTGGGGTGCACCAGTTGTGTTCGCAACCAAGGCAGATGGGTCGTTGAGATTGTGCGTCGATTATCGGGAGCTGAATAAGGTGACTAAGAAGAACAAGTATCCATTGCCGAGAATAGATGACTTGTTTGATCAGCTTCACGAAGCTAAGGTGTTCTCTCAGATGGATTTGGCAACGGGATTTCACCAGTTGAGAGTGGCTAAGGATAGTGTGCCGAAGACTGCTTTTAGGACACCATCCGGTTTCTTTGAGTGGCTGGTAATGCCGTTTGGATTGACTAACGCGCCAGCATATTTTGTGGATCTTATGAATAGAGTGTTCAAAGATCAGTTGAACAAGTTTGTACTTGTGTTCGTGGATGATATTCTGATTTATTCCAGAACGGAAGAAGAGCACAAGACGCACTTGTGTATTGTTTTGGAAATCTTGCGTAAACATCAGCTGAAGGCTAAGTTTTCGAAGTGTCACTTCTGGAAGAGTGAAGTGAGGTTCTTAGGCCATGTGATTTCTGGAAGTGGAATAGCGGTTGATCCCGCTAAGGTGGCAGCAATCCAGGATTGGGTTAGACCTAAGAATGCATCTGATGTGAGAAGTTTTCTTGGATTAGCAGGATATTATCGACGGTTTATCAAAGACTTCTCCAAGATAGCTGCACCATTAACAGGATTGACGAAGAAGAACCAAGTGTTCAGTTGGGATGCTAAGTGTGAGCAAGCTTTCGGAATCCTGAAAGAGAGATTGACGAGTGCTCCTGTTTTGACTATTCCTAGTGGGAATGATGAGATGGTGGTTTACACCGACGCATGTGGTACTGGACTTGGAGCAGTGCTGATGCAGAAGGATAAAGTTGTTGCGTATGCCAGTCGACAACTGAAGCCGCATGAAAGGAATTACCCAACTCATGATTTGGAATTGGCGGCGATTGTATTTGCTCTGAAGATGTGGAGACATTATCTATTGGGAGTTCGATTCGAGTTGTTTACGGATCATAAGTCGCTGAAGTATCTTTTCTCCCAAAAGGATTTGAATCTTCGACAGCAACGTTGGCTAGAGTTTTTGGCATCATATGATTTTGGTATAGCTTATACTCCGGGAAAAGGTAACGCAGTGGCAGATGCGTTAAGTCGAAGACATGCAGGATTGGGAGCCATGTTTTCAGAATGGAAGAGTCTCGAGTATTTAGCTGGATTTGACTTCAGGCCTAGATGCGAATTGGAACCTGAGATGTTGGCAAACTTATCGATAAGACCCACTCTTGTAGAAAGGATTGGCGAGGGCCAAAAGCGAGATGATAAGCTTGCCAAGATTATCCGTGATTTGGAATCTGGAGTGGATCCAGAAAAGGATAAAGGATTCGAGGTCGATCGAGAGGGTTGGCTTCGGAAGCAAGGACGACTAGTTGTTCCCGATATAGATGAATTGAGGAGTGAAGTTCTGAAGGAAAGTCATCACTCGAAGTTGACAATTCATCCAGGTGGAAACAAGATGTATCGGGATATGAAGAGAACCTACTATTGGGAAGGTATGAAGAAGGATGTTGGAAATTTTATTTCCAAATGTATGAATTGCCAATTGGTAAAAGCCGAACAGAAGAAGCCAAGTGGATTACTTCAGCCATTAGAAGTTCCTACATGGAAGTGGGAACAAGTGTCGATGGATTTTATCGATGGGTTGCCTAGAACCAGGACGGGAAATGAAGGGATTTGGGTCATTGTGGATCGTCTGACTAAGAGTGCACGATTCATTCCTGTTCGATCGACTAGGACTGCATCAAAGTTGGCTGAGTTGTATGTTAAGTGGATAGTTCGATTCCATGGTATTCCGAAGAGTATAGTGAGCGATCGAGATCCATTGTTCACTAGTGGATTTTGGAAGAGCTTCCAGGAAGTTTTGGGAACCGAGTTGTGTTTGAGTACAGCTTATCACCCTCAAACAGATGGTCAGACCGAGAGAGTCAACCGAGTTTTGGAAGATCTCCTCAGAGCTTGTGTTTTGGATTTCGGAGGATCATGGGAAGATCACCTTCATTTGGTGGAGTTAGCATACAACAACAGTTACCAGTCAAGTATTGGTATGGCACCGTATGAGGCATTGTATGGAAGACTGTGTAACTCTCCGACATGTTGGTTGGAAACTGGGGAAAAGTTGATGCTTGGGCCAGAGATGATTCGTCAGACTTCAGATTGTATAGAGATCATTCGGCAACGAATGAAGGCAGCCCAAGATCGTCAGAAGAGTTATGCTGATAAACGTCGTAAGGATTTGGAGTTCGACGTAGGTGAAATGGTTTTTGTGAAGATTTCTCCACTGAAGAATGTTATCCGATTCGGGAAGAAAGGTAAATTGACTCCGAGATTTGTTGGACCATTCCCGATCATCGAGCGAATTGGAAAGCTTGCCTATAGGTTGGAGTTACCAGAGAAGATGTCGGGTGTGCACAATGTTTTTCTTGTATCATATCTACGGAAGTATGTGCACGACTCGAATACTGTGGTTTCTGCTGATAGCTATGAAGATTTTGAAGTTGATCCAGTCGATAGGAGACCTCGTAAGCCACTTCGTGTTGTGGAAACCGACACGAAACAGCTTAGGAGGAAGGTAGTTAAGTTGCTCAAGATACAATGGAGTGATGATGATAACGACTGTACGTGGGAGGTGGAAGAGAGGATGAAGGCAGCTCATCCTGAACTCTTCAAGGTATGGCCCTAAGGTGTCGTCTCATCTCGCGAAATTGTAACTTGTTCTAGTTTTAGAATTCTGCATGCTAAGCTAGAATTGGATGCATGGTTTGTTGATTGCTATGGATGGTAGGCGTGCAGAATAGTTTTTGATTGCTTTGTTTGTTTGGAATTTCGGGGGCGAAATTCCTAAGGGATAACGACCCGTATTTTTTACGGATCGAAAAGTTCGTTAAAATCTAGAATTTTCAACATTTTAGGTTGTTTCAGATTTTGGGAAGAATTTTGGTTAAGTCCTAAGTCGTAGCCGACTTATGGGTTCTGGACGAGTTAGTGATGAATCTGGGCGAGTTAAGGACTTAAGGGGTGAGTCGGCGACGACCTAAGGAGATAAGTCGTAGCTGGGCAAGGCTAGTAGGTTGAAGTTAACTCGGCAAGTGTTAAGTCGTAGGTTGTAAGTCGTTGCCGAGTTAAGGGATAGACAACCTAAGGAAGTGACCGACTTATGTTATTGTAGACGACTTAAGGTTTTGAGTTAAGTGTTAAGTCGGCTGACGAGTTAAGGTAGTGGTCGACTTAAGACCTGGACGACTTAGGAGGTGGGAGTGTTGACCCAGAGCTTGGAGTTAGGTCGTTAGATGACTTAAGGAAGGCTAGTTGTTGGCTTTGGTTAGGTCGTAGGCGACCTAAGGGGTTAAGTCGTGACCGAGTCATATGTTAGGTCACGCATTCATAAGTCGTTGCCGAGTTAAGTGTTTGTTCGATGAGTCGTATTCCAGTAAGCTGTTGAGTCGTATACGCATGTTGTCTGATGAGTCGTACCAGTTGCTAAGTCGTAGGTCGAAGGAAAGCGCATTGCTTTAGGTCGTCAAGTGTTAAGTCGCAGATGCGCGTTGTTGTAGGTCGTTAGGCTTAGGTCGGAGGCTCTGTTAAGTCGTGGGGGTTTTTAGGTCGTAGGTCGGCATAGTGTTAAGTCGGCAGCGACTTAAGAAGATAGCCGAGTTACGACTTAGGGTATTTTCTGCTATAAATAGGAGAGCTTCTCTTCATTTTTGGGATCCGGATTTTGAAGCGACGAAGTGCTGCCATTTTGAGAGCTCGACTTCTACACTTCTTCACTTCTTTTCTCTACTCTAATCTAGTGCTTCCATCCATCCAAATCGAAGATCAAGATTGAAGATTCAAGAGCTAAAGTTGAAGATCTTCATCTTTTCAAGAGAGATTTCATCGTTTGAAGCGGATTCGTGCTAGATCGAGCTTCATCCTTCGCTGTCCAGATCTGAAGCGTGTTGATTTGGGTTTGTTTTGGTGATTTGGTGAGTGGTGATTATCTCTCACACGGATCCAAAGGAGTATATCGGATTGTTGGCTCGATTTGGTGTTAAAATAGAGATTTCCATGCATTTTCTTCATCCAAAGTGTAGATCCATATAGATCCATTGTTCATGATGATGTTACATCCATTTTATCATATGTTAACCTATGCAAGTTCATTCATCAAGTTTGTAGAGATATAATCCATGTTTTCATGCTTATTGGACTTTCAACTCTTTAATTACGAAAATGCCATTATTGTTATAATTGTCTACTTAGATCATATTTGAATGCTTGATTGCTTGGATTGATGTTTGATTTGATTGCTTGTTATGAACTTGATGATTAATAATTAGATTTAGATCGAAGATGATTCAAAAGCTAAGGGAAAGGCTCTTGAATTGGAAAAGCTGCTCGTGGCATATGTAGCGGGATGATGAAGCTCTTATGCATAGATGTGATGATGTGAAGTTTAGATGAGGCTTTGCAAGGATGTAATGAAGCGAGGCATCATATGATGAAGACTTGGTCTAATCCAGACGGGATCATTCCAAGCATGTTGATAACTCGGTGATATGATTCGAGTTGAGGATAATGAATGGATATGAGAATAGTCGTCGAGGAGGATGACTAGGAGGCTTGGATAGCATCGTTGTTGAAGGTTCTAGCATGCTCTAAGCAAGAGTACGTTTGGGCAGATTCGATAGTCCCAACGACCAACTGTTGATGGTCGAGTACTCTGGGCAGATTCGATAGTCCTAGGCACGGGCTGCGACGACGTGCGGGAGTTATGTCTAGAACCGGGGTTTCCATTAGCCCTTGACGGACGGTTGAAAGAATGTGCCGGTCATTCAATTAACGGTGATATCGAAGCAATGATAACAGTGATAGCTAGAGTCATGGATGTTTGGTTGTAACGTCATTTCGGACTCAAGAGCGGTATTTTCTGAGTGCTTATCTGATTTAGGCCTTGGTACTTGGAAAACATCGCCCTTGACTCGAGTGATAGTAGCTTTACTTTAAATTGTATGCTCTGCTATGTTTGCTTCTGCTTAGTGTGTGTCTGGGGGCTATCACTGTAGAATGAGGTTGGAGTGGGAGGGTTGTATTCCTATTCCTTTTCCTTTATGCTCTTTTGGTATGTTGTTAGTTAATTTACTGCTCACTAAGACTGTTGTCTGACTCAAGGCTTTATGTTTTAATTCTTATTGCCTTGGGCTGTTCGTCCATTTTGGGACGGGCAGACTAGGTAGCAGGTGACAGGTGCTGTTCTCTTCTCACGATGCTGATATCGAAGACGAGCTGGAGGGTTGCATATTATCTTCTTATATGTACTGGATATTCCGCTGTTATGTTTTCTCTGAGAGATATGTAGTGAGGCTTGATGTATTGACTATGTGGATGCTTGTATTCAACTATTATGGAGTTTTATATGATGTCATTTTGTTCTGTAAAGCTTCACTATACATATGTTCTATTGTATTTTATCCATGCGCTGTGAGTAATACGATGTTTAATTTACCTTGACAATCGTCCATGGTCGCCTGGCACACTTTACAGCGCATTCTCTCTAGATTCGGTGCAGGGGTCATGGGCGGTCGTCACAAGCATTATATCTTACACTTAATTTCCATTAATGAATAACTTCAGAAACATTATTAATAATTAAAATGCACATTTATGTATTTATATGTATGTATGTGTGTGTATAATAAACTTACGTCTTAATTTTAGCCTTCATAGCTCCTATTTTTTCCATGGAAGTCGACATGCTTACGGAAAACGCTAGTGTATCCCACATATCTGGACTTCTGTAAAAATTATTGATGGCTTTGGTTGCCAGTACAGAGTTTGGATAGTACACCTTCTCCAAATCAAACTTTAGAAACACTGTTGATAATATATTCATCTCTTCCGCCACCATCTGTGAAGCAAATAAGAGTATCAGGTTTAAGTTTGAGACTTCACTTATAGCCATATTCATATACAAGAATTTTAAATAAGAATATAGTTACCATGTTTCCATCTATAACACAGTGATCACCAACATTGTAAGGGTGGATGACGAACACAAATATAAGGGCTTCAAATATAGTTTTGCAAGCGTTGCCGAAGATAAACGCTGCCAATAGTAGCTCTGGCTGCAGTAACTGAACTTAACTTTAACATGATTGGTAATTTATATTCTTGACTGTCAATTTAGTCTAGAGCAATAACTTAACCTAAATTTTACCTGATGTGCTATTGTGTGTTAAGGTTATCGATGACCACTTATTATGTTATTCATAAACTAGCTCAGCAATAAGATGTTGCAGTAGATATCCACAAATTCCTAGGTTTCAATAATTAGTGAGCTGCACTAACAGGTTAAATAAACATTGTCATTACCCAAACCTCGGTTCTTTTAGGACAAATTTATTTTGTTCATTAATTTTATATATTGTTTAGTAACTGAATGTGGGCTGCAAATGTTGTTTTTTTTATGTATTATACCTACTCGATAAAGGAATTATATTTTGATTTAATATACTTAATTATGATTACAGGCTTCATGGGTGCCATGATATCAAATGTTAGTGAGCTGCACTAACAGGTTAAATAAACATTGTCATTACCCAAACCTCGGTTCTTTTAGGACAAATTTATTTTGTTCATTAATTTTATATATTGTTTAGTAACTGAATGTGGGCTGCAAAAGTTTTTTTTTATGTATTATACCTACTTGATAAAGGAATTATATTTTGATTTAATATACTTAATTATGATTACAGGCTTCATGGGTGCCATGATATCAAATGTTGCATTTGTGTAAAGAAACATTTTCTCAAAAAGGGGAATGAAAGGAAAATTAGTTAGTGGAATGAATTACTATGCATGTCTCTCCATTATTTCTCTACTGATTCTCACCCAATTTGCAATTGCTGTGGAGGGACCCAAAATGTGGGCTGCTGGTTGGCAAACTGCATTGTCAGAAATTGGTCCCAACTTCATCTGGTAACTTATTAGTAGCTTCAGCTCATTCATTCTATTGTCATTGCTAGTTTAGATAACGATCCATTTAGAAGTTTGGCTTGGACGTTATTATTTGAGATTTACTTCACCTATGTTGAAATTCTTGATTCTAACCTACCATTGTTCGTTTTATTATTTATTTTAACTGACCTAAACAAAAAGTTGTATTTATCGGGTGTAGTTTATTACATTTCTATCCTATCATATAGTAAATTGCATTCCCAAATGTTCATGCCCTAGGATTACATTTCTATCCTATCATATAGTAAATTAAATTTCTATCCTATCATATAGTAAATTAAATTTCTATCCTATCATATAGTAAATTACATTTCTATCCTATCATGACCTAAACAAAAGGTTGTATTTATCGAGTGTAGTTTGATGATACATTACTTTTTGATGTTTCTAATTCACTACAGCTTAGTTGCAATGAATCATGCTCCACTCGAACTTGTGCACAGTCATTTCAGATTTAGGCTTGCACTGATGCACAACCATGTGCCATCCTCTAGCACAGCCTGTGCATGTCTCTCATGCATATCAAGTGCAACCACAAGCTTTAAGTGCTACTGTTACAATGGGATTTGTGCATAATCAGGCTGTTATTGTTCAAAATGTGCATTCTCATCTTGGTGTGGGTCTGTCCATGCCAAGTGATGATGCTAACATTTGTCTAGCTCAAAATTCACATGCCGTCCATTTCTTGAATGCAAATGCTCACAAGTTGATGCACTTCAGCAATCTGAAGCCATTTCCCTCCTACTAATGCAGGTCCGAAAAAGAACGGCTAACTATTATATCAAAAGATAGTAAGCAGAATAACAAATGCATGAATAGAGGAAGAAGATAAATGTAGGTCGCGGCAGAAATGGCCAAAGCTGGCAAGTTGTTATTCAACTACAGAGGGAATGAGTTACTGTATAGAATTGCTGCGAGCTAACAAAATGATTTAGGCAGAACTAATGCATCTTGCAGCATCGTAAATGGCACAAGTGGATGGCCGAGCAAGCACTGGAGTTGAAGCCAAGGTAAGCAATAGTTGATCAAAATCATAATTAGGTTTGTCTCAGCAACACTTTTGCATTTGATTATGCTTACCCAATACGATAATGCAGTATCAGAAGACATATCAGAAAACATACAAGAAGACATAGTTCCTATGTAACAGCTTTTACTTTGAAATATTCCATGGAACATTGTAAGTGTTTACTTGTTGAATTTTATAAAATACTAAAAGTGTTTAAAACCCATTAAATTTGTTGTGTCATAATTTTCAAGTAGTTGCAAGTTAGATATGTTAACCAAGTTTATAAAAATTAACTAAGTTAATCAATTTTTATAAAAATAAATAATTTTCTAAAATTTAAATAAATTTATGAAAATTAACTAAGTATAAAATTTGTGATCATGCTCTTACTTGATATGTAATACATGTGTAGATATGCATTATATTATGATTTTTATGTTATCCCATAGATACATTTGCCTAGGATTCACATGCTATCACTATGTGAAAACCGAGAAGACCGACCCTGCTTAATACCTCAAATGTAGAGCAATGTAATTGATTATAATTGGAAGATCAAAAACTTAGTTTTTATAATAATGAGGATGTATATTTCCATAACAAAGAATGCAAATGTTTCATTACAAATATGATTAATGATAACAAATAGGAAGAACAATTCTTTGGCATTATTATAATTTAATTAAGCTTCATAATCATCTTTGTCTTCATCAAAATGAGCATTGTTCATGCTCTATTAGACATAATGAGGATTGAAATAATGTCACACTTGGATCCGAATCTCTTAGAGCAGAATTTATCAGTTATTTCCTTCACTACACCTGGTTACGAATGGTTGGTTAACTTCAATGGTAATACATCGGCAGTTGGAGGGCTTTTGATTGCGTTGAAATGATGGTCCCTTGGCCTGTGGTCAGGATTTTCTTCTTGTTCGATGGGTTGAGTCATCACCATTCCATTCTGCTCTTCTAGTTTTGTCTTTTCTTTATGTTTGCTTGGATGTTTTTATTTAAGAAACGAAATGAATTGGAGTTGTTTATATACAGGGTTGTTTTTCTTGGAAGCTGCTACTCTGCCCAAACAAAAACACACCCGAAACACCCGAAAGCATATTGTACAGATGGATATCAGGTGGGTTATTCCTATTTCATGGCTGAGATCGTTCCCGTCTAAACCCACGCGTTCCTTTTCTGGCAAAGTAGAATTATTGGTTTTTCTTGGGTGCCAAGTTTTAATTGAGCTGTTGTCCAACTTTTATTACCAGTTGTTTAGCTACTGTGGACTTCGGTAGAATATACTCGAACTCTCTATGCTTACAACTTACAAGTTATAACTCCACTCATAATCTATCGTAAATAAACTTCATCAAAAATATCATTATTTGATGGTTTAGATTGAATAACAGTAGAACCTATTCACCTGATCGTGAGCTCCTCCCAAGAAGTTCTTGCTGTCAGTACACCAATGAAGCTGACTTAAGTACATCAGAGTCTAGCTTCACCCAATCCCTTTGACCATCCTCTATAGCATTATCAGTTTAGATATGAGCTTCTAGGCCTCCTAAAGCCCTTGCTACTATTCCTTCTCTGTTGCTAATTTAAGTTAATGAGTTTTGTTGGATTTTATATGCTTCAACTTATACTTTTTTCATCATGTTCTGAGAATAATAATCAGTGCAACAATACCTTAATTTGCTTTTCAGAGTACTTAAATGTTGTTGGTCCTATAATCAGCAGTACAAATATTTTATATTATTTCAGACAGAATTTCGAGCAAACATCATACAGTTCAATATTCTATATGCTTATTGCAATCTTTTGCCGTGGAAATTAAGGGAAGAATAAACTGGTTTGGTTTTACAAATATTTTTTGATAACTTAAGCAATCTTTTGCTGTGTCAAAACTGATTTCATGTATATTCTTCCATTTGGTGTTTAAGAATCATGGTTATTTATTTGCTGTTTTTTTTTGAATTTTGCTTTAAACATCATGTTACCTTTGTCAATGATGCATGTGGATTAGTTTATACTTATTGGTTGGTAAGGGCAATAACCCTGATTTGATCAAAGGAATTCCGACAAACATGGCTCTTATTCAAGCATGCTTTAGTTTTACTTGTAGGATCCAATTCTTAAATGTAGTTATCAGTTGCACTTTTAAGTAGTTTATATATATAAAATCAAGTTTTTAGGCTTCCAAATTCTAGAAGTTTTTCTGATGAAATCCTTATATACAGTAAAGTTTTGGTACTTTCATGTTATTCATGATTTTATAACGATCATTTTTGCCACACTCAAACTCAGTTCGGTTAAAGAAAAGTTCTTTTGAAAATATATGGTTACCCCACTCATACACTATTCTAATGCTTTCGAGTCTAGACTCCATCTCAGCCTCCTGTTACTTCTAATCTGTCTATGTGTTAGGATTGCATGCAGAAAATTTATGTGCAACTTCTCTTTCTGTTGGATTTTGTTCTGGCCTATTTTTTGAGATGGTTCTCTTTTTGAGTTGCATGCTCCAACGCTTTTGTGCTATATCTAGATTGGCTATGCTTTTTAGTGGAAGAGTTTTACACACTCCTGTCTCAGGTCAACTTTTATGACAACTTCCCTAAATCAGTTTTCAGTTGCCTTGTCTCCACTTCTACTGCCAGCCTTTGTAGCTCTAGCTTCTCATATTTCTTATAGCTTGCTTCATTCCCAGTGTAGAAACTATCTCAGCCTTCTTATCTTCACTGGCTACCCTGGAACCTCAAGAATCAAATATTATCCTTTATTTTCATATTGCATTATACTATCACTTTCGATTGAAATTGTTAATTATATGCAATTTAGAGTTTGATTTGTGTTCGACCTTAATTATTCAAGTACCATATTTAATTTGAATTTTAAATCTTCTTTTTCTCTGTATTCCAAATTTACCATTGAAATCTTTAGTGCATTTAACTATAATTAACAGAATATATGTGATGTGTGATAGGTTAAAGAAGATGGAGTTACTACACTTTGCTAGGCATGGCCACTAGATCAGTGTGGAGTTCTTCATGATGGGAAAAAACCGAATCTTGGTTCCATCTCAACATGTAAGTTCAAATTGGGATAACCGGTGGCCTTTTTTATGATTATATATACTCCGATTACCTTTTCAAATAGTATAAAACAAATAATACATCAACCGTTATTTTATGGCTCGTTCTGATCTTTTTATGAGTTATAAAGGGATTTAAAGCATTCATCCTCCATCTTTGTATTGTTATGTAGTGATGTAGACTTATGCACATCAATTACACTATCATTTGAGATAATTCCATTACTTTGCAATACCGAGCCATTGTTTTGTTTGAAGTTTCGCATGATAAATTGGCTAGAGTAACTAAGTGCATATGGTTAGAATTAGATGCATGAAGTTGAACATCTGTACTTCACTTGCTAGTCATGTTATCATGCGATACACTAAGTGCATATGGTTAGAATTAGAAGCAAAAATTGAACAATTTGTGAATGATCTGGAACTGCAATCAAGTAAAACAAGCCTTTCTGAAGTATGCTAGTTTAAGTCTAGTTCATTTTTGTACTATGGATTTTTATTATAATACTACTATTTAAAACCTCCCACTTTGTAGTTTTTCATCATAAAATGATATTTATAGGTTACCATGGTTCTGTATGAAGCACTGAGGCTCTACGGTCCTGTAATATGCATCAGTAGAAACGTACAATAAGAAGTGAACATAGGAAAGTACAAAATTCCAAAAGGGTCGGCAATTGTAGTTCCATTTGCGGTAATTCATAGAAAAGAAGAGCTGTGGGGGGAGAATGCAAATGAGTTTGATCCCTTGAGATTTGAGAATGGGATCACTAGAGCTGCAAAGCACCCAAGCGCGATGCTTGCGTTTTCTACTGGACCAAGATCGTGTATTGGCCAGAACTTTGCGATGATGGAAGCTAAGATTGTGACTGCCATGATTCTACAAAGATTTGAATTTTCACTGTCTCCCAAGTATAAGCATATGCCTGTGGAGATGCTTACGTTGCAACCTCAGACTGGGCTTCCTCTTGTACTCAAGCCTTTGCTTACCCCAAGTATGCCTATGTTATAACCGATATATGTACTTTTTGCAGTTATTATATAGTTGTAATCTTATCAGGAATTGTATGGGTTAGAGTATGCCTATGTTATAACCGATATATTGTGCATTTGTCTAATTTTGTATGCAGTTGGTTTATAAATTTTATCTCTCTTTACGGGTTTATGTAAACTTTGTTCATGGATATTGTGTTCAACTTATTTTATGGAAGTGATTAATAGTTATGCTTTTATTTTACAATTTTTAGTTTGATTTGTTTATGTTATGTACATTAACTGATTAAAATATAATTAAATGTAGTTTATATTAATGATATGTGTGAATATTGCAATGGCACAACATTGCTGTCAATTCTTTGGAAAAAAATGCATATCCCTACGACAGCGTTTATACATTGCTGTCAATTCATTGGAAAAAAATGCATATCCCTACGACAGCGTTTATACATTGCTGTCAATTCATTGGGAAAAAATGCATATCCCTAAGACAGCGTTTATACATTGCTGTCAATTCATTGGGAAAAAATGCATATCCCTACGACAGCGTTTATACCTTGCAGTAGAAAACTATTAACAGCGTTTATACCTTGCAGTAGAAAAATTATTAACAGCGTTTAAAAAACGCTGTAGAAAGTGGGTTTTTGACAGCGTTTATATTTTGCAGTTAAAAATTTAGGGTCAACGACCGCATGCCGTTATACAGCGTTTTTAAAAATGCTATGAAAACTTTTAACAGCGTTTTTCAAACGCTGTGAAAAGTCTTTTTTGTTGTAGTGTATACTTTGTATGTATGTCGAGTTTTTGTTTTTATCCTATACCAGTATATGTTTATAACTTTCAGACACTATTATAACAATGTGTAACAGCAAGAACAAGATTTTATTACTAATGATAGAGAAGTACATGTATTTAAAAGAAATACATAAAAATAACATGAATTTAAACTAAAAACACACACAACTAAGGAATACAAAACTATATATCATAAGGAAATAACTAGATATGCTTAGAAAGATTTAGATGATGACGACGAATTTCCACTAAGCTTGCGAATGATCTTCCCAAAGTATTTGTCCATTTTATTGGAAAGGGAAGTGAACTTTTTACTAAAGGAACGTTTATGTTTTTAAGAAGCTTCTCTTGGTTTCCTTAGAATCTTTTAGTTGGAGGGGTGAGATGGCTTGTCGAAACTTTTTAAAGAAGTATCCACTTCTTCATCCTCCTCTTCTTCCTCTTCTATATCATTTCATTGCCTTCTTCCTCTTCTTCTTATTGAATTTCTCGATCTTCTACATATGCTAATCTTTCTTCTTTTTCTGCAAGAGTCTCATATGGTTCGAAATAAAGTAGAATGTGCATAAGAGAGATGTTGGCCTTGTCGAAAACTTTTCGAGGAATGGTTGATTCTCCAATAAATCAACACCAAAATATATGAAATTTCTACTAAGATACACACCATGGTAGAGCGTGTTCTCATGTTTAGAAATGTTCTTTTGAACAAAGTCATCTAAAATGACTTGTGTCCAATTGATGTCATAGTTTCCGTAAATGGCGAAAAGAGATTTAAAAACTTTTTGAGTAGAGTTATTGCAATTACCCATCCTTGGAGTGTTATTTTGTTGTAAAATGAGACTCATAAGTCTCAATTTTGGTCGAAGATTCTTGTGTTTTAAAACCAAATCGTTTATCACTTTCGAAAATGTCATGAAATACTTCACGATTTTGTTCATCAATTTAAAAAGTGGAGAGGCCAATTCCACTAGATTTGCAACCAAGTATATGACCTAAAAGTTCACAATTTAAAACAATTCGAGTGTTATTTACACTATTCCAAATTTGTCTCTCTTCTCCTTGGAAAATGTTTCCATTTAAATTTACATAAAACATTTTGACTAAATCTAGATAAAATCGTTTTGAGAAGAGTCGACCAAACCAAGAATTTCATTTTGTAAACAAAGACCTTGAAGACCATAAGAGGAAAAATCATCAAATTTAGCAAATCTTTTAGGAAAAACTTTTCCGAAGGTAGCATACTCCATGTAGGTATCAATGACTTCTTTTTCATTGAAGAGAAAGCCTTTGGTTCTCTTAAAGAGCCTTATGGTTTTAGGAGTTTGACTTGAGGAGGCCATATTTTAGACTTTAAGGAGATAAGAGAATGAAGAGATATTTGAAATTTGAAATAAAGTGAGTGATTTGAATGGATAGAGATATGATGAACTAAAAGAGAGAGAACTGACATTTCAGTTGTGAAAAGATGCTCTTTCAGTTTTTGAAATAAATGCAAAAGATCGGAAAATTCAAATTTTGAATTTGAAAAGAAACTTCAAAATTCTGGCATGTATGTCCACATCTAGTCTGCAAGTATGTCAACATATAGCCCAAAAAATTCAAAACTAAAACTAAGATAATATATTCCTATACATACACACACACACACACTTATATTCATCCAATATTATCATTAATCTATATGTTATTCCTAAAAACACACAAAACACACACAAAAAAGAAATAAAAGTTAAATGTAAAAAGTATCACTTTTTGCTCCTTTTCTTTGATTTGTTCTGATTAATCAACTATTGCCGTGAAACACATGTTTACATCCTTAGTATCCGGTTCATTATTAATTGAGGAAGTATCTAAATCATCCAATGTTGCTGTAAAATCCCTCTTTCTTTTTCTAGATGAATCAATAACTGGCGAGATCTTTGATTTATTCGGATGCAGACATTCTCTATGTAGATGACCGAGTTCATCGTAGTTGAAACATTTAATTATAGTTCTAGTTCCAAGAGTCTTATTTTCAGGTCTCCAAAAGTTGTTCATCTTTCTGTACTTTAGGAACTTTCTGAAATCTCTTTCATGAAAGCAATTTCTTCATCGTTGTCATCGTCTGAATCCTGATCATAATATATTGCATTGAAAGCGATGGATTTCCTTTTTGTTTCCTTACTTTCTCTTCTCCCCTGCAATTGTGCTTCATATGACATTAAATTATCTACTAACTCTTCAATTTTTAGAGTACTAATATCATTAGTCTCTTCTATTGCTAGTGTCTTTTGATCCCACTCTAAAGAGAGCGAATTAAGAAATTTTCTAACTTGGTCATCTTTAGGATATTTTTTACCTAATACTACTAATGAATGCACTATATCTTAAAATCTATAGTACGTGTCGGAAGTAGACTAATTTAGATTCATTTTAAACAATTGAAACTGATTAGTAAGCATGGAAATTTTAGTTTTTTAACTTTACTACTGTCCTTATGTGTAACTTGCAATGTACTCCAAATTTCATATGCATGCTTGCAAATGGATACTCCATTAAATTCATTTTTATCTAGTGAACAAAAAAAATATTCATAGCTTTAAAATTATTTTATGCAAGTGCTTTTTGGTAATAGTTCATTATGCAAAATTTATTGGGATTTAGTGTACTCATTTTGTGTAACATTCCAAATATCTAAACCATTAGTTATAAATAAATCTTTATTCTACAAGACCAATAAGTGTAATTACTGCCATTAAAAAGTGAGGGTCTAGTAGTAGATTGTCCTTCGACAAAAGTGTTAACAAATGTACTAATAGTGTTGTTGGCCATTAAAACTTTTCAAAAATCAAATTACAAGTTTTTGAAAACCTAGTGCTCTGATAACAAAAGTGGGTTGCGGAATTATGGATCTTAAAGTTAATTAAACACTAAAGGGGGGAATAGTGTTTTCTAATTTTTGTAAATCTTCTTGAATTTCTTTCAAGTTAAATATTAAATTTCAAATTAACAACACAAAATTATACTACTAAACAGTCGTAGATGCAATCATAAATAAAAAATAAAAGTAGTAAAGCAAAGTAAAGAGTTAGAAAGATGACACCAGTGATTTTTTTTGAAATGGTACTTATATACAACATGTCACTAGGACAACAAACCATAAATCATGTGTCAATAAATATTCGAATCATGCTACGCAAGTTTTGAACTTGTAACCTCTCGCACCAAAGTCGAAACACTTAACCAGGGATTTTATACTGGTTCAGATTTCTCCTACATCTGATCCCATACAATTACCTGTACATATTTCTTTTCAAATGCCAATCTTTAAACAGGCAGAAGGCAACCCAATTACAATCTCAATTCCGAGGCTACGAGATGCACCCTTCTGAATTTCCGGGCTCAGGGTACACCCACTTGATTCGGATGGGCTACAAGCACACCCACTTAGATTTCCGGGCTACCAAGCACACCCACTTAATTTAAACGGGTTACAAGCACGCCCATCAAATACAAATAGAGTTTGATTGTTTTTCCAAAGACAATTTCTTGAACTTCGGATACAATGGATCCTCTAGCCTCTTAGACAACACTTTGATCTTTGATTTGCGAGAGAGATGATTCCAAAACAGTAAGAAAGTAGTAGTGGATCAATACAATGAAGTTTGAATTGATTCTATATGATTTTGAAGAGAATAGAGTATATTTTTAATGGAGTTTTCAAGAGAGTAAGAGGAGGGAAGAAAATAAGTTAATCAGTATCAAAAAAATTCTTTGAACTCACCTTTATATAGTAAATAAACATATGTGTACATTCATAAAGAGTTGAGAAGAACAGACGCTTCTTTTCAAAATTTAGAAAACTATTTGGCGGCATGTATGTCGATATATCCTTATCATGTATGTCGATATATACATGTATTTTTTGTAAACTAATTTCTTTTAAAAATGTTTTGAAATCATATACTTTGTAAAATAATTCGATTCTTTGTAAAATAGTTTAAACATGGTTTATAAATATTTTGAACTTTGAAAACTTTTATAAAATATTTTGAAATATATTTTGAAAATTTATTTTGTTTTAAAAATATAAAAGATAGAAAAATAAGAGATAGAGATCACAGATTGCTGCCAAGGACTTTACAATATACTATGACTCTATACACTATAGTATAATCTTGGGATTTTCATATCTTGGTCTTTGCACTCATGATTCTTCATGTCCATTTCTTCAGTTTTTATATTGTACAGTCTTCGATTCAACACATGCGTAATGTCATGCACTGTGTACTATATAACTTGGCGAAATATTAGTATCTGTATTTTATATAAATGTTGTTATCAAAGTTGTTATCATTAAAATCAATAACTGAGGTATTAACATTGAAAGTATTGTAGTGCATAACAGTTGATGATGTTCTGTGGAGTAAAATAAGCATAGAAAAAAATGATATCCGACTAAACAATCTTCCGATCAATGGAGTAACAAAATAAGGAAGATTTAGAATTAAGTGAACACGAAATGTTGAAATAGACCTCATCCTACATTTTGTTACCAACCAAGTGAGTATTTTTCTTTTAGAAAATAAAAATATGTGGTTGATAACCAAATTTTGATTAAAAATGTAATTAATCACAGGTTTTTCCTTTTTATGATACATTAATTTATTGGTATCAAGCGAAAATGGATAAATTGAGTGTGATTGTTATTATAACGAATCAAACAAAGTTAATTCAAGAAGGGAACCCAGAGTTTGGCGCACATGTGAATGAAGTGGGACGTATAAACTTTATAAGCCTAAAGAAAATGTGAAAGACACGTTTAAAGTGATTTAAGAAAATCTGAATGTTCGATGTTACTCAAAGGCATTTGCAAAGGCAATAATATATGAGATGTAAATGATTATTGTGGTTGACATAATTATTCATTACCAAACTGGTTGGTTGATCATCCATTTGTTGCTAGACTGACTCTAAAGGAGAAAATGATGTTAAAAAGTATGATGGTTACATGTGTTCTACCCAGAGACACACTTATTGAAATTGAAAAGGAGTTTCCAAATAACATTTCTACATTAGAAACCATATATAATGCTAAGAATCAAATGAAAAGTACATAAATTAAATATGGATTTAACATGCAACATCTTATAAAACTAGTAGAAGATAAACATAATGTGCATTGGTATACAAGGGATGAGATAATGAATAAGGTTATAAATATATATACATACACACCCCCCCCACACACACATATATATATGGTCACCTCTGGAGTCTAATGCAATTATTTTACTTTCATCTTGCTCCCCGATAGTACCTGTAGAACTAACAGGTTTGAGACGACATTGTTTGAAATGGCCGGATGACATTAAGGGGGAAAACTTTTCAATAACACGTTTTTTAGTCGCTTGAAGGAGCAAAAAAATTATGCGACTTTAACAGATTTAAAACATTTATTTAATCCAGAAGAATCTCCAATGCAGTTGTGGTGGATAAAGAGGTTGCACTACTCATTGCATTGAAACGAGTATTTCCAACTACAATTTGGTTATTGTGTGAATATCATACATCGAGGAATGTGGTTTGATTTCTTGTGACCATATGTTTAAGTCTGTGTATGTTTTACCATATGCTCGCAAACTTCTAAATTATTACAATAACGTTTTACCGGTACCAATTAAAGAAATTGACGAGCATTGCGAAGATTTGATTATTGTTCTCTTGTCAAACAATCATGAGATTTATATTATTGTTCGTAATTCATTCATTTTAATAAAGTCATTAATAATGGCACAGCGGATAAAGGAAGGGTAGTGATTTCGAAGTTAAAATATATGTCTTTACCATCCACAATTACCATTTCATAACCAGATCCTATAAAACGCAAAAGGAAGATCGTGAAAGTGCAAAAGAAAAAAGTTATATACAATACAAAACATGGTCATTTGGGTTTTTAATATGTAGGAATACTAAATAGACAACATCTATCGAAATCAAGTATCGCAAAGAAATTGATGTTAGAACCGGGCCAGTTGGAAGCGGGTGAAATATGTAAACTTCAAAAAAAATCCTATTTTGTATCATATTAGGCATATGAAGTCTAAAGGTTGAATTAGATCCAGATTAATTAATTTAAATAAAATCGTATTTTATTTAATTTTTCTAATTTAATTAATTAATAAATTTAATTAAGGATATTTTATAATATATATGAGTATATAAATATATACTCATATGTGTATAACGTGCACGTGCAACATAACATATGGTGTACATGATTAAATATATACTTAGATGAATGTTAGGATCTACAACCATTATGTATAATACTCGACTTTTACATATATGTTAATTGCTTGAAAAAAAAATTATTATATATATATATTTATTTATTTATGTATGTTTTCAAAAATATAAATTAATTTTATTTATAAATATACATAATATAAAATTTGACTAAGTTTTAATTTCAAATTTCAAATTAGATCTGATATTTGAAATTCAAAATTTAAAATATCTTAATTGACTTTGCAATATATTAAATATTATTTTTTGAAAATTAAAATATGTTAAATAATATATATATATATATATTAAATAATATATATATTAAATAATATATATATATATTAAATAATATATATATATATTAAATAATATATATATATATATTAATTAATTAATATATCTATATTAAATGATTTAAATTCAAAAAAAAATATGTTATGAAATATTCATATAAATACTTATGTTTATGCAATGATATATATATATATATACATACACACACACACATATATATATATAAGTAAATATTTAAATAAATATATATATATATATATATATATGTATGTATGTATAATATATATAATACATATATATTTAAATATATAACATGTATATGCATAAATGTTTTGGAAATAAATTAATTAGTTTTTTTAAACTGAAAGAAAATTTTATAATTTACAAAATACATAATTAATACAAATGTATTTTATAAAATATATATAATGTTAAATTAATTCGACCGGTAGCCTTTTTTTAATTTTGGAAAGCAAAAAATTCACTTTTTAAATAAAATATTTACTTGATATTTATAGGTTAATTTACTAATAAGCATTTTTAAACCACTAATTAATATTTTAAAATTATCATGTACATAAATATTAAGTCGATCTAAAAAATATTATTTTTTATTCTAACTGAAAATATTTTTCACATACATATAAAAATAAATATATATCAACTACAAGTTATAATGATAATACATTGCACATAGATCATATATTAATTTATGTATGATATAAGATCAATAGATTATAATACATATAATAAATTTGATACATGAAAAATATTATAAACAATGATCCATGTATTTAACTGAATGAGTTAAATTAAATATACCTTAAGAGGTAAGGCCGTAGAACACAAGTTGATCTAAACAGACTCCTTAGATCTCTCAGATCTGCATCTACCACTGCAAACAAATGATGTGCCAACACCGATTTACTATTATATAATATTTTGGAAATGAAAGGGATGGACGAATGTATTTTCGACCAAGGTAGAGAAGGAAAACAAGCAAGAGTGTGACAAAATTGGAGGTAGCTAGTTTGAATTTATAGTGTGGTTTGGAACAAATACCTCCATACTTATCTCGTACCAATTCATACCTCAAAGCAACCCCTCTCCTCCTTTTATTAAGCCGGCCATACACTTGGTCTAGTATGGACAAAAGTACCATTTAATCCCTTAGTAATTTATATAATTTAAATCCAATTTAAATATACTTCGACATCGTATATATATACGTACGCATATAACTTTTATATACGCACCTAATAAATTACTAATAGCACCATGAACAATTCTAGAGGCTACTTCATTTTACTAAACATGCCCATACAATAAATATAATAATAATTAATATTCATAAATGTTAATTACTTTATAACTATTATAAATTAGTTAAATCAAGTGGTGTTTCGGAGACTAAATAGATTCAGTTGTGTGACTCACATGTGTGAATTTAGCCAGCGGTTAATATTTAAATAATTCAAATACTAATGTTCATACATCACCTTAGCTAGTGGTGTGAGACCTAATTCATCACTTACAAATCTGATCAATCAAGTCCAATTTTAAAAATTCAAGCAGTGCCTTTTAGTAATGATTATTCACACCAATTCTTTTTGTTAATACTATATCATATTAAGACTTACGAAATTTGGTTTTGGCCAAAATTACAATATCGTCCACATTCAACTCGGTTAGTCTATAAATAAAGTCTTTAGTTCAATAATAACATTTATTATTAACCATACTACTTTATAAGCTGACTATAGTTGACTATGTACTAACCTCATACAACTAAGAAGACGAATTCTCTATTAAATAGTATTTCACTTTCAAAGCTTCAACTCAGACCCAACTATAATCATTCGATGGATGTCATTCCACGATTTAACTATAATCAAAATGGAGTTTCCACATTGAAGTTCAATAGTGTTTTCAAGTTAAGGTAACTATGTAACATAGTCACTCAAGATTTCCTATTTGACCTAGTTATTATAAACCAAGTGAAAATTCTCGAAAGAGTCATTTTATAGTTATCCAAAAAGTATCAGTACGTAACCTCTTGGTGCCCCTAACAGCTATGAGTAATACACTTTCCAAATTTTGGAGAGCGTTATGTACTCTGGTCTCAACTGATGTAATGATGTCCTTTCTCGAAACATCTTGACCAAGAATATTTAAAATAATATACTATTTAATATTTTAATAATTTCCTCATGATTACAACTCCATGTAATTATCATCACATAACATACTATTTAAGGATTTTCTATTAAATATACTTAAATTATTTACTTAGTCAATATGTCATAATATAATAAATATATAATAAAAAAATAACACCTTTATTTCGAATGAGATTTTATTACAGAGTTAATAATTTACAAAAAATTACGGAATTACCCCCAGGGCATAACCCTAACTCTATCAATCTCCCACTTGCACTTATGGCTAATTGTGGAATCTCTATCTCATCCCTTCAATCAGTTTTCTTAGAACCGATTGAGTCAGTCTTTCATGAATGGAATTGCTATGTTGTCCATAGTATCTACTCTTTCAGTCATTACTCCATTATTACTGACAAATTCTCTTATCAGGTGGAACTTTCGAAGAATATGCCTTGAATTCTTATGAGATCTAGGTTCCTTTGCGATTTACATTACTACATTGTTATCACATAATAGTGTTAAGGGTTTCTTTACATTTGGAAATACTCCTAACTCAGCCATAAACTTATGTATCCATGCTACTTCTTTAGCTGCTTCGTTAAGGGCAATGTACCCAGCCTCCATTATTGAATCAACTACGCTATAACATCCCCACTTTAGGACCCAAAAATGAATATCGATGCTGCTGCAGTCATCACCAGAATTACTTTAAAGCAACATAAGTGAGTTTAGTCTATAAGAATAACAGTTTAATAAACAAAGCAGCTAAAATATTCACATTACATAATAATCCGTCTTAATATTCATTACATGCATTTTTCTAAATTAACTTCAAAGTTGTACCCATGCAGGGGTTAAATTACAATACAAAATAACATAGTATATAGTCGAGTTAACATATAATGATGTCATACCAAACTCTTAAAACCGCAAAAATAAACATTCTTTATTGTCTAACAAAGCCTCTTGCTTTATCTTCGATCTTTGTCCTTCGGCTCCTAAGATAACCTACCTAGACCCATAAACTCAAACTACTCAAATGAGTACCCATGAGTTTATGGGGTAAACAATAATAAAAAAAGGGATTAGACATAAAGTTTGATGTAAATAGTACCGTACCTAAAGTAAACCTATAGTGAGACCACGTCGTAGAACACGAAACAAGTTTTCGCCTCATTATTCATAAAATAACATGGTAACAACTTCTCTACACAAATAGAAATCACGTTTATTTTACTCTCGAAACCCTTTTTAAATTTTGCCATATTCCATACTACAGTACCACCCTGAGCAGATTTTCCCTTTAGTTGTTTTCTTTTGAAATGTGTCCTGTAGTTTCAGCCTACACATTCGAGTTACACGATACGTATAGGCATAGTTCGATTCTTCTACTTTCCACCGCAAAGAACCAACCACATGTAGTTCATTTTAATTTCATTAGTTTACACTGCAAAGAATCATCATATGCAGTTCATCTCGTTTTCTTTAGTTTTCTCTGTAAAGAATCAGCACCATGCAGTTCGTCTTATTTTCTTTAGTTTATACTGCAAAGAATCATCCACATATAGTTGAGAGAGCGTACAAATAGTCCAGACATCCCACGTCCCTTCAAAAGTTGAATGTCTTTCCTCACCTTCCTAAGGTGTGCATTCGAGTGAGCATCCCCACTCAGCGTAAATAACCCTCCCTAACTCTACCCCTTCTCGTATTAGGTTCCCGCTTAATATTCATTTTGACATAGCAAAACTCTGTCCCTTCTCGTATTACGGCGCAGTATGGCTAACTCATACTATGATGTAGTACATCTTACGCCTTTCTACTTAAGGCTTTGTAACGATCCATATTTTAGGTCGTATTACTCTATAACTTTGTAAAATGCTTACTAGTGATATTTTCTATCTTTAGAATTTTTCTGAACGATTTTACCGCTGAAAACTTGTAACAGTTATAACATTTGGTAAAAGCCGAATTAGCATCCGAGACCACTTCAATTGGAAAGATATGATGGTTTCCTTTTTCATAGAGTGGTCATAATAGTAACTTGGACTTTCTGATTAAGAGATATGTCTATTTAAAGATTGGCATTTTTTGGAATAGCTTAGTGGGTAATTAGTGAGATTTGGGTGCAAGCCTACTAGCCCATTTTGGGTTTGGAGGCTATAATAGGCTGAACCATCATCCCTAAACCTCAAATAGACCTAAGCTTCCATTAGCTCATTCTCCATGCAACACCTTCTCTTTTCTCCTCCAAATCAAGTCTAAATCATAGATTAAGGGTAGACTAGCAAATGGATTCATAAGAGATCTCCAAATCTACATTTTTGGGAAAGAAAATTCACATCTTTACTATTTATTTTTTGATTTGCATCATTTTGCATGCAAAATTTTGATTTTGGAAGTTTGGTGAGTGATTTGTCCTTCTCACCTTATTAAATATGTATATATAGATTTTAACACGTTTTGGATTTATTTATGAAGTTAAAATTATGTTTTTATTTTTGTTTTAAAAACCAATTTATAGTAAAAATGTGAACAAATTGATTTTTGGTGTTCTAGACATGTATTTGGATATGTATTCGCCTTTATATACGTTAGGCTATATTATAGACGCCTTCTATGATGATTGCTATGATTAATTGTGGGATTTGCATGTTTGAATGTTGTTTGGTACATGTATGTTGTTTGTTTTTATGCTTGTATGGTTGAAAACGCTCGTCGGAGCAAATTAGAGGTAGGAACCGTGAGATCTGGTCTTTGATGGATAGGCTTTAGAGCATTTAGAGTCATATCATTGCATATGCGATACATGAGGGTTGAAGTGTTGGGTGTAGCGATAGAATCAGTGCGAAGTTGATATGTTGAAAGGGTTATAGGTTTCTGGTTCGGTTGAGCTTAGTCCAACATGGAATAGTTCGATAGAGCTTGGTCCAGTATGGAATAGTTCGGTGGTTGGTTTCATTCGGCTGCAGAAGACCGGATAGGAAATCCTATCCAGTAGATAGTTGGTTCAACAAGAGAAGACCAAACAGGAAATCCTATCTGGTAGCTAGTCAGTTCGGCAGTGGAGGACTGGACAGGAAATCCTGTCCATAGTTGCTTAGTTCGGCACCATAGGGGATCAGATAGGAAATCCTGTCTGGTAGTTTGTTGGTTCAGTGACGGAAGATTGGATAGGAAATCCCATCCAGTGGCTGCTTGGTCTAATTGGGCTATGGTTGGATGTCAAACAGAAATTTATGCTCGGTGTCACTTTTGTTCCGTGGGTGCAAGGTTTTAGGCCGAGCACATAGAAGACCGGGCAGAAATTAAGGCATGGGGTTTTGGCATGGACTTTTGGCGTGGCATGGATGTACTTCAGGGCAGCGCTTATTGGTCTTTGACGAGTTGACAGGGAGCTAGGATGGATGACTTCAAGATGACTCGGAATGACCTTGGATTATGGATGGAAACCAAGGAAGTACAACGACTTCGATGACTCAATATGGCGAGTGGCTATAACATTTGGTGATGGACCGAAAGGACGAGTTCTACATGATAGATCATAGAGAAGAACATGAGGTTGTGATGCTCATGAGTAGGAGGATAGTCTGTATGTACCCAGGGTAATTTGCATGTACCCGTGTGTTTGAACGTCTACGTGTGTCTAGTCCTTAGCCATCTGCCTAAGCATGAGCTGAGCATTTGTGAGGTAGTTCTACTATCGGTACGTGTGCTAAGATATTAATAGATGACTCTGTGGTTGTGATGCTCATTATTGGGACAGGATAGTCTGCATGTATCCATATTTTGGACGCTTGCATGTATCCAATCCCTAGCCATCAGCATGGGCAATGAGTTGGGCATATTTAAGAGTTATCGTATTTTCGAAGCACTTGAGTGAGAGATGTAAGGCTATGTGATGGATGCTATGTTTGGTGTGTGCTTGATATGCTGTGTGATACCCATATACCCCATATTTTCCACTAGTGATAGTAGTTTAGTATATACTATGTTTATGTGCTAACTCTTTGGATGCAGGGACAACTAAGGTATGGTTATTCATACCTTATGCCCATATTCACTATAAATGGTTTTTATAGTATTTTGAGATGATGTATCACTCACACTAGGCTGTTGTCTGATCCGATTTTTATGCTTTGCTTCTTATTATCTTGGGCACTCTTAAATGTGTAGATTAGGGATAACAGGTCTAGATAGCGCATGGAGCTGTATGGAGTATGAGCAAAAGGGTATGCTTTCATATATCTATACTTTGAAGCTTACTATCGCTTATATTCCGATGTCCAGTACCGTGGAGCTATGTCAGTATTTGTATATTGAGAGATAGTTATGGAGTTTATTTTGGATACTTGGGATGTATAAACTCTTTTATTTCAGTTTTTGTATGATCTATGAACCCGATGCACTCTGATGTTCTTATTTATAGTTCATCTGATTATATTACTATCTCACCTATTTTACATCTATTTGATTATTATATTTTGCCTATGCGTTGTGAGATGTTCTACATGCTTTATGCTTGGATTTTTGTTACTTTACACCCTAGGCTACCGTCCTGCATCAGCCGGGTACCCTATAGTGCATTATACAGGTACGTTGGGTAACTGGGGTGTAGGACTGTCGTCGTATTTGGTATTAGAGCTTAGGTTGCACGGACAACCTAAGTTGATACTTAGATCCATTAGAGATAAGGAAGGAGCTACCATCTTGGAATGGATTGAGTGGTATATGAGAAAGCGTACTTGTAATATTTTGGTTTTCAAAACTATATAGTAGTACAAATATAGTATATATGTCGCATTGCATTCACGGACACCACTTATTCCTTTTAGAGAGACCGATCATTCTTATTACATCTTGTAAGAATGAGCCAGCTAACGAGGAATGCTACTAGGAACTCTGTTTCTAGAGTTGAGGAGGGGGCGGGATGGGGGGCTGCTAACCCCAACTTGTATAACATGTTTGCTGAGATGACGCGAAATATGGTTTAAAATACCCAAGTTGCTCTTGCTGCGGCTGTTGGTGGTGGTGCTCTAGTGCAAGCACCAAGGGCTAACTTTGCCAAGCTAAATAAGGATTACTCTACTATGTATGACAAATCGTTTCTGGGAATAGAATCAGCCGTCGAAGTGCAGAATTGGTTAGACACCTTCGATTACATCTTTGAGGAAATGGACTTGGAGGATGCAATAAAGAGGAAGCTAGCCTTTAGACAGCTTCAAGGACAAGCTATGAGGTTAATACCCTAAGTATTGATTTTGATGAACAACCATATAAATATTACTACTAACATATATCCAAGTTTTGCAGTACTTTCAGATATATTATGGAGACATTTTATAGAGATAATCAAAAACTCGGTAGAAGCAAATGAATTATATATACGAAGATTAATCGGAGCAAATGGAAGAACAAAACTGATTGAAGAAGAATGAAGATATTTCTTAGAATCTTTCTTAATGACCTCATGACAATTATACTTGAAGATCATCAACCATTGACCTCACTCGTATCACAAAATATCCATAAATATGAAGAACTTTGAAATCTAAAAATTTAACATGTATGTCGACATATTCGACCTAAGTATGTCGACATACACCCAAGTATGTCGACATATCCTACCTAAATATGTCGACATATTGAGTGTTTTTCTGTTTTTTAAAATTCAAATAAAGGGATTTTCCCTCCACCCCTTTACCGATAGACATGTTTCTCCAAAACACTATATAATTTTAATGCTCCACCTCTATACCCTTACTAATAAAGAGTATTATAGAATAATACTGTCTGGTAATATGAAGAATGAGGCTTGTTAGGAGCGACCACATGTGAATATTCCCTTGGGCTAACTCCGGTATGTATCTCACCTCAAAATATATCAACGATATACATATTCGGTATCAGCACAAAGCAGTAAACACGTGGGCATACCGGGTCAGAACAATATACAAATGATCACAGAGTCATAGATTCGCAATAGAAAAATATAATACATAACAAACTGATAGAAAACCGTAATGGTGTCTCACCATGACAATATATGGCAAATCAAGTTCACAATACACAACTCTTGGCCATCTCTTCAAAATAAATACAAGGAGACACCAAAATAAAACATAAACATAGTCATCATCTCAAAATACGATATAATAATTATATATTGTCTCCTCTAAATCCCAATCATCCAAAATGGCTAATGTCCCTATACCTGAAAAGTCTCGGACTGACTCGAGTATAATATAAATAATAAACGGGTTAAACTATACCTAAATCCAATGTGGGTACATAACAATAAGCATAGTATTAACATCCAAAGCACAAATATGACACCATGTAACATCCATTATAACATCATAAGAATATACCATGCCTCAAATCTCAATATCACCTATGAAACATGTATAAGTAAGAATCACGACAACTATAAATTTGGTGATAACAATCAAACACATTGAAACCTCAAAATACTATAGATAAGCATGCGACATATCCATAAATCCACAATAAAAGAATAAATCCCAAATTAAACCAAATCCAAGGGTCAACAACCCAAAATTTCAGTCATATATTGTAGTTTTAATGGAAGTATAGACTAACGAATGTCAACCCTAAAATACAAATTAAGAAAGGCATAATCCCAATAAATAATCAAAGTATCAAATCTCATATTACAACCCCAATGGAAGTAAAAACTTTCGACTGCTAAGTCGTAGAAGATAAATCAAGATGGGGAATCCATATAGAACATAATCTATATAAAATACAGAAATCAACATCCAAGGATGCTATCTCGACTTATAGTCCTGATGAAAGTAAATACTCCCGACCGTTAGTCCTAGGAGATAGTAAGAAATCCAAGTCCCAAATAAAACATAATCAATACAAAATAACGAAAATAATATCCATATAATTATCTCAACCTACAATCCTAATGTAAGTGATAACTTCCAATAGTTAGGCCCTCGGAGATATCAAGAAACTCACATGCAATAAATAATAAAATCAATCAAATAGTCAATGTATAAAATCATATATCTCGACCCCCAGTCCTTAGAGAGGTTAAACTCTTGACTAAATGATCCTAGGAGATAGAAACCACAAATCATAGAAAAAGAAGATCTCTTAGCCATAGGCTCATATGAGAGAATTACAAACAAGCTCACAACATATCTCTAATGTCATAAATAGACAACACGTAGCATCTTGGGTTAGGCTATCCCAAATGACAAGCGAACACACAGCCGGTCTCTAATGTCAAACAATCATCATCTTTAATGAGGTGATAATATCAAATAACTTATATATAATGGAACAACCTAAGTCATCCAGATGGAAGACCGACACACCGCAACATAGCTCTAGGAAACGCTAATGACCGCAGCCGGTTTCCTACAATCCCTTAGTTACTCCCAGAATCGTGGCACTCGTATCCATCGCATGTCATAAATATGCTGCAAGACTACGTTATGCATTGGTCATGACTCCTACTTGCCCTTGGTAACATATTGTTGATCCTTAAGTGACGTCGAGGCAATGGCTCTAATGAGAGAAATAACTTTCAGCCTACGAACTCAACAAGGTGACATCACGGATCCGAGACACGACTCCACAATCAGGACTGCTAAAATGGATAACTAGCCTATCTGGTGGGTCTAACTCATGTGCTCTCCATGGTGGCATGAACCCTATGACGTAGATTCCCAACAGATACTCTCGACTATATAAGTCCTAATAAGAGTGATAACTGGTACTTTCGAATCTAGGAGTCATTGTGAGAGTGACAACAACTACTCTCGACTCGATAAGTCCTATTGAGAGTGATAATTGATACTCTCAACTCGATGAGTCCTGATGAGAGCCACGCCAAATACTCTCAACTCTAGAAGTCCTGATGAGAGTAATCAATCTCGACTATACAGGTCTTGATGAGAGCATCTTAACTTAATAAAATCCTCAACTACTAGCCCTAAGAGTAGACGGGATACTCGACTAGTTAGTCCTTAGAGGGTACAACGAAATACTCTCAACAAGATGAGTCCTAATAAGAGTAATCATAATAAGTACTCTCGACCCATTACGTTATAATGAGAGCGTACTACATAACAATTCTTTGACTACTAGCCCTAAGAGTAGTACCACTGAGCCCTATGAAGAGCGTACTACTATGTTCTAAGGACTCACCTTTAGACGATATCACAAACTCTTAATCCATCTTTAGAATATAAGCGACATATGCTCACCAATAGTAATCGAACAAGTATTACTGGAACATCCCATTCCACTCAGTATTACTCGAAAGTTTACTAGAAGCTAGTAAACTATACTCATTAAACAACAATTATTTTATAATATGAGTCAACATAATAATCGGAAAAATAATACCGAATACCCCATCCCAAATGGTATTACTAAGCCATTTATTCAATATCCTCATAATATAGAATTTAAACTCAATAACATTAATATAAATCATTTCAAAACAAACCATGTACAAAAGGGGGTTTATGTTTTGAAACTCTTAAAATCCATTTAAATATTTCACAACTTGGCTTATTTTCAAAATAGATTGAAACTTAAAATCCCTTTTTTTAAAATACTCTTAAATCCTTTTGAAAATATTTCACAATCGGTTCATCTACAAAATAAGCTTATATACTCAATGTCCTATTTCAAAAATATTATTAAATCCTTTTTATTTAATATATACAAAATCATCAAATATTCTGATTTCGAACCAATAAATATATAAAAAGAGGAATATATTTCATAACTCTTTAAAACAAATTTTTACAATCAAAAATCCAATTTTGAAATTTCCTTTTAATCTTTTTATTATTAAACATTCAGTTTACAAAGAATTTTCCTTTCGGAAATATTATTAAAAACTCCTCATTTATACTTATAAAAATCCCATACATTCCAATATATTAAAAATTCTCTATTTTCATTTTCAAAACAACTCTTATTTCCTAAATAATTTTTAATAAATCATTTAATTTTCCAAACACCTTTATTTATTTATCAATATACTTCAATCTAACTTTAAAACCCCGTAACTAATTTTCCAAAGCTTTCAAAAATCTTTTAAAACCATAAAATCAACCGAATATCAAAATATAAACCGTGGAGCAAAATTCTCCAAAATTATCAACAAATCATCAATATAAATTTTATTGTGTGGCCCAATCGAATTCTATCGAATTTCGGCCATCCATACAATGCACACACAATATAAATAAACTACATAAATCAAAATGCAAACAGACAAAATCTCCTTTGCATTTTGGCGATCCAACAAACTAAAAATCTCAACATCTAATATCATACAATCAATCAAATATTCCTAAACAAACATCTCAACCAAACAATTCAACCAATATATGGGATAATTATATATCAAGCATTAGGAAATAAATATATTTGTGAGTTTATAAAACTCAGTGAATTCCAATTGAAGACTTTTATTTACAACCACCAGAACACCAAACATTGGCTGCCTTTACTTCTGCCTTAGAATCCACGTGCGAGAGAAACTCCACGCAAAAGTCGATCACCAAAGCCTCTCCCACTTACGTATTATCCAGACCCGATCCCCCTCCGTGCCTTTGAACTCTGCCAACGTTCCAGCCACCTCACCTCCACTAGACCATGAACGCACCCCGCCTTCGTTCGCTAAGATCGCAACTTCAATCCCTCAATCGCATGAATCTCCAACGTCGTAACATCACTAAGCCGCACGAATAGAGTCACTTACCATTGCCAATCTCCATTCAGCTCCCTTGCAACATTTGCGTGTGCCAGGCCCATGTGCGCGATTGCTATTTATTTATTTATCACGACTGCTTATTTGGGGTTTATGGAGAAATTAGGATTAGGAGATTGAATAAGAGGCTTCAGGCTTTTGGTTTGGAGAAGAGAGTCTTCTAGAGAAAGGAAAACAAGTTTAAATGGGCTTTGGGCTCAAATTTGTATTAACAAAGTTTTCTTTTCTTTTAATAACCTCTTAATTTATTTACAAATAAATTCATTTCAATATCAATTGATTTACGTTTCATTCTACAAATTATATTTCGATAATTACCCAATTTCATTCAATTAAGTACTTATAAAAATTGCTTACACTTTAAAAATATTTTATATTTAGTTAAAATATTTTATTCAATTCCAATAAATTATCTAAAAATAATTTATCAATATAATTCAATTTATTAAAACAAAATCTTTTATAAAATAGATTTCGAATAAATAAGAAGTTATTTTCAAAATAATAATTATATAAAATTAAATTTGAATATTTTATTTTAATTAAATTTATTTATTTTACGACTAAAAAGCAGGGTTGTTACAGACTTTTCCCTTATAAAAATTGCATCTCGCAGTTTCTTATGGAGAACGTTATACACAACTTATACCCTGACTTTTTTCATATTTTACAAATTTCTTAAAGCTTACACAATCCTCTACGTGGCTCTTCCATAAACTTCTCTTATTATATGTTATAGATGCATTCAATAACTTTCTATTATCGCATACGATAAAATTTATCAAAATATTCTAAGTGTCAGATTTTTTGAAATTTTGGTAGAGTCTCTTTTATACGAAGAGCATTCCAAAAAATCAAAACATAATATATCGCAATAAATGTACATCCTAATCGATGAGGCATCTCGAAATATGGAGAATAACACAATATCACATAATATATCGATATACCATAAAAATGTACATTTTCATTAGTGTTTAAGTGAGTTATTTCACTTTTGTGCAGAAAAAGAGAGCTATCGATTGCAAAAAAATCCACATAAGCTCCAAAAGTACCTATACTTAACTCAATTGAACACTAGTCACATATAGAAAAGGATAGGATAGGAATACATTCAATTTAATGTAAAAGAAATATGTTTAACCACTTTCCAACTATCTTTCAAAGGGTGAAACCACCAAATCAAGTAATGGTTTCTAAGAGTAAACTGTTACATAGTGTGTTAGCTTTTCCAAACATTTTTGGATTACAAAATTACAAAGTTCCTCAAGATTTACGGTCAATTGACTTGGCCACATCAATTCTAAACCAAAATAAAAAAATAGGCCCACTTAACTAAACAACCTTTTTAGCCTTGAAAACATCAAAATTTTAGGAAATACTTAAACAATAGTTATTGCTTAAGTTCTTAGCTTTTCGAAATGGGTAAAATCGTTGAATTTAGACAAACCTTCTGAAAGAATACTCAAATGAATTCTACATCTTTATATGGAGTTTACATTTTTGGAATAGCAATATACTTCCCTTTTAATTATTATTTAAACCGTAGTTAACCTCATAAATTTTCATTGCGTTTCAAACAAAAACCGTTCTCTAATAACATGGCTTTCTAACCAATTTAAAATCATCGAAAATGGATCGATGGTTTAGGATTTAAGGTTAAAACAAGTCTACACATTGTTTAAAATTCTTCATTTATTTAAACCAACACCTTTTCAATAGCTAACTTTAATTCAATTTATTAAAACCTCAAAACTAAAGAAATTCGTTTGACATTTCTCATAAAGTTTTTTTGAATGTTTCACAAACTTGAAAATCTTTTATCTATTTAAAGTGCATTTTACATTAACAAATTTTTAATTCAAATAAAATCAAAGTACATTGAGGATTGTGCTTAAGGTATTGGGGAATAACCGATTGAAGGCGAAGTTTTTGAAGTGTCACTTCTGGAGGAGGGAGGTGTGATTTTTGGATCATGTAATTTCTGAGCAGGGTATTGCTGTAAATCCTACTAAGGTGGTAGTAGTACGGGTCTGGGATCGACCTAAGACCGCTAAAGATGTGAAAAGTTTCTTTAGGCTGGCAGGAACTATAGACATTTTATCAAGGACTTCTCTAAGGTCGCGACGTTAACCAACTTGATGAAGAAGAATCAGACTTTTATTTGAGATGCAAGATGCGAGCATGCGTTTCTAACTCTAAAGGAGAGGTGGACGAGTGCACCGGTGTTAGTCATTCCAAGCGGGAACGAGGAGCTAGCAATATACATAGATGCCTGTGGTACTGGACTAGGTGTGGCGTTGATACAAAGGGGAAAGGCTGTCGCTAATGCTAGTCGATAACTGAAACCGCATGAGAAGAAGTATCCAACTCATGATTTGGAGTTGGCGACGATAGTATTCGCTTTGAAGATATGGAGGAACTATTTTCTTGGGGAGAGGTTCAAGCTGTATATGGAACCCAAATCATTGAAGTTATCTCTTTTCCCAAAAGGACCTTAACCTTCGTTAGCAACGATGGTTGGAGTTCCTAACCTCCTATGACTTTGACATTTCTTATACGCCTAGAAAGGGAAATGCCATCGTTGATGCTTTGAGTATGAGACATGCTAACTTGGGAGTGATGTTCCTAGAGTGGAAGCAGTTGGATTTCACCATTGGCTATGATTTTAGGCCTCGATGTGAGCTAGAGCCGAAAGTGCTGGCTAGCCTGACAATCATCCACCTCTTAACTGTCAGCTCCTCATTCCTGCTTGGAATGACTAACACTGGTGCACTCGTCCAACTCTCCTTCAGGGTTATGAACGCATGCTCGCATCTCGCATCCTAAATAAAAGTTTGATTCTTCTTTAAAAAGTTAGTTAACGGCGCTGCTATCTTAGAGAAGGTAGAGGAAGGAGTAGAGTCTAAGTAGATGATGCAGTATGGGCTTGACCAAGATGGTTGGCTTTGTAAGGAAGAGAGATTATTTATTCCTGATGGCGATGAGTTAAGGGATGATGTGCTATGTGAGTGCCATCATTAGAGATTGACTATACGTCCCGATGACAATAAAATGTACCATGATATGAGACAGACATTTTATTGAGAATGGATGAAGAAGGACATTGGGACATTCATCTCGAGGTGCATGAGCTGTAAGTTGGTAAAGGTAGAGCAGAAGAAGCCGAGTGGTTTGCTGCAACCGCTCACGATTATTGAGTGGAAATGGAAATTTTGATATACTTCATCGTTGGATTTCCAAGGACCAGAGGAGGGTATGATAGCATTTGGGTCATAATCGATAAATTGACTAAGAGTGCCCGATTCATACCCGTTAAGTCTAGTAGAATTATATCCAAATTGGCCGAGTTGTATGTGAAGTGGGTTGTGCAATTCCATGGCGTGTCGATGAGCATTGTGAGCGACCGAGACCCTTTGTTCACTAGCGGGTTTTGGAAGAGCTTATAGGAGGCGTTGGGGATGGAGCTGCATCTTAATACAGCTTATCACCCACAAATAGATGGGCAAATCGAGAGGGTGAATCGTATCTTGGAGGATCTCTTATGAGCTTGCATTCTCGACTTTGATGGCTCATGGGATAATCATTTACACATAATAGAGTTTGCATACAACAACAGTTATCAGTCCATCATAGGTACGACACCATTTGAGGCATTATATGGCCGACCATGCAATGTTCCTTCATGTTGGTGGGAAGCGGGTGAGAAACTGATACTTAGGACATATATGATTAGAGAGATTTCAGAGAAAATCGAGTTCATTCGGCTACAGATGAAAGCTACTCAAGATAGACAGAAGAGCTACGGTGATAGGAGAAGACATGACTTAGAGTTCTCCATTGGCAATATGGTGTTTGGCAAGATCTCTTCGTTGAATAATGATGTTCGACCTGGCACTAAGGGGAAGTTAATGCTAAGATTCATTGGACTTTTTCCAATACTTGAGATGATTGGGAACATGGCTTACAAAGCCAACTTACCTCAGAAGATGGCGGGCGTGCAAACGTGCTCTACATATCTCATTTGCGGAAGTTTGTATAATGGATGAGGCATAATAGTTGAACTGAATCAACTTGATGATATCGAGATTGAACTAGAAGTTTTGAGACCTCGTAGGACTATTTATATCGTCGGATGTGATACGAAGCAGCTTAGGAGTAAGACGGTAGAGCTGGCGAAGGTTCAGTGGAGTAAGAGCAAAGGCGAGTGTACTTGGGAGACTGAGGAGAGCATGAGGGCTGCTTATTCGGAGCTCTTTACTTAGTGAGACTTCTGTTTATTGCATTTACTTTCACTTTTGACATCATATAGGGTGGTTTAGTATCATGTATTTTATGGTAGGAGTATATATCATTACCTCCTTTTGTGTGCATGTTTGATATGTTTGCTCGTGGATGTTAGGCATGTGGGGTAGCTATGTTTGATTTTCATTGCTTATGTTGGGGATTTTGGATGCGAAATCCGCCAAGTGAGGAAAGTGTAACAACCCATATTATATATCAAAGGATCATAAAATATTATTTTTAAATTCATATGAGGTTGTATGACTCTATAACTTTGGGAAATGCCTATTAGTGACATTTCCTATCTTTAGAATTTTTTCGAACGATTTTACCCCTAAAAACTTATAATAGCTATTAATTTTGATAGAATATGAATTAGCATCTGAGACCACTTCTACTGAAAATGTGATGGTTTCACTTTTCGTAGAGTGGTCGTAATAGTGATTTGGACTTTCTGGCTTGGAGACATGGCTGTTTAAAGATTAGCAGTTTTTGGAGCAGCTTAGTTGGTAATTAGTGAGATTTGGGGGTAAGCCCACCAACCCATTTTGGGTTTGGAGGCTATAATAGGTTGAACCATCATCCCCAGATCATTTTTACCACTTCTCAAATAGATATAAGCTTCTATTAAACCATTCTTCATCCAAAACCTTCTCTTTTCTCCTTTAAATCAAGTCTAAACCATAGATTAAGAGTAGATTAACAAGGGGATTCATTAGAGATCTTCAAATCTACATTTTTGGGGAAGAAAAATCACATCTTTGTTGTTCATTTTTGGATTTTCATTGAATTGGTTGCAAAAATTAGATTTTGGACTGTTTGGTGAGTGATTTATCATCTCTCACTTTATTGTATATGTATATATAGGTTTTAATATGTTTTGGATCCTTTATGAAGTTAAATTTTGTTTTATTGCTATTTAAAAACCCTATTTATAGTAAAAACATAAAGAAATGGAGTTTTGGTGTTCTAGACATGTTATTTGGATATAGGTTTGCCTTCTTATATGTTAGACTATGTTGTAGACACCATATATGATGATTGCTATGATTGATTATGCGATTTACATGTTTGAATGTCGTTTAGTGTATGTATGGTGTTTGTTTGTATGCTTGTATGGTTGAAAACGCTCATCGAAGTGAACTAGAGGTAAGAACCATAAGATCCAGACTTCGATGGATAAGCTCCAGAGTGTTTGGTGTCATATCGTTGCATATACAATGCATATGGGTCAAAGTGTTGGGTGTAGCGATAGAATCGATGCGAAGTTGATGTGCTAAAGGGGCTATAGGTTTCTGGTTCGGTGGAGCTTGGTCCGATATAGAATGTTTCGATGGAGCTTAGTCCGGTATGAGATGGCTCGGTGGTTGGTTTCATTCGACAGTAGAAGATCGGACAGGAAATCATGTCCAATAGCTAGTTCGTTCGGCAAGAGAAGATTGGACAATAAATCCTATTCGGTAGCTAGTCGGTTTGGTAGTGGAGGACCAGACAGGAAATCCTCTTATGTAGTTGCTTTTTTCAAAAGCAGGGGACCAGACAAGAAATCCCGTCCGGTAGTTTGTTGGTTCAGTGATGGAAGACTGGACATGGAATCATGTCCGGTAGTTGCTTGGTCTAGTGGTGCTATGTGGGATGCCGAATAAGAATTCATGCTCGGTGTCGCTATTGTTCAATGGGTGCATGGTTTTGGGCCGAGGATAAGGAAGGCCAGGTAGAAGTTAAGGTATGTGGTTTTGGCTATGGATTTCAGGCGTGGCATGGACGTACTTTGGGGCAGAGTTTGGGGGTCTTTGACCAGTTGACAGGGAGCTAGGATAGATGACTCCAAGATGACTTAGGATGGCCTTTGATTATGGGATGGCAACCAAGGAAGTACGACGACTTCGATGACTCAATGTGATGAGTGACTATAGCATCTAGTAATGGACCGAAAGGACGAGTTCTGCGTGATAGCTCGTATAGTAGAACATAAGGTTGTGATGCTCGCGAGTAGAATTAAGTTGTATGCATGTTCCCAGGGTAGTCTGTGTGTACTCATGTGTTTGGATGTCTGCGTGTGTCCAGTCCTTAGCTATCTGCATGGGCATGAGTTAAGCATCTGTGAAGTAGATCTACTATTGGTATGTGTGCTAAGGGATTAGATGAGTCTACGGTTGTGATGCTCATTGTTGGGATAGGGTAGTCTGCATGTACCTACGTTTTGGACATCTGTGTGAGAGTCCCTAGCCATCTGCATAGGCAATGAGTTGAGCATCTGCAAGAGTTATCGTATAACCGAAGCACTTGAGCGAGAGATGCAAGGTTGTGTGATGAACACTATATTTGTTGTATGCTTGATATGCCGTGTGCTACCCTTATACCCCATTTTTTCCAATTGTGATAGTAGTTTAGCATATACTGTGTTTATGTGATAAATCTTTAGATGCATGGATATGTCAGGTATGACTACCCTATGCCCAATATTCACTATGTACGGTTTTTATAGTATTTTGAGATGATGTATCACTATACTAGACTATTGTCTGACCCAAGGTTTTATGCTTTGCTTTTTATTATCTCAGTTACTCTTAAATGAGTAGATTAGGGATAACATCTGGATAGCACATGGAGCTGTATGGTGTTTACACCAAAAATTGGCGCAAACACCCATAGAGATTTTGTAGAGGAATAAATGAAGAATAATAAATTAAACAGAGAGAATATAGTAGTAAGGTAATCAAAAACAAGCTAATAATAGAGACACATCAATTTATAGTGGTTCGACGTTATTTTCCTACATCCACTTTAAAGAGATAGCTTTATTAGTCGCTTTGTAAATTGAGCACAATAGGGATCAGAGTAGAACCCTTAGTTACAAAAGAGTACAAAGCAACAAGCAGCTTAAAAATCCTGAAAGTCAATAATCAAGTTTATATTTATAGGGAAAGATGGAAAAATATCTTCCTAAAATTTTGGCAGCAGAGTCCCGGGATCCAAAAGAAGTCAGGTATCGATTGCGGGACCCGCATCACTTGCAATAACGATCGACATTGATCATTTTATGAGCTCCTTTTGGCATGTGATCGATATGGTGGGCTACACTCTTCAATATATCAATGTTTCCAAAGTTTCATGTGTAGTTGACTTATAGATTTTGAGATATCAATCATTTTCTGCTGAGTTGAACTATAATATCGATAGGGTAGGATCCATAATTGATGAATATTGATCGCACCCGATCAATTTTCAGGGAGTCCTGTATTTTAATATTTTGAGCGTTCTACTGAGTTCATTTTCCGGTTTCACTTCACCGCTGCTTCATATAATCACCTGTGCCTGATCTCTAGGGTTTATGATCGTTAATCTGACGTGTTGATCTTGACGACAGTCGAGTCTAACTTGTCCAATCAATTTGGGTATAGCCATGCCAAAAGGCCAGATAACACTTTCCCCCCAAAGTACATCTTGTTTCAACACGACGTGCTTTGTATTAATGCAAGTTAGTGACGTCGGAAAGGAATCCATCCAGTTTTCTGAACAGTAGTTATCCCTTAGATGAATTGTTTTCCTCGAAGAGTCACATCTCTTTCTGTTTGACATGGTAATTGGTCAATTTCCAATAGTATAAATTCTGGATCACATCATGATGGTGATTATTTAAGTCTTTGTTTCAGTGAGTCAGTAGGCCTTGGTTGTCTGGTTCAAATTTTCCTTCAATTAATATAGGTGAGAATTCAATTTCTGTCGATTTTAAGAAATCAAAATTTTTGGGGCGTACACTAGCACGTATATGTATTCATCCCTGACTCCCGATCACAATTGCATGTTCATGGGTCGTTGTCAACTTTCTGCATATGTTAAACCTCTTTCTTTCTTTTTTAGATGGATCAGCATGGATCTAGATCCATCAAGTAAATGGATCGTACCAGATCAATTTTTAATATGGATCGGGTCAAATTCACTTGAGATTGGATCATGTCCGATCGTTCTCCTCTCTTTTTTTTTGAAAATAATGGATCTGGCCAAATCCATTAGACATGGATCGTATATAACCCATATTTCTGTTGAATAGTACAATTGCACCATGATCTGAGGAGAAGGACCGGTATACATCCATCATAGAACGATCGCACCCGATCGTTTCTTGGTTTGGCTATTTGATTGAACTACAGGCTTTGTTGGTTCGGTCCACTCTTAGGTATACATATGGACCACTTAACCATTTTTCATTTCTTCACTTCGTTTTCTATCGTTGTTATCCGAATTAAAAAAGAAAACCCATCTTAATCTTCTCCTTCACTATCGATCTACCAAGCTTCCCGATCCAACTCCACACTTTTCCCATAACCATCTTCATAAGTCGGTCCGACTCCTTGCTATATCAGCCATAACCGCCGCCATCTCTTACAGGTCCCATCCTTAGATCCACCGATTCGCTTTGTAGTCAAAACTAAATCGCCTCCGTCTTCCACTTTTATACATAGGTAGGTTCGATTCTTTTCGTACGTTTTGATTTCTGTGATGAGACATTTGGGGTCGACTTGAGTTGGTTGAAGTGTGTCATGGCATTGCGGTGTTGTTTGCGTTTTGAAATGGAAGATGATGACAAATTTTTAGAGGTGGTGATGGTGCAATTGAAATGATCCTAGCTGTACCAATCATTTGCTTTAGTGGTTTAGGGTGGAAGATCAATTCTATCCGATCGTTCTTGGAGTTCTAAAATGTGGACTGTTGCTGATCCTTTTGATGGATTGGCACTTGAAAAAACGAAGAGAAATTAGACCGATCGTTTTCTGGTAGGGTTTTGGCCAATCGTTTTTTGGATCGGTGGTTGGAGATTGGAGATTTGAATTGAAGTGAAGGGTGGAACTGGAGCCGAAGGTCGGATTGATCGCAATGATCAATACGGATAACGATCGGTTGGAGTTGTTAGAACGATCAGTTGTGAAATGATTGTGCAAAAACAATCGGTTATGTGCATTGGGATAGATCAGTCGTAACATCATTTTGGATCGGTTGTTGGTTTAACTTTGATGAACATACTTAAAATCCTCAAATCTTAATTAGAACTTTGTGATGAGCTTTGGCCTTGAACGATTGAATGGTTATACATGATTTGCATATGAAATAGACTGCATATTCAGACGTATATGACAATCAAACTGTGGAACGAACTTAACTAATATTCTACATATTTATATTTGTTGCCCATGCCTTGGACAAAATTTTGAAGCCCATCTACTTCTGAATACACAATTCGAAATTCAACATGCCAACAACTGATCCCAATGCTTAGACTGAATCCTTAGTCAGTGACCTAAAGAATCGGTTGAGACGATCAGTGATGACGGTCACTCCTATCGAACCTCGGAGTCTCGTCATAGACATAGTCTTTAATTCTGAACTATTTTTCACAACATTGCACGTCACTGCACCATTCTGCACTAGCACACACTTTTTAAGGGGGAAACGGGTTATTTTTTCTAATGACGATTATCTACTGAGTTTAGTAGTTATAGTTTCCAGACGCTTAGAGCATTTAGCTACTATGTCTTCTGGACAGTCTTCACAACATAACAATACAAGTGACGAATCAAGCTCCGCAACTGCTTCTGATAGACTCTCCCCCGGATATCATGTTGAACAACTAGAAAGTTCCTGTCCTTCCAGCAGAAGTGATAGACCCTGCTCCCGACACTTTAGAAGACGCTATATTTTTGGAAGATCTGGATGATTCTGTGGCTTTGAAAATTAATGAAGCCTCTTTCCATAGAATTTGGGTCAGATGCGAGATCTCGTTTGATGATGTGTAAGTCCCAACTCGGAATGACAGAGCTCATATGCCCCTTGATGGGTTCACCGCATGCAACAAGTTCATGTGTTGGGCATGATGCATCCCACCCTTCAATTCATTTATCCAAAAGATACTATATCATATGAGGTTAGCATCAACACAACTTCATTCAAATGGCTATGACTTGCATAACTGTACCTACATGACATTATTGGAGTTTTTATTCCATTATCCAACTCCTGAAGACATCCAATTTCTTTTCACCTTCAAGCGACGAAAGCAAGGCCTTTCGTTCACATTTCTCGAGTCGGCTAAGAAATGCCAGATCTTGACTGGTACTTGGAACAAGTGAGCGCTTTCAAAAGCGAGTGGTTCTACATTCGCTGCCCGCCTGGCTTTGCCAGACGGTGGTTAGAAGGATGTAAGTATTACTCCTTGCTTAATTTCTTGAGTGCTTGTATCCAGGTTGTACCTTGAATCAAGCAACTTTTCTGGTTTGTGCAGGTTCTTATCCACGACCCGATGGAAGACAATACACCGACGCAGTCTTGGCGCTCAAAAGGGTTCCATCAGAAGATAGAGATATTGGGAATTTCCTTACTGATGAATTCTTCATTACTCACTACTTGATGGAAGAGGGTCGTAACATAGGGCTACAGGTCACTGTTGGAGTTATAGTGACTGAGCAGCATGATGCGGATGATGATGATGGCCATCAAGTTGATCCCGTCATGCCCCCAGCTGAGGAGGCTCAGGAAGCTACCGATAAAGATGCAGTAGAAGATGATGGTGATGACCTCGGTGGCGATGACGCGGGTTCTAGTTTCGGGGCTATGGTCGGATCCTCGCAAACCTCACAGACCCCCCCCTCTCGACAAAGGAAAAGGGAAGAAGCTCGTTTGTATGTTTCCTAAGAGCCACCTCTTCAAATAGCCCAAGCTATCCATCAACCCTCAGGTTATTCCAGATCAGTGCGCTTCTCAACCTTCAGAGCACTTAGATGAAACATTTGAGGCATTATCTGATCTTCCAATACCAGATGACGTGGATGCCTTCCATTTTACTGACATGAGCATCGGTGGATTAGAATCTCCTTCCAGAGCTGGGGTTGGAATCCCTTCTACCACTAGTGGAGAGGTTACTCCTTCCAGTAAAGCTTCAATAACTGGTCTGTTGTGAGGACATAAGGACACACACATTTACAAGCACTTCACAATATTGCATTGCACTTATCTCGTGTCCTTCAATAATTAGAGCTGATTCATTCTTTGTTTTTCTTTGTATAAACGATGGTGAGGAAGAAGCATATGTTTCAGTCTCTATAGGAAATATCACGCCAAAATCCTGGTTCTCATTTGGGCCCATACCGCCAAGGTTGGTCATGAATACGACCCTAGCTGTCACTCCAGTCGGGATTACCAGAATAGAGGTGACAGAGATAGGTCTTCCCATGATAAACATCAATCCAAATCTAGATCTCCTCCTCCGAAAGGTTCTGAAAGGTAACATGATCGCCGAGACGACGTTCCTCCTATTAACACCTCTCATGGTCCCTCTACCACTTCAGTTTCTTTATAGTCTGTTGTTCCATCTCATCCTCAGCGACCCAGCGATTGTCGACGTCATAGTGAGCATGATGTTCACCAACAAAGGTCGGGCAAAGAAAGTGCTGACACCCAAGTTGTCACTGAAGCTCAATAAGTCGATGCCACCGCTTGTATGGCCCAATTTAAGTTAGATTTTCCAAATGTATGTGTTGATGGATTTTTCTTTGTACTTAATCTTAAGAAAGTTCCTGAGAAAGTCCAGCAAATGACTATGGATTGTACGAATGATATCCACACCCAGTATAATGAGTAGATGAGAGCGGCGGAGAGGATTTCTAAAGTATCTTGGAAGAGAGCGGTGGAGATTGAGAAGTTGAAATACCAAGAGGCCCCGGACAAGCGAATCATCGAAACTCTAACCAATGAGTTAGAACCTTCAATGAGCTCATAGGCAGAAGCCGAGAAAAAAGCAGAAAAGACCATCAAGGCATTCGAGGATGAGAAGGTCAGGCACTTGGCCGAGGTTGAAGCGCTTCATCATTGAAACCATAAACTGGTGTTAGAAAAAGGTGCGGCCCAAAGAAGTGAAGCTGAGTAGAAAACTATGTTTAAGTGTGAATCCAAAGATAAAAATAAAGTGCTGAAAATCTCCCAGGATGCCTGTGATGAATTGGTTACCGTCAGGCTTGAAAGGGATGTAGCTTTTGAAAAATCCAAAGACATTGATGGGCTTGTTAAATTGGATGCGGAGGCCGTGAAAGAAAAGGCCAAGGAGGAGGTTATGGAAGAACTCGATCTACTGCTTATTCTTTACAATGCCAACGTCCTGAAGCATAGAAACTTGGAGTGGCTTTGGGGTGACTACCTTTACCATCTTGTACGTGCTTAGGAGCATCTTGTTCAGGAGGAGAAAAAGGCTCTTAGCACCCAAAAAAATCGATCTGATGAGGCTGGAAGGCGAAATTTTATTGGGTGACGAACCTAAGGTTCTACATGAAACTCAGCTTATACTCCAAAACGAGCATGCCATAACCTCTCAACATGAAGCTGGTGAAGGATTCAGATCTATGTCACACAATGTCGTAGATGACCAGAATCCAATGACCCAAGCTATTCCCATCACCACTATAGATTCTTCTATCGAGCCTGGTTACAATCCGAAGAAGCCACATATTGCTACATCTAGTGGGCTCTCCCTGGCACTCCGGCTCACGTGGGGGACCAATCTGGAGAAGGTGTTTCATTAAACTCACATGTCCTTCAGAAATCTGGAGCATCCCCGTCCAATATATCTAATCTCTTTAGTTATGTTTCCTCAGCTTTAGATCTGCCAGTTGCAATTCCACCTCTTTCTCAACAATCTCAATCGGGACCTCAAGTGCCTGCGATGGTGTCCATTACTATCGTGGCTTCGACAACAACCCAAGATGTCCCGGAAGAGGAAGCTTTTGTGATCGACGAGCACTTGGTGGATGCTTTGTTGAGGGAAGAAAGCGATCCGCGTTAAGAGATTACTGTCGATGACTACGTTGTGATTATTGGAGCTTCCCAACCTTGTCAGGCCCCTCTATGTAAGAAATGGCATAGAAACTCGGGGCGGACATTTCCCTTGAGACCAAATTCAAATAGAAGAAATTGGAGATCATTCCCCTCCCATCTCCATCATTTTGCCTGGAGAAACTATGGATGCTTCCGCTCCTTAGCCAGAACCTACTCAAGATGCACCTATTGAGTCAACCCAGACTACTCCAGTGAAAGGCCAAGGAAGCGGGAAGAGAGGAGAGAAGAGGAGTAGGGAAAGTTTGAGTGAAATCTCCCCCGATTCCAAGAAAAAGAAGTGGAAGTTGAGGAGGAAGTGATTCTTCACGTGCACTCATGCTCCCAAGCCTTTTGGGTTTTGTATGAATACTTATACTTGACTTTCCAAGCTTATGTAAATAAAGTTATTTTACTTTTATTGAACTTTTATGTGAATTTGCTTAAGTAGTTGAGCTATTACATTTTCCATTCAATGTACTTGTAATTCGTCGCTCATTGATTCAGATGATAATCTGTTAACTTTATCCCAAGGCCTCCATATGGTCGTGGCCTCAAGTCATACTAGACACCGGGCTCAAGCCCTAGTGTTACGCTGTCGGATTCAGCAGTTTAAGTGATTATACTCTTGCCCCTAGTTCTCGGGTTAAAGGAGTTAGATAGTGGATGGTAGAATTCCATCTTTAGCGAATTTATACTCCTCCTGTCGATTTCAGGTCAGAGTTAATGGAATAGTGAGTGGTCGAATCACACTTATCTATTTGTTTATACTCATATTCGCACTCTAGAGATAAGAGTTCATTGGCGGATGGTCGGACCGCACCCAATTTGTGTTTATACTTCGGTCCACGCTCTGGAGACTTAGAGTTATTTCGGAAAACAGTCGAACAATATTTTCCTTGATTAATTGACTTGCCCCTAAGCTCTAGGTTTAACTTGGAGAGCAATCGATCATGTTACGATCATTTTTTATTCACATCTGTCCCATACCTTGGTGGGATTAATTTGATTATCGGATGGTAAAGTCACATCCATTTCTTGTTAGGTACTCCACCCATTGGGTTGTAAGCGAGAATCATCGAATGGACGATTATACCACGTTCATTTTGTTTAGTCTGATCTTGAACTTATGTAATCGGTTGGCTCCAAACTGTGGGAACCTACTTGGATATGTCAGTATTAGTTAGTCGGGTATCATAACTAATATGTAATGCTACAACTATCATAGATATAAAGGAAATTTCAAATTTTATTTGCCAAATGGAAAGAAATGACATAATTTGTCTTATTACATATCTGGAAAGTCAAATGCTAAAACAAATTTAGAAATTAAATACAACTGAACGAAAAAGAATAAACTAAGTGAAATAGCGTCGTAAATGCTCGCTATTCTACGCTCTTGGGAGTGTGACGCCATCAACAATCGCTAGCTTGAAAGTTCCTTCTCCAAGCCTCTGTTCAATGATATATAGTCCCTTCCAAGTAGGATTCAAGTGTGACGAGATAGGAAAAACCCATTTCAAGACAAGATTGTCGATTTTGAAGGTCCTAGGTCGAACTTTAATGTTGCAGTATCGGGCACAAATTAGCCTCTTCGCGCTTCTCATCTACCAAGTCTAGAGATTCTAGGAGGAGATCTCTATTCACTTTAAGGTCGTAGTTGGTCACTCGATGAGAAGGGATTTCGAGTTCAACAGGAATGACGGCTTCGGAGCCGTAAGCAAGGGCGAATGGAGTATGGCCAGTCACATACTTGTGGGTGGTTCTGTAAGCCCATAATGCTATTGGGAGTTCATCCACCCACTTGCCTCTAGCCTTTTCCAAACATTTCTTCAGAATGGACTTTATGATTTTGTTCATAGCTTGAACTTGTCCATTTGCTTGAGGGTGAGCAACTGCCGCAAATCACTTTTCAATATGATGCCGACGATTAAATTCTTTGAATTCAGCATGGTCAAATTGGGTTCATTATCAGTTACAATGGTTCATGGAAGGCCAAAATGATTGATGATGTTTTAGACAGTGAAGTTGGTTACTTTCTTCATCGTGATCATGGTTAAAGATCTGCTTCGGCCCATTTGGTGAAGTAATCAACTTCTACGATGATGTATTATGCACCACCTTTAGAGATCAATAAGGAACCGACAATGTCTATGCCTCATGTGGCAAACGGCCATAGACTGGCCATTTGTGTAATTTCTGTTGGCGGAGCTCTCAGAGATTTTGCATACATTTGGCATTTTTTGCATTGCTTAGTGTAATCAATGGTATCTCGGTTGACAGTTGGCCAGTAATACCCATAACAGAGTATTTTCTTTGCTAAGGTTTGTCCTTCTGTGTGATCGTCACATTCCCCTTCATGAACTTCCCTTAGGACTCATTTTATTTCATCATAAGCGATACACCGGAGCAGGGGAATGGAAAAACCCTTTCTATACATGACTCCTTCCTAAATTATATATCGTGAAGCTTTGCAGAGGATTTGTCGTCTTTTATTCCTCCATTCGGGAAGGACTCCCCGTAGCAAATAATCTTTAATCAGAGTCATCCATGACTCTATCTCTGGCTTCGTCTTTAGTACCCAATCGATTTCTATCTGGTTTATGCTTGGAGCATCTAGTTCTTTGAATGGAACCAAGTCCATTTGTTGTGCATCCTCGGTGCCAACAAACTTTGACAATGAGTCGGCCTTTTTGTTTTGATCCCGGGAAATGTGTGTGATGTCATAATACTCAAAGTCAGTCAATAACTCTTGGACTCGGATAAGGTATGGAGTGAGTCATTATCCTTTACCTGGTAATCTTCCCTAACTTGGTATACCACCAACTGGGAATTGCAAAAGGTTTCAAGAGATTTCATTCCCAGTTCCTTGGCAAGTTTGAGTCCAGCAATCAGAGCTTCATACTCAACTTCATTATTCGTTGCAGAGAAGTCAAGCTTTAAAGCATAGCAATGATCGATATTCTAGAGTTACTAGCATGACTCCAACTCTAGAACAATGATCATTGGATGCTCCATCCATATATATTTTCCACCGAATGGTAGGGGCTCCACCGCTCTTTGGGAAATTATCTCATGCAGTGAATTCTGCTATAAAGTATGCCAATACCTATCCCTGGATGGCTTTCCGAGGGAGATAAGTGATGTCGATTTGGCTCAGTTTGATGTTCCACTTCAGTAACCTTCCAGACGTCTCAGGTCGCTTTAAGACCTATCGTAATGGCTGATTCGTGTAAATGTGGGATGAGCCTGAAAATAGGGGTGGGGCTTTCGTAAAGCAACCAACAAGCAGTACGCTAATTTCTCTATCTTCGGTTTAGCTCATATTAATCGCTTGATAACATAATAGACCAGTCTTTTGGATTCAATTCTCCTCGCAGAGCAGCGTGGTGCTTATAGCATGTACCGACACGCCTAAGTAGATATACAAGTCTTCATGATCCACCGGCTTTGAAAAGATGAGAGGTCTCTCCAAATGGTTCACCAAGCTTGGAATGCATCTTCATGCTCCTGTGTCCATTCAAAGTTTCTCTTCCCTCTTCTTATCAGGTCGAAGAAAGGAATACATTTATCAGTGGCTTTAGAAATAAACCGGCTTAGGACGACAATCTTCCTATTTAGGCTCTGTACTTGTTTGATACTCTTTGGTGCCTAAATGTTGCAAATTGCTCGAATCTTCTTGGGATTAGCTTCGATTCCGCAAGCATTTACAATGAAACCCAAGAATTTTCCTGATGCGACCCAAAGGAACATCTTAGAGGATTGATCTTTGTTTTGTAATATCGGAGGATATCGAACATCTCTGCTAAGTTTCTAATGTGGTCGCTTGATCGTCGTGACTTCACGAGTATATCATCCACATATACCTCCATTGTCTTTCCAATCTGATCTTTAGACATTTGGTTGACTAGGCGCTGATAAGTTGCTCCAGCGTTCTTCAATCCAAATGGCATTACCACATAGCAATACAATCCCACGTCGGTAATAAAGCTGGTGTGCTCCTGGTCGGGAATATGCATCGGGATTTGATTATATCTTGAGTACGCATCCATGAAAGATAACAACTCGTGTCCTGCGGTTGAGTCCACCAACTGGTCGATCCTTGGAAAGGGAAACCTGTCTTTCAGACATGCCTTGTTTAAATCCAAACAGTCAACGAACGTTCGCCACTTTCCATTCGCCTTTCTCACAAGTACAGGATTGGATACCCATTTAGGGTAAAGGGCGTCATGGATAAACCCGTTGTTTTTGAGTCTATCCACCTCCTCTTTAAGGGTGGTGGATCTCTCCGGATCCTTACCACGCCTTATCTGTTTCACCGAGACATTTCTAATGTCGATATTTAATGCGTGGCTTGCAATAGCAGGCAAAACCCCACACATGTCAGAGTGGGGCGAAGCGAACACATCGAGATTTGCTCGGAGAAAACCAGCAAGTTCCTTCATCATCGGGTGGTTGAGTTGTGATTCGACCTTTAGGACTTGCGACGGGTCATCGTGGCTGACCGTGATGTCAGCTCAGCCGGTGTAGCCTTGGTTCCTTTGGGCTCCACATCATCCCTCAGATCTGTGTCTTTATAGAATAGACTGTCGTGCTCGAGCCAAGGCCCAAGCGCTGGTTGTCAATCTTCGGTGGCTTGGATGCGAAGAGACTTGTCCACACCCTTACCTTTCTCCTTCCACTAAGCATCCCTCAATTAGCCATATAGTAGGCATGTCCGGTTGCCTGATCTCCATGCATAACTCCTATGCCATTGTTAGTAGGGAATTTTAGGGTATGTCACTAAGGGGCGATGACTGCCCGAAATTCAGCAAGGGTCGGTCGACCCAGAAAAATATTATTTGGAGAGTCTACATCCAACAATACAAATGGCGACATCCGCACTCTCGTGCAGTCACTTTCTCCTAACTCCACCGGCAATTCAACATAACCGACAGCTTCGATCACAGCACTGTTAAAGCCATAGATGTAGGCTTTAGACGGTTTCAAGTCCTTGGCTTCCATCCTCATCTGATCGTAAGCCTTTTTGAAAATAAGATTCCCGAAACTACCACAGTCAATCAAGATCTTCCTCACCAAGGCGGGGCCGATCGTGGCTGAAATGACCATTGGGTTGATTGTAGGTGCCTCCACCTTATCTGCATCTCCATTTCTGAATATAATGTTGTCTGCCATTGTATGTTGCTTTTTGGCTGAAGCCCCATCATCTATATTTGAACAACACTCAAAATTTATATGATTGATTGCGCTAGCATAGTGCTCCATCTCATGCCAGCTCTTATCAACTAGATGTTGTCCTTGACAATTGTATTGATAACTAATCTTCCACCAGTCCTCGCAGTTCCTCAGGCCTGTGCGGCGCTTGTCCTCGGTTAGGGTCGGATGTCCCATGCCCGCCATCCTATGGGGCTTTAACAAACTGCTGTAGTTTTCTTTCTCGAATTAGTTTCTCGATAAATCCTAAAGATATCTACATTCATTCATGTTATGACCATAGCATTCGTGGAACTGGTAATATTTTCTGGTCTGCTTTTGTTTCTCCATTGATTCTTTTGGAGGTAGCTTCCTATACTGCATGGTATTGCATGTAGACAAGTAGACATTCTCTAAGGATGTATTCAGTAGCGTGTAGGTATCATACATTGGGATCCTTGACTTTCCTCTTCCAGAATCCCTCTGTCGTTCACAGTCCCTATCACCGCCTTTCTTTTGCTGATTCGATTTTTTTGGACATTTACTTAAACTTTTCCGGAACTCTCCCCAGACTATTTCACTATAATGTTACTCTGCACTCCCTCTCCATTCAGTCTGACAACTTTCTTCTTCCTAGAGCATCTAGATTCCTCTTTCCTTAAATACTGAGCTGCTTTTGCATAGAAACGCTCCAACGTCGCAGGTGATTTGCCAGCTAACCAATCGCCAAAGTGAGATTATGGATCAATCCCTCTAATCATCGCCATCAATATTGAATGGTCATTCGGATTACTGACTTTTGTGATGGCTGTATGGAATTGCTCCAAATAGCCATTCAGCGATTCTCCTTGAGCTTGGATCATGCTTGATGGGGACATTACATCTTTGGGGTGAGTTGCATGCATACGGAATTGCTCCATAAATTTTGTTGCTAAATCTTCAAATCTAGAGATTGACCTTGTAGGAAATCTCGTGAATCACATCGTTGCTATGCCAGAAAGAATGAAGGGAAAACATCTGCATTTTTTGGCTTTATCCGCTCGTGCGGAGTCCATCAGCCATTCATATCTCATGATGTGCTTCCTGAGGTCGGTTTTTCCCTCGTAGGCAGGCATCAATGGCATGCTAAATCCCCTCGGATATTCTTCATGTAAAATATTGTATGTGAACGGGGTATGGCTTCTTAAGATCCTCCAAGCATCATTAGTCAAGCCTTGGCTCTCCCTTACCAGCTGCTTGATCATAGCCATCAAGTCCGGCATTTGGATAGCTGGAGCTAAGCATTGGTCATGCTCCACCTTATGTGAATGGTCCAGTCGATGTCTACGGGCCATTCCATGCCTTCTTGGCTCAACATCTTCTTGTTGTGCGCTCACATCCTCGTCATTCCGAAGAGGTAACTGATCTGCATTAACTTGATCTCCAGCATTCAGATCAACCGCAGCGGCTCCAGTTCGAGTTCCATCAAAAAAAGTTAAGGTTCCTCCCCAGTAGAAGGGATCAGCCCCAATCCCTATAGATGGATCGGGTTCGATTGATCCTGGCAGTCCAGGATTGGTTGTGTGTTGATGTCCTGATGCTTCTGCATGATATTCGTTGGTTATGCGATGTCTGCGCTTATGATGGTCATATGATGAAGTTGAGCTCTCCGATGCAAAATAGGGAGTTGGCTCCCTCCTAGTTTTCCCGTGTTGTTAATCCCTGAGTTGATTCATTAGATGAATATTGGCTTGAATCTATTGGTACAACTGTCGGTGTTTATCCATGAGCTCTCTCATCAGATTCTAGAAATTAGCTCTTGCGATGGAATCAGCTGGATTCTGGACATCAACTGGATTGGGAGCATTAACATCTACTGGTAGATTGCTCTAGCCACCATACTGGATGCTGGCATTCTCGTTTCCCTTTGCATTTTGAGTGGTAGATTTGGTGTTCTGAACCATTGCTGATAGTTTTACTTATAGATTTCTTCTTCAAATCTAAGTTGAATGGAAGCTTGTCGATAAAAAGCTGGATCTATCTCGCGAATATGGGAATCCACAAGTAGATGATGAGATCCAGTCGAGCTGAGAATTTGCCCCTTCTCAATGAAAGCACCAAAATGTTTAAACCAAAAATTGGCACAAACACCCAACATAGATTTTGTAAAGGAATAAATGAAGAACGATAAATGTAAACAGAGAAAATATAGTAGTAAAGTAATCAGAAACAAGCTAATAACAGAGACGCGACAATTTATAGTGGTTCAGCGTTGTTTGCCTATGTCCATGTTGAAGAGATAGCTTTATTAATCACTTTGCAAACTGAGTACAATATGGATCGGAGTAGAACCCTTAGTTACAAAAGAGTACAAAGCAAAAAACAACGTAAAGATACCAAAAATGAACAATCAAGACTATATTTAAAGGGGAAGACGACGTAATATCTTCCTGAAATTTCGGCAGCAGAGTCCCCAGATCCAGAAGAAGTCATAGTATCGATCGTGGGTCCCACATAACTTGCAATAACGATCGGCACCGATTGTTTTATGAGCTCCTTTTGGCATGCGATCGATATGGTGGGCTCCACTCTTCAAAATATTGATGTTCCCAAAGTTTCATGTGCAGTTTTGCTTCATTTTTTCCTTCTATGAAGCCTAAGACTATGCACCCATATTAGCGTTCCAGAGCCTTCAATTAATGTACAGCAATAGTTATCAACCTAACAAGCCTTCAATTAATATACAACAATAGTCATCAGCCTGCTCAGTGAAGGCAATTTATTAAAAATGTAGGGAATAACCACCCTTCCCAGCCAATAAACAGAATCTAAAGTCGTTATACTGATTAGATTGAGTCACTATTTTAACATAATAATTATATTGTTTGACAGTTTCATCAATCTTCTTATCTATTGTTTTTACTTTCTTATGGTGTTGGATTACTTAGATTTTGAGATATCGATCCTTTCCACTGAGTTAAACTGTAACATCGATACGGTATGATCCATAATTTATAAATATGGATCATCCCCGATCCATTTTCAAGGAGTTGTGTATTTTAATATTTTGAGCGTTCTACTAAGTTCATCTTCCGCTTCCGCTTCACCACTACTTCATATAATCATATGTGCCTGATTTATGGGGTTTCATGATCATTAATATGACGTGTCGATCTTGAGGACAATCGAGTCTAACTTGTCCAGTCAGTTCGGATATAGCCGGAACAAAAGGCCGGATAACATATGGAGTGCGAGCAGTAGGCTACACTTTCATATACCTATACTTTGGAGCTTAATATCGCTTATGTTCCGATGTGCAGTACCATGGATCTATGTCAGTACTTGTATTTTAAGAGATAGTTATAGAGTCTATTTTGGAGACTTGGCTGTATAAACTCTTTTATTTCAGTTTTTGTATGATCTATGAATCCGATGCGCTCTGATGTTCTTATTTATGGTTTATCCGATTATATTACTGTCTTGCCTATTTTACATCTATTTGATTATTATATTTTGTCTGTGAGATGTTCTATAGGTTCCATGCTTGGATTTTTCTTACTTTACACCCTTCACAATCATCTGACATCGGCCGGATACCCCACGAGCATTATATAGGTATATTGGGTGCCAAAGGATTAGGGCGGTCGTCATAGGCTTCTTCCTTATGTTGCATCTTTTGACATAGTTTCTCCAAAGCAAAATCGACCTCCCTTGAAAGTCAGTAAACACCCATGGAAATTCACTACACTTAGCCCTATTTACTTAGCTCAGTTCCTTAACGCTTAGCTGCCACCCCGGCTCCATATCAGACGAAGTCTGATATGTCTGTAACCAACTCTTACACGTGTTGCCATTTAATATGTTTAGACTCCAATTTTCGTTAGTGATAGTGTCCTTTATTATCTTTTCCACATTTATATGGGATCTTGTCCCCTAATCATTTAATATAAATTTTTTAGTTTATTAATAGGTTTTGGTTTCCTGCTTAATTACCTTCACTAGTGCTGTTCTATTTATGGTGATGATCGATTTTGAATTTAGGAAATTCCTAGAAAATTCCTGTAAAATTCTAGAAAAATTATGAATAATTCTTTTAAATCCTTTTACACGTATTTCTATTTTCTAATTATTTCCTCTTATTTATTTACTAGTTTTTCCCATCCAAAAATTCATAACTAATTATTTCAATGTAGGAAATTCTCTAAATTAAAAACCCATTTCTAGAATTACAATAGAATACCGCATTGCCTTTACATACCACAACGAAATTATTAGAGTAAGAAAATAAAAATAAACTTCCCATGTATACTTATTATTCCCTAAACATTAATTAGTACATCATTATATCTCGTTAAATCATTAACACATAAGAACTCCATCAGAATAAGTAATAAACCAAAACCAAACACAAGGAAAATGGTAAAGGGGTTTAGTATTACTCACCTAATTTCTTTTTTTAGCTTTGATCTTTGAAAGCTTTTGGTTTTCCTTAGCTTTATCTATTTTCTTCGTCTTTTCCCCTTTAACAACAGTGGCCTATCGTTTTCTTTTGTTTTAATTTGTGGGGAATGAATGTGAAATGAGGAGGATGGTACGTTTAGTGGCACTTATATAGTAAGGGTTTTGCACTATCTTACTCCATTTTATTAATTTGTTACCATCTATACAATACTTTTCTTTTCAAATATACGTCATACATAGTCACATTAAATTATTTCCATTTACTCTTGGTTAGCAATCAGTAATTTCCCTTTTATACATATATCCAAATTTAATTAATTTTAATTACTGTTAACTTTCAATTAATAATTTCCTCTTAATTAAAATCTCCTTGAATTCAAATATTTATAATTTCCCTTTATTCATACGGCCAAATTTAATTACCTTAAATGTAAGATATTTTTTGTTTAAATATTGTCTTCTTTAAATATTATAGCCGAATTATATCTGATTGCCATTAATTATCGATTAATTGATATACATTGTTCACAGACAAATTTAATTACATCTCATTTAATTAGATTCCCAACATTTTCATATAATCTCGTATTCACAAAGTAAATAAATGACCCTCGTATATTTTTACCTTATTTAATTCATTCATTTTTATAATTAAAACAACTAACCTTTATTCTTATAATTAATTTCCCCAATTTATTATCCATTAACTTACGGGTCGTTACATACACTCTCTTTCTTAGAACTTTTCCAACTGACCGCTCCACTTTTCAATGTGAATACATAACCGGGCGCCGATTTACTATCATCCAAATCACTCTAAAAACTTGAATTTTTATACTCTTTCATAAGGAGGTCTTCATTCTCATATATAAGGAACAAGTCTTTAGCATTTCTTATATACTTTAAATATATTTTCACTGCTGGCAAATGCTTTTCTCAAGGATTAGACTGATATCGACTTATGCATTCTAATGCATAAGCCATATCTGGTCCAGTACATAACATAACATACATGATGGAACCGATTATAAATGCATACGAACCCTCTTCATATGATTTTTCTTCTTATAAGTAGGAGGAGCGTCTTTCTTACAACTGACGATTCCAGATTGCGTTGGAACATTTCCGCCCTTGGAATTCTCCATAATAAACCATTTTAGTATAGTATCTAGAGATATGGATTGAGATAATCCTAGAAAACTCTTAGATCTATCTTTATATATTCTTATACCAAGTACACAGGTCGCTTCTCACAAATCCTTCATGGAGAAGTTCTTGGATAACCATGTTTTCACCTATTACAACAACACTATGTTGCTAGCAATCAGGAGTAAATCATTAACATATGAGACTAAGAATACTATAGCACTTCCATATTCTTTTGGGAATATGCCAGCTTCCTCTGTACTTTGATAAAAACCAAACTTTTTGATTACTTTATCAAAGCACTTACTCAAACTCCTTGAAGCTTGCTTAAGACCATAAATTTGTCTTAATAATTTGCATGTCTTTCCCTTGCTCCCACTAACCACAAAACTTTTGGGATGTGACATATAAACGATCTCTTCTAAATCAACATTTAGAAACACTGTTTCCACATCCATCTACCGTATTTCATAGTCATTTAATGCGACGATAGCAAGCATTATCCTTATGGATATATGCATGGCTATGGCAAAAATGTTTCATCATAATCGACTCCTTGAATTTAAAAGAAACCTTTTGCAACTAGCCTTGATTTATAGGTCTTTACATCTTTATCTACATTTATCTTTTTCTTAAAAATCCATTCCGATGGGTTTTATCCTTCAGGTATGTCAGTCAAAGTTCATACTTTGTTGTCATGTATGGAATCCATCTCAGATTTCATAGCTTCAAGCCAAAGTGCAGAGTCCTTGTTATTTCATACATAACGCAAGTCCTCTTTTAAGTAATTTATAGAGAATTATAGTGTTAACACTTTCCTTTGGGTAAAGAAGTAATTCCAGTGTATTAAGGTATAAAAATCCTTAAGTATAACTAAAGCGATTTAAGTAGGAATAACAACAACAATTTAAATGAGAAACCTAAAGTACATAATTTAAGATGGTGTAGAAAACAAACGGTAAACAAAGAAGATACAATTAAACGAATAGGGAAGTAATAAGTCTAATAGGTAATTAAAGAGAGATATTAGTTAAAAAGGAAATAGGGGATTTCATCCAATACTGATAAACGAAAGGGAAATAAAAAAAGACACTTAAGTCAATAAATTAGAAATGGATAACAAATGATAGTAAATGACAAGAATAAATCAAAAGTAAGTCATGTAATATTTATTGAACATCAACGATTGAAAGTAAAGAAAAGTAAAAATTAGATGAATGTATACAAATTAAAATATACGTTATGACATGTGTAAATTAACCCAATTACCTAAATTAAGTAAAAGACCATATAGTCATATAATGGGTTGGAATGCAAGGTCAGTAGTGTTACACAATAAAAGCCTACCTACCACAAGGGGCTACCTACAGTTGTATATACATTATACTGATGTGGGACATATCCAGCAGTAGGACCCATGGAGTTATATACGTTTGTGTATAGGTAAAGGAATACCCTCACTAGAGTCCGCTTCAATAAATTAAGGGGAGGGTATTGCCTAGATTGCATTAGGAAATCTAAATGGGATGGTGAGTGGTATCGATGCCATGTCAGTTTGTGTTGGTACTAAATCAGGCGTAGGGCTGTCATAGGTCGAGAACGCTATCGGTCCTGCACAGTCAATGGGAAAGGCAGAGTTAGACTTAATGGACTAGCCTTTTACTAGGGTAGGTTCTGTTAGGTAATGCACTACCACAATTGTTTGCTAGCTTATTTGTTAGGGCAAAGCCTGTTAACCCATAAAAGAGTTCTTTCAAAAATGAATGGGGTATGAGTCCTCTATAATCAATAGGAAGCAAACAAGTAGTAAATCCCTAAAGAAAGATAGAATATGGCTAAACTATTGTGATGATATATTAAGCACTATGATACGCACGGCGAGGCATAAAATACCATTGAGAGGTGGACACGGATGAAGGTGATGAGACACACGGATGAGCCAACATTTCGTGTTTCCCTCCAAATACGTAGTTGTATGGGTAGTCGTAATATGAGATGTAGTTCCATATGGACGTAATATTGCGTCAATGATGTGCTCTAACGTGGTACTAGATTATGGATACTAGCGGAGATAGTATCTTGGTTCAAAGGAGGACTATGGTACTTATATACATACATACATACATACATACATATATATAGTTATAGTCTACTTCGGGTAGATGGGGCCTATCGTACACGAATATAGAGTCGAGACGACTAAGTAAAAAATGAAAAGACATAATATGTAATGGAAGACAATCGGCATAAACTAGTGTTATGTATAAAATGTATAATTCACCAGTCACTAGAACATTGTTCCGACCCTCTTCTCGTTACAACCCACAAGATAGCTTAGAGGGACATATACTGGTGCAGAGTGGGAATAGTGAAAGGACAGGTTTCCGAATGCATGCTTGACACTAACAAGGACACTAGATATTGGAAGTGTCAACCTTGCTCAGTAGCTATATGTTTTATTATACTTTACTATTCCACTGTGAGTTATATCAATAGTGCTCTAATATGCATTTATTTTTTTAATTGCAGGATACCAAACTAACAATCCTTATCTTGGTGGACTTGGGTTTTTGATTTAGCGAAAATTTGGGTCCATTGGGGTGCGAGTTGTTACATTTGGTATCAAAGCTTAGGTTAGTCGATCTTTAAAAATTAGGAAACATCGAGTAAACATATTTGTATTTTCCCTATAAATATAAATGTATTTTACGCCAAATCTTATGACCGACTATAGAATAGTTGGAACCCTACAAAGTTGATTATGAGTCGGATCAATGGATGAAGTTAAAGATGTACAACTATCCGATTACCCCATGGGAAATAGGTCGTATAGAAATGCATTAACTTAAAAAGTGCATGATTGCAACATATGGAAGGTCCTTGAAGCTGGATAGTACATGAGTCCCTAGTTGGGCTCCTGATATCCCAATGATTATAGATCCTCGTATGATGCCAATTGATGATGTACAGAAGGTCCAGATAAGGGGAAAGTAAGAATCCATATGTTGTAGATATCTGGGAGCAATTGAGTTCCCGAAGGAAGGTGTGGAGTGGTCGTTCCAAGATAATAGCCGGATTTTTAGCATTTGAAAGAAGATAAGTTGGTAAGTTGAAGAAAATTCCGAAAGAAGGGACAAATAAAATCCACTCTGCGTTCGACCTCATATAAAAGAATTTAATATAAAATTTGAAATGATTTTGATATAAGAGTTAGAAAAAATATAAAAATGATATATTTGAAATGATTTTCAAAGTGTTTATTTAAATAGAGAAACCTTACTTTTGAAGAGTAAGTAAATGTTAAACTTTCAGAAAAATAAAATACCCATATCTTATTTAAATATAAAGTTTTAGTGGGAACTGAAATTTGTTAAAAACTAAAATTTCAGTAAAAGAGGTTTCTATAAAAAGAAAAGTTATTTAGTTTGAAAAATATAGTAGAGCGTACGTAGCTCATTGATTTTTCTAAGATGAAATTTTTTTAAGTTGAAAAATTCTTCTTATGGATGGATAACAGGTAGCGGTAGAAGTGTAAAATGGGGTAAAAAGAAGGGAAGGAAGAGTAGAACCTAAACAAAGAGCAGTAGGCAAATGCACAATGATGGTTTAATAAGGCGATATTCAATTGAGAGTAGAACTATATAAATATAATCCATTTAAATAAGAGTAGATTAGGTAGAAGAAACATTAAAAAATAATGTAAGGAATTCATATAAAACAATGTTAGTAATTAAAAATAACATTAGGAGATTATATTGAAAATAACGCTAATCTAATTAGAAGAAAAAAGGAATTAAAGGCGAAACAAAGAAAAATGAACATTTTCCATTTGTTGTGCTCATTTATTGCAAGTGTCTTTTAAAAAGTTCCCCTCACATGATATTAGAGACTTTGCCAAGGGTTGGAAGTGGAGATAATATGAGTGATAAGAAAATGATAGAGCGAGGGTTGTTTTTATCTACTCTAATTTTTATTGTTTAAAATTATAAAAGATGTTTAGAAAACTGCAAAGTGCATTTTTGAAAAAAAATGGTTTGGTGTAACAATTGAGTTTTTAAAAGAAAAACTTAATTCACGGTTTGAGTTAAAAATCCCAATTTTTAAGAGGTAAAAGTTAAAAAGCTCTTTGAAAGGAAAAGAAATTTTAAAAAATTAATTATAATTTTAATAGTTAAGACACTAAGTTATTTTTGAATTTTCTAAAATGGTGCCTAAATTGTAATTTTAAAGATAAAAAATTTAGGACCAAACCAAAATTTTAAATATGGAGTAAATAGGAATGACTACCTAGGTAAGATGGGATAAAAGATAAGGCTATAAAGAGATAGTGAGAATTACTCTTGGAGTAGCAATAAGGAATCCCCGTATAGGTTATAAAATACCGATGAGAACCTAGGAATGTTTTGTTACACATGTGTGCAAGCCATAAGAAGAGCCGCAAAGAAATGATAAATGGTATTAAAGTACACTTCTACGAGTTCTAGGGTATGCTCATATGAAAGATCAAGAGTAAAGGAAGCAAATACCAAGATTTGAGAATATTATCAAGAGATTGTGATTAAGAGAAGAAAGTAACGAAGGGTAATAAGATGGTAAACATACATAGAGGACATTGGCAGACTCAAAGATAAGGAAGGCAAGATAGAGGAGAAAAAGTTATTTCGCCAAGCCAGTTACCAATGAGTTATTCAAAGGGTGCATAGTTTATATTTCTTACCTACTATAGTGTGGGAGGATGCACAATTCACTCAATATTGGGTATGGTAATGGAAGTAATGGTTGGACCTTATTTATCAGAAGCCATAAATGTGGGTTAGAGAATGTGACACGTTAGAAAGGTCATAGGTAGTAGTAATTGTATTTCCTTCCTACCGTTGTTTTTCTTTTAGTTTGGTTGTAAGCATTTGTTGTTTTTGTCATGTTAAAGCCCGTATGATGTTGATGGAAATGTTCCTTTTTATGTGTTTTCTTTGTGGACCGCGATATTATTGAGAAAACAATAAGACAAGAAAATTTTAGGAAAGACACTTAACTAACGCAAAAGGACAGAAAATAGTAAAAGGCTGGAAGTATAAAATAAATTAAGGACATTTAATTAATTAGCTAATAAAGTAAAAGAAATAAGACTTAAGTCCCAAAAAGTAGAAAAATTTTAGGAATAAATTTTAGCAAGCGAAGGATAGGGAAAGATTGTTGCAAAGTCACGGTCAATGTCCCTGTACCTTAAAAGATGAAATTTGTAAATTAACTTGTACGCTGGTTGTTATTATAAATGAAAGAAAAGTTTTTGAAAAGTTGAAATTTACCACGTAGGTAGATAGAGTCCAATATGGACGTTAAACTATTGAGTAGACCCCAATTTCATGTAGTGTGACATAATTAGTTTTTTTTTAAATGTATACTTTTGAAATTTTTGTCCAAAATTCTTTGTTTTGGAGAATAAAATACTTTTGTGAAAAGTTTTTGAAAAATTTTGTGATGAAAATTTTAAAGTTTAAATTTTTTGTTGATATTTCAAAAGTTCTATAGAAAAAGATATTTTGGGCAGAAAAATGAAGGAGTTTTCTAATTTTTGGAATGCCACATACTTAGCATGGGGGAATCATTGACGGGTTAACTAGTGTGGATTTCACTATGTAGCAGAGGTGACAATAAAATAAAATATGGTTAGAGACAAGGGAATAGCCGTTTAACTATGGAGTCACTTTCTCCATTACTTGTCGGTAGGAGAATTAAAATTGATTTTATGATAATTCTATTTTAAAATTTTAAAGATTAAAATAAAATTTAATTATGCGGGTTGTACTTGGAAAAAATGGAAGATGATTAGGGGCAAAAGAAAAGGTTTCAAGGTACAGTGGAAAAAGGATTATAAGAGAAGGATGTAAATATGAAATTCTCCATCTAAACCATTTTGCCACATAAGAATATAGGTTTAAAAAACTAGATTTCTTTGAAACTTGGATGTTAGTAACGGAGTGCTAAGATTTTCGATGGTAGGAATTGGATGAAAAATTGGTTGAACTATACTTCTATTAGAAATGTGGGAAAATTTAGATGCAAAACAATTTTTTGATTTTCAAATTTTGCATACATATAGAATTGCCAGTATATTTAGATTATTTGCACCATATTTTCAAAACTATTTTAAAAAGATACATACATATAGGAGGTGGCGATTAGAATTATTTTACATGCATATCATATATGTTGTGATGCACCGTGCACTAGTACATGGTTGCACATTAAGTGGTTGGTTACTTTAGAATGGTTGTATGTTATGTTACAAGGTTTAGTCTTTAAGGAATTTTAAGGATGAAATTCTTTTAAGGAGGGAAGAATATGACACCCCTTAATTTCTACGATAACTAATTTAAATAAAATTAATTACTAAATAATAATGCTGAAAAATAGAACTTTTATAAATGTCAGAATTTGGCTACGAAACTTAGACCATTGGGTTTGTGGTGATTTTCTGATCAATTTTCATATATAAAGTTTCCGATCGGAGTTTAAAAGGAAAAGTTATTAACGTTTGAAGTTTTCAAATCAGAATTAATTATATATGTAATTATGGTAATAAAAATAAATTAAACATTAATTAATAACGTTATGGAAGCTTAGAGTTTAAGAAATGTTAACATTAAAATCAAATCTCAGAAGATGTGTAAAGTGGGAAACAAATGAATGCAATCGGTTAAATAAGTAAGAAAATTAAGCTAATCAAAGATAATGATTAATTAACACATTAACCAAGCCACGGGTTGACCCATAGGCACCTAGGTCGACCGGTAGCGGTCGACTAATGACAATAAGCGGTTGATCGGTGCTGGGTTAAAATCGACAATAACATGTGGCCAAACAAATTGGATTTAATAAATCTTTTATTAACGGATATGATTGATTCTAGAGTGTATAAATACAAACCTAGGTCCTCAATCTCATATTTTTCGGGTCATAGAGCAGAGTTCTACCATTCTCTTTTCTCTAGAATTTCTAGAATTCTAAAAGTATTAAAACTATTATACTATATATATAAGTGGAGAAAAGCGTAGAATAAGAGAAGAGAAGAATAGGATCGATTCAGAACACAGAAACAAAGGTAAATTGTGAATCTTAAACTCAAATCCAAATTTAATTCAATCCTTTCTCGATATCTGTAATTCTAATAGTGCGTACCCTTTTATATCTGGATTTAAAGTAAAACGAAGTCAAATAAAAAGTGAATGGATCTAGATCTGGAGAATTGGAGCTAAAAAGAGGTGAGTGGTAAATTACATATTTTGTAATAATCTTGGATTATATCATTGTAGATCTATTTCATTTATGCCTAAATATAAATCATGATTTAGATATTTAATTTTATACGTGTAAGGAATATATATAAATCACGAATGAGATATTTAATTGTATATGCATAATGATTATGAAAAATATGCATATATGTTATGGAAAACCATAAACTTGATAGATATTGTATACGTTTGGATTTGGAAAGTTAAGGGTATAAATAGTCCCTAGATTTGTAAATAACTTGTTAATGAAATCATTTTGGGATTTCAGATTTGGTTAGTTTATATAGATTGTTGAACATAAATTAGAATTCATAATAAACTAAATTGGGATTAGATAATATTTTAGTACATTGGAATGAATTATGTAACAATATGAATTTCTATAAATAAACAAAAAGGAAGAGATGTACAAAATAAGGGAATCATCGTATTTTTACTGCCTATTCCAGTAGAAAAATAAAAGATAATTCCTTGTTATTTCACACATAATATAAATTCTCTTTTAAAAAATTTGTAAAGAATTACAGTGTTAACAATTTCATTTGGGGAAAGAAGTAATTCCAATGTAGTAAGGTAGAAAAATCCTTAAGTATAACTAAAGTGATGTAAGTAGGAATAATAACAACAATTTAAATAAGAAACTTAAAGTATATAATTTAAGATGGTGTAGAAAACAAACGGTAGATAAAGAAGATATAATTAAACGAATAAGGAAGTAATAAGTCTAATAGGTAATTAAAGAGATATATTAGTTAAAAAGGAAACGGGAGATTTCATCCAATAATGATAAACGAAAGGGAAATAATAAACAACAATTCGATAAATTAGAAATGGATAACAAATGATTCCGAACGATAATAATAGATCAAAAGGAAGTTATGTAAGATTTTTTGAACATCAATGATTGAAAGTAAGGAAAAGTAATAATTAAATAAATGTATACAAATTAAAATATAAGTTATAACGGGTGTGAATTATGGGATATAACCCAATTACCTAAATTAAGTAAAAGACCATATAGTCATTAGAATGGGTTGGAATGCGAGGTCAGTAGTGTTACATAATAGAAACCTGGTCACTGCATGGGGCTACCAACAGTTGTGTATACATTATACCGATGTGGGACAAATCCAACTACATGACTCGTGGAGTTATATACACCTGCGTATAAATGAAGGAATACCCTCAGTATAGTCCGCTTCAATGAATTAAGGGAATGGTATTTCCTAAATGGCATTAGGCAACCTAAATGGGCTGGTGAGCAGGATCGACACTATGTTAGTATGTGTTGGTACAAAATAAAGAGTTGGGCTGTCATAGGTCAAGAACGTCATCGGTCTTACACGGTCAATGGAAAAGACAGGGTTAGACCTAACGGACTACGCCTCCTACTAGGGTAGGTTCGGTTAGGTAATGCACTGCCATAGTTGTTTGCTAGTTTGTTTGTTAGGGCATGACTAGTCAAGCCATAAAAGAGTTCTTTAAAAAACGAATGGCATAGTCCGAGGAGCTGAGTCCTCTATAATCAATAGGAAGCAGACAAGTAGTAAATCCCTAAAGCAAGAAAAAATATAGCTAAGCTATTGTGATGCCATATTAGGCAGTACGAGATGCATGACGAGGCGTAAACTACCCTTGAGACATGGACATGGATAAAGATGATGAGACACACTAGCGAGTTGATATTCCGAATTCCCCTCCTAATTCGTAGTTGTACGGGTAGTCGTAATACGTGATGTAATTCCATACAGACGTGATATTGCATTGCTGATGGATCCTGATGTGGTGCTAGATTATGGATACTAGCGGGGATAGTATCTTGGTCCAAAGGGGGACCATGGTACTTATATATATGTATGTGTGTGTGTATGTATGTAGTTTTAGTCTATTTCGGGTAGATGTGACGTATCGTATATGAACGTGGAGTCAAGACGACTAAGTAAAAAATGAAAAGACATAACATGTAGTGGAAGACAATCGACATAAACTAGTGTTATGTATAAAATGTATAATTCATCAGTCACCAGAATAGTGTTCTGACCCCCTCCTCATTACAACCCACAGAATAGTTCAGAGGGACAGGTACTGGTGCAGGGCAGTAATAGTGGAAGGACAGGTTTCCTAATGCATGCTCGGCACCGACAAGGATACTAGATATTGGAAGTGTCAACCTTGTTCGGTAACTATATGTTTTATTATACTTTACAATTCTGTTGTGAGTTATATCGATAATGCTCTGGTATGCATTTATTTGTTTAATGGTAGGATACCAAATTAACGATCCATATATTGGTGGACTTGGGTTTTTGATTTAGCGAAAATTTAGACCCACGGTATGTGGGTTGTTACATTATTCCACAAATAAGGATTTTAACATAATTACAATTATTCAAAATCAAATCAATTCAGTAAAGTTAAGTGATAGTCTCCAACTGGAGTTGCATCTACTAAAGATTTATCAACAACCTGAGCCTCATTTCACCCTTTGCCAAATGTCGTCTGCTCCTAAGTCCCTATAACAAATTATATATAGGAGTTACAGATCCAATATCTGAAACCTGAGATAATTTATTGATTTCCAAATAGTTTTTAATTATAAACGTACCTCAAGGAGTGGACAAAACATTTTCCTTCTTTTTTTTGACCATTCAAATAGTCTGGACAATTGCATTTCCAATGCCCTTCTTGTAACAATGGTGACATTCTCATTTGTCGGTAGGAGCTTGATCCTTCTTACCTTTCTCAGAGCCCCACTTTCGTTTCTTTGAACCTTTTGAAGACGTGGCCTTACCCTTTGCAGCTAACATAGTGCTTTGATCCTTGAATGATCCCTCATTTGGACTCAACATACTGAGTAGCTTAATGAGATTTATGCTCTACTTTTTTATATTGTAGTTCAATATAAATGGCATAAACTATGGAGTCAGTGAGCCTAGTATCAAATCCACTTGTAGTTTGTCATTTATTTTGACATCTAGCTCTGAAAATCTATTGATATAACCTTTCATGGTCAAGACGAAATCCTCAACGCGACTGCACTTACTCATCTCCGAGTTGAACAATTTCTAGTAATTCGTACCTTGTGGAACGAGATTGCTCCCTGTTAATGAAATTTTTCGTCCTATAAAGACTCAAGTATTTTAGAACTTACCATGACGTTGAATGCTTTCATGATTAAGAATCCGTAAGATTAAGTAATATTAAAATTGCCTTTAAAGGAAGTAATTATGTTGCTGTAATGCTTACACAATTATGAGGAAAAGTATTCAAAATCTTATGAAAGGTCTCAATCCAATTCGTTAAGGTAATCCATTCCAAATTAGGCATTAAAGACAGAAAAAAGTAAATAAAGTACTGAAAGTAATAATTGACACAAGGTATTTACGTGATTCAGATGTTAATATATCTTACATCAACGGAAATAATGTCGTTCTCTTCTTTTTTGATTCTTAGTAAAAATGGCCGATAGTATAATTTTTTGATTTCGGTGCCTAAAAAAGTAAAGTAATCTCCCCCTTTCTGCTACAGTCTCCTATTCATTTATAGTATACAGAGATTTACATGGGTCACTAATGTCCATCTTCTGTTCTTTTGATTCCTAGCTTTGGATTATGCCATGTGTAGATTATCTGTCTTGCTCATTTACTATGCCCTTGCTGACGTGGTCTTGGACGGGAAACCTTGATTTGGGTTGATGGATTTTGAACTTTGGAAAAAATGTCGATGAGGTTATTCATCTCACAAACATCCAAGTATTTTAGAAGTAACCACGATGTTGAATTCTTTCGTGATTAAGAATCTACAAGTTTAAGTAATATTAAAATTGCCTTTAAAGGAAGTAATTATTTTGTTGTAATGGTTATTATGAGGAAAAGTATTCAAAATCTTATGAAAGGTCTTTATCCAATTTGTTAAAGCAATTCATTCCAACTTAGGCATTAAATACAGAAAAAAGTAAATGAAATACTGAAAGTAATAAATGACACAAGGAATTTACATGGTTCAGATGTTAACAAATCCTACATCCATGAGGAAAATATCATTCTCCTCTTCTTTGATTCTTAGTACAAACAAAAATGGCAAATAGTACAGTTTTTTGATTTCGATACCTAAAAGAGTAAAATAATCTCCCCCTTTCTGCTATAATTCCCCATTCATTTATAGTACACGGAGATTTACATGGATTTTTAATGTCCATCTTCCGTTCTTTTGATTCCTGCCTTTGGATTATGTCATGAGTTGATCATCTATCCTACTCATTTATTGTGCACGGACTACTGATGTGGTCTTTTGCGAGAAACCTTGATTTGGGTTGATGGATTTTGAACTTGGACGGAAAGCTTGAAATAGAAGTGGGAATCCCAATTTTTGAATAGACCATGACTTGATGTTAACCTATATTCTTGAATTTTTTGGGCACTACTTTGATATGGATGTGGTGGTATAGTCCTCTATTATTAGAACAGTTCAGATTAGGTTCTAGTGGTATGACTAGGCTTCAAAATGGGGGCACAATCTTATTTACTGAGTTGTACAGTTTGACTTTAATTGCTCTTAACATTGTGCTTTGGTGTTGTTTTGGATGGAACAACGTAGTATGACTTCAGGAGTGTTAGCGCGGTTCATATGCCATATAATATTGTTATCCAATATGGTTATGGAGGCGTAGTTCTCAATGGTCCATTTTTGATATCAAAGTTTTGGAGTGCTTATAAGTACGTAGTTCATCCATGTTAGGGATAGTTTCTTATTGTGGCTTTGCCTGCATATGTGTGCACTTTGTTGATTTGTTTATTTCTTTGAGTCTGTGTATTTGTTAGGTATTACTTCTTTAGAATTGTAGTGATTTTGTCACTTCAATGTCAACTCATGATTACAACGCATCCTTGTTCCTTCAATTCTAATATAAGATTGTGGCACAGCCCTGTCACTTTAGTGTTAGTTTAAGATTGCGGCACATCCTTATTGCTTATAAATGCTTTAAGGAATATGCCGCAGTTATATATCACTAATAATTCTTTTGGGGGTGCAACACAATCTTTACAATTTGTTGTCATTCAAAATTGTGCCGCAGTCCTGACTTATTAATGCTTACCTTTGGAACCGCATCACAACCTTCATTGAAGTAAGTATTAAGGTTGTAGATTAGTCCCCATACTTTATGGCTATCTCAGGATATCGATGCAGTATTATAGTGTTAAAGCCGTGCTCAATGGAAAGGCACAGTATGTTTTTCCACTATCTTAAGACTTTGGCGTAGCACTATATGGTCTTTGCTTTTTTTCCCTTCATTTCGTCTTCCTAGTCCAACTTCTATCATAGGAGTGATTCTTTTGGTTCTATGCTAACATCAATTTGCCTTTACCGATGTTTGGAAAATTTGGGTGTAACACTTGCCCCTTAAGTCTGTAGCGATTGAAGATTGGTGTGGACATGTCTCTACTTCCATATTTTCCCATGACCCATCACTTCTTACTTTTCTCTCTCTTCTTTTTAAATGGAAAACGTCCTTATTGCCGTTTCACATTTAATGCCTGATTACGTGTGTTAACTACTTATTGGTTAATCTTCTAAAAAGCTGTCACCTTAATACTTTCGACCTCAAATAAAATTTATATTTATTTTATTTTACATGTGAATTTGTTGCACTCTTCGTATAAAACTCATCTTATGCAATACGTTTTTCCAAATTTTCTTAGATTGGTGACATGAGAGATTAACCCAAGAATCAATACAGATTTTCTTAGAATTCGAAAATACTAAGGTGATAACTTTTCAAAAGATTGGCCAATAAGAAGTTGACAGTGTAATTAGGCATTAAATGTGAAACGGTAACAAGGACCTTTTCCATTCGAAAAGAAGAGAGACAAAAGCAAGAAATGACGGGTCACAGAAAAATATGGAAGTAGAGATAAGTCTACACCATCTTCAATTGCCGCAGAATTGGGGGGCAAGTGTTACACCCATATTTTTCAAACATCGGTAAAGGCAAATTGATTTAAGCATAAAAACAAAAGTGATAGAGTTAAGGGTATGCCCTAGGGCCAATTCTATAATTTATTGTAATTTACTTAACTCTATAATCAATTTTTGTTTATAATTAAGGTGTTTTTATTTCTGTTATATATTGTTATAATTTATAAATAATTAAATATTTAATAGAAAATCCATAAATGGTGTGTTCGTGATAGTAATTACAAATTATTGTAATCATGAGTATTCTATCACAATATATTAAACACATTATTTTAAATGTTCCTAGTTAAGACTCATCGAGACTGGATATCGATGTATCTGTTGAGATTAGTGTATGTGACGCTCTCCAAATATTGGGCAGTGTATTACTTATGACTGATGGGGACACCTAAGGGTTACGTGCTGATAGTTATTGGATAACTATGGAACGACTCACTCGATAGTTTCTATTGGTTAATATAATTAAGGTTAAACAAAAAATATCGATGTGATTGATTTACACAGTTCTCTCGACTAGAAAATACTTCAATATGAAAGCTCCACTTTGATTATAGTCGAATCATGGCACGGTCTACATCGAGTGACTATAGTTGGGTTGAGTAGAAGTATTGGAAGTAAAGCACTATTCAAAAGAGTATTCGTCTCCTCAGTTATAAGAGGTTAGTATAACGGTCAACTCAAGTCAAGACAAAGTCAAAACCTCTGGCCAAAGTAGTTCGGTTAATAACAATTGTTATTATTGAACCATGGATTTTGTGTTTGGACTATAGAGTTGAATACGAAAGATATTGGAATTTTGACCATTACCAAATTCCATAAGTCAAAAGTGATATAGTTTTGATGAAGATAATTGGTGTAAATAATAGTCACAACTGGGTAACGCTTAACAAACTAAAATTGGATTTTACCGAAACCAAGTAAGTGATAAATTTGGCTAAAATATCACATCACCTGCTAAGCGACGTGAGAACATTAATATTCGAATTGTTTGGTATTAATCACTGATCAAATCTACACCTAAAGAGTCACACAACCAAAATGTTGAATTCTCCTTTGACCACCTGATTTAATTAGTTTATAATTGTAATAAATTAAATTAAATTAAATTTATTAATGTTTATGAAATTTTAATTATAAAATTATATTTGATATGTTGAATAATTTTAAAGTGTATTTATAATAGTTATAAATATACATATCGATATGCGATATTGGTATGCGATATCAGTACACGTCTAAACTAGGTTTCAAATTCAACAATTTTGGTTTGGGCTTGGATTTTATTAGGCCCAAGATAGGGTTTATAGCTGTCCTTGGATGGCATGAGTGTGGCCATCCAGATGGCTAGGAAGGGTGATTTTTGATTTGGTAAAAGGAGGAAATGGTAAAGAGAAAAACAAAAACAAGGTCCATGATCCTTGTTTTACTCATTTGTTCTTCCTTTATCAAAGCAACATGTGCCTCATTATTTTACACCGACTTTTCCATCCCCATTGTAGAAAAGCGTAACTGAAAATTACCCCATCCAAACTACCAAAATTTCCAAGTTCAATTATATCAAATTACTTTAACCGATTGACAGTTGTAGACAATTTGGAGCTAACATCTTCCATGTTGCGAATCCGATTCAAGGAGTACTCAAATTTATTTCAAAATGTATTCAATAGGCTTTGGGAAAGGCAATTCTCTGATTTACATTCATGGATCAATGTTTAATTAATCGTTATATCATATGATGCTTAGGTAGAAATGCTACGAATCTATTTTATCGATATAATGTCCCATATTTAATGCTTGAATATATATTGGTGCATCTATATATAAATAAAATTTATCATTATCTTGAATGTATGTTAGCATTGAATTATCGGCTTAAAAAATATTTATTATTTTATAAATAAATATTGTTTAAATATGATTTTGTTAAATAATAAATCATTTTCTAAAGAATAAAATTATATAGTAAATGTTTTAAAATTTATAAAATCTTATTCTTCTATAAGTATAATTCGACAATTTATTTTAATTTTTAATATATATTTATATTTATTTTATATTTAAATACTAATTTGACTAATTACTAAAGTAGAAATTGATTATATAAACAAACACACACACACACACATATATATATATAATTATAAATGAAGTATAAAATTGTACATAATGTAAATACATAATTTTCAGATTTTAAATTTATTTTTTAATAATTTTGATTATAATTATTGAGCGGTTTTTAAATTTAAAATCATTTATAAAATCGTTTTATATATTAAAAAACTACAGTTAAATAATTATATGAGTCAAGAGCTTGCTGCAAATATACATTAATTTATATATATATATATATATTATTTATTAATACATATATTTATATATTTATATTTATATACAAGTTTGTAAATTCATAAGCATTTATAATCAAATATATATATATATATATTACTTGAGCTGAGACCATTTTGTAAATATGTATTAAATTTTATGCATAAATATAACTTATTATATATATATTTATATATGTTCATTTATAAATACATATTATCAAATATATATATATATATATATTTAAATAAATTATTTTATTCTTAAATTTGTTTCAGTAACATGAATATATAAATTTATATTTAAAATTATTTTATATTAATTATTAAATGATTTTGTATTAATCACATACATACTTATATATACATGTATATTTAAATAATTTATATAAATTATTATAATTACAAACTCTTCACACACACACACATACATATATATATATATGTGTGTGTGTGTGTGTGTGTATGTATGTATGTATGGATGTATGTATGTATTTACATAAATGATATATTTTGCATGTGTATAATTATATACACACACACTTATCATTTTGATGCACACATATATTTCATTTAAACAGTATGATTGAATACTAGAGAGAGATGTTGAAATGCGGCCAGCCCGCAGCGGAAGTTATGGGTGAATTTAATTTTTTTTACTCTATTCGAGCTATATTGGGCCTATGAAGTCTAATTTATTAAGAACATTTCTAAATTTTATTTAAATTAAATTTCTTATTTCATTTAGATTTATAAATTATAGATAGAATTTTATTTAATTTGTATTCAAGTTAATATAATAATACATATACGTATCACATACATAGATGTAAGTGTGTGCATGTCTAACATAATAATCTGTGTAAGGTATTACATGCTCGTATATAAACATTGGAATTTACATCGCAACAGACATGTTAGCTCATCCTATATGTATTGAACGTTGTCCAAATACACACACACACACACACACACATATATATATATATATATATATGTATGTATGTATGTAAACATGTTATTTAAATAAATATTGAAACTATGTAAAATTATACATACATACATACATACATACATACATATATATATGTATGTATGTATATGTTTGTGTATATATTATATGTAAAAATATTAATGATATATATATATATACATATTTTTGCATTAAATATTAAATATATGTATGTATGTATATACATAATATATAAAGTATTTTTAAAAATCATTTTACACATATACATACATACATATATATGTATGAATTACAGTAACAAAATTATTATTATTATATTTATTTATATATATATATACAAATAAGTATATTTATAATATCTAAATATGTATATGATATATATATATATATATATATATATATATATATATATCTGTGTGTGTATTAATTATGTATTTAATTTTTTTAAACCTTTCCAATTAGAATGCATAGCACAAAAAATTTTATTTATATTCTATTGCATTAGTATATATACACACACACACACACATATACTCCTTCAAAAAAAATATTTATTAATTATTTGAAATACAATAAAATAATAATGAAAAAAAATTTGTGTTATATTATTCAAATTTTAAATTTTTATAAAATCAAGCATGATATTTTAAAATAAAAAAAAATTCCAAAATTTTCGGAGTCAAAATAATATTTTTAATTAATTAATTTCAGTTGTTTATCAAATTTATTTTTTTTAAATATAAAAAATTATTTTTAAATTCTGATATTTTGCCGAGAGTTTATACGATAATAAAAAAATTTAAAATTTTAAAATTTAATCCACGAAACATATTTTATTTCATATGATTTATTTAATTAGTATATTGATTTAAATAATATTAAATAATAGTAAATGAATATTAAAAGTTAATTTGCAGCCATTGAAAAATATAATGTATCTAGATATATATTTATAAAATTTGGTTTCAACTATTAACATGATATGATGATATAATTAAATACAAATCATATAATTAAAATTAGGTAGTATATTAGTACATACATATATATATATATTGATTAATAAAATGATAATAATTAAAAAAAAATTATTTAGCTGTTCACTTCAGATCTATATGTAAAAATGTGTTTTTTTAATTAATTAAAACATATATATATAACCAATCTAATATGCGACAACATTGATGATACATTTAAGAATCTCACTTAACTAGCAATATATTAATGATATATATATATATATATAATATTATCCAGAAATTATAAATCATGTAGTATATTAAATACATACCTAATACTAATGCCTTAAAGCACACCTTGTAATGATGAATTCTTCCACCATGGAAATCTTCTCGATTCGGCAGATTGTTAATCGTTGAACCGTAGACCTTTAGCTATCCAATAGCTGTCGCCTTTTGAATTGATTTGAGATGAATTTGTTGAACCTCCTTGTTGATGAGTTTGACTGACAATGATGGGGAAATGGCAGCCAAAAAGTTCCTTTTACATTAGGATTAGGGTCCTTTTATATAGTGGAAGAAACAAAGAGAAATATGTATCACATCTCATGCCATTTCTCATCAAATCTCAACCATCCATCTCCAAATCCCTCTTGACTCTTTAACCACCTCCTTCAAGCCCTATTGCTGCCAAAATAACATCTTAATATCATGGGCTAACAGCCCATTTAAGTCCAAATAAATATTATTAAATAAATCTAATTTAATTGCTTGTTGATATCGCATATCGATCAATATATATATATATATATAAGTATTATAAATATACACAATAATATTTATTCCTCAAATCATATTCAAAATTTTATAATTAACATTTCATAAATATTAATTAACTTAATTAATTTATAACAATTATAAACTAATTAAATCGTCTGGTCTAAAGAGAATTCATTATTCCGGTTGTGTGACTCGTCGGATGTAAATTCGGTCAGCGGTTAACGTCGAACTATTCAAATATTATGTTCACGGACACCTAACTAATGATGTGATATTTTGGAAAATTTATCACTTACATAGTTTTGGTAAAATCCAATTTTATATTATTAAGCGTTACCCAGTTGTGACATTTATTTACACCAATTCTCTTCGTCAAAACTATATCACTTTGGACTTATGGAATTTGGTAATGGTCAAAATTCCAATATATCCATATTCAACTCTATAGTCTGAACACAAAATCCTTAGTTTAATAATAACAATTATTATTAGCCGAAATGCTCTGGCCAGAGACTTTGACTTTGAGTTGACTTGAGTTGACCGTGATACTAACCCCATATAATTGAGGAGACGAATCCACTCTTGAATAGTGCTTCACTTCCAATACTTCCACTCGACCCAACTTTAGTCACTAGATGGATGCCATGCCATGATTTGAGTATAATAAAAGCGAATCTTTCATATTGAAGATCCACAGTATTCTCAAGTCGAGAGAACTATGTAAATCAGTCACATCGATATTTTTTGTTTGACCTTAGTTATATTAACCAACAGAAACTATCGAGTGAGTCATTCCATAATTATCCAATAACTATCAGAACATAACATTTTGGTGCCCCAGCAGTCATGAGTAATAGACAGCTAACATTTGGAGAGCGTTACATACTCTAGTCTCAACGGATACATCGTTATTCAGTCTTGATGCATCTTGACAAAGAACGTTTAAAATGGTGTATACATATATTTATTGTGATAAATTACTCATGGTTACAAAACTTTGTTACTATTATCACAAAAATATACCATTTATGGATTTTCTACTAAATATACTTTTAATTAAATTGATTAATTAATATAACACATTATATCAAGTATATTATAGAAAGAAAATACCTTTTATTTTAAACAAGATTGGTCAACGAGTTAGATATATGTAATAAATGACATAATTGCCCCTAGGGCATACCCCTAAATCTATCAATCTCCCACTTGCACTTGGGGTTATTATTGAATCTTATTCCAAATTCTCCAATCGGTTTTCTCAAAACCGATTGGGTCAGTACCTCAGTGAACTGGTATGCTATTATGTTACAATTATCTACTATGTCAATCAACTATCTCTAATGCTTATAAACTACCTTTATCACATGGCACAATTTGGAGTATGTCTCTCGACTTCCAGTGAGCTCTAAGTTATGTTACGAACTATATCGCGCCAGTGTTATCATATAACAATATTACGTGATTCTCAACATTTGGAATCACCCTCGGGTCAGTTATAAATCTGTGCATTTAATGTGTATACACACACATTGTTTTATTATAATGCTATTCAAGTCAATGAATTAGCCACAGTCTCTTCTATTTGGAACATTTCCAACTTAAAGATTCTTAATTTATTATTGGCATATTATAATCAATATCACGTATGAAATTTGAGTCCAAACATTCCTTCATAAGGAGTTGACTATTATGTAAACAATTCTCTAGTATTTCATAAATACACGAGAACACCTCAAATAACCATTAAGTGATATCAATTTGGATCTGATATTTGCTTCATGTATGAAATACATAAACAAATCACAATATCATAGACATCATAACATATATGATAATTCCTATTGCTAATGCATAAAGAACCCATCTTACATGTTCTGCATTAAGCATTTTAATAAGGTGTCTTTCATATCGATTTGAGATATTCCCAATATCTTTTATACCTACTATAAAAGACATCATTTACAAATCCAACCTTGTGCATTAACACAACTAAGGCTGGTTTTAACACAAGTACATTGTTAAAAATCAGCATTGTGTTGTTTACTTATTGTTTAGAAATATCAACGTATCTTTTAACATTCTTTCTTATGAACACACGCTTCCTCTACATTTTGACTGAAAATCAAACTATTTGATATTTCTGTCAAAATAATTATTTAATTTTGATACTTATAAAATGATACTTTCGTATTATTTCTTGGATCATATCAAAAAATTCAGAACCTCTATATCGCTCCCACTGACTTCGAGACACTTTGGTTGTTATGTCCAAACAGTCTATTCTAAATCATTATTTAGAATTTTTATTTCAGCACATATGTACCAAAACACTAAGTCTTATCAAGCGATAATCTTGTGAGTAAATTCGAAATAACTTGATCACACTGAATGATGAATCTATTACGCTAATTTCAACAATTTACGAGATTATTTTTATCAACATTGCTCCTTTAATTCCAACTGCATTAGTCTTGGTCATAAAAAACAATCGTGGCCGATGAATCACGTCCTTTTGATTATGACCACCAAAATCATATTTTGATAATGTACTTAGAATTCTTTCGGATTTGCGCATCATACGATATCATAGAGTTGATATTCTTAATGGTTTAATTAAACAACCGAGGATTATATATTTTTACATTGGTAAGAAACTAATGTTAAACCAATAATTGGAATAACTCCCATATGTCAAGAATGATGGGCCAATCCTTGATTCAAGCGCATATGATGACGCAACTAAGCATGGCTTAGTTGGTGTTGATTAAACCTAGAATGAACTTAACATTAAAGGCTAAGTACAAGATGATATTATTAGGAAATTAATCTGTAATGTCCATGGACTTTAGATCTTTCACATCTGATGTGGCCCATTTGATTTCTTAGAATATGATACTCGAGATCTCTTAAGGTCATTTGGAACAAGATATTCGGGAGCCCTTAGGTTACATGGAATAATATATTCGAGAATTTATATGGTCTTTAGGTATAGAACACTTAAAGTCCTATGTCATATATCCAAAGGAGGGGGAAGATAAGTGGTAAAGGTGTGCAATAGCCCATTAAGCATGTTAATAAACTAAATAATCAATGCTTATGTTCATAGTCCAATGTCCATTTGTAATAGGCAATATAGAGGCTATGCATATAAATATTAGTTTAGATCGAAATTCATGTGATTCTATATGAAATAGCATCACAATTGCTTTAGGCCCAAAGAGCTTCATTATATTCATATTCATGTCTAATAATGTCCAAAATGCACAGTCAAGGTAATAAGCATGTCCAAATCTTTATTCATATAAATTGGGCATGATTACAATCAAATCGGGACTTCCCCAAATCGACTTAGGGTTACAAGAGTCTAATTTTGAGAGTAGAGAAAAGAAATGATCCCCCTTCTTCCATACACCTAGGTCCATATTAATAGGAGTAGAAGTGTGGTACAGTAGCTTGAATTTAGTATGCATGGATTTCGGCAACATCAATGTCGCATGGCGCGAGGCCTTGCTCAATGATGACATTCAGCATTCCATAGTAAATAATAGAACTTTGACACCATCTCAATAGTAAAGGCATTCATCATCAATAACTTCCGGCATCAAACTACTCTTGATTGGTTAGTGGTGGCACCAGTTGGAAGCGACATTAGTCATTGATGAGTAGTGGCATTGATATGGAGTAGTATTGAAAAAGTGTAACGACCTTGAATTTTTGACATTGGAAATCAGGATAATTAATTGATTTTGAATATCTGGAAGTTAGTTTGATTTGAAATTCAAATATCAGAATGAATTTGGCAAATTAATTTATTGAATTTAATTTACTGAAGTTGGGTAAAAAATTTGAATCTTCAGTTTTAAGCTGATTAAAAAAATAATATGAAGTCTGGTAAAATCTATATTGATAATACTGAAGATAATAAAAGCTTCAGAATTGAATTTGAAACTGTTTTGTTTAGTTTTGAATTTTATTGTTCAAACTGAATTTAAAAATAGCCTTCCGAGGCACAGTCTCGGAATTCGACGAAACTAATTCCATTGGATCCGTAATATTGTATTATTATCGGATTTCAATTTTCGTAGTGATTGGAGTTGTTGTGTGAGCGTATGGTCTATAAACGCATTGAAATCTATATCGAAGTTTAATATAATAACTGAGTTAAAAAGCTATCTTCTCCATACGATCGAGTTAGGACTCGAAACCTTTTCCATTGCGTTCGGAATAGGCGTATAACATTATAAACGCCTAGCGGCATGCCTCGATCGGAGGTAAAGTTTTAAGTTGCATTTACCGGAACGATTGGATTTGAATTTAAATTGAAATTGTTTCACATCAAAACTTTTTCTATTCACATCAGCAGCACAGTAGTAAGTTTATCTTCTCATGCAAGACAAATTAATACGTTTATCATCATATAGTCGAGATATTTTTCTCTTTCTTCACAAACAAAATAAATAAAAATCGAACAATATTCTTCTCTGACTCTATCCAGTTTTATTCCCAAAAAATCAAATTCGCTCATGGCAAACAAATTTTTTTTAACCGTGAATCCCTTCCTATTCCATTAAATCGAATAGGGAAGTGATGTCTTCCACTTATTCTCCAAATCGAGATCGGTAGCTCGATTTTCTAGCCGTTCGATAGAAACAGGCAGCCCACGTTCGATTTTTCTTTTATTTGAAGTAGAGAAGAGGAGGGGCGACTTCGTCGCAATGTCAGGCTCGAGGCGAGTCGCGAGGGGTTGGTCGACCTGGTGTTCGGCTACGTAGAGACGAGGTGGCAATTTGGTGACTCGCAAGTCCGTTCATAGCCTGGAGACGCGTAACTGGTGGCCGACGTCGGTGATGCAGTCAGTCGCGATTAGGGTTCTGTTCGATTCGAACTCGACTGTGAGGTAGATATATTCTTACGATTTATTTTCCAATTTGAATTTTTATAACATATATATATACATTATGTACAATATAATATATATATATATATATCGACTTTACTGTAAGATATTCAAAAAGAAAATTCTATTTAATCTATATCTATATATGTAGATTTGGAAAATCTTAACAGTAAGATAAAGTTCTATTTTTTTAAGAGGAGAAAAAAATCAATAGAAGTTTAAAATGATGAAAGTTAATAAGTAATTAGATTTTTAAAATCTATAACTTATTTTTTTAAGTATATGTATATATGGTTTAAAAAGGGAAAATAGATACACACATTCTAAATCTACTAGTTTAAATTTTTAGTTAAATAAATTTATTTAAAGGAGAATTGGTTTAAATAAAACTATCGGTTAATTAAACTATTAAACGGTAATTGATTATTCAATTTGTTTGAATATTTTTGAAATTTTATATAATTGTCTGTACAAGGTCAATAAATCAAGAAAACAAGCTGGAATGGAAATGATTGCAATACAAAATCAAAGGTGAGATCTTCTCACTCAAATAAAAATTGGAACTGCAGTTATTGATTGACTGTTTGGATGTGGTAGTATATATAGTAGTATATATATATATATATTGGAGTTGTTGATTTCCCGCATTATATAGCGGATGAGACCCTATGCGCCGCATAATAGCGGATGATGTTTTATAAATCCTATATACCGCGATATTCCACCTCGAAGTGGAATGGCTATTTAATTGTTGTGCTAACGTCTGTGGATGCAGGGAAACAAGTTGGAGGGATCCAACAGGATTCCTCAAAACATTTGAATTGGTTTCATATGTTGTATGTTGATTATTTATAATCTCCGTGTGATTATCTTTGTGATTGAAGTTGTTGAAGGCTATAATTTAGCCAAATATATTTTTGGTATCGTAGGATACCAGAAATAGATGAAATTGGATTTTTAAAAATTCAAGTTCGAAGATTTATAGTAAAAAATTATTTTTGAGAATTGGATAAATTTAAAAGAAGTTTGAAAAAGATAAAGTTTTATTTTTGAATCATATTGAATAAAATTCCAAATATGGGAAAAGGTTTAATAAGTGGATTTCGAGTAATATTGTTTATAAGTTGAAGAATTTATTTAAAATTTGGATTTTTAAATAGATTGGAAGAGATAAAAGAATTTGTTTTCTTAAAAAGGAATTTATTTTAAAAGGGAAGTAAATCTGATGTTTTGAAATGAATTTGGAAAAATCGATTTGGGATTTGAAATAAATTTTGAAATCCATTTGAAAGTTGATTTGGAGTTGAAAGTGAATATTTGGGAAATCGATTTGAAAATTGTATAAAAGCGAATATTTGGGAATGTAGATTCAAAAAGGGAAATTTGTTTTAAAAATAAACACTGGTTTATTTTTAAAGTGTGGAAATAAATTTACAGATTTGGGATGTAAATTTGAAATAAATCGATAAGGATTTATTTAATTGGTTTAAATGGACCATTTTGAAATGGAAGTGTATTTTCCTTGAAAAGCCGAGTATATTTCCAAAGTAGTTTTAAATTATAAATGAAGAAATTCTGAAATTGGATTTTAAGGAATATTTTGGAGATAAAGTATTTGAACTCGGCAGATTTCCAGTGGAAATGAATAAATATTTGGAAATATATCCAGTGTAGGGAAATTGATTTGAAATTTGTTTTCAAAAGTTTGAAAGGTGAAAAGTGATTTGAAATTGGTTTCAAATGGTTGAAGTGTTGAAAATTATATCTTGAGAATATAATTTTGAAAATAAATAATTTGGGAAATTATTTGGAACCTGGAGATGTTGTGAATATCGATTGATAGTTAAATAACCGACTATCAATATTGACCTTTAAATGGGTATTTGTTTTGATTTGCTTGAAATTTGAATGCGCACTTATTTTTAAATAAGCGCTCATTATTCAGTTTAGCCGGGAGAGGACTTTGTGTCATATAACCCATTCTGTATAATGATACAACGTTATGGATTGCAATTGAAGACCGGTGTTGAAGACCGGGTGTTTGCGAAAACGATAGGATAACCTATCGATTGTCTCTGCACCGAGTAGCTACGGTATAGAGATTCCCTATGAGATGGGAAGTCCGATCGGGATTGTGAATACCCGGATTGCAAGGGCTTCTTTGGAAGTGCCTTCGGTTCTGTTCGAACCCGGAACAGACTTGTATGGTTGTATGTCTGACACTACACTTTGAGATATAAAGCTGATTTCTTTCAAATACATTTCTGTTGGTGGCAGAGAATTTATTCTCTTAGCTTAACACCCTTCTTTGAGACGTACGAGCTCAGAGGTTATGTAGTTGAAGGTTATCAGTGATATACTCCCAATTTGGTAGTGTGGCATACTGAGTGTTGCTGTGTGTTGCTGATCATTTGTGATCAAAGCATGGCTTTCGTGTAAACCGTAGCTTTGTGGACGAGACCTCATCGAGCCTCACAAACCGGAAATGGTCAAAACAGGAAAATGCGGCAAGGTTATGAGGGTCGCTCCCTTTAGGGTATGTCATTTCCTTCTGGAAAAAGGTGGTATCATGGTATGGAGCCCAGATGCTTTACCTGTGCGGTGGCATCAATCTTATTTACTGTGTGATTGTTGCTTTGTGATCGAGGCGCCTCGGATAAAGGTCGCAAACGACCGGGGGTGGCATACTCGAGTAGTAGTTACCTAGTTACAGAGGTAACCCGACCTTGTGTTGGCAGAGATCCGGGTAGGTTCTCGGGACGTCCCTCCAGAGGCGTACCCATGTGGCAGTAGGAAGTTCCTTAGCCTGACCATTTGTTGGAAAATCCAAAGAAACAATACGAACCTTGTACGGTTTTAGTTGTATAACCTGCTATGGAATGTGGCGGTAACCTGCTATTGAACATAGTAGCTATAGTAGGCATACAATAATGGTTGAATGTTGGCTAAGATTAATATTATACTTTCGAAATGGTTTCGACACTATGCACTAATGATAATATTAAAAGATTTTGCGTATCAAGCATGTTTGACTATCATAAGGAGAAATCTCCTCCAATTCTGCGTTTGCATTGTGTGTGTGGCGGGAGGCCTTTTGGTAGTTTCATTTTCCAAAAGCATTGCGAAATTCTTTTATTTTATTTGTGAAAATAACTGTTTTTAAGATCTCACACCAGTCCCGTGACTGACCTTGCTTATCTTAGTGAAATGTGATAGGGGGTTCTCGCTTCAGGGTTTGGTGGCGAAACCCCTACATGTCCCTGAGATGTAGTATCGAGGGGTTGGTTAGCCGTAAGGTGTGACAGTCGAAAGGCTGGCCATAAAAGCAAGGGCAGGGTACCATTGTATGCCACGGTGGGTCTGGGATGGTTGCAAAGCCTACCGGTCCCCACTGTCTCGTATCGTTACAAAGGGGTATCAGAGCAATTGGTTAAGCGACAACCCTGGCTCTGTTGGGTGTTACTCATTAGAGATAGAGTCAGTAGTACTCTAGAAGGAGTGTGAGTGTAATAATGGGTATGAGTGCGTATTTGTTAGTGAATACAAAAAAAATTGTTTTGTATTGTGTTGACTTATCGGTTGATTGTTTATAGATTCTGGTCGGTTCAGTTTGGCCAACTGTAATCGATAGGGATTTCTAAACTCTTAAACAAGGTAACTGACACTATATTGTTTTAAATAGGCTAAATGAAATAATTTTACCCAAAACTATTTTTGTATAGAAAAGAAATCATTTTCCGTAAATTATTATAGTATATGGTTGCTTGGTTGTTAGGAAGTGATAATATTGAATTATTATCATTGTTATGTGGAAATTGAATAAGAAATAATGGTATAACCAAAGATTTGGAGATAAATTCATTTAACAAATGAAATTTCTAAATATGAATTGAAAGGATAAGGAAAGGAATTCATATACAAATGGATTTGTAAATGTAAATTGTAAATGTGATTTATAATTTGAAATAGAATTCCAGGAAGATATTTGAAAATAAAATTCATTAATGGAATGAAATTAGTAATGTGAATTTATAAATGAGTTTTATAAATTGAAATGAGATGCCAGAGTAATTTTTGCAATACTTATTAAAGAATTTGGATTGAAATTTCAAAGTTAGTTTTGAAATGTTGTTTAGACACTGGAATTTCATTAAAATGTTATGGAATGTAAATAAGTTTGATAATTATAAAAAAATATTTGAAATTTGATTGGAATGAGATTTAAATTGAAAAGGAATGAATTTGTAAATGAACAAATGAGGTTACATTTGTAAATAAATGAGTTGGAATTGAAAAATGGAATGAGATTTGATTTGAATCAAGTTGAAGAAAAATCCAAACTTGGAAAAGATAAAATAAAGTGGATTGAGTTTAAGTAAACTAATTTGATAATTTATTAATTCATGAAATAATGAATTGGAAGTTGAATTAGTTAAATTAAAGTTGAGTTGTGAGCTAAATTTGGAAATGGTTTGAATTTGCATATAAATTCAAGTTAGTAGTAGAAATAAATTGAAATTTCCTTATTATTGATAAAATAAATTCAGGATGAATTAAATATGGAAATTTGAAATTTAAAAAGGATAAGTGGATATAATAATTGAATTAAATTAGTAGATGGAATGGATTTGATAAATGAGAAAAAATCAAATCAAAAATTTAAATTGGAAATTGTTTACAAGGAAACTATAACTTGAATTTTGAGTTGAAATAACTTAAGCAATATTTGGATAAATGCTCGACTTAAGTAAAATCGTGAAACAGTTGTTGTTGACTTTTATTGAATGGTTTTCAATGAAATTTGTTTGGATTAATGAAATAAACCGAATGTAAATATGAAATGCAAATTGAAATTTAATAGAAATGATTGTCGTTTGACGCAAACGAGATTGTATCAAAATCAATGAGTTAATAAAAGCAAATGAAATTGATTTTGGAATCAATTGAAATGGATATGAGTTAGATTCATTTAAAAATGAATTGAATATAAGGAATTGCATTGTAAACCATTGAATTGAATGTAAATTAGATGAAAGCGATTAAATTTGTATCGAAACCATATAAATTGCTAATGGAAATTTTTTGGAGGTATTGCTTATGAAAACTATGTGTTTGCTATTGAAAATAAGTGAAATGTTATTTCCTATATATGACACTTACATATTTAAATTGAGTAAGTACAGGTACAGGAGGGCCGTTTGGCTGCTTTTGGTCGCGTTAAAATGCTAATAATAAGCCGCTTTGCTTAAAATGCTAATAAAGGTACGCCTACGTAATACAAAATTAGGAAATATGACCTGTTTTTGTTTTCCGACCGTGTGGGTCGATGTATATATATTTATAACCTTTGTCAAATTGCAAAAGCTCCTCCGTACAAGGGAGACTTCGTCAAAATTTTCTCAAAATTTTGGGAGTTAGAAAAATTTTGAAATTTTTGGAAATTTTCACTAACGACAAGAGATTTCAAATTGGAATTTGAGGTAAAGGTGAATAAAACTCAATATTCAGAATTAGAAGATGAATCGAATTCAAGTAAAATTTCAAATGAAAATCTGAATGAAAATTTGGAGATAAAAGTATTGAGATTTGAAATGAATTAGTAAATTGAAGTAAATTGATTTTATATGGAAGTGGAATTCAATTTGAATATAAACTTTAGTAGTGAAGTAGTAAAAATGAATATAATAAATAATTGTATTGAACTTAAGAAATAAAGAATGAAATTCTTAAGTAAAATTTAGAATTGAGGAAATTATTGCTAATAGTATACATGTGTTTTAAAGGCAAAAGAAAATTTGGATTTTGATTTCAGAAGATAAATTGGGATTTGCTCGGCAAAGGTATATATTTAAAAATTTCAATATGAAATTTGATGGGATTCTGATTTTGCCACTTGGCATTTTGTTTTCTATTGTAATTTGGCAGTCCGTAGGGACATTTTGTAGTTGTACCGAGTTAGCCGCGCAAAGGGAGACGCTGGCAAAAATTTTCAAAAATTTAGAGAGTTAGAAAATTTTTGAGAAATTTTGGATAATTTAAAAATTTGAATTTAAATTTAAATTTTAATTGTGAAGTAAAATACCGTTGTTTGAAACTATGAAAGTGTTTGGAAAGTTAGTTGAAGTGATAATAGATCTTTAATAAAAAGATTTGGGTTGATAAGTTGTTTAAAACTATTTGGATTTGAGAAAATAGTTAACGGGTTGAGGATCATTCTTCTTAACTTGTAATTTCGGAACGAAATTCTTTTAAGGAGGGAAGAATGTAACGACCCTGAATTTTTGACATTGGAAATCAAGATATTTAATTGATTTTGAATATCTGGAAGTTAGTTTGATTTGAAATTAAAATATCAGAATGAATTTGGCAAATTAATTATTGAATTTAATTTACTGAAGTTGGGTAAAAAAATCGAATCTTCAGTTTTAAGCTGATTAAAAAAATAATATGAAGTCTTGTAAAATCTATATTGATAATACTGAAGATAATAAAAGCTTCAGAATTGAATTTGAAACTGTTTTGTTCAGTTTTGAATTTTATTGTTTAAACTGAATTTAAAAATAGCCTTCCGAGGCACAGTCTCGGAATTCGATAAAACCAGTTCCATTGGATCCGTAATATTGTATTATTATCGGATTTCAATTTTCGTAGTGATTGGAGTTGTTGTGTGAGCGTATGGTCTATAAACGCATTGAAATCTATATCGAAGTTTAATATAATAACTGAGTTAAAAAGCTATCTTCTCCATACGATCGAGTTAGGACTCGAAACCTTTTCCATTGCGTTTGGAATAGGCGTATAACATTATAAACGCCTAGCGGCATGCCTCGATCGGAGGTAAAGTTTTAAGTTGCATTTACCGAAACGATTGGATTTGAATTTAAATTGAAATTGTTTCACATCAAAACTTTTTCTATTCACATCAGCAGCACAGTAGTAAGTTTATCTTCTCACGCAAGACAAATTAATACGTTTAACATCATATAGTCGAGATATTTTTCTCTTTCTTCACAAACGAAATAAATAAAAATCGAACAATATTCTTCTCTGACTCTCTCCAGTTTTATTCCCAAAAAATCAAATTCGCTCAAGGCAAACAATTTTTTTTAACCACGAATCCCTTCCTGTTCCATTAAATGGAATAGGGAAGTGATGTCTTCCACTTATTCTCCAAATCGAGATCGGTAGCTCGATTTTCTAGCCGTTGGATAGAATCAGGCAGCTCGCATTCGATTTTTCTTTTATTTGAAGCAGAGTAGAGGAGGGGCGACTTCATCGCAATGTCAGGCTCGAGGCGAGTCGCGAGGGGTTGGTCGACCTGGTGTTCGGCTACGTAGAGACGAGGTGGCAATTTGGTGACTCGCAAGTCCGTTCACAGCCTGGAGACGCGTAACTGGTGGCCGACGTCGGTGATGCAGTCAGTCGCGATTAGGGTTCTGTTCGATTCGAACTCGGCTGTGAGGTATATATATTCTTACGATTTATTTTCCAATTTGAATTTTTATAACATATATATATACATTATGTACAAAAGAAAATATATATATATATCGACTTTACTGTAAGATATTCAAAAAGAAAATTCTATTTAATCTATATCTATATATGTATATTTGGAAAATTTTAAAAGCAAGATAAAGTTCTGGTTTTTTAAGAGGAGAAAAAAATCAATAGAAGTTTAAAATAATGAAAGTTAATAAGTAATTAGATTTTTAAAATCTATAACTTATTTTTTTAAGTATATGTATATATGGTTTAAAAAGGGAAAATAGATACACACATTCTAAATCTACTAGTTTAAATTTTTAGTTAAATAAATTTATTTAAAGGAGAATTGGTTTAAATAAAACTATCAGTTAATTAAACTATTAAACGGTAATTGATTATTTGATTTGTTCGAATATTTTTGAAATTTTATATAATTGTTTGTACAAGGTCTATAAATCAAGAAAACAAGCTGGAATGGAAATGATTGCAAAACAAAATCAAAGGTGAGATCTTCTCACTCAAATAAAAATTGGAATTGCAGTTATTGATTGACTGTTTGGATGTGGTAGTATATATATATATTGGAGTTGTTGATTTACCGCATTATATAGCGGATGAGACCTTATGCGCCGCATAATAGCGGATGATGTTTTATAAATCCCATATACCACGATATTCCACCTCGAAGTGGAATGGGTATTTAATTGTTGTGCTAACGTCTGCGGATGCAGGGAAACAGGTTGGAGGGATCCAACAAGATTCCTCAAAACATTTGAATTGGTTTCATATGTTGTGTGTTGATTATTTATAATCTCCGTGTGATTATCTTTGTGATTGAAATTGTTGAAGGCTATAATTTAGCCGAATATAGTTTTGGTATCGTAGGATACCAGAAATAGATGAAATTGGATTTTTAAAAATTCAAGTTAGAAGATTTATAGTAAAAAATTATTTTTGAGAATTGGATAAATTTAAAAGAAGTTTGAAAAAGATAAAGTTTTATTTTTGAATCATATTGAATAAAATTCCAAATATGGGAAAAAGGTTTAATAAGTGGATTTCGAGTAATATTGTTTATAAGTTGAAGAATTTATTTAAAATTTGGATTTTTAAATAGATTGGAAGAGATAAAAGAATTTTTTTCTTAAAAAGGAATTTAATTTAAAAGGGAAATAAATCTGATGTTTTGAAATGAATTTGGAAAAATCGATTTGGGATTTGAAATAAATTTTGAAATCCATTTGAAAGTTGATTTTGAGTTGAAAGTGAATATTTGAGAAATAGATTTGAAAATCGTATAAAAGTGAATATTTGGGAATGTAGATTCAAAAAGGGAAATTTGTTTTAAAAATAAAAACTGATTTATTTTTAAAGTGTGGAAATAAATTTACAGATTTGGGATGTAAATTTGAAATAAATCGATAAGGATTTATTTAATTGGTTTAAATGGACCATTTTGAAATGGAAGTGTATTTTCCTTGAAAAGCCGAGTATATTTCCAAAGTAGTTTTAAATTATAAATGAAGAAATTTTGAAATTGGATTTTAAGGAATATTTTGGAGATAAAGTATTTGAACTCGGCAGATTTCCAGTGGAAATGAATAAATATTTGGAAATATAGCCCGTGTAGGGAAATTGATTTGAAATTTGTTTTCAAAAGTTTGAAAGGTGAAAAGTGATTTGAAATTGGTTTCAAATGGTTGAAGTGTTGAAAATTATATCTTGAGAATATAATTTTGAAAATAAATAATTTGGGAAATTATTTGGAACCTGGAGATGTTGTGAATATCGATTGATAGTTAAATAACCGACTATCAATATTCACCTTTAAATGGGTATTTGTTGTGATTTGCTTGAAATTTGAATGCACACTTATTTTTAAATAAGCGCTCATTATTCGGTTTAGCCGGGAGAGGACTTTGTGTCATATAACCCATTCCGAATAATGATACGACGTTATGGATCGCAATTGAAGACTGGTGTTAAAGACCGGGTGTTTGCGAAAATGATAGGATAACCTATCGATTGTCTCTACACCGAGTAGCTACGGTATAGAGATTCCCTATGTAATGGGAAGTCCGATCGGGAATGTGAATACCCGGATTGCAAGGGCTTCTTTGGAAGTGCCTTCGGTTCTGTTCGAACCCGGAACAGACTTGTATGGTTGTATGTCTGACACTACACTTTGAGATATAAAGCTGATTTCTTTCAAATACATTTCTATTGGTGGCGGAGAATTTATTCTCTTAGCTTAACACCCTTCTCTGAGACGTACGAGCTCAGAGGTTATGTAGTTGAAGGTTATCAGTGATATACTCCCAATTTGGTAGTGTGGCATGCTGAGTGTTGCTGTGTGTTGCTGATCATTTGTTGATCATTTGTGATCAAAGCATGGCTTTCGTGTAAAGCGTAGCTTTGTGGACGAGACCTCATCCAGCCTCACAAACCGGAAATGGTCAAAACAGGAAAATGCGGCAAGGTTATGAGGGTCGCTCCCTTTAGGGTATGTCATTTCCTTCTGGACAAAGGTTGTATCATGGTATGGAGCCCAGATGCTTTACCTGTGTGGTGTCATCAATCTTATTTACTGTGTGATTGTTGCTTTGTGATCGAGGCGCCTCGGATAAAGGTCGCAAACGACCGGGGGGTGGCATACTCGAGTAGTAGTTACCTAGTTACAGAGGTAACCTGTCCTTGTGTTGGCAGAGATCCGGGTAGGTTCTCGGGACGTCCCTCCAGAGGCGTACCCATGTGGCAGTAGGAAGTTCTTTAGCCTGACCATTTGTTGGAAAATCCAAAGAAACAATACGAACCTTGTACGGTTTTAGTTGTATAACCTGCTATGGAATGTGGCGGTAACCTGCTATTGAACATAGTAGCTATAGTAGGCATAAAATAATGGTTGTATGTTGGCTAAGATTAATATTATACTTTCGAAATGGTTTCGACACTATGCACTAATGATAATATTAAAAAGATTTTGCGTATCAAGCATGTTTGACTATCATAAGGAGAAATCTCCTCCAATTCTGCGTTTGCATTGTGTGTGTGGCGGGAGGCCTTATGGTAGTTTCATTTTCCAAAAGCGTTGCGAAATTCTTTTATTTTCTTTGTGAAAATAACTGTTTTTAAGATCTCACACCAGTCCCACGACTGACCTGGAGTTTATTGTTCCCTTTCTAAACTCTGGGTGCCCACAATATTTCCACACGGGCAGCCTAGAGTCAGGTTATCAGGTCATTCTGGAATTCATAAGTTACTTTGGAGATCTAGAGGCGAGCTGGATGGCGAGACGTATCGCTTATATTATGTATTATCCGCTGTGTATATTGTTATGTGGACAAGTTATATAACTGTCCAGTATTGTGTGTTGTTGTTGTAACTCTGATGATGTATGTATAAACTGATATAGTTCTTTGTTATAAAGATTATTCATTCATCTATTATATATTGTTCCATTGCGAATGTGAGATTCTGTTGTTGTTTCTGTTTCTTTTTCTTCTGTCTTCTTCTACCTCTTCTTTTTAACCCTAACAATTCGGTTTTCCGGCAATCGATAGTTCGGCAGTTGATACAGTGGACGTATTAATGTCGACTTTCGAGCGTCGAAAGATCGTATCGTTACAAAAAGTGTGGCATAGTAACTTCTATGGGCATCAATATCGTATTTATAGATGCACGGTGTCCTCTTAGGATTGATGAAATGCGCCATCAACAAGGTGCGGCATTGATTATCGGCTGTATTGACAATGAGTGGCATTGTCTTATGGCATCATTATTGAAATAGCGTCGATAATTAGATGGCCTTGGTAGCAATAATACGGGGCATCCTTATATAGGGGCATTGGTAACGAGTGGAATTGATAAGATGCGGGATTGCTGAGTTGTGATGTCGTATATGATTCTTCATTGATGAGATGCGACATAAATCACACCGCTATAACTCTGATGAATTACGGCATTGCTTAACGATGTAAGAGATTGGATATTAAGCATCCAACTATATATATGGTATGCGGCATTGTACATGACCCTTTTTTGTTGAGTTGCGACATCGTAGGCCTTTGACGTTGATCGATCTTCATTCTTTCGGCATTGGTTCATCACCATTCTTTCGATATCGATTATTTGCAGTATCATTAATGAATGGCATCGGGTTGCCTTCCGTTATTGCTTATTTACGACATCATTATCCCAACCCCGTTGCTGTAGCATTAGTTCCTATGACATTACTTATCCTTACATCATTGCCGGTCTTCGGCATAAATCCTAATGGCATTGATTTCTTTGTGACGCCACCACTTACAACATTACTCATGGCATTGAAATTATCTGGATAACATTTGCCTTCGTCCTTGTGTAAAAGAAGCTTTTTTAAACTTTAGTGTAAAATCAAGAATTTCCTTGCTTTCTTGGCCCTTTACGGGACTTTCTTTCTATTCCTGTTTTCCTATAAAATATAAAATAAATAACAATTTGGTTATTATTCTTAAAGCTAATTTCAATTTTAGGTAACCCTTTTTTGATTTGATCGAGCCATAATTATGTTCATATTTTTCATGTTATTCACATGAGTTATGATCACCAAATTGCTAATAATTCCTCAAATGTAAACCTAGGAAGTTATCTAGTAATTTAGAGGAGAAGAGCAGAAATTGTCTAAAAATTCATTCGTCAATTCTAATTTCCTGATTGAAAGACTAGAAAATCATCCTGATAACAAAAGTGTTTCAAATAGGTGCTCAGAAAGAAGACCAAGGATTTGCTTGGTAGTATTTATTTCTTAAATAAGAGAGGCTTAGAAAATTATCTGGTAACACACAGAAGTGCACAACATTTTGAATGCAAGATCAGAAGTCTTTCTAGAAGACCTATTTGGTAGTAATAGTAGAAGACCAGAAAACCAATCTGATAATGACAATAGCTGAAGGTTGAGGAATCCATCCTATTGTAACAGTGAAAGGCCGAAAATCCATTTGGCAATAAAAATGGAAGACCAAAAAACCCAACTAGCAATAATGGAGGACCAGAAAATCCATCCAGCACTAATAATAGAAGACCGAAAAATCCATCTGGCATTAATAATAGAAGACCAGGAAATCCATCCGGCATTAATAATAGAAGACTAGGAAATCCATCTGGCAATAATAATAGGAGACCGGAAAATCCATCTGGTAATAATAATAGAAGACCCGAAATCCATCTGGCAATAATAATAGAAGACCAAAAAATCCATCTGGCAATAATAATATAAAACTAGAAAATCCATCTAGCAATAATAATAGAAGACCAGAAAATTGGTAACAATAGTAGAAGACTAGATAATCTATCTGGCAATAATAATAGAGGACTAGAAAATGCATCTGGTATTTGAAGATTGCTTCGGCTATGCAGCGCAAATGGCTCATTTTGACAGATCTTTCTCTAGAAGATTGATTGATCCTTCTTTCGGATCGAGCTGGGTTTGAATTTGATTGATATTCCTATAAAAGATTATTTTCAAACCATTCTTTTGAATAGAGTGCGATTGACTCGATAGCTTTTTGTTACCATCTTAGGTGATGATTTAGGTCTTTTTTCCAGTACGTTTGGTTAGCTTTCTTAAGTAGAACCAAAGACTTACCCGACCTTCCTCTAGGAGGTGCTTTAGTAAGGCCTTAGAGACAGCACTAAAGGCTTGTCCGGTGCTTTGGGTAGCTATCTTAAGCAGAACCAAAGAATTATCTGACCTCCCTTTAGGAGGCGCTTCGGTAAGGCCTTGGTGAAGGTACTGAAGGCTAGTCCGGTGCTTTGGTCAGACCGAAAGCTTACTCCATCTTCCCTATACGAGGCGCTCCAATCAGGCCGCTTAGGTAGGGGCTGAAGGCTTGCAGATACTTTGGTCAAGCCTTTTCATATGGGACCAAAGGCTTACTTTGACCTCCGTCTAGGAGGTGCCTTAGACAGGCCACGAATGGCGGGAATAAGGGTTTATGCTTTTGATCGGACGATGTAGGCGGGTCGAAGGCTTGCAGATGCTTTGGTTAGGCCCTTTTAGATGGGACCAAAGGCTTACTCTGATCTCCCTCTAGGAGGTGCTTTGACCAAGCCATCTTGGCGGGAAAAAGCCTTTTTCCTTTATTTAAGGAGGATCCTATTCCTTTCCATGATCGATCCAGTATATACTCTTGCTTCAAACTCTTTATTCACCCATTGTCGAAAAATATGACCATAAATGTTCAGCATTCCATGTTCTCGCTATTACATTACCATCAGGTTGGCATGATCTATAGGTTTCTGGAGGGATTACTTTGTGTATGAGTAGGGGTCTTCCCAATTTGGCCCGAGCGGTCCATCCACTAGGTTCTTAGTATTTTCCATAACTTTTCAGAGTACTAGATCTCCTTTTCGAAATGATCTCTCTTAGTTTAGAATTATAATACTTGGATATTCTTCATTGATACTCAGCCATACATATGGCTAGCTTGTCTCTTAGCTCATTAATTAAGTCCAAAGATTCTTTCTTCAATTGTTGATTCAGATTAAATGCATATGCAATTCTTCGATGAGAAGGTACTTCAACCTCAATTGGGAGCATGGCTTCATATCCATTTGTTAAGGAATATGGGGAATGTCCTATTGCAATCTTAGTAAATGTTCTATATGCCCATGGACAAGAGGTAATTTTTCTACCCAATTTCCTTTAGCTTTGTCCAATCGTTTTTTGAGAATGGTCTTAATAGTTTTGTTGGCGGCTTCAATGACTCCATTAGCCCTGGGGTGAGCTACAGATGAAAAGCTCTTGATAATTCCAATTCTATTATAGAATCAGGTAAATTCTTCACTCTTAAATTGAGTTCCATTATCAGATATTATCTTATATGGAATCCCGAATCTGATAATAATATTTTTGATTATGAATTTGAGTACTTTTCTTGATGTGATATTTGGAAGCGGTTCCGCTTCAACCTATTTTGTGAAATAATCAATAACCACTACTACTTACTTAGCTCCTCCTTTGGATATAGATGGTGGTACGATTAGGTTAATTCCTCATACATTGAAAGGCCATGGGCTTCAGATTGAAGACAATTTACTTGGTGGGAGACGTGGTATTTTAGATAATCTTTTGCATTTCTCACATCTTTTTACATAACCGATGGCATGACTGGTCATCTGAGGCCAATAGAAGCCTTGTCCCATAATTTTCTTGGCTAACTTTATACCATTAGAATGATCTTCAAAAAATCCTTCTTGGGCTTCTTTTTATAGTTTTGCTCTTGTTTTCGGATTAACATATCTTAAGTAAGGGAGTGAATATCCATCCTTATAAAGTATTCCATTTGCCATAATGAAGGTTGAGGCTTAATGTTTTATTCTCCTTGCCTCCTTTTTATCTATTGGTAACTTCTATTTTGTTATATATTGATGGTAGGTGTCATCCAATTATTCTTATATTCATTATCAATCTTTGCACGAGAAGATTTTTCTAAAAGGATATCGGTTATCGGTTTCATCTTCCTTCTCCTTGTGTTTTAAGGCTTGAGATCTAGTTAATACTAAGAATTCTCTTTCTGGATAGGAATTTCACTCCTCCATAATGGAATTTGATTGGTAGCTTACCAGTACAATCTGGGCTTCTGGCGCTCCTCGTAAACTGGCCAACTTAGCCAAAGATTTAGCCTGAGAGTTCTTCCATCCAAGTACTTGATGTACTGAGAAATTTTCAAATTGGGTCAACATCTTCAAAATCTTCTTGACATATAAGATTAGTTTGGTATCCTTTGTTTGATATTTTTGATTTAATTGATTCACCATTAATTGCGAATCACTAAAAATTTCAATTCTAGGAATCTTTAATTGAAGGGCTAGGGTAGTCCTGCTATCATTGACTCATATTCTGCTACATTATTTGTGGCTAGAAATCCCAACTTCATCGCATAATGTAAATGGTGCCCATCAGCGGTAATAATCACATATCCTGCTCCATCCCCTTGCTTGTTTGAGGCTTTGTCCACGAACAACTGCCACTTAGGTTTTAGATATTTTTCCTTCTCTGATTACTCTTTAATGAATCTTGTATACTCGTTAACAAAATCGGTTAGAGCTTGTCCTTTAATTGATACTCGATGTAGAAATTCGATATCGCATTGGCTAAGCTCTATTCCTTATTTTACCAATCTTCCTAAAGTTTCAGGTTTACTAAAAACCTACTTGAGTGGGAAGTTGGTTAAGATCTTGATTAGATGCGCTTGAAAATAAGCCCTCAATTTTCGTGCGGTGAGCATTAAACAATATGCCAATTTCTTTATAATTGGATATCTAATTCTGCATTTTTTAGTCTCTTGCTCGTATAATATACTGAAAGATAAGTTTCTTTCTCCTCTCTTAATACAGAACTAACTGTGTGTTCTCAAACTACCATATAGAGATAGAGGTTTCCTCCTTCTACAAGGCTGGATAAAATTGGTGGTTTCTCCAGATGATCTTTCAGCTCCTTGAAAGCCTTTTGACAATCATTTCCCCATTCGAAGTTTTTCTTCTTTTTAATCACATCGAAGAACGAGGTGCATTTGTCAATGGCTTTGGAAATGAATCTATTCAATGCATCCACTCTTCCTTTTAAACTCATCACATCTTTACTTGTTTTAGGTTCTGCTATATTCTTAATAGCTTGAATTTGGTCAGCATTGGCTTCGATTCCCCTGCACTAACAATATATCCAAAGAACTTTCCAGATTGAATCCCAAAGGAACATTTATGTCGGTCGTGTTTCATCTGATATTTTCGTAACATTTCGAACAATTCTTTAAGGTCTTTTGGATGGTTGCTTTCCTCTGAAGACGTAACTAACATATAATCCATGTATACTTCCATATTTCGGCCAATTTGCTCTATGAACATCCTATTCACAAATATTTAGTATGTCTCTCCAGCATTCTTCAACTCGAAGGATATTACTTTGTAACAATATGTTCCTCAATCTGTTATAAAACGGTGTTCTCTTCCTCTGGTTTGAACATTGGAGTCTAGTTGTATCTGGTATAAGCATCCATGAAAGATACAAGTTTGTGCCCACTCATTACATCAATTAATTGGTTTATTCTTAGAAGGTAGTAGCAGTCTTTTGGGTAGGCTTTATTCAGATCAGTGTAATCGACGTACGTCCTGCATTTCCTATTGGATTTCTTGACTAGTACTGGATTGGGCAACCATTTTGGTAAAGCACTTCTCTGAGAAATCCATTTTCAAGCAATCTTTTGACTTCTTCTTTTAAAGCTTCAGATTAAATTTTATCAAACTGCCTTTTCTTTTGTCGGACAGGTCTAATATTCGGGTCTATAATCAAAGCACGACACATAACTGTCATATCTATTCCAACCATATCTGAATGGGTCCAAGAGAATACATCTTTGTTAGATCGAAGGAATGAATTAACTCTCTCTTAAGTTTGCTATCTAGTTCTTTTATAATTTTTAATGTAATTTTTGTATCAACCAGATCTAAGCATATTTCTTCAAGGTCCTCTGCCGGCTTCATTCTTTCTTGTTCACTTCTACAATCTAGTTTAGTGATAATCTCTGCACCTTCTATTTTGTCTTCCATTGAGTTCGCCTACTTCCACTTTCTTTTCTTTTCAGAGAAATTAATTTTTCTCAATGCATGCTTATTTTTCTCAATAAGATTTATGTTTGTTTTGGATGATTGGTTTGAAGAACCCTCATCCAAAGGCTTATTAATATCATTTCCTATTAACTCATTTTTCTCCGAGTCATAGCAAGAAAGATTGTTCATTTATATTGCTCAAGAGTGGCAAAGTACATTTCACGAGAGCAAAATTGTTATTTTCTTTTTGTTCTCCAACCGCTTTTGGTTAAAGACTTCACCATCAAGTATTTTAGTGAAACAAAAGCATCTGGTCTCCCAAAGAAGGCATTGTAGTAGGAAGGTTAATCCATGATGGCAAAGGGAGTTTCGAAGGTCCTGGAGTGTGGTGTAACTCCCATTTGTACATAAGCTTTATTTTTTCCATGGGATTGATCCTTTGTTGTTGAACCCAAAGATAGACTGAAAGCTTGACTCTAGTTTCTCCTTTGGGATTCCTAATTGATTAAAGGCGTGCTTAAAGATTACATTAACGGCACTTCCAGTATCGATAAGAATTTTGGTAACCGTTGAGAGCCACTTTCAGCAGGTCGTAAGAAGATCATTATGGGAATGGCGGACTCCTCTTAGTTCTCGTGGAGTGATGGTTAAGTTATGCATCTAGATTTGGAACCTTGGATTTCTGAGTGGCGGCTCTTTCCGAATAGAGAAATCCCATCTTTTGCTTCTCTGATATACTGATGTCTAGCTCCTTTGCTGTTTCTAGCTAGGCATGGGCCTCCATGGATAACATCAATTATGTTGAGGAGTAGAATGAAATCCAGTTGAATATCACTTTATACTAAATTTGCCGCATTGTTCGGGAGTCTTTGGTTACCATCCTCATAACGAGCAGTTTTCAGGTTGTCCTTGACAAACTCTTTCAAGTGTCCAAAAACGAATTATGCGTTGAGTTATGCCCATCAATACTCGACATTTTTCTATTTTATGTCTGTTTATTTTATGATAGGCATAGTAGTCTTCCCCTCTTCTTGGTTCAAGGTTGGTTTTAGCTTTGTATGAGACTGAAAAACTTCCACTTTCTTTTGCAACAACGAAAATAGGAAATTGGCTTGTTTAAAGTGACATAGTTGGAATTTGGGTCTTCCTCCCATCTTGGATTCTTATTATTACGATTAAGGCCAGCTTATCCTGCTTCTTTCTTTATCCGAGCTTTCTTCTTAGCGTGATACATTTCACCCATATGGATGAATTTATTGGCTTGGAAGTGGAAATCCTGTAAATCCCTACAGCCATAATTATAGAGTACTTGTCAGAATGGAGTTTGGTCAATCCTCTCTGAGTGCACTGCCATCAACTTATCCCTATCGGTCATATCCTCCACCTTTAATGCCTCTGAATTGAACCTCCTACGATAATCACCCAGTGGCTCTCTCGGCTTTTGCTTGATATTAGCTACTACGTTATAGTCAATTGTGGGATTTTTACAAACATAAAATTATGCCAAGAACTAGTAAAAAATTATTTCCAAGAGTAGATAGTCTTTTCATGATAATGTCTATACCACTTGGCTGCAGCGTCCTGGAAGGTAGTGGGGAAAAGTCTACAATACACTGCTCTGAATGTATTGTAGAGGTCCATCTGTCCAATGTCCATATGTAATAGGCAATATAAATGCTATGCGTATAAATATTAGTTTAAACCAAAATTCATGTGATTCTATGTGAAATAGCATCACGATTGATTTGGATGCAAAATGCTTCATTATATGCGTATTCATGTTTAATAATGTCCAAAATGCATAGTCAAGGTAATAGGCATGTCCAAGTCTTTATTCATATAAATTGGGCATGATACAATCAAATTGGGGTTTTCCCCAAATCAATTTAGGGTTACAAGTGTCTAATTTTGAGAGTAGAGAAAAGAAATGAACCCCCGTTCTCCCATACCCCTAGTTCCATATTAATAGGGGTAGAAGTGCGTCATAGTAGCTTGACTTTAGTATGCATGGATTTCGGCAACATTAACGACGCATGGCGTTAGGCCTTGCTCAATGATGACATTCGACATTCCTTGGTAAATAATAGAACTTTTGATGTCGTCTCAATAGTAATGGAATTCAGCATCGATAACTTCCAACATCGAAATACTCTTTATTGGTTAGTGGTGGCACCAGCTGGATGCGACATTAGTCATTGATGAGAAGCGACATTGATATGGAGCAGTATTGAAAAAGAGCGGCATAGTGACTTCCATGGATATTGATGATTTCCGACATAAATATCACATTTATAGATGTGCGGTGTTCTTTAAGGATTGATGAAATGCGCCATCAATAAGATTTGGCATTGACTGTCGGTGGTATTGGCAATGGATGGTATTGTCCTATGACAGCATCATTGAAGTAGCGTTGACAATCAGATGGACTTGGTAGCAATAATACAAGCATCCTTATATAGTGGCATTGGTAATGAGCGGCATTGATAAGATGCAGCATTGCTGAGTTGCGATGTTGTATATGATTCTTCGTTGATGAGTTGCGGCATAAATCATGCCGTTATAACTCTGATGAATTACGACATAGCTTAGCGATGTAAGAGATTCGATATTAATCATCCAACTATATAGATGGTATACGTCATTGTATATGACTCTTTATTGTTGAGATGCAGCACCGTAGGCCTTCAATGTTGATCTACCTTCATTCTTTCAACATTGGCTCATCACCATTCTTTCGACATTGATTATTTGCAGTATCGTTCATTTACGGCATTAGGTTACCTTGTGTCATTGCTTATTACGACATCATTATCCCAACTCCATTGTTGTAGCATTAGTTCCTATGACATTACTTATCCCTGCATCATTGCTGGCCATCGGCATAAAACCTAGCGGCATTGATTTCTTTGTGACACCACCACTTACAGCATTACCTAAGACATTGAAATTATGTGGATAATAACTGATAGTTTCTCTTTAATATGCAAGAATACTCTCCAATGAGATGTGTTTGTTTAGGTTAGTTAAATTAATTTCACCTCATGTAATTAGTTTTATCTTTGGATCGTATCCAGTTCCATTTTACTGCCAGTAATTTCTCAAAGAAATTCCTTCGCTATGAAGTTGGCATTTCTTGAAAGACCAATTGTTTCTCGATGTAATGGAATAGCTATTCATAAACATTTTACGAATTTCCTTATACATAAAACTAATTTGGTTTTAGTTTACAAAACTTATCTTTAAACCATAAACATGTCATCCAATGATAGTCCTTCCCAAACTCCATTTAGGGAGATTCATACAAGTTCCCTCACAAATAATTATTATGTGTAGAATTTTGACTTGCACAACCTGCCAACTGCTTGACCTAGGATATGTTGGGCTTTCTTATAAACCCTTATCTTGTATGATTTTGCAAACTATTATTTAGATGAAATAATATTAACCTTGTGTACTACTCTTAAGCACATGACCTTATAAAAAGAAATTAGCACAACTTCACTCACATAATGGAGTGACTTTTGAGATTGAATCTTTATTCATTTTAGGTACGTTTGGAACGCTTTCCAATATACTTACTCACACAATCAAATCGAATCAATTATTTTGCAAGTTATACTATTTACTTCAATTTTATATTCTATGAACTTATCATAGGCTTATACATGTGTATCAAATACACACGTTCATATTTGTGATAAATCATCATTGGTGAATATGACGAAGTATGTGGAACCGTTATGGTATCGATAGACTTATGATTGCATACATCTATATGTATCAATCCTAAGAGTTCATTGACTCTTATGATGCTCCTACTAAATGGGTGCATAGCCCTTAATTGTTTGAGATATACTTAACCAATATCATATGATTCATAATCATATAAATAAATTATTTATCAAAACTACGATTTAGTTATAATTCCAAAATAATTTTAGATAATTCGGTATTTTCCAATGCATCACTTTTTTTGTGAAAACAAATAACACACTACAATTTTATTTCATAATGAATATTCATAATATTCACATTGAAATATAACCACGTATATTTTTCAATTGACCCCGAAAAATGATCATCATTTCATAAATAATGTTCGGTATGTTTACGAAAACTATTTTCGTAATTTGATGCAATTAATAAGTGCAATATGGCATGCTCCTACTATTTCCACCATTACTGTAATAGCATACTAAATTCGAAGGTCCATCATTCACTTAATATAGATGATTTATTTCATACATTGTAACTAGTTTATAGCGGAGAGTTCTTTGATCAAATATCTTGAACTCAAAGAAACAAATCTCACAGAAAACAATTTTCTATATGAAAATACATTTTGGAATGGAAATCATATTTCTTATTCCAATATTAAGTATATTTTACAATTCTCATTTTCGATGTTTCTTTATGAAGCAAAAGTGATCATTCACTCTCTTCATCGTAAGTATACCATTAATCACATCTACACCTATGCATTCGTTTTCTTTCTAAATGGTCGAACCATTCAAAAGAAATTCATTACTACAATATCATAACGAACTCTTTAGAAAAACATACTCGAACATCCTTAACATTTAAGGACATCAAATATATTGCACTTTGTGTAAACTAATTAAACTGACATATCAGCAATCGAGTCCTTAGATCTGTGTTGTAGTTTTGGTCATGATCTTTATTGTAATCAATGAAATTGAATACTCAATGTCACACTATGGTTTATTTGCTTATTTCGGATGAACTAATTTCATCGAAATATCGTAAACTACGAGTGGTGACCGTTCACCATATAACATTTATATGTGAGCAGAAATGAATCAAATATTTATATCATTGTATTGCTTTTAGAGTTCGAAATCATGTGAGACGATACGTAGTCTTGAGTAAGTAAACATGTAAGCGACCAAATTTCGAACGTATTAAGTAGTTATAAAATTAGACACTTGCATGGGTATAGAGAACATTATATTCAAGAAGTATTTAATAGTAAGTATATTATATTTCCATTTGTTAATCTTCAATTCAGTTCATTTATATATCTTAATTGATAAACGTTTTATCAATCATATTAAATGCATAAATTTATCAATGTAGTATATAGCTTATGTTCTTATAATAATATTAAGGTTAAATGTTATCATTTCATTTTTCTAATAAGGCTCCCACTAGTCTTTTATGTTTCGCTAAACCCTAAGTCGAAACATAGAAGTCTTTCGACTTCGCTAGTAGGTGTTAGGTCTCATCCGTGTTGGAATTCCGACCTTGGGTCTGCTCAATAAGTCATAGCTCCATGGATGATGGATAACTCCTTATCGGTTGTATCATATACAACTCCTAACCCTTTTTTACCTTGTCCTAATTCCACTTCGACCATAAGTTTGCTCAACAAACCGAAACGAAATTATTCATTCATATCTACCATGTCGCAGTGGCCTAAGTTTATAATATGTACCTTGAGTCTGCTCAACAAATACATATCGTTATCTTACCTCGCCTATTGAATATATTAATAATACTACGCATAACATCTCCAGCTTGAGTCTACTCAACAACTAAGAAGTATGCAAGTAATTTATTAATACATATATATTCATACATACATATATATATATGGTAAAGGACAACATTATATTGAAGATTCATAACCTTTAATATTTAATATTGAGTGATATCGACTTATGGAATGATATAATTCTTATGAATTACTCTCATGATTTAAGTGTTGGACACACCTGAAATCATAGTATACGTATATATACGTACGTATTTATTCCTTAGGCCTATTTAGGGTTTCTTAATGTTCCACCTTTAATTTATACACTCATATTATATAAGTTTTATTATTATATAACTTTTACATTTCATATCACTTATATAAAAGTCTTATGTATAATTTTATATTAATTAAATCTTATTTAATTAATTTTAATTAATAAACATTGTAATTAATTTTATATTAATATAACATTTATACTCATTAATTATGATCTACTATAACTTTTATAATATGACACATATATCATATACATGTGTATATTATTTAATTAATTAACCTTTTAATTTATTAATTTAATTAATCAATTTTAATTAAATTATATTAATTTCAAAATTCAATTTATATACATACATGCATACTTATGCTATTCAAAACATTTTAGAACAACATAACATATATCATAATATATAATACATGTATACATTTATTAATTAATTAACTCATTTTATTAATTTATTTTAGTAATGTTATTAATAAATTTTAAATTTTTGAAATTAATATTTATTTTCAAACATTTTGAAATTTTTTGTTATATCATAACTTTTATAATACATGTGTATACATATTTTAAATTTAAAAATATTATATATTAATTTTCAAACAAATTTGAAAATTAGCTCAAGGCCCGTTTCAATTTTGGGCCTTTTCAATTAGGGACGCCCTTTGGACCGTGGGCTTAATAGTTAACCCTAATATGACTAATGTAGACCGTATAGGTACTGGGCTCTGATACCATTGTTGGAACTAGGCCAGCCCGCAGCAGAAGATATGAGTTAATTTCAAAAAAAATTTGCCAAGTGGATCTATAATGGGCCTATGAAGTCTTTAAGAATATTTCTAACTTTAATTTGAATAAAGTCTCTTATTTCATTTAAATTTATAAATTATAGATAGAATTTTATTTAATTTATATTCAATTAAATATAATAATACATATATGTATCGTATACATATATTTATGTGTGCGTATGTATAACATAATAATCCGTGTAAGGTATAACATGCCCGTATATAAATGTTGGGATTTATATCGCAACAGACATGTTAGCTCATCCTATATGTATTAAATGTTGTCCAAACATATATATGTATGTAAATTTGTTATTTATATAAATATTAAAACTATGTAAAATTATATATATATATATATATGTAAAAATATTAATGATTTATGTATACACATACTATTGCAATAGAAGTTAAATACATATATATATATATATGTATATGTATATGTATATGTATATACATAATATATAAAAAAAATTAAATCATTTTACACATATACATATATGTATGAATTACAATAACAAAATTAATATTATCATATTTAAATAAATAAATATATATATATAAGTATATTTACAACATCTGTATATGTGCTAATATACATATATATATATATTAATTATGTGTTTAATATATATATATATAAACCTTTCTAGATAGAATGCACAACAGAAAACATAGTTATAATTTATTGCATTAAAAACTATATATATAAATTAATTATTCAAAATACAATAAAATAATAATAAAAAATATTTTCATGTAGTATTATTTGAATTTTAATTTAGTAAATCAGACATGATATTTTAAAGTTACGAAAACTTTTCCATAATTTTCCAAGTCAAAATAATATATTTAATTTATTAATTGATATTGGTCGTTTATTAAATTGATTTTTTTAAAATATAGAAAATGATTTTTAAATTCTGATTTTTTGGCCAAGAGTTTATATGATGATAAAAAATTTAAAAATTAACTTTTGAAACATATTTTATTTTATATGATTTATTTAATTAGTATATTGATTTAAATAATAGCAAATAAATATTGAAACTTAATTTGCAGCCATCGAAAACTATAATCTATATAGATATGCGTTTAATAAAATATAGGTTCAACTATTAACATGATATGATGATATAATTAAATACAACTCATATAACTAAAATTAGGTAGTATATTGATACATATATACTGATTAATAAAATGATAATAATTAAAATAAAATTCATTTGGCAGTGCATTTCAGATATATATATATATATAGTGTATTTTTTTAATAAATTAAAACATATATATATAACCAGTCTAATATGTGACAGCATTGATGATACATATAAGAATCTCACTTAACTTGCAATATAATAATGATATATATGTATATATATATGATTAATATAATATTATCCAGAAATTATAAATCATGTAGTATAGCAAATACATACCTAATACTAATGCCTTAGAGCACATCTTATAATGATGATCTCTCTCTGTGGTAATCTTCTTAATTCGGCAGATTACTAATCATTGAAACGTAGACCTTTAACTATCCAATAGCTATCACCTTTTGAATTGATTTGAGATGAATTTGTTGGAGCGTTTTGTTGATGAGTTCAACTAGCAATGCTGGGGAAATGGCAGCAAAAAGGTTCATTTTGCATTAGGGTTAGGGCTCCATTTATAGTGGAAGAAATATAGAGAAATATGGATCACATCTCATACCATTTCTCATCAAATCTCAACCATCCATCTCCAAACCCTTCTAGTCTTTCTAGCTGCCTCCTACAAGCCCTATTGCTGCCAAAATAACATCTTAATATCATGGGCTAATAGCCCTTTGACTTTGAGTTGACTTGAATTGACCGTGATACTAACCCTAAATAATCGAGGAGACGAATCCTCTCTTGAGTAGTGCTTCACTTCCAATACTTCCACTCGACCCAACTATAGTCACTCAATGGATGCCATGTCATGATTTGACTATAATCAAAGCAGAGCTTTCATACTGAAGATCCATAGTATTCTCAAGTCAAGGAAACTGTGTAAATCAATCGCAATGATATTTCCTGTTTGAACTTAGTTATATTAATCAACAGAAAACTATCGAGTGAGTCAGTCCATAGTTATCCAATAACTATCATTACGTAACCTCTTGGTGCCCCCAGCAGTCATGAGTAATACACTGCCCAATATTTGGAGAGCGTTATGTACTCTAGTCTCAACGGATACATCGATATCCAGTCTCGATGCACCTTGACTAGAAACATTCAAATTGGTATGTTTATATTTATTATGATAAATTACTCATGGTTACAGCACTTTGTAAGTACTATCATAAAAATATAACATCTATGGATTTCCTATTAAATATACTTTTAATTAATTTGATTAATTAATATAACATATTATATCAAGTATATTGTAGAAAGAAAATAGCTTTTATTTTGAACAAGATTGGTCAATGAGTTAGATATGCGTAACAAATTACATAATTGCCCCTAGGGCATACCCCTAACTCTATCAGGAGTAACATATCTATTCCGGTATAAATCCTAATATCTATGACGGGCATGATAAACCATGTACATATTATTATGTCGCACATGCACGTACACACATATGTTTATATGATACACATATCTAAAATATATTACATTAATCCTTATTTATAAAGTTAAAAAAATACTGATTTCATTTAAAAGAAAATTTAGGAACGTTCTTAATGTATTAGACTTCATAGGCCCAATAAAGAACCAACAAAGGATTTTTTTTTTGAAATTTACCCTTTAACTCCACAGCGAGCTGGCCCAATTCCAACATTGGTATCAAAGCCCAATAGCCTATATAGTGTAAATCAGTCATGTTAGGACTAACTATTAAGCTTGCCTACTTAGTACGGTGTCTAGAAATGTAATGTCTAGGATTGGAATTAGGTAATCAAGTATCATGTTCTACCTGGTTACCAGCTTGGCCCGAAAGGTGTTGTGAACCTAAAGGTTGCTCCTAATAGTAAATGCCCAATTTTGAATTGAGCCTTAGGCTAATTTTTGAAATTGTTTCAAAGTTAAAATAATAAGATTATAAATTTAATAGTTAAATCTAAAATAAAATATATAAATATTATAAAAATTATAATATAATAAGATTTTTCAAAATGTTCGAAAATAATATAACTTAACTTCAAAGTTTTAAAATTTTATTATTAAGATTAATAAAATAAATTTATTAAGTAAGTTAATTAACATACATACACACACATGTATTATATATTATGATGTATGTTATATTATTTTAAAATGTTAAAATAACATAAGTATACATGTATGTATATGAAATAAATTTTAAATTAATATAATTCAATTAAAATTGTTTAAATAAATTAATTAATTAAAATGTTAATTAGTATACATATGTATATGTTATACTATAAAGATTATGGTATACAGTAAATGTTCAATAAAAATGTTATATTAAGACAATATAAAATTAATTAAAATGTTAATTAATTAAATAAGATTTAACTAATATAACATTATACATAAGACTATTATATAAATAATATGAAATATATAAGTTATATAATAATAAAACTTATATAATATGAGTGTATAAATTATATGTGGAACAATAAGAAATCCTAAATAGACTTAGGCAATAAATACATACGTAAATGTACGTATACCGTGATTTTCGATGTGTTCGACACTTAAATCACGAGAGTAATTCATAATAATTACATTGTTCCATAAGTCGATATCACTCAATGTAATATATTAGAGATTGTGAATCTTCGATATAAAGTTGTCCTCTACCGTTTATATATTAATAGATTATTTGCATACTCTTTAGTTATTGAGCTTTCCTCAAGCTAGAATGTTATGTGTAGTACTATTAATATATTAAATAGACGAGGCAAGATAATTGCATATATTTGTCGAGCTTTCCTCAAGGTATGTGCATTTTACTTAGGCCACGTCGAAATGGTAGGTACAAGTGAATAATCCTACTTTATTTATTGAGCTTTCCTCATAGTAAAGGTGGGATTAGGACAAAGTACCACAGGTTAGGAGTTGTATATGATATATTGATAAGGGCTATCCATCTTATATGGGAGTATGATTCAAGGTCAAAATCCCAAGACATATAAGTCCTAACACCTACTAGTGAAGTCAAAAGACTTCTATATTTTAACTTTGGGTTTGGCGAAACAAAAACACTAGTGGGGGCATATTAGTAAAATGAAGCATAAAGTTTAACCTTACTAATATTACAAGAATATGTACAATGTTAAAGTCCTAATAATCTACTCATTAGAACTTACAGATAATGCCGAATCCAAGACTTTTTAATGAAAGCGATTGATTAATCGGACCAAATAACTATGTCCACTGGCTACGAGCTATAAAAATAGCTTTGACATATAAGCGAATTTGGTCGTCTATGACTTGTGCTTTGCTAACATGACCCATTGATAACGATCACCAAGACCTACATACTATTTACACTAAGTGGGTCGCTGACCTCAAAATCGCCCAAGTATTCATGTTGTCTACTCTAAACAAACAGTTGCAAAGGCAACATGAATCAATGTCTGTCCATGAGATTTTTGATAGTCTCAAGGCATTATTTGGTGAGAAGTCTCATTCCGCAGGGTACTTCAATACTTGAATGCAAAAGGTACAGAAGTTGGACGATAATGTGCTGACGTTGAAGGGCTACATTGGTAGGCTTGCATCATTTGACGTGATTATAAACGAGTTATAGGTTGACTTGATCCTTGTTCATTGGCCCCTTAGTATGAACCATTCATATTGAACTATAATATGAACAATCTGAATGTGAATCTCATGGAACTTCTTAATACGTTAAGGACGACCGAGTCACAATCTAAGGATCAGTTGGCTGTACATGCAGTTAAAGGTGGGGCGTCATCTTCGAACAGTTCGAAGAAACAGAAAAGAGATAGTAAAAGAAAAGTAAGGAAGAAAAGAAGGCAGTCGACGACAAGGTGAGTGTCACCATTGTCATAAGAAATGATATTGGAAAAGAAACTGTTCTGACTCCCTAAAAATTGTGAAAGAAAAGAAGCAGAATAGTTCTGCAGCTCCATTGGGTACATTTATGATTCAAAGTAGTTTTATAATTAATAAAATGTCTTAGGTTTTAGATACAGGGTCTGGAACTCATATTTGTAACTCGTTACAGGGGCGTAGGAACTGGCACCACATGGAAAAGAATGAAAAGGGACTCTAGGTAGGTGATGGATCTATTGTAGATGCAACAGAAGTGGGAGATTTTCATTTATGTTTGCCTATTAGTTTTATGTTGGTATTAAATAATTGTTATTTTGTAAAGGACTTTATATATGGGATTGTATCTATTTCTAGACTGTCTGAGAATGGATATGTGTTTTGATGTGCAAATAATGTTATGAACATTGATTGAATGAAAATAAAGTTTGTAAAGGTGTTCTTGAAAATGGCATTTATGTGCTCAATGCAAATCATGTCTGTTCTATTTAAAGTTCTAGTAGCAATATAAATGATAACTATCTTTGGCACTATAGGCTCGGTCATATTAGGGAGAAATGATTGCATAAACTAAAAAGCGAAGGTTTTCTACCATCACTTGATTCTGAATCATTTGACATCTGTGAGTTGTGTCTCAAAGGAAAAATGACCAAGCACCCCTTCAGTGGGAGCAATGAAAGAATTAGTGAACTCTTAGGGCTGGTACATATGATGTATGTGGCCCAATGCCTGTAATAACCAAAGATAATAGTTCTTACTTTATTACATTCACAGATGATTTCTCGAGACTAGGATATGTGTATCCTATGAGGAACAAGTCCGATGTCTTCTAGAAATTATTAAGGAGTATAAGAATGAAGTTGAAAATCAAGCGAACCAAAAGATTAAAATCCTACTATCTTATCGAGGAAGCGAGTACGTTGGACAAGAGCTCCAACAATACATAAAAGATAATGTGATTATCTCTCAGGTTACTTTACCCTATTTTACACGACACAATAGCATGTTGGAGCAAAGGAACTGAACCTTAATAGATAAGGTTCGTTCCACAACGAGTAAAGCTGAGTTGCCTTTGTCATATTTGGGATATGCGCTGGAAACCGTAGCGCATATGCTGAACTTAGTAACCACTAAATTTGCGCCTAAAATGCCATATGGGATATAACATGGAAAGAAATCCCACTTCAATTATTTGAAGTTGTTGGGTTGTCCAACCTATGTTAAGAACATTGGCCCTAACAAGCTTGAGGCGAGATCATCTTTGTGTAAGTTTATAGGATATCCCAAGAATTCTGGAGGATATATTTTCTACAACATAGGAACAAAAGTTGATTGTTTCCACATACGCTGTCATTTTAGAAAAGAAGTTTCCGTCAAAGGAAAATAACTGCAAAATTGTAGACTTGGATGAGATCCAAGAGATAACACTGAGACAGAAACTATGGGAGAACCGAGTTCACCAGTAAACGATAACACACAACCCATTAGAAGGATTAGTAGGGAATCTCACACACCAAAGAGATACTATGGTTTTCTCATGGATGTTGAGAAGGAGGACCGTGTCTTAGATGATGACACTCTTCTATCATTCCAACAACCACTGTAGAGTAAAAACTTTGCACTCTAGCTTGGAGTAATGAAATCCTATATAGATAACATGTACGAAAACAAAGTGTGGACTTTGTCAGACGTACCCGAAGGAATAAAACCCATCGATTGCAAATGGATTTTTAAGAAAAAGTTAAATGATGATGGGGAAGTAGAGACTTCTTAGGAAAGGCTAGTTGCGAAAGGATTTCCTCAAATTTAAGGTGTTGATTATGACGAGACATTTTCGCTCATAGCTAGCTTGAGTCCATTCAGATTATGCTTGCCATTGCTGCATTCCTTGACTACAAAATATGTCAAATGGATGTAAGACGGATTTTCTAAATAGTGATATAGAAAAAACCATTTATATGTCATAGCCCGAGGGTTTTATGGTCAATAGAAGTGAGGGCAAGGCTTGCAAGTTGTTAAAGTCCATTTGTGGATTTATACAAGCTTCAAGGAGTTGGAACAAGTGTTTTGATAAAGTAATCAAACAGTTTGGTTTTTATCAGAACATAGAGGAAGCCTGTGTATACATAAAGGAATAGGGCAAAGCCATCGTATTTTTAGTACTATACGTCGACGATCTATTATTGATTGGTAATGACACTTTGTTGTTACAATCAGTGAAATTTGGGTTTCCCTAGAACTTCTCAATGGAGGATTTGGGAGAAGCAGCCTATATACTAGGTATAAAGATCTATGAGATAGATTTAAGAGGCTATTGGGATTGTCCCAATCCCTACATATAGATACCGTGCTAAAAAGGTTCAGTATGGAGAATTACAAGCATGGAAATGTTCCAACGCAGTCTAGAATCTTCCTTTCTATGAAGGATGCTCCTCATACTGATGAGGAGAAAGAGGATATGAAGAGGATTTCCTATGCTTCAACTATAGGATCCATAGTATACGCCATGCTATGTACTAGACTGGATGTGGTATGCACATTAGGATGTGTAAGCCGATACCAGTCTAATCTCGGAGAAAAACATTGGACGATAGTATAATGTACACTAAAGTATTCAAGAAATACTAAGAGCTTATTCCTCACATATGGGAATGGAGACCTCTGTAGCAACCCACCCTAGAACATGCCTAAATTTTGACCCAAAAAAGGCCCATCGAAACTTAGATCCATTCTAAGGTAAGCTATTGGTAGAACTAAGAAAATAACAGTATACATAACTAAACTTTCAGAACTTATAGCGGATAGAACAAAATATAATAGCAAAGTGTACCCATTTATTTTAAAACGATAAAATGTCATAATATAAAATACCATCAAATCGCATCATAAATCCGTTACAATAATTGTCTGTACACATGAATACACATAAAAGCAAGTGGTAATGATAAATACTGCCATAAACCAAGCTTCTCCATCTCTAAGCATTGTTACTGCCATTACTCCGTCCTTACCCTATGTTGTAATGAGGAGTTAGTCAGAACAACAACTGTCTGGTGAATAAAAACCTCGAGTCTTACCTTTTCAGTACTTGGACAGTATATTTCAAAATAAGAATATGTCTACGAACATAAAACCATTAAAACAATTCAATACTTATTTATAAGGAAAAGAGGTGGGTCTAACCACCTAGTACCTTCCATTCCAGAAGTAGGTTTCTAGAATCCCATATTCCAATCATACATCATAAACAACTAATAATATGAGAGACAATACCCAAGCCACTTAATACCTTTTACTGGAAAATAGGTAGACTCTGGTCATTTAGTACCTTAATTAAGGCAGACCCAATCATTTAATACTCATTTCCAAGGCATGCTCCTCAATGGTACTATCTAGCTGACATCGTATGAAATCACTTAGGCCATTTAATACTTCCTTGTCGGAAATAGGAAGACTCTGGTCATTTAATACCTTAATTAAGGCAGACACCATCATTTAATACCTATTTCCAGAAGGGGACCCCTATTGAGATACCACCTAACGTAACCCCTTGACCATTTAACACTTCATCTGGGGAAAAGAGGCGGGCCCTCAAACAATCACTTAATACCTCAAGAATCCAAAGTAGTTCCTTCATTTTATGGTCCATACTCATAATGACGTCTCACATTAAGCCGACTATTCGTAGGAACTGGTAATCAGATTAGCTGACTAGATTTCCCCTATAGAATTTGGGACTAACCTCACGTCATTATAAATATTTATCATAAAGATATCTCACATCCATAGGAAGTGTACACAACTGCTGGTAGCCTCAAAGTGAAGGGAAAACTTCCATCATGTAACTCTATTGACCTCGCATCCCTATGACTTAGCCATAAATCAAATACTTTACACACACACACACACTCATCTCACTGTTCTTAAGTAAGGCCTTATCAGGAACCTTCCTTATTACTCCTTAAAATAATAATTAGGCTACATAAGAGTTTCCACTTATTTTTGCCTAACAATCAATTACCTTCCTAATGGGGGAAATAAATGAAAATAATTATCTAATTAACTATGCCATATACACAATAATTATATGTGAATTATGCTAATAGAGATAAATAAATATCCCCGCTTAATAAATTTTAAATGCGCGGATTTTACACCATAAACTAGCGTTAAATGTCAATTACCTAACCAAGTACTATTACAGGTCCTTTTTCTTCAAATGCCCAAGATTTCAATATACCAAAATAAGGGATTCTAATATCCAAAACAGGGAATAAATATTCATAACTAAAACTGCAATAACAGACTTGTAAATAAATAGAAACCCACATTACACCAATTCAATGGAATATCCTAAAAAATAGGAATTGCAATCTAAACTCCATATTTTATTCAATTCCTCTTTTACAAAGAAATAAGTAATAATAAGTTGTGTAAACTGTGAATAGAATTCATAGTATAAACCCCTTATTTCATTGAAGAATCATAATTTGAACCAAAGAAGAAGGAGAAGTGGAATAGACTATGAAATTATCAAAAATTGCATTAACGAAATAAATTCTATCAAATTAGTGTAAATAATTGAGAATCTCAATATAGAATTGAAATTTCAAAATAAAAAGGAATTATGAAGAATTTATCTATCGTATTTTCGCAATCCCAAGCATATTCAAATCCAAAAAGAGATATACTAAAGAATTATTGAAAAAGAAATACTAAGGTTTCTACTCACCGAATAGCCTTGCTTCACCTTCCTTGGATTTGCATGCTCACAATCTCTTCCAGAATCTCTCTCTTTTGATACGCACACACACGCACACACACACAGGAAGAGGTATATTAATTAGATTTAGAATAGTTGGAGAAGAATAGAACAAGAATAGGTTGGAGGAAGAAGAAATAAATAGAAAATAGATTGGATTCTTACCTGAATTTTCTACTGAAATTCTGAATCTAATTTGGAGAGAAAACAATGGCAGAGTTTCGCTATTGTTCTCAAAATATTTGTGGATAAAAGTGAAAGGTCTAGGGTCAAATTTATAGTGGTTGGAAATGCACCAAAACCATTGAATGAGAACAGATTAAAAATGGATAAATCTGGAACGTACAACTCATCAAAATAGGTTCCACAACAAGGAAGTGGTCGACCTCCATTGCTCCAAGCAGTCGACCCCTACGGTCAACCTTTAGGTCAACCCCTTGAGGTGATGGATTGACTTCTTCCTTTATTTTGGGAAGGTGTTTATTTTATTTTACCGTTGCTTGATTATTTATTTATTTCATACCCTAGTTAAATTTTAATGTTACTTAACCCCCCAAGTCTAAACAAACTTAATTTCAAATTTCAAATTAGGGAAATAATTATTTATTTGAATCCTATTCAAATTATTTAAATCTGAAAATTTCAAACACTCATAACTTCTTCATTCGAGATCCGATTTCAGCATATTATATAAGAAAATTAATCAAAATTTCACCACGAATGTAACAGTATAACTTTTGTGGTCAAATTCCAACTTTTATAAAACTTCCATTTTCTACCTTATCACATTCAATTTAATTTACTTCATTTATTTATGGTTCATTTTATAGGGCGTTACATTCACCCCCTTAAAAAGGATTTCGACTTGAAATCTTTCAAGGGGCGAACAACGTAACGCACAGTAACATCCATGTTATACAACCAAGTTATCTACACAACCATCTACTCAACCAATAGTGCAATGTGATTATGTACTCCAGACATACTAAAATGAGCTTAATCCTAGCGTGCATGTGTAATCGTGTCATGAAAGTATGTATGCAAATACCTTAAACATGCATAAATTTCCACATGAGTGTAAAGTGATTGTGAAAAAGAGTAGCAATCATCTCCTACCATCCAATCTAGCAACCACGATGCAACCAAACCCTAATTTTGCAAAGAAAATTTACCAGTGAAAAGATTTGGGCGAGTGATCTTCATCTTCTCCTTGGTTTCTCATGCGCTTTCCTCCTGATTGTCTCCCCATTGCACTCGGACCAGTCTAATTATTTTGTTGCGGAGCTTCTGAGTTCCGTGCTCTACAATGCATGCAATGGCATGGGACACTATTAGCTCCATCTTAAAATCCCCCAATTGATTAGGCTTTACAACAATTGCTATGCTACGAAGGTATTTCCTCAAATGCAAAAAAGGTCATGGACTCTAGCCAATATAAATGTTTTCTTGTTTTTTCCCATATTAGGAAAAGGCCCCATAAATATGGTGCCTTCTTTCTAACTACCAAAATCATACCACCTTTGCATGCTGCCTAATCAATTTCGACTTTCCAAAGTCTCGCGACAAAAATCTGGTCCGAATAGAATTTGTCGGTGGTTTCCCACCCACAGTTTGGCGATTTGCATGGCCTCGCAAAAAATGCTTCAAGGGTGTCATACCAATCATCTATTAATGACTATAATCCTACGCGAATTCTACTAAGGGTAAGCGCTACTCCTAAGGTCTTCCAAAGTCCAAGATGCAAGCTCTCAACAATTACTCCGAGTTCCCATCCATTCCTTCAGTTTGTCCATCGGTCTTCAGTTGATAAGCGATGCTAAGATTCAATGAAGTTCCTAAAGCTACTATCAAACTCCTCTAAATTTTTCTAGTAAACCAAGTGTCCCTATCACTAATGATGCAAAGCGCAACTTCATTAAGCTGTGTTGGAGTGCTGCAATTCCACTGCTTCTAACGGAAAATTTCTACCACCTTCTTCTTAATCCTTGGTCAATAGGTAATTCAATTATCATTCCTATACATTTTCTCTTTTCCTTGCATGGTAGCATTTTGTGAGCTAAATCCCTTGTGTTTCCAAAATCTAAAGATTTGGGATTGAAACATTTACTCGCTTTAGGATGTTAACCTAATTTCCTCATTAATTTCCAGTTTTAACTATGGTCTATCGCTATTTAAGTGTTCCCATAAAATTTCCTTATTTACTTAACTTCCCAACATATATCAAGTGGTTTAAATCTCATTCATAAAGTCTACACATGAATAAAACAAGGATATATCTTATACCACATCATCCACTTTTACAATAACTAAGGAAGCCAACTAGCGACTATAATCCAAGAACTCCAAAAGAAAATTATACTGGAAGTTTCCATTTATTATCGGTTAATATAAATGGTGTTGAGATCCTAACACTCCTTTCTAAATTAAGATGGGCTATTTTTAATATTTCATTCAATTTTTACCCATTTTCTTAATTTCCCTTTTTAAGTCTTTAATAAATATGGTCCATTTATTTCTTTAATTAATATCCATAGTAGTTGAACATTACTTTCAAAATTGGACCATTTTCATCTAATCCTTCTTCAATCTTTTTAACCTTCTTCCGATTTCCAAAATCCATTCATTACTCAAATTTCTTTCTTCCACAAATGCAATATCAAGTTTTCTTAATCAGTCCGCATTAGTTTTCTTTTCCTCGCATTAATTACAAATTTATTACCCGTTAAATTTGTATTAACATCTATAAATCCTAATCCGTCAATTACTAACTAATACGCATATAGTTGTAATCTATGCTATATATATATATATATTCTAGTCGTTTAGCATTGCTATATATATCTATATCCAACTACTAGTACTACAACTAGAACACACATTTCCATATTTTAATTTATCGAAGCTATTCTTCCAAAAAAATTACCGTCATAAATTAACCACAATTGAGATTTTTGTTTGAAATTACAATGAATTATTTCTTTTCTTATTATTAAAATAGGCAGTGTAAACTATGGAAAAGAATACCCATCTCTTACTCATCTCTTTCCTTTTCAATGTATTCCTTGTTACTTCAAACAACGCATACACGAATTTTTGGGAATTGGATAATTTATGGAAATTACACGGAAATCGATCCAAAATTAAAATATAGAAATTTATATCCAATGTGCAACCTAATTCACAACCCAATTACAGATCTAGAATATCTTTACACTTTATCAACTTCTTCAAATAGAGGTTTGGGACTGACTTCAAATATCTAGATCAGGTTTTACATTATATTTCTATTTTATTCATATCCTAAAAACCTTAGTCTATCCTACCACATAGGACATGATCCATACCTACTCCATAATTTTTTTATAAAATCATAACCTTCGCACATAAAATAAAATATCTTCATACAAATAAACTTATTTAAAAATAAGCATTTATTACTTCATCTTTTACAATACTTAAACATGAAGTATCAAATTCAATATCTACATCTTTGAAAATGTAGACTTTACAAAAAACCTTTATTAAAGATTTAAAAATTTCCTTTAAAAGCTATACAATCTAATTTATGGTATTCAAAATTTTCTTAGTTTTTCAAAAGGAACTTATGAAAAACTTTCCTTTCAATAGTTTATTAAAATAAGGATTTACTCCTTTCTGAAATAGGATTTTTAACACAAAATACTCAAAACTTAATTAGCATCCCAAAATAATAGTTATACCATTTTAAAGAGTATAATAACTTTTATTGCTAAAATTATACTGTTATTTGGCAAAATACTCTTTTTAGCTTTTCTCGAGACTCTCAAAATCTTATGCTACCTTTTTCTTTGTCCAATTTAATAATATTCTTATTCAAATAAGTTTTGAAGTTCAAATTCGGAAAAATATATAAAACTTTTTAACTTTACCTAAATGCTTTTCCTTCTACAAAACATCCAACTTATTTAGAAATCCAATCAATGGTCAAAGATACCTTTTATGATTTTATATGATAGAAAAATAGATGGAGTAGACAAAGATAACTTCTATCTTATTCTATTACTCCTTTCAATATCTCATCTACCAGAATTCACAATTCTATCATTACCTAAATTCCATCCATTATTCTCTACATTACCTTATATAGCAATGTCCCTCTTACTTATCCATCAGACAATCATTTCTTTCTATTTCGATTTCTCTATTCCAAAATAGGTGTTATTTCTATTTATAAACCCCTAAAAAGAGTTCTAAAGAAAGAACTTTTAGGTTTATAAATAAAGAAAAATCGCTTGAAAAAAATAGAAGAATCAAAGAACCAAAAATTGAAATCTTTTTAATCAAATTAAAAGTTAACAAACGAAAACTTTTCAAGTTATTAATTTACAATTAAAACCATCCAACATTTTGTCTTTAAAGAAATTCACCGCTTTTAAAAATTACATTCCCTTTCCAAACTTTTCTTAAACTAATGGTGGTATATTTCCAATTGTCTAAAAGCATATCTATATCTCTAAAAAATTTCAACTTATACAGCCTCTAAGAAGTTATAAAGGAAAGAACTTTCAAATTTATTGCGTAGGAAATATAACATAGGAAAATAGAAGAATACGAAAATAAGGAATAAAAAGTTGAAAGCTTTTATAATGCAATCAACAATTTTTAAATTGAGAAGTTAATAAATGGAAACTTTTCTTCTTCTTTTTTTCCACTTCTCAAGTCGCCAAATTTTTAAATTAAAATCGCCTACCAAAATGTTTCACCATCCTTTTTAAATTTACAACCACTTTTTAAACTTTAAACAAAACAACCGATGGTATAATTTAAAAGTCATATAAGATCACTTTTTATCAAAAATTTCTAACTCAAAAGATTTTCATTTTAAAATCTTTTGGAAGGCACTTTCAAAATTTTCAAGGGGTTTTCAAAGAAACATTTTTTATCAAATTATGTCCCAAGAGATAGTATTAAAATTGGCTCTCCCTTTTAAACCTTTCTTCTCTATCTTTTAAAAATCTTATTTCCTCCTTATGGTGATAAATGTATTCCTTCTTACGGAAGTTTGTTCCTTTCCTTACTTTTATATTTTATTAATATCTAACACCTTCATTTGTTACATCCATAAACGTTAATTTGTCCATATTAATTGCCAGTCTAACGGATGTTTCCTTAAGGTCATTTATTTCCCATCAACCTTTCCATCTATGATTCCTTTCCCTATTACCTTGATACTTATAGGGCCTACAATGATAAAGAAGTCTAGGTCCTACAAAGAAGTATAAATTTAACTCTATTTATTTTCCAACACATAGTTGCTTCGTCCATCCTCTCGAAATATGGTACCACCTACTTCTATAGTCGGAATTTATAGGTTTAAGTATAAATTCAAAGTAAGTATATATATGTATATATACAGTATAAGTTTTTGAAAAATATTTTGAAAAACCTTTTCAAAAATAACAAGTACACCACTCATACGTATAGTATACTTTCCCCGTTGATCGGGTAACCAAGGCTCTAAAAAAAAATTAACAATCCACTTTGGAACAGACCTAAATTTCGATCCAGGAAAGTTCCATCGAAACTTAGATCCATTCTAAGGTAAGCTGTTGGTAGAACTAAGGAAATAACAGTTTACAGTCATAACTAAATTTTCAGAACTCGGAGCTGATGGAACAAAATATAATAGCAAAGTGTACCCATTTATTTTAAAACCCTAAAATGTCATGATACAAAATGCCATCAAATCACATCATAAATCTGTTACAACAATTGTCTATATATATATGGATACACATAAAAGCAAGTGATAACGATAAATATTTCCCCAAGCCAAGCTTCTCCATCTCTCAGCATCGTCACCGCCATTACTCCATACTTAACTTGCATTGTAATGAGGAGGGAGTCAGAATAACAAGTGTCTGGTGAATAAAAATCTTGAGTCTTAACTTTTTAGCACTTGGGAAGTATATTTAAAAATAAGAATATGTCTACAAACATAAAATCATTAAAACCATTTAATACTTCCTTATAAGGAAAGGAGGCAGGTCCAACCACTTAATACCTTCCGTTCCAGAAGTAGGTTTCTCGAATCCCATATCCCAATCATACATCATAAACAGCTAATAATGTGAGAGACGGTACCCAAGCTACTTAATACCTTTTATTAGAAAATAGGCAGACTTTGGTCATTTAATACCTTAATTAAGGCAGACCCCGTCATTTAATACCTATTTCCAAGGTGTGCTCCTCAATGGTACTATCTAGTTGATATCATATGGAATCTCTTAGGCCACTTAATACTTCCTTACAGAAAATAGGCAGACTCTATTCATTTAATACTTTAAATAAGGCATACCTCATCATTTAATGCCTATTTCCAGAAGCGGACCACCATTGAGATACCACCTAACGTAACCTCTTGACCATTTAATACTTCATCTGGGGAAAAGAGGCAGGCCCTCAAACAACCACTTAATACCACAAGACCTCGAAGTAGGCCCTTCGTCTTATGGCTTATACTCATAATGACGTCTCACATTAGTCCGACTATTCATAGAAAATGGTAGCCAGATTAGCTGGGTAGATTTCCCCTACAGAATTTGGGACTAACCTTGCATCATTATAAATATTTATCATAAGGATATCTCACATCCATAGGAAGTGTACATACCTGCTGGTAGCCTCAAAGTAAAGGGCAGACTTTCGTCATGTAACTCTATTGTCCTTACATCCTTATGACTTAGCCATAAATAAAATACTCCACATAAACACACACACACACACACACACACACACTCATCTCATCGTTTCGTAAATACGGCCTTATAAGGAAACTTTCTTATTACGCCTTAAAATAATAATTAGGCTATATAAGAGTTTCCTCTTATTTTCGCCCAACAATCAGTTACCTTCCTAATGGGGGAAATAAATGAAAATAATTACCTAATTAACTACGTCACATACGCAATAATAATATGTTAATTACGCTAATAGAGATAAATAAATATTTGCACCTAATAAATTCTAAATGCATGGATTTTACGCCCAAAAATAGCATTAAATGTAAACTCAATAACCAAACACTATTACAAGTCCTTTTTCTTCAAATTCCTAATCAATATACCAAAATAAAGGATTCTAATATCCAAAGCAGGGAATAAATATTCATAGCCAAAGCTACAATAACAGACTTGTAAATAAAATAGAAACTCAATTTATTTCACCAATTCAATGGAATATCCTAAACAATAGGAATTGCAATCTAAACTCCATATTCTATTCAAATCATCTTTTACAAAGAAACATGTCAGAATAAGTGGTATAAATTACGAATATAATTCGTAATCTAAACCCCTTATTTCATTGAAGAATCACAATTTGAACCAAAGAAGAAGGAGAAGTGGAATAGACTATGAAATTATTTAAAATTTGCTTAAACAAAACAAATTCCATCAAATTAATGTAAATAATTGAGAATCTTAACATAAAATTGACATTTTGAAATAAAAAGAATTTCGGAGGATTTTATCTATCGTATTTTTGCAATCCCATAACCCCTTAGGCATATTCAAACTGAAAAGGAGATATGCTAAATTACTTAAAAAGAAATACTAAGGTTTTCACTCATAGAATAGCCTTAGCTTCGCCTTCCTTGGATTTACATTCCTCACAATCTCTTCCAAAATCTCTCTATTTATATATATATATATATACAATAGGGAAATGGTATATATATTTATTAGATTCAGATCAGTTTGAGGAGAATAGAATAAGAATAGGTTGGAGGAAGAAGAAATAAGTAGAAAATAGATTGGGTTCTTACCTAAATTTTCCATGGATTTTCTTATTATATTATAGAGATAACAATGGCATACTTTCGCTGTTGTTCCCAAAATATTTATGGATAAAAGTGAAAGGTCCAGGGTCTAATTTATAGTGGTTGGAAATTCACCTGAACTGTTGAATGAGAGTCGATCAAAAATGGATAAATCTGGAACGTACAACTCATCTAAATTGGCTCCACAACAAGGAAGTGGTCGACCCCCATTGCTCCAAGTGGTCGATCCCTACGGTCGACCTCTAGATCGACCCCTTGAGGTGCTAGGTCGACTTCTTCCCTTATTTTGGGAAGGTATTTATTTTATTTTATCGTTGCTTGATTATTTATTGATTTCATACCCTAATTAACTTTTAACATTACTTAACCCTCAAAGCCTAATCACAATCAATTTCAAATTTCAAATTAGGTAATTAATTAATTATTTGAATCCTATTTAAATTATTTTAAATCTGAAAGCTTCAAACGCTCATAACTTCTTCATTCGAGCTCCGTTTTCAGCATATTATATATGGAAATTAATCGGAATTTTTCCACGAAAGCAATCGTATAATTTTCATGGTCAGATTCCAAATTTTATAAAATTTCCATTTTCTATCTTATCACATTTAATTTAATTTACTCCATTTATTTATGGTTTATTTCACAGGGTGTTACAACCTCCTTATGAAGGGGTATACAGATTCAAGATTTCAAAGTGGTATAGGTGATAGTAAATCATGTTTGGTTATGTCTATATGCTTAATGGCAGAGCCATTAGTTTGAAAAGCTCCAAGCAAGAAACAATAGCTGGTTCCCTAACGGAGGCCGAGTACATCGCCTTCAATAAAGTAGCTAAAGAGGCATTTGTGCAAGTTTTTAAGTGTGCTTGGAGTGATTTCCGATACCGAGAAGCCTATGGCATTGTTTTGTGATAACAATGCAGCGATGCAGATCGCTAAGCAGCCCAAAGTACATAAGAAGTCATGACATATTCTTTGGAAGTTCCACGTCATTAAAGAATACATTTAAGAGAAAGAGGTCATGACACAAAGGGTATATAGCAAGGATAACATAACAAACTCATTCATCAGGGGTTTAGCTCGGTCGACTCTCGAGAAGCTGATTGAAGGGATGTGATTGATTCCATAATTAGCCCCAAGTGCAAGTGGGAGATTGATAGAGTTAGGGGTATACCCTGGGGGCAATTCTATTATTTATTGTAAATTAATTGACTCTATAGTCAATTCTCATTCGTAATAAAGGTGTTTTTCTTTCTATTATATATTTGTTATAAATAATTAAATATTTAAATAAAATATATTTAATAGAATATCCACAATTGGTGTGTTTTTGATAATAATTTCAAATAGTTATAATCATGAGCATTGTATCACAATGTATTAAACATATCATTTTAAATGTTCCTGGTCAAGATGCATCGAGATTGGATATCGATGTATCCATTGAGACTAGAGTACGTAATGCTCTCCAAATGTTGGGAAATGTATTACTAATGGCTGCTGGGGACACCTAGGGGTTTCATGCTTATAGTTATTGGATAACTATGGAACGGCTCACTCAATACTTTTATGTTGGTTAATATAACTAAGGTCAAAAAGAAAATATCAATATGACTGACTAATATAGTTCTCTCAACTTGAGAACACTGTCGATCTTCAATATGAAATCTCCGTTTTGGATATATTCGAATCATGGCAAGGTGTCCATCGATTGACTACAATTGGGTCGAGTGGAAGTATTGTAAGTGAAGCACTATTCTAGACAGGATTCGTCTCCTCGGTTATATGAGGTCAGTATCACGGTCAACTCAAGTCAACACCAAGTCAAAACCTCTAGCCAGAGTAGTTTAGTTAATGATAATTATTATTATTAAACCATAGATTTTGTGTTTGGACTATAGAGTTGAATACAAACAATATTGGAATTTTGACCACTACCAAATTCCATTAGTCAAAAGTGATTTAGTTTTGTTGAAAAGAACTGGTGTAAATAATAGTCACAATTGGGTAACGCTTAACAAAGTAAAATTGGATCTTACCAGAACCGAATAAGCGATAGATTTGCCTAAAATTTCACACCAACTGCCAAGTTACATGTGAACGTTGATATTCGAATTGTTTAATATTAATTGCTGATCAAATTTACACTTAGAGAGTCACACAACTGAAACGTTGAATACTCGTTTGACCACATGATTTAATTAGTTTGTAATTGTAATAAATTAAATTAAATTAATTAATGTTTATGAAATGTTAATTATAAAATTATAATTGATATGTTGAACAATTTTAAACAGTGTATTTATAATAGTTATAAATATACTTAACGGTATGTGATATCGGTACGCGTTAAAACTGGGTTTTAAATTCAACAATTTTGGTTCGGGCTTGGATTGTCTTAGGCCCAAGATCGGGTGTATAGTCGGCCTTGGATGGCATTAGTGTGGCCGGCTATGTGATGGCCAAGAAGGGAGCATTTTGATTTGGGAAAAGGAGAAAATGGTAAAGAGAAAAATAAGGTCCATGATCCTTCTTTCGCTCCTTTGTTCTTCCTTTATCAATGCAACATGTGCCTTATTTTTTTACATTGACATTTTCATCCCCACTGCAGCAAAGCCGAGCCAAAAATCACCCCATCCAAACTACCAAAATTTGCAAGTTCAATTATATCATATCACTTCAATCCGATTGACGGTTGTAGACAATTTGGAGCTATCATCTTCCAAATTGTGAATCCAATTCAAGGAGTTCTCAAATTCATTTCAATGTATATTCAACAGGCCTTGGGAAAGGTAATTTTCTTACTTACATTCATGGATCAATGCTTAATTAATCATTATATCATATGATGGTGTTAACCGGGTATTTAACCCTGTAGAATTCAATAGGAGTTAGAACATCCAGACTATGCCAGAATGACTTGAAACTTGAATAAGGCATCAAAAAGAATAAGCCAATAGCACTCAAGGAAAGTCAGTCAAAAATAAGCTAAGGAGATGGATTGCTAGTGATCCATCACCTATGGATCACTAGCGATCCATAAGGAAGCTTCACGAGTCATCGTAACCTCTTGCATCTCGATTCATTGCCTCTTCTACGTACATTTGCCAAGTTACATAGTCTTCAAAGCAACCTAGTTCGAGAAGCGAAGACCCATCTGATTCTACTCATAGATCAATCTAACTCGTGTATGAATCATTAATAAAACTAAACAACGAACCACGAGATTGGACGAAGAGCATCTAGATGGAATGAGGAGTACAACACAAAAGGGATGAAGCAAAAATTCTCCAAGAAATTGGATCGCTAGTGATCCATCACCTATGGGTCACTAGCGATCCACCAGAGTGGCTTGGGTCATTGTGAAACTCTCTGGGCTCCTTCATAGCATCAATTGTAGGCTTCTGGTAAAGCGGTTGTAGCCCAACTGCTCTCCAACCCCTATAATACAATCCTATATGCATCATAAAAAGTATCTTTTGGACTGGCTGCTGGAACTATGCAGAGATTGTTCTTCACTTTTATTCTTCACTCTTCTTCTCCCATACAATAGTCATCAAGGAGCGGCTGCGATTCTCCAGTCGTCTTTAAGTACTTCTGACTTGATCTAACTTAGGATATTCTATCATATTATAATCCAATTCGACTTGTAACAGTAGTCAGTTAATAAGAAAAGTTACGTAGGCTTCGTTAATAGCCGAACCACTATAAAATTCTATTGTCTCTTTACTATTTCTAATCTTTTTTTATTTCTTTTCTATTTTATTTGCTCCAGTAAATAGGGCTGGTGCTTTCACACTCAATGCAAGGCGTTGATCCATTTTTTAGGTTAACATTTTGGTGTTTTCACTAAGAAACCTGAATCTAGGCTCAAATCTAGCTCTCTACTTTGGACCGGATAGGTCTAGAAGTTAGATCATCAAATTCTACTTGGGAGATTTATTTTTGAAAAGCAATGGCACCAGGGAGGAAGAGAACTACCTCTGGAAGATCCATATGAGCTACTATTGCTGGAGAAGAAACAAGCCCTCAGCAATTTGAAGTCAACAACCCCAACAACCTGCGACTTGGAGCTAACACTGGAGATCAAGTGCTAGGATCTTCCACTTAGCATGAAGTTGTGACTAATGGAGAATTGAAGCCGATGGCTGATGAAATTAACTAGAAAATGACAAATAGTTAAAAAGCTTTTAAGGAAAAGATAGATGCTCTTTTAGCGCTCTAATCGCTAACTACTCGCAGAACGGCACCCGAAGCCGTGGTTGCTATGGAGCAAGAGCTTTCTTCTATTTCTAGCTCAAGTAGAAGAAATAGAAAGCAGAAGCAAAAGGAAGTAATGGATGGAGCTCCAGGCATCACGATAGTAGAAAATGCTAATACTCCGCCCACTATAAAAGCGCCTACTATAAACCTAAACTTAGGAGTGAAAACTCCATGGAAGGACATATTAGTAGCTGATACTGACTTCGAGGAAGGCGAGCAACTTAAGGAAGTTGAATTAAACTCAAATGATCAAACTCCACCTGCAAGACCAACCACCTACCAACGGACCTCTACAGGAGTGACTCACCCAAAGACTTGAAAGCCTAGGCTTCAGCCAGCCAACCAAGACCATTTGCAAAGTCAAACACTTAGCGCAGCTACTGACAGCCAACCTACGGATGAATGAACAAGTGAGGCATAAATTGTGGACATGGTTAGATGGCTGATGGAAGAAAGCAAGGGTAGAAAGGATGATGATTAGGGTTCTGCCCCGAGTCGAACTCCATTCACTGATAGTATTCTGAGGGCAAATTACCCCAAGAAATTCATCATGCCACCAGCCATGCCCTCTTACAATGGAACTACTGACCCTCAAAAGCACTTGTACAAGTACATTTGGAATATGGATGGAGGGCAAAAGATGAAGGTCGTTGCTGATGTTTCCCCATCTATTTAGAAGGAACTGCCTCCATGTGGTTTACCGGACTCTGTCCGTGATCTATCTCAACCTTTGACGAGCTAGCCAGGAAGTTCTTGGAACAATTTAGACTGCACACGGCTCAGCCAAAGGATGTGATGTCTCTATTCGGTTACTTCCGAGGACCCAATGAATTACTAAAATCGTTCATGAACCGCATTAAAACAGCCATCACCGAAGTGGGCAATCCAAATGAGGATATGATTTTCATGGCTTTAGTCTGCTCGATCCATCCAAAGATAGATTTTGGGAGATGGATTAAAATGAAGCAACCGACCACCATGAAAGAATTCAATTGAAAGGCTAGTTAGTACTTGAGAATGGAAGAGGCAAATATTTTAGAAGGCAAAAATACTAATATGTGACCAAATGAATCAATTCAGAGTAATGTGGCGGTCAATAAAAATGGCAAGAATTCTAAAGTAACTGCTGGAAAATATGGGAACCAAAAAAGGAAGAACCGGGATCAGAACACCGACAAGGGCAATGGAGGAGGAAAGAAACTCAAAGTTCTGAAATGTGGAGAATACACTCCATTGAACAATAGCTTGGAGAATATTTACCTGGCAACTCAGAGAACAGAAGAGTACCCGAAGCCACCACGAAAAGAAGAGTCTGAGCAACAAAGGAAGTCGAGGAATTTATGTAGCTTCCACGAAACCCATGGTCATAACACAAACGATTGTCGCCATTTGAAGAATGTGATCGAAGAAATGATTAGAGAAAACAAGCTCCAGTAGTATGTGAAGAAGCCCCAAAATTCCAATTAGCCAACCGGACCTCATGCTCCTAACACCCAAGGAAACCAATCTGGATCTAGCGGAGAGTGATCCAAATAGAGCTGGATAGAAACTTTTCATCAATACCATTTCAGGAGGTCCTCATCCGGCACAGAAAAGTTGGGGCGAGATGGAAAGGTATGTTGGTTCACTTAAACATGCTCCAAAGGAAACTTGCTTTGCAATCGAAGATGGGACCCCTGCTAAACAATAGAGGATTCTTAATGATGACATCATGTTTCGAAACTGGGAGAGTGAAGGAATAGAAGCTCCAACTTTTGATCCAATTGTAGTGACGATAGGAATCAGACCCGCTGTTGTTCGTCGTGTGTTGGTTGATACCGTAAAATCATTAAATGTTCTGTTTTGACATACGTTCGACCAAATGAAGCTTAACATGAAGGAAGTCTCTACATGCCGAACAAAAATCCAAGGATTCACCGGTCATCCACTACAACCAGTTGGCACAATCAATCTGCCTGTTGAACTCGGAACATGAGATCGGAGAGTGGTTCCACACAAACCTTTGTGATAATTGACGAGATGTCAGCCTACAATGCATTCTTGGGATGGCCGGCCCTTGCTGATTTCCGAATTATCCTGGCACAATGGTGTCTCACTATGAAACTCCCTATAGAAAACGGAGTTGGGATGATAAAGGGAGACTAGAGTATCGCAAGGGAATGCTACATCGCTGAATTGCGTGAAGCAAGAAAGAAAGAAAAAGGAAAGAGTGTGGAGAAAATTCTCCACATTCGTGAACCGTCAGCATAGGAACTATAGAACTGCCTTTGGCTTGGAGACCACAGCAGATTCGATAAGGCTATGGACCCTAGAAAGAAGAGTTCATGGAAGGAACGGGCAACACCGGTAGAGATTATGGTGCCAGTCCGTGTAGACCTGGACGACCCGACACGAGTACTAAAAATAGGATTACATCTTGGAACTAAGACGCAACAAGAATTAGTCAAGTTTCTTCACGCCAATTTGGACGTGTTCGCTTGGATGCATTCCGATGTATGTGGGATATCACCGAAGGTAGCATGTCACGCACTTAATATCGATCCTAAGTACACTCCAGTGAGGCAGAAAAGGCACATCCTTGGACCGGAACGGTCTGCGACACTAAGATAGGAAGTGGATAAGCTATTGGAAAACGGCTTCATCCACGATGCAACCTATTCCGTATGGGTATCAAATCTGGTTTTGGTAAAGAATTCCAATAGGAAGTGGCGTACTTACATTAACTACTCAGATTTGAACAAAGCTTGCCCAAAGGATAGCTTTCCATTGCCCAAGACCAATTAGCTTATTGATGCCATGGCAGGCCACGAGCTACTATCGTTTATGGACGCCTACTTGGGATACAACCAAATCATGATGCATGTACCTTATCAAGAGAATACTAGTTTCATTACCGACCTTGGATTATATTGTTATCGAATCATGCCCTTTGGACTAAAGAACGCATGGGAAACCTACCAACGATTGGTAAACACAATGTTCAAAGATCTGATCGGAAAAACGATGGAAGTATATGTGGACGACATGCTTTTCAAATCATGCATATCAGAGAATCACTTAGACAATCTCGCAGAGATGTTTGAAATATGGCGGAAATATGGAATGAAGCTCAACCATTGAAATGCTCTTCAGTGTTGCTTCTGGCAAATTCCTTGGTTTCATCGTGAATGCAAAAGGCATTAAAGCTAATCTGGAATAGATTACCGCCCTAAGGAACGTCAAAGCCCCCATGACCAAAAAGGAATTGCAATGTCTAAATGGAAAGATTGCAGTGCTGAGCCAATTAATTTCCTAAGTGACTGACAAATGCATACCATTCTTTGATGCATTGAAGAAGGGAAAGAAGAATTTTAAATGGAAGGAAGCCTGCTATATGTCTTTGAAGAATTACTCCATCATATGGAAACCCCGCCAGTCTTATCCAAGCCGAAAAATGGGGAAGATTTGTTTGTTTATCTCGTTGTGTCGACCTATGCTCTGAGTGCGGCATTGGTACGCGAAGAGGGTAGGCTCTAGTGACCCGTCTACTACATCAGTAAGCGGTTCACTGGAGTTGAAAATAACTACTCGAAGTTGGAATAACTTTCCTATTGCCTGTTGATCAGGTCGAGGAAGCTAAGACCGTACTTCTAGGCTCATCCCATCAAGGCGTTAATGGATCAACCTCTGAAATAAGTGTTGTGTCACCCAGAGACATCAGATCGACTTCTAAAATGGAATATCGAGTTAAGCCAATATGTAATCACTTATCACCCTCATAGAGCTATCAATGGACATACACTAGCAGATTTCATCGTCGAATTTACCAAGCGAGATGGTGAGGAAGAAAGCACTTCAGACATGGTGCCACAGTGGAAGTTGTTTATTGATGGTGCATCAAATGAATTCTGTTCAAGTGCAGGGGTAGTACTCGAAACCCCCGAAGGATGATCTATTTGCTATACTATGAGACTGGAATTTCCTTCCAGCAACAATGAAGCAGAATACGAGGCTTTGGTGGCCAGATTAAAAATCGTTAAAGAATTAGGAATAAAAGATGTGCATATCTACAACGATTCTCAGCTAGTCATCTTCCAAGTGAAAAGGGAGTGCCAGGCAAGGGGCAACCTCGCCCTCTACTTGTTAAAAGCATGGGAATTGCTACAAGACATCGAGCACTACACTTTAAGTCACATTCCAAGGTAACAGAATATGCAAGCAGATCACTTAGCCAAACTAGGCAGTTTCAAGATGCTTAGTCAATGGGACTGGCTCCAGTCAAAATGCTTACATTACCCAGCATAGTTGATATGGATATTGATTGGATTATGGAAACCGTAGAGGAAGAGCAATCATGGATGACATGATTAAAGATTACCCAATCAAAGGTACACTCCTCAGGGATCGGAACGAGCGAAAAAAGCTACTCCGAAAAGGCACCACGGTTCGTCTTGGAGGATGGAATTCTTCACAGGAGGGGATTATCTACTCTCCTACTTAGATGTGCAACCAACAGCGAAGCCAAAAGGATCCTTAGGGAAGTCCATGAAGGCGATTGTGGAAACCACATTGCAGGGTAGACTCTAGCAAAGAAGATCCTCCGATACGGTTACTTCTGGCCATCCATCGACCGTGACGCAGCGGACTATGCCAGGTGATGTGTGCAATGCCAACAATTCACCAAAATACAGAGAACTCCATCCATAGAGCTTACGCCAATGGTTGGTTCATGGTCGTTCGCAGTCTGGGGAATTGACCTGATCGGCGTGCTCCCAATTGCTAAAGGAGAAGCCAAATATGCTATCATTGCTATTGATTAACTCACAAAATGGGCTGAAGCAAAACCGTTGGCTACTATTACCACTAAGAAAGTAATTAACTTTGTGACTAAAAATATTATTTGCAAGTTTGGAGTGACACAAAATCATTACAGATAACGAAATTCAATTCGAAAGCGCTGAATTCAAGGAATTTTGCAAGCGTTTCCGCATCAAAATCAGTTTCTTCCCAGTGGCACAACCTCAAGAAATCGGGCAAGTGGATGTGATAAACAATATCATCAAGTCTACCATTAAGAAACGACTGACAAAAGCCAAAGGAAACTGCGTTGATGAGCTCCCACTTGCACGACGGGCTTACCAGACGACGCACAAGCTAACAACTAGACACTCGCCATTCGCCCTAGCATATAGATCCGAAGCAATGATCCCGGTCAAATTGGAAGTTTCCTCCCATCGGAAACGACACTTCAATCAAAAAGAGAACGAGCAGCTCCTGCTTGAGTCACATGATCTGATTGATGAGAAACGGGAGGAAGCCGAGTTAAGGACCGTGGCTCACCAGAAAAGGGTAATACGGCACTACAACTCCAAGGTCCGCAACTATACTTTCGAAGTGGGAGATCTCATCCTGAAACGGATCTATCCGGCTACATGAACATTTGGACAGAACTGGGAAGGGACTTACTCAATAAGGCAAAAGCTCGAAGATGGCACTTTTAAGCTGACCACAGTCGATGGAATTCAGATTCCCCATCCTTGGAACAGTGACTCGCTCCGGTATTACTTTATTTAACATTTATCTGTGTATTTCCTATTTTCGCAAATAACCCGCCTGACTACACTGAGGCATTGTAAATAGGCAAAATTTGCTCTACTTTCCGTCTTATCAATGAAATCGTTTTAGTTTCTTGAACTAATAAAACCGTATTCATGTAAATTACTCGCCGAGTGGATGAAAGTAAATCGACTCAAATCAAAAGCCGCACATTTCATAAGCCATGCACTCTCAAAAGTCGCGTATTTTATAAGCCACGCACTCTCAAAAGCCGCACATTTCATAAGCCGTGCACTCTCAAAACCGTGTGCATTTCATAAGCCACCCACACTCAAAAGTCGTGCATTTTGTAAGCCATGCAAGCACTGCTTGATGTTGCTCCGACATCATTGGCAAACTGTTAAGATTTTCTAAGCACACGTATTGTCTTGACAACACCGGAAAACTTGTCTATTGCAGGACTAGCAGGGATTAACTCCCACTATCAAAAAGAATTGACATGAGTGCAGCAATGTCGCAAAACTAGAAATCGACAAAGAATTCTGATCATTGACCGACAATATCTCTAGAGTCGAGACATTCGAGTCACAAGTTCTTGAAGATATGAACCGCAAAGTAAATTTGGCTATAGACATCCGAGGAATCACTCGGATCAATCGATCATTTATCAAGTGTTCGGAGTAAACAACTCTATGAAGTAAGGGGGCACACACACACCAACACTTAGTTGAAAGGAAAACTTATCCACGATCTTATTACACCGAACAAAGAATTTTGGCAATCACAACAGTTCTAGTTATAAAATCAAAAAAATGCATACATAATGCGTGAAATCACGGAAATAAAGGCATCGTACACCACAAAACACGGCACGACAATATGAAGTATAGAAATTGCAGAACAAGCAACAGTGTCATGTACACACATAAGTGGTATAAAACAAGCTAAGTACATGATAAATAAAAAAGAACATAGAAGAGATAGCAGTAGAAACATAAATCTTTTCATTTCTCATAATATTTTCTATACAAAGTCAAAATCTGGGGGCCATAGCCACACAATATCGACCAACAAAAAGAAAAGTACAGATGCTACAACAACAAAAGTAATAAGTGCAGACTCTTCACTTGTACAAAATACATGTCGAACAAATCAAAATGCTACAAAATCCGGCTCCACTATCACTCGAGCCCATCATTGCTTCTTGCCACCACTTCCTTTCCCACCTTTGGTCGGAAGTTTCTTCTTCCCCTCAGCATCCCCACTGGGAGTCGTATCACTGCCAGAGATATCGATTATAGGCTCTGCACCCATGTCTCCTTCTTGTTCTTTGGCCCCCTCGAAAGACTCCCCCTCGGTCTTGCGCTTGCGGGAGCTCCTTAAAAACTTTCTCTCCTCTACCTTTTCCTTCTTAACTCCACCATCTGCTGCTTAGTTTTACTTTGCTGGCTAGCTTGGTCTGTCTGTTCTCGAGTGTCGACTACTATTAAATTGCCCTCTAGAGATACGAGGGGGTCGTCCAGGCCATGCAATGCAGCGAACTTCTCAGATTCCGGCCCTGGTTGCGAGCCACACGGGCATGGTGATCAAAACAGCTACAGAGACAAGCATTGAAGCATTCGAAATAGCAGTAGGCCCCAGGACTGGAGAAATTGGCAATTCGACAGGCAAAGAAGATGGACCTATAAGATCAAAAAGGAAAGCATTCGGTTCATCTTGTTCTTGTGGCATGAGCTGGAAGTCCTCAAACACGGGAGAACCAAGAAAGTTACTTGCATCGGAAGTGTAACCGTGAATCTCAACCTCGTACTCCCTACCGTTTCCTTCTTTAGATGGTTGCATAATCTTGGGTGAAGTTTCAGGACCACCTAAGGCTTCATAGATAGCTGCTGAGGGGGCGGATAACAAAGCAGTACCAGTCAAAGCCAGAATGATTTTTGTCTGATCATGAGGTTGCTTGGACGATTTGCTAGGCCCAGAACTGAAAGGCTCTGATAGTGCTTTAGCAGCCGCGCTTGCATCAGCCGCTTCTCACTCCCTTTAAACCCGAATAATCTCTCAGCCCTCTACCAAAGCTTTCTTTGATTCTTCATTCAAATAGGCATCCGCTAGCTCTTGTTCAGTATACACATCCCCGTCTTCTCGAAAATGGGCTAGGATTTCTTCCCAAACTAGAGCAAGAGTATGCTGGAATTTGGGGCCCAGATAACAGAGACTGCCCTGATGCAATAGGAAGTTGACATAGAACTTCAAGATGGTGTTATCCATCTTTGTCGTCTTCTTTTCGAATGTATGTTGCAGCTCCAAGTAGTCTGCCACCACAACGACTTTCTCAACTTTGACTTTGGTCTTTTCAACGTCGAGTTGCGTTACTATTTCTCAAAGTGAAGCAATCACTTGAGCCTGGTTAGAGATGGTCTTATCTCGGGATTCCACCATCCTCGTATAATCAACAATTATTTTCTTAAGAGCTTCGACAGTTTCATCATGACTAGCAATGGTTCTCTTTTGAACTTTGATGATCTCATCTCGAGTTTCAAGCTCTTCTTCAGCTTGACTTCATCAGCATGGGATTTCTTGATTTCATCTTTGAACACGATTTCAATTTTTGCGTGAGCCTCCTTTAATTCCTTGAGAAAACTAGCATTGCTCTTACCGTCTCGAATGACAGCATCTCTCTCTTTTGTCAATTGATCAATTCTGGCATCATGTTCCTTCAGCATCCTTTCATAATCATCCTTCTCCAACTTGAAAGAAAGAATCTATTGATAGTTGTTACAGTTTGTGTCTGCCAGCTGCTTATATAATTTCTCCCTTCAGCTTGATCCAAGTCGCTCTGAATCACCTAGAGATGGGGTGTATAAGAATCTTTACAAATCGGACGCAGGTCACAATCGAATTTAACTCCCTTCAAGAACCAACCAGGGAACGCGGCTTCAAGTTTAGGTGGACTAGATGGGAGAATATAAGCAGGCCTCCTACGAGGGTGTGAAAAACCAGAAGCAAACACAACATGAGTTGACAGAATCTAGGTTGATGGAGCAACCTAAATAGTAGAAGTCGAAACCTCAATTCCGAGAGAAACTGGAGCCGGGGCAGATGTACGGTACTCGTAAGGATGAAGATCATAATCCACTTTTGACTTTTTGGATGGCTCTTCCCAATCATTGGGTGTCTTCCTCTTCATACAGCCACCCCTATAAACTCTGCCTTGGTCCTTATCATCTCGACGACGAGCTTCAGCTTCCTATTCTTTTCTCCTCCTCCATTCATCCTTAGTTTCTCAGGGTTAGTGGAAGCTTGAAGTTCGTTTCGACCCATGTTGTGCATCCATAAATTGTTCAAGCTCTTCATAGAGTCCATGACCTCCCATAGTACCTAATATAAAAAATAAAGTAACTTTAGCGCCAGAAAATGAGCTCAAATACTACATATATGAGTGTACGTGACCCTAGTGAAGTATGTAACATGTCGTAGGCGCCCTTAAAGGACTTCAGAAACTGGGTCGGGAAGCGACTAAAGTGGGAGTCAGGCTAATTATGGAAACGACATGAACCGAGTAAGAAGACAATCCCTCGGACTCAAAATCATCTCCCATGAGTTCTGTAATGTCCACATAAACATTGCTCAAGTCCCTAAAGTTGATATCGGTTCCCTTAAGCAGAGAACCATGAAGTCATTCAGTTGCTGGGAATAACATCTTGAGGAGGCAAACCCAGGAAAATAGGACTCATTCTCGGAGTTCCATCACATGATTCGAGATCTCCTTCACTGGAACATGCATCAAACTCCTCATCACTAGAGGAGGGGTCATTTTTACTTGCACTATCAATTTCACCTTCCTCTTTTTCTACGATCACCGCTACTTTTCCTTCTTATTGTTTGAACTCCTCTTCCCTTTACTCTAGGATCGGGGGCATCCTGTTCGGGCTAATAGCTCCGATCGTAACGCCTTTTTCTTCACGAATTTCCTCAATGGATCCACCAGATGGACCTTCTTCTCCTTATAGACTCCTCTCTTAGGAATCATGCAATGAAGAAGTGGAGCATGTTCTAATCCTCGAATGGATTGGAGATGGAACCTCAACAGTGACGGCAGATCTTCCGAGATGTAACAATCCGTACCAATGCAAATTCTCGTCCGTCAGCAAAAGTTTGATCGATCTCTCTCTAGCATTTATGGTCTTCAGAGTATGGAAGATAGAGTCCAGTACTGGATCTTTATTTGGCCTCAGAATAACTGTAAGAATCATTTAGTCTATTAAAATCCCGCACCATCATAATGAATCTCAACGAAAGAAGAGAAAACTTACCCCATGTAGTCCAAAGACGATTAAACCCTTCAGGACATCTAACGAAGAAATATCAGGTCTTAAACTGGGATAAGTTGCTTTGGAGTTGCAACATGATTTTGTGATTTCTCTGAGCCTCAATAATCATAAGACATGGACATTCCTCTCTCTTCCTGAATGAAAGGAAGTATCTTAATTCGTCGAAGCTTGGGGCACGGTTGAATGTCCACATAAACAAAACATGAAGACAAGTCAAAATTGCATAACTATACGATGAATCTGAAATGGGGCTATTCCCAAATTCAGAAGAGTGTCTCTTAAGAAATGGTTAAATGGGGGCACTACACCATTCAAGTACATGTACCGATGACAAGCGGTGTACCTGAAGGTGGCATGTGTGCAAACTCATTTTTCAGTGGAAGGCGCGCATCATCGTCTGGAATACCATGTTGTAAACAAATATTGTGCAGAACTTTAGCAGAAATGATAGTAGAAGCTCTCTCCGACGGGTTAAGTAAACTCTGAAGTTCAAAGGAGTTCGATCGATGACTGGACCCATCGGCACCAACTGACCATATTGAGCCTGTGGTGCCGAAGAAGTAGGCACTGTTGGAATCATTTGCGAAGGCATAACCAATGACGATTCCGCTTCTGAAAGTGTCGGGCTTCCTCCTTTGGATTTAGGTCGAGAGGATGTATGCTTCATTCTATATAATAGGACTTGTATCAAACATTGCCAGGTAATATTTTTAACTAGAAATCCCCATATGTTTAACGCCTAAATTCCGAAAAGATATTGACTTGTGCCAATTGATCGGATTCCAAGCGTTGACTAGGGCTAGTGCAGTGTGTTACCTATATGAAATGGCTCAGTGTCCTGAACACTATGAACTCTCTATCATGTGTAGATAGTTCACTCGCAACAGAAAAAGGAAAAAGCTTTTCATATCATTCATTGAAGTTATTCCTCCTATACTTACCCGTTATTGTTCGATGATCGATAACGGATCCGCTGTCCAAAGTAATACGGAAAGCTCGTTCTACTCTTAGGTACACAGAGCATGCGATAGTAAGACTAATCCAGGATGATCAAGTCCATAGTAAACCGCCTTGTCAGAGCCATCGAGGTCATGCAATAATCAATTTTGATTTATCGGAAGAAGATAGATAGAATGCGTCAAGTGCAAGACACGAATCCGCTATCTACCTCCAATAAATCGCAATCAACCCACTTCGTTCACCATTCTTATCGATCGCCCCAAATTCACTGGAAACCGCCACCAATACGATAACCACGTCATCACTAACCTCGGATCAAAGGCAAATGGGTTCAATTTTGACTTCATAGCGATCCAAGCTAGGGTTAGCGGTCTGCAAGGTCGGCAACGATCCAAGCGAGCGACGATTCTGGTGCTAGGATTTGGCTTAAGGTGATGGTAGAGGTAGCTGAGGTCATCAGCAGTAGGCTCTGATGGTGAAGATCAACGACGACAGCGATAGAAGTTAGTTAGGGTTTTGGTCGTGGTTGGTTCGGGTCGCAAGGAAAGAAGGTGAGGGAAAAGCAAGTAAGGAGGGTCGGCTCGAAAAGAGTATTAAGAAGGAAAGGTGTCAACAAAAAATTAAAGTGATTGGATTGCTAGTGATCCATCACCTATGGATCGCTAGAGATCCACCATTTCACGTTAATTTTCGCTTAGACTTTTCAAACTCAATCCATTGCCGTTCTTAAACATTTTGGAAATTACAGAGTCAAAATTGATAAGTTTGGATGAATAGTGATGATTAACATTCCGAACCCAACAAAAAAACTCAAAAGTCAAAACAATACTTCACGGTAAGCCTAACACTATCGATTGGATTTCACGGAATAGGAATTCAAAGACGACCAGTTCCAAAGCACGCCTTGTTTTCAACAAAGGCATACTCTGGTAGGCAAATGTTAACAAGGATTCTAACCCAGTAGAATTAAATAGGAGTTAGAACATCCAGATTATGCTATAATGACTTGAAACTAGAACAAGGCATCCAAAAGAGCAAGCCAATAGCACTCGAGGAAAGTCAGCCAAAAATAAGCTAAGGCCTATAGATCGCTAGCGATCCATAGGGAAGCTTCACGAGTCATCGTAACCTCTTGCATCTCGATTCATTGCCTCTTCTAAGTACGTTCGCCAAGTTATATATCCTTACAAGCAACCTAGTTCGAGAAGCGAAGACCCATTTGATTCCAGTCATAGATCAATCTAACTCATGTATGAATCATCACCAAAACTCAACAACGAACTACGAGATTACACGGAGAGCATCCAGATAGAATGAGGAGTATAACACAAAAAGGATGAGCAAAAATACTTAAGTAATTGGATCACCAGCGATCCATCACCTATGGGTCGCTAGCGATCCATTAGAGTGGCTCAAGTCATTGTGAAACTCTCTGGGCTCCTTCATAGCATCAATTATAGGCCTTTGGTAAAGCGACCGTAGCCCAACTGCTCTCCAACCACTATAAATACAATCCTATCTGCAACATAAAGAGGATCTTCTGGACTAGCTGTTGGAACTCTGTAGAGATTGCCCTTCACTGTTCTTCACTCTTCTTCTCCCATACAATAGTCATCAAGGAGCGACTTTGATTCTCCAGTCATCTTTAAGTACTTGTGACTTGATCACTTAGGATATTCTGTCATATTGTAATCCAATTCGAACAATAGTCAGTTAATAAGAAAGTTATAAAGTGGATGTAGGCTTCGTTAACAGGCGACCACTATAAAATTCTCTTGTCTCTTTACTATTTCTGCTCTTTTTATATTTCGTTTCTATTTTATTTGCTCTGGTAAACAAGGTTGGTGCTTTCACACTTAATCCACGGTGTTAATCCATTTTTTGGGTTAACAGGTGCTTAGGTAGAAATACTACGGATCTAGTTTATCAATATATTATCCCATATCGGATGTTTGAATATATATTGGCGCTTCTATATATAAATAAAATTTGTCATTATCTTGAATGTATATTAGCATTGAATTCTTAGCTTAAAAAAATTATTATTTTATAGTTAAATTGTTTACGTCAAAAGTTGGCACAAACACCCAGCTATGAAAAGCAGAGAATAAAATAAAGAAAATAACTTGAAAACAGGGAAAATAAGAACATATATAAATTATAGTGGTTCGGCTAATCAGAGGCCAACATCCACTTAAACATTATTGGAGTTACTATCGGGTTATTACAGAGTTGTTCTTATGGATCAGTGATGATTCGTGAGATTACTGAGATAATGCCAAAATTTGTTAAACAAGTAAAAAGACCCTCTAAATATTGTCCCTCTTCCTTTATTTATTGCTGTAGATCAATGAAATTATTTCCTCTACGTTATAGCCCACATTTTCCACATCCAGGAGAAGTTGCTTGGAGAAGATCATAGACACTTAAGAAATATTTAGGGATCGGTACCGATCCATGCCTTATGAATCGGTACCGATCCATAAGATAGGCCATAAGGCTTTCTTTGATCCTTAGAGATTTCTTAGTTGACCTATATTCTTGACCACGGCATTTGATTGCATTGATACAGGGTTGAACCTGAGTGAATTTTTGGTTTGGAGGTTGGACAGAAGCACTTGATTTTTCTATCCGTCTTTAGGTTAATGGTAATAAGCGAACCATCTTATATAGTGTGCACTGAATGATAATCTCCTTGGATTCCTACATCATAAACCATGTGGTGATTTGTGCAAGAAGTAGGGATTGGTATCGATCCCTACCCATGGATCGGTATCGATCCATGACTTAGCATAAAACTTGGGTCTTGGCATTTGAGTGACATGTTGGCTATTTCGGGGAGCCTTTGACATGTTTATAGTTTCATTTATCATTTCTTACTTGATCTTTGAGTTTGACAATTATTATTCTGGATTCCTGCTTGGTAATTTTTCTACTTGATCAATTTGATTCGTTTGATTACGGCTAGGCCACAAGGCTAGATAACATAAATAGTGTTTAAATATGATTTTGTTAAATAATAAATCATTTCCTAAAGAAGAAAAATTATATATTAAAGGTTTTAAAATTTATAAAATCTTATTTTTTCTATAAGTATAATTCAGCAGGAAAATTTTATTTATTTTGATATATATTTATATTTACTTTATATTTAAATACTAATTATTAGAGTAGAAATTGATTATATATATATATCATATGAAATGAAGTATAAAATTATACATAATGTCAACACATAATTTCAGAACTTAAATTAATTTTAATTATAATTTTTGAGCGGCTTTTAAATTTAAATTTAAAATCATTTATAAAATCATTTTATATATTAAAAAATTAATGTTAAATAATTATATGAGCCAAGAGGCTGCGACGAATACACATTAATTTATTTATATAATTTATTAATATATTTATATTTATATACAAGTTTGTGAATTCAAAAACATTTATAATTATATATATAACCTAACCCAAGAGCTCTTTGTAAATATGTCTGAAATTTTATGCATAAATATAATTTATTATATATATATATATGTTTATGTATGTTCATTTATAAAAACATATTATTAATTATATATATATATATATAATTATTTTATTATCAGGTTTGTTTCAGTAACATAAATAAATAAATTTATATTTAAATTTATTTTATATTAATTATTAGATAATTTGGTATTAGTCATATGCATATATAAACACACAGATATATGTGTGTGCGTATATATATATATATATATATATATATATATAAATAATTTATATAAACTATTATAATTACAAACTCTTCATATATAAATATGGACATAAATGATATATTTTACATGTATATAATTATATATATGTGTCATTTTGATGAACACATATATTTCATTCAGACAGTATGATCGAATATTGGAGGGAGTAACATGTCCATTGCGGTTTAAATCCCAACATATATATACGGACTTGTTAAACCATGTACACATTATTATGTCACACGTGCACGTACACACACACATATGATACACATATCCAAAGCATAATGCAAATTATATGAAGTTAATTCTTATTTATAAAGTTTTAAAAAATATTGATTTCATTTAGAAAGAAAATTTAGAAAAGTTCTAAATGGATTAGACTACATAGGCCTAATAAAGATCCAACAAAGGAATTTTTTAAAATTTACCCTTTAACTCCGCTGCGGGCTGGCTAAGTTCCAATAAAAAGAATCGCTCCCACGATAGAAGTTGGACTGCAAAGAGGAAACAAAGGGAAAAAGCCAAGATTAGATAGTGCTAAGCCAAAGTCTTAAGATAGTAGCAAAACATAAGGATTATGCCTTTCCATTGAGCACGGCTTTAATACTATAACACTGCACCGGTATCCTGAGATAGCCACAAAGTATAAGGACTACTTTACAACCTTAATACTTACTTCAATGGGCAGACCTACGACATAATCTTTCAGTGCTAAATATGAAAAGTTGTGTTGCGGTTCCAAAGGTAAGCATTAACAAGTTGGGACCGTGGCACAATGTTTGGTGACAACAAAAGAGGTTGTGCTACGATCTCAAAACCAATATTAGTGATAAAGAACTACGACATATTCCTTAAAGCAATTATAAGCAATAGAGATGCGCCATAATCATAAACTTACATTAAAGTGACAAGACTTCGCCATAATCTTATATTAACATTGAAACAGCGGGGTGTCGTAATCTTGAGTTGACATTGAAGTGATAGAACAACGCTGCAATTCTAAAGAAGTACTACCCAACAAATACAAAGACTTAAAAGAAAAACAAATCAACAAAATGCATACATATGCAGGCAAAGCCACAATAAGAAACTGCCTCCAACATGGAAAAACTGCATAGTTATAAGCACTTCAGAACTTTGCTATCAAAAATTTACCGTTAACAACTGCCCCTCTATAACTATACAGGATGACAATATTACACAACATTCGAACTGCGCTAACACTCCTGAAGCTGTACTGCACCGTTCCATCCAAAACAACAACAAAGCACAATATCAAGAGCAATTAAAGCCAAACTGTACAACTCGGTAAATAAGACCGTGCCCCCATTTTGAAGCCTAGTCGCACTACCAAAACCTAATCTGAACTGTCCTAGTAATAGAGGACTGCACCACCACCTCCATATCAAAGCAGTGCCTAAGAAATTCAAGAATATAGCCTAACATTTAGTCATGGCCTATCCAAAATTAGGATTCCTGCTTCTATTTCAAGCTTTTGGCCAAGTTCAAAATCCATCTACCAAAATCAAGGTTTCCCACTGAAGACCACGTCAGCAATCCATGCACAGTAAATGAGTAGGACGGATGATCGACATAATCCAAAGGCAGGAATCAAAATAATGGAAGATGGATGTTAGTGATCCATGTAAATCTCCTTAACTATAAATGAATAGAGAACTATAGCAGATAGAGGGGATTACTTTATTCTTTTGGGCACTGAAATTGAAAAATTGTACTATCTAGCATTTTTGTTTGTACTAAGAATCAAAGAAAAAGAGAATGGTGTTTTCCCCATGGACGTAGAATTTGTTAACATCCAAACCACGTAAGTTTCTTGTGTCATTTATTACTTTCAGTGATTTATTTACTTTTCTTTGTCTTTAATGCCTAACTTGGAATGGATTGCTTTAACGAATTAGATAGAGACCTTTCATAAGATTTTGAATATTTTTCCTCACAATTGTGTAAGCGTTACAACAACACAATTACTTCCTTTAATAGCAATTTAAATATGACTTAATCTTGTTGATTCTTAATCATGAAAGCGTTCTACATCGTGGTTACTTCTAAAATACTTGGGTGTTTCTGAGATCAAAAATCTCATTAACACTTCACAAACATAGCTTTGAGGTTTTTGAAGAGTTTGTGGATAGACATGTTATCGTGTTGCCTTTGCAACGGCCTACCTAATGTAGATAAAACGAAAACTTGAGCGATTTCCCAGTCAGCAACCCAAGTGTTATAAGCTTTTACTGCCTTAGGGTCAGCGCCTTCAGTTGGTTTCTCTCTTAAAGATTCAGTTATGGATGACCATAGACTTTCATGTTAGTCTTATCTTAATTTCTCTTAGCCAGTAAATATAGTTTGGTCCACTGAGCTTACCATTTTCCAAAAATAGTCTTTGGTTGGTTATTTCGCTAGAAATTTAATTTTAAGTGCATTAAGATAATATATACATAGCATAGGTTGTTATATTGTGACATAGCTTAAATGTTACATTTCATTTATCTATAAACTCGAATTTTATGTTTTTTAAAACCCTAAGAGAAAACATATAAAAAATTTGATTTCTATAGTGAGTGCTAGGACTCGTTTGCCTTGGGATGCCGACCTTGAGGAAACTCAATAAATCATAGGTCCACATGTGATGAATAATATCTCATTGTTTCTGTCATATACAACTCCTAACTCATGGTCTTTATCCAAATCTCATCTTGACCTTGAGAAAACTTAGCAAATTGAAAGAGATTATTCACTTGTACCCACCATTTCATGAGGCCAACTATAATGGACGTACCTTGAGGAAACTCAACAAATACATGCATGTATCTTACCTCATCTTGTCAATATATTAATAGTACTACAAATTACATCTCTAGCTTACGGAAACTCAACACCTAAAGAGTATACAAGTAATCTATTAATATATACTGTAGAGGAAAACTTATATATATATATATTAAAGATTTATAATCTTTTTATTATATAATTTTAATTAAGTGATACCAATTTATGGAATAATGTAATTCTTATGAAATACCCTCATGATTCAAGTATCGAATGTTATTGGAGTTTCTACCCAAGGAGTGATAGTTACACAATATTCAAGCTTAGGATAAAAGTATTTGGATTACCTATGTCATATGGGACATACCGTGTGTGTACCCTAAACAAAGAGGCAAGAAGCTCCCAAATGTATACAAGTAGAAAGGAAGGAGAAAGCAAGGAAAGATCACCCTATACTTATTTTTTGGTAGTCTGACTACCGGACAAAATTTCCTATCGAGTGGTCTTACTACCAAATAGAAATTCCTATTCGGTAGTAGGAGCACCAGATAAGATTCCTTGTCCGGTAGTAAAAGCAGTGGACAAGAATGTTTGTTTGGTTATTAGAGAGCTACCAAACTAAGGGGTGAAATCTAAATGAAGCAAGAAAGTGACTGGGTCCACCTATCGAACCAACCACCACTAAACCAATCAACTCCTACCAAATCGAACAGTGTAATTAAGGAAAGGTTATCCTATATATATGGAAATTCTAGATCATATCTTGTATATTCGAAAATAACCTAACCGAGCATGGTAAATAAGGAAACTACCTATTTTATCAGGCCGAGGATCATATACTTTCAATTTTATAAATACCCAAGCTTCCAACAGCAATGGGGGACAACTTTGGAACGGTCATCCACTACCAAACATGAATTGCTAAACAGAATTTGGTGAGTCTAAATCATTGTATTCTGCATTTAATCATTGTACATCTAATTTATAATTAAAGAATGAAAATGAGCAGTGGATGTAGGTGCGCTATGGCCGAACCACTATAAATCCTTGTGTATTTTACTTTATCACATTTGTCTATTACTATAAGCTCTTCCAAATAATAATTAATCATATATTATATACTTATATCATACACTCAGTATACACAATTCTATAACAAATTAATTGGAGGTGTTTGCTGTAAACATTTTTGGTGCTTTCACCGAGAATCTCAGTATGCCTCTAAAATAGAATATTAGAGTTGGTACTACCAGTGGAAATGCAAGGAAAATCGGTGTGCTTAACCGGATGGATAGTGATCAGGATAACCATCCATCCAACACTCCAGTCCTAGGTGTTATCACTAGAGGCAACCTGAATAGAGTTGTAGAGGAACTCAATAACCATTTTGCTACCCAGTAGTAAGCTATTGTAGACCAGATCATGGTATGCTTAAAGACACAAACTACCGGACACAACACTAAAGCGCAAGGACGATCCTAATCTAAGGGATCCTAAAGGCGAAGGAGGTCACATTCTAGCAGTGGATCTTATCAGGAAAACTAAAGAACAAGGAGAGGAATTGTCGAGGAAATGGAACAAGTAAGGGACCATCCTAAAGTTGAGCCCATGGATCAGTTTGGCGTCGAACCGACTAGGGGAGGCATTGGGCTAGGGTTGGCTATGGCTAACCCCTCTCACTCTAGGCGATGCTCTCTTTCCTTAGCCAAAATAGCTGTAGATGGAAGGTGATCCGACTATTGGGAATGGTGTAGAAGTCGAGATCAAGGTTGGGAGCATGGGTCAAGTCATTATAGGGGAAGTGAAGGGGCCTTTCACCTCAAAGGGAAAGATCAATCCACCCCCAACTTTCATGTGAACCAGAAGACGGAATGACATAAATCATTAGGTAATACATTTGGTGTGAGCAAGTGGAATGAGGCATCAGAGCGAGGGTTGGTAGCCTCTTCTCCCTAGAAATAGAAACTGCCCGAAATCCCAAGGACTTCCGAATGCCTACCATGGTCCTTACAAGGGTCAGACTGACACAGTGGTGCATTTACAATGATATACTCAGCATATGCTAATGAGTGGAGCCATGGAGGAGGTCTTAAGCAAGTGTTTTCCTCTATTCCCAACGGACTTGGTTACATTATGGTTCTTTTGCATACCTCTAGGCTCAATCCACTCATGGAAAATGTTGCAAGAAAAGTTTATTTGCCAGTTCAATACACGTGGAGCAGCCAAAGGACCCATATTCATTATCGAATGTAAAACAAAGGGAAGACGAGTCATTGGGACAGTACTTAACCCACTTCAATGCAATTACGGTAGGGGTATAAAATGCAGATGAGGGACTAAATTAATGGCTTTGTGCGACTAAGTACACCATGCATGAAGATGGCCAGAAGATTAACTAAGGAAAAACTGACTACCTTACAGGATTTCTTCTATGAGGTAGCCGAGTATATGATATTGGAATATGTTACAGCTGGGCGACACACGATAGTAATTATGAAATCAATGGAGGCATCCAGTAGTGAAAACGTTATGGTAAAGGGAAATGGAAATAGTTTCACTGAAAATGAGAAGGACAATAACCAAGGTGGCTTAAGCGGAAAAAACGTAGAACGAAAGAGGTTTAGATTTGGACTAGGGTTCAATGCTTACATAGACTTGAACAACACTATGGAAGTCATCTACCATGCGATGCTAGCATAATTTAAATACAACAGGCCTCAGCCAAGAAAGGAGACCAAAGCGGACCTAAACTTAGGTAAGTACTGCTAATTTTATGAATCCCATGGACACGACACCAATGCATGCCATTATTTACAAGATATTATTGAAGAATACGTTAGAAGGAAAGAGTTGGAAACATAGGTCATGAATCCTAATGCTCCCCTCGTTCCTAACCAACAACCACCTAAGTAGCCCCTGCAAGGGAATGTGGGAGAAGGAATCAACACTAATCCTACGAAGGATGGGAGATTGGTAATTAAAACCATTACAAGAGGACCTTATATAGTAAACAGAATTTGGGCTATGATGGAAAGGTATGCTAAATCATTGAAAAGTGGAGATGGATGTGTGTGTGATGTGTGTGAGGAATATGAGGCCAAGGCCCTATGTCGAGAATAGGTCAAGTTAACCTTTAACAATAGTGTTTTGTGTGGGAAGCATCATCCACACACAGACCCTTTGGTAATATTAGAAATGCTTGGACTAGTGAAAGTGTATTGGATCCTACTAGGCAGAGGAAGCTGGTTAACATTTTATTTAAAGATGCATTTGACAAAATGGGGTTGTCCATGGAAGATGCGTGCCATGTAACAAATACCTGCATGGCTTTACTGGGAAGGAAAGATTCCCTTAGGGAAGTTGAATTTGTTTTTCGAGCTGGGGAACCGTCCCTAATCAGTCATACAAAAGAAAATTTTCATTTTGGTTGATGGATTCTTAACTAACAATATCTTTCTAGGGCGACCCACATTATCGGACTTTCACGTAGTTGTAGCCTAGTGGTGTTTGACTATGAAATTCCCCATAGCTCATGGAGTGGTGAAAATTGAAGGAGACCAAGATGCTGCTAGGGAACAAGCATCTGGAAAAAGGGAAGAATGCCTAAGTCACCCTCTGCTCTAAAAATTGATCGTGAAAATGAGGGTCCCCACTCGGGTTTTCAAGTGATCCTTTTAATAAACTTGACCCGAGAGCTGGATAGGAAGGGGCCATGGTAGAGCTTGAGGATGGTAGAGTTTGTGGAAGTAGATAGTAATGACTCGACTAGGCTAATGAAGATCGGATCCCGATTGGAATGGGATTTGACGATATAGCTGGTCGAATTCTTAGAAGATAATCGGAATGTATTTTCTTGGTCGCATGTAGACATGTATGGAATCTTCCCTACTATTACGTGTCATGCCTTGAACAATGATCCAAGAAAGCCCCAGTGAAAAAAAGAAAGGAGCATGGGCCCCGAGCGATCGGCAGCCCTCAATGAGGATGTAGAAACTTTAATGGAAAATGGATTCATCAGAGAGTCTCGCTACTCAGAATGGATAACAAACATAGTATTAGTGAAGAAATCAAATGTGAAATGGTGAACGCACATCGACTTTTCCAACCTAAACGATGTGTGCATTAAAGATTATTTTACGCTTCCAAGGATTGATCGGTTGGTAGATGAAATCGCAGGACATCAACTCTTATCCTTTATGGATGTGTACTCTGGGTACAATCAAATTGCTATGTATGTCTCGGAACAGTAGCACACTAGTTTCATTACTAACTTGGGACTCTATTGCTATAGAGTCATGTTATTTGGACTTAAAAATGTAGGAGCAACATACCAATGCTTGGTTAATAAGATATTTGCTGACTAGATTGGAAGAACTATGGAAGTATTTGTTGATGACATGCTAGTAAAGTCTAAGAAGGCCGATGACCATATTACATACCTAGATGAGATGTTCTAAGTTTTATAGGTGTTTGGAATGAAGTTGAAGCCACTAAAATGTTTCTTCAGAGTTTCCATACGGAAATTCTTAAGTTTTATCATGCATGCCAGAGGGAACGAAGTCAACCTAGAGCAAGTCCAAGCTTTAAAAGAAATTAAAATCCCGTAAACCCGAAAGGAGATGCAAAGTTTGAATGGCAAAGTAGCAGCACTGAGCAGGTTCATATCTAAAGAAACTGATAAGCATGTTTCATTCTTTGTAGCATTAAAGAAGGATAAAGGAAAGTTCATCTGGATGGATGAATGCCTAAGTACATTTCTTAACTTACTGGAATACTTGCAGATGCCCTTAGTTCTTTCTATGCCAGTAGAAGGGGAAGATCTATATCTATACTTAGTACTATCAACACATGCCTTGAATGTAGCATTGGTTTCGGAAGAATACCGATTATAATAGCCAATGTATTATGTGAACCATTGTTTCATTGGAATGGATTCTAGATATCCTAAGATGAAGAAATTGGCATACGGTATCCTAATAGCATCCCAAAAACTAAGGAGTTATTTCCATTTTCGTCCTACTTGGGTGCTGATAGACCAACCTTTGAGTCAGGTCCTGCATTGACCTGATGCCTCATGAAGGTTAAAGAAGTTGAGCATTGCGCTAAGCCAGTACGAGATTACTTACCACCATCTTTGAATAGTGATCAAAGGGAAAAACTTAGCGGACTTCATTGATGAGTCCGGCATCAAAAATGACAAAGTTGGACCTTTGGAGGAGGAGGCTATTAAATGGCGAATGTACGCGGTTGAAGCATCAAATGAACATAACTCTAACACTGGAGTAGTGTTGTTAACACCAGAAGGGCGGAAGCTGAGCTATGGATTGTAGTTGAAGTTTAGGAAAATAAACAATAAGGCTGAATATGAGGCACTAATAGTAGGATTGGAGATAGCAAAGGAATTGGGAATAAGATCACTATAGGTACATAGTGACTCTTATTTGATTGTAAACTATGTATTAGCGGAATTACAGGCTAAAGGAGAATGCTTGGCATCTTATTTAAGGAGACTGAAGGCATTTCTTAATGAGGTAGAGCACTCTATGATTAAGCATATTCCAAGAGAAGAGAATTAGGATGCAAATGAATTAGTAAAATTAGTGAGTTCAGGAGACGATTCGTTGTTAAGCTCAATACTGATGATGACCCTACCATGCTCTAGCTTTGAGGAGGTGACTGTAGTCTTAACTATTGATGGAGAGGACACTTGGATGATCTCGATAATAAAGTATCAGAGTGAGGTAGTCTTGCTGAGCAACAGAAATGAAGCCAAGAAGGTTTTGCAGACGACGCCTTTCTTTGTTATTCAGGATGGCATGCTATATCGGAGAGGATTCTCTAACTTGCTACTAAGATATATTGCTGGAAGAGAACCCCGAGAGGTGTTGGACAATATACATCGGGGAAGTTGTGGAGACCATACTAGGGAGAAAACTTTGGCAAAAAATGTGTTGCGATATGGATACTTCTGGCCAATATTAAATCATGGTGCGATGAAATATGCAAAGAGGTGCGACAAGTGCCAGAGATTCATGAAAATACCAAGGTTGCCCCCAACCCAATTGACATATATGGTTAGCCCTTGGCCTCTTGCAACCTAAGGGATCATCTAATCGAGGAGATTCTGATGGTCAGGGATGGATGAATTAGAGTTTTTCTGCAGTAGCATACTCATAGGCTAATGAATAGGTAAAAGCAATCAACAAGATTATTAAGAATCTCATAAAGAATTGACTGAAAAGATGAAGGGAGCATGGAAGGATGAACTCCCTAGGCACTATGGGCTTATCGCACTTCCTACAAGACTGCAACGGGACATACCCCCTTTTCCATGGCCTATGGGTCAGAGGCTATACTACCCGTCGAGACTATAATATCATCCCACAGGAAAAGTCACTATGACCCAAATGAGAATGAGGAGTGGCTTAATATTTCTTTGGATTTGATCAACGAGAAACGCGACGAACCTACTTTAAAATTTGTGGTGCCCAAGCAAAGAGTTGCCAAACAGTGTAACTCCAAGGTCAAATACCGCCTGCTCAAGGAAAGGGACTTAGTGTTGAAGCAAACATCCCCTAGAACGGGGGAACTCGATTTGTTCAGGGAAGGATCATATGTAATTCATAAAGATTTAAGTAATGGAGCCTATATCCACAACATAAGAGATGGGGCTATATTCAGAAAAGCTTAAAATGCACCAAAACCTCTGTTGTTTACTTAATACTTATTTTCTATTATTTATTCAAGTACTGCTATTTTGTAAAGGAAATCGTCAAATGATTATTAATATAATATGTGTTTCTTGAAATCTTATCGTGTCTGGTTTCTTTTATTACAATTGGACTATTACAAACACTTAGGTCAACAAATAGGAAGTATATTTTCACTTCAGCTTACCTAAATGCATTGGGCAAGTGGTAACTCATCAAGTCATGCTCACGTTGAATATGTATTCTAAAGCTTGCCGAGCAGAATTCCCTTATACTTGGGAGCAGGCCACGTCATGGCATTGAATTTGCCCTTATAAAACCTTGGATAACAATGTTGGAATGGAATTACCCGTGGTCAGGACACGACCACTGACTGGGTAGTTCACCATTGATGATCTGCCCTTAGAAAACCTAGGTCAGCAATGGTAGACAGGACTTACCCATAGTCAGGACATGACTACCAACTGGGTAGTTCACCATTGACGATCTGCCCTCATAAAACCTTGTCCGACAATGGTGGACAAGACTTACCCATAGTCTGGACATGACCACCAACTGGGTAGTTCACCTTTGATGATCAGCCTAAAAAAACCTTGGCCGACAATGTTGGATCAGACTTACCCATGGTCAGGACATAACCAGTGACTAGATAGTTCAGCATTGATGATCAACCTAAAATAATCTTAGTCGCCAATGGTGGACTCGACTTACTTATGGTTAGGATATGACCACCAACTGGGTAGTACAACATTGACGGTCAGCCTAAAAAAGCATTGGCCCATAGTGATAAACCAGACTTGCCCATAGTCAGGACATGACCACTAAGTATGTTGTTCTCCATGGGCGATCGGCCCTGAAACCCTATGTGTTGATTACAAACTCATCGTTACTAAAAAAATTCATGTAAGACAGACATAGAATGAACACATCTAAACAATTAAGCAGGAATAACAAGAAGCAGCAAGAAAATGAACTATGAAAATTTACAATATCGAAACATCATAAAGAAACCAAATATCCACTTTAAAAAGTCACGAACATTGAGAATAATATACACATACTCTTAGAAAAATCATCAGAATTGGGTGTGCGTAGTCGGAATGTTTAGTATATAAATATGTGATAGATAAATAGTTCCTAACAGAGGAAATGCATCTGTCACTTGGACTTGGATGAATGACTCTTCTTGGATTGCTTAGGCCCAGCGGGTTTCTTTTCTTTCTTGTCTATCTTAGCCTTGGATAGAGCAACTGCATCGAGCTTAGTTTTCTTCTTTATCGTCTTAGGCTCCTCTGCTGCTTCAAGCTTGACCCTAGCCATCTCCGTCGGGAACTGGGCCATTACACTTCTCTAATAGCTTTATCCCTATCAAAATTTTCTTTCCCTTTATTATATCCCAAGACCTCAACCTTTGGGTCATTATTCAAAGCAGCAATCGTTTCACCACGGTCTTCTTCCGCCATAAATCTAATGGGCTTAGGGCAAGGGCCCTAACACCAAAGTTTTCGTAGGCATCATAGCTCTAAATAGGTCCACCATGGTCGTGTCACCTACATGAAAATGAGGGGGACTATCGTGTACGGACTAGCCCAAATGGGACTGAATGTACTAAATAGTGGCCCTTGGGCTATATAAAAGAATCATACAACCTTTGGAGGCAGGCAGAACATCATCCCATGATAGTCTCTTGGTGGTTGCATCCGAGGTGACGTGATAAACGGTTAGCGGAACATAATGTATGGAGGCATAAATAACTAATTTTGAAGTCTGACCTTAAGTAACAGTCATGGAAGTAAAGCCACCTCCTTTCTTAGCATCTCCACCCACCTTTTTTCTGCGGGCCCCCTCATCAGTATCCAACTTGATGTAACCCAACGTATGGCATCCATTACTTCCTCAGTGAATCGAGCTTCAGTGGTCTCTAGGATAAAAGGCAGTCCTCCTTATTTGCTTGCCTCCTTAGCTTCCTGCCCAGCCTTTGGTGGATAAAGGCCATAACCTCCGGGTAGTCATCCATCCATTTCAAGTTCCCCTCCCTTTACATCCGAAAGCAGACATTATCCGAAAGTTCCTCAAAGTGGTCCATTTGGCCGTTCAGCTCTTGTTTTTAGCCCGAAGTTTCTCAGCAGATTTCTCCTTAGCCACTTTCTTAGAAAATATGGATTTGATGCTTGAAGGGATCCCTCTCACTCTTCCACTCTTCAGCCATGCTCTTTAGCTCAAAAAACCTCTTGTCCGCACATTTGGTTATAACCTTGATTTCACTTAGCTTCTTTGTGTATTTGGCTTTGGTGTTCTTCTAATCCTCGAACAAATCCTTGGCCTAGGAATTATATTTGTCCCTTAGAGCCTTGAAATCAATGGCATGCTCCTTTTTTAGCCTTTTCACTTATTCGATATGAGAGCTCGTGTTTCTCAATTTCATCAACCTAGGACCTGTCCAATGTATCCAAAACCTATAGGTGCACCTTATCCTTTTAATGCAGTTCCCTCCGGAGTTCGAAGTTCATCAAATTCTTGTGGACACTCTACCACCTAACCTCCTCTCTAGCCTTTATCACTTTGGCATGAAACTCGGATAAGGCCTTGACATCTCTAAGCCCATCCCTAAGAAAATCAATTATGTCATTGAATAAGGTAGGGGAACATTGGCAAGCGATTAGGCTATAGGATCCCTAGGTTGGTAAGGTTGTTGGAATTCATCATATTTGGGATTGTTGGGGTCGGTGATGATGGCAATGTTTTCCTTCTCCTTTCCTTCTGCTCGGTGCTTATTAACAACTCCCAAAGTGGAAGTCTGCCTAATAGTTTTGCTACCCCTCGTTTATCCATTCTCTCTCGCAACTTGGAAGTCTCCAACTCTGTAAGAGTGAAAGGTGAAGCCTTTGGAGACTTGTATAGAGGAGGAGGAATTTTGGACTTTGATATACCAAGAGAGTGAGATTTTTTCCGGGAGCTGAAAGAAGAGGCTACTTTCTTATACTTGGCTTGGTCATTAGGCGGATGGTAGGATACATTCTCCCCTATCTTAAGCTCAGTCTCTATTTTCCTTATGTTTTGGCTTGGGCCGAAAGAAGAGGCTACTTTCTTAACCTTCTTCGGAGGGTCATCCCGTTTCAATTGCTTGAATTTAGATCGAAGCTTACTCCTTCTTCAACTCATGCTCTCTGCAAAAAAGGTAAAATTGGATGTTAGAACCATAAGATAAGAAAGGAAATCCATCAGTGCAGCATTAATATAGTACATGTGCATGAAATATGCATAGCATTTAAATGATCCCTTAGGGTCCTCACGTGTCTCTAGTTGTTGTTGGATCTCTACTAGTAATGTAGAGTCCCTAAAATCAATCCTTAAATCCGGGTCTTGTTGATAATCAGAAAATGTGATGTCTATAGAAATAAACCTTTCCTGATTCTTCAACCCAAAGATTTTGTATAGGGCCTCCTCAACATCGAGATTAGATAGGTGATAAAGACCGATTTGCCCAACATAATGAGTTTCACTCTGGTTAGAAGTAGTGGTCTCACTATCATAGTAATGCGGGCTCTCCCCTTCAGCAGTTTTAGTATCAATGACACTGCATTTCAGAAGCTAAAAGACCCTAACTTCGACTCTACAACATCCATGTTCACTATGGCGTTAATGCTGGGAGGGACTGAAGCCAAGTTAGCACCAGGAATGGAAAGTTGTGAAGTACGTCCCTCACTTGTCTCACTAGCCTTAGAAGCTTTTCCTCATCACTTCCCCATGGGTCTTTGTGTTGAAGGGGCTTTGGCTTTCCTGATGGCACACCCTTCAGCCAATAATTTATGTTGCCTTAGAGTCTCATCCATCACTAGATAGGTGATTCCCTAGACTCTACCGGAACTTTTTCAAGCTTTTAAGCATCTCCTCCAAATCAATGCCTATGGCAGCCTTTACAACACTTAAGGAAACAACTAAGAAAAGGATTAATGATCATCACAACGGGTCCCAATTGAAAGGAACATAAACGAATGGTTAGGGTGACTTGCATTCGAAATACCACTGATGAAAGCAAGGAGAATCATCCTTGATGTAGAAGTACTCTCTCTTGAACATGATGTACTTTGAATATAGATCCTCTACGGGCTTAAACTTGTTGCCAACCTCGAGATAAGAAAAGGAGAACCCTCCACATTGCTTTTGATAGCATATAAGAATCTAATCTATCTGTGCATAATGGAACCCAGAATTCCCCTATGAATATATGAAATAGAGGCCAATCAAGATAGCATAACAGTTCGGGTGTAGCTGGAATGGTGCAATCTTCAAGTATACTAAAAATCCTATAATCCATTTATGAAGTTTAGGTGGGTTTCCCACCATGTAGTGATACCTAGAATAAGCCATGTATCCCTTGGGAGGAGCACGAATCCCTTGGTTGGGGATTGGCAAGAGCATATATCCCGTTGGTAATGCATGAGTGGCAGCTATAGTGTCCATCTTCTTGGAAGATAAAGTAGAAGCTACCGACTCAATAGGATCCACTAGCAGCTGCGAAGGACCATATCTGTGAACTAGAGAATGAGTTAAGATAGGCCGACAAACTATGGGCCCCGATGATGTAGGCTTGGTAGGAGAGAAAAAGGAAGGATCCTGAGCTCCTACAACGCTAGATGAGTGAGTGTGATAATGATCTGACATGCCTGTCTAATATATCAACATATCTCACATTCTACTGTTGAATATACATGTGTGTGTCATGATGCAAGCAATAGAATGTTGAAAAACATACAAGCCTATAATATAAAGTAGTTCATCCTACAAACCTTAGGTGTTTTAGTCAGTGGCTAAATTATAGCAGCCTATGACCTTAGAAACTAGTTTAAGTTTTGTGGTTGATTATCAAATCTATCGGCCTAGGGTTGACAACTTTCTAAGGTCCAAGCGGCTATAGCCAGGCTACATAAATAGGGATGTCAAGCTATTAACTATAGCAATTGCACATTTTGGTTCGATGGTTGTAAACCTTGAACCCTATAACCAAACCTATCACAACATAAGACCAAAACTATATCTCAGTTCCAAACAACACTAAGAGCAGCAACTAGAAGACTTAACATTGTGAACTAATATAGCCCTACACGTCCTTAATCATCCCTTTTCGGCAGCTACAACCCTAACCAAATAGGGATTCACATCCAAAAACATTTAAAATCCTAACACCGATCCAAATCGAGGCAATTAAACATAGATATTGAACAAATTATAGGTGTTCATAGTGGCAAAAAACCCTACCCTTGTGTCGTCGAACAAGAAACAATGGGAACAAAGGAAATCAATGATGAAATTAAAGGGTTAAACATTAACTTTGTAAGAGAATATTCATACCTTAGTAGGTTGCAGAGAAATTGAAATTCTAAGTTGGGCTTGTTTGGGAACAAACCTGGGTTGTTGGCAAGGTTGGGAGTCAAATAAACACGGTATGAAGGAGTAACACAATTTTCATTAAATTAATGCGTTAAACGTTAAAGAAGTTTATATTGGCAACCTGCACTATCCAGTAATAGACATACAGGGGCCAAACACAATTTTTTGTTTGGTAGGGAATCACCGGGCAGATGAGTGACCGAACAACCATTGGACTTAGAGCAAAAGAGATGACCATGTAAAGCGAGCAAAACATGAGAACAGTGACAAGCTCTATTAAGGAAGACGAGCAAAGCACAATCTATATTCTTTGAAGTATACTTTGTGGGACAAGTGTTATGGGCGTTTCTGCCCAAGAAGTGATAGTTACATAGTACTCAAGCATGGGATTAAAGTAGGTAGGTTGCATGCATCATAAGGGACATACCATGTCTGAGTACGCTAAACGAAGAGGCAAGAAGCTTCCAAAGTTATACAAGTAGAAAGAAAGGAGAAAACAATGAAAATTACCACACTCATCAATTCAGTAGTCAAACTATCGAACATAAATTCTTTTCCAGTGGTTTTACTACCTAATAGAAATTCTTGTTCGGTAGTAGGAGCACTAAACAAGATTTCTATTGTTGTGCCATCGAATAAGAAACACTGGGAAATAAAGGAAATCGATGGTGAAATTAAAGCGTTAAACATTAAATTTGTAAGAGAAGAATCATACCTTAGTAGATTCCAGAGAAATTGATGGAAAATCGAAGTTGGGCATGTTTGGGAACAAACCTGGGTTGTTGGCAAGGTTGGGAGACAAAAAGATATGGTATGAAGAAGTAACACTATTTTTATTAAATTAATGCGTCAAACGTTAAAGAAGTTTATATAGGCAACCTGCACTATTCGGTACTAAACATACAAGGGCCAAACATAATTTTTGTTTTGTAGGGAATCACCGGACAAATGAGTGACCAAACAACCACTAGACTTAGAGCAAAAGAAATGACCATGTAAAGTGAGCAAACTATAAGAACAATGTTAAGGTTTATTAAGGAAGACGTGCAAAGCACAACCTATATTCTTTGAAGTGTACTTTGTGGCACAAGTGTTATAGGTGTTTCTACCCAAGAAGTGATAGTGACATAGTACTCAAGCATAGGATAAATGTAGGTGGGCTGCATTATCATAAGCTCCCAAAGTTATACAAGTAGAAAGGAAGGAGAAAACAAGGAAAATTACCAGATACTCATTGGTTTAGTAGTCAGACTACCGGACAAAAATTCTTGTTCGGTGTTCTTACTACATAATAGAAATTCCTGTTCGGTGGTAGGACAAGATTTCTACACTTTTGTCGTCGAATAAGAAACGCTAGAAACAAAGGAAATCGATGATGAAATTAATGCGTTAAGCTATAGATTTGTAAGAGAAGATTCATACCTTAGCAGATTGCAGAGAAATTGATGGAAAATCAAAGTTGAGCATGTTTGGGAATAAACCCGGGTTGTTGGCAAAATTGGGAGACAAACAGACACGGTATGAAGGAGTAACACAATTTTCATTAAATTAATGCTTAAATGTTAAAGAAGTTTATATAGGAAACCTACACTATCCGGTACTAGACATACAAAGGATAAACACAATTTTCTATTTGGTAAGGAATCACCGGACAGATGAGTGGTCGAACAACCATTGGACTTAGAGCAAAAGAGATGACCATGGAAAGCGAGCAAACTATGAGAACAATGTCAAGCTTTATTAAGGAAGATGAGCAAAGAACAATTATATTCTTTGAAGTGTACTTTATGGGGAAAGTGTTAAGGGTGTTTCTACCCAAGAAGTGATAGTTACATAGTACTCAAGGATGGGATAAAAGTAGGTGGGTTACATGTATCATAAGCTCCCAAAGTTATACAAGTAGAAAGGAAGGAGAAAACAAGGAAAATTACCACATACTTGTCAGTTCATTAGTCAAACTACCGGATAGAAATTCTTGTCCACTGGTCTTACTACCTAATAGAAATTCCTATTCGGTGGTAGGAGCACTAGACAAGATTTCTACCCTTGTGACGTCGAACAAGAAATGCTTGGAAACAAAGGAAATCGATGATGAAATTAAAGCGTTAAACGTTAAATTTGTAAGAGAAGATTCATACCTTAGTAGATTGTAGAGAAATTGATAGAATATCGAAGTTGGGCATGTTTGGGACCAAACCTAGGTTGTTGGCAAGGTTGGGAGACAAACATATACGGTATGAAGGAGTAACATACTTGTCATTAAATTAATGTGTTTAATGTTAAAGAAGTTTATATTGGCAACCTGCACTATCCGGTACTAGACATACAAGGGCCAAACACAATTTTCTATTTGGTAGGGAATCGCCGGACCGATGAGTGATCGAACAGCCACTGGACTTAGAGCAAAAGAGATGACCATGTAAAGTGAGGAAACTATGAAAACAGCGTCAAGCTTTATTAAGGAAGACGAGCAAAGCACAATCTATATTCTTTGATGTGTACTTTGTGGGCAAGTGTTAAGGGCGTTTCTGCCCAAGAAGTGATAGTTACATAGTACTCAAGCATGGGATAAAAGTAGGTGGGTTGCATGTATCATAAGCTCCCAAAGTTATACATGTAGAAAGGAAGGAGAAAATAAGGAAAATTACCACATACTCGTCGGTTCAGTAGTCAGACTACCAGACATAAGTTCTTGTCCGATGGCCTTACTACCTAACAGAAATTCCTGTTCGGTGGTAGGAGCACTAGACAAGATTTCTACCCTTGTGCCGTCGAACAAGAAACGGCGCGAAACAAAGGAAATTGATGATGAAATTCGTTAAACATTAAATTTGTAAGAGAAGATTCATACCTTAGTAGATTCCAGAGAAATTGATGGAAAATCGAAGTTGGGCATGTTTGGGAACAAACCTGGGTTGTTGTCAAGGTTGGGAGACAAACAGACATGGTATGAGGGAGTAACATAATTTTCATTAAATTAATGCGTTAAACGTTAAAAAAGTTTATATAGGAAACCCACACCATCCAGTACTAGACATACAAGGGCCAAACACAATTTTCTTTTTGGTAGGGAATCACTGGACATATGAGTGACCGAACAACCACTGGACTTAAAACGTAAGAGATGACCATGTAAAGTGATAAAACTATAAGAATAGTGTCAAGCTTTATTAAGGAAGACAAGCAAAGCATAATCTATATTCTTTAAAGTGTAATTTATAAGGAAAGTGTATGGGCGTTTCTGCCCAAGAAGTGATAGTTACATACTACTCAAGCATGAGATAAAAGTGGGTGGGTTGGATGTATCATAAGGGAAATACTGTATCTGAGTACGCTAAACGAAGGGCCAAGAAGCTCCCAAAGTTATACAAGTTGAAGGAAGGAGAAAACAAGGAAAATTACCACATACTCATCAGTTTAGTAGTCAGACTACTGGACAGAAATTCTTTTCTTGTGGCCTTACTATCTAATAGAAATTCCTGTTTAGTGGTAGGAGTGCCAGACAAGATTTCTTTTTCGATAGGAAAAGTACCAAACAAGAATGTTTGTTTGGTACATAGAGAGTTCCCAAACCAGGGGTGAAATCTGAACGAAGCCAAGAATGCGACTAGGTCCACCTACCAAATCAACCACCATCGAACCAATCAACTGCTACTGAACCGAATAAAGTAATCAAGGAAAGATTATCATGTATATATGAAAATTATGGATCATACCTTGCATATAAGGAAATAACAGAACCGAGCATGGTAAATAATGAAACTACCTATTTTATTGGCCTGACCACCCTATACTTTCATTCCTATGAATATCCAAGCTTTCAGCAGCAATGGGCGACAACTTTGGAAAGGTCAACAACCACCGAACAGAAATTGCCAAACGAAACTTAGGGAGCCTATATTCTAGTATAAATCATTATATTCTGCATTGTAATCATTGTACAATTAATTTATAATGAAAGAAATGAAATGAACAGTGGATGTAGGGATGTCGGCCGAAGCCTTATAAATTCTTATGTATTTTACTTTATCTTATTTTTACTTCTCTGTACTATAAACTCTTCCAAATAATAGTCAACCATGTTACACCCATATTTCCCAAGCTACATTAGAAATGGGCTAAGCAATATATGGTCTAGGAGAGTTGCTCCCGAAGTTAAAGACCAAAGCAAAATGAGAAAGAGTTGAGGCAGTCTGATCGATACTGAACAAGGAAATGGTAACCAAAGATGCTGCGGTGAAATGCAATGTCGTACTCATAAGGTGGGCTACAAAGATATCAGATCTACGCCCATCCCTTAGTTTCAATGTTACATAAAGATGTTAAAACTAAGCATAGCCATGGGAAACAGGCAATGAGATATTGCGGTCACTTGCCACAATAAATGAGTGGTTGAACTGCACAATCAGACACCCTCAGAACTTATACTGTTAACACTTTTAAGAGCAGATCTGCATGGCACATACAGAGTGCTACTTAGGCTGTACCGTGTGGATTCAAAAGCATCCCAAAGTGCTGCACACAGGGCCGCCCAAACAATGCTCCAACGTAGATCCGTATTTATAGGTAGACAACAAAGAGATAAATCACCCCTATCCCTAATTCATGCAACAAGGGTAACTCAAATACAAGTTAGCTCAGATTTTAGCGTAGATCATGTCCACACATTTATTAAACTAACTTTAAGGCTAAGCCGATCACAAACCCTGAAACCCTAGGCAACTTAAGATGGTAACACCTAAGAACGAGGCAAGCATCGCAGCATTACACAAATGCCTCACATTAATCAACATAGGCTCACTTAAAATATAACGGCAATACCCCGGAAACCAGCATGCAAACCCTGCACTACATCAGATCAGAAAGGTACAAGTCACTAAGGTCTCCAGCTCTAATTCCATACATTCCCACTTCAGTGTTGGAGTTTTTGCTTTTAATTCAAACTTCCTGCCAAAGACCATAATACAACTTCCCAAATTAGGGCTTCCTGCCAAAAGACATGTCAGCAATCCGGAAACATCTAACCGACAATGCCAATGAGGAACACATGACATGATCCAAAGGTGGAAATGAGATAATAAAGCAAGAATGATGGTAATCCACGTCTACCCTCCATATGTAAATATGAGATGGTTGGGAATGTAGTGGGGACTTTTCTTTTTATTCTATTTAAAAAAAAAGAAATTGTATCTTCTAATTTTTGAAGAAAAAACACGTATCAGCAGAGGAAATATAAAGGAACTTGACCCGTGGACGTAGGATTCAAAAGAATTTGAATCACATAAAAAATCTCTGTGTCTTCTTTACTTTGCCGTATCATTATCTATCTATGTTTATTATGGATTATAATAAATTGTAAAAATATGAATTTAGTTTGATATTCTAACAAACAGTTGGAGTGCAACTGCTTGATTATGTAAGCATCTAGAAACATAATTACCACAAAGACAAGTTTAATACAAGTTAAGTTTGTCGATTCAAATTTGCAAATAAATGTTTATAATTATTAGTTTAATCAATCGAGGTGTTTTGGAATGGAAAATTTCACCACCGCATATATTATATAGTTGTGTCATACACTCAATATACATAGTTATACAACAAATCGATTAAAGGTGTTTGCCTATTTTCTACGCAAACATCGGACAAATTTGAAATCATGGTATATGTACAATATGCATGTACTCATTCCTTAAACCTAGGTTGGGTTTCTTAGAGTTCCACTTATATTATACATTTATATCATACAAGTTTAATTTCTTTATAACCGTTAATGATTTAATTGTCTTATATAATATTCTTATGTATATTATTAATTAAATCATATTTAACTAATTTTAATTTATTAATTTAACCAACTAATAAAATTATTTTAAAATCAAAAATGTTATTTTATTTATCCTAAATAATTTAAGATGAATATTAACTATAACACTTATAGTTTTATATACATATATCATTATATAATATATTAGTTTATTAATTAACATTTAATTTATTTATTTCATATTTATTTTATTAAATTAAATAATATTTTATTAAATAATTAATTATTTGAAATATTTATTATAATTTACTTAAACAATTTAAGATAAACACACATCCTTATATTTGGAACATATATAAATATATGCGCTTAACAAATATATAAATACATACATATACACACACACACACACACACATATATATATGGCAAGGATCGACTACACCTCATTTTTTCTAAATCACAGATACCCCCTAATTTCAACCACATTTTCCAATTTAAATAATTATTCTTCCTCTCTCTTGTCACTTCATTTTATTATTTATATCAGAACATGGGGCTAAAATCAAAAGGGATTTGAGGTGTAGCAAAAATGAGGTGTAGTCGATCCTTTCCCACACACACAAATATGAAAATTTTTATGTTTATTTTAATTAATTAATTTTAATCAATTATTTATTTAATTAAACTAATTAATTAAATTATTAAATAATTTTTAAAATATTAATTTATTTTGATAAATAATGTTTGAAAATATTTTATAGCCTTTATAAAATTTATTTTATATTTTAAATTTAACCTTTAAATTTGAAAAATTTTGAAAATTTTTAAACTGAATTTTGAAATTAGCCCAAGGCCTAAAAAAATTTGGGCCTTATAATGGTGCCAAACTATCGGACATACTCCATCGTTGAGCCATGCCAGTTGGCAAGGAAGGGTGAATACTTGATTATCCAACCATAGCATAGACATTACTATTCAAGATAAATAAATGACATGTAGGTTTTATTATTTGGCCCTAAAGTCGCTAATTTTCGACCATATAGAACATTAGGACTCTAATCCATTATTGGAACTATGCTAGTCGAAAGCGGGTGAAATAGGTAGATTTAAAAAAGTCATATTTTAGAACATATTAGGACTAGGAAGTCCAAAGGTTGAAGGTTGAGTTAGATCCAATCTAATTAATTTAAATAAAATCATATTTTTTTTATTTAATTAACTAATTAATTTAACTATGGTATTTTACAAGATATATGAGTATATCAATATATATTCATATATGTATAGCATGCACGTGTAACATAACATAGGGTGTACATGGTTAAATATATACCTAGGTGAATTAGGCCTTAGATATAGGACCGTAGAAAAACACGTTGATCCAAACAGACTCCTTAGACGTCTCGGATTGAACCCACTACTGCAAATAAATTATGTGCCAACACCGCTCTACTATTATATAATAGTTTGGATGTGATTAGAGTTTGGAAGTAAAGGGGATGGAGGGATGTATTTTTGGCTAAGTTAGAGGAGGAGAAAAAGTAAGAGCGTGTGAGAAAAGCAAAGGTAACCAGTTTGAATTTACAGTATGGTTTGGAACAAATATCTCCATATTTATCTCATACCAATTTAAACCTCAAATCCCCCATCTTCCTCCTCTTATTAGGCCGACCGTACAATTGGTCTCATATGGAAAAAAATACCATTTAATACCCTAGTAATTTATATAATTTAAATCCAATTTAAATGTACTTCGATATCGTATATCGATACATACGTATATAACTTTTATATATGTAACCAATAAATTACTAATAGCACCATCCACAATTCTAGATGCTACTCCATTTTCTAAACACACCCTATACAATAAATATTATAATAATTAATATTTCATAGATATTAATTAATTTAATAATTTATTTAATTTATAACTATCATAAATCAATTAAATCAAGCAGCGTTTTGGAGGATGAATATATTTGGTTGTATGACTCACAGGTGTGAATTTAGCCAGCGATTAATATATAAACAATGTGAATACTAATGTTCATATGTCATCTTAGTTAGTCGTGTAACAGTTTGACATGATTCACAGCTTACAAGTCCCATCGGTAAAATCTAATTTTACAAATTCAAGCGGTAACTTTTAGTAACGATTATTTACACCAATTCTTTTCGTCTATACTATATCACATTAGGACTTGTGAAATTTTGTTTTAGTTAGTATTCCAATATCACATACTACTGGATTAGTCCATTAACAAAGTCATTTATTTGATAATAACATTTATGATTTACTGTACTACTCTAGCTAAGACTTTGACTTTGATTTGACTAAAGTTGACCATGATACTGACCTAATGCAACCGAGGAGATGAATTCTCTATTGAATAGTGTTTTAATTACAATGCTTCAAATCAGACCCAACTATAGTTGCTCGATGGTCGCCATGTCACAATTTAACTACAATCAAAGTGGAGTTTCCACATTGAAGTTCAACAGTATTCTCAAGTCGAGAGAAATATGTAACATCATCACTCGAGATTTCTTATTTATCATAGTTATTATAAACAAACAGGAAACTCTCAGATGAGCCATTCTACAGTTATCCAATAACTATCAGTACGTAACCTCTTGGTTTTTCCAATAGCCATGAGTAATACAGTGTCCAATATTAGGAGAGCATTACCTACACTAGTTTAACGAACAGTATCCTTTCTCGAAACATCTTGACTAGGAATATTTAAAACAATATATTATCAATATTGTGATAATTTTCTCAAGATTACAACTCCTTGTGATTATCATCACATAACATATTATTGAAGGATTTTTTATTAAATATATTTATATTAGTCACTTAATTAATATATCTTAATATAACTAATATATAATAGAAACAAACACCTTTTACTTCAAACAAGATTGTATTATAGAGCTAATAATTCACAATAAATTACATAATTGCCCCTAGGACAGACCCTTAACTTTATCAACTGTTATCTAAGTGAAAAGAGAAAATATCAATTTTTTAGCATTATTGAATGACCATATTGTCCATTTACCTCCATATTTTTAGAACATTTATCATGATTCATGCATCGATTTACTTCTCAAATTATAATGTTGAAAGTGATGGAAATTGTGAATATTGTTATATAGTCAATCAAAGTGGAAGTTAACGAGAGTAGGGTGGATGTAAGGAAACTATTGTTGAATGATTTGACAGAGCATTGGGATTTATATTGTAGACATATGGCTCTCAACCTATGCATATGTATGAATACCACCTTAGATATGTATGAGACATATGTTGATCCTAATATAGGTTGGCTAAGCCTTATATGGGATATGAAATTGCTAAAACATTCAGTTGTTTATTTCAAAACAAAAATGTATATCTTTTTTCCCAGATCAAGTATCCCACTAGTTGGACTTGATACTCAAATTATTTCTTCTGCAAATACCCAAAATGTTCATTACGCAAACTTGGAATTGAAACTTAATGCACATATACCTCCAATTGCTAGTCATTGGATTGATTTGCATCACTCGAGGCAATAGCATGGAATGGGTTGTTCATTAAAAGAAGAAATAAGTTTCTACAACTAAGACCCGTTAAAATGGAAACAACTGATGCACATGTTGAATTTAGAAATGGTAATCGTTAAAAATAATGTGTAAATGATTCATATATTATAATGATTAAGGGGTTGCGTTTTTAATATTGAAATTTTGAATGGTTCTTATTTTGTCGGGTTTGTAATGATGGACTATCAAATGGAATTTTTTTATAATTTCCTTGTTTTCTAATGGACTGAAGATCTTAGAAGATTGATATTGATTATCACAGTAAGTATTTACGTACTTCGTATGCATGATTGGTTAAACCAAAAAAATCTTTCAATCGGTCATTACATGCCATCCTTGATACTGTGTGAACATACGTTTCATTACCTCCTAGTAACGATCAATCTGATTTGTCTGTTAACTCATTCGTTAGTAATCTAGATGGCTCCCTCGCTTCCCTATGGATCCATCTTAACCTTCTCAACACCTCTATCAAGTCATTCCAATTGTTGTTTTAACAATGCCTAAGGGAAAGGTCAAAGAAAAGTTTAACACATGGCCAGTGCGGTAAGGATCGATGAAGCATAGAGAGAAAGTATATTTTCATCCTGAATCCTACTGATGGAAGAATGGCGATTGATCTCGGATGAAAAAGAACTCATGTTTGAACATGTTATACTTGGAGTATAGGGATTCTACTAGCTTGAACTTGTTGCAAGCCTTAAGATAAAATGAGGAAAATTTTATTTGCTCTTTACTACATATAGAAACCATATTTGCTTGTATCTTAGGGGAGAGTTAAATTCTCTCATGAAGATAATGTATAGGATGGCCAAGATGAAATAACCATTGGGGTGAGGTTAAAATGGTGCGGTCTTAAAGTAAATCGAAACATCAGGGACCCAATTGTATAGAGGAGGGGCGCCTGCTAAATAGTGGTATCTTCTGTAAGCTATATTGCCTTCAAAAGGGTCATGAGCCCACTAATCGAGGGAAGAAAGGAGCATGTCCTCCTTGAGTAGCCCTTGAACCCAACTGATAGTGTCCAAGCACCAAGAAGTAAGGTGGTAGCCATGGATCAGGATGTACCTTAGCTGTGATGCCCTATTCCCGCCTACCAATGATTGGGCTTGCTGGGTTAGGTGCATTGGTGACGTTGTAAAATAAGGGAATTTCAAAAAGAATCTTTTTATTAGTTTGCACAAGATCTTATTCTATGCTTGCACAAATAATTTATTTGCACTAAATCATATTTAGTGATCACTAATAAAAGAGTTTCCTATTTTAATTTAATTTAATTTGCCTTAAATCTTTATTATATGTATATATATTTATGTATTGAGAGCTAAATCTGTATACGGTGTGTATATATACATTATTTTTGTTCATTTTAATTTTAATTTACAATATTTAATTTATTAAGTGTTTGCATTCATAATGCAAGCATTGTAAAATTATAAGGTATCCTAGGGTATATAAATGTAAATGCCAACATTCCGGTGTAGATAACCAATGGAATTTATGGTTATAACTAAGGGAACAATGTTAAGGATTTAACATAATGATTTTATCATGATTAGTGATGGCACACACACAAACATATATATATATTGTAACGATACGGATTTTCGCGTTCGAAAATCGACATCCATACTTTACATCGTACTCGAATGCCGTAGATTCGACCGTTCAAATCCGAGTCGCTAGAGCTTATAACAACATTAAGTAAATAACACAGCGGAATAAATGAATAATACATTGATATACAATATCTGATACAACAGAATGATACAATGAATATCAATATACATTAGAGATATGATACAACAAATAGCAGCGGAATAGAAAACGATAACACCAGCAGCGGAATAGAATGTCTCCAAGATAAGCAACGTCAGTCCATGAACTCCAAGAACTGAACTAGCTCCAGATAATCTACTAAACCTGAATATCTGAAAAACCCAACTCTAGACTGCTCGTGTGGAAAATTATGAGCACCCAGAGTTTAGGAAATGAACAATAAACTCCGGATCAGTCATGGGACTGGTGTGAGCAACAAAAACAGTTTATCTTTAAACAACAGTAAAAGAATTTTAAACATTGAAATCCGCAATGCTTTTAGAAAATGAAACTACCATAAGACCTCCCACCACACACACAATGCAAACGCAGAATTGGAGGAGATTTCTTCTTATGATAGTCAAAGATGCTTACTACGCAAATCAAATCCTTTTTGATATTATTATTAGTGCATAGTGTAGAAAACATTTCGAAAGTATAATATTAATCTTAGCCAACATACGACCAGTATCGTATGCCTACTATAGCTACCATCTAAACAGTGGTGACCACCGTACGTAAATGGCAGGTTCTACAACTAATACCGTACAAAGTTCGTATTGGAAGATGGATTTCCAACAAATGGTCAGGCTAAGGAACTTCCTATCCACGATGGGTACGTCCCTGGAATAGACGACCCGAGAACCTAATCGGATCTCTGCCAACACAAGGTCGGGTTACCTCTGCAAAAATAGGTAACTACTGACACGCGTATGTCATCCCCCGATCGTAACCGATCTTCCCGAGGATCCTCGATTCGCAACAAACCACATCAAAATAATAATGCAGCAACCACATAGGTTAAGTATCTGGGCTCCATACCATGATACCACCTCTATCCAGAAGGAATGACATACACTAAGGGGCGCTACTCCCTAGAACCTTGCCGCATCCTTCCTGTTTTGACCATTTCCGGGGTGTGAGGCTCGACGAAGTCTCGTCCACAAAGCTACGCTTTGTCACAAAGCCATGCTTCGGGTCAAACAGATGATCAACCTATGATCACAAAGATATAAGATCAAATAAATGATCATATCACAAATGATCAAACACTGATCATCACACAACAACACTCAGCATGCCACATTACCAAATTGGGATATATCGCTGATAACTTCAACTACATAACCTCTGAGCTCGTACGTCTCAGAGAAGGGTGTTAAGCTAAGAGAATAAATTCTCCGCCACCAACAGAAATGTATTTGAAAGAAATCGGCTTTATATCTCAAAGTGTAATGTCAGACATGTAACCATATAAGTCTATTCCGGGTTCGAACAGAACCGAAGGCACTTCTCACGAAGCCCTTGCAAATCCGGATAATTTTCAAATCACGTCCAGACTTCCCATCACAAAAGAGTGATATAAATCTCTATACCGGGAGCTACCCAGTGCAGAGACATTCGACAGGTTGTCCTTTCATTTTCGAAAATATCCGGTCTTCAACACCGATCTTCAAATGCTATCCATATACGACGTATCACTATTCGGAATGGGTTATATGACACAGATGTCTTTTCCCGGCTAACCCGAATAGTGAGCGCAATATTCAAAAACAAATGGATAATGGGATTTCAATTAAGTCACAATTTAAACCCAAACTTTCTCTTTCAAATGGTTTTCCATTTTAATCTTTTTTAAACAAAAAGATTTAATTCACAAAGTTCACTTAATTTCACAAAGATTCATTCATAGATTTTCCAAATCGATTTCCATTTCAATTTAATTTAATTCGTTGAATCTTTAAATCAAAGATTTAACAAATAGCTTTCAAACAATTTCATTTCGAATGGTTTAACAAAACATCATTTTAAAATCTGTTAAAAATAAACAGATTTAATTCATAGCTTTCGAAAAGAATTCATTTATAACTTGGAAAACCATTTTTCAATTAAATCTTGAAATTCCTTTACCTAAATTGGAATTTCATTTCTTATCTAAAAGCTTTTATTCTTTGAAAACAAACCGTTTTCATTCTGGAAATCTGATTCATTTATACGAGTTAAGGTTCTTGGGTTAAATCCAAATTCCCAACTTATACTTTTAAAATGGTTTAAATTCATATAAACACATTTATATCATCTTTACTCCCTAGTTTCCAAATCATAGCTTAATTTCAAACTTGAATCCCAAATTTAAATCTAACTATTTAAATTTTCAAAACTCAGTTAAGTTATTTAAAATAACTTTTATCTTTGAAATTCCATTTCAAAAGCTTTTTACTTTAAACCCGAATTTCTAATTTCAAAATCAATTGAAATTAAAATTTCAATTTCAAAAACATCAAATTAAATTATCTGTGACTTAACCGATTTTCACGTGAAATCCATATTTGTGTGTGTATGGTGTAGTCTAGGGGTTTCACACACAATAGTGCAACATCATAGAATCATCACAGATCAAAATACCAAATATAGTTGATAAGCAATATAAAACTATAACACTTATCTTTTCATTCACAGATCATAGATGTATAAATATCACAGATAAAGAAATTACCGATCACAACATAAATCAGGGTATATCACAAAGCATCATATATCAGGGATATCGAACAGTCAAATCATCCAATAGAATCCAAATATTCATAAGTAAGATCAGTTAATTATCTGATTAATTTAAAACAAATTAATTTCTTATGAATTATAAATCCTGGTTAATCAACATTGATAATTTACAAATCATAAAGATTAATTATTCTTTAATCTTTTATTAATTATCCATTGATAATAAATTATCAACCTTTAATTATTAAACAATTAATCTTTAATTATCTAATTCACCATTTAATTAATTATCTTCAATTAATTATTTTAATTAATTTTTCCTTGATTAATTATCATTCCTTAATCAACTTCATTAAATTAAATTTAACCTTTAATTTATTAATCTCAAATTAATTACCATTTTGAATTAATCACATTATACTTTGATTATCCTTTTAAACCTTGTTTAATAAATCACCTTTATCACATTAGATACCTTAAAAGGTTGAGATTTAGTTTAAATAACATTTTATCTTAATTTGCATTTTAAACTACATTATTTATTTATTTAACAATTTTGTAAAATAATGTATCTTGATTAAATAAATTTAAAACTTAATCATTTTGAAAATCCTTTATTTAAACTTTAATTTATTTAAAACTTTAATCATCTCCTTATTTTAAAACTTGGGTTTTATTTAAAATTGTTGAAAAGTAGAAAAACTTCAAAATACAAACTGTTTTTGAGTGGCTCCTGTAACTGCTTCGAGTCACCCCCGAGACATACTTGTCTTTGCTTCGGGTTACTCAGAAATTTAACCCGAGGGAAAATATTTTCCTTTAGTTTTCTAAGTCCCAGAAACCTACTCGACATTCCACCAAAACGACACGGGTCTCCCTTCGAGTCTAACCCCAGTTCCCCCCGAGAAATACTTCGAGTCTTCCTCCATGCCACTTCTTCTTCCACAACCCAAAACTGTTCCCATACACGATGATACGCGTGCACGTGTACGCCTTCGAACGTCGCCTCCGATCGACCACGGCCATCTCCACATCACGGAGACCCCCTCGACAACTTATCCCAAGCCTCCGATCATCCCTCCAGCCTCTCGATCGAAATCGAGTTCGATCATGAAACCTGGAACGAAATAGAAAAACATCACCAGACCTGGAAAACCCACCGTGTTCCCACCTCCGATCACCAGAGGCCACCAAACTCCCGCCAAAGTTTCGTCTACCACCCCTCTCCAACACCTCAAAAACCCATTACGCTCGATCGTTCAATGACCTCGTACGAGACGAAAACACAGAGCCACCCAAAACTAGGTCTACAAAATAGAATTCGTCACCGTCGCCTCCACGTTGATCTTCTGACCATCACGACAATTTTCGCTAAACCCCTGGTCACCCCTCTACCTCCAGACCAAACCACGACATCGCCAGTGAACTAGATCGTCCACGGCAACTCGAAATGTACAAAACATTCGAAACTAAACTGCTCTTCACCCCCTTGCTTAAAAATTATGTAACTTGTTTTAAAAATTCTATTTTAGTATGATGTTTCACCCTATACACCTGAATCTTTAAAACAAAAGATTTGTTTTTTTGAACTTATTTAAAGATGTATATGTTTTCTGGGTTTTACAGAGGCACATACCTGTTAGTTCAACATTTTACATTTTTAACACCTAGATTAAGGTTAAACAAACAATTGTTATTTACATCTTATATCCAAACAGTTATTTAAACAAAAGAGGAAGGTTTGTTTACATATTGACTCAAAGAAATGTCATCAAGTAACAGAGTATGCAAAAACAGATATATCCAGATATATGCACAAACAATACATATACAAAATATGCATCATCACTAAGAAAAGCATGCATCATATTCACTTAAGTTAACCTTTTAAAATAAAGTGTTGCTCACCTTTCCTGAAGGAACAAAGAAGAACAGAGATGATGGACAGAGAACTGAAATTGTTGAAAACTGGAAACAGATTTAGTTGCCTAAACTTGCATGCTTGAATTTGCTAGGTTCTTTTAACTGCTTCAGGTTTGAACCCTTGCATTGTATTTGAGTTGAACTGGCTTTCAAACTTGAATTTTGTTTTGTTTATTTTTTTTTTCTCAGTTTTGAAATGGAATTACTTAGCTTATGATTTTCGAGACTGAAATGAATAAAGAAAAGAAGATAATGGGTATACTATTATTTGGTACAAAGTAATGTTTGTTTATACAAGTATGGGCTGACATGATATTAGAGATAAGGCAGGTATGTGGCTAGAGATATTTGCTTTTGCTTTCGACTGTACAAAAATATATGGAGATGTTTGGTGGCTTCATTCCTTTGTTTTGTTTTATCACTCTATAATGTTATTAGATTATACAGGTCTTTGAGTTTGTGGAGGCTGATAGGTATAAGGGAGTATACTAAAGGTATTTGCTGTCTTGTTTTATAGGCTGAGGTGATTTATATATTATTTTTTTTTCATTTGTTTATACTTTGTTTATTTGTATTTGTTTTGTTACTTATTAATGTAAATAAGTTCCTATTTTAAATGTTGATTTACATATTACATTCGAATGAAAGATGTTTATATTTTTGCTTCGTATTTATATTTCGTTTTATCTTTTGTTTACATATATATATATATATATATATATCAAGAAATAAAAAATGACAATTTCTATGTTTATTTGTTTTCTCTATTTATCTTACTACTTTGAAATGTAAAGAAGTTCTACTTTAAATTGTTGTTAGATTTTTAACAAATGTTCTACTTCTATTTTTATTTAAAACTTACCTTATATTAATCTCAATTTCTAATTCAAATATTAATTATCATTATTTACTTAATATTTATTGTCTTATATTTATTTTATAAACTCAAACCATCTTTAACCATCAATTCAAATATATATATTAAATTTACTCGTGTATACCTAAATATATATATACATTAAATAGATATACACATATACTCACATATACACTATTTACAATATTTTAATCTCAAATGATTTATACAGAATATACTTGGATATCGGGGAAACTCGCAATAGATAAATCGATTAATTTCACTTTAAACCATTTTTTTTTACTATTTTTATTCAGAATGAAATAAATTAACAATTTTAAATTCAAAAACTCAATTAATTATAAATTTAAATACTTATAAAATTTGGGGTCGTTACAAATTTCCCCCCTTAAAAGAATTTCGTCCTCGAAATTCGCAGGCACGAAAATAACGCAGAGATAGATAGATCCGATCTCCTACAACGGTTCGTAGAGCCATCATCACATCGAAACTTCTACTTGTAGCTGGTACGAAGCAATGAAAAGAATTTGGAAACGAATCAAAGAAAATTGATAGAGAAAGATTGTTTCCACTGTTGCAGGGTATTGACCATTTATAGTCGTATTCCCTTGTCCCCTATCTCGTCTTCTTCTTGTACTCATACTCACTATCTGTGGATAGCAAGAGAATTTACTGAGAGGTTCGAACGGATATCTGAGAAATACTCATTCTAGAGTTTACTTCACTCTATCTCTAATGAGCTACTTAATGTGTTATACTCCTGAGCTAAAGTTCAACCTTAGCTCTGATACCAAATGTAACGATACGGATTTTCGCGTTCGAAAATCGACATCCATACTTTACATCGTACTCGAATGCCGTAGATTCGACCGTTCAAATCCGAGTCGCCGGAGCTTATAACAACATTAAGTAAATAACACAGCGGAATAAATGAATAATACATTGATATACAATATCTGATACAACAGAATGATACAATGAATATCAATATACATCAGAGATATGATACAACAAATAGCAGCGGAATAGAAAACGATAACACCAGCAGCGGAATAGAATGTCTCCAAGATAAGCAACGTCAGTCCATGAACTCCAAGAACTGAACTAGCTCCAGATAATCTACTAAACCTGAATATCTGAAAAACCCAACTCTAGACTGCTCGTGTGGAAAATTATGAGCACCCAGAGTTTAGGAAATGAACAATAAACTCCGGATCAGTCATGGGACTGGTGTGAGCAACAAAAACAGTTTATCTTTAAACAACAGTAAAAGAATTTTAAACATTGAAATCCGCAATGCTTTTAGAAAATGAAACTACCATAAGACCTCCCACCACACACACAATGCAAACGCAGAATTGGAGGAGATTTCTTCTTATGATAGTCAAAGATGCTTACTACGCAAATCAAATCCTTTTTGATATTATTATTAGTGCATAGTGTAGAAAACATTTCGAAAGTATAATATTAATCTTAGCCAACATACGACCAGTATCGTATGCCTACTATAGCTACCATCTAAACAGTGGTGACCACCGTACGTAAATGGCAGGTTCTACAACTAATACCGTACAAAGTTCGTATTGGAAGATGGATTTCCAACAAATGGTCAGGCTAAGGAACTTCCTATCCACGATGGGTACGTCCCTGGAATAGACGACCCGAGAACCTAACCGGATCTCTGCCAACACAAGTCCGGGTTACCTCTGCAAAAATAGGTAACTACTGACACGCGTATGTCATCCCCCGATCGTAACCGATCTTCCCGAGGATCCTCGATTCGCAACAAACCACATCAAAATAATAATGCAGCAACCACATAGGTTAAGTATCTGGGCTCCATACCATGATACCACCTCTATCCAGAAGGAATGACATACACTAAGGGGCGCTACTCCCTAGAACCTTGCCGCATCCTTCCTGTTTTGACCATTTCCGGGGTGTGAGGCTCGACGAAGTCTCGTCCACAAAGCTACGCTTTGTCACAAAGCCATGCTTCGGGTCAAACAGATGATCAACCTATGATCACAAAGATATAAGATCAAATAAATGATCATATCACAAATGATCAAACACTGATCATCACACAGCAACACTCAGCATGCCACATTACCAAATTGGGATATATCGCTGATAACTTCAACTACATAACCTCTGAGCTCGTACGTCTCAGAGAAGGGTGTTAAGCTAAGAGAATAAATTCTCCGCCACCAACAGAAATGTATTTGAAAGAAATCGGCTTTATATCTCAAAGTGTAATGTCAGACATGTAACCATATAAGTCTGTTCCGGGTTCGAACAGAACCGAAGGCACTTCTCACGAAGCCCTTGCAAATCCGGATAATTTTCAAATCACGTCCAGACTTCCCATCACAAAAGAGTGATATAAATCTCTATACCGGGTGCTACCCAGTGCAGAGACATTCGACAGGTTGTCCTTTCATTTTCGAAAATATCCGGTCTTCAACACCGATCTTCAAATGCTATCCATATACGACGTATCACTATTCGGAATGGGTTATATGACACAGATGTCTTTTCCCGGCTAACCCGAATAGTGAGCGCAATATTCAAAAACAAATGGATAATGGGATTTCAATTAAGTCACAATTTAAACCCAAACTTTCTCTTTCAAATGGTTAAACAAATTTCCATTTTAATCTTTTTTAAACAAAAAGATTTAATTCACAAAGTTCACTTAATTTCACAAAGATTCATTCACAGATTTTCCAAATCGATTTCCATTTCAATTTAATTTAATTCATTGAATCTTTAAATCAAAGATTTAACAAATAGCTTTCAAACAATTTCATTTCGAATGGTTTAACAAAACATCATTTTAAAATCTGTTAAAAATAAACAGATTTAATTCATAGCTTTCGAAAAGAATTCATTTATAACTTGGAAAACCATTTTTCAATTAAATCTTGAAATTCCTTTACCTAAATTGGAATTTCATTTCTTATCTAAAAGCTTTTATTCTTTGAAAACAAACCGTTTTCATTCTGGAAATCTGATTCATTTATACGAGTTAAGGTTCTTGGGTTAAATCCAAATTCCCAACTTATACTTTTAAAATGGTTTAAATTCATATAAACACATTTATATCATCTTTACTCCCTAGTTTCCAAATCATAGCTTAATTTCAAACTTGAATCCCAATTTAAATCTAACTATTTAAATTTTCAAAACTCAGTTAAGTTATTTAAAATAACTTTTATCTTTGAAATTCCATTTCAAAAGCTTTTTACTTTAAACCCGAATTTCTAATTTCAAAATCAATTGAATTTAAAATTTCAATTTCAAAAACATCAAATTAAATTATCTGTGACTTAACCGATTTCCACGTGAAATCCATATTTGTGTGTGTATGGTGTAGTCTAGGGGTTTCACACACAATAGTGCAACATCATAGAATCATCACAGATCAAAATACCAGATATAGTTGATAAGCAATATAAAACTATAACACTTATCTTTTCATTCACAGATCATAGATGTATAAATATCACAGATAAAGAAATTACCGATCACAACATAAATCAGGGTATATCACAAAGCATCATATATCAGGGATATCGAACAGTCAAATCATCCAATAGAATCCAAATATTCGTAAGTAAGATCAGTTAATTATCTGATTAATTTAAAACAAATTAATTTCTTATGAATTATAAATCCTGGTTAATCAACATTGATAATTTACAAATCATTTTGATTAATTATTCTTTAATCTTTTATTAATTATCCATTGATAATAAATTATCAACCTTTAATTATTAAACAATTAATCTTTAATTATCTAATTCACCATTTAATTAATTATCTTCAATTAATTATTTTAATTAATTTTTCCTTGATTAATTATCATTCCTTAATCAACTTCATTAAATTAAATTTAACCTTTAATTTATTTATCTCAAATTAATTACCATTTTGAATTAATCACATTATACTTTGATTATCCTTTTAAACCTTGTTTAATAAATCACCTTTATCACATTAGATACCTTAAAAGGTTGAGATTTAGTTTAAACAACATTTTATCTTAATTTCCATTTTAAACTACATTATTTATTTATTTAACAATTTTGTAAAATAATGTATCTTGATTAAATAAATTTAAAACTTAATCATTTTGAAAATCCTTTATTTAAACTTTAATTTATTTAAAACTTTAATCATCTCCTTATTTTAAAACTTGGTGTTATCCCAACTTTTGGCAAAGTCGAGATACCCAAAGATTAACTGAAAATCAATGATTATTAGTCATGAACATCGATTGTGCATCGCAGGTTCACCCCGGATATCGATGAATTTTGTCCGAGTCCGGATCGGACTGCAATTAATAAGACAAGCCAAGCAGGGTCAGATGAAGCAACATTCCAAATTTCGAGACAATCCGAGTTCGTATGCTCAAGTTATCGCCGATATAAAATGGAAGAGGTATGTTATGGTTCGAATTGATCAGAACCAAGCCCTAGGTTCGAATCCATCATCCCTACATCACTTCGAATCCACGAGAAGCACCCTTGCTTCGACTCCATCAGTGCATAGTACTTCGAATCCATCGAGCCACTTCGCCTCGCAACCTTCAGGTTGAACACCTTCGTATCCATCTGGGCTCGATAGTTCGAATCCAACACTCGAACCCATGAAGACCTCTCGCTTCATACCCATCAGATACTTGCTTCGAATCGATGCAAGGTTGGCGTGTTCGAATTGATTAAGTGCCTTCCTTCGAATCCATCCGGCTACGTTTAACTCTGTATCGATCAAGGCACGTTGGCCATCGATACGAAGTAGGCGCCATTCGAATCCAGGGATATTTGGTGTCTTCGAATCCATCGAGTCAAGGCAGCGAAGTCTCCGGGACACTCGATCTAACTGGCGACAAAAGCGGATCGATGCAAGGTTTGCACTCCACGTCACCATCTTCACATGCAGGAGGATCGATTCGAACGAATCGATTCGAGCATATCGATTCGAATGACTCCAGAATTCGAAAAACATCGACTTGAATCGATCATAACTCGAGTTCTACAAGTCCAAATGCCATGAAATTTTCACAGAAGCTTCAACACATGATGAAGAATGTTCACACCAAATTTCAGCTCGATTGGACAATTTCTTGATCGATTCGAACATAGCTTCGAATCGATCCCAAAGTGGGCCCGGATTTCCAGAAAGCGGGCATGTGGGTCCCCTCACGTACCAGAACTGGTCTCCCCTCATTTTAGGCGAAATATCAGCCTCCTACACCTATAAATAGAGCCCCTGGTCATTCAGAAAGCGGTCGGACAATTTTGAGAGCGAAAGAGCGCCCAGATTCTGCCAGATTTACTCCAGATCACCATTGCTGCCTTAGATTTAGACTTAGTTCAGCAAATCAGTTGTAATACAACATACGAAACTGTACTCTTCAAGCATCGAGCAATAAAATCATAAAAACTTTGAAGTGGACGTAGGCCGGAGATAGCCGAACCACTATAAATTGTGTGTCACTGTTCATTATTTCTTGATTGCTGATTGTTACTTGTTTAGATCCGTGATTTGCGTGTGAATACTGTTGATTCGTATTCATACGCTGGTGCTTTCACTACACTTGGGGTTTGTGACCATTTTTGGTGCAAACACTTTGGTGCTTTCACTGAGAACAACTAGCACCCGCTACACCAAATTCAAAATTAAGATTCGGAATTTTAAGGATTCAGATCTGACTCTACAATGACTCGACAAACTAGACAAAGAACTGAGAGGAGCCAACAGGCAGGAAGTCAAGAGGCATCCTCTGGCGCTGGAGAAGGACAAGCTTCGATCTACATTACTAGAGATGAGATGGAAGCGATGAATAACCTAATGCAGGAAAGAATGATGAAAAGCCAACAAGAGACGCTGCAGAATTTCTTCGAGCAGATGAGAGCTGCAGGGACACAGAACCTTGGACCAGCTACAGCGGCTGTGAATGTGGAACAAGGAACTAGGGCTATGGAACCCAACGGAGGACAAAATGCAGAACCAGAAGGCAATCAACAAGGGCTTGGGGGCAGGCCCGCAGGATCCAACGCAGAAGTACCTTTGGAAGGAGCTCAGCCGGCTAGGGCCAACACAAATGCTAACGAGCCACCCGAAGAGTACGTACCAGAATTCCCTACAAGGCTTGGAGGGCAAGATAGGGACATGACAAGGGGGCAACCCCTGGATGGAGATGAAAGAATGATCGGCCTAGTGAGACGACTCATGAGAGGAGGGTTCTCAGGAGGAGGATTGGAAGAAGTTAGTCGGAGTCCGTTCGCTCCGAATATCAGGAATGCAAGGAACCCTCCGAAGTTCAAACTACCAACGCTGAATCCTTATGACGGAAAGTCAGACCCGACCATGCATATCACCAGATATATCAGACACATGGAAGTGCTGGGAGCATCCGAGGAAGTGATGGCACAATGTTTCCCCTTATTCTTATCAGATTTGGCTGCGCTTTGGTTTAGGCAGCTAGAAACCGGATCAATCAGGACATGGGGCGAGCTTGTGGATTGCTTCATGAAGCAGTTTAGGGTTCACGTGACACGACCTAAGAGCGTGATGACTTTGGCATCAATAAAACAAAGGACCGGAGAGTCCATAAAAGATTTTTTGTTACGATTTAATGCAACGGTGACTTCTGTAGATCGCCCGGACCCATCGATGATTTTGATGGCGGCGGTGGCAGGAGTTGGAGAAGGCACCGAATTCAAAGACTCTTTGACTAAAGATCCACCGCAAGATCTTGGAGAGTTTTTCCATGAAGCTGAAAAATTCATTCGATTAGAGGAATCACGAGCCGAGAGGCAGGAAATAAATGTTGCACAAGGTGAAGGAACCACCAAGGAACAGTCCAGGGCAGACAAAGGAAAGAGAAAGCAGGATGACGCACATGATGGTCCTGATAAACGGAAGAAATTCCGAGAGCCCAGATTCAGGCAATACACAGATTTGGTGGCAGGACTAGAACGAATTTACACTGAAACTCGGGGGCAACTCCCATATCGAAAACCACCTAGGAGAGATCCCACGGAGCGGGAGCGTAGGACTGGAAAGTACTGCCTATTCCATGAGCTGGATGGGCACACTACCGATGAATGCCGCCACCTGAAGGATGAGGTGGAAGAACATGCAAGGAGTGGTAGATTGCCACAGTATGTCAGAGAACGTACGACGGCGGTTAGACCCGAACAACTACCGCATCAACCAAACAGGAATGATCCTGGATCGGGATCACGACTCGTCATCAACTGATTGTGATGGCAAGGGCCAAGTTCAAGATTTGGACTCTGGTCGATTAGTTTTCTTAGATTTGATTTCCAAAATAAAACGGCTATCCCACTTACTCATGTACGGGAACCGGAGAGATCCCTAGGCATGCTCTGAGATGGAAATAGACCGCTCCGCCCGGAGAGGCATTATCTTGTTTTTCCTGGTGTTTGAGATTGAACATCTAGGATTTGAATTTAATAAAGAAACACTTATTAAAATAAACCTTTGACCGGAGAGTTAAAGGATAAACATTAAATATCAATATAAACATGATCGCTTTATGATCCTACCCGGAGAGGCAGGGTCCGAAGTGCAAGAAGTGAGTTGCTTCGCCGGAGAGCGACAGGATCAACTCACTTAAGCATCGTTTCCTATTCACCGGAGAGTGATTGGATCAGGATTCGATAAGAGCCCGGAGAGGCTATGATCGGCCCACGATTTAGGCCATGACATCGCTTAATGTTCAGATACACTGGACCGGAGTGTAGGAAGTGAGTCGCTTCGCCGGAGAGCGACAGGATTGACTCACTTAACGTTGTTTCCCCTTCACCGGAGAGTGACAGGATGGGATCCAGCATGAGCCCGGAGAGGCTGTGATCGACCGACGATTCAGGTCATGACATCGCTTAATGTTCAAATACACTGAACCGGAGTGCAGGAGGTGAGTCGCTTCGCCGGAGAGCGACAGGATTGACTCACTTAACGTTGTTTCCCCTTCATCGGAGAGTGACAGGATGGGGTCCAGCATGATCCCGGAGAGGCTATGATCGGTCGAGAACGACCAAGACATCGCTATACGCCCTAGCTGGGGCTAGAGTGCAAGGGATAGAAAGCAACGCCGGAGTGCAATAGGATCTTTCTATTCAATCGCTAAATCTAGAATGGGTTTGACAAGGGTCCGGAGTGACCATCAATAGTACGGAGAGACCGTAGAATTTCATTCTTAACTTCCACTGGAAAAAATTGATAACAATTCGGCTTCGAACAGCCATGGACTTGATTGAAAATGCTATAAGCTACGAGTAAAACATGAACTCACTGCATCCGACTTAAGACTGATCAAAACACGCCTTTTACCAAAAAGGCATGTTTTGGGGGGCAAAATGTTATCCCAACTTTTGGCAAAGTCGAGATACCCAAAGATTAACTGAAAATCAATGATTATTAGTCATGAACATCGATTGTGCATCGCAGGTTCACCCCGGATATCGATGAATTTTGTCCGAGTCCGGATCGGACTACAATTAATAAGACAAGCCAAGCAGGGTCAGATGAAGCAACATTCCAAATTTCGAGACAATCCGAGTTCGTATGCTCAAGTTATCGCCGATATAAAATGGAAGAGGTATGCTATGGTTCGAATTGATCAGAACCAAGCCCTAGGTTCGAATCCATCATCCCTACATCACTTCGAATCCACGAGAAGCACCCTTGCTTCGACTCCATCAGCGCATAGTACTTCGAATCCATCGAGCCACTTCGCCTCGCAACCTTCAGGTTGAACACCTTCGTATCCATCTGGGCTCGATAGTTCGAATCCAACACTCGAACCCATGAAGACCTCTCGCTTCATACCCATCAGATACTTGCTTCGAATCGATGCAAGGTTGGCGTGTTCGAATCGATTAAGTGCCTTCCTTCGAATCCATCCGGCTACGTTTAACTCTGTATCGATCAAGGCACGTTGGCCATCGATACGAAGTAGGCGCCATTCGAATCCAGGGATATTTGGTGTCTTCGAATCCATCGAGTCAAGGCAGCGAAGTCTCCGGGACGACTCGATCTAACTGGCGACAAAAGCGGATCGATGCAAGGTTTGCGCTCCACGTCACCATCTTCACGTGCAGGAGGATCGATTCGAACGAATCGATTCGAGCATATCGATTCGAATGACTCCAGAATTCGAAAAACACCGACTTGAATCGATCATAACTCGAGTTCTACAAGTCCAAATGCCATGAAATTTTCACAGAAGCTTCAACACATGATGAAGAATGTTCACACCAAATTTCAGCTCGATTGGACAATTTCTTGATCGATTCGAACATAGCTTCGAATCGATCCCAAAGTGGGCCCGGATTTCCAGAAAGCGGGCATGTGGGTCCCCTCACGTACCAGAACTGGTCTCCCCTCATTTTAGGCGAAATATCAGCCTCCTACACCTATAAATAGAGCCCCTGGTCATTCAGAAAGCGGTCGGACAATTTTGAGAGCGAAAGAGCGCCCAGATTCTGCCAGATTTACTCCAGATCACCATTGCTGCCTTAGATTCAGACTTAGTTCAGCAAATCAGTTGTAATACAACATACGAAACTGTAATCTTCAAGCATCGAGCAATAAAATCATAAAAACTTTGAAGTGGACGTAGGCCGGAGATAGCCGAACCACTATAAATTGTGTGTCACTGTTCATTATTTCTTGATTGCTGATTGTTACTTGTTTAGATCCGTGATTTGCGTGTGAATACTGTTGATTCGTATTCATACGCTGGTGCTTTCACTACACTTGGGGTTTGTGACCATTTTTGGTGCAAACACTTGGGTTTTATTTAAAATTGTTGAAAAGTAGAAAAACTTCAAAATACAAACTGTTTTTGAGTGGCTCCTGTAACTGCTTCGAGTCACCCCCGAGACATACTTGTCTTTGCTTCGGGTTACTCAGAAATTTAACCCGAGGGAAAATATTTTCCTTTATTTTTCTAAGTCCCAGAAACCTACTCGACATTCCACCAAAACGACACGGGTCTCCCTTCGAGTCTAACCCCAGTTCCCCCCGAGAAATACTTCGAGTCTTCCTCCATGCCACTTCTTCTTCCACAACCCAAAACTGTTCCCATACACGATGATACGCGTGCACGTGTACGCCTTCGAACGTCGCCTCCGATCGACCACGGCCATCTCCACATCACGGAGACCCCCTCGACAACTTATCCCAAGCCTCCGATCATCCCTCCAGCCTCTCGATCGAAATCGAGTTCGATCATGAAACCTGGAACGAAATAGAAAAACATCACCAGACCTGGAAAACCCACCGTGTTCCCACCTCCGATCACCAGAGGCCACCAAACTCCCGCCAAAGTTTCGTCTACCACCCCTCTCCAACACCTCAAAAGCCCATTACGCTCGATCGTTCAATGACCTCGTACGAGACGAAAACACAGAGCCACCCAAAACTAGGTCTACAAAATAGAATTCGTCGCCGTCGCCTCCACGTTGATCTTCTGACCATCACGACAATTTTCGCTAAACCCCTGGTCACCCCACTACCTCCAGACCAAACCACGACATCGCCAGTGAACTAGATCGTCCACGGCAACTCGAAATGTACAAAACATTCGAAACTAAACTGCTCTTCACCCCCTTGCTTAAAAATTATGTAACTTGTTTTAAAAATTCTATTTTAGTATGATGTTTCACCCTATACACCTGAATCTTTAAAACAAAAGATTTGTTTTTTTGAACTTATTTAAAGATGTATATGTTTTCTGGGTTTTACAGAGGCAATACCTGTTAGTTCAACATTTTACATTTTTAACACCTAGATTAAGGTTAAACAAACAATTGTTATTTACATCTTATATCCAAATAGTTATTTAAACAAAAGAGGAAGGTTTGTTTACATATTGACTCAAAGAAATGTCATCAAGTAACAGAGTATGCAAAAACAGATATATCCAGATATATGCACAAACAATACATATACAAAATATGCATCATCACTAAGAAAAGCATGCATCATATTCACTTAAGTTAACCTTTTAAAATAAAGTGTTGCTCACCTTTCCTGAAGGAACAAAGAAGAACAGAGATGATGGACAGAGAACTGAAATTGTTGAAAACTGGAAACAGATTTAGTTGCCTAAACTTGCATGCTTGAATTTGCTAGGTTCTTTTAACTGCTTCAGGTTTGAACCCTTGCATTGTATTTGAGTTGAACTGGCTTTCAGACTTGAATTTTGTTTTGTTTATTTTTTTTTTCTCAGTTTTGAAATGGAATTACTTAGCTTATGATTTTCGAGACTGAAATGAATAAAGAAAAGAAGATAATGGGTATACTATTATTTGGTACAAAGTAATGTTTGTTTATACAAGTATGGGCTGACATGATATTAGAGATAAGGCAGGTATGTGGCTAGAGATATTTGCTTTTGCTTTCGGCTGTACAAAAATATATGAAGATGTTTGGTGGCTTCATTCCTTTGTTTTGTTTTATCACTCTATAATGTTATTAGATTATACAGGTCTTTGAGTTTGTGGAGGCTGATAGGTATAAGGGAGTATACTAAAGGTATTTGCTGTCTTGTTTTATAGGCTGAGGTGATTTATATATTATTATTATTTTTCATTTGTTTATACTTTGTTTATTTGTATTTGTTTTGTTACTTATTAATGTAAATAAGTTCCTATTTTAAATGTTGATTTACATATTACATTCGAATGAAAGATGTTTATATTTTTGCTTCGTATTTATATTTCGTTTTATCTTTTGTTTACATATATATATATATATATATATATCTATCAACAAATAAAAAATGACAATTTCTATGTTTATTTGTTTTCTCTATTTATCTTACTACTTTGAAATGTAAAGAAGTTCTACTTTAAATTGTTGTTAGATTTTTAACAAATGTTCTACTTCTATTTTTATTTAAAACTTACCTTATATTAATCTCAATTTCTAATTCAAATATTAATTATCATTATTTACTTAATATTTATTGTCTTATATTTATTTTATAAACTCAAACCATCTTTAACCATCAATTCAAATATATATATTAAATTTACTCGTGTATACCTAAATATATATATACATTAAATAGATATACACATATACTCACATATACACTATTTACAATATTTTAATCTCAAATGATTTATACAGAATATACTTGGATATCGGGGAAACTCGCAATAGATAAATCGATTAATTTCACTTTAAACCATTTTTTTTACTATTTTTATTCAGAATGAAATAAATTAACAATTTTAAATTCAAAAACTCAATTAATTATAAATTTAAATACTTATAAAATTTGGGGTCGTTACATATATATATATATATATACACACACATACACACACACACATATGTATGTGTGTGTATGTGTGTGTGTATGTATATGGATTTATGCGTATGTATATATAACCATTGGTAAAGTGAATATGCATTTATATATTAACATTATTGATAATGTACATGTGTGATATTTTTCGACTATGATAAATATTTTTTCGGTTTTCAAATTTATATTATATATACATTTTATAAAAGCTGAAATTTATATATATATATATATATATATATTATAAAAGTTGATATATATAATACACTTGTTGATGTATTTGTTACATTTAAAATTTAAATGATTTTGACTAATTCAAACATTTGACAATATATTTTTTAACTGAAAGTAAACTATATATTTTGAAAATTTAAAAGCGCATATAATATTTATATATAAATTTATATTTAAAGTTGAAAGGGGAAATTTCGCTTTTATAAAGTAGAGAATTAAAAATTTCAACTTTTTTTGAACTTGAGAAGAAACAAACAAACAAATATTTAGTAAAAAATGAAAAACAATTTTGCATATATATATATGTAGGCCTAAGCATCATGTATAAATAATTTTTTTATATTAAATACACACACATACATATACGTTAATTTGTTTTAGAAAAGGAAAAAAATTTAGGTTTAGCCAAAAATAAGTGTTTATAAATATATGTGATTTAAAATTATTTAAAATAAATGCATAACTTTTAGTTTGCCAGTTATTGACACGTCAATTGCTAGTTGTTCCTCTTCGGATCCACGTTCCTTGTGGTCGAACTCGATATGCAAATCTCGACTTCAAGGCTTCTTCCATTTCTCTAGTGGATCCTAAGGATTATAATTTTCTATGTCATTTGAATGGGAGAGGGTGGGGCTACTTATAACCATTATAAGATTAAATATCTTCCACCTTTCTCTTTAATTTCAATTCAAATCACATAAACCAAGTCAAATGCTCCCTTAAACACCCTTTATGGCCTACCAAGCCCCTTGTAGGGATTTCACGGTATCGAGCTTAATTAATATACAATATATTAATTATTAAATCAATTATTTATGGTCGTATATTCAATTAAATCAATATATAACTATTACATATAACTTTAATTAATTTTAAGACCTTAAATAAATAATTAAAATGCTAGAAAAATTTAATACAACTATTAATTTTATTAATAATTTATAACATTTGTAAATTAATTTTGAATTTGTTAAAATCCAAAATTACCTAACAAACGGTTGTGTTGAATCTCTGGTGTGAACTCGGTCATCGGTCAATATTCAAACAATTTAGATATTGAAGCCTATACAAACTTGAAGCATGGTACCGGGCACAAGTTTAGTTGCTTATTAAATAATCTAGGTGAAATCCAAATTCTAATCTTTATTAAGATACACCATGTACGATCTGCCTTTCTTACACCTAAAGACGACACTTAATACATCCTCAGTATTCGTGTGTTGTTTATTTAAGTATCCGTAAGGGATGTCATTTGGGGTTAAAGAAAGAAAAGACAAAATAGAATCTCTCATCATGACGAGAAATATATAGTATACATAGGATCTTTAGAAAAAAATCATCTTTATTATACACAACATCAGAGTATACTAAGCTATTATCAGCTTGGACAATTACAGCAGCATGTCCCTACACTTACTGATAAATACAGGCAAAAAAAAACAAACAAAACAAACGAAAGATAGAAGATACGGGAATACGTCTTAGAGAATCGAGCTCGTCTCCTAAAAGCTCCAAATTATCTAGCTAAATCTGGAAAATATGCTCGGGCTGATCCGAGCATTATATGAAAATAATGCCCGAATCAGTCTTGTAAACCAGCGTGAGAAAACTCAATCAAACCATATTGATTTCTACATTTGAGAACCTTTTCAAAATAAAAGGTATCTCGTAAGACCACGCCGCATATAAAGCCGGACGAGTTTTTACCTTACGATAACCAACCCATTTTATTATAAAAATCCAGTGAAATTATAATAATGTCCATGGGTTTAAAATATCAATAATCAAGTATCTGTGATGTGTGTACTTCACAACAATAATAGGTATACAATCAAAAACTGAAGGTGCTTATTGGAGAATGGGTTCCAATAGATGGCAGGGTAAGGGACTACCTTTCGAAAATGGTACTCCTCTAGATAAAACATACCTGAAGACGAAAACCTTTCGACCTCTTCCAACACAGAACCGGCCTACCCCTTATTGGATATTACTGAATATTCATCACCCTAGTTGTTCCCAACCTTTATAGAGAGCTCTTATGCACAACCAAATCCATAATATGATAATCTAGAAAGGTGATGACACACCCTTATGGGAGCGACCCACATAGCCCTATTGCATCTACCTAGTTTTAGCCATTTCCAGGGTGTGAGGCTTGTGAGGTAATGATTTACCTTCCTTTAGCAGTTCCCACTTGGAATGTTAATACTGCCTTCCAAGCAAAAATGCAATGCCAGCATTCATCTATACAAGTTCGTTCTGGGTCTGAACGAAACCGAATGCATTACCTCTACTACATCCATTTTTGAAACACCCTCAAAATTAGTAGCAAGTAGCCCTTGCACTTCAAAGAACTCCATTTTTGAAACATCATCAAGATGTCTACCATTCGAACGGTCATGTTAGTTCAAAGTGATTTTCGGATAACATATCCAATCTCGGTCTCTCCGAACCAACAACCGATAATTTCTGGTTGACTCATTCCTGGTTATTTCAGAGGTAAGCGGACTACATTAGAGTCCCAAAAGGATCTCTAATATATCCCTTAAAGCTAGAGACGTTTCACCAGAATGAGTTCTCCTAAGGGAACCAAACCGTATGAACACGTGAAGCTCTTATTTACTTCCTAAGTCAAAACTGGCCAAGATTCGATAGTCGGTTATTTAACTATCAAATACACAAACAAACAACAATCTAGAGATTTAATTACCCATAGCAACCACTAAGCCTCAAAATAAATCTTTAATTAATTAAATCTCCCTTAAAATGGTTTATCAAAATATTCATATACTTATCTCACTGGCATAAGTATATTCATAAAACATTATGAAAGGTTTCTTATTTCAAAATCATATTAAAAGGATCAAAACAAAAGTTATTTAAAAAGAGATGGAGATAAGGATAAACCTAAACACTATTCCTTCGGTGTTAAGCATGGAACAAATGTCCACACCACCAAATTTAAGAAGGTCAATTTGGGGAAATCTAATCTCAATTTCTTTTATAAATTTCCTTAATAAATCCTTTAATAAATCTATTTCATTTATGAAAATCTATTTTACTTGAATTCCAAATCCATTTATAAATCACTTTATAAATCTTCAAGTTCATTTATAAAAATCTTTTATAAATATCCAGAATCATTTATAAAACTTCATTCCAAATTTGAAAATCTCTTTTCAATTTATAAACAAATTTCATTAATTTTCTTATTTAAAACGAAACTCCTTTAATAAATTTTAATCGATAAAGTTCTTTTGATAAATAAAGCCATTATTTAAAACAACTTTAAATAAACAAGTTGTTATTCAGAACATCCTTTATTAAATTTATCTTTAAACTACATTAACAAAATAATGACTTTAAACAATTATTCAAATGTATTAAATTACTTCAAAACACCTTTAATAAAATAATTACTTAATTATCTTTTAAATATCATATTTAAATGGTAATAAACTTTAAGCATCATAAATAAGTAATAACTTTACTTCAAAACCCTTTCAATAATATAACAATTAATTTTAAACCATTAGTAAAAATATATTTAAAATGATTGACTTCACAAATCAGATAAAGGCTTAGTGACCATAATGGTTCTCAATTAATTCAGTTTAACTTTCCAGTTATAACAAAGGTATTTATATAACAAGTAGATATGAAAAGGGAATCAACCAATAACAATCAATCAACATATAGGTAAATGTCCAAGTTACGAAAATAGCAGAACTGAGATTTTATTATGCTTAATAGATGTCAAACATAATATAATCTATTAGCTGAATTATAGCGGAATGGTGGTTTATTCTGCTAAACAGATGTCATTGGGTTTCATACTCATTTAGGTTACTTAAGGGTAATCGATAAAGAAATCCCTTGGTTTAAACATCCTTTAAAGAGGGTTGCTTTAAAAAAACAAAACCGATTTTTAGAAATAAAATAGTTAAAACTATAAAAATTTTACTTGAAAATTTAAATAACATTTAAGCTCTTTATTTAATAATAATTAAAACTTTATGAAAATAATTAAAATCCCAAATTAACTTTTAAATAAATAATTATTAACCTTTAAATAAATAGTTAAATATAATTAACCTTTAAATAAATAATCAAAAAATAGTTAATCTTTAAATAAATAATTAAACCATAATTAATCTTTAAATTAATAATTAAATAATAATTTAAACCTTCATTAAATAATAATTTAAATCTTAATTGGGTCTTAATTAAATTTTAGTTTAAACGGAAAATAAAATGAAAGTAAGAGTGGAAAAAAATAAGGAATTTCCTTTTATATAAAATGAAGTTATAAGATTACCTAAAGAGCCTTAGGTACCATGCCATCCACTACATGCTTGCTACCTCGTCACCTTATCCCCTCCACCTCACCATTCTTATCTCCCTCTACAATGTAATTCACAAAAATCCTTATCCCCTCTTGCCTTATTTGATCCAACATGCATTTATTCACTTGTACTTTGTGTTTCCTAACGACTTAAACTTCTTTTAACCTTTTTATTTTATTTAAATTTCACAATAAGTCACATCAATCTTTATATATACACTTAAGTGTATATATATTATTCATATAATTCTAAAATATTTATAAATGTATGTATATAATTATATGATAGTGTACACAGCATTTTCGACAAATTTTAGTGGACGAAAAGTTGAAAATTCGAAAAACGAATTTCGATCACATTTTTTATTTTTCTACAAGCTAAATATATTTGTAAACTAATTTGAAAAACTATTTCACCATCGTTATTTACTATTTAAAAGAGTTTTATTTTAATTATAAAATCTATTATTTGAATATTAAAAATTTTAAACATTCGCAAATCAAAGCGGTGAAATTCCGTGTCGTTACACAACATGTAACAATATTCTATCCTGATTTAGTTTCATCATAACTATAGCACTAAGATATCTAGATTAAGATATACTAATGTAAATAAAATATCATTTATTTATTTTGGCCAATTAAAATTTACAAATAATATTTATATTTAAAGTATTTACATACATACATACATACATATACATATATATAATTATAACCTAAAAATGTATATAGATATAATTATAATTTATAATTTATTGAGTTAAAATACATATTTACATATATATAAATTATTTTTGGTTTTTAATATTAATCTGTTTTAAAATTCAAATAGTGAAGAACCACTAGCTCAAGGGGTAGTGGTATGTCGTTGTTGTTGAGTTCCTAAAGGACATGCGTTTGAACCCGCGAGACATCAGGATGTGTGCTCTATTTGAACAAAGTGGCACCCTTATTATAAATAAAAAATTCAAATTTTAAACAAATTTCTTTTCCAAAATTAATATCTAAATAAAAAGTAATATTTTCTATTTTGCTACAATAGTAAACAACATTATAAATACCTTTTTAAATAAATTTAATCTGATCGAATTAAATAACATTTGAAAATTCTATAACTATGATTTTTCATCAATTTTCCCAGTAAAAATACATATAAACTTTTGTACATAATATAAATATCGAGATCCAAAGATAAATTTTTTTATTATAAGATATCCATATAAATATTTTAGCTTTATATATGTATGTGTATATAGGTGTATGTATATACACACACACACAATTTTTTCTAAAATAAGATAATAAAGATTAAAAGAATTTATTTAAAACGAAAACGTAATTTTATAAAATGACTTCGTTTTAAAAACATATATATAATATATATGTAGTCGTCTATTTTATAACTATTCGAATCTGATTTTTTTTTTAAATTTGCCTAAAATAAATTTTAATATATATATATATATATTATATTTATACAAAAATAAGTTAACAAAAATAACTATTAAATATCGTATATATACGAAAATATTTTTAAACTAATATTTTGGTCGAAATAATACTTAGTTTAATAAGGTGATATAATATGCGCACACATACATACATACATACATACATACATATATATATATAAATATATAAATTTGTGTGCGTATGTATATGTATAAAATAATTTAGTAGATTTACCATTCGCCGATGTTGTCCAACCAAGAGCCTAACATGTTGTTTGCTTATTGCTTTTTCATGGAGATTTACGATCTCCTTCTCTACTTAGTTTGCAACGTTGAAATGAAGGCTTCACTGATGGAAGCATTGGGTGGCCGAAGAGAGAGCAAAAGTATATCCAAAAAGGTCTGGAGTGTGGGGTTATGATGTGCCACCCTAGTATTGTGCAGAATGGATCTTAAAACTAACGTATCACTAGATGGGAGAGAAAAAAATTTATATTGTGATTATCAAACTTAGCAAAATAGAATAAGATTCACATCCAGTAATATAGTAAATGCATAAAGTGAACGTAATAAAAGTAAAATGGAGACACCAAGAATTTTATATTGGTTTAGATTCGCAATCCTTCATCCAGTCTTATACCCCGTACAAAATTTTGACTATAACAAACTTTCAATTCCACGGGTGAAAAGTACACCTTTACAACTTGACTTTGAATCAGGTAGTAAGAAACACTTATCATAACTTTCCACAGCTGGTAGGACACACCAAACCTTCTTGACTTTGAACCAAGTGTCAAGAACACTATCCTGACTTTCCACAGAGGGTAGAACACACCTATACAATCCTGACTTTCTATGGATGGCAGGATGCACCTTTACAACAAGCAGTAAAGCGATATCAACAAGAAAATGAACCTTTCGATCAAAATTTCAAGTAGTCTTCAATACAAGTTCCAATAGACCACCAATATGATATATCTCATATTTCTTTAAGGAATATGAAAAAACAATGAGTAAATGATAAAGAATTTGTATATAGACTCTCTGACTTTTAGTAGTTTGAAAATCCATGAACAAATAGAGAGAAAGAGAGTGATTCGCAAAGTACAAGTGTATGTGAACAATACGATTTATTTGCAAAATATAGGAGCGGAAAGAGTAAGAGAAATGAGAGAGAAGCTTTGAAATTCTGTTGTTTATAGCCTTTAAATAGAAGACGAAGATAATTTTATCTTTGCAAAGGTAAAAGGTGTTGATTCATGAGTTTTGATTCATGACACAAGCTTCAGAGATCATTCGACGAGAATACTATACGAAAGCGACAAAAAGAGAATAACTGTATATTGTGCACTACAAAGGAGACAAGACTACAATCCAGAGATTAGTATGAATATTTTATTTTATTGAGTCTTAGAATATTGTTAAAATCATTCCTCAAGTAGTCACACACACACACAAATTGATTTATATTGATTTATACATAAATAAGTGTGCACTGTGCAATTGACAGCAGGTCGGCTGACCGACCAGAAACCTCGGTCGACCGACTCTGTGTCAAGTGCACAGATATGCACTGTTTTATACACGTCTGTAAACTCAGCTGACCGACCAGTTTTCTCGGTCAACCGACCTGAACATAACAACTAGTTTTCTGAAGAGTTGCGATCGTTCATGAAGAGGAATGTCCTTCAATCCAAGAGATATGGACACAACTTTTGATTGAAACTCTTCATGAAAGATTGTAACTATTCTACAACTATATAAACATGTTCAATTCACTTCTACAATGACCGATTCTTGTTTATAATTCTGAAATCTATTCTCTATTTATTTCTGCAAATAAAAGCATTCATTCTTATTTAATATCACTAGAATCCTTGATTTAATTCATATACTTCGATTCTACGTGATTATCTTCCTTCTAAATCTTCACACATATATATATACTCTTGAGGATTTGATTATAGGAAAGTTGTACTTTAAAAGACAATCAGTGTTATTCAGAACACATTCGTCAACAAGCTATTTGTATTAAAGTTGAAGTCCTCTTCGGCTATTGAGGCGGAAAAATTCATGTTCGGCTGCTCAGGCGTCGTATACCTATTCCTTCGGGTTTAGTGAGGGGTTTAGTTTAAATCCAGAGGGTATTCTGGGATTGGACGTAGAACGAGAAGTTCGAACCAGTATAAAAATTCCTGGTGTGCTTACTTTAATTTTTATTTTATTGCTATTATCAGTTTCCACATTTATATACCATATTACACGATCCTTAGTACTACACGTACACTTTCATTTGGTATCAGAGCAAGGTTATCCTATAACCGTCACAAAGTTATTTGATATCTATTTCTAGTAATATGGCAACAACACATACTAACGATTTTGACACTACCACTAATACTAGTTTCACAGAGGGTCAATCAACTTCACGACCTCCACTTTTTAATGGTATAAATTATAATTATTGGTCAACTAGAATGAGAATCTATATGCAATCTAGTGGATTTTATATCTGGAATGTTATACAAAGTGAGTACACAACTCCTACTGGAGAATACTCAACTTGGAGTAACACACAAAAACTAGATGCTACATCAAATGCAAAGGCTATGAATATTTTATTTTGTGCATTAGATAGAAATGAATTCAATAGAGTTAGCATGTGCACTACTGGTTATGAAATTTGGAGAACACTTAAGATAACACATGAAGGAACGAACAAAGTTAAATTAAGCAAAATTTCTATGTTGAAAAATCAATTTGAAAATTTCAAAATGAGGCCAAATGAATCTATAAATGACATGTACTCTAGATTCCAGGATATTTATCATGCTTTACTATCACTAGAACAAAAGTTTACTGATTTTGATGTTGTTACAAAAATCTTAAATTCTTTAACGAACGAATGGGAAAGAAAAGTCCTAGCCATTGAAGAAGCAAGTGATTTGTCAACATTAAAACCAGAAGAATTAATAGGTAATTTAATGTCCTACGAAGTAAATTTGCAGGCAAAAAGAAATGGAGCACAAGAAAAGAAAAATGTGCCATTCAAAGCAGAAAAGGATGATTCCGACTCGGATAATGAAGATATGGCAATGATCGCTAAAAATTTCAAAAAGTTTTTGAAATTCAACAGAAACAAATTCAAGGGAAACAAAAATAATTCCAACAACAATTCCAATAGCAGCAAACCATCATCTTCATCAATGGAATGTTATGAATGTCATAAGAAAGGACACATGAAGAAGGATTGTCCAGAGCGTAAAAAGAATAATTTCAAGAAGGACAAAACCAAACAAAAAGATTTTTCTGTCACTTGGGACGACACTAACTCATCATCCTCATCAGAGAGTGAAAGTGATAATGAACAAGCAAATGTGTGCTTCATGGCTTCGTCAGATGATGTAAGTGATCTTACTTTTGAAGATTTAATTGAAATTAATTCGAATTAGTAAATTTAGCAAAGCAACTTAAAAAGAAAAATAAGGAGTTGCAAAGAAAGTTAGATAGGATAGTCTTAGAAGTAGATATGCTGAAAGATGAGAAGAAAATATTAGAAGAAGAACTTGAAATTTCTCAACAATCAAATTCTAACTTATCTTCTCAAAATTCGTCAATATCTGAAGAACTAGAAATTCAGAAAAATAAAAATGATGTTTTACTTTTCGAAAATAATAGTTTAAACTCTAAGATTAAGGGTTTAGAGTTAGAAAAATCTAGTCTTAAAATAAAATTTGATGATATTTCTAAAAATGTATTTAATTTCAATAAAGGAAGAGAGAATCTTTCTAGAATACTTGAGAATTCTCAATCCTCTAACAATAAATCTGGACTAGGATTTAAGAAACAAAATAATTTTGCTAAAAGTAGGATTAATAATAATATTAAGAAGGATATTAAGAAAATAGTTTATCCAAACACTAAAACCATCAAGATATGGATTCCAAAAACAAATAATATTTTGATAAGGAATAAACATATCAAAATGTTTATGGAAACTGTTCATAAAAACAAAAATTATATTTATAAAGGGAATTCTGAACCCGTATGGGTTTTACTTCCTAAGATCTAACTCTTAGGACCCTAAAAAGATTGGGTACCAACTTTTTATAAACTTTTTGCAGGTACCACATAAGAAGAGAGGGAAATGGATTTTAGATAGCGGTTGCTCAAAACACATGACTGGAAACAAAGAAATGTTGTCAAACATTATATACTCAAATGGAGGAGCAGTCACCTTTGGAGATAACTCAAAAGGATATATCATCGGCAAAGGCGATGTCAGTAGCAACGGTACCTCTAATTTACCTCTCATTACTGATGTTTTATTAGTTAAAAATTTAAAGCACAATTTATTAAGTATTAGTCAGCTATGCGATAAAGGTTTTAATATAACTTTTTCAGAAAATAAATGTAATATTTTCGATAAAAATCATAACACTATTTTCGAAGGAAAAAGAGATAAAAATATTTATATCTTAAATATGAATGTTAATAATGATTCAAATTTGTGTTTAGTAGCTAAAGAAAACGATTCTTTTCTTTGGCACAAAAGATTTTGTCACATCAATTTTAATACTATCAACAAACTAGCTAAAAACAAATTAGTTAAAGGATTACCCAATATAAAATTCAAATCTAATATATTTTGTGATGCATGTAAATTAGGAAAACTAACAAAATCCGCTTTTAAATCAAAGAAAGTAATATCTACAGAACAACCACTTGAACTTTTACACATGGATCTTTTTGGTCCAACTCTAGTGCAGTCTATTAATCATAATAGATATGTATTTGTTATTGTAGATGATTTTTCTAGGTATACTTGGATTTTCTTTTTGAAAAATAAAAGTGATACTTTTGATAATTTTAAAGTTTTTGTAAAAAGAATCCAAAATATTAAAAGTTTGAAAATTAAAAATATAAGAAGTGATCATGGAGGAGAATTTGAAAATGAAACTTTTGAACAATTTTGTAACAAGAAAGGTATTAACCATAATTTTTCGTTTCCTAGAACACCACAACAAAATGGAGTTGTAGAAAGGAAAAATAGAACGTTACAAGAATGTGCAAGAACTTTATTAAATGGAACCACTTTATCGAAACACTTTTGGGCAGAAGCTGTAGCTACTGCTTGTTATGTATTGTATCGTGTTTCTATTCGACCGTTAACTAAGAATACTCCATATGAACTTCTAAATGGAAGAAAACCAAATATTGCATATCTTAAAGTTTTTGGTTCTAAATGTTTTATTTTGAATACTAAAGATCAGCTAGGCAAATTCGATCCAAAATCCGATGAAGGAATATTCGTTGGATATTCGGAACGAAGCAAGGCTTATCGAATTTATAATAAAAGAACTAAAATTATTGAAGAAAGTTTACATGTTTCATTTGACGAAAATTTTAAAAATATAAATCCAAATGTTACTATTGATTCTGATGATGAAGCTACTCAAAATGAAAATAGTAGTACTAAAGAAACTTTCGATAATGATCATGATATTACTGAAAATGAGAATATTACTCCTAATATAATAAAATCTCCACCTAGAATTTTACGAGATCATCCTATGCAAAATATAATTGGAGAAGTTAATACGAATGTTAAAACCAGACATCAATTAAATCAAGTTGGACATGTATCTTTTCTCTCCAATATAGAACCTAAGAATATAAAAGAAGCATCAACTGATGACTACTGGATTCTTGCCATGCAAGAAGAACTAAATCAATTCGAACGAAACGAAGTTTGGGAACTCATTCCTAGACCTAGTGATCAATCAGTCATTGGTACTAAATGGGTTTTTAAAAATAAAGCAGATGAATTAGGAAATATAACCAGGAATAAAGCTAGATTAGTTGCTTAAGGATATAATCAAGAAGAGGGAATTGATTACGAAGAAACGTTTGCTCCAGTCGCCCGACTTGAAGCAATACGAATCTTATTGGCTTTCGCGTGTTTTCATAATTTTAAACTTTATCAAATGGATGTTAAAAGTGCTTTTTTAAATGGATACATAAAAGAAAATGTTTTTGTTGAACAACCACCTCTTTTTAATCATGAAAAATTTCCGGATCATGTTTATAAACTCAAAAAAGCGTTATACGGTTTAAAAAGCACCACGTGCTTGGTATGATCGTCTTAAAAGCTATTTATTAGAATCTGGTTTTGAAATTGGTAAAGTAGATCAAACTCTTTTTATTAAGAAAACTAATAAAGATATTTTAATAATTCAAATATATGTTGATGATATCATTTTTGGCTCGACAAATGAAAAACTATGTCAGGAATTTTCGACTATAATGACAAATGAATTTGAAATGTCTCATATAGGAGAATTGTCATATTTTCTTGGATTACAAATTAAAAAAATTGAAAATGGAATTTTTATTAATCGAGAAAAATATTGTTATAATTTAATTAAACGATTCGGTTTGGAAAACACTGCTGCCAAACCAACTCCTATGAGCACAACGATTCATCTCGATAGAGATGAGGATGGCAAAAGTGTTGATCAGAAACTATATCGTAGTATGATTGGATCTTTACTATATTTGACAGTGAGTCGACCCGATATTATGATGAGTGTTTGTTTATGTGCTCGATTTCAAGCAAATCCCAAAGAATCACATATGCGAGCAGTTAAACGTATTATTCGTTATCTAACTAAAACCAAAGATTTCGGGTTATTCTATCCGAAAGAATGTCCTTTCAAATTAGTCTCCTATAGCGATACTGATTTTGGAGGAAGTCGGACGGATCGAAAAAGTACGAGCGGAATGTGTCATTTCATTGGATGTTCCTTAGTCTCTTGGTTTAGTAAGAAACAAAACTGTGTTTCTTTATCGACGTGTGAAGCAGAATATATATCTGCTGCTTTGGCATGTGCACAAGTCATATACATGCAACAAACATTACAAGATTTTAATTGTCATCTTGAAAAATCTACAATTTATTGTGATAATACTAGTGCAATAAATCTTTCTAAAAATCCGGTCAATCACTCACGAACAAAACACATTGATATTCGTCATCACTTTCTTCGTGATTGTTTGGAAAAAGGATTAATAAATTTAGAATTTATTAATACTGAAAATCAAATTGCTGACATTTTTACTAAACCGCTAAATGAAAATAATTTTATAAAACTTAGACGTGACTTAGGAATAATGTCTTTAAAGGATTTATAAATAAAAATATGCAAAAATATTGAAAAACAAAAAAAAAATTATTTCTGACCAAATCGGAACTCGAACTCATGACCTCTGACTTGCTTGTTAGATGTTGTGTTATAGCTACTTGAGCTATGGGTGTTTCTTGTCTCAGTTCTCTTTAAAGTTTGCATTATTTATTTTGGTTTCAGAAAAACTATTTTTAGTTCTAAAACTTATAAATCATACATTTACGAACAACTTTATTGTTAAACTTCTATGATTATATTTAAAACAAGTTCCTATCCACTAATTTTTCATCAAACAAATGCTTATATATACTTTCATTTTTTTAAACATATACTAAGAAAGTTTTTAATATCAAAACTTGAAAATGTCTTCAAACAATGAATTCTATAATTCCGAAAACTCCCATCTATCTTACATATCTCCAGACGATGATGGTTCCGACCGCATTTCTAAAAACAACCCTTATCCTACCTTTCCCATGCCTAAACGTATCCTTGACTTTTCTTCTCCGGATAAAGACCCCCGACATGGGTGGAAACCATGGGAAGACTCCCATACAGGCTATACACCTGAAAAGAAAAAAGGGAAGAATGCAATGGTAATATCCCCATCAACCAAACAAAAAATTGATGAAATACATCACTACCAACAACAACAAATGGATATGCAGCGGGAACTCTACTATGAACAAAAAGTCATGGCAAGACGTTTAAGTTTTCTGGAAAAGATTGCCATGAAAGTTTGTTCATCAAAAAAGGATGATGTTGCTGAACCTACTTATAAACCCTCATCCTCTTCAAACCCTGTTCAAACTCCAATAGCTTCAAGATGGTCACCTATAGAAGATGTTCCATCTCCAAACTCATGGGAACGTAGATTTTAACGAACGGTGGCTAAAATTTTATATATATATATGTTGTTGTTTTCAATAAGATGTATAAATATAATGCAATGATAATATAATTTATATTTCTATAATTTTTTTTGAAAAACAGCAGAAATGTGCATTTCTAACAGGGTCGGTCGACCGAAGACCTGAGTCGGTCAGCCGAACCCATCCCAAAAGTTTTCAAATGTACATTTCTAACAGGGTCGGCCGACCGAAGACTTGAGTCGGTCAGCCGAACCCATCCCGAAAGTTTCAGCTAGTCTCAGAAAACTCAGTCGGTCAGCCGACCCAGTTCCTTCGGTCGACCGAACGTGTAATCTGTTGTTTTTTACCTCACATCCTTTCACCTTTTCAACTTACCTCTTCACTTTTGCTTTCCCAATTTTAGTTTTTAACCTAGCCCCCATTAAAATTCTCCCAATTTTTTTTTGTTTTCTTCAAAAACAATGGCTCCCAAGAAGAAATCAAAGACTACCGGTGGCTCATCTTTATCAACTCCCGTAGATACTCAAATCGCCTCATGGCTTGTCAATGATGTAGCACTTCAAAGATGGATACAACTTCAAGATGCCAAAATCTTTGAAGAATCATTTGTAAGTTATCCTGATTTCGCTTCCTACGGTATTGAAAATGCCGCTATTGAGAGTGGACTTGATACATTCCTTGACCATAGGAAAAATAACTTGAAAATCAATCATATTATGGTCAAGTTATTTCTAGCAAACCTCAACCTTGTCAATCCACCGAGAAACACTGACAATTGTGTTTGGACATCGATTTGTGGCACTTCAATTTTCCTTTCCATTGATCGAATTAACCACATTTTAGATGGTAGACCGGGTGGAATCTCATTACACGATGTAGATTGTAATATATCAAGTCGTGACCGGATAAGCCATTTATTTTTCGAAGATGATGCTACGGATTTTAGACAAACATCGTCACTTAGACCTAAAGCTAGACTCCTTCATCGATTCATGATGAATTCTTTAGTTCCTAGAGGTGGTTCATATCATCTCGTATATCCCGAAAATTTTAAGGCATTGTATGCTATTTGTAGGAAAATAAGAGTTAATTGGGCACAACTTCTTATGGATGAATTTCTCTCTTTTAACCAAGGAAAAATGCTCCATATTTATTATGGAGAATACATAATGAGATTGATTAATAGCTTCGTCATCAATGCTCCGGAATCCGAAACCTCCAAAGTCCGTATTTTTGATTCAAGGACCATTAAGTTAATGAAATTGCCTGATGCTCCACCTAGATTTATAAGATTTGAGCAATGGAGTGCTACTCCGAGAGAACAACTACGCCGTAGCTATTCTACACCTCAACCATCTACTCATGCTACAGAATGTCTAACCCGCCAATCCTCAATTCAACGACCAACTCCCGGAATTAGTACGGAAGCGGCCATTGATATTTTGGCTCAAAATCAACTAGCCTTGGATGCCCGGCTATGAAAAATTGATGGTCGTTTCAAGAAAATCAAGGGCTTCTTCGTGAATTTATGGGATGCCTTATCATGTACTTCCGAAGCCGGTGCCTCTTATGTTGCTTTGGGAAAAAGACCAGCGCCAAACTTCTCTTGGTCTACTTCAGATAACACAAGTTCCGGTACATCGGCAACTCACGTTCCTCACACTCAAAGACGTGGTAAGGAACCGGCTCCTCCGGAAGAAAATATTCGTCCAGAATTTTGGGATTCTGATGATGATGAGGAGTGATCGTATTGTTTTACAATTTAATTTCAAGAATTTCTTTATGAACAATATGTCTATTATTAGATGTTGTGTATTAAGTAAACATCATTACTATTCCTATTTTGGTTTGAATATGAGAAAACTCAATGCTTTCTTACTTGTGTTACATGTTCCATATTTCTTTTACATATTACATCTAGTAAGTATTCCTTTTTGTCGATGACAAATGCGGAGAAATATATGAAAGCTAACAAATTTTTTGCAGAAAAGTCGTCATATATTCAGGGGGAGAATTATAATATATATGTAAATACTACTTCGTCATATAAGTATTGTCATCAATCAAAAAGGGGGAGAATGTTGATTCATGAGTTTTGATTCATGACACAAGCTTCAGAGATCATTCGACGAGAATACTATACGAAAGCGACAAAAAGAGAATAAGTGTATATTGTGCACTACAAAGGAGACAAGACTACAATCCAGAGATTAGTATGAATATTTTATTTTATTGAGTCTTAGAATATTGTTAAAATCATTTCTCAAGTAGTCACACACACACACAAATTGATTTATATTGATTTATACATAAATAAGTGTGCACTGTGCAATTGACAGCAGGTCGGTTGACCGACCAGAAACCTCGGTCGACCGACTCTGTGTCAAGTGCATAGATATGCACTGTTTTATACAAAACTGTAAACTCAGCTGACCGGCCAGTTTTCTCGGTCAACCGACCTGAACATAACGGCTAGTTTTTTGAAGAGTTGTGATCGTTCATGAAGAGGAATGTCCTTCAATCCAAGAGATACGGACACAACTTTTGATTGAAACTCTTCATGAAAGATTGTAACTATTCTACAACTATATAAACATGTTCAATTCACTTCTACAATGACCGATTCTTGTTTATAATTCTAAAATCTATTCTCTATTTATTTCTGCAAATAAAAGCATTCATTCTTATTTAATATCACTAGAATCCTTGATTTAATTCATATACTTCGATTCTACGTGATTATCTTCCTTCTAAATCTTCACACACACATATACTCTTGAGGATTGATTATAGGAAAGTTGTACTATCAAAAGACAATTAGTGTTATTCAGAACACATTCGTCAACAAGCTATTTGTATTAAAGTTGAAGTCCTCTTCGGCTGTTGAGGCGGAAAAATTCCTATTCGGCTGCTCAGGTGTCGTATACCTATTCCTCCGGGTTAAGTGAGGGTTTAGTTTAAATCCAGTGGGTATTCTGGGACTGGACGTAGAACGGGAAGTTCGAACCAGTATAAAAATTCCTGGTGTGCTTACTTTAATTTTTATTTTATTGCTATTATCAGTTTCCACATTTATATACCATATTACATGATCCTTAGTACTACACGTACACTTTCGAAGTGTCTATTTGTTTAAAATCGAAAGTTGCAACCAATGGCTAGTATGTTGACATACTATTTTGGATATGTCGATATATCCTAGTATAAAATAGCAATCTTTTTGCAAAAATTGTTTTAGCTATTTTAACTTGTAAAACTAATATTGTATTTCCATAAAAAGGTTATGACGAATATTGTTGGCGTCAAAATTGACCACCAACATCCAATTATATGTGAAAGCACCAATATTTAGTCACAGATCACAGATAGTATATGATGTAGAGAATATAATATGGAGAATAAGCAAATTAAAATGAAAGCAAGTAAAGAAGACAAGATTTATAGTGGTTCGGCTAACTCCGGCCTACGTCCACTCTAGAACAATCCTTTTTGTTATACTGAAATTAGATTACAGTTACAATCCAAGATTCCAGAATGAAAATGGTAGAGTAACCTCTAAGTAGAAGATAAAGAGAAACAGAACGAAGATCCTTTTTTCGAAGCCAAGCCTGCTGTATTTATAGGTGAAACTTTGGCTATAGGGCCTTCTCACCTACATGGTCTCACCATAACGATCGTCAAGCCCAACTCGACCAAAAATAATGTTCGGCCTAGCACTACCGATCGTTATCCCTCCTCTTAACTCAATGTCGATCCTTCTTCCAGAAATGTGCCGATCCATAGCCCTCCAACAAGCTTCACCGATCCATCCACCTCCAAACCAATGTTGATCCCTCTTCATTCAAATAAATGCCAATCATCTACCTCTAAACCAATGCTGATCCTTCTTCATTCAAACCAATGCCAATCCCTCTTCGTCCAGACCAAATGCCGAACCCATTTCCTTCAAGAAAATGCCGACCCCTTCTCTCCCTGAGGATGTCGATCCATATTGCCCTAAACTATGCCGACCCCTTCCATGCCGACCTCTACTATGCCGATCCCAACCATGCTGCTCCCTATCTCGTCGATCCCTTCCATACTGAAACCAAACTATGCTGAACCTTTCCTATGCCGACTGTTATTCCCATGCCGACCCAAGCTATGCCTCCCTTCGAGTCCTGCCGACCCGAGCTATGCCGACCCCTTCTATGTTGCTTTATGCCTTACCGACCCCTTCCACGCCGAACCTTCTTTAACATAACTTCCCAACCCAATCAAATATGCCGATCAAACTATGTTGCTTCTTGTCTTGTCGATCCATAATATACCAAATCATCTTATGCCGATCCTTTTTTATTCAAGCCAAAATTCACAATTCAAGCACTCTTCAATGTTTATCTACCTATTACGTTTAATCCGGCTTCGTATTATTATCCGTAGTTAATTATCCATCCATCCATTCGAACCAAATCCATTATATTCCAGCCTCGATAACCATGAAGTTTATTGGGTTAAATCCGCTTGTATGCTGCCTTGCCAAAAGGCGGGTTAACACTTTGTCCCCCAAAACATGCCTTGCGATAAGAAGGCATGTTTTGAATTTCCATAAGTCCAAAATCCAAAGTCCATAATCCATTGACCGTTACATTATCCAACCTAAAATCCAATCCGTTGCTAGTCCAATTCCTTGATCTCTCTGGATCATTAGCGAAATCCATGACTGTTCCGAGTTGATATCCAATTTCGAATCCATTCCAAATCCATTAACCGAACCCACGATCTCTCCGGATCGTTTTATCCATGTTCGGGACCTCTCCGGGTCCATATCCAAATCCGGGACCTCATTGGGTCCATATCCAAATCTGGGACCTCTCCGGGTCGATATCCAGATCCGGGACCTCTCCAAGTCCATATCCAAATCTGGGACCTCTCCGGGTCGCTTTATCCTACTCCGGTGTCGACTCTCTGGTCGAGGGCTTATCCATGGTTGTCCTTCTCCGGCCTTGACTCTCCGGTCGAGGACTTAATCCATGGGGTATCCTACTCCGGCCTCGATCCCCAACCGAGGACTTAATCCATGAGTATCCTTCTCCGGCCTTGACTCTCCGATCGAGGACTTAATCCATAGGGTATCCTACTCAAGCCTTGATCCCCAGCCGAGGACTTATCCGTGTTCGAGTCCATCTTATCGCTCTCCAGCGAAGGGAGTCGTAACTCGTGGTTATTGCCCTGTCTTTTCGGTCGGGGCCGTAACCGTGACATGTGTTATTTATTACATTAATCCAAACCCAATCGTTCTAGAGTTTAGTTGGTAAAATATAAAATAAAAGCCCATACAACCAAGAAAACTAGATAGCCATAGTATCAGAAAAACCAGAGTTTGCAGTAAACAGAAAAAACAAAATTTCATAAACCCAAGCACCATGGTTCATCGTCATCTCAGAGCATGCCTAAGGACCATCCTCAATCCCTTACATGTGTAAGTGACTTAGCCACATCACTACGGGGTTTATTAGTTATTCCATGCCATAAATCCAATCAGCTAATAATAAGCTGACGATGATGCCTTGATCCAGTGCCATCTTTGTTCGAGGTGGGCGGTGGCTACTCCTGTTCCACTGCCACAGCTTGATTCCTTATATATTATTGCAAATGACCATTCCTTACATGTTCCCCAATGATATCCTTCAAATGCCTGCGGTCATTCCTATTGTGTCCATCCAGCTCATTGAATAGGCAATGCTTTCTTGATGTCCGCTCGTATTTAGAGGGTTCCCATTGCCGGCCTTCGATACTGGAGGCGCTCTCGAGTATCCAAATAAACCCTTTCCAGAGTTTCAGTCAAATCCATGTAAGAAGAGAACTGCGATTCTCTTCGTTTCCTTTTTGACATATTACTGCCGTCATTCACTTTCCATTTGCCCTTATTGATCCTGTTTACATCTCCCGATGATCCTCCACTTTGCATGACATTGACCTCTGGTTTGTTTACTCATGCATCTTCCCATCGTAGGAACCTTTCTGCTTCATGGTAAAACTCCCCTAAATCCATAAGTGGATCCCGTGCTTGTGAATCCTTGAACATCATGCCATCAACAATGCCAGATACAGCTGCCATCAAAACCATGGATAGATCAAGACGATCCATCGATGCTGCTGCCACATTAAACCTTGTTAGAAAACTTATCAAGGACTCTCCGGTCCACTTCTTCAGTGTTGCCAAACTCATCACATTTTTGGATCTTGAGATGTGGACTCTGAACTGCCTCATAAACCTTTCGATCAATTTTGTCCATGTGCTAATAGAGCGCTTTCCAATTGTCTGAACCATAGTGCTGCTATATACATCAAATAAAATGGGAAGCACCATGCCATGACCTCCTCCGATGCCCCCAGCACTTCCATGTGCCTCATGTACCTCGTCAGATGAACAACGCAAAATCTGAAATGATTATTTAAGTGCAGGTCCACCTATTAGTTTCGTGTTTTAGCCATGAAAACTTCGAAATTTAATAAAACACTTCAAATAATTTTTTTACCATATGTTTTAAGCTTTCCGGAATGGGAAAAATCGTTGAAATCGGACAAATGGTTCAAAAGTTATGAGATAAGAGTTCGGCTCAATTTTGAACAATTTCTTATTTCAGGACAGCCAATACCATTTTTATTAATTCACGTTTAAATCTTTACAAACTTCAAAATTTTGGAAAGTGGTGAACAACAAAGTTGTTACTCATGTCATTTTTTAATTAATGGAAAAAAATCGACAAACTCGAATCACATCATCACAAGTTATGGCTATATTAGTAAGCACTATAATCTGATCAACCCATTCACTTATTTAAATCTTTGTTATTTCAAAATCCAAATAAAAGATTTTTCTCACGAATTTATCTTCAATAAAATTTTGAATTCAAAACAAATATAAACCATATTATTTTCAACCAAGCATCAATTTTAAATAAACTTTCAAAACTTTCCTTTTATATTCAAAAACTAAAAATCTATTCTATTACATAATATCTTCACTAGATATTTTCCTTTAAAGGACTTTTATACTCCACCATTTTTATACAAAGGTATAATTTGAGAAAATATTTTTTATTTACAAAACTCAACTATCAACTTTAACAATTTATTCCAAACTTCTCTTGAACAAATTTCAAGGACCTTTATCACCCTACACTACGTTATAACTATAAATTTAAATCTTTATTTAAACAATAATATGCTATGCACAATAATCCAAAGCATTAAAAAAATTTACTTTAGCAAGTACTTGTGTATTTTTTCAACTTTTAAAACAATTCATTTGTAAATAAAAATTATATACATGTGAATTTTCATCTCAAATACTTACTAAGATCTCTTTTCAAATATTGAACATGGTTCAAAATAATGATAATAATATTATCTTTTCTATAAGATTTCTATAACTAACTTTTCTTTGAAAAGTTAAAATTTTAAAGTTCAATATTTTAATAAAAAGACAATCACCAAACCAAATGAATTCCTTGTATTTTAAACACTCCTCGTGGTTTATTTATCATAATTTCTTACTCTAATTAAATATCCTTTTCCACCATGAGTTTTTAACCTTACCTTTTATCATTAATGTAAAAGTTTCCCTAAGTTATTTAATTGTACCCAATCTCATTTATTCATCTTTTAAAACTAACTACATTATCCAAATTATTAAAACACAAAATAGTTTTCGCTTTAGTTATTTTCTTACTTTTAAATTTCCAAAATCTACTTCCATAATTACTCTACATTCTTTATACCACAATATCTTTTACAAATTTAAATTATAAACACTCTAAGGTGTTCTAGATATTTACTCTCTTTAATACTTTAATTTACAAACAAAAATGTAAATTACTTGAAAATATTTCTCTAAAATGTATTACCTTTCTATAGTTCAAAATGTTCTAACACAAAATTGTTTTCATTGAGGGATTTAATTTTCTATTAAATTGAGAAATTGTGACAACTTAATATTATTTAACACTTAATTGTTTCCAAATTGAATTTCCACTTTTTAAATTCATGAAGTATAAAATATCAACTTCTTGATCTAAATTGTATATAAATTTATACAATAATATTTTCTAGAAATATTTCTTATTCAAGATCAATTGCTCAGACTTCAATAATTATCTATTTTAATAACATTATGGTTTTATTTCAAATCTTCCTTTGATTTTAGAACACATAAGCACATATTTTAATCATTATTTAGATTACCAAAAGTTATACATAGTCAATCAAAAGCAAAATACGAAAATTATTTAAGTGTATTTCTTATAAACAAACATATATAATTTACCAAATATCAGATAATATAATGGCATTGCCTTACCATCTATTTATGGTGAATTGCTTTGTTAGTTGGCTGCAATGTTGATTGTGCGATCAACACCACCTTCCCACTGACCTCGACTGTCGCTAAATTTCGATGGCTGCATTTTCCATCTAAAATAAAATCAATACCTAAGGTATCCTTATTGTTTTTATTATAATTATTTAATTATCAAAATTTATAATACATAAAGACTATTTCCATACTAGATATAATTTTTCTTCTCAAAATTTATTACATATATACATTTTCCCAAGATATTCATCCAACTTTTAAAGTAATACTTAACTTGCTTCAAACTTTATTTATTATAACTCAAAATCACTGTGTCCAACTATCTCGTCCTAGTGTTTTGGAATCTTTATCGATGATGTTAATTAGGTGCATCAGTAAAAACTCTTAAAGCACTCAACGTGCAATTTAACACAAAATAAATTTTCATATGATATACATTTATCTTTTAATACTTTATGCCTTTACTAAAATTTTCTTGCTTATAAAACTCATAATCAGATTTCACCCATATGTATATCCTTTATCACAAAGATTTTAATTCAAATAGATGCTTGCTTTTATTAAAATTCTTTTAATCCATCTCACGATTTACATAAAAATAATTCTTAATAAATAATAATTCTATAATGCATCTTTGGTATTCAATTGGTTATACCTATAAATTAATATTTCATTCTATGCAAAGTAAAGTTTTCAGTTTCTTTGTGGTAGCTACACTAATGAAGATACCGTAAAGTCTTATAATTAATGTCGAGTAGGTTACAAATTAATAAGTAAGGATTCCTACTCTACACTAATTTTAATAATTATTTACAATTTCAAAATAATCAAGCATCCATCAACTAATCAAACATATATAATTAAAAGAATAATTAATAAATGTGCTCAGCAAAAAAGTAGTCTATCTATTCCCGTTGCGCAACATTGATCTTTAGCAAATCAGGACACTATAATACAATCTGATGTCTAATCTATATTTATTCATAAAATATCACTTTTAACAAAAGTGAGTCCCAATATTTAGTAAACTTTAATAACAATAAGTTATATAGTATTATCAAAAACTTTTAAAATACATCCTAATGATTATTCCCAATAATCATTTATGTGAGGACCCGTTTCTTCGACTCTCGATCGACACTAATACATACTCGGTATTCACGTGCCGTAAATCCAAGTGATGGAGAAGCGGATTCCTAAGGGTAAGAAAGAAAAATAAAGACAGAACATAATCTCATATATGTTATTTCGATAAAAACTTTACAACAGAAATTAAAATACAATTTATTAGATTTAAAAATATGGACAGTTATAAATTCCTATCCTTACAAATGCGGAGTATAATATTTCACGAGTGTGGTGGAAACAGATAACAGTCTTCAGATGAGTCTTCTAACTCCATGCTTCGAGATCCATCTAGATTTCTTCAAAACTAAACTTAACTGCTAGACTGCCTGGGAAAATTAGGGCACCCAGAGTTTAAGGGAAAGGAAAATAAACTCCGGGTCAATCATGGGACTGGTGTGAGAATTCTAAAATATGTGTTTTGAAAATAAAAGGTATCTCATAAGACCATGCCATACATAAACACGAAATGAGTTTTTACCTTATGATAACCAAATCTTTATTACGTAACAATAAGGGATATTACTTTTAATGACATTCCTTTAAAAACATTTGCAAGTAAACTTATAAATCTTAGCCGAAATTGTTACATTATTAAATTCCAGCATACTAGCCATAAACACGGTTTCTACAAACAAAATGGCAGGCACTTATTGGAGAATGGATTTCCATACAAATGACCAGGTAAAGAGACTACCTTCCGGTAGTACATCTCTAGAGGAAGTACCGAGGCCCAACTGAAGGTCCTCTACCAACACAAGACCGGCCTACCTCTTCTTAGATAGTACCGAATATGTCATCACACCGGTCGTTACCAACCTATCTACGGGCCCTTACATGATACATCTACAATAATTTAAAACCCGAACGTCATACGAGAATAAATATATCTAGAGGGGGATAATCATATCCTAATGGTTGCGAACCACATAGCCTTGCTGCATCTACCCAGTTCCAGCCACATTCGGGCGTGAGGCTTGAGGTAACGATTACCTATCACATAGCACATCATTTTTCCTCTTTGAATGCTACATTGCCATTCCATAATCACACAACCGGTTTTCTACAAACGTATAACTGCTGAGCTTGTATGTCTCAAGAAAGGGTGTTAAGCTAAGAGAAGTTGCCTTCTCCTCCACCAAGCAGATAATACGTTCGTAGGGATCACTTATGTAACTAGAACTGCAACGTCAGACATTCATCCATACAAGTTTGTTCTGGGACCGAATGAAACCGAAGGCACCCTCCTACAACATCCTGTCGGGAATTAACCTTAAGATTATTAGCGAGAAGTCCTGGTAAGCCAAAGAGTGTCAGAAACGAAGGGACCACTACTACTTTAGTATTTGGGAGCTAACCAGAATTATCAACAAGCAGTCCTTTCACCTCGAAAATCCTCGGTCTTCATCCTTCATTTTCTTTATCAGGTCTTCATTTTTTGAACGCATACATCGGTTCGAAGTGGTTTTTGGATAGGAATTACCCCAGATCCGACTCCAGTTCCTTCGATCCAATCATCGATAAAAAGAGGTTCTGTGAACAGAGGATTATTCTTTAATTGATTAAGTTCTTTTTATCAAAATCTCTTTTGGAGAGATATATATTTCTAAAACATTATTTCCGGTATATACGGAATTATTAAACCTCTCTTATCAAATCTTTTGATTACATAAAACCCTTTTTTAAATCCAAATCATTTCATCCTTTCTTAGGGAATATTTCCAAATCATTTATTTAAATCTTAACAAAGATTTCCAAATCATAACTTCTAAAATGGATCAAAAACAATGTTATTCAAGACATCGTTTACTATAAATCCAAACCAATAAATTTTAAGTATCGAAATTAAACTAATTCTAAATTATTTCATTTAAATCTTGACAAAGGTTTCTAGATTCAAACTCATAATTTCAATTTGGTTGAAACCATGTTATCTAGGATGTTATCCAAAACCAGTAAATATTAAGTGAGCGGAATATATAGAAATCATCTAATTCTACTCAATATCAATTCCCGTATTCAACAAATACTATGGGTGGAATAACGACAAAATCACCTTTTAAATTCCACGAATAGTACGAGCCCCCTCTTTAGGCTTTAACTCTAAGTATAAGAAGATCATCCCCAAAAAATCAAAGTTGTATTTAATTTAAATTTGGAAATTTTAAATCATTTTTATACTTAACTCATTTCCAACATTATGACCTTATCTATCCCTCACCCAGGGAAGAGGCCAAGTAAGCCAGGGCACTGGTTGCTCCTGAACATCTCCTTAGTTTAAGCACCTTACATCCGGATCTCATGAATAGAAAAATCCGGTCTACTCATTGGCTTTTAGAGCCCAGATTAAACCACTTATTTATAATAGCTTTTCTTTAAATCGTTTATTTGAACTCTTTTAAATAAGACATAAAAATCCCAAATAATTATTAAAACACTTAATTATCAATTTGAAAACATTTATAAAAGATTTGAAAAAGAATCGTTAAGTTTAAAACTAAAATTTAAAAGTTATAGAAAAGTGTTGTGGAAAGCGCTTTTATAAGCTATATTAATCAAAATGACTTTTTATTATTTGAAAATTCATTTTTATTACTCAAATCACTTTTAAAACATTTATAAGATTTATCCCACATTTTTCAACAATTTAAAACATCATTTTCAAAGAAATCCAGTTTTGGATTCCGAACTGCAAAACCGCGATTTTTCAGAAAGCTTGTTTTACTCATATCTCAAAATCTACTCGCCGAAATATCAATTTTTTTTCTTCGTTGGAAAACTATGGATATAATAGTTCAAAAAATTCTTATCTCGAAGAATTCCGAGCTATATTCCATCTTTTACACGGGTTTGGCTTTTATGGCGCGAAATCGTGAACTACCGTTACGCGACGCGCCTATTTTTGACTAAATTTTCCGTTCTCATTCAAACTAAACCAAAACTCTTTCAAATGTTTATAAAGCATTTAAAACTCATTTTAAAACCATTTTAAAGAGGTTTAACATTTCATACACACCATTTCATTAATTCAAGGAAAGTGATTTCCTTTGAGCTTATCGACGTGTATTTCCGCGACTTGCATATATTTTCAGCATTCATACGAAACAATCCAAACTTGATGATCAAAGCATATTAAACATCCATTAACAAACATCATATCATAATATAATAGTTTACGAGTTCTCACCTTCATTTTCCATTCGAGCTAATAGAAAATCGGCTAAAGCTCCGCTATGATCGAACCAAAGCAAACGAAACCAAGCCTACGACCTAAGAGAGAGCTCGGCCTAGCCTTGATGGTGATGGTGCTCAAGGCCAAGGAATGGTGGATGGTGTCTTTTCTTAGGAAATATTTCGAAATCATAACTTTTAAAATGGATCGAAACCAATGTTATTCAAGGCATCGTTTACTATAAATCCAAACCAATAAATTTTAAGTATATGAATTAAACTAATTCTAAATTATTTCATTTAAATCTTGACAAAGGTTTCTAGATTCAAACTCATAATTTCAATTTGGTTGAAACCATGTTATCTAGGATGTTAATCCAAAACCAGTAAATATTAAGTGAGCAGAATCTTTAGAAAGCATCTAATTCTACTCAATATCAATTCCCGTATTCAACAAATAGCATGGGTGGAATAACGACGAAATCACCTTTTAAATTCCATGAATAGTACGAGTTCCCTCTTCAGGCTTTAACACTAAGTATAAGAAGATCATCCCCATAGAATTAAAGTTGTATTTAATTTAAATTTGGAAATTTTAAATCTTTTTTACACTTAACTCGTTTTCGACAGTCTATCCTTCGCCTAGGGAAGAGGCCAGGTGAGCCAGGGCACTGGTTGCTCCTGAACATCTCCTTAGTTTAAGCACCTCACATCCGGATCTCATGAATAGAAAAATCCAGTCTGCTCATCGGCTTTTAGAGCCAAGATTAAACCACTTATTTATAATAGATTATCTTTAAATCATTTATTTAAACTCTTTTAGATAACATATAAAAATCCCAAATAATTATTAAAACACTTAATTATCCATTTGAAAACATTTATAAAAGATTTGGAAAAGAATCGTTAAGTTTAAAACTAAAATTTAAAAGTTATAGAAAAGTGCTGCGGAAAGCGCTTTTATAAGCTATATTAATCAAAATGACTTTTTATTATTTGAAAATTCATTTTTATTACTCAAATCACTTTTAAAACATTTATAAGATTTATCCCACATTTTTCAATGATTTTAAAACATCATTTTCAAAGAAATCCAGTTTTGGATTCCGAGCTGTAAAACTGTGACTTTTCAAAAAGCTTGTTTTACTCATATCTCAAAATCTACTTGCCAAAATCACGATTTTATTTCTTCATTGGAAAACTATGGATATAATACTTTAGAAAATTCTTATCTCTTAGAATTTCGAGCTATATTCCATCTTGTACACTTGTTTGGCTTTTATGGCGAAATCGCGAACTACCGTTACGCGACGTGCCTATTTTTGACTAAATTTTTCATTCTCATTCAAACTTCACCAAAACACTTTCAAATGTTTATAAAGCATTTCAAACTCATTTTAAAATCATTTTAAACAGGTTTAACATTCCGTACACACCATTTCATTAATTCAAGGAAAGTGATTTCCTTTGTGCTTATCGACGTGTATTTCCGTGACTTGCATATATTTTCAACATTCATATGAAACAATCCAAACTTGGTGATCAAAGCATATTAAACATCCATTTACAAACTTCATATCATAATATAATAGTTTAGGAGTTCTCACCTTCATTTTCCATTCGAGCTAATAGAAATTCGGCTAAAGCTCCGCTATGATCGAACCAAAACAAACGAAACCAAGCCTACGACCTAAGAGAGAGCTCGGCCCAGCCTTGATGGTGATGGTGCTCAAGGCCAAGGAATGGTGGATGGTGTCTTTTCTTAGGAAATATTTCCAATTCATAACTTTTAAAATGGATCGAAAACAATGTTATTCAAGGCATCGTTTACTATAAATCCAAACCAATAAATTTTAAGTATAGGAATTAAACTAATTCCAAATTATTTCATTTAAATCTTGACAAAGGTTTCTAGATTCAAACTCATAATTTCAATTTGTTTGAAACCATGTTATCTAGGATGTTAATCCAAAACCAGTAAATATTAAGTGAGCAGAATCTTTAGAAATCATCTAATTCTACTCAACATCAATTCTCGTATTCAACAAATACCATGGGTGGAATAACAATGAAATCACCTTTTAAATTCCACGAATAGTACGAGTTTCCTCTTCAGGCTTTAACACTAATTATAAGAATATCATCCCCATAAAATCAAAGTTGTATTTAATTTAAATTTGGAAATTTCAAATCCTTTTTATACTTAACTCATTTCCAACATTTCGACCTTATCTATCCTTCGCCCATGGAAGAGGCCAGGTGAGCCAGGGCACTGGTTGCTCCTGACATCTCCTTAGTTTAAGCACCTCACATCTGGATCACATGAATAGAAAAATCCAGTCTACTCATCGGCTTTTAGAGCCAAGACTAAACCACTTATTTATAATAGCTTTTCTTTAAATCATTTATTTAAATTCTTTCAAATAAGATATAAAAATCCCAAATAATTATTAAAACACTTAATTATACATTTGAAAACTTTTATAAAAGGTTTGGAAAAGAATCGTTAAGTTTAAAACTAAAATTTAAAAGTTATAGAAAAGTGTTGCGGAAAGCGCTTTTATAAGCTATATTAATCAAAATGACTTTTTATTATTTGAAAATTCATTTTTATTACTCAAATCACTTTTAAAACATTTATAAGATTTATCCACATTTTTCAACAATTTTAAAACATCATTTTCGAAGAAATCCAGTTTTGGATTTCGAACTGCAAAACCGCGATTTTTCAAAAAGCTTGTTTTACTCATGTCTCAAAATCTACTCGCCGAAATCTCGATTTTTTTCTTCGTTGGAAAAATATGGATATAATAGTTCAGAAAATTCTTATCTCGAAGAATTCCGAGCTGTATTCCATCTTTTACACTCGTTTGGCTCGCGACGCGCCTATTTTTGACTAAATTTTCCGTTCTCATTCAAACTTCACCAAAACACTTTCAAACGTTTATAAAGCATTTCAAACTCATTTTAAAACTATTTTAAAGGGGTTTAACATTCCATACACACCATTTCATTAATTCAAGGAAAGTGATTTCCTTTGTGCTTATCGATGTGTATTTCCCATGACTTGCATATATTTTCAACATTCATATGAAACAATACAGACTTGATTGTCAAAGCATATTAAAAATTCATTTACAAACATCATATCATAATAATAGTTTAAGAGTTCTCACCTCCATTTTCCATTCGAGCTAATAGGAAATCGGCTAAAGCTCCGCTATGATCGAACCAAAGCAAACAAAACCCAACCTACAACCTAAGAGAGAGCTTGGCCTAGCCTTGATGGTGATGGTGCTCACGGCCAAGGAATGGTGGATGGTGGCCGTGGGTTTTGGAAGTGAAGAGGAGGTGTTTCGGACTAGTTTTGAAGTGGATTGATATTATAAGCTAGTATATACCTTTTTCTCCTTTTATTTGTTATATTTTTTCTAACTTTTATAAAATATTTTTTATGATTAAGAAGCTATTAAAGGGGCTCTTAGAAAACTTAAAAAGAAGAGGAAGAAGAAGTGGAATGGTATTAGGATTTTTGTGAGAAGAGGGGTAGTATTTATAGAAAAAACCTTGGAATAAAATATTCAGTTGCAAAATTACCTAAATACCCCTAGCCCACACCCGTCCCCTGGCCCCTAACATACGGCTCCCCCCAAAGCCATGCGATGGTTGATGTGAGGTGATGGTGTGGTACAATGAAGTGATGTTTGCTTTATGGTTACTTAAAGGTTAAGCTTAGGAGTTATTAAATCATTTTTGTAACATATATATATATATATATGTATATGTATGTATGTATGTATGTGCATGTTATCATGTTCATGTGACATATATATATATATATGTATGTATGTATGTACATGTAGGTGCATTACACTTCGAACGTCTTCGAACAACTTTTGTTCGTTAAATCGTTGAAATCCGGAGAACCGATTAACGGTCACATTTTCACTTATTTATTAACGTACATATATTTGTAAACAAAATTAAAAAATAAATTTCTTATCATTTGAAATTAATTAAAATGATCATATTTGAATAATAAAACCATATAAATTAAGATTAAAAATTACTTACAAAAATTGCCATTATACTGGTAAAGCGTTATCGATTTTTTCCTTATATTTTCAAATCAAATATATATCTTTATAAAATCATTATAAATGATTTATTATCACTTTATAACTATTCAAAATGAATTATCATCATTTAAAATAATTATTTGGGTAATTAAAATAATTATTAAATCATTAAATCTTAATTTGAATTCATAAATCTTTATTTAAATACAATGTCATTTTATCGATATAAATTTTAAGGAAAATATTTATTCAAAATAAGATTACTATTACTTATTATCACTTGAAACAATATTATCTGTATTATCATCCTTTTATTTGCATAAATTTAAAAATAAATACAATTTATCAAAGTGATAAATTGGCGTATCGTTACAATTTTATTCCTATACCTAAATAGTTAATTAAATTACTAACTACCACACACCCAAGGGACGGGACTCTAGGTCATCTAGGTTCAGATCTCCGCTCTATGCAAATTATATTATATAATGTTCTGAACTCAGCTCTGATACCAAGCTGTAAAGACCTCACCGCTATACCCATATTATTAAAGAACATTACAAGTAATGTCATCTAATAACATGGAGAACATAGCTGGTTTATTACCTTTTGAGGATCTGAATTGAAAATTTTGACGTGTACATTATTAATACAAAGTAATAAATACATCGTTTAAAAACATTCAAAACAGTGTACAATATAAATAAATTAGAATTAGAGTCACAGATCATAGCGGAATAATATAGAGCATATACATAATAAAATGAACGTTTACAAAATATCAGTACTAGGCCCACATAAGCATATACATCTCCTCTAAAATAAAATATCAGATACACAGTGACTACGAATTATATACTTGACACATCCTCCTAAATGTCAACATATACAATGATAAAGTAGACCGAAATAGTCAAAATAGTTTACTCTAGTCCTAGCACAAATCCATAGTCAGCTAGTCCCAGTACCTGTAGAATCTCTGCCTTACCTCGAGTATTATAAAATAAATTGGTCAGACTATATCTAACAGAAAGGTGAGATGATACCGATATCATAAATATATGACTTAACAATAAATAAGCCATAATAAAAATATGCCAGAACAAATGATCATAATAAGGCGTATTAATTAAAATCACCATTTTAAAATTTCATTTATGACTTAACCATAAAATAAGTTATCTCAAATTATGCCTAAAACCAATTAACCAAAATAAGGCATATCAAACCAAATCACCATTTCATAAATCCATATCAAGTCTTAAATGGACTATCATCAAAAATACGGTGATAACAATTTAAAATTCTACAGAGCTAAAAAATACTAAATATCCATCCCAAAATCTCTAAAAAAGAATCATCACTAATGAAATAATAATGATAGTCAACTATCAGTTTAAAAACAACGACACCGAGTCTAACAACCAAATAGTCTTATGCAGTCTAATGAACCAAAAAGACCGATGCAGTCTAATGTACCATAAAGACCCCGCCACGTAGTGTAAAAATCAAACCAAATTGACTACTATTCGATTTTACCTAACAAAACAAAATAGGTAAACATCGTCTAGTACACCAAATAAACTGAAGGTCTGCATATAACACCTGTCCAAGGGACGAAAGGGCAACCGTTGTACATCATAACAAACCTAAACACACCAAATAGGTCTGCCTACCCAAATCTAATAATTTATTGACTCTCAGGTCGATCAAAAATGAGTCATCCTCTCTCAGGTATCTATCGGCCTAAAAATGAAATTCGAACACCCTAAGTTAATACAACTCTAAGTGTAGCTCACTTTCACTTTAGTATTCATTGGAATCTAACTAACTGTCCCATACAAGAGAGTGAGACTGTAGTATTTACTAAAAGCTAGTAAATTTCACTCAAACTCTATTTAATAAATAATAATAATAAATGAAAGAATTGTAAGGAAAGTCCCATACTGATCTGACAATTCAATCGTTTATTAAAATTCCTTATTTCATAGAAAATCACAAAATCTCATTAAAATCTCAAATCTATAATAAATAAAATAAAAGAGTTTTAAATTAATTTTATATATACAAAGATAAAATTTTCCAAAATCACTTTTAAATACGTAAATTCTTTTAAAGAAAAGTTGCTTATTTACAAAAGATTTTGAAATCTTTCAAAATCATTTCAACCTCTTTTATAACCAAATCGTTTGAAATTAAAATTGTTGCTTTCGTAACCACTTTTATAAAATAATACCATATCTTATCTTTTGTCTCTAAATATTACCAAAATTATATACTTAAAATAGTAGATTTAAAAAGGTTTTATAATTAAATATTACTCGTTTTTAAAATCTTGGAATAGAAAATTTTGAAATACGAAATAAGTTAAAATTTTAATATAATTTAACTATATTCTATAAACTAAATTTCAATAAGGATCAAAATAGATAAAATCTCGTTTTGAGAATCTTTTAAAAACATTTAAACAATTTAAACAATAAATTCATCCAAAATGCATGATTTTGAGCCAACATCGCTCTATAAAATATCATTTCATAATATAAAATTTCTTAAAGGTCCAAGTTGCTTTGCGACAACCTCGATCACACGACGGTAAACAAGTATCGACAAATTACAAAATTTTAAATTCATAAACAAATGGAGTTACATTTGTAAATTTACGCTATCAAGCCATTCAGGAAATCAACATCCCAAACCAATCAAGTTTATTCAACTATATGCAAAACATAGAATAATTCATCGTATGCATTCATATTTTAACTAATTCAATAATTAGAAATCAAAAATTATCATGCAAGCAACCATATCACAATATGCATAAGGATATATTCATTTATTTTGGTATAGAAGTGTGAGTTAAAAATAACTCACTAACGATGTGCAAAAGAATGAATTTCTGAGGAGAAATCGTCGCCTTGCCCGAACTCCATTCACGCACCTTCGCTTCAACCACAACCACGCCATCTCTCACTGTCAGCAGTACACCTCGGCCACTTGTCTCTAGCCATCTGTAACGTGTTGTCGGCCCCACCTGAAATCAGCCAGTTTTCGACGACCCTCTAAAACGCCGAACCTTATCACCCCGCGAGCTCCACTCTCATAGCCGCCGTTCTCCACCATTTCTCTGAGTTGAGGCATCCAGTCATGGCCAGCCCTAGCGAACATCTCCAAACCAGGTTGTGCACTCGTTCCTTCTCCAAGCGTGAATTTTGATCTCTCTTCTTCTTTTTTCGAACGATTTTAGGGATTTGGGTTAGGGCAAAATAAGGTTACGTGCTGAAGCTTTGGGATTAGGCGATACCAATGAAGAGCACAATCAGTTTTTATATTTTGGTTAACTAAGATTTGAAAACAAAAGGAGAATGGATATTTTCTTGGGCTTGGACTATAAATTGATTTTGAGCCATTATTAATTTGTTTATTTTCATTCTCTTCCTTCGAATAACTCTTTTTTTATCTATTTCAAGTATATAAAAAATTTCATACTTTAGAATAATTTATGTTTATTGTAACATTTCAGTTGGATTTTAATATATTATCTAAAAGGAAATTTATTACCTAACCCAATTCTATTATAACAAAATCCTTTATTAAATATACTTCAATTGAATAATAATCTGATTCCAAAATAATAATTATCAAAAATTGAATTCAAACACTTCTGTTTTACTTATTAGTTTAATATTACAATGTCAAGACAAGGTTGTTACATCTGGTGAGCATGTAAGAACCCACCCTGGAATAGGCCAAAATTTCGACCCAGAAAAGGCCCATTGAAACTTAGATCCATTCTAAGGCAAGCTGTTGGTAGTAAAATGAAATAACATTGCAAAGCCATAACTAAACTTTCAAAACTCACAAGGATGGAACAAAATATAATATTAAAGTGTATCCATTTATTTCAAAACCAGAAAAAATGTCATAACACAAAATCCCATAAAAACATAATATAATATCCATTACAACAATTGTTTAAATCCATGGGTACACATGAAAGAAAATAATAATAAATACTGTCAATTTCCAAGCTTCCTCATCTTTAAGCATCGTCACTGCCACCACTTCATCTTTAACCTGTGTTGTATGAGGAGGGAGTCAGAACAACAAGTGTCTGATGAATAAAAACCTCGAGTCTTACCTTTTCAATACTTGGGCAGTATATTTCAAAATAAGAATATGTCTACTAACATAAAACCATTAAAATCATTTAATACTTCTTTATAAGGAAAGGAGGTGGGTCCAACCACTTAATACCTTCCATTCCAGAAGTAGATCCTATATCCCAATCATACGTCATAAATAGCTAATAATGTAAGAGATGGTACCTAAGCCACTTAATACTTCCCAGTGGAAAATAGGCGGACTCCATCATTTAAGGCATATTTCCCGAAGCGTGCACCTCAATGGTGCTATCTAGTTGACATCATATAGAATCTCATAGGCCACTTAATACTTCCAAGTGGAAAATAGGCAGATTATGTCATTTAAGCCTAATTCCAAAAGTGGACCCCCGTAGAGATACTACCTAATATAACCCCTTGGTCATTTAATACTTCATCTGGGGAAAAAGGTGGGTCTAACTACTTAATATCTTAAACCTCGAAGTAAGCCATACGTCTTATGGCTAATACCCATAACGACGACTCATATTAGTCCTCTATTCGTTGGAACTGGTAGCCAAATTAGCTGGGCATATTTCCCCTATAGAATTTGGAACTAACCTTGCATCATTTCAAATATTTATCGTAAGGATATCCACATTAATAAAAGTGTACACAACTGTTGGTAGCCTCAAAGTGAAGGGCAGACTTCTGTCATGTAACTCTATCGACCTCGCATCCCTATGACTTAGCCATAAATTAATTACTTCTATATATACATGCACGCACACACTCTTCTCACCATTTCCTAAATAAGGCCTTATAAGGAATCTTCCTTATTACGCCTTAAATTAATAATTTGGCTATATAAGAGTTTCCACTTATTTTCGCCTCAAAATCAATTACTTTCTAATAGGGGAAAATAAATGTAAATAAATGCCTAATTAACTACGCCATGTATGCAATAGTTATACGTTAATTACGTAAATAGAAATAAATAAGTGTTCACGCATAATAAGTTCTAAACGCATGGATTTTACATTCTAAACTAGCGTTAAATGTCAATTCCCTAACCAATTATTATTACAAGTCATTTTTCTTCAGTTTCCCAAGATTTTATGGAATTCTAATGTCCAAAACAGGGAATAAATATTTACAATCAAAACTGCAATAACATATTTGTAAATAAAATAGAAACTTAATTTATTACACCAATTCAATGGAATATCTTAAATGATAAGAATTGCAATCTAAACCTCAAATTCTATTCAACTCCTCTTTTACAAAGAAATAGATATGAATAAGTGGAGTAAACTAAGAATAGAATTTGTAATCTAAACCCTTATTTTATTAAAGGATCACAATTTGACCCGAAGAAGAAGGAGAAGTGGAATAGACTATGAAATTATCAAAAATTGCATAAACGAAACAAATTTCATCAAAGTAATGTAAATAATTAAGAGTCTCGACATAGAATTGACATTTCGAAATAAAAAGGTATTTTGTGGGATTTTATCTATCATATTTTTGATATCCTAAAATTTCTAAGGCATATTCAAATCCAAAAGAAATACACTAAACAATTGCTGAAAACAATACTAAGGTTTCCACTCACAAATTAGCCTTAGCTTTACTCAAATGGATTGTTCCAGAATCTCTCTCTTTTGATATACACACACACATACAATAGGGAAGAATTATATATTCATTAGATTCAGAATAATTAGAGAAGAATAGGATAAGAATAGATTGGAGGAATAGGAAATAGGTTGAAGCCTTACCTGAATTCTCTATAGAGATTTTAAATCTTATTAGAGAGATATAATGGCAGAGTTTCATCGTATTCCCTAAAATAATATGAATAAAAGTGGAGAATATAGGGTTCTATTTATAGGAGTTGAAACGCACCAGAACCGTAGGATGGAAGTAGGTAGGAAACAGGCAAATCGGGAGTGCACAATCGAATAGAACATAATATAAAACCCTAGGCGCCACCGGCAACTACTGTTGCCAAGTGGTCGACCGCCCTTGGGCGACCGGTCGACCACTATGGTCGACTGGTTGACCTATTCAGGTCGATCGCTCTTCTATTCAGGGGCATTTATTTTTGTTTCCATTGTCGTATTATTTTATTCCCTAATTACCTTTCTAAAGTTAAGCCTTAATTATTCGTTAACTTAGCCCTCAAGCTAATTTTTGAAATTTAAACCCTAAATTTGATTTCTCATTTGAATTTGAATTCAAACTAAATTAATTTAAATCTGATAACTTCAAATGCTCATAACTTCTTTGTTTGAGCTCCTTTTTAGCATATTATCTATGGAAACAGATCATAATTTTGCCACGAACACAACGTAATAACTTTCATGGTCAAATTCCAACTTTTATAAAATTTTCATATCCAATCTTTATCATATTTAATTCAATTTACTTTATTTATTTATGGTTCATTTTAGGGGGTGTTACAGAGCATGTGGAGCTGGACAGGTGGCAAGTAGGAAGCTATTCTCTCACATTATTATATTTACTCTGTTGCTATTCCACTGCATATCACTATGGAGCTTGCTAGTGCCTTACTATTTAGAGATAGTTTATGATTTATTATTTGATGTATAACTATATTACTTATGCTACTTACAATATTGATTTATTTACTCTAATGGTGTGATTCATTTAGTTATTTACTGCTCACTTGTTTTATGTTTGAGATATTCACTATTATATTTTATTCGATGCGCTGTGAGATATACGATAGGTTCTGTGATGTGTTTCTTATTTACTTCATTGGTGATCGCCCCGCATTGGCCGAGCACCGCTACAGCGAACTACACAGGTATATTGGGTGTCGACGCTGTGGGGCGATCGTTACAGTGATGTTGGGATTATTGTGAGTAAAGTATTTTTGATAGTATTATCATAGATTATTTATAAACATTTTAATACAAGCATGCAAATGTTTCAAAAAAAATATTTTTGGTTATGGTGTATATATATGGTTTGGAATGAAGTTTTATCAGAAGCTAGTAAATGTTTTTATAAAAGATTTAGTTGTTCAAAGTATATCTACAAGTAAATATTTAAAAGGATTTTTGAAATTTATACCATGTTAATCTATCCATTAAGTGCTTTAAGAATTTCGATCGATGAGTCTGATCAACGTTATCGATAGGGATTCCTAAACACTAGGACGAGACGTATAGACACATAGTTTCGAAAAGTGATATAATTTTTCTAGGAAGTAAGTAATATTTTTTAAAGTTTTGGAAATTGTTTTGGTTAGAGAATATATATATATATATATATATGCATATATATTGGTGTGGGTACTATTGTGGTAAAGTAAAATTGCTTTATAAATAATAAAGTGTTTTTGTATGTTTAGATTTTTATATGATGATTGCAGCTATCAAGCATTAATAGGTAGTTAAAGCCGATGGCAAGGCAATCTTGATCATCTCGTCAACACTGATGTAAGTTGGCAAAGTAAACCACTAGAAATTCGTGGCAAGAAATCATCGTTAAATTTGTAGATAAATTTGAGTTTGAAACTTGTATGGTATGTGATGTTATGATTGTATGTCTGTCTTGTTGTATGATTGTCTGTGACTTCATTGAATGATGTGAGTATAGTTGTGGTATGCTACATTATGATATAAAATTATGCATATATGTTTTCAACTAGAAATAAAAAATTTGGGACTAATTTAGCGGTAAAAGATTAAGTAAAGAATTGATTTTCATAAAAATAATTTTTGTGAATAACAAGTATTTGAGAAAAGTTTTCAAGAGTAAAGTGAATTAAATAATTGGAGAAATTTTATGAAACTAGAAGAAGTAATTCTGAAGTTGCAATAGTATTTCACGATTAGTTAGAATAAAGTTTGGATTTTATGAGTTTTATAGTAAGTGTAATTTTATAATAAACTAAGTAATAAATATTTTATGAATTTGAAATTTGAGAGAAATACTGAAAGAATATACTTTGATGAGGTGTTTCAAACTAGAGAAAGTAGTTTTAAAAGTTTTGTATTAAAAGGAGGAGATAGTTTTGGCGAAAATTTATGAGATTAAGAATAATGGTAATATAAAATCCATTCTTGTTTCTAAGCATCATTTTTGTTAAAAGATGAGAATTTTGAAATTCTTGACTTGTGGGAAAATTGACTTTTTAAAAATAAAATAATGCTTTGGGAAGTTGAGATTTTGAATTAAATGACTATTTTGAAAACATTTGGTAAGCTTATTTGAAAAGAAAAATTATTAATGTGGAAATTTGTTGTTGAAAGTGTGCTTAGAGTAAATAAAAGATTTTTGACAATGTATAGAAGTTTTCTAAGTTAAACAATGATTTGTTTAATCATAAAGTTTGAACTACTGATCCATTTGCAGCAATTTTGTTTTATTAGAAAGCTAAGTCGTTAGAGAATCATTAACGTTTTCTAAGTTAACTATGGTTTCAACGTGAATTAGAATGGATATATATTGTTGTTCCGAAAATGAAAATTCCTCATAACAGCGCTGCCTTCGTTTAACTATAACTTTCAAATGGTTTGTCTGTTATCAATGATTTATCCCGTTTGGAAAGCTAAGAACATAGGAATCAACATTTGTTTTAAGTGTGTCGAAAAATTTGGCGTTGTCTAGGCTAAAAGTTCAAATTACTAAGGTGGACCTGCACTTGCAATGCATTTTTTGCTTTTACTTATTATAGAAAAACTTTCAAAAATCATGTTGTATTTGGTATTTTGTAATCCAAAAATTGTTATGGAAATCTAGTGAATAATGCTACTACTTCACTTTTGAAAGAATAACATAATTATATGTTTTATCACCTTAAAGTTCAGTGGAAGTCGCCTAAAGGAAAAATGCAACATTGTTTGTTACAAATATTGATGTAATGTTTCCATATAATTTATCTATGAACGCATGTATGTTATTTGAGTTAAGACTAGGTACGTGAAGTTAGCATGCATTGATTGCAATGAAAAGCTCGCTTTCTCTCTCTTTAAACTTAAATAGTTTGCTATAAATGCTAAGGCAAGGTATGTTTTTATGCTATTTGGGAATATATTATGATATTATCTTGTTTTTCCATGTTTCGGGATGTCTAGTGTTGGGATGCATATTGATTTTTTTAATTATATTGTATTCTTATTTTTCAGATGCTCTCCGTACAAAGGAGACTCTGTCGAAATTTTCAAAAAATCCTACACCTAGAATATTTTTATATAAATATATCGTATGTGAAAAGTAGAAAATCATTAATTGAATCTATTTAAAATAGCAGCATACGATAAGATAAGTTGGAGCGTGAGAGCAACATAGACGATTGAGTAGCTTAAGCATGATGTTATCCACAAAATCCTGTTAAGTGTAAAAGTATGAAAGAAGAAGCTATAATACGAGTGTTGGTTCCTTCCGTAGGCATCGAAGGAGATACTTCCATTAGGGTTGAAGAAGCGCTTCCGCAAGCATCGAAGGACATGCTTCCATCAAGGTCAAAGAAGATGCTTCCACAAGAGTCAATTCTTCTACCAAAGCCATCTCTTCTGCAAGTGTTGAAAGATTCCCTTCCGCGAGTGTTGCCATAGTCTTCCCTACTGTAATCATTAAACCTTCGAAATAGTCATCCTTCCACAAGCAAGTATCTTCCTTCTGTCGTATCCTTACAAGCCCCCCACAATTCTTCAAATAATACTCCACCTGGGGCGCCGCCATGGCTCAACAACAACGAAGGGATTCAATGTGCCTTCAGCAGCATAGTGCCACATCGTTTGCTCTCCGCTTCTCAAAAGTGTTCCTTCTGGTGGTGTCGGAAGCAACCAGTTCACAAATAAAAGCGGCATTGAATGAATGCTTAGCCAATATCCTTAAAGACATTGCTTTTGACAATGATGAAAGCATCCATTTAAGTATGGCGGAAACATTGTAGGAGAAGAATAAAGATGCTTCAGCACCAACATTAATGGAACGAAATGATTGCCACTGACAGTGACGGAGGCAGATCTAGAAGAATGGCGGAAGGCAATGAAGGCATCCCTTCCGACGATGATGGAAGGATAGAGACGGAAGGACCTGGACCCGCATCTATAAATAGGACCCTAGGGGTCACATTTTGGGGGAGTTTTTCCATTCCATTCTTCTTTTCTAATCTCGTACCCTTGTAGCCCTAAATCGATTTGGGGACAAATCCTACCAATTTGTAACTATTTTGCACTCAATAAAATTAAGGATATGAGCTTGATCATTTACGGTCTCCCCACTTATGCTTATTCGAATGTTGTGAGAATGGATGAATATGTATATATGAATATTGACTTCGAGCATAAGAATGATCTACATGGTAGTTAGCATGCCTAATGACCTTGCATAAGACTTATGCTTATCTCCTTAATTCTCTATAAGCATATATTGTGTCATAGAATCCATTTGGATGTTGGAGCCTTAAGATGACATATATCCACATAAACGCCCTTCGGCCTTCATCTCATGTGGCTATTGGGACAAAGTGCCCTTAAGTTCTATGAATTTATGGAGGTCGATCTATAAAGGAGTCAATGATGCCATGAATCCACTCTTTAACAATTCAATCACATGATCCCAAATGATAAATTGGCCTTTCATACATGATCAAATCAATTAAGGGTTAACTTATCATAAATAGCATTTTTGGGGTGTTAGATCATATTTGGTTTAACATTTTTGGTGCTAGAAGGAGGGCTCTAACCTTCGACCTCAAGGTTTCCTTATCTAGAAACTAATTTATGTAAAATTTTGTTGTAGGGAAATGGTAAGACTAAAGAAAGTCGATGCTCAAAACGAAGAAGTAGTCGTACATACAACAAATCTGGAGGAAAATATGACTCCTAATTTCAACATTACAAGCTCGAAGCCTGGTCAACCATTGCAACTGGCATAGCTCACTAACAATGAAGCTAAAATAAAGAGCTTAGAGCAATAGTTAATGGAAGTGAAGGGGCTATTAGAAACGGTGCTCACTCAAAAGTCGTCCAAAACTGCTAGACTACTATTGGGGAAGAAGTGAACTCAGCAAGAAGAAACTTAAACGCCTCTCTAATCAAAAGAAAAAGTAAGCTCAACTCACCCTATAGAAGATGAAAGATGATCAACCTTCTAAGTTGAATAACCAAGGACGAGCTGATGAAAAGGAACAGTCTAGAAGCTCAACCTCCAGAGAGTACCAACCTATTAGACACAATTATCATTATGAAGAAGCTTACTTAAAGGACGAGGTAGAGAAAATAGCCAAAGATATGTTTAATGATAAGGGAAAGAGAAACTTGAATGAAAGAGGTAACATAATCAATGAGAAGCCCCATTTACGGATGAGATTACGTCCACAAGAATCCCATCATAAGTTAAGATTTCGTCTTTTGAGATATAGCAGAACCACAGACCCTAATGATCACCTAATGGAGTTTTGAGAGCTAGATGGACTTGTATAATGCATCCAATGCGCTTTGATGCAGACTCTTTCCTGTGACGCTCCAAGGAGCAGCTACTAAATGGTACCGCCAGTACCGCGAGAAAACTATATACTCTTAGAAGCAGTTCTCTTATGAATTCTCTACCCAATTCTGTATTTGTAAGGATCCGACCATCGACTATACTATGCTGGAAAACATAAGACAAAAACCACGGGAGCTACTAGAAGACTACCTCAAAATATTTAATGTGGAAGCACTAAAGGCCAAGGACGTGAATGAAGTGCTACGAAGACCTCAAATGAAACTTAATCAGCAAAAATGCTCTTTTGGAGTTCAGACTGGGAAATTTTTATATTATTAGCGCTCGAGGAATTAAAGCCAACCCCGACCAAATTCAAGATATAAAGGACATAGTAGAGCCTGAAACTAGCAAAGATAAATGAGTTTAAATGGAAGGGTGGCAGCATTGAGTAGGTTTATCTCCAAAGCTACTAATAAGTGCATTCCATTCTTTGATATAATCAAGAAGAAAAATAATTTTGAATGAGGAGAAGATTGTCAGAAAGCCTTCAAAGAACGGAAAGACCGTCTAAAAAAGCCACCGATATTATCCTGTCCGGTGGAAGGGGAATACTTGTACCTATATATGGAAGTTTCCATGCATGCAGTGAGCTTAGTACTAACTAGAGATGAAAACAAAATTCAACTTCCCATTATTATGTGAGCAGAAGATTGAAGGCTGCTGAAGTCAGATATCCAGTCATAGAAAAGTTGGCTTATTGCTTGATACTCACAGCACGAAAACCGAGAAGCCTACTTTCAGGCACATCCGATCAAGGCATTAACCAACTTTCCACTTAAGCAAATCTTCAGTAAGCGAGAAACTTCAGGAAGGTTAGTGAAATGGGGAGTATAACTCAGCTAATATGACATTGAATGCCAACCGCAGGCGGCAATTAAAGGACAAGCTTTAGCCGAGTTCGTCAATGAATGCACAAGCTTTTTCAAAGAGCGGTCAGAGAAAGAAAAGGATCAAAAGCATAAATGGCAATTATTCGTGGATGGGACATCAAATGAATAAGGTGCTGGAGCAGGGTATGTTATAATCACACCAGACGGACACCGCTTGCACTATGCCATGAAACTGGGTTTCCCGGCTACAAATAATGTGGCAGGGTATGAATCAATGGTAGCAGGGGTCACTTTGGCTTTGCAGCTTAAAATTGCAATGATTTAAATCTTCAATGACTCTTAGTTGATCGTAGACCAACTAAAGCAGATACATTAGACTAAAGATGCCAAATTAATTCAATATGTGAAGAAGGTACTAAAAATGTTGACTCAATTTGAAGATTTCTCAATACATCAAGTCCCAAGGGGAAAGAATTCACAAGCAGATTCATTGGAAAAACTGGCTAGTTCAAGAGGAGCATCGAAAACCTGGATTGTATCGGTAGGTTATCAAGCAAATCCCAATATTGAAGATAAGGTATCTGATCGAGGAAGAGAGTTACTTGTGTTAACTAGATCTCAAGCTCTAATGCATGCAGGAGAAGAGAAAGAAATCGAGAATGAAAATCTTTAGGAAGAACTCACTGATTCGAAAGCAAATGACTGCTACAGAAATAATTGGATGACACAAATAGTGGAATATCTTCTTAACGGAACACTACCAACTAATAAGGAAGAGGCTAGAAATATCAAACATCAACCCCCAACCTTCAATATGGTGGATGAAATACTTTATAAGAAAGGATATGCCCTTCCTTACTTAAGATGTGTGAATCCAAAAAACGGATTGAGACTATTAAAGGAAGCACATGAGGGATTGTGCGAAAACCACTCCAATGGTATAAAATTGGCTTAGAAGGTCATGAGACAAGGTTCTGTTGGTCCCAAATGACCAATTAAGCTATGGATAATGTAAAGAGATGTAGAAGATTCCAAAAGTATGCCAAAATTCCTCGTTTACCATCAAGTCAATTAACTACAATTTCAAGTCCATGGCCCTTTGATGTATGGGGAATTAATTTGATAAGACCTCTATCAATATCCAAGGGAGGGGCCAAATATACAGTGGTTGCCATTGACTACTTTACTAAGTGGGTGGTAGTAGAGCCAATTTCGAATATCACTTCAGGGAAGGTACTCAAATTCATGATGAAGAACATTGTCATGAGATTTGGAATTCCATATAAAATCATATCCGAAAATGGAACGCTATTCGAGAGTGAAGAGTTCACCTGATTCTATAGCAAGAATGGAATTATTATGAGTTTCTCTTCTGTAGCACATCCAAGAGCTAACAGAGCCGTTAAAGTGGCCAATAAGACTATCAAAACTATTCTCAAAAAGCACTTAAACAAAGCCAGAGGAAACTAGGTGGAAGAGTTACCACCTGTGATATGGGCATATAGAACGTCCACCAAAACTGCAACGGGTCATACTCCATATTCCTTAACATATAGATGTGACGCAATACTGCCAGTTGAAGTTAAGATACCTCCGCATGGGAGAATTGTGTATGCATTCGATTTGAATCAAGAATTGAGGAAAGAGTCTTTGGATTTAATCAATGAACTAAGAGACGAAGCAGCATTCCGAATTGTTGAATATCAATAGAGGATATCAAAGTATTACAACTCGAAAGTAAAAACAAGGTCATTTTAAGAAGGAGACCTGGTCCTTCAAAGAGTAATGGAAAATACTAAGAATCTAACAGATGTACCACTTGGTACAAATTGTGAAGGTCCCTTAATTATACATAAAGCGATTTCTCCATGAGCTTATCGTCTATGATGACCTAATGGCAACATGGTCCCTAGAATATGGAATGCAGAGCATTTACGACCATAATTCCCAATAGTGGATGAATAAATGGACAATTTTTAAGTGTATCTACATGGTCAGGAGTAAGATTCTCCACAAATTTGGAAATTACCTAAGATGGTAGAAAGCCTTGTCCGCACCAAGATGGCCAGGTCAAGCGCCTCCTAAAGGAAGGTCGGAGCCTTTAGTTGTGCCAGAAATGGCTAGGCTAAAGCATCTGCAAGCCCTTGTCGTGCCTACATGGTTAGGTCAAGGCACCTCCTAGAGGGAGGATGGAGTAAGCCTTTGGTCCCTGCCTAAGACGGTCGGGTCAAAGCATCGACCAGCCTTCATTCTCGCCTATAAGGCCTGTCTAAAGCACCTCCTAGAGCAAGGATGGAGTAAGCCTTTGGTCCCCGCCTATGATGGCCGGTTCAAAGCACCAAACCAGCCTTTATTCCCATCTATAAGGCTTGTTGGAAGTGCCTCCTAGAGAGAGGTTGGGTAAATCTCTGGTCCTGCTTGATAAAAGCTAACCAATCGCACCAAATGACCTGATGCATCACCTCGGATGGTGGTAAGGGGTCAAATAAAAGAAATAAGACATCTAAAGCCCAAAGGTGGCACAAAATAAAGGACTAAGACATCTAAAGCCCAAAGAGTGGCACAAAACAAAGGATTAAGACATCTAATGCCCGAAGGGTGGCGCAAATTAGAAAATTAAGACATTTGACATTCAAAGCCTGGAAAGTGGTGCAAAATCAAGAATTAAAACATTCAAAGGCCCAAAGGGTGGCACAAGATAAAAGGTCTCTTATTATTATTTTTAGATGATGATTTTTGGACTTCTCTTATTATTTTCGGATAATGATTTATGGACTTCTCTTATTATTGCCAGAGGAGAATTTTTGGTCTTCTATTATTATATCCAAATAAAGGATTTATGGACCTCTATTATTACTAGATAAGGATTTATGGTCTTCTTCTATTAATTTAAGATAAGAACTTCTGGACTTCCATTATTTCCGGATGATGATTCCCAGACTTCTTCTATTATTTCCAGATATGGATTTCTGGTCTTCTATTATTCAAATATGGTTTTCTAGACTTCTTCTATTACTGCTAGATATGGATTTCTGCTCTTCTATTATTACTATGAGATATAGATTTCTGGTCTTCTATTATTACCAGATGTGGATATCTGGTGTTTTATTATTTGGAATTTCCGGTCTTCTATCATTACCTCTAGAAAGGGGTTTTTGGACTTTTATTATTATCGCCTGATCCAAATCCCTGGTTTTCTATTCTTGTATCTAGATGATGATTTCTGAGCTTCCATCACCATATATAGATTTACAGTCTTTTATTATTACTTCCAGTTGTGGATTACAGGTTATCTACTATTATTTCATCTCTATACTTCTGTTATTCTCAGATTTGGATTTCTGGACTTATATTAATTTCGGCTTTGGGTTCTTGAACTTCTTTTATCAAGAACTTCTAATGATATTACTGAACAATTTTTATATAGATTCCAAAACTAATAATAAGAAATATTATTCGCATTGTGTTTTGCGAGAAAATAGCAAAGAAATTCTTGGATTTTTGTCCTAAAGAACAAAAGCTTCTTTCATACAAGGGGGCTAAATGTTATCCACAAAATCCTCTTAAGAGTACAAGTATGAAAGAAGAAGCTATAATATGAGAGTTGGTTCCTTCCACAGGCGTTGAAGGAGATACTTCCATTAGGGTTAAAGATGCGCTTCCGCAAGCATCGAGGGAGATGCTTCCGTCAAGGTCAAAGGAGATGCTTCCACAAGAGTCAACTCTTCTACCGGAGCCATCCCTTCCGCATGTATTGAAAGATTCCCTTCCACGAGTGTTGCCAAAGTCTTCCTTGTCGCAATCATTAAACCTTTGAAACAGTCATCCTTCCACAAGAAAGTATCGTCCTTCCATCACACTCCTTACAATACCTCCGCGATTCTTCAAAGAATATTCCATTTGTGGCACCGCCATGGCTCAACAACAATGAAGGGATTCAATGTGCCTTCAACAGCATAGTGCCGCATTAGTTCCTCTCCGCTTCTCAAAGAGTTCCTTCCGATGGTATCGAAAGTGCCTAGTTCACATATAAAAGAGGCATTGAAGGAATGCTTAGCCAATATCCTTAAAGTCGTTGCTTCCGATAGTGAGGAAAGCATCCATCTAAGTGTGGTGGAAGCATTGTACAAGAAGAATAAAGACGCTTTAGCTCCAACATCAATGGAGCAAAAGGATTGCCGTCGACAGTGACGGAGGCGGAGCTAGAAGAACGAAAATAGGCAATGAAGTCATTCCTTCTGACGATGATGGAAGGATGGAGGCGGAAGCACCTGGACCCGCATCTAAATAGGACCCTAGGGGTCACGTTTTAGGGGAGTTTTTCCATTCTGTTCTTATTTTCTAATCTCATACTCTTGTAACCCTAAATCGATTTGAGGACAAATCCTACCAATTTGTAACCATTTTGCACTTAATAAAATCAAGGATACGAGCTTGATCATTTATGATCTCCTCACTTATGCTTCTTCAAAGGTTGTGGGAATGGATGAACAATTATATATATATATATATATATAAATATGGATTTCGAGCATAAGAATGATCTATATGGCCATTAGCATGCCTAATGACCATTGCATAAGAATTATGCTTATCTCCTTAATTCTCTATGAACATATATTGTGTCATAAAATACATTTCGATGTTGGAGCCGTAAGGTGATCTATATCCACATAAATTCCCTTCGGCCTTCATCTCATGTGGTTATAGGGACAAAGTTCCCTTAAGTCTTATGAATTTAAGGAGGTCGGTCTATAAAGTAGTCAATGATGCCATGAATCCACTCCCTAACAATTCAATCACACATTGGATCCCAAATGATAAATTGACCCTTCATACATGATCAAATCAATTAAGGGTTAACTTATCACAAATAGCATCTAGGGTGTTAGATTATATTTTGGTTTAACGCATGATAAAAGTTTGTAGATATAAAGAAAGTTTAGGGTTTGAGTTGTATATGACGTCTCTTTATAAGGAATTGCAAGGATGCACTTTTCTTAAGGGGAAATCTATAACAACCTTTTTTATGCCGTAAAATAAATTAAAATTTACAAGGAATACTCAAATTTGATTTTTGATAGCTGTTATTTTGAAAATAAATTCTTAGTTAATTAAATTCTATTTAATAAAAAGATGTTTGTTTTAATAGATGAATTAACTCAATAAATTCTTTTTAGGTAATTTATTGAAATTGAATAAAATGTTTTAATTGAATATAAAATATTTTCAAAGTGTAAATAATATTTATGTGATAAAAATAGTGAAAAATAAATAGGTAGTGGAATGAATGAAATTGGGTATTATTGAAATGTAATTTGTAAAATGAGGTGTGGATCAATTTATATTGGATTGAAATTCATTCAGAAATAAATGTTAAGAGTTTAAATTTAAATTTGAGTGTGAAGGAAATAAATTAGAACCAAAGTGAATTAGAATTAAAGGCCTAAGTCCATTCTCTTTTTCTCCTTGTTTCTAGAACTTTCCTTGCTCCATTATTCAAACCCTAATCCGTTTGCACCTTGGTTCCCATTATTCGCAAAAGGCCATAATTCCCTAATCGATTTTCAAAACGATTGCAACATATATATATATATATATATATATATATACGAAAGTGGGTTAAAACTTTATTTCGATAGGGCTAAAATGAATCCCATTCAGTTAGACTAACCCGACCCAATACAAGTAAGCAAAAAGACGCAAAACAAACTCTCACTTTACAATCAATTAACTCACTTTAGATCTAAAACTTTCCATTTTTAAGCTTTGTCAAGGCGGTTGCCATGTCCTCATCCTCTGAACTCGCTATTATTTACTTCTAGTCCCAACATCTTCAATATCCCTTGTTCAGTAGCTGATAGCTCTGTAAGTGTTTTTTGCCCACTCTCTTCATGGTAATATGGATATCTCTAACAATCATCACACTAATCGCGTCTTCATTCATTTGGTTGTTTTGAAAAATTCATCGATTTTGTTCTTTCCATACGTGCCACACTGTTGTAGTTAGAGCAATGGAAGTAATTTTACCCAGTAGGCTTTTGGATTTCCAACATCTAGTCAAGTAAGTAACTTCTTTCCCGAGATCTAAAATTTGGTAATTGCAGTTCAAAATAGTTTTAGTTTTGTTCCACATTCTCATAGTTACTACAAGTAAAAAATTGATGATTATATGTTTCTTCCCTATTTTTGCATAATATGCAAATTGATTCTTGTAAAATCCCCCAACTTTCAATCTGTCGTTGATAGGAAGTCTATACAATTGAGCCGTATAAGAGGTTTGAGAAATTTTGGGAACACTAGCTCTATTCCAAATTAATTGATCTCATTCAATTTCCTGCTCTTTGGTTCTCAGATTATTCCAAGCCTTTTTAAGAGTAAAGTCAGTACCTATGGGTTTCCATTGATTATCCTGAATAATTTTATCAAGTGTGAAATGAACTCCTCCATAAGCACTGAAACTATCCCAGCACAACCTGTCAATTAGTCTTTGATTATTCAGCCAAGGATCATACCAGAAACTTTTTTCTCTGCCATTAGAAATTCTCCTTTCAACTAAATTTTGAATTTCATCTCGAACTCTAAGAATAGATTTCCAAGTACCAGAAGCATTGTTATCCTCTTTCATAAACCAAAAATTATCTTTTAAGAATATTATTTTCATCCAATCTGCCCATAATCTTTTACCATTTAAAATTTTTCAACCAAGTTTTATGGCATAAGCTTTTTTCAAATCTCTGAGATTTTTTAATCCTACTCCGTCATGCTTGGGTTTACACAGTATCTTATAAACAGCTTTATGTATACCCCCTTTCCAAATGAAGTTATCATAAACATTTTCAATCTTGTCAATAGAAACATTAGGAATTTGAAAAGTTTGTAGTCAAAATCTTACCATAAAGGTAATGACAATATGCACCAATTCCACTCTTCCAGCAAATGATAATAAACTTGCACTCAGCTTTGAAGTTTATTTCCGATTTTAGTGATCAAGACCCTCATATTATCTATTAGTAATAATATTAATGGATAAAGGCACTCCAAGGTATTTGATAGGGAGCTGTCCTTCTGTAATGTTTAAAGCTTGATAAAAAATTTCTCTATTACTGTACTGATCATTAAAATAACATTTGATCTTTTGCTTATTAACCCTTAATCCTAGAAATTTTTCCTAAGTATAAAACATCTCTTCCATCCCTTCGGCTGCATTTTTGTTAGCTTTGATACAAATTATCAAGTCATGAGCATATAATAAGTGAATGAAGTAAGGTTTGATATCAAAGTTTGGCTGAATAATCCTATTATCCATATATTTTCTAAAGGATACAAGCAAAAGAATTCATGTCGGAGCTCAAGAATGATGTCGAAAATCTGATGTTAAAGGTGGTGGATATCATAAATGTTACTACCATTATTGATTCAGAAGTATGGAAATGGCATGTCATCAAAGCCAATGTCAAAGGCTCATAATGATGTTGCATAGCATCGATGCCGCTCCACATTAATAAGGTCTAATGAATGGTGATGTATCTCGCATATCACCTGTAAATGATATTGCATGAAGTCAGTGCCATATCTCATCAAGGCAGTGTTGATGTTGGAGTGCACCATGTCGTAAGCCACCACTCAAGGAGATTGAGTGCTTTGTCAAGACAAGGGTGGATATCGCATCCAGTCAATATCGCATTTAGCTGATATTGCATCTAGTTATTGTCGCACATCTTTGGCATTGCAATCAATGCCACTCATCACCAATGTCATCCCTTATTGATGTCGCTTCTCAAGTAATGCCACCTCTTGTTATTGTCGGCATCTCGGCAATGCTGTATCTCTTCAATGCCGCCCATTATCAATGCTGATTATTATCAATGCCGCCTATCATCGATGCTGCATCTCATTGATGCCGCATATGGTCAGGGCAAATATAAGGATATCGTAAGTCAATAGTACAATCAAAGTGGGCGCATATAATCAATACAAAGGGAATATAATGTCGAAAGTTAACAAATTTGGATGATATTGGATGAATGTACTCCTAAAAGATGTCGTATGTCACCAGAAATATACAAGAATTAATACCGAATATTATCAATAGAATTGATGCCGAATTTCATGAATATCGCATATTATCAGTGTCGCACAACATCAATACTATGGGAATGTCAAAGGTCGTGTAAAAAAAGAGGATTAAAATCATTCACAAGAACAAATTTAAGAGGATTTAGTGTATTTCCTTTCATTAAGCTTCAAAGGCATTCATGTTGAAGCCATCGCCAAGATAACATTCAAAGTCCTATATCGTCAAATGGAAGCAAGCCTACCTCTTTCCCACCACTATAAATAAAGATGCACCCCCTCATGGAAAGGGGCCATTAACCTCTTTCTCACTCATATCACTTTTTCCAATTAGGATCTTCTCCAAGTTCTCTTCATTGAGAGCTCGAGGACAAATTAATAGCATAAAGGATAACGGGGGAGAAGATGCAATATTTGTAAACAAAGGCCTATGCAATTACATAATTCCATATTTGTACATTTTGTAACATCTTCATGATTGAATAAAGAACATGAATTGAGCCTATAGCCTATAGTTGTTTGGACTTGCATATTTTATCTTTTGAGCTTATGAATAGTATTTCAAATAATCTTGTAAATTATTATAAAACCAAGGGGTATTATTGAAATTTCTTTGAACATGCCTCCTTGTACACAAATCTTGAACGTTGAACCAAATTTCGGTTTAACAAATCTTATTATGATAGTAGATTTCCATTCGAAGTGTAAAATATTCCATCACAACAGCAAATAGGCAAGGGAAGAGAGGGTCCCCTTGTCTCAACCTCTATTATTAGAAATGAAACCCTAGGCATACCATTTATTACAATTGAATAAGTAGGGGTGCTTGTGCACTTTCAATAGCATCGACAATTTTGTTTGGAAACCCCATGGCTCTAATCATATGAAATACAAAATTTCCTATTAACTTTATCATACGCTTTTTTAAGTCAACCTTGAGACACATTTCTTCTTAAAATTTTAAAAAAGTTCATGGGCTAGCAAAGAATTTCTGATATGCTTCTACCTTTTATAAAAGCACTTGGACACTCACCAATACAATTGGACAGGATATCTTTAATTCTATTGCAAATAATTTTACTAAGATTTTATATGAAACATTACAGCAGGCAGTAGTTCTATAGTCTTGAATTTGAGCTGGCTTATCTTTCTTAAGGATAAGGCAAATGAATGTGTGATTCAATTCTTTGATAATTTTACCTATATCCAATTCTTCTTGATATGCTAATTGTTAACTGGGTTTTTAACCAAGCAAGAATCCAAAGGAGTTAGAACATTCAGACTAAGCCAGAATGACTTGAAACTTGACTGAAGCAATCAACAAAAATGAGTCAGTGGACCTCAAGAAAAATAAGTCAAGAATACACTAAGTGGATGAATTGCTAACGATCCATTACCTATGGATGCTAGCGATCCATAAGGATGCATTGCAAGTCATCCTAACCTCGTGCATCATGATATACTATCTATTCTAAGACTACTAGCCAAGTTTCATAGCATTCTAGCAATGTAGTTTAAGGAGTAAAGACTCATCTGATTCAAGCTATTATTTACCCACTTTTCGACCAAAGCAGCCAGCTTAAACTAGATCTAGAGAATTCATACAGAATTAGATTGACTTGAAATTTGGAGGAAACACTTCAAAGACATAAAAGAACGTTCATAAAAAAAGAGCATGATTGGAGAAGATATGCTGGATCGTTGGCCTCGACAAGTCATGTCGATCCCCCTTCTATAAATCAACGTTGCTTTGGTGGCATCGAGAAGGCTTGTCCAAAGGATCGTCGAACAAACAGATCCAACCCTTAGTCTCCAGGAACCAATTAAAGTGTGTTCCCGCAAGACGAATCCTAAAAATTCCTCTTGAAGTCGATGAATCATCGCTTTAAGACCACCGAGCCGTCGGACACACGACCAAAACTCTTTTTGGATTCGATGAATTATCGCTCCAAGGCCGTCTGGTCACCGGACATCCAACCAAAATTCCTCATGAAGTCGATGAATCATTGCTTTAAGACCGCCAGGCCATCAGACACATGCCCCAAAACTCTTCTTGGAGTCGATGAATTATCACTCCAAGGCCGTCTGTTCACTAGACGTCCAACCAAAATTCCTCTTGAAGTGGATGAATCATCACTTTAAGACCGCTGGGCCGTCGGACACATGACCCAAAACTCTTCTTGGAGTCAATGAATAATCGCTCTAGGGCCGTCTGGTCACTGGACATCCGACCAAAATTCCTCTTGAAGTGGATGAATCATCACTGTAAGACCGCTGGGCCGTCGGACACATGACCCAAAACTCTTCTTGGAGTCAATGAATAATCGCTCTAGGGTCGTCTGGTCGCTGGACATCCGACCAAAATTCCTCTCGGAATCGATAAATTATCGTTCCAAGGCGGTTTGGTCGCCGGACATCCGACCAAAAATACTCCTTCATGAACTAAAGTGTCATGAAGGCGAACCGGTAGATCAACACTCATCTGAACCAAAAATCCTTCATGAACTAAAGCGTCGCGAAGGCCAACTGGAAGATCAGCGGTTATCTCATCCATAACTGCCCGAAGTCAACAAAGTCATGCTCTAAGGCCACGAATTGACAATAACATCAGTCACTCTACAAAATTAACAGAATCACTTCCAACGACCAATGAGACAAACAGTCTTGAATTCCAGCTTCAAAGTCAGTCAAAGAAACTAAGCCAAAACTGAACCGAACTTGTGATCAATCAGAGGCTGACTCGAATCAAGCCAAGATTTGGCACCTGGGAGAACCAAGTATCTCAAATCCCTAATATATAAGTCTCTGAAGATAGAGGTTTTCCCATTCTTTAATCATATAGAAGACACAGTTGCATCCACTGGACCGCGTGCAACCAAACGGGTTGTGGAGAAACCTTGGATATAGCATAAGCGTGCGAACAGTCCTGTGGCATGGGGGAACCACACATACTTGAATAGCTACAAGGAAAGGCAAGACTAATCATACGACAGTTCTGTTACGTCTGATTGAAAATTCTGGCATTTTGACAACTACGGACGTAACATCCTAGCTAGTGCAACAAACGAAATAGAAGCATTATACTTGCTTGCTTTTTCCCAACTCCTCCTTTACCACCCTTGGTGACCAGTTCCTTTTCCTCTTAGACTGTATGCCAGTTAAAGACCAATTCTCTAAAGGCAGTTTGGACCAAAAACTGAGAGTCTTGCCCTGAACTCCACCAAGCTCTTTCCTTATAACCATCCATGCAGTCGGCTGTAGATCTCTCCACCATAGCAACCTTATCTATTTGGCCGTGCACATCTTCCCAAAATACGGGAGGATCGTCTAAGCCATGGTTACCTGATCCAAAAACCACTTATCTCTTAGAACTGACAAAATCGCGTTCTAGCGAAGTCAAATCACCGGATTGATGGGAAAACTCGATCCTTACCTTCTAAGAACTGGTATCGCTCCTCCAGTACTGGGAAGGCCCAAACCATTGCACCCACTCTCATAAGCCACACATCACTTCTTGAGCCGTGGAACCATGCTCTCGAAGCACAAATTCCATATGTTACCCGAAGATTGGCAATGTCGAGAAGCTCCAAACCATTCTCGATCGATGGGTCATATCGATCCCATAAGTCGTGCACTCCCATAAGGCACGCATCACTTCTTGTGTCATGGAACCATGCTCTCGAAGCACAAACTCCTCAAGTTACCAAAGATTGGCAATGTCAAGAAGTTCTAAATCGTTTTGGATCGACGGGTCATATCGATCTCATAACCATGCACTCCTATAAGTCGTGCATCACTTCTTGAGCCGTGAAACCATGCTCTCGAAGCACGAACTCCTTACATTACCCGAAGATTGGCAATGTCTGAAAGTTCCAAACCGTTTCGGATCGACGGGTCATATGGATCCCATAAGTTGCGCACTCTCGTAAGCCATGCATCACTTCTTGAGCCGTGGAACCACGCTCTCGAAGCACAAACTCCTTATGTTACCCGAAGATTGGCAACGTCGAGAAGTTCCAAACCGTTCTGGATCGAGGGGTCGTATCGATCCCATAAGTTGCACACTGCCATAAGTCGCGCATCACTTCTTGAGCCATGGAACCACGCTCTCAAAGCACGAACTCCTCACATTACACGTAGATTGGCAAGGTTGAGAAGTTCCAAACCATTCCGGATTGACGGGTCATGTTGATCTCATAAGTTGCGCACTCCCATAAGCCGTGCATCACTTCTTAAGCCGTGGAACCATGCTCTCGAAGCAAGAACTCCTTACGTTACCTAAAGATTGGAAACGTCGAGAAGTTCAAAACCATTCTGGATCGACGGATCGTATCGATCTCATAAGCCACGCACTCCTATAAGCTGCGCATCACTTCTTGAGTTGTGGAACCATGCTCTCGAAGCACGAACTCCTTAGGTTACCCGAAGATTGGCAACGTCAAGAAGATCCAAACCGTTTTAAATTGATGAGTCGTATCGATCCCATAAGCTGTGCATTTCGTAAGTCGTGCACTCTCAAAAGCCATGCATTCCATAAGTCGCGCATCTCAAAAGCGGCGCACTCTCAAAAGCTGTGAATTTCGTAAGCCATGCATTTTCATAAGCCGCACATCTGATAAGCCGTGCAAACACTGCTTGATGTTGCTCTGGCATCATCAATGAGCCGTTAAAATTTTCTAAGTACCGGTGTGGTCCCGACAACACCAGAAAACTTGTCTTGCAGGATTAACAGGGATAACTCCCACTACCCGAAAGAACTGACATTACTCCGATAGTGCCGCAAAGTTCACAAACTAAGAAGTCGGTAAAGAGTTCTAATCTTTGACCAAAGTTAATGTACAAAATGTCTAAATTCAGGACATCTAAGTCACGAGTTCCCAGAGATAGGAGCTGCGACGCACCTTTGACTGGGGGCATCCAGGGAGCTGCCCAGAATATCAAGTCTTGCATTAATTGTTCAGCATAATTAAACCTTCGGACTGAGGGGCACATAACACATTGACACTTGGTCGGGTTAAAAATCGCTCCAACTTGCAATAAAAAGAGGAACTTACCATCATCTAAAGATAGACGACGATGGAAGGAATTTCCAAAATCAAATCATCAACGCACCCCTTTCCAAAGACAAAAGCAGGTGCTCGATTGAGGTTTCAAATCCAACTTGCAGAAAACCAGCTGTTATCCAAAGATAGACATACGGTAAGGAGAGAACGCTCGAAATCAAGCAGCTAAACCATTGATTCCTGAAGATTGGAACCAACGAATAAGGTTGATATCTGCAACAATGCTATCAGCCCAGCATAACGCATATGGCGTGAAACAAGTAAGGTTAAGTGTCACAGATTCAAGACAAACACTCCCGAACTCAACCGGCCCGTGACCAGGATAGGAATGAGCGCGGTCGTACTATGGGTAATGTGATGACTCGCTCCATAATATCCAATTTTCTATAAGAACCTAGAATTTGACATCTATAAATGAAGGGTTCTGCCTAGAAATGAAGGTTCCACAGGTAGAAGTCAGATCACAACAAAAACCAGTTGAAGGAAATTCGATTTTTCATGAATAGGAATAACCATGGAATTGTTAAGCAACAACCCTGCATTTCCAAGGGTAACACTTGACGGTGATAAACAAGGCTAAGCAATAGAAACGTCTGGGACACCCATCCTTCCAGAACATGGCATATCCCGACGTTGAGAAAAATAGCCACATTAGGTTAAAAGGTGTCTACTTAACTATACAGGATCGGATGAATGATTCAATCCTAACCAGCATAACTTTAACATTTCCCGAAGACAGGCAACACTAAGAAAAGACTTCTACAATCCAATCATCGAAGTGTAAGTTTTCGAAGACTGAAACTAGTGCCCACTTGGATTAAAAGCATTGCTGGATCGGTGGGGAAAATAGATCCTGACCTCTTGAGTGTCAGTGATGCCCCGACAACGCTAAGGCCTTTTCTCATTTCCTATGTACAGGTGTTGCCTCGGCAATGTCGAGAAACTCTATTTCGTAAGTATTGGTGTTCCCTCGGCGCCGGAAACCCTCTATTTCCTAATTATCATCATTGCCCAAGTAGTGCTGGGAAATTTGCTATTCACTATGTACCGATGTTGCCTCGGCAATGCTAGGAAAACTTTAATCTACAAGTTCAATGAGAAACACTCATCGTAGTAAACCATCAATGCACTAGCTTCCGGAGATAGAAGTTGGTCCTCAACTGAGATTCTACCTTGTCTTCGGAAAACTACCGTTGCCCGAAAATAGGAAACAACGGGAAGATATAACCTTCCATAGGTCAGCCGGATGGTTCAACCTTTTATCACAGGAATCAGCCACTACACAGGAATAAAGCAGCGTCGAAAGGAAATCCTAGGATTGAATTGCTTGTGTGCTCATTTCTAGGATGAAGGCTGGTGCACAACCGAATTTCCTGAATTCAACTTAGAAAGAATTTAGATACAACTAAAAGATAGGCATCCTCGAGGAAATGTTGCTTGGAACCAAGCTGCGAGATTATCAATTCCCGAAGTCAGGAATGGGCATATGAACAGAACTTCCATGACGATAGCAATCAAGCAAAGAATGCACAATTAAGGACATGTAGGGACAATCATGGAAGGTCGGAACAAAAACCATCGAACTTCCTCAATCCTAGAATAGGATTAAGAGCCAGACCAGGGGCAATCGAATCATTTGTCCTAAACCTCTCCATCTCTCACAATCGCCCAAATACAGGCATTCGAAATAGCTAGTCCCTTGAGCAGGGATAGATGCACATATACTTGATCGAAAGAAATGTTGCAAAGCACAAACAAGAATAACCACGAGGTTGGTTAGATAACGGTTCTATATCGCAAAATAGAGCATTCTAGCAACAAAATCATCAACCAAGGAAATGAAGGATTTAACGTTCAGAAATCAACTGTCGCTCGCAATCTGGCGATGACGAGAACGATTGATGACCTACTTATGGTCTAACTAGATCATTTGGTTCCAAATTGTAGGAATATGCCACTACCCGAAGTTTGGTGATGCTAAGAAGAAACCCCCAAAATGAAACTATTAATACATCGGCTTTCGAAAACAGAAACAAGAGTTTGATTGAATCTTCAGCTCTACTTTTTGGCATCTCATGCTATCTAAAGATTCACAACATCAAGGAAAAATCCACAGAGTTGAGTCATCTACGCATGAGTTTCTAGAGATAGAAATTGATACATGATTAGGGTCTCAACACTGGACTTGGAAGAGTTCACTCTAGCAAAAGATGACGGTGATGCGTCTTTCCAGCTCATGTGCCCATAATGACATTGAATGATGATGTCAACTTAGTGGAATTCAATTATAGTCAGGAAGCAGACATCATTGAAAAAATCAGAGCTTGAAAGCAAGCAGCAAAGTCCCTAGTTCCTGGAGATAGGAGCTATCGTGTCAATCAAACTAGGGTAATCGAACGTATTGCCCAGGAGACCTAGTCTCCCAAAAACATATAGACTTAGTATTCAGAAAATCAGCCCTATGGACTAGGGTAGATACACCAACACTTTGTGAAACGAACTCAACTGAGAATAAGTAGGGATTAGCTACAGAACTGGCTAGACCAAGCTACCTCATAGTTTCAGACAAAGCTATGAAATAGAATATGCCAAAATGACTGTGAAGTATTACTTACACGTATAGAATTACAGTAAACGAGTATGTTGCACATAAACACAAGAGGCGCAACAACGAGAAAAAGCAATGCGCGAAATCGAGCAATTAAACTAATAGTCCTCGGAGACAGAGGTTGGTGTAGGTTTAATTCCGAAAAATGCAAAGGAAGGATAATCGTAATCGAACAAGTCATGCGCTAGTTTCCGAAGACTGAAACTATGCCTGATCGAACTTTAACTACAACTCCACAAGAGCAGCCGTGCCTTGTAATTTAACTATAATCAATCATCCCAATGTGATAGGAATAATAAGGGAAGCCTAAGTTGTGAAGGACCTGGCTTCTTGAGGAGTGGAAGTCCCTCCGCCAGACTAAAGATTGGATGACCTGAAAGTCATTTTCAACAATAAAACTTGGCATTCAACCCTATCAGGTATCTTTTCCTTTAACTAATATCCTCGTATAACCAACACCCGGAATCAAAAGAAAGTTAGCGTATGTTAACCAGTCGGGTTTTGAGCATTGACCGGGGTAGATGCAGTGTGTTATCTACATGAAAAGAGTCCAGTATCCCGAATACTGCAAACGAACAATCTAGTGTAGATAGCTTGCTTACATTTGAAAAACAATCCATATCGTCCTTTGAAATTATCTTTTCCACACTTACCCGTTATTAATCAACGATTGATAACGAAGCCACTATCCGAAGCAACGCAGGAAGCGTTTCTTTTCAGGATCATTAGAATACAAAAACGGGAAGTGCCATACGATTGAATCATCCACTATATCTGATTTTGAAATAAATCATCGCATTAGAATTCAAAACGGCGACAGGAACTTAACCAAGTCCTCGAAAATAAATAGTTAAAGACTGAGAGCAAGACTTTACTCCAAAATGGTGTACAATCATTTGAGACAAAACTTAGCTTTACCGCTGGCCGAGTTAAAACTATATAGGTCGACTCCAAATCTACGTCGTGCACCCACTTACAGACCTAAACCCTTGTGTAAACTACAGAGCAAAGATTGCATCATTAATACCAGGAACTGAAATTCGGGTCGAAATAAAAAAACAACAGCTATAATAAGTTAGTCAATTGAAAAAACATCTTGAGATGGACTCCGACGATTCACTTAAATTCAAAAAATAGTAATCCAAACCTTGTCTTGTTCCAAAGCACACTTTGTTTCCAATGAAAGCGTACTCTGGGGGGGGCACGTGTTAACTGGGTTTTTAACCATGCAAGAATCCAAAGGATTTAGAACATTCAGACTAAGCCAGAATGACTTGAAACTTGACTGGAGCAATCAAGGAAAACGAGTCAATAGACCTCAAGTAAAATAAGTCAAGAATACACTAAGTGGATGGATCGATGGCGATCCATAAGGATGCATTATGATTCATCCTAACCTCTTGCATCATGATATAATATCTCTTCTAAGAATACTTGCCAGGTTTCACAGCATTTCAAGCAATGTAGTTTAAGAAGCAAAGACTCATGTGATTCAAGTTGTTGTTTACCCGCTTTTCGACCAAAGCAGCTAGCTTAAACTGGACCTAGAGAACTCATATGGAATCAAATTGTCTTGAAATTTGGAGGGAACACTTAGAAGACATAAAAGAAGGCTCACAGAAAAAATAAGCATTATTGGAGAAGATATGGTGGATCATTGATGATCCATCTTGATGGATCGCTAACAACCCATGTATTAGTCCCCATCACCTGAAATTCATATTATAGGTCCCACACACTCTCTAGAGTGTACCTGCAAAGTTCCATCTGATTTTGTTAAGTTTTGAGCGAGTTATGGATGATTCTTTTAGACGAAATGACCTATGAAGATGGATGATCAAACAAAGTCCAAACCACTTGATATTTGGATAAGGCACTCATATAGAAGATTGAAAGATAACCAAATGGAGATCACTCAAAAAAAATTAAGTACATGGATCTATAGCGATCCATCACCTATGGATTGCTAGCGATCCATCAGGTTAGCTTGGCTCACCGTCAAACTTTCTAAGCTCCTTTATGATGCTGAGTACAGGCTTCTAGCAAAGTGGCTTTGGCCCAAGTGCTCCCCAACCCCTATAAATACAATCATACCTGCATCATAAATAGGATCTTCTGGACTGGCTACTGGAACATTGCAGAGATTATTCTTCACTCTTCTCCTCCCACAGAATAGTCATTTAGGGGTTTACTGTGATTCTCTAGTGAACTCTTGTACTTGTGACTTGATCTAACTTAGAAGATTCAATCATATTGTAATTCGATTCAACTTGTAATAGCAGTCAGTTAATAGAAAGTTAAAAAGTGGATGTAGGCTTCATTAACAGCCGAACCACTATAAAAATATTCTTTTCTTTTTACTATTTCTGCTCTTTTTACATTTATTTTCTATATTATTGCTCTGTAAGAACAGGACTGGTGCTTTTACACTCAATCCAGGGTGTTGATCCATTTTTGGGTAAACACTAATCTCATTTTTCTTTCAAGTGCTGTCAGTGGGTTCATAGAAATGCGAACCTAGCCCATCTGCCCCTGGGCTGAAGTCATGATGAATGGATTTAATGGCCTCTTCAATCTCCCCAACTTCAATGCTTCTAGTCAACATATGTATCCTTTATTCGTTAATCATATCTTTCGTTTGAATAACAGGTAGATCTCGATGAGTCTCTAAATTGAATAATTTAGTGTATTAAATAACATTGTTCCCAAGTGCTTTTAAGTTTGCAGCTTGCTCTTCATTTTCATCAATGATGTTCAAGACAATGTTGCAATTCTTCCTCAAAGGCACTTTGGTGTAAAACAAATTTGAACATTCATTTCCTTCCAGAAGCCATTTTTCCTTTGCCTTTTTCTTGAGATCTATAGCATGACTCTTGAGTGCTTCCTTCAATTCCAATTGAACAACAAAACATTCTTTGTTTAGCTCTTCATTTTGTGGGTTATTGTCCAAAGCTATTTGACTTTGCTCCAGATCTGCCTGCAAATTGATAATTTTCTGTGGTTGCTTGACCCTATTTTTATTCCATTTTTTTAGTCTCATCTTCATAGTCTTAAGTATCACTGTTAGTACAAACATGTGATTGCCCTCAAATTGTTCTAGAGTAGAAAAATCAACAACAGAATTATAATCTTTGCATTGAGTCCAGAAGTTTGCATACCTAAAGGGCTTTCCTTTATTGTCCTCGTCAGAATGAATTTGCTCAACAAGAAGAGGAGAGTGGTCACTTGTAGAAATAGGGAGAAAAGTAACTTTCATATTAGAGAATAGGTCGACAGAATTAGCATTAACTAACACTCTATATAATTTGCAAGCTATTTTTAACATCTCCACTTCTTCATGTGTATTTCAGCCCAGTGTATAACACTTCCATCAACCCTATTGCACTCACAGAATCATTAAACTCGGCCAGCTGGGATACTTTCAATGTAAGGTCTCTCGATTTTTCTTCAGCTTTTAAAACTACATTATAATCTCCCATGGTAAGACAAGCACTATTTAGTTGAGTAGATAGTTGAATAAGCTGTTTCTATGGTTTATGTCTTATAGAAGCTAAATTACTTGCATATATGAAAGTGATAATGACTTGCAGGCCTCCAATATTATTAGCTTCCATAGTAATTTGTTGATCGTCAATAGATATCACATTACAATTCCAGACATCACAACACCAAGCTACTATTATTCCTCCTTTGCTAGTATTAGAATTATTGTGTATAATATTCCAATAACACCCAAAAAAATTTGAAAAGCAACTATTTTATCATCACATTTTATTCTCCAAAAGCCCCAAAAAAGGAGGCTTAACTTATTTCCTAGATAGAAGAGGTCTAGTTGTCTCTCATTATTATTAAGACCTCTTACATTATAGCAAATAATTTTCATTTGGAGGGTGGTGCCTTATCACTCCTCAAGTTTATAGAAGCAATGTTCATTGGCCCTTGCTTAGTAGCTTTCTTATTAAAGTGTTCTATGTATGCCTAGTATGGTTTAGTGTAAGTACCTAACCTCCATTATTTGAATATTCATCACTGGAGTCTAATTGAATGTTTAGTTTATTAATCTCCTCTATTGTTTCAGGTTCATTTTCAATCTGATCTTCCTCCATTGCATCCTCTTGCTTCTCATTACCCTGGATCTCTTGGGGTAGGGTCACCTGTGTCTGGTTTGGTTTCTCCATCAATAGGGTTACCTCTTTAGACTCCTCCTCCTCCGTTTGATCATGGTGTTCGTGGGAGCAATAAGAATGTATTTGATTATCAACGGTACTTTGATTATCTGAACCAGTGACTAAACATGTAAACTTATTTAATGCAGTGTCAACTGTGCTTTTGTTAATATAATTAGCTGATGTTTTTTGAGGGGCATGTAAATCTGCTGAACCATCTGTTGATGCTTTTTGATTGAAGTGAATATTTGTTGAACACTCAGCTCCATCATCTACACCACCTTGCATATCATCATACATATGGCTTCCTAATGCACCATTAGTATCTTTTTTAACTTCCACTCTTGAGTAATTTCTTTCGTGCATTGAAGATCATTATGCCCAGAACAATTACATTCCTTACATTTGGGAGGAACGAATTCATATTCTACAATCTGTTGGTACGCTTTTCCTCTACTGTCTTTTACTCTTATTTTAGTAGGCAAATTAGAATCGGCAGTTATACCTACTAAAACCCTAGTAAATCTTTGTTTTTTCATTAATTGTGTATTATTGTCAATCTTAATTGGCTTTCCAATTAAACTAGCAAGTTTGCTTATTCCGCTAATCCTCCAAAGAGCTAAATTCAGGTTCATTAATATTATCCATACTGGATGAAATTCAAGCATGTCATGTTCAAGTCTCAAATTAGCTTCCCATCTCTCTTAATAAAAAGCAACTTACTATCCATAAACTAGGGTCCATTGTCAATGATTCTCTAAAATCTTTTTCTAGTTCAAATTTCACCAAATAATAGCTATTTTCTCTCGCAAATATGTTCTAACTCCCTTCAGGTTTCCACTCCCTCTTTGTGTAAGCATTAAAATAGATATAATAAGTAGGGCTGTTAATTTTGTATGAGTCTCTGATGTCCGTTTGATTCCATGGTCAAAAAACTTCCGTCCGAGTCTGTTCGATTTTCAGTTAGGACATGAATTAGGACAAAAAAATTTGTATGAGCAAAAATCTCGTCCAACCCGTGTTTGTTCGAATTCCTTTAAATTTCTTATAGCTTACTATATCCATTATGTTCTTCAGAATATTTATAACTATTTGGTTGTGTAAAGATTCAAAAAAAGCTTATACTTCAGTGCATATTGATAGAAATAATACAATCGAAAGAAAATCTATTAAAAACATAAAATATGATGTAAATAGTAATGTCCGTGTTTGTTCGAGTCCGTGGTCGAAAAACATCCATTCGTGTCTGTTCGATTTTATCTAGGACATGAATTAGGGAAGCAAAATCTGTACGAGCATAAATCTCGTCCAGTCTGTGCCCGGTCCAATTACTGAACACACCTTCGTCCGGTCCGGTCCGACAAATTTACACCTCTAGTATACATATATATATTGAGTTCCTCCACATACTACCAGCTTCCGCATAATCATCATCATCAATAGCTGCATATTCTCCTTCCTCGTCGATGATTTTATCATAGAATTCCACCGGTTCATCTATTTGATTTATGCACTCCATGGCTTTCATCCAGCTTTTGATTCCATCGGTCGAAAAAAATTGAGATCTGACCGCCTAAGCATGGCTCGATTGATTGCGTTTAAACCTTTGAACCTCCGCCGCTTTCTACTTCCCTTTCCTCTTATCCTCTGACCAATCATCCTTATTGGTATTCGATTCATTTTGTTTAGTTTGATCTCTATATTTTTTAGTTCCATAATTTTCAGGGTTTGAGTCGCAATTTTTTTATCACAATACATCACATACAATAGTCATCATCTGATGTGTCGCCATTTTTAATATATAAAGGTTCACACTCGGAGGCGCCCTGGCTTGGCATAGTCGATGATCACAGATGAGGGGAGAAGCTTGCACACACAAATGGATGCAAGTGGTGAGCGATTGATGCCACAACCTGGGGTTCTTGAACGTGGTTAAGGAGTGCGATGCAAACCTGGAAGGCAGGTTTGGGCAATGGCAAAGGAGGTGACAGGCGCTGCCTGAAGGCGTTAATTTAGAGCTTTTGTGTGGTATTTTTGGAGGCGAATGAACGAGCAAGAGGATGGTGTTGGTCCTAATATTTATGACAATGTGCGTAGTTGCTAAATCATGGTTGAAGTGGTTTGATCATTTCACACTTATTTTCGGTGAGTAAATTTTTTTACTCGCAACTATGGTCCATGTGTTCCCCTACATGCTTTTAGTTGGTTATTACATTGATGAATTTAGTTGAATATGGATTGTTTGATGATGGAATGCTTGGTTGGTATGGAATAATTGGATAAAATTGATTATTATTGGGTGAGATTGATTGAAAGAGTATTGTATACTTTGATTGAGTTATGTCGTGTGTGTGTGTATTGATTGAATTAGATGATGATATTAGTCGAACACAACGCTTGAAATTTATCGGAAATGGGCTAAATGAACTAAAAGGTGAATATCTGAAATAAATAAATAAATAAATAAGTTGGAAATAAATAGTGAATTTTAAAATGATTTGTTTATTTAATATTGAATATATTATAATTAATGGAAAATTTGAAAGTGGAATGATTACGGAAAAATATAACAGTAAAATAATTTTGAGTATTATGTAAGTATAAATTATTTGGTAAATGGTGAGTGCAAAGAATTTATTCCATAAGTGAGTTTTTGAATTTGTAAATTTTTATATTTTATTTATTTTCGTTGATCATAAAAATATTTAAAAGGTATTTATGAAATGATATTTGAAATTTATATTTTCAAAGTGATAAGTTAATTTTATTTGGATTTAATAGAATAGAAGTTTATAAAATAATATTTTAAAGTAAAAGTAAGTTGAATGCAATTTATTAATTGAATGGAAATTATCATTTATGGAATTTGTTATATATATTGTTAAGTGAATTTTTGATGTAGTTTATTATTGTGTTTATTATTGAATTGTTTTGGGAATGTACCATATAAGATAGAATTTTAGTTTTATGATTTACTTTTCAATAATAATAGTTTTGAAAGGATTTGAAAGGTAACGCGTGTCTTAAACACGTTGCTTATGAGATTTTATATTATGGTTTTTTGGGAGATTATTTTTAATCAAAAATCCTCATAGGAAAAGTAAAATTATTTGAATTCGTTGTTTAAAGGAAATCATGAATTAAAAAACTTATTTGATATTAGTATTATTTTCAATTATTAGAGAAGAACATAAAAATGTATGAATTATTTCTAAAGGGAGTTTAAGGGATTGGAATTTGAATAAAGTTTAATGTATAGATATCCTTGTAATAATTAAATAAGAGGTTTCCTTATTGCCAAACTTTTGTGTTTATTGTTCCATGGTTGTTCTACGCATGTGTAGAGCACCTATGTAAAATTTCTTTTAGTAAAAGTGGATGGCCCACTATAAAGCCGGCTAGCCTTGCTAAATTAAATAAGAGATTTGTAAATATTTATTTTCAAAACTATAAATGGATTATGAGGAAAGAATGAGAATTTTATAAAAAAAATTGTAAGTAAAATAAAGCATTATTATTTTGCACGGGCAAGCTAGATTTATAGTAGCCATACGACTTAACAAATAATTACAGGTGTGAGGCAAAGTTGCCTCAACAACTAAGAGATAAAAAAATAATAGACTAGCTATAACACAGGAGTTAGGCAACATGCCTAAACTACTCAAAGACCAAGACTTGCCCCATTCAGAAGAGGAGGATCTACTACCATTATCAGAAGGATTATGTCCAAGAACATTGTAACATCCCGTATCTAGAGGCTAAGCGCTACAAATGCTGCAGTCATCCATAGTAACTTCTGGTGACAAAATACGGTAATGCTAATGGTATCCATAATATTAGAAGCATCTGAATATGAACAAAATCACAGATTTCCAAAAACAACATTTTACTGATTATATTTCAAAACAAACTCATATCCAAGTTACATAATCTCATATTGTTTCCTAGGTAAAGGTTAATTATAATCATTACAAAAATACGCCAAGAGCGACATATGACGATGCCCCCTTTGTTGATCAAAGCAATATAGTCATATCTGACTTAATACACAGCGGAAATAAAAAAATAATTTGCAAGACCTAATTAGCTATCCATCAGCCACCTGCTTGTCCCCGGAAGCTTTATTCGCCAAAAGACTAAAGCCTGAAAACCTTAACCCTCAGCCAACTCAAATCGGTTTTGAGCACCCGAGAGTTTAAGGGGAAACAAAAACTTCGAGTCAGACATAAAGCCTGGTGTGATTAATACTGTTACATCTCGGTTTATAGATATTAAGTGAGACCACGACGCTTAGCGGAACGGGTTTCCCCTCACTAGTATCCTCTTTAAAACATAAATTTTGCAAATCATTTCCTACAAACAAACTGGTTAATCAAACTGATATATAATGATAATAATAGCTAAGTCCGTTAAGCTATAATCAGGTAACTAATGAACTATCTATTCACAAGTAATAAATGGACTATCTGTACGATAACTGGGCTGACTGCCCGCAAACTGGACTAACTGTCCACAAACTGGACTAACTGTCCAAATCAAAATGGACTATCTGTCCGAATTATTTTCTTAAGGTTAACTACCCTTCATCTTTTTCCTTGAAAACCTTTTCAAAATGATTTAACCTTTTAAATCATACTTATACAAGGAAAATAAAATCTTAGCTTTATTCTAAGCTATTTTGCCATGATATATATATATATACTTTACTCAAAATAATGTTGATGAATTTTAATAAGGATTAGCTATCCTTCCAAAACAAGTTAAAACCCTTTTTAACTTGAAAATACTTAGGCCATATTGCATATTTAATACATTCGAAACCTTTGTTTAAATACTTTTAAACAACCCTTTCGAAATCATTGAAGGTAACCCCTTCGAAACCATTGAAAGTGACCATTTCGAAACCATTAAAAGCTTTTCGAAAACATTGGAGAAACCTTTCCTTTCTTTTCCCCGAAAGCTTCAAAACATTAGACATCCTCCTTTAAAACCTTTAAATATTGCCTTTCGAAAACATAGGAAAAATCCTTCCTTTCAACCCTTTCGAAACCCTGGGGAACCATCCCATTCGAAACCATTCATTAAAATCTTTCGAAACAGTCAAAACTCAATCCTTTCGAAAGCACTTTGGGTTCAATTTTAAACATGTGGAAACCTTTCAAAACCATTTGAAAATTTACTCCTTCAAAACCTTTGAAAAACGTCTCGGTCGAAACCCTTTTGATTATGCCTTCAAGTAGAGCGAAAGGATCAGAAACCCATTAAAGTCGAAAGCATCTATTTCGAAACCATTTAAAACTGTCTCTTTCGAAACCATTTGGGTTTTACTTCAATCATAGAAAAAAGGTCTTTAAAACATTTAAGTAGAAAGCATCTGTTTCGAAATTATTTCCTAAGTAAAGAAGTGATGGTGTCGAAACCATCCCTTCGAAAGCATTGGAGAAGTTGCCATAATTTAGAAAACAAAGTACCCCTTCGAAACCATCTGAGTCGAAAGGTAAAAAGGCAGCAGCAAAAGATTTTGACTTAGTCGAAAGTAGTTATTTAAAAACAAAGGCGCAACCCAATCGAAACCATTTCTTTAAAACCATTAAACCTAGTCGAAAGCTAAATGAGTTGAAAGCTACTCAGTTGAAAGCCATTTAGTCAAAAGCAAGCAGACGCCTTTTTTAATTTAAAAGCAAAGTAATGCCTCAACCCCTTCGGAACCCTTGGTTTCGACTCCATACCTTCCGCCCACATCCAATTCACTATGTACCGGTTCCCTGATACCATGTGCATTGGTTTCGACTGTGTCGGAGGTAGAGCTAAGGAAGCGAAACCTGGTGCCGAAAGCATCGAAACAGCGAAAAACATCTAGCAAATAGTTCTTTTCACCTAACCTGCTTTACGTGTCAAATTTTGATTGGTTGCCTCTTTCTTTACCAATAAAAAGCACTGCAATTTTCAGAAGTAACTATTTTAATTATTTGCAAAAAGCCCCTTCTCCTTTTATAAATATATAAAACATTTAAGGCCCGTGACTTAAATAATTTTATATATCCATTAAAACACTTAGGAAAAATCTACAAAAATTCCAAAAAATCTCTTTTATATGTTTTCCAACATATAAAAATTTCAGACCCAAATCTTTTATTATTTAACCGTAAATAATTATTAACCCAAATTAACATTTTATTTACTAGAAAATTCATATAAATTCCACAAATATTCAGAAAATTCTAAAAATTGAAACCTATCTATAAAATATCATTTACGATCTTCATAAAAATTTGCAAGGCATTTGGACGTCTTTTTATTGGGTTTTCACCTTAAAACATATCATAAATTCAATATGAACAACCATAATTCATCAACAAGTATCTATAATCATTCCATCATTCAAAAAGATGGCAAATCAATGCAAAATATTCAGAATTCATCTTAAAACCGAAAATCATAACAATTTGAGATGTAAACATTATTCACCTTAGCTTTAGATATTAAAGAGATTGAGATGTAAATGGATTTGATTTGAATTAGCTTCTTCCTTAGCTTTTCTTAATCTTCTTCCTCTTTCTCTTGTTAATGGTGGCCGACCTTAGTTTAATTTTTTTTGATAAAATGAAATGAACGTGTAAGGGATACACGGCCAAGGGTTTAGGGATATAGAAATGGCATATTTCCTATTTTACCCCTCCTCTATTACAATTTAACTCTTTTTTTAATGTATAGGTTAAATAGCACGGCTACCCTTTGATTAAATCAAATCTCAATCCCCTAATCAACATAATATTTTATTTATAGCTAATTAATTATCCTAAATAATGTTACCAAAAATATGGGGTATTACAGACTCCCTTCCTTAAAGAATTTCATCCTCAAAATTACGATAAGGTACACAACAAATCAAACAAGAAGGTAAAACATACCAGCAAATAAGTCAGGATAAGTATCTCTAATCATGCTCTCAATCTCCCAAGTACAGTCTCTGTCATCGTCGCTCCACTGGACTTTGACTAATCTGATCGTCTTGGTTCTAAGCCTCTTCTCATCTCTCGCAACAATACGAATAGGTTTCCTCACTATAGTCAAATCTGGTTCTACTACTAAGTCCTCTAGCACAGTCGGTGCAATAGCAGTCTCTAGGTCTCTAACACACTTACTGAGATGAGAAACATGAAAAACATCATGGACTCCTGCCAAACTGCTCGGTAACTCAACTCTATATACGAGCTTCCCGATCCTCTCAACAATAGGAAAAGGTCCAACGAATCTCTGTGCTAACTTTCATGATTTCCCAAATCTAATCACACCCTTCATCTGTGACACTTTGACAAAAACATGGTCTCCAACTGAGAACTCTAAGTCTTTTCGCCTTCTATCTACATAACTCTTCTGCCTAGATTGAGCCTCCTCCATTCTAGCCTGAATGACCTCAATCTTTTCTGCAGTTTCTCTAACCATATCTGGACCAAGAACCAACCTATCCCCGGTCTCTAACCAACATATGGAGATTTGCATGGCCTTCCATGCAAAGCTTCAAACAGTGTCATCCCAATACTACTTTGATAACTGTTGTTATACAAAAACTCGACTAAATGCAAATGGTCTTCCCATGATCCCCTGAAATCTAGAACATGAGCTCTTAACAAATCTTCCAAGATTTTGTTAACTCTTCCCGTTTGCCCATCTGTCTACGGATGGTAAGCGATACTCATTTTGAGCATGGTTCCCAAAACTTCATGTAGACTCCTCAAGAACTCGCTAGTGAATAAGGAATCTCTATCACTAACTATGCTACTAGGAATTCCATGCAGTCTAACCACATTCTTCATAAACAACTTTGCCAAAACAGGTGTCGTTCTGGTTGACTTAACTAGAATGAAATGGGAACTCTTGGTCAGTCTGTCCACTATAACCCATATACTATCATTTCCCCTGTTCGACCTTGGCAACCTGTCAATAAAATCCATAGAAATAGAATCCCATTTCCATACCGGAATATCCAACGGATGAAGCAATCCACTTGGCTTTTGGTGTTCGGCCTTTGCCTGTTGGCAAATCAAGCACTACTTTACATACAAGCCAATACCCCGCTTCATACCTTCCCAGAAGAAGTTCCTCTTCATATCCTTATACATCTTAGTACCTCTTGGATGAATAGAGAACTTCGAATGATGGCATTCCTCTAAGACTTCTTTCCTTATGTTTCCTACACTCGGAACAAATAACCTTCCTTTCTTCCTCAACCTCCCATTCTGGTCAAGACCGAAACCTTTCAAGTCATGGCTCTCAGTTCCATTTCTTAACTTCCTGATCCGTTCAGCAAATAATGGATCTTTCTCCTGTTTAGAAGCAACCTTTTCGATCATCATTGGTCGAACTTCCAAAAAAGATAACACTATGGTTTCTCTGCTAGACCCTGCCTCAGAACTCCACTGCACTCTGCACTCTGCACTGAGGCGTACGGACGGATACCTGAGAATTACTCATTCTAGGGTACACTTCACCCTATCTCTAATAAGTTGCTTAATGTGTTATACTCCTGAGCTAAAGTTCAACCCTCAGCTCTGATACCAAATTATAACGATCCGGAATCGGCCTTCGAAAATCAGCACCCGTACTTCACTTGTACTCAAAATGCCGCAGATTCAAACTCCGAATCTGGTTCGCCGGAGCTTATAACACAGTAAGTACAACAACACAGCGAAAGAAAAAGAATATATCAATATTCATAACATTGATACAATGACAGATACAAAATCTGATACAATATGATACAACAGAATGATACAACCGATATCAATATACATCAGAGATATGATACAAGAAATAGCAGCGGAAAATAACAACAATGGAAGAGATCACTCCAAATGACCTACAAAGGAGAATGACTCCAACAACTCCAACATCAAGCTCGAACCACCATCACGATGCACAAAGATAAGCAAATGCAGTCATGAATAAACTCCAACACAGAACTAGCTCCAGATAATCTACTGAACCTGTCTATCTGAAAAACCCAACTTTAGACTGTCCGTGTGGAAAATTGTGGGCACCCAGAGTTTAGGAAAGGAACAATAAACTCCAAGTCAGTCGTGGTGACTGGTGTGAGAACTAAAACAGTTATTATCTTTAAACAACAATAATAAAGAAAGTGGAAAATATTCGCAATGCTTTTGCAAAATGAAACTACCATAAGACCTCCCGCCACACACACAATGCAAACGCAGAATTGGAGGAGATTTCTTCTTATGATAGTTAAACATGCTTACTACGCAAACAAATCATTTTTGATATTATTACTAGTGCATAGTGTGCAAAATCATTTCGAAAGTATAATATTAATCTTAGCCAGCATAGGCATTCCGCACTTATGCCTACTACAGCTACTATGTTCAATAGCAGGTTACCGCCACATTCCATAGCAGGTAATACAACTAAAACTGTACAAGGTTCGTATTGTTTCTTTGGATTTCCAACAAATGGTCAGGCTAAGGAACTTCCTACTGCCAATGGGATCTCCTCCAGCGGGACATCCCGAGAACCTACCCGGCTCTATGCCAACACAAGGCCGGGTTACCTCTGTAACTAGGTAACTACTACTCGAGTATGCCATCCCCCGGTCCTTTGGGACCTTTATCCGAGAGCTCTCGATAACCAACATCACACATAATAAATAAAGTGTGTCCACATGAGTAAGTATTTGGGCTCCATACCATGATACCACCATTTTCCAGAAGGAAATGACATACCCTAAAGGGCGCGACCCTCATAACCTTGCCGCATCATTCCTGTTTCGACCATTTCCGGTCTGTGAGGTTCGATGAGGTCTCGTCCACAAAGCTACGCTTTTTCACAAAGCCACGCTTTGATCATAAATGATCAATAAATGATCATCACACAGCAACACTCAGCATGCCACATTACTAAATTGGGAGTATATCGTTGATAACCTTCAACTACATAACCTCTGAGCTCGTACGTCTCAGAGAAGGGTGTTAACTAAGAGAATAAATTCTCCGCCACCAACAAAAATGTATTTGAAAGAAATCTGCTTTATATCTCAAAGTGCAATGTCAGACATGTAACCATACAAGTCTGTTCCAGGTTCGAACAGAACCGAAGGCACTTCCGAAGAAGCCCTTGCAATCTGGGTATTCACAATCCCGATCGGATTTCCCATCACTTAGGGAATCTCTATACTAGGAGCTACCCAGTGCAGAGACAATCGATAGGTTATCCTATCGTTCTCGCAAATACCCGGTCTTCAACACCGGTCTTCAAATGCTATCCATATACGGCATATCACTTATTCCAAATGGGTTGTGTGACATAAAGGTCCTCTCCCGGCTAAACCGAATAGTGAGCGTAATATTTAAAAACATCTGGATATTGGGATTTCAATTAAGTCACAACTTAAACCCAAACTTTCTTTTCAAATGGTTTAACAAATTACCATTTTCAATCTTTTAAACAAAAAGATTTATTTCACAAAGTTCACCCAGTTTCACAAAGATCTATTCATAGATTTCAAAACAATTTCCGTTTCAATTGGATTAACTCGTTAAATCTTTAAAACAAAGATTTAACTCATAGCTTTCAAAAAGAATTCATTCATAACTTGGAAAACCATTTTTTTTCATTTCAATTGAAATTCTTTTATCACAAATTGGAAATTCATTCCTTATATGAAAGCTTTTATCATTTGAAACAATAGTTTTCATTTCGGAAAATCTAATCTCATTATACAAGTTAAAATCTTTGGGTTAATTTAAATTCTCAAAACTATACTTTTGAGATGGTTTAAATTCATACAAACACATTTATAACATCTTAACCAAAATTTCCAATCATTGAATTCAATTCCAAATTTTGAATTCAAAATCCAAATTTAATTATTTAAATTAGAAAACCTACCAAGTTATTCAAAATAACTTTCATCTTAAAAACCCGATTTCAAAAGCTTTAACATTTAACCCAAATCCCTTTCCAAAATCAATTGAAATTAAAATTTCAATTTTAAAAATATTAAATTTAAATCATCTGTGACTTAACCCATTTCCTCGTGAAATCCATATTTGTGTGTGTATGGTGTAGTCCAGGGGTTTAACACAATAGTGCAACATCATTCAATCATCACAGATCAGAATGCAGAAATATAGTTGATAAGCGGTATACCATAACGCTTATCGTTCATTTACAGATCACAGATATATATAAATCACAGATAATAATTTACATTCATCCCAGGTAAATAACTACAGTATAGATCACACACAAATCAGAATATATTAGGGATATCAAACATTTCACATTCAATAGAATCCAAATATCCATAAGTAAGATCAATAAATTATCTGATTAATTTAAATCAGATTAATTACTTATGAATATAAATTACTAATCCTGGTTAATTAATATTTATTAATTACAAACCATTTTGATTAATTATCCTTTAATCATTTATTAATTAACCATTAATAATAAATTTAATTAACCTTTAATTATTAATTAATTACTTTCATTAAGTAATTATCTTTTAAATAATTAACTACCCTTAATTACTTACATTAATTAATCTTAATTAATTAAATTATTCTTTAATGTAATTACACATAGTAATTATCCCTTAATTACGTTAGGTAATAATCTTTTATTAATTACATTAAGTAATTATACTTAATTAATTTCATTAAGTAATTATACATTAAGTAATTGCCCTTTTATTACTTATCATCAATTAATCACCCTTTAATTAAGTAATAAATCGACCTTTAATTATTTGAATATCCTTTAAGTAATCACCTTATGTAATTAACCTTCAATAAATTACACTAATTAATTATCTTTAATTAATTAAAGATAAACCCTTTATCTTAATTAACCACTTAATTATCATTTAAATCTTAATTATAATCTTTGGAATTAATTATCAATTATCAATTAACTTAAACCTTTAAGTTAATTAACCTTTAAAACATTTTATTCTCTTAATTAATCACTTAATTGCCTTATTAAGTTTATTTAAAATAGACTTATAAATATAAAGGTTATATAGGTATATAAAACACTTTAAAACTAAATTAATTAGAAGTAAGTTCTTTAAAACTTAACTAATCCCAAAATTTAAAAATAAAGCATTTATTATTTTAAAAGAATAAATAAGAAGTTGTTTAAATTTTTTTAAATTTAAATTTGGAAAAAACTTGTTTTAAAACAAAAACTGTTTTAACATCAACCCGAGACCTCTTCAGGTCTCCACTCGAGTCAAGTACCCAATTCCCCCGAGACCCCCTTCGAGTTCCTCCCTTTCTTCCCTGCTTATACTTTGTTTTTAGTTTTAAAATTTAAACTTCTTAAACCTGATATCACACACATGAACATACTCGAGCCACAACACCAAAACCTCGAGATCAACTTCGAGCCTCAACTCTTCTTCCCAAATCCAAACGATACCAGATACAAACGAGCACAGGTGCACGTGCACAACGTCGCCGACCACCTCAGATCATCACCGATGATCTCCTCGCGTCAACAACCACCCAAACACTCAAATACGATCATCAGATCGTCTTCCAAATCGCGACATCGAATTCGAGTTTCTAAACCCAATCCTGGAACACTCGAGCAACATCACCTCAAAACCTGTCAACGCGCCGTTCACGCAACTCCGACCACCAGAAAATCCCTAACTCCGACCATCGCTTCGACTACCTCTCCTCTACCATTCCCAAAAACCTCGCCACACTCGATCAAACGTGGACGACAAACGAATCGAAAACTAAGCCTCGTCAAAACCATGAGTTAAACCCTAAATTCGCCTCGTCCCCTCAATTCTTGCAATGGAAAATTTAACCACCAATTTTCCTGATATAATCGATTGATGAACTTGCTTCGAGCAAAGTTCCAGCGTTTATTAATAGATCGATTAACGGCGGTTGATTAAAAAGCATATTTTGATCATTGAAGAACTGTTTATAAATTACACCTCTAAAAATCATGATCTTTGTTTTAAAATTCATGTTAAAGTATGAGAATTCAATTCACATGACTAAATTCAAAATTTAAAAGCTTTGAATTTTAACTTGTTTAAAGCTTTGTCCAGTCATGTTGATTTCCAAAGCCATTTACCAGTTATTTTTACTTGAATAAATTATTAAACTTTAGTTTATACTAAAACAAACAATTTTTGGTTTAATCCTAAGTTCAAACAACAAATAGGTTAAAAGATAATGATTTTTGAATCAAAATCTTGGGTTTGGAATCATAGAGCAGAGAACAACAGCATGCTCACTAGTCATCCATATATATCTACAGCAGATTGCACTTATATGTACACATATTTGTCTCAGAACTAATATGCAACTATAATTCATTTCTTAAGTAAAAAGGATGTGATGTTACTCACATGAATTTGGACAGAAAAGCAAAGCCTGGAACTGCTTTTGATCTTGAACTTGATCTGCTCTTGCTTGTTACCACTGAACTGAATCTGGTTTTATTAGTTCCTCAGTTTTAATGGAGGCAACTGAAACGAATTTTGAAATGAGGAAGACTTGAAAAAAAAATGAGTTTATAGGGTGCACATTCTTATTGTACAATATTGGGTGATGTTATATTTTTTTTTGTACAAGTGATAAAATATTGTTTGTACAAAGTAAGATCAGAGATATTTTCTTTGACTAGGCTGATTCGTTCACTGTTGGTGGCTGAGAGGATTCCTGGTGATGGCCTGCATTAATTATTTTGTACAATCTATACTCATATATTTATTTTCTTGTTCATACTTGAATATATTATATATTAGGGTCTTCTTTTTCCTTTGCTTTGTCTTCATACTTGAATATATTTATGGTGTTAGAATTTAATTCATATGTTTACTTCCATTTTACAAATCTATAAAATTTATCTTATATTTATTTATATCTCTATTTTAACTCAAATATTCATCTCTAACTTTAATACTAATTGTCTTTATAATATTACTTTATAAATAATTTTCTATTTTAAATTTGTTATCAAAAATTTTATTTAAGTGTTACTTCATTTTTTATTTCTATCTTATATATTTATTATACTTATGTAAATTTCATAGTTTCTAGTGTTGAGATATATATATGTATTATTTTGTAAGTATATTTTATTATAACCTCAAATATTTATTAAACCATCAATTCTAAATTCAAAATTATTTATTATTATATTTGTGTCAAATGTCTATATATTTTATAGTTATTTTCAAACCATTTATTTGAGATTTTTAAACTCAAATCCAATATATATACAATTGCTTAAATTTAAATGATTTATACAAAATATATTTTGTTTCGGGGAAACTCGCATCACTTTATTGACAAATCTCACAATTTTTATTCAAAAATTAATTTAATTATCAATTTAAACTCAGATAAAATTCGGGATCGTTACAGACTTCCCCCCTTAAAAGAATTTCGTCCTCGAAATTGCACAGGGAGACACAAAGATAGATTAACAATGTTTCATCAAATCAAACTGAACACATATTCTGCAGTTGGCTTACCAAATCAGAATATCAATAACAGATACAAGAACGAATCTGTTTGACACTTCACAAGATACTCGGGTTATCCAGATCTACGAAATATGCAGTGGCATTGGTCAGTTCGAAAGGATAACTAACCATTCGTAGAACATATTGGGACCCAAAGAATAGATAGATATATGGATACAATTTCAAAACTTTTAGTTTAAAACTAAAGTATACCTATCAACCTTAGCCATCAAAGCAACCAATACATCCAAACAAACAATTTTGGCCTAGTTGGAGTTTACGTCCCATTTTAATATATCGAATTTCCTTTCTGGATTGACCAGAAACTATCAAAGAATTGATAAGATGACGAACAAAAGAGATTGGTAGAGAAAAGATTGTTTCCTCGTTGTTTCAGGGTATTGACCATTTATAGTCGTATTCCCCTGTCCCCTATCTCATCCTCTTCTTGCACTCATACTCACTATCAGTGGATAGTAAGAGAATTTACTGAGGCGTACGGACGGATACCTGAGAATTACTCATTCTAGGGTACACTTTACCCTATCTCTAATAAGTTACTTAATGTGTTATACTCTTGAGCTAAAGTTCAACCCTCAGCTATGATACCAAATTATAACGATCCGGAATCGGCCTTCGAAAATTGGCACCCGTACTTCACTTGTACTCCAAATGTCGCAGATTCAAACTCCAAATCTGGTTCGCCGGAGCTTATAACACAGTAAGTACAACAACACAGCGGAAGAAAAAGAATATATCAATATTCATAACATTGATACAATGACAGATACAAAATCTGATACAATATGATACAACAGAATGATACAACCGATATCAATATACATCAGAGATATGATACAAGAAATAGCAGCGGAAAATAACAACAATGGAAGAGATCACTCCAAATGATCTACAAAAGAGAATGACTCCAACAACTCCAACATCAAGCTCGAACCACCATCACGATGCACAAAGATAAGCAAATGCAGTCATGAATAAACTCCAACACTGAACTAGCTCCAGATAATCTACTGAACCTGTCTATCTGAAAAACCCAACTCTAGACTGTCCATGTGGAAAATTGTGGGTACCCAGAGTTTAGGAAAGGGACAATAAACTCCAGGTCAGTCGTGGTGACTGGTGTGAGAACTAAAACAGTTATTATCTTTAAACAACAATAACAAAGAAAGTGGAAAATATTCGCAATGCTTTTGGAAAATGAAACTACCATACGACCTCCCGCCACACACACAATGCAAACACAGAATTGGAGGAGATTTCTTCTTATGATAGTTAAACATGCTTACTACGCAAACAAATCATTTTTGATATTATTACTAGTGCATAGTGTGCAAAATCATTTCGAAAGTATAATATTAATCTTAGCCAGCATAAGCATTCCGCACTTATGCCTACTATAGCTACTATGTTCAATAGCAGGTTACCGCCACATTCCATAGCAGGTTATACAACTAAAACTGTACAAGGTTCGTATTGTTTCTTTGGATTTCCAACAAATGGTCAGGCTAAGGAACTTCATACTGCCAATGGGATCGCCTCTGGCGGGACGTCCCGAGAACCTACCCGGCTCTCTGCTAACACAAGGCCGGGTTACCTCTGTAACTAGGTAACTACTACTCGAGTATGCCATCCCCCGGTCCTTTGGGACCATTATCCGAGAGCTCTCGATAACCAACATCACACATAATAAATAAAGTGTGTCCACATGAGTAAGTATCTGGGCTCCATACCATGATACCACCCTTTTCCAGAAGGAAATGACATACCCTAAAGGGCGCGACCCTCATAACCTTGTCGCATCATTCCTGTTTCGACCATTTCCGGTCTGTGAGGTTCGATGAGGTCTCGTCCACAAAGCTACGCTTTTTCACAAAGCCACGCTTTGATCACAAATGATCAATAAATGATCATCACATAGCAACACTCAGCATGTCACATTACTAAATTGGGAGTATATCGTTGATAACCTTCAACTACATAACCTCTGAGCTCGTACGTCTCAGAGAAGGGTGTTAAGCTAAGAGAATAAATTCTCCGCCACCAACAGAAATGTATTTGAAAGAAATCTGCTTTATATCTCAAAGTGCAATGTCAGACATGTAACCATACAAGTCTATTCCGGGTTTGAACAGAACCGAAGGCACTTCCGAAGAAGCCCTTGCAATCCGGGTATTCACAATCCCGATCGGATTTCCCATCACTTAGGAATCTCTATACCAGGAGCTACCCAGTGCAGAGACAATCGATAGGTTATCCTATCGTTCTCGCAAATACCCGGTCTTCAACACCGGTCTTCAAATGCTATCTATATACGGCGTGTCACTTATTCAGAATGGGTTGTGTGACACAAAGGTCCTCTCCCGGCTAAACCGAATAGTGAGCGTAATATTTAAAAACATATGGATATTGGGATTTCAATTAAGTCACAACTTAAACCCAAACTTTCTTTTCAAATGGTTTAAGAAATTACCATTTTCAATCTTTTAAACAAAAAGATTTATTTCACAAAGTTCACCCAGTTTCACAAAGATCTATTCATAGATTTCAAAACAATTTCCGTTTCAATTGGATTAACTCGTTAAATCTTTAAAACAAAGATTTAACTCATAGCTTTCAAAAAGAATTCATTCATAACTAGGAAACCATTTTTTTTTCATTTCAATTGAAATTCTTTTATCACAAATTGGAAATTCATTCCTTATATGAAAGCTTTTATCATTTGAAAACAATAGTTTTCATTTTGGAAAATCCAATCTCATTATACAAGTTAAAATCTTTGGGTTAATTTAAATTCTCAAAACTATACTTTTGAGATGGTTTAAATTCATACAAACACATTTATAACATCTTAACCAAAATTTCCAATCATTGAATTCAATTCCAAATTTTGAATTCAAAATCCAAATTTAATTATTTAAATTAGAAAACCTACCAAGTTATTCAAAATAACTTTCATCTTAAAAACCCCATTTCAAAAGCTTTAACATTTAACCCAAATCTATTTCCAAAATCAATTGAAATTAAAATTTCAATTTTAAAAATATTAAATTTAAATCATCTGTGACTTAACCCATTTCCTCGTGAAATCCATATTTGTGTGTGTATGGTGTAGTCCAGGGGTTTAACACAATAGTGCAACATCATTCAATCATCACAGATCAAAATGCAGAAATATAGTTGATAAGCTGTATACCATAACGCTTATCGTTCATTTACAGATCACAGATATATATATAAATCACAGATAATAATTTACATTCATCCGAGATAAATAACTACAGTACAGATCACACACAAATCAGAATATATCAGGGATATCAAATAATTCACATTCAATAGAATCCAAATATCCATAAGTAAGATCAATAAATTATCTGATTAATTTAAATCAGATTAATTATTTATGAATATAAATTACTAATCCTGGTTAATTAATATTTATTAATTACAAACCATTTTGATTAATTATCCTTTAATCATTTATTAATTAACCATTAATAATAAATTTAATTAACCTTTAATTATTAATTAATTACTTTTAATTACTTTCATTAAGTAATTATCTTTTAAATAATTAACTACCCCTAATTACTTACATTAATTAATCTTAATTAATTAAATTATTCTTTAATGTAATTACACATAGTAATTATCCCTTAATTACGTTAGGTAATAATCTTTTATTAATTATGTAACGACCCGTAAATTTCAACTGCTTTAATAACGTAATTAGTTGAAATTTTGTGAAATTTTAAACGATAAAATTTTGAAATATAAATTTGATATTTGGAATGCGTCTAGTTAAACATAGCAACTGGTAAATTTTCGTCCGAAAATATGAAAATTTATTTCGCGCGTAAATTCACTTCAATTTAATCAGTTAAAAAGCGATGAAAATAAAATATTTCCGGAACCTAAATATTTTTACATAGAAAAATTCTAAACCATCTTCTGAGCAAGATGTCAGTTTGTCGTTTTTCCAAATTCGGACATCTTTGGCTCCGTCGATCTTATTTTTCAGTGTTTTTCTTGCATTTTCCGCTATTAGAAAATTCGAATTTTTATAATTCGATCGTGCCACTGATATCTGTATACCATTTTGATCATCTCGTCGTGCTGATCTCTGTGATGTATTCACTTCTGCGTTTTGGTTTTTGGTATCTGGTTAAATCCGTGAAACGGATAATCGTATCGGTACTTCTTTTGGAATAACCATTTATTTTCATCGGTTGAATATAAATGGTTTCTTACTTTTAACATTACAAGTAATAGCCGTGACCTTTAACCTTTCCACTTTTCAATAAAAATCTGTTCGTCGTTTCATTTTCATAATTTCACACTTTGTTCTCTGAGCCATCTTTGGAAATAGAGTATATTATACACCCTTACTGTTCATTTCTTTCACCTGATGTATTAATATATTATGCGGCATTGAAGAGTCACGTGCCATGTTTCTTTCTTTTCATTTTTTATTTATTTACCTGATGAAGTTCATCTTCTTCCAACCCAAACATTCATGACCAAGAAAATAAAATGAATACAAACTACTGGTCCCTATTTGCTTCAGAAAATCTACCATTCCTTTTCACCATCTCTACCCTTTCGTTCTGAAAAAAAATGGCGAAAGTTTCCTGAAGCTTGTTTAAATCTTTGAATTTGTTCACAAGAACTGCTACTCGTTCCCCTACCATTTCATAACCCTCGACCCACCTAGCCACCTCCACCACAAACGACCGCAACCAACATGACAAGCTCCGTTTTCCTCCTCCCTTCACATCACCGCCCAGACAACTCGAACATCCTCACTAAGGTACCTCCGCCACAAACAGCGCCCAGGCCTCCTAGATCTGCCCTTCTCTCCACAAAGCGAAACCCCAAGTCAGCCCTCCGACAAACCTTCCACCTTCCAAACACCGGTCATCACATATTGACATGCTTCCACCACCCACTGTTCGTCAAGCAACTCCCCATAACCCGCTTCACAACCAAGCTCTAGCCACTAAATTCCCTTAGCCGAACACGTAGTGCAAAGCAGCCACCGCATCAGCCCTTCCGCCACAGCTAGCCCACGTCAGCCGACCATCTCACTCCCGTCCTCTACCAAGCATCGACCTTCAACCAACCCACATCGCAGTGCCCACGTCCGCCTTGGCACAAAAAAATCACTCGCCGCCGTAAGCATCTCCGCTTCAACCCCGTGTCAATGCAGTCCAACCGACTGCGTCTCCTTGGTCAGTACCTTGCCGTGCTTCCCTATAGTTAAGGTATATATATTTTTAATGTATGTTGTTTATATAACTTTTATATGCAAGTTGTTATTTTTATGTATATTACAGTTAGTATAAATTGTGCCGCATTGTTTCCTGTTAGTATTTATAGTTTTTTATATATATTTGGTAATTATATAGTTATGTTTTAATTGATAAGTTATGTAAGTTTTGTTAGTAATCAGTTTGTTTTACATAAAGGTCTGCACATATATATGTTTACGTATCAACTCTGTATATATATGTGTGGATTACATACTCAAGTCTGCATATGTTGAGCAGCGGTCTGTTTTGCTTATATAAATGTCTACATATATAGGTTAGTTAATATACAAGCAGTGTTATTTTTATTACTGTATATACATTTTTATAATAAATGGATTGGTCTTTAAAATACACGCATGTATATTTTATTTTGCATTTGGAACTGTTTGGGTAGATTTGCTTTTCAACAGTTTTTTTCTATATGGTGTATATATAACCACTTATTTTATCTATAGTATATATACTATTTATACAGTTTGTATAAAAAATATGTTACTTTTGGGTTTATATGTAAATATAGTATAAATTTTATAATGTTCAGATTCTTTTGTTTGAATGAATTATTTTTGTTTCACATGTTGTAGTTTTCGGGTTGGTTCATCACTAAATCTTGTTTCCAAGTTTGCCGTTGTATATTTAGCTTAAAAAATGTTAATATCATGTATTATATAAGAATTTTATTTTACTATATGTCTTTAATTTAAAAACAATGATCTTTAATTATATATATTGTTTTATTACTGTTTAAAAAAAAATTTGATTTCATGAAAATAATAATAGTAATTTCTGTTTCCATCGTGCTGATTCTATTTATCGATTTCTATTATCAGCTTTATTCGTCGAATTCATGCCAACCGTGTTGTTTTGAATTCGTGCTTGGATTTGTAACTTCCCTCATCTTCGTTCATATCTCTGGCCTCGAAAGGTGAGCAATCACTCACGATTAACGTTCTTTTATTTATTAAATTTGATTTCAATTGAAACGACAATTGAAATATGCTGCTGTTAGTTAAATACACTGTTATATATGCTATTGCCTGTATCAGTTCACCTGTGACATCTGACACCATTATCTGTTAATTATTTATGCGATGATAATACAGTTTGGCTGATAATTGATTGATTGTTGATGTTTATATTGGACGTTAAATTGATAATGTTAAAATGATAAGTAGTATGAAATTGAACTTGATATAGGATAATAAAATGTTAAATTTGATTAACTGACATTTGTATAATATGACCCCTTTAACTGTTGAATTTATTGACATGTAGGATTTGTTTAATTACATTTTGAACCATTGAATGTATGTTGTTAAATTGATGATGTATGAAATTGTAAATAGATGACAAGTGAAGAACCATAATGTAATAATCTTTAATCTACATGAAATAATAGTGTAGATTCTCGAAATAAGTATATTAATTCGTACAAATAACAATGCGAATTAATACGGTTATTTCGGGATTATTTGAATTGATTATTGGATTGATATTAATTGTTGTTATTGCTTGTTTATTTACTTTGACACCATCCCAGTTATCACACTGCAAGTTCCCTTTGTTATGCTATGATTTTGAATTGAATTGGAATCGGGTTGAAATGATAAATACCCAAATTGAACTTTGACCTTGGATATAGAGAATTAAATAAAACCCGATTGGTCAATAATTTGATTTAAAAATAAAATGAAGATTTTATTTGAATAAATAATATGGTTTTGAAATGAAGTTGGAAATTGAATCTTAATGAAATTTAAATGTGAATATTTAATACTCTAAAATGAAATATCAATAAAGTAATTGATGGAAGAATGTTGTTTAATTTGAGAAATTATTGAATTAAGTTTGAAATTATTAAACTTTGAAATGATTTAATAATTAAGTTTGAAATTGTAATTAAGTTTGAAATTGTTAAACTTTGAAATGATTTAATAATCAAGTTTGAAATTATAATTAAGTTTGAAATTATTAAACTTTGAAATTATTTAATAACTAAGTTTTGAATTATTTAATAATTAAATAAGATTGAATTATTTATTGATTAAATTGATTTGGATTCTTTAATAAGAGAAATTGAATTTTTGAATAAGTGAATTTTACTTCGTAATAACTGAAATTGAGTTTCTTTATTAATTAAGTTTTGGAAAATTATTTACGTAAGTAAATAAGTGAAATGAATTTCTTTAACAAGAAATAAAATGTGATTTATTGAAATTAATATAAGACTTGAAATTTAAAGAATTTGGTTTGACGAATTTAGTTTAATTCAAAATTGTAAGTTTTGATTTAATGAAGTTGAACTTAAGAATTGATTTAATGAATTGGAAATTTAATAGGAATTGTTTGAATGATAAAGTAACTTAACGAATATTGAATGAATTCGATAAATGAGTTTAAATTGATTTGAATGTTAAATTAAATTGATTTAAATGATTTCGGAATGAATCTTATATACCAATTTAAATTGATATTTGAATTGTTTAAATAAAGATTGAAATTGAACTATAAGATTTGGAAATGGTAAATTGGAAGTTTTGAAACGTAAAATTTGGAAATTGGTTTAGAAAGACAAATGAAATGTTGGTTTACGAATTGAAATTGAAATTGAATTTGATTTGGTTCGAAATATATAAACGACCAATCGGTGTAATAATTACGAAAGTTATTAAAGAGACCGGGATCGGTAATGGATATACTCTCTATCTGAACCGAAACCACTTTAATAACTATGCGCGGAGTGATGATCCAGAATGAAGTGGTTGGAATGATGTACGTGATGACTGAAGAAAGAGAACGATAATGGATAGCCTTGACACTTGTGTCAAATTGGAAATGACTAAAACAGGAGCTGTGCCGGGCCAATGGAGGATTAGCTACCTCAAGTGGACACACTTCTTCGAACTACTTATACTTGTTGTCGATTGGTGCACCCTTGATTTTGGGAGTGTTGTTTCACGGTGTTGTGGGCGCTGCGGCGTTGCGTTCTCACCAGTCCGGATCAGGCGAACGGTAGTATCACTACCTTGGGTATTGCCTCATGTGCCTTGTCATACTTGTATTCCATTTATGCGCGACCACTACGATTTTGATTTGTACCTTTAGTATATGGATTGCCCTCTGGTGACTTCCGGTTTTGGGGAAACTACGGTCTTGTATATGCTTTTGGGAATAAAAATGTGTTAAGGGTGGAATGGGCCATGACTTAACGCTATTTTGATATCTTATTATTACTAATAGACATTATCTACTTATCGTACACTACTACATAGTAGATAGTTTAACGGATCCTTAAAGGATGGTTATTCCAAACATCCTTTGAGTTACTTGTATTTCAATTGCTATTTCACTTGAGTTGGATTTATTAATATAAGAATGTTAATCCTGACTCGAGTGTCTTGTGTTTTTGCTTTACGCTCGGGTCAGACTGAGTGATCCAGTATTCGAGACTCACCTTTGAAGTTGGAGCTTTGCTTGAAGATCCAGCCATCTATTCTGCTTCAGTATTCGATGATTCCAGTGATGTATTCTGATTTGTATCTGATGTATTGTATTACTCTTCCGTTGTATCTGGTTTAACTCTGATGTATCATGTTACTCTTATGTTATAAACTCTGATGTATTTTATATATTCATATAGTAGCTTCATGAACTACTATCTCTTTTATTTCCGCTGCAATTATTACTCCGTGTCTGTGATTCTGTGATTATTTATTTACTGTATATGTTCAGTTTTGCCAATTTAAATTAACAATGCGGTATTTTGAGCAATTCAATTTCGGCATGAGTGTCTACCTATACACTTATAATGGATGCGAATGGTCCAAAATATCGGGTCGTTACAGTTGGTATCAGAGCTTTGGTAGCTCCAGGCAAAACTTAACATATAGGGTAAATGTATTTACAGAATCACTCTCATTCGAGTTTCAATCTTTTCCTTTGACTCGATTCCTTTGAATTTTGGAACGTTCCCCTCGGTTCCGAAATTCATTCGTGTCCTTCACTATCCGTCTTCTTTCAATTATGGAGCACCCCATAACTCCATTCTGAATGTTATCTATAATAGATCGGCGGTCTCGCCAATATTAGAATGATTCGTAAAGGATTAAACTCCTTTACAATTGGCATCGATTCACCGGAGATTTCTGTATCCTCGGTTTACGATGCTATCTATTCCCTGCTATACCTGAATTCCATCTCTTGAGATTGAGTGTTGATTTACCTCGGAATTCGGCATCGATCTTATTTTTGAAGTTACGGACGACCCGGTTAAGGTTGCCCGTGAATTAAATAAACTCATCCATCTCCCGATTGTGGTAATTGAATTATCTTATCTTTTCTTTCGAACTTATTATCGAATGACAATTCTCTTTGATTTGATTTCCATCAAATTTGAAACTCTGTCCTAGCTTTGAAAGTCCGTCCTTGTATCGTCGAGCAAAGAAATGTATTTGTAAAATTATATATAAAATGTTTTATATATTGTGTGTTTGAGTTGTTGATGTTGATTTGGGTTTCCGATCGATTCGTCTGATCTACGCTATCGATAGGATTTCCAAAACACTTGAGCAGAACAAACTGACACAATATTGTTTTCAAATTTGGTAAATGAAATAAATTTGTTTGATTATATTGTGAAAATATAAGTAAAAATTTTCTGGAATTTAATAGGTAAATTAAATTGTTTGTTTGAAATGATAATATTTGATTATCATTTATTGTTCTAAATAAATTTATAAATACGGTTTATAAATTGATTTGGAATTTGAAATGAATTTAATTCAGAAATTTGAGAATTTAGTTTCCGGTGATTTCAAATTTTGGTTTTAAAATTTTAAAGTATATATTGGACGTATTTTTGAATAGAAATCGTTTTCAAAGAACTTTTAAAATGTTGAAATCAGTGCTCTTCTCTTTGTCGCTGGAAAATAATCTCGGTGATGGCGGCCGCATCATCGACATTCATTTTCGAGTTTCGGAGTGGAAAAACCATTCTGTAGCTTTGCTACGGTTTTGTTTTGAAAAAAATAATAATATATATTTTGATTTAAATTTCTTCAGTATATTTTGATTCACATATATATAGGTATCTTATTTCAAAATTTAATTTGATTTGATATAAATATATATATATCTCTAAATTGTTAAAGTTAATCGGAAATCTAATTCTTAAATTTTGTTAAAGGATGATTTTAATTACAAATAAAACCAAAATTTGGAATAAATGTTTAAACTTGAATAATTGAATTGGGAAAATTTTATTTGTATATTGTTCAACTGCATTCTAATACAACTTACCTAAATCATTCAGAAGTTGAATATGTAATTGGATAATATATAAGATAAATTGAATTTATAAATAAAATTTGAGGGTCTATAATAAATGTTATACACTAAATTTTGATTATAAAAATTTTAATAGAGTTAGATATGATAATAAGTAAACTCAGTTAATAATGAAATAAATTTGTTTTGAAAGAATTAATAAATTGAAGTTTGATCAACATATGGAAATACCTTGAATTTAAAAGAAATTAATAGATGTAAATTAATTTAAATCGAAACTTTTATGGTTTAAATTAATTTATATGGATTAAATATATGTGATTAGATATATTAAGTAGAATAAATTTAACAATAATTTGGAATAAAGAAGAATTTAAATTGCTGAAAAATATGATTATAATAAAAGATTATTCAAATTGATGGTTTTAGAAATTGTAAATTTAGGATAATTGGATAATAAGATAATGAATTTAGAAATAGTTGAGATTGATTTTAGTGAAATCATATGGATTAAATCAATTATTGAATATCAATTAATTTAAATTTGAATTTATATGGTTTAAATTAATTGTTATTTTGTATTTCAAATCTGTTTTCTTTCTGTTTGTTTCTATTCTCCTACCTCGTTCCTTTTCGGGGACGAAAAGTTTTGAGTGGGGGAGAGTGTAACGACCCGTAAATTTCAACTTCTTTAATAACGTAATTAGTTGAAATTTTGTGAAATTTTAAACGATAAAATTTTGAAATATAAATTTGATATTTGGAATGCGTCTAGTTAAACATAGCAACTGGTAAATTTTCGTCCGAAAATATGAAAATTTATTTCGCGCGTAAATTCACTTCAATTTAATCAGTTAAAAAGCGATGAAAATAAAATATTTCCGGAACCTAAATATTTTTACATAGAAAAATTCTAAACCATCTTCTGAGCAAGATGTCAGTTTGTCGTTTTTCCAAATTCGGACATCTTTGGCTCCGTCGATCTTATTTTTCAGCGTTTTTCTTGCATTTTCCGCTATTAGAAAATTCGAATTTTTATAATTCGATCGTGCCACTGATATCTGTATACCGTTTTGATCATCTCGTCGTGCTGATCTCTGTGATGTATTCACTTCTGCGTTTTGGTTTTTGGTATCTGGTTAAATCCGTGAAACGGATAATCGTATCGGTACTTCTTTTGGAATAACCATTTATTTTCACCGGTTGAATATAAATGGTTTCTTACTTTTAACATTACAAGTAATAGCCGTGACCTTTAACCTTTCCACTTTTCAATAAAAATCTGTTCGTCGTTTCATTTTCATAATTTCACACTTTGTTCTCTGAGCCATCTTTGGAAATAGAGTATATTATACACACTTACTGTTCATTTCTTTCACCTGATGTATTAATATATTATGCGGCATTGAAGAGTCACGTGTCATGTTTCTTTCTTTTCATTTTTTATTTATTTACCTGATGAAGTTCATCTTCTTCCAACCCAAACATTCATGACCAAGAAAATAAAATGAATACAAACTACTGGTCCCTATTTGCTTCAGAAAATCTACCATTCCTTTTCACCATCTCTACCCTTTCGTTCTGAAAAAAAATGGCGAAAGTTTCCTGAAGCTTGTTTAAATCTTTGAATTTGTTCACAAGAACTGCTACTCGTTCCCCTACCATTTCATAACCCTCGACCCACCTAGCCACCTCCACCACAAACGACCGCAACCAACATGACAAGCTCCGTTTTCCTCCTCCCTTCACATCACCGCCCAGACAACTCGAACATCCTCACTAAGGTACCTCCGCCACAAACAGCGCCCAGGCCTCCTAGATCTGCCCTTCTCTCCACAAAGCGAAACCCCAAGTCAGCCCTCCGACAAACCTTCCACCTTCCAAACACCGGTCATCACATATTGACATGCTTCCACCACCCACTGTTCGTCAAGCAACTCCCCATAACCCGCTTCACAACCAAGCTCTAGCCACTAAATTCCCTTAGCCGAACACGTAGTGCAAAGCAGCCACCGCATCAGCCCTTCCGCCACAGCTAGCCCACGTCAGCCGACCATCTCACTCCCGTCCTCTACCAAGCATCGACCTTCAACCAACCCACATCGCAGTGCCCACGTCCGCCTTGGCACAAAAAAATCACTCGCCGCCGTAAGCATCTCCGCTTCAACCCCGTGTCAATGCAGTCCAACCGACTGCGTCTCCTTGGTCAGTACCTTGCCGTGCTTCCCTATAGTTAAGGTATATATATTTTTAATGTATGTTGTTTATATAACTTTTATATGCAAGTTGTTATTTTTATGTATATTACAGTTAGTATAAATTGTGCCGCATTGTTTCCTGTTAGTATTTATAGTTTTTTATATATATTTGGTAATTATATAGTTATGTTTTAATTGATAAGTTATGTAAGTTTTGTTAGTAATCAGTTTGTTTTACATAAAGGTCTGCACATATATATGTTTACGTATCAACTCTGTATATATATGTGTGGATTACATACTCAAGTCTGCATATGTTGAGCAGCGGTCTGTTTTGCTTATATAAATGTCTACATATATAGGTTAGTTAATATACAAGCAGTGTTATTTTTATTACTGTATATACATTTTTATAATAAATGGATTGGTCTTTAAAATACACGCATGTATATTTTATTTTGCATTTGGAACTGTTTGGGTAGATTTGCTTTTCAACAGTTTTTTTCTATATGGTGTATATATAACCACTTATTTTATCTATAGTATATATACTATTTATACAGTTTGTATAAAAAATATGTTACTTTTGGGTTTATATGTAAATATAGTATAAATTTTATAATGTTCAGATTCTTTTGTTTGAATGAATTATTTTTGTTTCACATGTTGTAGTTTTCGGGTTGGTTCATCACTAAATCTTGTTTCCAAGTTTGCCGTTGTATATTTAGCTTAAAAAATGTTAATATCATGTATTATATAAGAATTTTATTTTACTATATGTCTTTAATTTAAAAACAATGATCTTTAATTATATATATTGTTTTATTACTGTTTAAAAAAAAAATTTGATTTCATGAAAATAATAATAGTAATTTCTGTTTCCATCGTGCTGATTCTATTTATCGATTTCTATTATCAGCTTTATTCGTCGAATTCATGCCAACCGTGTTGTTTTGAATTCGTGCTTGGATTTGTAACTTCCCTCATCTTCGTTCATATCTCTGGCCTCGAAAGGTGAGCAATCACTCACGATTAACGTTCTTTTATTTATTAAATTTGATTTCAATTGAAACGACAATTGAAATATGCTGCTGTTAGTTAAATACACTGTTATATATGCTATTGCCTGTATCAGTTCACCTGTGACATCTGACACCATTATCTGTTAATTATTTATGCGATGATAATACAGTTTGGCTGATAATTGATTGATTGTTGATGTTTATATTGGACGTTAAGTTGATAATGTTAAAATGATAAGTAGTATGAAATTGAACTTGATATAGGATAATAAAATGTTAAATTTGATTAACTGACATTTGTATAATATGACCCCTTTAACTGTTGAATTTATTGACATGTAGGATTTGTTTAATTACATTTTGAACCATTGAATGTATGTTGTTAAATTGATGATGTATGAAATTGTAAATAGATGACAAGTGAAGAACCATAATGTAATAATCTTTAATCTACATGAAATGATAGTGTAGATTCTCGAAATAAGTATATTAATTCATACAAATAACAATGCGAATTAATACGGTTATTTCGGGATTATTTGAATTGATTATTGGATTGATATTGATTGTTGTTATTGCTTGTTTATTTACTTTGACACCATCCCAGTTATCACACTGCAAGTTCCCTTTGTTATGCTATGATTTTGAATTGAATTGGAATCGGGTTGAAATGATAAATACCCAAATTGAACTTTGACCTTGGATATAGAGAATTAAATAAAACCCGATTGGTCAATAATTTGATTTAAAAATAAAATAAAGATTTTATTTGAATAAATAATATGGTTTTGAAACGAAGTTGGAAATTGAATCTTAATGAAATTTAAATGTGAATATTTAATACTCTAAAATGAAATATCAATAAAGTAATTGATGGAAGAATGTTGTTTAATTTGAGAAATTATTGAATTAAGTTTGAAATTATTAAACTTTGAAATGATTTAATAATTAAGTTTGAAATTGTAATTAAGTTTGAAATTGTTAAACTTTGAAATGATTTAATAATCAAGTTTGAAATTATAATTAAGTTTGAAATTATTAAACTTTGAAATTATTTAATAATTAAGTTTTGAATTATTTAATAATTAAATAAGATTGAATTATTTATTGATTAAATTGATTTGGATTCTTTAATAAGAGAAATTGAATTTTTGAATAAGTGAATTTTACTTCGTAATAACTGAAATTGAGTTTCTTTATTAATTAAGTTTTGGAAATTATTTTAGTAAGTAAATAAGTGAAATGAATTTCTTTAACAAGAAATAAAATGTGATTTATTGAAATTAATATAAGACTTGAAATTTAAAGAATTTGGTTTGACGAATTTAGTTTAATTCAAAATTGTAAGTTTTGATTTAATGAAGTTGAACTTAAGAATTGATTTAATGAATTGGAAATTTAATAGGAATTGTTTGAATGATAAAGTAACTTAACGAATATTGAATGAATTCGATAAATGAGTTTAAATTGATTTGAATGTTAAATTAAATTGATTTAAATGATTTCGGAATGAATCTTATATACGAATTTAAATTGATATTTGAATTGTTTAAATAAAGATTGAAATTGAACTATAAGATTTGGAAATGGTAAATTGGAAGTTTTGAAACGTAAAATTTGGAAATTGGTTTAGAAAGACAAATGAAATGTTGGTTTACGAATTGAAATTGAAATTGAATTTGATTTGGTTCGAAATATATAAACGACCAATCGGTGTAATAATTACGAATTAAAGAGACCGGGATCGGTAATGGATATACTCTCTATCTGAACCGAAACCACTTTAATAACTATGCGCGGAGTGATGATCCAGAATGAAGTGGTTGGAATGATGTACGTGATGACTGAAGAAAGAGAACGATAATGGATAGCCTTGACACTTGTGTCAAATTGGAAATGACTAAAACAGGAGCTGTGCCGGGCCAATGGAGGATTAGCTACCTCAAGTGGACACACTTCTTCGAACTACTTATACTTGTTGTCGATTGGTGCACCCTTGATTTTGGGAGTGTTGTTTCACGGTGTTGCGGGCGCTGCGGCGTTGCGTTCTCACCAGTCCGGATCAGGCGAACGGTAGTATCACTACCTTGGGTATTGCCTCATGTGCCTTGTCATACTTGTATTCCATTTATGCGCGACCACTACGATTTTGATTTGTACCTTTAGTATATGGATTGCCCTCTGGTGACTTCCGGTTTTGGGGAAACTACGGTCTTGTATATGCTTTTGGGAATAAAAATGTGTTAAGGGTGGAATGGGCCATGACTTAACGCTATTTTGATATCTTATTATTACTAATAGACATTATCTACTTATCGTACACTACTACATAGTAGATAGTTTAACGGATCCTTAAAGGATGGTTATTCCAAACATCCTTTGAGTTACTTGTATTTCAATTGCTATTTCACTTGAGTTGGATTTATTAATATAAGAATGTTAATCCTGACTCGAGTGTCTTGTGTTTTTGCTTTACGCTCGGGTCAGACTGAGTGATCCAGTATTCGAGACTCACCTTTGAAGTTGGAGCTTTGCTTGAAGATCCAACCATCTATTCTGCTTCAGTATTCGATGATTCCAGTGATGTATTCTGATTTGTATCTGATGTATCGTATTACTCTTCCGTTGTATCTGGTTTAACTCTGATGTATCATGTTACTCTTCTGTTATAAACTCTGATGTATTTTATATATTCATATAGTAGCTTCATGAACTACTATCTCTTTTATTTCCGCTGCAATTATTACTCTGTGTTTGTGATTCTGTGATTATTTATTTACTGTATATGTTTAGTTTTGCCAATTTAAATTAACAATGCGGTATTTTGAGCAATTCAATTCCGGCATGAGTGTCTACCTATACACTTATAATGGATGCGAATGGTCCAAAATATCGGGTCGTTACAAATTACATTAAGTAATTATACTTAATTAATTTCATTAAGTAATTATTCATTAAGTAATTGCCCTTTTATTACTTATCATCAATTAATTACCCTTTAATTAAGTAATAAATCGACCTTTAATTATTTGAATATCCTTTAAGTAATCACCTTAAGTAATTAACCTTCAATAAATTACACTAATTAATTATCCTTAATTAATTAAAGATAAACCCTTTATCTTAATTAATCACTTAATTATCATTTAAATCTTAATTATAATCTTTGGAATTAATTATCAATTAACTTAGACCTTTAAGTTAATTAACCTTTAAAACATTTTATTCTCTTAATTAATCACTTAATTGCCTTATTAAGTTTATTTAAAATAGACTTATAAAAATAAAGGTTATATAGGTATATAAAACACTTTAAAAATAAATTAATTTGAAGTAAGTTCTTTTAAACTTAACTAATCCCAAAATTTAAAAATAAAGCATTTATTATTTTAAAAGAATAAATAAGAAGTTGTTTAAATTGTTTTAAATTTAAATTTGGAAAAAACTTGTTTTAAAACAAAAACTGTTTTAACATCAACCCGAGACCTCTTCAAGTCTCCACTCGAGTCAAGTACCCAATTCCCCCGAGACCCCCTTCGAGTTCCTCTTTTTCTTCCCTGTTTATACTTTGTTTTTAGTTTTAAAATTTAAACTTCTTAAACCTGATATCACACACATGAACATACTCGAGCCACAACACCAAAACCTCGAGATCAACTTCGAGCCTCAACTCTTCTTCCCAAACCCAAACGATACCAGATACGAACGAGCACAGGTGCACGTGCACAATGTCGCCGACCACCTCAGATCATCATCGATGATCTCCTCGCATCAACAACCACCCAAACACTCAAATACGATCATCAGATCGCTTCCAAATTGCGACATCGAATTTGAGTTTCTAAACCCAAACCTGGAACACTCGAGCAACATCACCTCAAAACCTGTCAATGCGCCGTTCACGCAACTCCGGCCACCAGAAAATCCCTAACTCCGGCCATAGCTTCGACTACCTCTCCTCTACCATTCCCCAAAACCTTTCCACACTCAATCAAACGTGGACGACAAACGAATCGAAAACTAAGCCTCGTCAAAACCATGAGTTAAACCCTAAATTCGCCTCGTCCCCTCAATTCTTGCAACGAAAAATTTAACCACCAATTTTCCTGATATAATCGATTGATGAACTTGCTTCGAGCAAAGTTCCAGCGTTTATTAACAGATCTATTGACGGCAGTTGATTAAAAAGCATATTTTGATCATTGAAGAACTGTTCATAAATTACACCTCTAAAAATCATGATCTTTTTTTAAAATTCATGTTAAAGTATGAGAATTCAATTCACATGACTGAATCCGAAATTTAAAAGTTTTGAATTTTAACTTGTTTAAAGCTTTGTCCAGTCATGTTGATTTCCAGAGGCATTTACCAGTTATTTTTACTTGAATAAATTATTAAACTTTAGTTTATACTAAAACAAACAATTTTTGGTTTAATCCTAAGTTCAAACAACAAATAGGTCAAAAGATAATGATTTTTGAATCAAAATCTTGGGTTTGGAATCACAGAACAGAGAACAACAGCATGCTCACTAATCATCCATATATATCTACAGCAGATTGCACTTATATGTACACATATTTGTCTCAGAACTAATATGCAACTATAATTCATTTCTTAAGTAAAAAGGATGTGATGTTACTCACATGAATTTGGACAGAAAAGCAAAGCCTGGAACTGCTTTTGATCTTGAACTTGATCTGCTCTTTCTTGTTACCACTGAATTGAATCTGGTTTTATTAGTTCCTCAGTTTTAATGGAGGCAACTCAAACGAATTTTGAAATGAGGAAGACTTGATAAAAAATGAGTTTACAGGGTGCACATTCTTATTGTACAATATAGGGTGATGTTATATTTTTTTTTTGTACAAGTGATAAAATATTGTTTGTACAAAGTAAGATCAGAGATATTTTCTTTGACTAGGCTGGTTCGTTCACTGTTGGTGGCTGAGAGGATTCCTGGTGATGGCCTGCATTAATTATTTTGTACAATCTATACTCATATATTTATTTTCTTGTTCATACTTGAATATATTATATACTTGGGTCTTCTTTTTCCTTTGCTTTGTCTTCATACTTGAATATATTTATGTTGTTAGAATTTAATTCATATGTTTACTTCCATTTTACAAATCTATAAAATTTATCTTATATTTATTTATATCTCTATTTTAACTCAAATATTCATCTCTAACTTTATTACTAATTGTCTTTATAATATTACTTTATAAATAATTTTCTATTTTAAATTTGTTATCAAAATTTTTATTTAAGTGTTACTTCATTTTTTATTTCTAACTTATATATTTATTATACTTATGTAAATTCAATAGTTTCTAGTGTTGAGATATATATATATATATATATATATATATATTTGTATTATTTTGTAAGTATATTTTATTATAACCTCAAATATTTATTAAACCATCAATTCTAAATTCAAAATTATTTATTATTATATTTGTGTCAAATGTCTATATATTTTATAGTTATTTTCAAACCATTTATTTGAGATTTTTAAACTCAAATCCAATATATATACAATTGCTTAAATTTAAATGATTTATACAAAATATATTTTGTTTCGTGGAAACTCGCATCACTTTATTGACAAATCTCACAATTTTTATTCAAAAATTAATTTAATTATCAATTTAAACTCAGATAAAATTCGGGATCGTTACAAGACTGTGCCATCGCAAACATAAACCTCTCATGGAGCCTCCCCTTGAAATCGGCCCATGTCAATGTTTCCTCATCCACACCGGCCGTCACACTGTTCCACCAAAACAAAGCGGCTCCCTGAAGCTGTCTGGATTCCAACCTCCTCTTATGCTCATCATTGAGCCCCAAATCTGCAAAGATTCTCTCACAGTGCAACAACCAATTTTCCACCTCTATAGCATCCTTTGTTCCTAGAAATGGCTTCCCCTTGAGCTTAGCGTAATCTCCGCTCACCATAGCATAATGGTTAACTACCGAACTTCTGGAACTCATGCCCCTGTAGCATCTCCTCCTAACACTCTAGCTGCAACTCCCGCTTGCATCATATTCATGAAAAACTAATACATAGCTTCCATTCCAACTTGTGGGACTCCAACACCTATATTCTATGTTTGTGCCGGACCTTAGGTCCTCTTAGTACTAGGTCTGGCATTCCTATCGGTGCCCTCCCCTCTTGGGTTAACTCTTCCTCTTCTACCATCCATATTTGTATTCAAACCTCATGAGATACAAAAAAATAACCTAACAAGGATAGGAGACTAGAGATAAAGCGTATACTTATATGTAGCAAATACAAGTACGTTACTATAGCATTATCCTATACCCTAATCTTACTCTAATTCCTTAGGATTATGTTTTAAAAACCATTTTTAGTTTAAAGTTTTTCATAAATCATGCTCTGATACCAAGTTGTAACATCCCGTATCTAGAGGCCAAAAGCCAAGTGCTACAGATGCTACAGTCATCCATAGTATTAACTTCTGGTGGAAAAATACGGTAATGCTAATGGTATCCATAATATCATAAGCATCTGAATATGAACAAAATCACATATTTCCAAAAACAACATTTTACTGATTATATTTCCAAACAAATTCATATCCAAGTTACATAATCCCATATCGTTTCCTAGGTAAAGATTAATTATAATCATTACAAAAATACGCCAAGAGGACATATGACGATGCCCGCTTGGTTGATTAAAGAAATATAGTTATATCTGACTTAATACATAGCGTAAATAAACAAAATAATATGCAATTCATAATTAGCTATCCGTCAGCCACCTGCTCATCTCCGGAAGCTTTATTCGCCAAAATACTAAAACCTGAAAACCTTAACCCTCAGCCCACTCAAATCAATTTTGAGCACCCGAGAGTTTAAGGGGAAACAAAAATTTCGAGTCAGACATAAAGCCTGATGTGAATAATACTGTTACATCTCGGTTTACTGATATTAAGTGAGACCACGTCGCTTAGCGAAATGGGTTTCCCCTCACTAATATCCTCTTTGAAACATAAATTTTGCAAATCCTTTCCTACAACTAAACTGGTTAATCAAACTGATATAATAATGATTATAATAGCTAAGTCCGTTAAGCTATAATCAGGTAACTAATGAACTATCTGTTCTCAAGTAATAAATGGACTATTTGTTCGATAACTAGGCCGACTGCCCGCAAACTGGACTAACTGTCTCCAAACTGGACTAACTGTCTTCAAACTGGACTAACTGTCCGAATCAAAATGGACTATCTATCCAAATTATTTTATTAGGGTTAACTACCCTTCATCTTTTTCCTTTAAAACCTTTTCAAAATAATTTAACCTTTTAAATCATACTTATACAAGGAAATATAATCTTAGCTTTATTCTAAGCTATTTTTCCATGATATATATACTTTACTCAAAATAATGTTGATGAATTTTAATAAGGATTAGATATCCTTCCAAAACAAGTTAAAACACTTTTTAACTTGAAAATACTTAGGCTATATTGCCTATTTAATACATTCAAAACTTTGTTTAAAACTTTTTAAGCAACTCTTTCGAAATCATTGAAAGTAACCCCTTCGAAACCATTGAAAGTGACCCTTTCGAAACCATTAAAAGCCTTTCGAAAACATTGGAGAAACCTTTCCTTTTTTTCTCCGAAAGCTTCAAAACATTAGACATCCTCCTTTAAAACCTTTAAATATTGCCTTTTGAAAACATAGAAAAAACCCTTCCTTTCAACCCTTTCAAAACCCTGAGGAACCATCCCTTTCAAAACAATTCATTAAAACCTTTCGAAACAGTCAAAACTCAATCCTTTCGAAAGCACTTTGGGTTCAATTTAAAACATGTGGAAACCTTTCGAAACCATTCAAAAATTTACTCCTTTGAAACATTCGAAAAACATCTCGGTCGAATCCCTTTGGATTATGCATCCAAGTAGAGCAAAAGTTTCAGAAACCCATTAAAGTCGAAAGCATCTGTTTCGAAACAATTTAAAACTGTCTCTTTCGAAACCATTTGGGTTTTACTTCAATCATAGAAAAAGGGCCTTTAAAACATTTAAATCGAAAGCATCTGTTTCGAAATCATTTCCTAAGTAAAGAAGTGATGGTGTCAAAACCATCCCTCCGAAAGCATTAGAGAAGTGGCCTTATTTTAGAAAATAAAGTACCCCTTCAAAACCATCTGAGTCGAAAGGTAAAAAAGGCGGCAGCAAAAGGTTTTGACTTAGTCGAAAGCAATTATTTAAAAAGAAAGGCGCAACCCAATCAAAACCATTTCTTTAAATCCATTAAACCCAGTCGAAAGCTAATTGAGTCGAAAGCTACTCAATCGAAAGCCATTTAGTCGAAAATTAGCAGGCGCCTTTTTAATTTAAAAGCAAAGTAATGCCTCAACCCCTTCAGAACCCCTGGTTTTGACTCCATACCTCCGCCCACATCCAATTCACTATGTTCCAATTCCCTGATACCTGTGCATTGGTTTCGACTGTGTCAGAGCTGGAGTTAAGAAGGCGGAACCTGGTGCCGAAAGCATCGAAACAGTGAAAAACAAGTAGCAAATAGTTCTTTTCACCTAACCTGCTTTACGTGTCAAATTTTGATTGGTTGCCTCTTTTTTTACCAATAAAAAGTACTACAATTTTCAGAAGTAACTATTTTAATTATTTGCAAAAGGCCCCTTCTCCTTTTATAAATATATAAAACATTTAAGGCACATGACTTAAATAATTTTATATATCCATTAAAACACTTAGGAAAAATCTACAAAAATCCCAAAAAATCCTTTTTAATATGTTTTCCAACATATAAAAATTTCAGACCCAAATCTTTTATTATTTAACCGTAAATAATTATTAACCCAAATTAACATTTTCTTTACAAGAAAATTCATATAAATTCCACAAATATTCAAAAAAAATTGAAAATTAGAACCCATCTCTAAAATATCATTTATGATCTTTATAAAAATTTGCAAGGAATTTAGATGTCATTTTATAGGGTTTTCACCTTAAAACATATCATAAATTCAATATGAACAACCATAATTCATCAACAAGTATATATAATCATTCCATCATTCAAAAACATGGAAAATCAATTTAAAATATTCAAAATTCATCTTAAAACCGAAAATAATAAAAATTTGAGATGTAAACATTATTCACCTTAGCTTTAGATATTAAAGAGATTGAGATGTGAATGGATTTGATTTGAATTAGCTTCTTCCTTAGCTTTTCTTAATCTTCTTCCTCTTTCTCTTGTTAATTGTGGTCGGCCTTAGTTTAAAATTTTTGATAAAATGAAATGGACGTGTAGAGGGTACACAACCAAGGGTTTAGGGATATAGGAATGGCCTCTTTCCTGTTTTACCCCTCCTCTATTATAATTTAACTCTTATTTTAATGTATAGGTTAAATGGCTCGACTACCCTTTGATTAAATCAAATCTCAATCCCCTAATCAACACATTATTTTATTTAATTTAGCTAATTAAATATCCTAAATAATTGCTGGAAGTCCAATTCCTATCCCTAGAGACATCCAAAAAAGATAGCCTATTTAAGTCATATAGATCACCATCGAAGGAAAAAGAAAGGCCTTCCCCCACAATAAGATAATATAGTCGCCTTGTCTCACCTTCATCTTCACTTACAAAATTATGATAAGTGTCAACTAGCGGAGAGTACTCATTTCTAAAGCATTATGGATCCAAGCTTGCTCTCCAGAGTCCCAAGTAATAATATCACTGATTGGAGCTAAGGAGGTAGTAGATGTAGGTGGAACAAAGAGGGGAACATTAGCATGAACATGAGAAGTCGGAGAGGCAACAACTTCACTATGTACTAGCGGAGGGGTCGGATGACTAGACTTGGGAACCCACTTATTAATAGGAGGTCTTGGCAGTGGAATCTTAGGTCGAATAGGAAGAGGGATCTCGACCATAATTGGTAAGGTGGGACAACCGTGCTTGTAAGAATCAACAGTGTGCCCAAATGAAAGATAGGAAGTGCAAATATCTGGCTTCCAACTATTGGATACATTAACCATAGCCACTTGACCCTCGACCAGTCTAACTCTCAATTCTGATGGCAAAGGCTTATTTGGCGTTACTTCAATGAATGCCTTAGCATACACTAGTCTTTTTCTGTCTACGATGTTTGCATCAAAACATCTCAACTTGCCAACCAGACTAGCCAATCCAAACCAATCATTGGTTATAGAGTTGCAACGATCGGCCTTTACGACCCTCAAAAGTCGACACTAATACATCCACGGTATTTACATGTCGAGCATCTGAGTACTGGAAAGACAGATTGTTGGGGTTAAAGAAAAGAAAAGAAAAAAATAGAATCTCACATCATGATAAGTAATATATAATATACAGATGATCTTTACAAAAGAAAACTGTAATCTACATACATCAATCACAGCGAACTAACCTATCATCAACCTGGATAGGTATAGCAGCATGTCCTCACAAATACTGATAAATACAAAACAAGAAACACAGTATAAAATAAAATAAGTGAATAGGACTTGGAGGCATCCAGCTCATCTTCTGAAGTTTCAAAGCATCCAAAGCTAAGTTTGGAAATATACTCGGGTCGATCCAAGCATTATAAATAAATAACGCCCAGATCAGTCTGGTCAACTAGCGTGAGAAACTCAAATCATATGATTTTTAAAACTATAAAACCTTTCAAAAATAAAGGCCTTCCCCCACAATATGCTGATAAATACTGTAATCTACATACATCAATCATAGTGAACTAACCTATCATCATTCTGGACAGTTATAACATCATGTCCTCATAAATGCTGATGAACACAAAACAAGAGATGCAGTGGGAAATAAAATATGTGAATAGGTTTTGGAGGCATCCAGCTCATCTTCTGAAGCTCCAAAGCATCCAGCTCATAACTCCCGAATTAGTTTGGTAAACCAGTGTGAGAAACTCAAATCATATGGATTTTTAATGTTATAAAACCTTTCAAAAATAAAGGTATCTCGTAAGATCATACCGCACATAAACATGGGTTTACCTTACGATAACCAAACCATTTTATTAGAAAGTCCAGTGATAGTATAATATTGTCTTGAGTTTAAAATAAATATATAACATAGCTGAAATGCTTGCATCTCAGATTCCAACATATCTGGTATACAACTAAGTTTGTAAGGCACGTATGGAAAATGGATTCTAACAATGACAAGGTAAGGGTCTACCTTCTGTACAGTACACCTCCAGTTAAAATGTACCGAGGGCCACACATATACCCCATACCAACAAAGAATCAACCTACCATTTCCTGGATAGTACCGAATATGATAATCACTCTACTTCCCAACTTGAAAAATCGTTTCCATAGCCACAAGCATATATAATCCGTAAATATCGATCGATATACAAGTGATGACCATATCCTAATGGGAGCGACCCACATAGCCCTACCGCATCTTCTCTGTTTTAGTCATTTTCGGGTGTTAGACTTGAGTTTATGTTTTACCTTTTAACAAATCCCACTTAGAATGCTAACACTGCCCTCCAGGCAACAATGTAATGCCAGCATTAATCCATACAAGTTGTTCTAGGACTGAACAAAGTGAATACACTACTTCTACTACATCCATTTTGGAATCACCCTCAAGATTAGTAGCAAATAGCCCTTGCACTTAAAATAACTTTGTCTTCCTCCTTAAGATGTCTCAAATTCGAATGCTTATGCCAGTTCGAAGTGGTTTTCGGATAACTTATGCTTATCTGATTCCAGTCTCTCCGAACTAATAATCGATAGTTTCAAAACTGGCCAAGGTTTGATAGTCGGTTATTTAACTATCAAATAGATAAACAATCAAATTAGAGATTTAATTATATAGAGCCAGCATGATTTAGCAAATAAGCAACCATTAAGCCTCTTTAACTATTCCTTTTATTAATTAAAATCTCCTTTCAAATATTCGTATTAAAATTCCTTTTACAAAAGATATATTCACAAATCCTCTCTACTCTTTTCAATACTTCAAAAAGTATTTATATACTTATCTTAACAGTATAAGTATATTCCCAATGATTTCACATTCAATACATGGAAAAGTATTTATATACTTATCTCAATGGTATAAGTATATTCACAAAATCTTAAGAAAGATTTCGTTTCCAAAACCATACTTAATTGGATTAAAACAAATGCATTTAAAAAGTTGATAACAATAAACCCAAAAACTTTTGGTGTGAGTAAATGTATCGTATAGAAATTAGACCAAATATACTTACCACCACCTTTCAACAAACTTGTATTACCCCTCGATCAACAATGTAGTCAGACAAGTTAAAGAACTATCATTGCCTCGACATACATTCTTAATTCTCATAGATAGAGATGAGTTTTCATACCTTGGAATTCAGTGTTAAGTATGAAAAGAATGCTTTCACCGTAATTTAAAATGATCATTTATAGAAATCAAATCTCATTCCTTTTATAAAAATCCTTTTTTTATAAATCTCTTTTATATTTACAAAACCCCTTTTATAAATCTCATATTTATTTATGAACTCCTTTTATAAATCTCATGATCTTAAATCTCATATAATTATCATCAATCTTCAATTTCAAGATAGGATTAAATACTCTCCATAAAACGATCATTCCGTATATCACTAAAAATTCACAAATATGATTTATTGTTCCCATTTATCAAAATGATATCATTTTCCTTTTTATAAATACATTTGTAAATCTATTCTTTTATTTATAAAATACCATTTTTAAATCTATCTTTCTATACAACATTTTATATAAAGTGTTTCAAAAATATTTATTCCAAAATATTTCTATCTTCTTTAAAATCAAAATCACTTTTTTATAAAAGATAAAACCCCTTTTTCCTTTTCTTTATAATAAACATCCATTATTATATTAACTTTTCTGAAAAACAAATACTTTTCGAAATACTTTTTCATATTTCTATAATAATTAGATGAGACTAACAAAAAGGTTGGAGTAAAATAGAGAAGTTTAAAAACCATTTCTAAATAAAATGCCATAGAAAATTCCAAAAGTCACATTTAAAACTATCCTCCGATTCAAAATCATTTTCAAATAAAAAATAGAAAATAATAGTATTTTCAAAATACTATGATGAGGCCTAGAGCTACCATCGCACTTAACAAGTGTTATCATTGATCTACACTAAAAGGTTCAACTTTACGACATATCAAAGTCACATCCAACAAGGCTAAGCTACCAAACTTTTGGTATTCAACAATTTATACAATAAGAATATGGATGAAATTAAAATCAACAATGGCAAGGAAACCGGATCTCTCTACAAAATTCCCTGAGTTCCTTGATTTCATTTTTGTATGTCATTCACTTTCCTAAGCGGAAATTCAACCAAACCAACCAAAAAAATCATTCAGGCACATAAGTAATATTTTATATCAACATATATATCATATGGTGTTCATTCAAAGGTGAGTTAACTCACCATAATTCCAGCCAACGCTTATGTGTTCTTGCTCGATACAAAATCGAATGGCGTTTGATTTTAGCTGAAAATCCTACTTGCTCCAAACTTAACGAAATCAGCTCCAGTGCGTAAGTAACACTCCTACGAGTGAAATGCAAAAGACCACATTGGATTTGCACCTCGTATGCAAAAGTTATTAATTTTATAAGATTTGAGATTAAATTAATTAAGTAACTAATTAACCACTAATCATCTTTTTAATTCTTCATCCAACCTTCCTCCAAATTTACACTCTCTTGTACATGTGCACAAACGTGCATGAAGAAACCCATGGCCGCACTTCATCTCTCCTCCATATCTCCGCCTACACTCAACTAATCGACACACCGATTTTGCCAGCACGCTTCCCCTCGCATGAGCTCCGATTTACACCCAACAAAATCAAGCTTGATTGCATCTAACGAAATGTGACCTAGGTATCTTCACACGACCGTACAAATGTCATGACCTGCTACCCCTCATCGGACCTCCAAGCAACCATGGCTCCGGGTGCATCTTGCGAAGAGAATTCCGTCCATGAACTTCGATTCGCCTATCGCTGCCTCTGGCACTCCACAACCAACCTTAGTTCATCCATGAAAATTCAAGCATCGCCGCACCCAACTTCGACTACATGGATTTGAAGCCCTCGTCAATACGAACTCAACGTATCTAGCGTCGCTTGATTCGTCGCCTATAGCTCTTGAATTCTTTTTCCGAAAGAGGTGGCTATGTTTTTCACTTACAGGAGAAGATAGAGAAAAGGAAAGAAAGAAGGAAAGTGAGGAGGGAGAAGTAAATGAGTGGGGTTAGGTTTATATAAAAAATATATTATTATTTAATTTTCTCAAATTAATCAATTGCGCGATTTGAGCTTGCACTATCACACAGTACGTCAAGTCATCACGAAACTCGTCGACGTACATCGTCTTATTATTCTGCTTTCAATGACACTAGTTTCGTCAAAATCTAAGAGAGTGCCCCAGGATGATAATTTCACGCTTTTCGAGACTGTTTATTGATAAAATGAATTTTGGTCATATTATCGATATTAATTCGAACTATTTATTTTTGTAAATATTTTTCTACAACAAGTTCACCATTATTATTTAATAATTAAAAGGAGTTATTAAGCTTTTAAAATCAATTATTTAAATATTTAAAATTAATTAAATATTCACAATCAAAATGATAAAATTCTAGGTCGTCCAATTCTCTCCACTTAAAAGAATTTCGTCCCCGAATTCAAATGAAGAAAATATCTTCTCACCCATAGGCTTATAAAGTTCTGTATGTTCCAGAAAATTTTGGCAGCACCTCCTTTGTGCGACTAGGTCCGAAAAATTCACAACATCAATATATGCCCATATCTTAAACCTCCCATATCTGGGGAGAACACAACAACAAAATATGCGTATGATAAACCTTATAGAATGTGTATGTCACATAACAAAGACACTCTTTAAACATAAACACATACCAATTTGCGAGTGAGCTAACTCTACTCATGAAGCCAAAAGCAACCAGTAAGCCTTTGCTTCCATGTACATGTATCTCACTTACATAACCCAGAAAGAGAGTTAAACATGACAATTGAAACAATGCAATAACTCATCCATCATACATCATGAATCTAAGCCTGCTAAATCATATATAGCAGTCATCTCACATAAACATGCCATTAAACCATATAACTTGCATTTCTAATGTAAGAAGTATAAAACTATATTAAAGCTCGTACGATGTACATATGTCATCCGCATGCAATATCAAAATCCGATCGCTCGCTCAATCATATAAACTTCTTTTTTGGACTAGTATCGCTCACTCGACTTCCTTTATGTGGACTTCGATCTGGTTCCTATATTAGAAAATTTCGTTCTCCTTACATAGTCGTGTACTATGATAGAAAAGTTAAGGATCATATCAAGAATTTGTATCAAATGTTCTCTGTTAAGAATCGAGTGAAAAATCCTTGCTTGGATCGGTGTAAATCACCCCGAAATCATGTACTCGAATTTGGATCAAGATCAGTTATGCGAATAATATGATCTACGTAAAAATTACGTATTTATCTCATCAATTTCTTAACTGCACCAGTTACTTTTCATTTTCAATCGCATTCATTTTCTCAAAGATCATTTCTTATTTAATACTAGAATTCATTTATGAAGCATTTCATAAAACACTACCTTTATTTTATAAACATCCAATAAAGACTTATCTTCACTAATAAAACATTTCATTAGTACAAAATTTTATTCAAAACATTTTAGGACTTAAGCTCATATTTGTATAATACTCTACTACATTCTAAGAGTATATATACACAATATCATATTTGTTTTACTTAAGCAGGAGGTTCAACAAATTTAAAACTTGTTTTAACTTACTATCTTTCCATTCTAGAGTTACAAAACTCTACTTTTATAATTTTCACAAACACTTGGCTTCAAGTTCTCAACTAATTTGGAAGTTTTCGACTGTCCAAAATTGCCGAAAATTCCATTTCATTTCAATAAATTCAAGCTATCAAACAACATATCATAATGAGATGCATGAACCAAACTACCTTAATGTATAGGATACATGCGTCTATAAAATCACTTAACAGAAAATTTAAGAACTAAAGATTGGGTTTTATTTCAAACCATTTTAACATAATAATATACATATCTCCTTTTGTATATCAAATCATACTTTTGGGATTAAATCAAAATTTGTTTTACCAAAACTAATCTATAGCAAACTACTATAGCAGTATCCCCCACTTAGAAACTCAAAAATGAATGCGATGATGTTGTAGTCATCACCAATTATTTTCCAACGATAGAAGTGAGTTCGGTAGTTTTATCTCCTTTAAAATTCGTTTAAACTATTTCTATTCATAAATACTTTCAAGTAATACAATTATCATTTTCCCTAAAACCTTGAAAAATAATTTTCAAAAACATCGGGATTTAAGTTCTGAAGTTCTCAACTTAAATCCTTTTTATTTATAAACCGTATTTATAAACCATACTTATATAATTTCACTTTCTTATATAAAATCATTTCACAAATGTACATCTTTGTTTAGATTATAATAAACAACTTTTATTAAAATTAAATTGTTTGTACCAAAAATGGGCACAACACTCTTCGGAAGTTTTTGAAGAGATAAAAGTGAAGAATGAAAATTAAAACTGTGGATTATCTAACAAAAACTCCAAATAACAGAAAGTAAATTGCAAAGACAAGCGATTTAGAGTGGTTCAGCGTTTTGCCTACGTCCACTATGAAGTTCGATGATTTTATTGCTCGATACTTGAAGGTTACAGCAGTTTATAATGTAATACAACTGAATTTCTAAGTTAAGTCTCAATCTAAAGCAGCGGCGGTGTTCTGGAGTAGATCTGGCAGAATCTGGGCGCTCTTCAGTACTTAGAATTCTCCGACCCCTTTTCTGAATGACCAGGGGCTCTATTTATAGGTGTAGGAGGCTGATATTTCGCCTAAACTTCGGGGAGACCAGTTCTGGCACGTGAGGGGGCCCACATGCCCGCTCTTTGGAAATCCGGGCCCACTTTGGGATCGATTCGACCCTTGCTTCGAATCGATCAAGATTTGCTCCGATTGAGCTGAAATTTGGCATGGACATTCCTTAGGTTGACAGTTAGCTCCTGTCCAAATTTCATAGCATTTGGACTTGTAGATCTCGAGAAATGATCGATTCAAGATTTCATTTCCGGTTGACATGCTCCCTTCGAATCGATGCTTTTCGCGCTCCAGGAATGGATTCGAAGTAGAGCAACTTCATGGATTCGAAGCACTCCATCTTGATGGATTCAAAGTAGAGCAACTTCATGGATTCGAAGCACTCCATCTTGATGGATTCGAAGTAGAGCAACTTCATGGATTCGAAGCACTCCATCTTGATGGATTCAAAGGAAGCCATCTTAATGGATTCGAAGGAAGGCATCCTGATGGATTCGAAGCACTCCATATTGATGGATTCGAAGGAAGGCATCTTGATGGATTCGAAGCACTCCATCTTGATGGATTCGAAGGAAGGCATCTTGATGGTTTCGAAGCACTCCATCTTGATGGATTCGAAGGAAGGCATCTTGATGGATTCGAAGCAAGGTCACTAGATGGATTCGAAGCACAGTGACACCTATGGATTCGAAGCAAGGTCACTGGATGGATTCGAAGCACAGTGACACCTATGGACTCGAAGCAAGGGAAACTTGATGGATATGGAGTGTGGCCACATTGATGGATATGAAATTGGGCTCACTGATGGATACGAAAACATGGCCTTTCCCTTCAACTTGCATCCATCATAACTTGAGCATATGAACTCGGATTGACTTGAAACTTGGAACGTTGGCTCTCATAGCTTTTCTAGTCATGTCTTATCAATTATAGCTCAATCTGGTCTCAGACAAAATTCATCGATATCCAGGGTAGACCTATGTGCACTAGATGTCCATAACGAGCGACTCTAGGTTTCTGATCAATTCCTTGGTATCTCGGCCTTGTCAAAAGGTGGGATAACATAAATTTTAACCCAACATTATCACCGACAGTCTTATAGTCAAATTGTGAAACTAAATTCACAAGGTGTTCATAATTAAACAATAAATTCTCATAAACTATCTGAGCATAAATAATCAATCAAGTAACAATAATCAATACTCCTAAACTAGACGAGCATGACTAATCAAACAATAATTGAATATTGCCATTCCCTAACGAATAAACACATCATAAATAACTATATTAATTTTTGAAAATTATTCTTCTATATATATAATATAATCCAGAGTAAAATTATTTCATTTTCCAATTTCAAAAACAATACTGTGTCGGTTTGCCTAGTTCAAGTGTTTAGAAACCACTATTGATACAATTGTACCTTCTGTATCGACTAGAATTCATAAACCACTCAACAGATCAATCAACACAATATAAAACATTTTTAAAACACTGATAAATACGCGCTCTCATACATACACACACACACACTCAAACTCATTTTAGGGTGTTACTAACCCAACCTCTAATGAGTCTACCCCACCAAGGCCAAGGTGTTCGTTCAACCTAAGCTCCGATACCACATGTAACGACCGGCTTTTTCGACCCTCAAAAGTCGACACTAATACATCTACGGTATTCATGTATCAAGCATCCGAGTGTTGAAAAGACATATTGTTAGGGTAAAAGGAAAAAAAGACAGAACAAAATCTCACATCATGATAAGTAATATATAATACACAAATGATCTTACAAAAGAAATTGTAATATACATACATCAATCAAAGTAAACTAACCTATTATCATCCTGGACAGTTATAACAGCTAGTCCTCACAAATGCTGATAAATAAAAAATAAGAAATGCAGTGGAAAATAAAATATGTAAATAGGTCTTGGAGGCATCCAGCCCATCTTATGAAGCTCTAAAGTGTCCAAAGCTAAATCTGAAAATATATTAGGCCTGACCCGAGCATTAGAAGAAAATAACGCCCGGATCAGTCTAGTAAACTAGTATAAGAAACTCAAATCACATGGATTTTTAATTTTATAAAACCTTTCAAAAATAAAGGTATCTCATAAGACCACGCCGCACATAGACACTGGTGGTCTTTTACCTTACGATAACCAAACTATTTTATTAGAGAATCCAGTGATATTATAATAATGTCTAGGGTTTAAAATAAATATATAACATAGCTGAAATGTTTGCATCTCACATTCCAACATATTTAGTATACAACTAAGTCCGTAAGGCACGTGTGGAAAATGGATTCCAACAATGATAATGTAAGGGACTACCTTCCGTACAGTATACCTCCAGTTAAAATGTACCTAAGACCACACATGGACCCCTATATCAACAATGAACCGGCCTACCCCTTCCTGGATAGTACCGAATATGATCGTCACCTCGGTTTCCAACTTGACAAACCATTTCATGGCCACAAGCATACATAATCCGTAAATATCGATCGATATACAAGTGATGACCGTACCCCAATGGAAGCGACCCACATAACCCTACCGCATCTACACTGTTTGTCATATCCAGGTGTGAGGCTTGAGTTTTGTTTTATCTTTTATCAAATCCCACTTAGAATGCTAACATTGCCTTCCAAGCAAGAATGCATGTCGGCATTCATCCATACAAGTTTATCTGGGACTGAAAAAACCGAAGGCATTACTTCCACTACATCGATTTGGAATCATCCTCAAGATTAGTAGCAAGTAGCCCTTGCACTTCAAAGGACTCCGTTCTTCGATTACATCATCCTCAAGGCATCTCAAATTTGAATGCTTATGCAGGTTCGAAGTGGTTTTCGGATAACTCATGCTTATCTGATCCTGGTCTCTCCGAACCAACAATCAATAGTTCCAAAACTGGCCAAGGTTTGATAGTTGGTTATATAACTATCAAATAAGCAAACAATCAAATTGTATATTCAATTTCATATAGACCCAGCATAATTAAGCACATAAGTAACCACTAAGCCTCTATAACTAATCCTTTCATTAATTAAAATCTTCTTTTAAATATTATTAAAATACCTTTTACAAAAGATATATTCTCAAATCCTCTCTACTCTTTCAATACCTGGAAAAAGATTTTATATACTTATCTCTACGGTATAAGTATATTCCTAAACCATTTCACTTTCAATACTTAGAAAAGTATTTATATATGTATCTCAATGGTATAACTATATTCACAAAATATTAAGAAAGATTTCATTTCCAAAACCATACTTAATTGGGTTAAAAAAATTGTCGTTTAAAACATTGATAACAATAAACCCAACACTTTTGGTGGGATCAAATGGATCATATAGAAATTAGACCAAATATACTTACCACCACTTTCTAATTTTAAACTTATATTGTTCCACGATTAATAATGTAGTAGGATAAGTTAGAGAACTTTCATTGCCTTGACATACATTCTTAATTCTCACATACAGATATGAGTTTCCATACCTCAGAATTTAGTGTTAAGTATGAAAAGAATGCTTTCCATACCACCATAATTTAAAATGATCATTTATAGAAATCTTTCCTTTTATAAAATTCCTTTTTTTATAAATCTCCTTTAATTACAAAACTCCTTTTATATATCTTATTTCTATTTATAGAAAATCTCATGATCTTAAATCTCATATAATTATCACTAATCTTCGGTTTCAAGATAGGATTAAACACCCTCAATAAAACGATCATTCCATATATCACTATAAATTCACAAATGTGATTTATTATTCCCATTTATCAAATTGATATCATTTCCCTTTTTATAAATATCATTTGTAATTCTTTTCTTTTATTTATAAAATACCGGTTATAAATATATCTTTCTACATGACATTTTATGTTATCCCGCCTTTTGGCAAGGCCGAGACACCAAGGAGTTGACAAGAAATCAAGGACAATCCGTCCCGTGGATCGGTTATACACAGATCATCTATGGATACTGGAAAATTTGGTCCGAGTCTGGATCGAGCTGCAATTGACATGATGTGACAAGCAAAGCTATGAAAGCCAACATTCCAAATTTCGGGTCAATCAGAGTTCACATGCTCAAGTTATGGATCGATCAAAATCAAGAAAGGAGATGTCATTTCATATCCATCAAAAGCGACCCCTCTTCGTATCCATCCAGCTTCGTATCCATCGAAATCTATACCCTTCGTATCCATCAACAACTATCCATATGATCAGTTCATATCGATCAAATCCTTCACGCTGCTTCGTATTGATCATTCCAGGCATCGATACGAAATGAGCAATCGGGCATCGATACGAAGACGTCTTCCAATCATCGATATGAAGCGGCACACAATCATCGATACGAAGACGTCTTCCAATCAAGATCTACAAGTCCAAATGCCTTCAAATTTTCACAGGAGCTTACTTACCACCTCAAGGATGTCTCTGATCGATCACAGCCCAAATGGAGGAAATCTCGACCGGTATGAAGGAGATGGGGATTGATCCCAATCGATCCCAAATGGACCCTGATCGATCTGGTGGGCCCACCCACTTGTGAGAAGAAGTATTCCGAACTTTGGGGCAAATATTTCAGACCTACATCTATAAATAGCACCCATGCGCCTATAGAAAATGGGAATTTTCACTCTGCTACGCCGTTATTTTGCCGCAACTTCATTGTAACTCGAGTGTTAAAGTTTTATACTGTTGTAATCAGTTATCAATCATCAATAAACATCAAAACATTCAAAGTGGGCGTAGGCTACAATGCCGAACCACTATAATTCCTTGTCTTTTTCTACCTCTGCATGCTTTTATTGGTGTGATTGTTAGATTAGCCTCTTTTTACATTTAATTTCTTCACTTTGATCTCTTCAATCACATCCGAAGAGTGTTGTGCCCACTTTTGGTACAAACACTTTGGTGCTTCCATTGAGAAAACCCCATTTTTCTCCAATACATCGGATTTACTGCCGTTGTTGGATTGCTAAAATCTAAGGAGGAGATCCAGATCTGCCATCCAGTTGTTCCTTCCATTCTATTCAGATCACTCCAGATCTAGGAAAGAGCTACATTCAACATGGAAACTACCAGAACTGCTTCAAATGCTGTAGATCCAAAAGGAAGGGATAGGCAGAATCCCATGCAGCTAGCCACAGCAGGCCAGACATCAGTTGGAGCTTCAGATCCACAAGGTCCTGTAACCAGAGAGGAGTTCCAGATCCTAATGCAAGAGCTAACTCAGAGCCGTCAACAGCTCACTCAGCAGATCTGTGCCAACACGGAGCCTGCAAACCAGCTGAACGAAGAAAGGCGAAGGAGATCTAGGAGGGATCATGCTTCTTATTCCTCGACTGAAAGCTCAGCTTCATCTGACTTCAACCACAGATCTACATGCCGTCGGCTGGATGGAAATTATGTGGAAGCCTCCGGGCATCAGCGTGCTGTGAATCTCGGACAAGCCGGGGTTGGTCCTTTTACAGGGCACCAAGCTGGACCCTCCTCCCGAGGAAGGGCACTTCCCTATCACACCATTCATGACCATGCAGCTGCTGCCACTATAGATCTGGAAGCTGAGATCCAGAACCAGCCAGATCCAACCCTTCCTCAACACATCCATGCTCATGAACCCTATGTTCCTGAAGATTAGGAGCTAAGGAGGCGAGGAATGGACCATCGACAGCATCCGAACCATCCCCGCAACATGGAACCCGACCATGCCTTGGCATCGAGCATCAAGATGCCTGACATTCCAACCATGATCCGCCAAATGATCCAAGAAATTCAAGGTCTCACTAATAACGATTAGGGAATATCTCGAAGTCATACTCCATTTACTGATGACATCCTTTATGCTGAGCCACCTCGTCGATTCAGGATGCCTACCTTGCCCGTGTATGAAGGAAGTTCAGATCCTAACTAGCATATCTTAAAGTATGAATAGCTCATGAACGCCGCTCGATCTAACGACGCGGTTAAGTGTAGAAGCTTTCCTATCTCCTTAGGGGGCATCACCACTATGTGGTTCACTCGTTTACCACCCAGATCGATTTCATGTTTCAATCAGTTGGCCACAAAGTTCGTTGATTAATTCCGTATGCATGTCACGAGACCAGAGGATGTCAACACCTTGTCCAGTGTCACTCAAGCTCCAGGAGAGATTCTTAGGCATTATGTGGAAAGGTTTCATGCTGCTTGCGCTGAGGTCGCAACCCCAATGATAATTCTATTTTGATGGCATTAACTAAAGGGATCGATCCTGATTCTGAGTTTGGCAATTGGTTGGCTAGGAAACCCCCCGCTTCATTGGATCATTTCTATGCTAAGGCAGCCCAGTTTCTGAGGAGAGAAGATGCTAGTTGATCTAGGAAACATGATGTGCAGGGCCCAGTGTTGAAGGCATTCAGAGTAATGTTGTTGTGAAACAGACCTGTGAGAATTCCGGCAAAGTACAATTGAACATACAGAATAAGCAAGGTCAACAGAAGGGAAATGGAGGTTAGGGGAAGAAAAGAGACCCAAATCGTGGACCAAGGCCCAGAGCATCCATGTTCGACCGATATACCCCTTAAAACACATCGCTGGAAAATGTTTATTGGCAGACTTGTAATACTGGACAGTATAAGAAGCCAGCTCCGAAACCATCATTTGAGAAACAAATTCAGACTGGAAAATTCTGTAGATTCCACGATTGTTACGGCCATAACATGAATGAGTGATGTCATTTACAAGGCATCATTGAGAAGTTGATTAGAGAGAGGAAGTTGGAACAGTTTATACAGGCGCCGCAGGATGGAGGTGCGGGCCCATCTAACCCGAATCAAGGTCAAGGTCAGGCTAGGCCCGAAGAACCCGTGCATACTGGTAGGAGGTTGGTTATAAATACAGTGAGTGGTGGTCCTCATCCTGCTGATCGGAGCTGGAAGGAAATTGAGTCATATGCCAGCTCGATTAGGCAAGTGGACTTCGAGTGTTGTAGTAATTCTGATGACGGGGCCACGGCGAAACAACAAAGAACGATGACAAATGACATTGTTTTCAGGAATCGCGATGCTGATAGAGTCGAGGCCCCACTATCGATCCATTGGTCATTTCAGCTCAGATAAGTCCTGCTTGGATGAAGAGGATCTTGATCGACAGCAGAAGCTCTATCAACATACTTTTTAAGCGAGCTTATGACCAAATGAGAATGGGGGCAAAAGATCTAAAACTGTGTTAGTCCCGCATACATGGTTTTAATGGAAGTGCAACTGTACTAGCTGGGATGGTGGAGTTGCCAGTTGAGTTAGGTATTGGAGATCGTCGGAGAGTTCGGATGCTGCAGTTTGTTGTGTTAGACATTAATTCCCCCTATAATGCTTTCTTAGGCCGACCGGTCCTCGCTGAATTCAGGACAGCGATTGCCCCATGGTATTTGACTCTAAAGTTCCCCACTGATAACGGGGTTGGAGTAGTTCATGGAGATCAGGCGGCTAGACGCGCCTGTTATGTTGCTGAGCTACGGGATGCGCAACGTAAGGAGAAGGGCAAGGGCGTAGAGAAATCTCTCTGTGTCCGTTTTTCAGAGAATTGACAACTAACGCTTGGGCCTAGGCCCGGGCGCCACAACAAGTTCCTTAAAGATCTTGATCCCCGAGATAATAATGATGAAGAGGAAGCCATAGATAATTAGGCCTCCCCTATAGAGTTGATAATCGATGTTCCGATCCACGATGATGACGATTCTAGAACGGTAAAGGTCAGATCTCAACTAAGCCCACAAATGAGACAGGAATTGGTTGATTTTCTCCGGGAAAACCTCGATGTGTTTGCTTGGACTCACTTAGACATATGTGGGATCTCGTCGGACATCGCGAGCCATGCATTAAATATTGACCCGCGGCATGTCCCGCTCAAACAAAAAAGGCGCGGTATGGGTCCAGAGAGATCTGCCCTAAAGTCGAATGGGTTCATTCATGATGCTTTATACCCAGAGTGGTTATCTAATCCAGTGCTTATCAAAAAGTCAAATGGGAAATGGTGGACATATGTAGACTACTCAGATTTGAATAAAGCCTGCCCTAAAGACAATTTCCCTCTTCCCAAAATTGATCAACTGGTGGATTCAACAGCCGGACACAAGCTCTTATCTTTCATGGACGCATATTCCGGCTACAATCAAATATCGATGCATCTACCTAACCAGGAACATACTAGCTTCGTCACTGATCTAGGACTTTATTGCCACAAGGTGATGCTGATTGGACTTAAAAATGCTGGAGCAACTTATCAAAGGCTTGTGAACCGAATGTTTGTTAACCAGATCGGAAAGACCATGGAGGTGTATATGGACGACATGCTCGTGAAGTCGCGACTGTCTATCAACCATGTCAAAGATTTGGAAACGATGTTTAAGATACTCCGACAGTATAGAGTGAAGCTCAATCCGTTGAAGTGTCATTTCGGAGTTGCATTAGGAATGTTCCTTGGATTCATCGTCAACGCTAGAGGAATTGAAACCAATCCTGAGAAAATCTGGGTGAATCGGAATCTCGAAACTCCCAGAACCATAAAGCAAGTGCAAAGCCTCAATGGGAAGGTGGCAGCCTTAAGCAGGTTCATCTCCAGATCTACAGACAAGTGCATCCCTTTCTTTGATTCGATTAGAAAGGGAAAGCAGAATTTCGAATGGACAAAGGAGTGTGAAGGCGCATTCCAAGCACTAGTTCAACATCTGGCGACACCTCCCATTTTGTTGAAGCCGGTTGATCACGATAAATTGTACATCTATCTGGCGGTTTCAGCAAATGCGAATAGTGGTGCGCTAATTCGGGAAGAGGATCGGATCCAACGATCGGTCTATTATATCAGCAAGCGATTGACAGGGGCAGAAAGAAACTACCCAAAGTTAGAAAAGCTGGCTTATTGTCTCGTCATAGCCTCGAGAAAGCTCCATCCATATTTCCAGGCTCACCCGATCATAGTCTATACCGACCAGCCGTTACGATAGATCCTAACAAGACCCGAGACGTCTGGTAGATTGCTCTAGTGGAACATCGAGTTGAGTCAATTTGATATTGCTTATACACCGAGGCAAGCCATCCAAGGACAAGTTCTAGCGGACTTCATAGCCAAATTCACCATACCAGAAGACTTGCCCGAAGCCAGTGAATCTCCTAAGCATGTGTGGAAGCTATACACCGGTGGCACATCTAATGACCGTCGCTCAGGCGCTGGAGTGGTACTTGAAACCCCAGAAGGTCGATCCATATGCTATGCTCTAAAGTTTGCCTTCCGCGCCACTAACAACGAAACCGAGTACGAAGCTCTACTCACTGGACTTAGACTTGCCAAAGATTTAGGAATTATTGCTGTGGAGATTTATTGTGACTCGCAATTGGTCGTATGTCGGGTTCGAGGAGAGTATCAAGCCAGAGACCGGAGATTGGCCACTTACCTTACTCGGGTTCAGGAAACGTTGAATCAGTTTGACTATTATGCCATCCACTGTATACCCCGAGAGCAAAATTAGAAAACCGATTCTTTAGCAAAACTAGCCAGCACTAGCGAAGCACAACAAATAGGACTCGTCCCAGTTGAGACACTTACTGCTCTTAACATTGACCAAATGGAGATAGGTTGGGTGCACGAGGCAACGCCCGAGAAGGATTCGTGGATGACTCCATTCAAAAATTATCTTGAACATTGAACTTTACCCGAGCGCAGAAGTGAGAAAAGACAGGTTCTCCGAAAAGCTTCATGATTTATTATCCAGAATGGAGTCCTATACAGGAGAGGGTATTCTGTTCCTTTACTCCGATGTATCGCCCGCGATGAAATCAAACGAGTGTTACACGATGTGCACGAGGAAGAGTGTGGCGACCACACTAGGAGGCAAGCCCTTGCAAAAAAGATACTCAGATATGGATATTATTGGCCAACCATGAATCGAGACGCATTATCTTATGCCAAGAGATGCGATAGACGCCAGAAGCATGCCAGGATTCCAAGAGCCTCGCCTATCGAAATCACTCAAATGGTCAGTCCATGGCCGTTTGCCGCATGGGGCATTGATATAATAGGGTCTTTACCTTTGACTAAAGGTGGTGCGAAGTACGCCATCATTGCAGTTGACTACTTTACCAAATGGGCGGAAGCCGAGCCCCTTGCTACCATCACGACAAAGAAAGTAATCAACTTTGTTGTCCGCAACATCATCTGTCATTTTGGCCTCCCATAAACAATTGTAACTGATAACGGGACCCAATTCGATAGTATCGAGTTCAAAGATTTCTGTCAATGCTACCGCATCCAGAAGAAGTTCTTAACAGTAGCTCACCCTCAAGCAAACGGACAAGTTGAAGCTGTCAATAAAGTTATCAAGTCCATTCTAAATAAACGACTAGAGAAGGCTAGAGGCAAGTGGGTCGATGAACTTCCCATGGCCCTATGGGCATATCGAACTACCCACAAGTCCTTGACCGGCCACACTCCGTTTGCACTTTCCTATGGCTCTGAAGTCGTTATTCCAGTTGAACTAAAAGTACCTTCACACCGTGTGACCTATTACAATCCAAAGACAAATGTCATACTACTTGCAGAATCGCTGGATTTGCTGGATGAGAAGCGTGAAGAGGCTGATTTGAGGGCAGCCGCACACCGCAGTCGAGTCGCCCGATTATACAACGCTAAGGTCTGACCCAAGACCTTCGAAGTTGGCGATCTTGTACTCAAAAAAATTTATCCGGTTCCTTCACATATGAAATCGACATGGGAAGGACCGTATGTTGTTGAGCGGAGACTTGGAAATGGCATGTTCGAACTATCAACTATTGACGGTCTCACTTTTCCAAGGGCATGGAACAGCGAGAGTCTCCGTCGCTATTACACATAACTGGCTTTTATTCCTTTAGTCTGCTTTTCCTTTGAAATTTGTTTATGCATTTTTTGAATTTGAACTTGTAATAAGGCAACTGACTTTACCATACTTTCTTATTTCAGTAATGCAATGCAGACTCATCAAGCAAGACAAACAATTTATGAAATGCATCGTGCGACCGTCACGATGTGCGAAGAGCTAAGTTCCATCTAAAGGTGGGACTTATTTAAATAGGGAGTGACTGTGATTCGACCGGTCACACGCTAAGTGAAACCCCGAGCTCGGGGGGAAACAATGCTAAAGAAAAGAGGGATTGAAACACGACAATCCTGTAATGAACTCCAGCTCCCGGAGTGCGAGATGGAGTACAAACTCCAAATCCAAACTCGAAGAGGATGGATCCACCCATCCACAACTTCGCTTGCCAAATCAAGATGGATGTGGTCCGACCGTCCGCAACCTTGATCAACTCCTTGTTACCAGAGTGCGAATGGGATCCTAATACCTAAACAGATGTGACTGACCATCTGTCAATTAACTCTGGTCCCGAGAGCGCGGGCTGGAGTATAAACACCAGATGGGTGTGACTGACCAAGCATTAACTAACTCTGGTCCTGAGAGCACGGACCAGAGCATGAGCATTAAACGGATGTGACTGACCACCCGTAAAACAACTTATATCCCGAGAGCATGGACATAATCCTAGACGTTAAATGGGTGTGACTAACCACCCATCGATTAACTCTAGTCTCGAGAGCGCGGACTAGAGTATAAATACTAAACGGGTGTGACTGACCGCCTGTAAATTAACTTATGTCCCCAGAGTGCGGACGTAATTCCAAGCATTATGCAGGCGTGACTGACCGCTAGCATACAAGTTCAATCCCCAGAGTGTGGATATCGATACCAGCAAATGAGCGAGTGTGATCTGACCACTCAAACTCATCTCCCTTTAACTTTGTTCCGACTAAGTTAAATTAAAATCAGTGAAGATGGAAAACGACTGACAAATGGCTACTTCAATTCCCCCTAGGACTGGGGGCATAACTCAAGTACTAGCCGATGACCGAGACAGCGCAAAGTTGGGGCTTGACTCGACGTCTGATTATGATCCAAAGCCATGACTTTGGGACTTAACGACCGGACTCAAGTTTGACTCAGAGACTAAAGCCTCACAAGTACATTGAATGGAAACGCGAGTGCTGAAATACTTAAATAAATAAATACATAGCTATGTCAGAAAAAACAAAATTAAGTCTTATTTCCACTATTCTTTGGAAAAGATAAGTACAAAAACTTATTCAAAAAATTCCTATAAGCAGGGGCCGAACCTATATCTATACACAGCCTACAAAAGCAAAAGGAAATCTTATTCTAAGCTATCTGCAAAAAGAAAAAGCAAAGTGCAAGTCTACGCCTTTGATTTTTTATCCTTCTTGCTCTTCTTTGGCATAGACTCGCTTGCACTACCGCTCGAATGTCTCTTTGAGTCTTTACCTCCCCGGCCCGCACCAGCTGGTTTGTCTTCGGTCGGGGGAATTACAGCTGTCTCCTCCTCGGAACTTAAAGGGATCGGAATACCCTCTGTGTGTGAAACTGGAGGAATGGTGGCACCCTTAACGCTAGAATAATGAGGCATGTTGGTATCAATGATGGTGCCACCCGGAGAAACAATAAGCATAGGGACCAGGCCGGGACCCGCCATGCCACCACGAACACTACTAGCTTGCTTGGCTTGCTCTATCTCGGCTTCAATTTCCGCCATTATCTCCTCAGCCTGATCTGCTCGAATCCCCATTGGCATGCTACTAGTCGGGCCTGAGGAGCTCGTAATAACCACATCTTCGTCAATGACGAAAGGCATTTCGGTGATCGGGTCGCTTTGGTGGCCAAGGAGTGCTTCCATCATTTGTTCATCAAAAACGCACCTGCTTTCGTGCATCTCCCCAGCCGATGCGGCGACCGTTGTAGCTTCCGTCATTAGTGCCTCCTGCTCGTGATGTATTCCTTGAGTTGCAAGGGGATCAAGTGATGTAGAATCTAAGGCTGCATGAAGATAAGAGAAAATATTAGTAATGTCTTCCGATAGTGTTCCTACATTTGGACGAATGGAAGAAGTGTTCAGAATACCTTCCTCGGATTAACTCACATGCTGAGCCGATGTCCCTTCAAAGCTGCATTCATGTATCGGAGATAGGTACAGCTAGTAAGGGTCGTATCCCGGAACAGCTGGAAGATCAATAGAAGAAGTAGGCTCAGATTGAGAGACTTGGGGCGCTTCGGAGCCTGCTTCAGATGTTCAACTCCAGATCCTTCTCCAGCATCCGAATACTTAGCAGTAAGTTTTTCATTTTCAAGAGCAACGATAGTGTTGTGGAGGACTTTTGGCTTGTCTCCGACAAGTATTTGGCTTTCCAGTTTGAATTCGTCGATGGTTGTAATGTTACGAGTCAGCTTCTCGTCCTCCACCAAACGGCTCCAAGCCTTGTACAATTGAAAAGGATAATATTCATCGAGCCAGGTTAGATTGCGTTTTCTTAAAACGTTGACGTTGTATGTGACCAGGAGATATTCAAATTCATTCTCCTTCCTGGCCTCCACCGCTTTAATTTCATCCTCAATTCTTGCCTCGGCTTCCCAAGCCTTTAAGTTCGCCGCATCCCTTTCATCCTTGAGTATCACTACTTGTTCGCATGCCTCCTAGGCAGATTTGTTAGCCTCATCCTTCTCCTTGATGGCCTCTACAAATTTCGCCTTTAGCTCGTTAAGCTCTTTCAGCGCAGCGTCTCTCTCTGCCTTGACAGTAGTGTTCCGGTGGCCCATCTCTTCCACCAAGGCCATATGTGTCTGTCGCATTCTTTCCATGGACTGTTTTGCCTCATTGGCTCTTTTATCGATCTCCATCTCCGATTTTCTTGAAGATTCAGCTTCGTTATTGAGCACCTTTATTATCCGATTTTTCTGAGCAAGATCGGTCTCCATTTTCTCAATTATATTGGCCCGCTCGAAGGCTACCACCGAAGCCTTTTCTGTAGTTTTCACCCACTCCCGATACTGGCTGTAAACATCATGCACGTAATCCTATACCAGCCTTTCTGCATCATTGGGAATTCGTTTCAAGTTCGGAGGGAAATGGAAGCCATCAAAGCAGATGTTTGGAAAGTCTTTCTTTAACTTAGCAATCTGAATGGCTCCCTCTATAGTGGGTTCTATAGCGGCCGGTTTTGTAATGATGGGAGCTTCCGCAACAGTCCTACGGCGTTGTTCGTTGGACTTTGATGTTTGAGGAGGCACTATTTGGTGGACAGCCTTAGAGGGGTGTCTTCGGAGCCGGAAGGTTTTAATGAACCTTTAGGTGGAGGCAATCGCGACTGAGAGCGACGCCTATATTGGTAAGGCCTCTCCCTCTCCCTTTCATAACACTTACGCTCCTGGCTGGTGTTTCCTGGGGAATTGACCAGGCAACTTAGTACTCGGCCTCCCCATCGATCAGTTAAACAATGAGCGTTCGGCATGTTAAGACCGTTCGGCACGAGCACAGCGTTCGGCATCTAAAGGGCGTTCGGTATGAGATAGCGTTCGGCATCTAGGAGCGTCCGGCATCGAGAAACGTTCGGTAGTGAATACCGTTCGGCCAAGGAAGAACGCTCGGCATAAAATCGTTTGGCATCCATGAACGTTCGGCCTACAAGGTACGCTCGGCATTCCCGGACTGTTCGACATTCCAGCCTCATTCGACCTGCATCCCTCACTCAACACCACATCTCTTCCGGTACGTATCTCGTTCGGCAATCACCTGCGGCTCGTCATCCAAGGTCATTCAGTACAAATGGATGTTCGGCATTCAGAGTGTCCGGCCTCACCTCGTTCGACATAAAGGGGGAGGCTCGGCATTCTATCGTTCGGCCTGATTGGTTCGGCACACATGGACCAGCCTATCTAGACCGAGTTATTCAGCTACCAGGCCCGCCAGAGAAGTCCAACCCACCTTTGTCTATAAATAGAGGGGCAGGGGCACAGTGAAATGGACCTTTTTGGGAGAACAATAGGGAGACTCTGCCACTTTGAAGACTGATTATTTTTAGTTCAAACTTGTATTCAAGTCATTAATATATGGATTGTAACTGTATTCAACTACTTGTGAAAGAAATAAAGATCAAAACTCAAAGTGGATGTAGGCAGTTACGCTGAACCACTATAAATCCGGTGTTCTTACTTTCTGCATTTAAATTAGCATTGTCTTCTCTGTTTAATTTACCTTCATCACTTATTTCTCTACACAATCTTTTTCTACGAGGTTAGTGACCAATTTTGGTGCTAACACTTTGGTGCTTTCACTGAGAATTGAATTCTCAGCCTGATCGGATCTCATCGTCTACTAGTGGATTTCCATATCCGCGAGATAGATCCAGTTGTTTACTAGGAAACTTCCTATTCTACTCAGATTTGAAAGAAATCTAAAGGAAGTTGATAGCCGTATTCATATAAACCAAGTCTATGTAAGATATGGGGACTGGGCGTTAAAGTTTGCAGTCATGTTGAATAAAGGCCGACCCCCCTCTGAAGCGAATTTAGCCGATCGCTCCAGAAAAGGAGTATGCCGACCGCTCCAGAAAAGGTGTGTGTCCATCGCTCCAGAGAATTCCCCATGCCGAGCAGAGCTCCCATGCCGAACAGAATTCCCATGCCGAGCAGCATTCCCAGGCCGAACAGTCTTGGCCGAACAGCTTTGGCTGAACCACTCCACGCCGATCCATTCTACCGAACAGCCTTGGCCGAACAGCTTTGGTCGAACATACCTCCAGGCCGAACACCCTTCCAGGCCGACCATAACTCTAGGCCGAACGCCCTTCCAGGCCGACCATACCTCTAGGCCGAACGCTCTTCCAGGCCGATCCATACCTCTATGCCGAACACCTCTGTAATGCCGAACGGTATTGTATGCCAAATGACTCGGTTGTGTCGAACGAGAACGAATGCCGAACACCTCTGGAATTAAGTTACACCGGTCCCTTATACGACCCCTATTTTCAAAAAAAAAAAATCGGGTACGACCCAAATTTTCAAAAAAGAGGCTAGCCGGTCCCTTACACTGGTCCCTTATACGAACCCTAGCCGCAGCGCAGTGCCTCCGGATAGTGAATTCAAAACTCAACTTAATAAAGGAACATTCTATCCACTTCCTTGACATCCCATGATCGACCAGGGCATAGAGGATCTAGCGGCAGCTTATGAACGGCATCAAGGGAACGGACAAGCAACCGCTATTCAAGCGGTACTCCCAAAGGTTGGAGAACATAGATGATATGACTCTAGCAAACGCCAAGATGACTCCAAGCAAACCAATGCTCTAAGCAATTTATTCCAAATACTAACAAGTGTATCATACTGATCGCGTTTGAGGAAAGTCGACCTCCAGATATATTTTGGCAGCTAGTTAGCTAAAGAGCCTCCTACGACTATGGATCGTTTCTTTTACAAAATGAATCAGAACTGAAGTGAGGAGGAGTGGAGCAGACTAAGAAAAATAACAATGAAGGCCTGTTGGCTAAGGATGTAGATCCCAGTAGCCGAAATAAGACTTTAGAATTCAGCTCATATGCTCTTGGAAAGATTCAATTGACAACCTCTACTTGAAGACTCACGACTCGGAGTGGTACTGGAAACCAACCTCGAGAGAGTACACCAAAGTCTAAAGAAAATCAGGGGAATGTTGTATATTCCCGGATGCTCGCTGATCCTAACACGGGCGATTACAAACACCTCCGAGGTGTGATCTAAAAGATGAACTGGAAAGGAAAGCTTCAATAGTATGTACAAGTCCTGCAGAATGGCGGGCAGCGAATATCTGATGCCTATTAATAAAGGGCTATGATTATCAATTGGACGGTTGACGGCCAACATCCCTTTGAAAGGAGCCAGGGGCGGAGTCGAATAGCGAGCACACGATGCTGCTTCACATATCAATGAGATGTGTCCAGGTACTCAGATTTGGTTGCCAACCAATCTACGCAGACCATGATCGGACGTGTGGAGTTACATCTGGACGAGAATAATTCTATTGCTCATCATTAACCATATGCCTTCGATTTGGGGCTATGGATTAAATACAATGTACAACATCACGATGAACGGAGAGCTGAATTCCATCCTGCAAGTGGAATTTATTCAAGTAGAGAGCGGCTGCGATACGACCAGCCACTCGCTAAGTGAAACTCGAGCTCGGGGGCAAGCCATCACATCAAGGCTAAAAATGGGTTGATACACGACGATCCTTCGCACAACTCCGTACTCCCAGAGTGCAAGACGGAGTATAAACATCTACTTAACTCCGTACTCCGAGAGTGCGAGACGGAGTATAAACATTGATCAACTCCGTACTCCCAGAGTGCGAGACGGAGTATAAACATTAATCAACTCCGTACTCCCAGAGTGCGAGACGGAGTATAAACATCTACTTAACTTCGTACTCCCAGAGTGCGAGACGGAGTATAAACATTGATCAACTCTGTACTCCCAAAGTGCGAGACGGAGTATAAACATCTACTTAACTCCGTACTCCCATAGTGCGAGACGGAGTATAAACATTGATCAACTCCGTACTCCCAGAGTGCGAGATGGAGTATAAACATCTACTTAACTCCATACTCCCAGAGTGCAAGACGGAGTATAAACATTGATCAACTCCGTACTCCCAGAGTGCGAGACGGAGTATAAACATCTACTTAACTCCGTACTCCCAGAGTGCGAGACGGAGTATAAACATTAATCAACTCCGTACTCCCAGAGTGCGAGACGGAGTATAAACATTAATCAACTCCGTACTCCCAGAGTGTGAGACGGAGTATAAACATTCGCTTAACTCCGTACTCCCAGAGTGCGAGATGGAGTATAAACATTAATCAACTCCGTACTCCCAGAGTGTGAGACGGAGTATAAACATTCGCTTAACTCCGTACTCCCAGAGTGCGAGACGGAGTATAAACATTAATCAACTCCGTATTTCCAGAGTGCGAGACGGAGTATAAACATCTACTCAACTCCGTACTCCCAGAGTGCGAGACGGAGTATAAACATACATCAACTCCATACTCATCCCCAAAACTGGGGGCAGAACCAAAGCAAAGCATGCTAGTTGAACATTTGTCTAAAAGAAGGTTGCAACGAAACGATTAAAAGACGACTGTCAAGCAATCAACTGAACGGAAATATTCAGCATGAAAGACTACGGTTTTTCAAAGCACGTCATGTTTACACAAGACGTCCTTTGGGGGGCAAATGTTATCCCGCCTTTTGGCAAGGCCGTGACACCAAGAACTTGATTAGAAACCAGTGACAGTTCGTCTTGGAGATCAGTTACACAAAGGCTCACTATGGATATCGATGGATTTTGTCCGAGTCTGGATCGAGCCATGATTAACAAGACATAACAATCAAAGCCAGGGAAGCCAATGTTCCAAGGTTCAAGACGATCCGAGTTCGTATGCTCAACTTATGATCGATTCGAACAACCGACCATCCATCCATCAACCTCCACATTTGACTTGGAGACCTAAACTGCTTGGAATGAATATGGCCCGATCATCCACTCCAATCGAGTCATAGAACAAAGTTCGACAAAATACAGATACCCCTCATGAAGCTCAGTGACGCCGGGATCCGTCTAAAGTGGACGTGATTTGATCATCTACACATCAAATGCTACCCTGAACACGAAAGGTTGTTCGAAAGCCCAACTTGAAGTAGCTATGGTAGACTACGTACTCGCTAACCATCGCTGTCAATATATGGACACGACTGCACCTTGGAACATATGCAACTTACTTTGTCTACTCAACAATCTATTATCCTTATTTTCTAGAAGGAGATACGGAGCAAATTGTAAGAGATTTGGTTATCTAACCCAACATGGATGTGATTCAACCATCTATCATATACCTCCTTCCTTGACTTGATTGGAAGAGCTATAATCACCAAGCGGACGAGAATCGATCGTCCATTTTTCAAATTCCGTCCCTCATCCTGGGGGGCAGAATCCCATTCCGTGAGCAAACGTGGTTCGATTGTTCATTCGACGACATTAGCCTCGATACAGTAGATGAATACAAATTAAAGAGTGGAAATACGACTGCTCTCAACTTAAACCTCCAAGTCCCCAGAGTGCGGACTGGAGTACTCTAAGTCCCCACAGCGTGGACTAGAGTATAAACGACTTAAACCTCCAAGTCCCCAGAGTGCGGACTGGAGTACTCTAAGTCCCCAAAGCGCGGACTAGAGTATAAACGACTTAAACCTCCAAGTCCCCAAAGTGCGGACTGGAGTACTCTAAGTCCCCAGAGCGCGGACTAGAGTATAAACGACTTAAACCTCCAAGTCCCCAGAGTGCGGACTGGAGTACTCTAAGTCCCTAGAGCGCGGACTAGAGTATAAACGACTAAAACCTCCAAGTCCCCAGAGTGCGGACTGGAATACTCTAAGTCCCCAGAGCGCGGACTAGAGTATAAACGACTTAAGCCTCCAAGTCCCTAGAGTGCGGACTGGAGTACTCTAAGTCCCCAGAGCACGGACTAGAGTATAAACGACTTAAACCTCCAAGTCCCCAGAGTGCGGACTGGAGTACTCTAAGTCCCCAGAGCGCGGACTAGAGTATAAATGACTAAAACCTCCAAGTCCCCAGAGTGTGGACTGGAGTACTCTAAGTCCCCAAAGCACGGACTAGAGTATAAACGACTTAAACCTCCAAGTCCCCAGAGTGCGGACTGGAGTACTCTAAGTCCCCAGAGCGCGGACTAGAGTATAAATGACTAAAACCTCCAAGTCCCCAGAGTGCGGACTGGAGTACTCTAAGTCCCCAAAGCGCGGACTAGAGTATAAATGACTTAAACCTCCAAGTCCCCAGAGTGCGGACTGGAGTACTCTAAGTCCCCAGAGCGCGGACTAGAGTATAAATGACTAAAACCTCCAAGTCCCCAGAGTGCAGACTGGAGTACTCTAAGTCCCCAGAGCGCGGACTAGAGTATAAACGACTTAAACCTCCAAGTCCCCAGATTGCGGACTGGAGTACTCTAAGTCCCCAAAGCGCGGACTAGAGTATAAATGACTTAAACCTCCAAGTCCCCAGAGTGCGGACTAGAGTACTCTAACTCCCCAGAGTGCAGACTCGAATATAAGCGAATCGGATCTCCAAGTTCCCTGAATATGAACTATGACACAAATGACTTGAATTTGTCAAATCCCTGACATACGGGCTAGAAAGTATTCTAAGTGCTCGAAGCACAGAATGGAAGTTCAATGACTCCCGAAGAGTTTCCGAGTTATATGAAGATGGACTGAGAATTCTATGTTACTCACAACTGCTTGGATTAAAATCACAATCACAAAGAAAACTGGACAATAAGAGTCTTTTGTAAGACAGAAAAAGGAACTAAACCTTATTCAGAAATGAGTTTCTATTACAACCCCTCCAAAGTTCAGAGTCGACATTCTATCTACAAGGACTAAGGAAATAGATGAAAATAATTACATGACTTAAACTAACCCTCGTTGAACGAGGATAGTAATCACTTCTTGTGCTTCTTCAACTTCTTTCCAGATGGCTCCTCTCCAAAGCATTTACCCTTGGTACTCTTCTTTGATAGAGGGGTAGCAACTGAAGGAGTACGGGGGCCTTCCATGGGCTTGGACCCGCCAGGAAGGATGACCTTCAATGGCTTGTTCAAAGGATCGTCCAAGTCCACAACTCGGGGATCTACTATGACCTTGACCGTCTCCTCCCTCTCTTTCTCGAGCCGCTCCTCCATGCTCAATTCGGATGTATGCTCAGAGGCGCCTGTAATTTCTACTTCATAACCCCCGTCGGTAGGAAAGGAGGTTTCAGACTTGTCTTCGTCAAGCGCTCCGATCACCTGAGCGTTTGGACCAGGAGCCTCCCCTGCGTGAGTGGCTTCACTTGTTTTCTCCCCCACTTCCTTGGCGACATCGCTCCTCGGAGTGGGCTCGGGGTCAGAACGGCCTGCACAAAATCGTGGAAAACAAGAATGCAATAGTCCTGCATAAAGAATAACGACTTTCAAAATCTTAAAAAGAACCTTAAAGAGAAGGATTATCTACCAAGTTCGGGCAAACTCTCAGCCGTCCGAGAGGTCTCACCCTCTGGAATGGGAGACAGAATGCGGACTAAAGTACTCTAAGTCCCTGAGTGCGGACTAGAGTATAAATGACTCAAAAACCTCTACGTCTCCAGAGTGTGGACTACAGTACTCTCAGTCCCCAGAGCATGGACTGGATTATAGACGACTTCAAAAAAATCCCTAAATCCCAGAAGCGGACCAGATTACTCTAAGTTCCCAGAGTGCGAACTAGAGTATAAACGAGTTGATGAAAATCTCTGCGTCTCGAACTGTGGACTAAAGCGTAAACCGTTCGACAAATCTCTAAGTCCCCGGAGCGTGGACCGAAGCATGAACACAAATTGGGCCCGAGTCAACCGGGGGGAGAATAACACTAAGTCACCAGAATGCAGAGTGGTGTATAAACATCGATAAATAGACGAGTGGATTCCGACCATTTTCTATTCTGCAAACTTCGACCTGGAATCGACAGGAGGATTATTAACCCGCTGAGGATGGAGTTCGACCATCCAACCAGTGACCTGGCCAAATCATTACTGGGGGCAGGGGTACAAAACACTAAAAAGCTGAATACGACAGCTTATTGTAGCTCTAGCGTGGCGTTCTTTATAACTTGAGGCAGCGACTACAGGGAGGCCTCAATACAGAGCCAATCGAAACGACATCCAAAGCTACGAGCAACCTACTATATCATACCTCAGACCAAGGGTCAATGCCGATCCGCACCAAGCACATACGAATGTGACTCGGATGTTTTTTGAAAAACTATGACCCCCAGAGTATGGAAAATAGGGTAAACCACGAATACTTGGTCAAAAATTCTCCAACACCCTCGTTCGATTCGTCAAGAGGAGTATGAAACTGGATGAGCATAACCCGACTGCATTTGTAGCCAACTTTACCTCGAGATCTGATTATAGAGCATGAACCAAAGTGGACGTAGATGACCATCCACTGTCCAAATTACGCCCTGAAACTTACGTGGCATCAAAGTATTCCTCTTGGAATGGAAAACCATGATAAAATCCAAGATAGGCGAGACCTAGTCTCCCATCGACTAACATGATCCCACGATCCAACGGGAAAGAGAGTAAAGCTATAGTGGGCGTGACTGGCCTTCCTACTTATCGGTATATGCCCCAGACCTGGGGGCACGAGCGAGAAGCAAGATGAATGTGAACCGATTATTCAACAATCACCTCTATGTCTTTGGAGTGTAGGTGAAAACATAAACATAGCTAGGACGAGACTCAACCGCCCATGCAGTACATTTATCAACCCGAGACTGGGAGAAGACGCATGGCCATCCAAAAACTGGCTATGATAGCTCAGTATTAAAACTTATATATAGTGCTTACAGCTACTCAAGGCAACGACCGAAAGGATGCCTAGAGATAGAATTGTTAAATCGATACCTTAGCTCATGGGCAATTGACTTTCACTCCAACCCGAAGGACGGGTAAAGAATCATGAATGCATTAAATAGAAAGTGCGTTACTCGAATGCACAAGCAAATTCAAACTCATAGCAAGATCCAGCTATACAGTTGTGTGCCACTCGAGGCTGACCCCCACTCGACATTTCCTTTAATGCGCTTTTAAGCCTGATTTTTGGCCATTTGCTGATAATCTATTAGAGCATTCAGAGCCCTTCACTATTAGACTCAATAACTCATGACAAGACTCTAGGATTCGACTAGAGTAACCATCAACATTGGCCGTCCCAACCATATTTCGCATTGAATGTTATGCAAAATAGTTACACCTTTACTCAAAGAATCTGGGATGGCACCTGCTAAGCTGACGGTCGACATTACAGCCAGCCATGGCGACCCTTTCCGGGTGCTGAATATCGGATCACAGCTCAATGCAATGATGATAAAAGAATTAGTTGGATTTTTTTGAATAAATGATGATATGTTCCCTTGGACCCATTCTGACATGCATATGTGATTTCATTAACTATCGCGAGCCATGCATTGGATATCAACCTGAAGCTACAAAAGCTAGCACAATCTCTATTGATTTCATCATGAAAGCTCCACTCTTACTTTTAGGCTCACCCCATCAACGTCTATGCCTACCAGCCGTTGCGACAAGGCATACAATGACCTGAGACGTCTGAAAGACTACTTAAATAGAATATCAAACTAAGCTAATTCGATATCACTTATTTTCCACAAAGGTCTATCCAAGGACGGAAACTAGCAGACCTCACACCCAAATTCACTACCTCAGATGACTACTCGAAGAGTAGCAGAGAACCAACCATAAGATGGAAAATGTACACGGATGGAGCATCCAATGATCAGTGTTATGGCTTGATAATGACTCCTGAGGAACGATCAATCTGCTACGTCCTAAAACTCGATTTACCTGTAACAAACAACGATGCTTAGTATGAAGCCTTAACTACCAGCCTCAAACTTGCTAGAGGATTTGAAGTGAAAACTTTACATATCTTTTGTAATTCTTGATTGGTAGTATACAAATTTAAGGAAGTTGATCTTGCTAGGGGGCATTGTCTTGCTCCTTATCTCGGCCAAGTCCAAGAGCTACTAACCGACTTCACGTATTACATCATTACACACGTACTCAACGAACAAAATGAAATGGTGTCATGGTTGACTCCTATCAAAGACTATCTACAATGAGGAATTCTTACTGAACGGAGGAATGGAAAACGACAGATCCTCCTCAAAGCTTCACGCCAAATCATCTAAGAATAAGTCGTGTGTCAAAAGGAGTTTATCAATCCCCATGCTTCGGCATATCGCCCATGATGATATCTTGAGCAAAGTCTATGAAGATGAATGCGGTAATAACATCAGGGGGAAAACCATGATAAAGAAGATACTCTGCTACAGGTATTACTGGCCAACTATCAACCCAGATGCGGTTGATCATGCTAGACAATGTGACGAGTGCAAGATGTTTGCAAAAAATCCGGGAACCCCGCCGATGGAAATTATTCAAATGGCTAGTTCATAGCCATTTGCCACTTGGGGGCACGGAAATCATCTTCTTGTCGATCCTAAAGGTGGTGCGAAATACACCATCATAGCAGTTGATTACGTCACCAAATGGGCAGATGAAGAACTCTTAACCACGACCAAGATGAAGAAAATAATTCACTTCTTTATCCGTAACGTCATCTGTCCTTATGACCTTCCATGATCCATTATAACTGAAAATGGATAGGTTGAAGCTGTGAACAAAATCATAGAGTCTGTACTGAAGAGAGGTTTGGAAAACGCCTCAAGTGGCTGATTGCAACCCTTATTTCACAGAAAATACAAACAAGGAATCGCGATTGAATTGCAATTAAACTAGATGGAGTTGGCGACGACTTATGAGCATATAAAATGCATCCGAGAGCCAATGGCAAGAACATGTACCCGAATGTGCATGTGTACATCTGAAAAAGTTCGACTTCTTGAGATCAACAGAAATTGAATTCTCACTAAGGGTTATTAAGAGAAGACTAGATCAGATAGCCAAAGCTTATTAGCTCTGCAGAATCAGACACGAATGGCCACTGATATTCTCAAGAAGGCATCTCCAAGAGGATTTAACCAAGGTTCGAAGCGGAGCATGGAGGATACGTAATTCAAAGCGTATCACGTTCGGTCACGTAATACACTTTGGGGGGCAAGTGTTTCCTAGGGAATTGACCATGCAACTTAGTACTCGGCCTCCCCATCGATCAGTTAAACAATGAGCGTTCGGCATGTTAAGACCGTTCGGCACGAGCACAGCGTTCAGCATCTAAAGGGCGTTCGGTATGAGATAGCGTTCGGCATCTAGGAGCGTCCGGCATCGAGAAACGTTCGGTAGTGAATACCGTTCGGCCAAGGAAGAACGCTCGGCATAAAATCGTTCGGCATCCATGAACGTTCGGCCTACAAGGTACGCTCGGCATTCCCGGACTGTTCGGCATTCCAGCCTCATTCGACCTGCATCCCTCACTCAACACCACATCTCTTCCGGTACGTATCTCGTTCGGCAATCACCTGCAGCTCGTCATCTAAGGTCATTCAGTACAAATGGATGTTTGGCATTCAGAGTGTCCGGCCTCACCTCGTTCGACATAAAGGGGGAGGCTCAGCAATCGGTCGTTCGGCCTAATTGGTTCGGCACACATGGACCAGCCTATCTGGACCGAGTTATTCAACTACCAGGCCCGCCAGAGAAGTCCAACCCACCTTTGTCTATAAATAGAGGGGCAGGGGCACAATGAAATGGACCTTTTTTGGGAGAACAATGGGGAGACACTGCCACTTTGAAGACTGATTATTTTCAGTTCAAACTTGTATTCAAGTCATTAATATATGGATTGTATCTGTATTCAACTACTTGTGAAAGAAATAAAGATCAAAACTCAAAGTGGATGTAGGCAGTTACGCTGAACCACTATAAATCCGGTGTTCTTACTTTCTGCATTTAAATTAGCATTATCTTCTTTGTTTAATTTACCTTCATCACTTATTTCTCTACACAATCTTTTTCTACGAGGTTAGTGACCAATTTTGGTGCTAACAGCTGGAGTATTGGCCACGATCATAATCTCTTTCAGATTCACGTCTATAAGATTCGGAGTGAGAGCTGGATGTGTGGCGTTTAGAACGAAGACTGCTAAGCATTGATCCCTGCCTCACCGTTGTATTTGTAAAATGAAAAGAGAAGCAGAATTAGTTATCTCTTGAAACTAGAAAACATGTAATTAGAAGTTGTGTGATGTCGTGAAGTGTGTGTATGCATGTGCAAACCCCCCAACCGACCGATTGTGGTGGCCATGCTCGCAGGAGTTGGCTCCCCTATATCTAAAGCACTTAAGCCTGCATCGGTTTGCGACGGGGAGTGAAGTCCCTCTAATCCAAAATTTTGAAATGAAGTCAAGTCATCGGGAATAGGGACATCCGCCAATCCTTTCAAAGAACTCTCCATTTGCGGAGGAGAAGTCTCCCGACTTACAGTAGTTGCAGCATGCAGAGATACTATGAAAGTTTATCGTCTTTTGGATTTGTGGGTGAGAGCCTTGCCTTTTCTTTTCGATAATTGAAAACTACGCGAAGGCGCAACTGCGGGCTCATCCCCAGCTGGCAAACTCTCTTCATCTCCCTGTTCAATGATCACGACTCCGGGAGCTCTTTTTCCTCTTTGCCTCGCCGGAACCCTTCCGGGAACTCCTACAAGCCGATGGTTTGATCTCTATCTATTAGCCTCACGGTAATCAAATTTTCAACGGTGAGGACTTCATCAATTTCTCTAAGCTCAACTAGCACCGATTGGAGAATTCTTACTATCCCTTTAAATTAAGCTCCTTCAGGTCGTGGAATCAAAGCTGTAAATGAAACACAGTGTTAGACTCAACATCAATTAATCCAGCTAATCGACAAAAAGGTGGGAGCACTTACGTCTAACTAACCACCGCCTGGCGAATCTAGGTGGACACCGAACGAAGAACCATTTGGTTTTGAAGTAGCTTAATTTGCTCCAAGCACTTGCCACTACTTGGCAGTTTCTAACTACTTCCAGAAAGGTAAATGAAGGGTTATCCCCGCGACTCTTAACATTGAATAGATATCTGATTTCCTCAACAGTCGGGGGTTAGAAAAGATGCTCCATAAATATAATGTATAAACTATTGAGAAGAGCGTATCCATTCGGGTGCAATTGAGGTGGAGCAATCCTCAAGAAGAACAGCACTTCCCGGATAAATTGATTGAAGGGAGGCAGCGTTCCGGCTACGCACATGAACCTATTGCAAGTAGTGTATCCCTCTAGGGGATTGTGGGCTCTGTCTTCTGGCCCCGGCAATAAAACATCATTTAGAGATAATCCATGCCTAAGGCAGATCCTGCCTAACATGTCTTCGGAAATTTTGGAGTGAACAGAATCCTCCGGATTTAAGCCTAAAATTGCACCCGGCAGTTCATCCGGGGCAGGACTAACTTCACCTGCCGCAATGACTGGCACTTCGATTTCAGGGAGCGGAGGACTATGAATATCTTGTGGCTTGGAGCTTCCGGGATACATAACTATTGAACTCAGTAAAAATCATCATTAGATGGCAGCAAACCCATATCCCCCCGGTGTGAAGTGAGTGATCGTGCTGTGTAGTGCAGTACTACATAATACTTAAGATTTATATAAGTTCGGAAGATGTTAAAACGACAAGACTTCGAGATTCAACCAGAGTGACCGTCATCGCTGACCGTCACAACCGTGCCAGCCTGACTTCGGAGAATGATCCATGTTAGAGTTCCTTAAGTTTGTCAAATTACAGTTCCATCGATGAGCTTCGAAGGGTAGTCAAATATGCAGTTCAATGGTCAAGTCCAATTACACAGGGCTAAAGCTCGTCGGAGTCGAATGTTCGAATGTGCAAGAGTTTTGTATCCATCAAGGTCAAAACTTGGGTCGTTCTCCAAAAGCCATCTTCGTATCGATCCCAAAGTTTGAATTTCGTATCGATTCAAGGTTGTGACTTCATATAGATCGTTTCAGATCGACGCATTTCGTATGGATCACCATCAAGGACTTTGTATCGATTACCAGCCAGGACTTCGTATCGATCACTAGCTGAGACTTTGTATTGATTGCTCCAGATCGATACGAACACCCACCATTCCAGATCGATACGAAGTTGCTTCTTCCAACCATTATCTCCATATCGATGTGAACTCCCATCACTCTAGACCGATATGAAGCCACTTCCTCCATCCACAATCAATACGAGTAACTCCATCATCCCAATCAATAGCTCTCCTTCTTCTCCAGGCTACCACAACACCATTGCTACTTCCTCGTCCCCACTCTAACCAACTTCCAGCATCAATGACGCCGGAATCAGTAATGACCATGGATGGAACGGCGTTAAGAATCGAGTCTCATCGTTTTAAGGTCGATTTAACTAGTCAATTACCTAGTTTAAAGAATCGGTTCGAAGGATTAACGGGTTATTTTGATTTGGGGATGAAGACAGTTCTTTTTTCCCATGTTCTGATCGATACGAAGTGGAAGTATGAAAACAAAGAGCAAGTGAAATTTTTTTTAAGTACAAATGGTATATATATGGGTTTGTATCCAAAGGCAAAACGTTTTGTATCCTATTAGCCAAAATTGATTGAAGCGGTCACAAATTCCATCGATACGAAGAGGCTCGTTCGTATCCATCAACCCAGAATGGTCCAGAAATTAGTATTTTGTATCCATCAATGACCGACCATCATCTTCGTATCCATCTATACGAATCCCATCGATACGAAAGATACAACAAAGTCTTATTTGAATCACTGAATTTCATTGATACAAAACACCTATTTCATATCCATATGCTCGAAGACCCAAGCTTCATATCCATCGATACGAAACACCTTCGAGAACTATCAATTTCGTATCGATAGCCATTGATACGCAGCATGCATTCCAACTTCTCAGATCGATCCAGTAGAGGATCGATACGAAGGGATGACTTTAAACAACCATCAAACGTTGTCACAACCCAAATTTCACATCGATCCAGGAGAGGACCGATACGAAACTCAATTCAAACAAAAACTAGAGAACTTGACAACGACCCATAAATGTGCGAACGTAAATAGGAGCCAAGTTGACGTACGTGCATGTATGACGAACTAACATTCCATTTTCAAAGTTAATAGGAATTGGATGGTTACCTAGAGACAATCAAAACAGTGAACAACAAATTGCTGGCACTCAACACTCAGTTACAACAAAACTCTGCATGCTCATTGGCAGTCGACAACTCAACATTTATATTACTGGAAATCAATCAAGGGTTACATCTCTTGACGAAAAGACGACAACTTTTCAACGAATCTGATAGAACTTTTTTAGAATGAAGATTGCAGCTTTTCAAAACACGTCATGTTCACACAGGACGTACTTTGGGGGGCAAATCTTATCCCGCCTATTGGCAAGGCCAAGACACCAAGGACTTGACTAGAAACCAAGGACAATCCGTCTCGATGATCGGTTATACACAGGTCAACTATGGATACTGCCAAATTTGGTCCGAGTCCAGATCGAGCTGCAATTGACATGATGTAACAAGCAAAGCTATAAAAGCCAACATTCCAAATTTTGGGTCAATCGGAGTTCATATGCTTAAGTTATGGATCGATCAAAATGAAGAAAGGAGATGTCATTTCGTATCCATCAAAAGCCCGGTTGCTCATTTCGTATCCATCCAGCTTCGTATCCATCCATCCGTGCGAATCATAACTCAAGATTTATAAGTCCAAATGCCTTCAAATTTTCACAGGAGCTTGCTTACCACCTCAAGGATGTCTCTGATCGATCGCAGCCCAAATGGAGCAAATCTCAATCGGTACGAAGGAGATGGGGATTGATCCCAATCGATCCCAAATGACCCCTGATCGATCTGGTGGGCCCAGCCGCATGTGAGACGAAGTATTCCGAACTTTGGGGCAGATATTTTAGACCTACACCTATAAATAGCACCCCAACGCTTACAGAAAAAGGGACTTTTCACTCTGCTACGCCGTTACTCTGCCGCAACTCCATTGTAACTCGAGTGTTAAAGTTTTGTACTGTTGTAATTAGTTTTCAATCATCAATAAACAACAAAACATTCAAATTGGACGTAGGCTACAACGTCGAACCACTATTATTCCTTGTCTTTTTCTACCTCTACATGCTTTTATTGGTGTGATTGTTAGATTAGCCTCTTTTTACATTTAATTTCTTCACTTTAATCTCTTTAATCACATCCGAAGAGTGTTGTGTCCAATTTTGGTACAAACAATTAATATAAAGCGTTTCACGAACATTTATTCCAAAATATTTCTACCTTCCTTAAAAAAGAATCACTTTGTTATAAAAGATAAACCCATTTTTCCTTTTTCCTTTTTCTTATAATAAACATCCATTATTATATTAACTTTTCTACAAAATAAATACTTCTTGAAATACTTTTAAACATTTCCATATAAATTAGACGAGACTAACTAAAAGGTTGGAGTAAAATAGAGAAGTTCAAAAACCATTTCTAAATAAAATACCATAGAAATCCAAAAGTCACATTTAAAACCATCCTCAAAATCAAAACCATTTTCAAATAAAAAACAACAAATAATAGTAATTCCAAAATACTATAATGAGCCTAGAGCAACCATAGCACATAACTAGAGCTATCATTGATCTACACTAAAAAGTTCTACTTTGTGACATATCAAAGTCATATCCAATAAGGCTAAGCTACCAAGATTTTAGCATTTAACAATTTATACAACAAGAATACAGATAAAATTAAAATCAACAGCGACGAGGAATCTGGATCCCTCTACAAAATTCCCTGAGTTCCTTGTATTTAATTTTAGGTCATTCGCTTTCCTAAGCGGAAATTTAACCAAACCAACCAAAGAAATCATTAAAGCACATAAACAATAATTTTTATCAACACATATATCATATAGTGTCCATTTAAAGGTGAGTTAACTCACCAAAATTCCAGCCAGTGCTTATGCGTTCCTACTCGACCTAAAAATCGAACGACGTTCGATTTTAGCTCAAAATCCTACTTACTCCAAACTTGACAAAATCTGCTCCAATACGTAAATAACATTTCTACGAGTGCAATACAAAAGGCCGTGTTCGGTTTTGACCTCGTATGCAAAAGTTATAAATTTTATAAGATTTGAGATTAATTAAATTAATTAATTAACGAATTAACCACTAATTACCTTTTAAATTTTTCTTCCCACTTTCGTCCAAATTTACACTCTCCTATACATGTGCACAAATATGCACAAAGAAACCCATGGCTACACTTTATCTCTCCTCCTTATCTCCACATACACTCAACTAATCAGTAGACCAATTTCGCCAGCACGCTCCCTATTTTACGAGCTTCGATTTGCACCCAACGAAACCAAGCTCGATTGCATCTAATGAAATTCAACCTGGGCATATTCACGCGACCGTTTGAATGTCGCGATCTGCTATGCCCGATCGGACCTCTAAGTGACCATGCCTCCGAGTGCGTCTTGCCAAAAGAATTCCGTTCATTCCCTCCACTTTGCCTATCACCACCTCTAGCACCTCCTTAACTAAACCCTAGTTTGGCCATGAAAATTCAAGCATCACCACACCTAACTTTGACTACATAGATTTGAAGCTCTTGCCAATACGAACTCAACCTATCTAACGTCGCTCGATTTCATCGCCTATAGCTCTCGAAATTTATTTGGGAAAGAGGTGGCTGTGTTTTTAACTTATAAGAGAAAATAGAGAAAAATAAAGAAGGAAAGTGAGGAGGGAAAATTAAATGAGTGGGGATAGGTTTATATAATAAATATATTATTATTTAACTTTCTCAAATTAATCGATTGCGCATTTCAAGCTCGCACGATCACACAACACGTCCGATCACCACAAAACTCGTTAGCGTATATCGACTTACCGATGACACTAGTTTCATCAAAATCCGAGATGGTGCCCGAGAGTATAATTTCACGCTTTTCGAGACCGTTTATCGATAAAACAATTTTCGATCGATTTATCGATATTAATTCGAACTATTTATTTTTGTAAATATTTTTCTACAACAAGTTAACCATTATTATTTAATAATTAAAAGCAGTTATTAAGCTTTTAAAATCAATTATTTAAATATTTAAAATTAATTAAATATTCACAACCAAAACGATAAGATTATGTGTTGTTATGAAGGGATGTGAGTAAGTGAGCTCAAACAGGAATCAATAGAACCTAAGATTTTGCTGTGTCAACCGAAGGCGACCAAGGAGTAATAATGAATGGTTTACCTTGGATGAAAGTCAGTTCTGCCTCTAGAACATGTAGTCTTTCTTCCTTGCTACTGAATTGGAAGAAGCACTTGGAATCATCATAATAGACCTTTAGTCCTCCACACAGATGCCAAACGCAATTACAATGTTCCTTTACGACATCATACGGAGGGTTAGAATCCAGAAAGAATCCTACCAAGTAATCAGTCCAAAATTCATTTCCCGCTTGTAACACCTCTTCTGAAGGAATCAATACACCATCCTCCTCTGCAATTTCAAAACTTCAAGGATAATATACACCCGTATTTCTAGGTAAAGAATGAAAAAGTAAATTCCAAGGTTTATTCACTTCCTAGACCAAAATGGGGGGTGTTAAATTCAAAGCATGTAGAGGATTGGGATAGGGCAAGGAAGAACAATTATCATGGGGTGTAACAGCAGATTTAACATAAGAGTTGGTTTGGGCATTACAACAAACACCCTAAGGGCATTGGAAGGATTTGGGGACATCAATTCCAAAGGGCCTGATCTCATCTACCAACACCACATCACAATTAATATTCTCCAAGCCATCAAAAACATTGCTAACATGGATTATATCTTCACCACCAATATTCAGTGAGCCAGTTAGTATAGGAATATCAATAGGAGAAACTACCGAATTGGCACAAAGTTTACGGACACTTACTGGGTTAGCAGAGGAAGGAGTAGGAGCAGTTGAAGAAGGAGGACTCGATGCAGGAATCTCATGAGAAATGTCAGTGGCTGCTGGGGTCGATTGAATGGGAATCAAGGAAATATTAGGAAACGCAATAGCGGGTTTAGATGAAATCGATGCAAGCATAGAAATGCCGACCAGATCTAGTGAAGGAGATAAATGCAAGATCGAGATCGAGACTGTAGAGTAACGGTGTTGACTTTTCTTCTTCCTAAGCATGAGGATGGATGGTGTGTAGGCTAAATAATTGGAGAAGAGACATAGCGGGGTGGAAGAGTGAAATGAACTAGACGATGGAAGAGAAAAAAAGATTTATTGCAGGCGAATTAGAATTTTACAATTTAATATTCTTTTAATTGAATTTTGATGTTCAAAATTGTATTGAAGATTTTGGAAAAAAATGAATTTTATGATAAAAACCCTTTTCGAATCAATAAATAGTAGTATTGAGTGCATTGAATGTTTTAGATTCTATGCAACGAGGAATTAGAATAAACAGAGTTATAGTACCATCTAAATTGGGACTTCTAGTAATATTTCTCCAGTTATTCTTTGGACTTATTATGTAGAATAATATTGTGTTAAATTCTAGATTGTGGGGAAGTTGAGTAAACGGATTAGTGACACATTTTGGTATGGGACATTATGTAATATTGTTCTGTTTACTCTATTGACTCATGGTATAGAATATTATTGTGTGAAGTTTGGAATGGTGAGAATTTTGAGTATACAGATTAACAACACCGTCTGGTATAGGACATTCAGTAACATTATTCCGATTACTCTTTTGATTTATGGTATATGATATTATTATGGGTAAGGAGTGTAGTTTATGAGCATGGAGTAAACGAGCGAGTAACATCAGATGATATGGGACGCCTGCATTGATATTTGTTCGATTACTTTCGGTAAGTGATGGATACTCGTATTTTATGGGTTAATGTCTATAGGAAGGGTCGGTTGTGTGCCAACTTGTGATGTGTGTTGTTTATCTAGAAACACTAGAGTCTATCCTAGTTGGTTGATCGTGGGGTCGGGCCCTGGATCCTTGGCATCACCTTATTATATATGTGTGTTGTGTGCTGATATGTAGATTGTGTGATGATATTTACATTGTGTGATAATATTTAGGTTGTATGCTATCCTCTGGAGCATGCTATGTGCTGTGTAGCTCCCATATGGAATATGTGAGATTTTATGATTATATTATATTATTTAGATACCCTTTCTTGACATCTATTCAAAGGCGAGGACCTATTAACCCACTGGAGCATGTTGTGTGCTGTGAGGCTCCCAATTGGTATGCGACTTGAGATATGTAGGCATATGATACCATACTTATAGCACATCACTTGGCTGTGTGCTTGTTAATGGTTGATTCCCTTTTGGTGTTATGGGTGTTTTGGATGATGATTGGATATTTGATTGTTTCACCCACTTAATTATATGCCCACTTGATGTGATGATCGACTTTACTAAAAGATGGGTTATCTTCTATGTGCATGATTTTGAGATTAGTTGACGTTTGAGATATGCACGTGCCTCCTATGATATACTTGTTTATACCATGCCAGATAATATTTTATATTATTAGCTACATTTTAGACATAGTTTGACTTATGTGTTATTTATATAATACTCGGGTTAATCTGAGACAGACATTACAGGTTCAGGCATGAAGAGACCAAATTGTAATTGTTGGGCTTAGATAGAGGCTGGTTTATTAGTTGATTAGTGTACCATTATCAATTTTTGCAGCCTCGTGTATATTGATGATATTGAGATGTATGTATTGGACTTATACATTGCTTATTTTTGAGATATTAGGAATTTAATCTGTTTTATATTCCACTTACACTCATGTATATTTATTATTATATGTTATCGCTGCATGGATTTCTCTGTATTCTCTGAGATTTATTTCATATTGTGTATTGTTCTATCCTGGAAATGAATATGTTTCTTACTTTGTGCTAGTATTATGTATGTATGGGTGAGTTGTTTATGATTTTTGAAATACGTACCAGTGTTAGCCTACGGGAATATTCACATGTGATAGCCAAATATCGCCTCATTTTCCATATTACAAGACAATATTACCTAGTAATACTCTTTGGTAGTATGGGTATAGAGGTGAGGCATTGCATTCTATCTGTGAGAGTTAAGAATGAAGTGTTTAGGAATTGCTTTGATGCAACCAATGCTCTAACCTACCTAGCTTTACACTTGATCGAGGGATAGTGTAAGTTGAGAAGGTCGGAAACGTGATAAATATATGATACTTGGTTTCCATATATGATCATTCTCATTGCTATCCAATTTGATCAAAATTAACTTAGGAAATATCTAAAGGAAACACGAGAATTATATGGTACGGTTATCTTCGATGATGTTATACCATACGTATAAAATCGTCTTGCTCTTCTAGGACAAATGATAAGGAAATCCAACTAGATAGGAGATGATCTCCATACTTATGCATTATCTATTTATTTCTGAAAGAACCAGAGTTAAGTTAACCAAAAATCTATCAATTGGTTTTGAAGCATCCGCTAAGCTAGGGAGTGTACTTATATGAGATGACTTGAAACTATAACCACTTTAAAATCGATATATGTATTTTATGTTTTTGAAGCGGTTGTGAAGCGAAATGTTATAGAGTTGCACTATCTATCCTAAGATTAAGTCCAAGGGAAAGGTCAGCGTTAACATTTCAAACAATGATATCATGTGGTGTTGTGTATCTTGAGGGTGATCCTAAGAAAGAGGATAGGGTTAACATTTGTTAGAGGACTTATATTAGAATCCATGTAGAGATTCATGAGCTGTTCAAGATGCTGGAATCCTTGCAGAAACTTGAGGTCTTGTTAAGATGCTAGAATCCAGGGAGAGATTCGAGATCTATTCGAGTGATGAAGACTCGTGTATTGAGATGTTGATTTTGACTTTTCCATCGGAATGACATAAACTAGAATAGGATGCATAGCCAAAGGGTTTAGCCAACCCAAGGGTATATCAGCTCTATTCTAGAGATGCTTTAGGATTGCTAGCGAGAGCGATGATACTCGGTGCCACGTGTTAGGGCGTGGACTAACTATGTTTATTCTATAGTATATTTTATCTAGAGATATACGATGCTTGGAAGGATATTTCTGACCCTTGTCAAGAGGCATGTTCTCGACATACTGATGGCACCTCCAAAGAAACTCCACATATGCGAGCAAACCTTACCGGTTTTAATTTTACACTCAATATTGTCGTGGTGTGATAAATGAAAGCACCATGACTATTTTCTGATTTATGTTCTACACCCTAGACATTTTTTATTATATTGCCATATGTACTTATTAGATGGTTTGGCTCTTTTGAGGGGAAAACCATTCCGATGATTCGGTTAGTCTCAAAAGGAATTGTTATATGTATGCATCATATTTCTTGAGTTTCTAACACCGGACTTTTGTTTGACTCATGATTTTAATTTTACCTTAATTCCTCGAGTGATCTTTCGAGAAGTTTAAGAAAGGTAGGTTTTAGTTGGATATTCTTTGGAGCTCAAGGAGACGAGCTAGATGTTTTACCTACCATAGTATTTTTATTTCCACTGCACTTCTACTATGTATATATCAGCATTTATGAGGATAAGCTATTATAACTATCCAGACTAGTGATAGTACTTAGGATAGTAACTCTGAAATGCTATGTAACTTAGAGTAGCACTTTGTATTGTCGTTTTGATATTTTATGTTATCGTTTTGCTGTGAGATTATGATATTGTGTTCTTTCTTTCTTGTTCTATTTCCTCTTCTTTTTCTTTCTACACTAACAATCTGTCTTTCCGACACTTGGGTGATCGGCACATGAATACCATGGATGTGTTAGTGTCGACATTTGGAGAACAAGAAGGTGGGTTGTTATAATTATGTATGTGTGTATATATATGTATGTATGTATTTGTGTGTGTGAGAGAGAAAATATTTAAGTTAGAAGTTGAAACCTTTCACCGTTGATGCCTTGTGAAAAGCCGAACACATGTTTTGCTATAATTTCCTCTTTGAACTAGATGTTCTCCTCCTGGTTCAGTTAGTGTTATCCGACATTTTGAGCTGGCTATATCCGAATTGACTAGACAAGTTAGACTCGACTGTCATCCAGGCCAGAAACCCAGAGCGATGATTGTGGGGTCCAGAAATCAAGTACAGATGATAACATAAAGCTGTGATCGAATGGAATTGAGGGATATGCTATATAGAATGTTCAAAATATGGGATATAGTCTAATCTAAAAAAGGAAACGGGTATAATCCCTCTCAACCAAAGGGTTCGGTTTATTTCAGCCAAACAAGTGCAACTCAATGGAAAACAATCAATGTCTTAAGAACCATAAGTCCAATGCATATGAAACTTTGAGCACAAGATATGGGGACCCTAGGGAGTCCACTGTAGGGATTGTACCCCAAAAGGAGCAAGCAAGAGGGATCGGCCCTCTTCCCTTTAAAGGGATCGGCCGGAATCAGGATACACAACATGTTGCAACAATGATTGATCAATAACTCAAGTTCTACTAATCCAATTGGCATGAAACTTAGAGGCTAGGCATAATACAACATGGAGAAGCTTCAATAGGAATCGCACCCCCAAACTCTTCCAAAATAGGGATCGGTCCCGATCCATATTTCTTGGGATTTGGGCCATGCGATCCCTCCTGTGGGCCTCTATTGTTCTGGAGATCCTTCTGCCGAATTTCCAGGGAGATGTTTTGTCGTCTTCCTCCATAAATACAGACTTGATTGTTCATTTTTAGGACTTTACGCTACTTGTTGCTTTGTATTCTTTTGCAACTAAGGATTCTATTCTGATCTCTATGGTAATCAGTTTACAAAGTGATTAATAAAGCTCTCTCTTCAAAGTGAATGTAGGCAAACAACGTTGAACCATTATAAACTATTGTGTCTTTGTTATTTGCTTATTTCTTATTTCTTTGTTACTATATTCTCTCTGTTTACATTTAATATTCTTCATTTATTCCTCAACAAAATCTCCATTGGGTGTATGTGCCGATTTTTGGTGCAAACATTTTGGTGCTTTCACTAAGAAAGGGACTCTCAACTCTATTTGGATCCCTTTACTGCTACTGGATTAAATAAATTTCAGGAAGAGATCCAAAATTATCTTCAAGTAGTTTATCTGTACTATTCATATTTGCAAAAGTCTAAGGAAAACCATCAACAATGGTTAGAAACACCAGATTTACCTCTCAAAATGCAGAAGGAAACGAGAACGCTAGCATCCAGCAAGGAGGCCAGAGCAATCTACCAGTAGATGTTAATGCTACCAATCTAGTTGACGTCTAGAATTTGACTGATTCCATCACAAGAGCCGATTTCTAGAATCAGATGAGAGAGCTTATGGATAGCCGCTGACAGTTGAACCAGTAGATTCAAATGAATATCGATTTAATGAATCAACTCAGGGAGCAATAGCGTAGGAAAACTAGGATAGAGCTAACCCCTTATTATGCATCGAAGAGTCCTAATTCATCGGATGATTACCACAGATGCAAACGTTGTAGTATTAATGAATATCACGCAGAAACATCAGGCATTAACAAGAAACCGTACCTGGGTTTCCAGGACCGATCAGGCCTGATCCCTCCTCTAGAGGAGGAAATTTGCCTCTTCCCGGTGGAGCGCAAGTTGGATCTGCCGCGGTTGATTTGGATGCTGGAGTTCGAGTGGATGTAGACCAGTTACCTCCCCAGAATAATGATGGAGTGAACACACATGATATGCATTGAGAGGATGTTGAGCCAAGAAGGCATGGAACGGCCCGTAGACATCGATCGGACCATTCACGCGAGGTGGAGCACGACTACCGCATGGCTCCAACTATCCAAACGCCAGACTTAACGGCTATGATCAAGCAGCTAGTAAGGGAGAGCCAAGGCTTGGCCAATGATGACTGAGGATCTTAAGAAGCCATACCCCATTCACCGACAATATCCTACATGTGGAGTATCCAAGGAGGTTCTACATACTGTTGATGCCTGCCTATGAGGGAAAAACCGACCCAAGGCAGCACATCATGACATATTAATGGCAATGGATTCCGCACAAGCTAATGATGCCACAAAATGTAGATGTTTTCTTATTACTCTCTCTGGTATAGCAATGATGCGGTTTATGAGATTACCTCCACGGTCAATCTCTAGATTTGACGATTTGGCAACAAAATTTGTGGACCAGTTCTGTATGCATGCAACTCGCCCCAAAGATGTAATGTCCCTATCAAGCATGATCCAGGCTTTGAAAGAATCACTGAAAGACTATTCAGAGAGATTTCATATAGCCATCACATAAGTCAGTAACCTTAATAACCGTTCGATAATGATGGCGGTAACAAGAGGGATTGACCCAGAATCCGACTTTAGCGATTGGTCAGTTGGCAAGCCACCCGCATCGTTGGAATGTTTCTACGCAAAAGTAGCTCAGTATTTGAGGAAAGAGGAAGCATTAAGACTAGCAGCGCCAATTTAAACCATTGTTATACTTTACATAAAACTATGCCTCTTTTGGCTTTAAAGAAGGAAATGCGGCATCATTGCCAAGTAGTATAATGTCGCCGACCTTGATGAATAGTCGCATTAAGACTAGCGGCGCCAATTTAAAACCTTATACTTAATTTACTTCGACTATTATGCCACTTAAAATATATAGGGTCGAAGAAAAAACATGCAGCGTCACCGCCCTTTCGTATAGATGACTTCTAAAGCACTTAAAACAATAGTATGCGGCGTTATTTAAAAACATAGCCGAAGAGGTGCAACTTCGTCCTAGATAAATCATGAGGTGTCGATGCCACTGATACTAAATTGTCAATGAGGTCGACTTCGACCTACTTGAAAGCATTTCGTAGCTACCAAATTAATTACCCTATGCTTCCTTTCATTTCGACTTTGACACTAAAGGACGTGACACTTCTATAGGCTTAGTGGAGACACAAGCAGCATGACATTATCGTAATTATCAATAAAACTGGTTTATTACCGAAAAAAGTAATTACTTTTCACCAAACCTTAATTCTTGTCCAATTTCTATTGGATAAAACAATATGTTTAACAAAGCTTTTTAGAATTTACTACTGCATAAATTATTTAATTCCAAAACATATACCAAACTAATTAATTAACATTCTTAATTAATTATCCTTTTAAATGCTTTTCTAGCATATAAAATTCACAATAATTCGAAATCTCTTGGGAAAAATCCAAAATATTCATAAAAATTAGAGAATATCCTTCTCTTTACCATATAAAAATTTCAGGAGCAAAAACCATATTTAATGATTTTAAGTAATTAAAACCTGAAATTAAGCTATTTCCTCCTTAGGAAATTCATAAAATATTCAATTTAATTTGGAAAATTATGAAGTTAAAAATCCATCACTAAAATATCATTTTACACATCATATCAAAATTTTGAACCATTTGGACACTAAAAACTTAGGTTTTATCTTTAAAACCTTCTTAAATAATTTCATGAATAATTCCATAAATCATTATTCTACCCAAACAATGATTAAACAACCATAACTTGGCAAGACAAACAATAGGTATGTAAGGCAATTTATTTATATTATAAATGACGGAGAGCATTATTATTTTAAATTCAAAGTTTAAAAATAATTTTATAGAGTATTATCGACTATTTAAGGGAGACGAGTATAACAAGTATAGCTCATGATATTATATATCTTCTATATACATCCAATATATTCTCCCTTAAGTCTCATGGGTTTTATTTTTTTAACCTCTCATTTCATGTGTGCGTGTGTATCAACATATATATCTTTTATTAATTAAATAATTTAACTAATAAATATAACATTTAAGTTTATTTAAATTTAAAACAATCTTAAATTTTGAGTTTTATAACTCTTTATAAAATTATGTAATTAATTAATTTAAAACAATTTTAAATTAATAATATAATATTCAAATGCGCTTATTCGATACTCAAATCAATTCTAAGTCTTCCATAAGGGCATACCCTAGAAACAGACCATTTTGATGAGCCGGGCAAAGGCCAGGAGATCGGGAGGTTTTCACATAAGAGTAATCCTTAATTAGAATAACATTCTCCTTAGTTTAAGCACCTTTTTCGTAGCCACCTATCTACTTTGGTTATTTCCAAAATAATGCCCAATGCATTGGTTAATTATCCACATAAACATAATGCGAGCTCTGATACCATTGTTGGATCAGGTGCATTGACAGTGGGTGAAAATGGTGGATTTAAAAAAATCCTTTTATTAAATTGTACAAGAACTTATTTTGTGTTGGTGTCAATAAAATTTACTTATATTAAATCAAATTTAGTATTGTTAATAAAAGTGTTTGAGTAATTTTTTTAATTTGTCTAATTTACTTGAAATATTTCTTTGTTTTTAATGTTTAAAACAATATTTTATTATTAATTTAGTTTAAAATTAGTTTATTAATATAATTTTATTTTTATATTTAATGTTTTGATGTTATGTGACATCCATATTCACAATACGAACACCATAGCTATATTAATGTGAAAAAATCCTAGGGGTACAATGAGAAAATTGATTGTTGTGTCCTACGGCCACTAAAATGTCAACGTGCTGAATAAAAAGTTAAACGTATGTCAAAGAATCAATATACACACACATTATTGAATTTATACTAATAGAAATTAATTTTAGTTTTACCTTTTTTGGCTAACAATACACACATGCATGCATGCATACATACACACACACATACACACAAACATATATATATATATAATATTGTTTGGAAAAAAATTGTTATAACTTCAATTTGAAAATATAAAAGTTATATTTAAAATATGTAATATATTACATTTTTATAAAATTATTGCAAAGTCTAAATTTAAAACATTAACCTTTTCGAAATAAGCAGATATGTATGTATGTATGTACGTACATATGTATGTACGTATATTTATGTGTATGTATGTAAAATATGCTGTCAACATAACAAAAGTATTTTTTTAAAATAATATGAACAAATTTATATGCTTGAATAATTAAAAATTTGAATTTAGATTATGTTTGACTTCTAAATATAATATACATTGTTTGCGCCAAAAATGGTCACAAACCCCAAATATCATGAAAGCACCAGTGTATGAACACAAATCAGCAGTATATAATCACAGATCTAAGTAATGTAGATTTATAGTGGTTCGGCTATCTCCAGCCTACGTCCACTCCAAAAGTTAATCTTTTATTGACTTTCCTTGCTGGTTAGAACTGATTACAGCAGATTATAAAGATAAAATTCGAGTATAACAGCAGCTATGGAATACAAAGTTGAATCGGGCAGAGTCTGGACGTTGAGAAGCCCCAAAGGATCCTTTTTCTGTAGGCTCTAGGGTGCTATTTATAGGTGTTCCATGCAAATATCTCGCTCAAACTTTGGGAGACTTCTTCTGGCACGTGAGTAGGCCCACGCGATCGATCTCGTGGAGTTTCAACTCGATCCATGATCGATACGAACGTAATTCGTATCGATCAAGATTTTGTCTGATGGAGTCGAAACTTGGTGTGAACATTCCTTAGCTTGTGCATAAGATTCTGTGAAAATTTCATAGCATTTGGAACTGTAGATCTCGAGATATGATCGATACGAAATGTAGCTTCCTCCACGTCGTCTGGTCTGCATCGATCAATTCGTATCGATACCTATTCGTATCGATGCCCTTCACATGCGTGCTAGTGACGTGGCCTTATCCTCAGGGCGTGATCCATTTATCATGCCGTGTTGAACGTTTCTTCCCTCAAATCGTGCACATTCTTCGCTCGCATCCATCAACCTGTATCCACTACTTCGTATCGATTATGTGATCTGATTGATACGAATTTGCATCGAGTCGAACAACGTTGAGTCGAACATCCCCGCATCGAACAGCATCGATTCGAATAGCATCGAGTCGAACAGCATCGAGTCGAACAAACCATCGCACGCTCACCTATCCAATCCGGGTCCACTGCCATCGTGTCGAAATCCATCTGGCCATCCTACTTGATCGATACGAACGCGTTGTTCGTATCCATGTTGATCGATATGAAAGCATCGATTCGAAGCATGCCCCTATTCTCGTCTGGACCGACTCGAAACCATCGAGTCGAAACCCTCTTTCCTCCTCTGATCGATACGAAAGCCTTGTTCGTATCCATCAATTATCTTGAGCAAATGAACGCCGTTTGACCTAGAATTTGAAACGTAGTCTCTCCTAGCCTTGATCATCATTCCCAATCGATCCCGCCTTGATCGAAGCTCGGCCAAATTTTGACGATATCGATCAAAGCCTTGTTTCCAATCGATTTCCAGTCCTGATATCCATCCTTTCTTGTTAATTTGTTGATATTCCAGCCTTGACCAAAGGGTGGGATAACATTTGCCCCCCAAAACATGCCTTGTGATAAGAAGGGGTGTTTTGAATAGTTCAGGATCCAATACCTAAAGTCCATAGCCTTATCATCCAAGTGCATCGCTCTTGACTGCTCCAAGTCGATGTTTGATTCCAAATCCAGTAACCAAAGCCTTAGCCAATTCCACATCCATCTGAACCCGATAACCGAGTTCTAATCCATCTTTATCCAATAACCAATAACCGAATCCAGGACCTCTCCGGGTCGATATCCAAATCTGTAACCTCTCCGGGTTCTTGCCAAGCGCAATCCACGCTTGATGATCGTGGCCCAGTGTCCTTGGGCGTTAAATAATTGCCATGGCTTAAGTCCTAAGCCGAATCCTAGTCGCTCCGGACCCTTGTCGAGCATAGTCCATACTCGACGACCTGAAATTGTAACCGATAGGTATTATGGGGCCTAAGTCCTAGGCCGAATCCTGGTCTCTCCGGACCCTTGCCGAGCATAGTCCATACTCGACAACCATTTACCAAAAACCAGAGGAAAATCCAATCAAAATCCAATCCAAAGTCCAAATCAAATCAGAAAACCAAAAATCCACATCCGAAATCAAAACCAATATCCAAACATGAAAACAATCATCCAAATGAAAATCCAAACCAGAAATCAAACAAAATCAGGAGTTCAAACCAAACTCCAAAACCAAGCCAGAAAAGACAAATGTCTAAACCAAAAGAAAGAGCAGATTTCACAAACCATAGCGTCGTGGTTTATCATCATTCAGAGCATGCCTAGGGGCCAACTCCATCCCCGTACATGAGTAAATGACTTGGTCGTTGGCCAGTAGTTTGCTACTTATTTCGTATTATCCCGGTCAATTGATAACCAATCGACCATCATTCCTGGGCCTCGCGCCATCATTGTTTGAGATAGACGGTGGTTGCTCCTGCTCCACCGCCGCATTCCGAGCCCCGACATATTGTTGTAACTGTCCATTCCTTACATGCTCCTTAATAATGTCCTTCAGATGCCTGCAACTGTTGGTATCATGTCCGTCTACATCGTGAAAAAGACAGTGCCTTCCTGATGCCCTTTCACGTTCTGAGGGCTCTCTCCTAGCCGGCCTTCGATAGGGAAGGCGATTCCGAGTTTCCATGAATATCCGTTTCAATGTTTCGTTTAATCCTGTGTAAGTGGAAAACTTTGGTTCCCTCAATCGCCTCCTAGCTTTTCCTGATTCGTCATCCAGCTTCCTTTTTGCTTTATCTTTATCCGAGCCTCCACTGGATGGCCCACCATCCTCAGCTGCGTTCACCTCCTTTAACTTCATATCCGAACATGCATCTTCCTGTCGAAGGAATCTCTCAGCTTCATGAAAGAATTCTTCGAGATCCATTGGCGGGTCCCGTATTAGAGACACTTTGAAATCTGAATCCTCTCTGACTCCTGATACTGCTGCCATTAAAACCATCGATGGATCCGGCCGATCCACCGAAGCAACCGCTGCATTGAACCGAGTTAGGAAAGCTCTGAGCGATTCATCCGTCCTTTGCTTTATTAATGTTAGCGTTATCACGTTCTTCGGCCTTTTGATATGAACCCGAAATTGCTTCAGAAATCTGTCCACCAATTATGTCCATGTCCTGATAGATCCTTCCTCCAACTGTTTAAACCACATCGCAGCTATATCCATTAAGTATAGAGGGAAACATCTGGCCATTACTTCCTCCGATGTCCCCAGCACTTCCATATGTCTTGTATATCTCATCAAGTGATCAGTCGGATCAGCCTTGCCATTGTACACCTCTAGCGTGGGCAGCTTGAACTCTGGTGGGTTCCGAGCCATTCTGATTTCGCGAGTAAACGGACTCCTGTTTACTCCTTCTAGATCTCTGTTTGTCAATCCTTGGCACATAGTTCGCCAGATAATCTCAGCCAATCCAGCGTTGTCTGTCAAGGGTTGCCCCCCGAGTCCCCGAGGGAATTCCGGCACGTATTCCTCATCACGCGCTCTTGCATTCCTGCCAGCATCTTGTTGTGTAGTGTCAACTGGAATTCCTTCATGAACCGGTCCGCATTGCCGGGTGGTGTGCCCCCGAGCCTGGATCCGTCCAGATTAGCAGTTGTGTGCTGGTTGAGGGTTGTGCCTTGTTGAGCTGCTCCATTCGATTGCATGTTTGGTCCTTCTGCTCCAGCTCCGTGGATCTGAACTCCTGAAGCTCCAGCTGTTCGTGCTTGTCCAAACTGTCCGAGGAGGTTCTGCACCATCTCCTCCTGCCTTTTCAGAAACTCTTCATGCATAGCTCCCATCATCGGCTCCATCTCGTCTCTGGTGATGAAAGCTGAAGTCGAATTAGCCCCTAATGATGCCTCCTGGCTACCTTCATGCTGACTTCTCTCGGCTCTTTGTCTTCTACTTGATTGCCTTGTCATAGCTCTTTATATCTGAACTCCAAATTTGGTATAGCGGGCGCTAGTTGTTTCTCAGTGAAAGCACCAAAGTGTTTGCACCAAAAATGGTCACAAACCCCAAATATCGTGAAAGAACTAGTGTATGAACACAAATCAACAGTATATAATCACAGATCACAGATCTAAGTAATGTAGAGGATAAAAAGTGAAGAATAATGAACTTAAAACGGAAAGAAATAGATAGAGACACAAGATTTATAGTGGTTCGGCTATCTCCAGCCTACGTCCACTCCAAAAGTTAATCTTTTATTGACTTTCCTTGCTGGTTAGAACTGATTACAGCATATTATAATGACAAAATTCGAGTATAACAGCAGCTATGGAATAAAAAGTTGAATCGGGCAGAGTCTGGACGTTGAGAAGCCCCAAAGGATCCCTTTTCTGTAGGCTCTGGGGTGCTATTTATAGGTGTTCCATGCAAATATCTCGCTCAAACTTCAGAAGACTTCTTCTGGCAGGTGAGTGGGCCCAAGCGATCGATCCCGTGGAGTTTCGACTCGATCCGTGATCAATACGAACGTAATTCGTATCGATCAAGATTTTGTCTGATGGAGTCGAAACTTGGTGTGAACATTCCTTAGCTTGTGCGTAAGATTCTGTGAAAATTTCATAGCATTTGGAACTGTAGATCTCGAGATATGATCGATACGAAATGTAGCTTCCTCCACGTCGTCTGGTCTGCATCGATCAATTCGTATCGATACCTCTTCGTATCGATGCCCTTCACATGCGTGCTAGTGACGTGGCCTTATCCTCAGGGCGTGATCCATTTTTCATGCCGTGTTGAACGTTTCTTCCCTCAAATCGTGCACATTCTTCGCTCGCATCCATCAACCTGTATCCACTACTTCGTATCGATTATGTGACCTGATCGATACGAATTTGCATCGAGTCGAACAACGTTGAGTCGAACATCCCCGCATCGAACAGCATCGAGTCGAACAGCATCGATTCGAACAACATCGAGTCGAACAGCATCGAGTCGAACAAACCATCGCACGCTCACCTATCCAATCCGGGTCCACTGCCATTGTGTCGAAATCCATCTGGCCATCCTACCTGATCGATACGAACGCGTTGTTCGTATCCATGTTGATCAATACGAAAGCATCGATTCGAAGCATGCCTCTATTCTCGTCTGGACCGACTCGAAACCATCGAGTCGAAACCCTCTTTCCTCCTCTGATTGATACGAAAGGCTTGTTCGTATCCATCAATTATCTTAAGCAAATGAACTCCGTTTGACCTGGAATTTGAAACGTAGTCTCTCCTAGCCTTGATCATCATTCCCAATCGATCCCGCCTTGATCGGAGCTCGGCCAAATTTTGACGATATCGATCAAAGCCTTGTTTCCAATCGATTTCCAATCCTGATATCCATCCTTTCTTGCCAATTTGTTGATATTCCAAGCTTGACCAAAGGGTGGGATAACATACATTCATACATATGTATGTATGTATATGTATAATTATTTTATTTTAACTATAAGCAGGTAGGAAATTTTTTTAATTTAATTTCCATATGGAAATTGTCAAATAAAATATGTATATACGTAATATTCTTTATTTTGTTTCAAAAAAACAAAACTAAAAATTCTTATTTTTAAATTTTAAAACCAAAAACATTTTATAGTTTTAAATAAATAAAATAATTATTAATATTTTTGTGTGTGTGAATATATATGTATGTGTGTATAGAATTAAAATAGACATATATATATACATAACAAACAAATCAAAACAAAAAAAACTTTGAAATAAAAAACAATATATATATATATAATATTTATTTATTATTTGAAATAGTTTTATTTATAAAATATAAAAATAAATATTTCAAAATTATTTTTTTGGTCGAAAAACATCATGGGACAATTGCATGCAAAGTACATTAATGTGTGTATGTGTGTGTGTGTTTGTGGGTGAACATATTTATGTAGAAGTTAAAACTTTTCACCGTTGATGTCTAACCGAAAGTCGATCACATTGTTTACTGGAATTTCCTCTTTGAACAAATTGTTCTCCTTCTCGAATTTATCTTATAAGGTTGGCCTTTGGCTTTACTAATGGGGACTAATGGGAAGTGGTCTTTCAGAAGTCTATACAAAAAATGAGTGGAGGCTATACTATTTAGCCAAGGGTTTGCACCATTTTCTCCTTATTTTTCTCTAGCCTTAGAAAACGTAGCATAGTTTCCCTATTTGAATTTATATGGCAAGCCATATCATTGACCTAGCATGGTCAATGGCCCTTTGACCACCTTTGAATCATTATTTCAATTATTTAATTCTAGCTCCTTAATCGATTGAATCAATATATAACTTTTATACATCATTCTAACCGATTTTAAGCTACAAATAAATAATTAAAAATGCCATAAAATATTAATACAACATTTATATTGATTTTTTATTAATTTATAACATTTATAAATTAATTTTCTCATTGGTTGGGTTCGAAAATAATTAACAACATTGTTGTGTTGACTAGTTGGTGTGAACCCGATCATTGGTCATGTTTAAAAAATTTAAATACTAAAGCATGTACGGACTCTTCTAAAGTACAATATCAGCCAAGTTCAGCATTTATAGATCATTTAGATGAAATCCAATTTCTAATCTAAAATAAACTCACCTAGTAACGACATTTTGTACACTTATTCTTTTCATCATCACTGCATCACTTAGATAGTTAGATTTTGTTCTAAGGTCAAAATGTCTACTAATATCCATATTTAATTTTGTAGACAACTATAAAGTCCTTTGTTTAATCCGATAAAATTTACCGATTAACCGATTACACTAGCCAAAGATTTTTACTTTAAGTTGACTATAGTTATGGCGATACTAACCTTTTCTAACGAAGGAGACGAATCCTCGCTTGGGTAGTGTTGGGTATGTTTCGACCGGCTCCTTCCCTACCACCGAATCAAACGTCTCTCTGGACCGGCTCCATCCCTACCACCGAATCAACGTCTCTCTGGACCGGCTCCATCCCATGCCCACCGAACCAGCTCTCTCCCAAGCTACCACCGGTCCAATTCCCCTAACTACCGAACCATCTCCTTTCTCATGACTACCGAACCATCTCCTTCCTCATGACTACCGAACCATCACCCCAGACCAATGATACCGGACCAACCTCTACCGAACCAACCTACTCCACCCATCGCCGAACCAAAGCACCACCGGATCACTCACCACCGGACCAAGGCATACCGAACCAACGCTGCCAGGCCAGATCGCATCGGCCCAGACCCACCAGCAGCTATATACACCCAAGACCCCTGCCCCCAGCCTCACTCTATAAATAGAGGGGCAGGGGTACAACAATGGGGGACAAGTTTGAGAGCTCAAGCACGGATAGAACTTTCAAACAACTTTCATTTACTTGTATCAAAGCTTTGTACTTGTAATCTGAACAAGAAAGGAGAAATAATATATAAAGTGGACGTAGGCACATTCTGGCTGAACCACTATAAATCTACGTGTCTTTTACAGTTTAGTCCCTGGTTTTCATATATTTGCATAATTCACCCAAATCACTGAGAACAGCATAAAATCAATTAAATCATACGACATTGAGGTGTTTGTCCATTTTTTGTGCAAACATTTTTGGTGCTTTCACTGAGAACTAGAAGCTCGAGGCTTCAGCTTCTTCCACTTAACCTTCTTCCTAACAGCATCGTTCATCGCTTGGAAAACATGCCTCCCAAGCAGAAGAAAGATGTTAACAAAGGAAAAAACATCGCAACCAGTAGTCTTCCAGATCCAGTGGTCACAGATCAAGTAAATCGTCCCCCTCCAGCAGCAGTACCAAATGAAGGTCAGGCAAATCCGACCACTCCTGCCGCAGAACAGCCTGCAGCAATTACTAGGGCAGATCTAGACAGGGTTGTGGCTGAAGTAACTAACCGCTTCACGTCCCAGCAGGAAGCCTTGGTGGACCATCTCATGTCACGCTTAAGGGATGCTGAAGAGTCCAACCGCAACACTGAATCATGGGGTGAGTCCCGGTCTGGAGGATCTCAGAGACAACAAAGATCTTCCTTCTTCGAAGGAGCTAACGACAGAAGCAGCCATGGTAGGAGCCGAGATCGAGCACAGTCTGAAGTTAGGCCTGAGGAAACACTTGGAACCGAACCCAACGGGGGAGGTACCGGGCGAAGGTCAACTGTAGCTGAGCCGGTCGTACTGCCTAACCACGGAAACACCAATGAACGGAGCCGAGCTAGAGTCCAGTCCGAAATTGGACCCGAGGAAGTGCTTAGATCAGAACCCAGCAGGGGAAGATCAAGGCAAGGGCCAACTGTAGCTGACCCTAACATGCTCCCAGAAGACCAAAGGCAGTCACTGGAAAATATGAGGAATGATAGACGATACCATCCCTACAGGTCATCTGGACGGAATCAATCCCACAGAACAGAACCGAACTCGTTTCTATCTGCTCCAAATTCTGATGAAAGGATGGCACGCTTGTTCAGAGAGTGCGTCCAACGGGATCAAAGAGATCGAGGGATAGGCGCTAGGGTAACCAGCCCTTTCGCTCGCAATATCGAAATTGCTATCACCCCCCGAGAATGGAAAATGCCAACAATGGAACCTTACAAAGGAACCTCTGACCCCGTTGTACACTTGCAGAGATACACACAGCATATGCTCATGAGCGGGGCAACAGAGGGAGTACTGTGAAAATGTTTTCCACTATTCTTAGCAGATCTAGCTACTTCCTGGTTCTGCCATCTACCCCAAGGATCCATCAGCTCGTGGGAAATGTTGAAAGAAAAGTTTATCAGTCAGTTCCGCATTCATGTGGAACAACCCAAGGACGCTTATTCCTTATCCAGTATCAAACAGAAACCTGGAGAGAAGCTGCTGCAATACCTAACCCAATTCAATGCCGCAGCGGCCGCAGTCCAAGATGCCGATGAGAAGCTTATCCTAATGGTCCTCTGTAGTGGTGTGCATCCGGATACTAAATTTGCTAGAAGATTGACAAAAGAAAAACCAGCTACCTTACCCGATTTCTTCCATGAAGCCGAGAAATATATGAGGCTTGAAGATGCTGCCACTGAGGGGCAGTCAGGGCAACAAAATAAGGCAGCTCACGGCAGCACGCCCGCTACAGCAAAGGATGTTCGAAGAAATGATTCTAGAGACAACGCTAGGGGCAAGAAGGGAGATAAGCACCTATATCGGCCAGGACCAAGATTCGACACTTACACTCCTTTGAACGAAACCATTGAAAACATCTTCCTTGCCACCCAAGACGAAGTTAGATACAAACGCCCACCATACAAGAAGGAATCAGATAACGCACAGAAGTCTGGAAAGTTCTGCCGCTTCCACGAATCTCATGGGCATGATACCAATGAATGCCATCATCTCCGGGACTTGATTGAAGAACACATCAGAAGGAAAAGACTGGAACGCTATGTAAGAGGTCAGAACAGGACTCCAGCTCCTGCCAATGAGAACCCAAGGCTACCCTCACCAGAGATAGGCAGAGGAAATCGCAACACTAGCGGCCCTAGTCAAGAGAAGATAGTGGTCCATACCATCTCGGGAGGACCGCACATCAACGACAGAAGCTGGGCAGAGATGGAAAGATATGGAAAGTCGCTTAGAAACAATGAAGACTGTGTTAATTCTGTTATAGAAGAGCGCCACCCAAAGCGGAAAGAGAGTGATGACATTACGTTCGGTAGGCGTGACCTAGAAGGAAGGCAATACCCTCACATGGATCCCATGGTTATCTCTGCCCGGCTCGGTCCAGCCGAAGTTTTCCGAATTCTAGTAGACACTGGAAGCTTAGTAAATATCCTATTCAAGCATGCGTTCGACAAAATGAAACTATCAATAAAGGATGTTTCTCCCTGCAATAAACCACTACACGGTTTCGCTGGAGATGCAAAGATGCCCCTCGGGCAACTGGACCTCTTTGTTGAAATTGGAAGTCATCCTCGCTCCGTTGTACGGAAACAGACATTTGTGCTGATAGAAAACCACTCGGCCTACAACGCTTTCTTAGGAAGGCCAACCTTGTCTGACTTCCAAATTGTCCTGGCCCCATGGTGCCTAAAGATGAAATTTCCAACGGACAATGGAGTAGGGGAAGTAGAGGGAGACCAGGACGTTGCTCGAGACTGCTATGTAACTGAACTTCGCAACAACCACAGGAAGGATAAAGGGAAGAGTGTAGAGGTTGCCCTCTGCACAAAAAGTTTGGAAGCATAGCAACTAAAGAAAGCCCCTCCTCTCCGGTATACCAGCGATCCTTTCAATGAATTAGACCCCAGGGACAAGGAGGAGGAGGCCACCGCCGAGCCTGCAGAGGCTATGGAATTTGTATCTGTAGACAAACATGACTCGAGTAGACTATTGAAAATCGGGTCCCAACTAAAAGCAGAGTTGAAGGAACAACTCATTGACTTTCTCCGCCACAACTTGGATGTATTTGCATGGTCACATGCTGACATGACCGGAATCTCCCCTGACATAGCATGTCACGTACTAAACATTGATCCTACCAAGACGCCCGTAAAACAAAAGAAGAGAAGCATGGGGGCAGAATGATCAGCAGCCCTCGATGAAGAAGTAAGGAACCTACTTGCCAATGACTTCATACGAGAAGCCATCTACCCAGAGTGGATCGCCAACCCGGTGCTGGTAAAGAAGGCTAATGGGAAGTGGCGAACATGCATTGACTTCTCCAACTTAAATGATGCCTGCCCGAAGGATTGCTTCTCACTTCCCCGAATCGATCAACTTGTAGACAGCACAGCCGGGCACGAACTCTTATCTTTTATGGACGCATACTCCGGATATAACCAAATTCCTATGCATGCTCCCGATCAAGACCACACTAGTTTCATCATTGACCAGGGATTGTACTGCTACAAGGTAATGCCTTTCGGACTTAAAAACGCAGGAGCCACCTATCAACGCCTCGTCAACAAGATGTTTGCAGGGCTAATAGGACAAACTATGGAAGTTTATGTGGATGACATGCTGGTAAAGTCAAGGGGAGCCGACAATCACGTAAGCCACCTAGGCGAAATGTTTCAAGTACTTCGCCAGTATGGAATGAAGTTGAATCCCCTAAAGTGCTCCTTCGGAGTATCATCAGGAAAGTTCCTAGGATTCATCGTCCATGCCAGAGGAATTGAAGCAAACCCTGAACAAGTCCAAGCTTTGAGAGATATCAAGATAACTACCACTCGAAAGGAAATGCAAAGTCTGAACGGGAAAGTGGCCGCCCTAAGCCGGTTCATCTCCAAAGCAATGGACAAGTGCGTCCCCTTCTTCGAAGCTCTAAAGAAAGACAAAGGAAAGTTTGAATGGACTGAGGAATGCTTAGCAGCTTTCCTTAACCTAATTGAACACCTCCAGAAACCGCCGATACTCTCGACTCCAAACGAAGGCGAAGAGTTATACCTATACCTTGATGTATCATCTCACGCCCTAAGCGCTGCTTTGGTAAGAGAAGACAACCGCACGCAGCGGCCAGTATACTTTGTAAGTAAGAGGTTTACGGGGGCAGAAGTCAGATATCCTAAACTTGAGAAGCTAGCATACTGTTTACTAATCACATCATGGAAACTGTGTCACTACTTCCAGTCCCATTCCATCAAAGTTCTGACCGATCAACCACTGAGACAGGTACTCCATCGTCCCGACACTTCTGGGCGACTACTCAAATGGTGCATTGAACTAAGTCAGTATGATGTCACCTACCACCCTCGCACCGCCATTAAGGGACAAGCCATGGCCGATTTCATTGCAGAATTCACTACCAACGAAGGTAAGGAGCAATCGGAAATAGCAGAAGACATCAAGTGGAATCTCTTTGTGGATGGCGCGTCAAACGAACAAGGCTCGGGGGCAGGTGTGGTAATAATCACTCCCAGGGGAAATAAGCTGCACTATGCTATAAGGTTGGAGTTCGCTGCCACCAACAACGATGCAGAGTATGAAGCAGTGATAGCTGGATTAGAACTTCCCTTAGAAATCGGAGCCAATTTTGTGTGTCTTCATAGCGACTCTCAACTTATTGTTAATCAAATACTAGGAGAATTCCAGGCTCGAGAAGAACGACTCATAGCATACTTAACGAAGACCAAGTTACTTCTCAGTCGATTGGACCACTACTTAGTCAAACACATCCCTCGGGAAGAGAACCAAGAGGCCGACGAATTGGCGAAGCAAGCAAGCGTGAGAGACGGCGCTATTTCCGGAGCAGTAGCCATCTCAAAGCAACTGACCCCAAGTTTTGAGCAAGTGAATCTGATAGCTGCAATCGAAGAAGCAACTTGGATGAGCCCCATCCGAGACTACTTACAAAGTGGCACACTACCCAACGGGCGTAACGAAGTCAAGAAAATCTTGAGGAAAGCTTCCCGCTACACAATACAAGAGGACACCCTCTATCGGCGCGGATTCTCTAACCCCTTATTAAGGTGTGTCGCTGGAAGGGAAGCCAAGGAAATCTTATCCAACATTCATCAAGGAAGCTGCGGAGATCACACCGGAGGGCAAACTTTAGCAAAAAAGATACTCCGATATGGATATTTCTGGCCCACCTTAAGCAAGGACGCCTTAGATTTCGTCAGAAAATGTGACAGATGCCAGAAGTTTGCTAAGATTCCGCGGCTACCAACAACTGAGATTACTCAAATGACCAGCCCTTGGCCCTTTGCAGTATAGGGAATTGACTTAATCGGCGAACTTCCAATGGGCCGAGGCGGGGCCAAATATGCTATAGTAGCAGTCGACTATTTCACCAAATGGGTGGAAGCAGAACCCCTGAATAAAGTATCTTCAGCAAAAATTATTAACTTCTTGATCAAAAATGTTCTATGCAGGTACGGAGTCCCATTAAAAATTATATCAGACAATGGACTTCAGTTTGACAGCGAGGAGTTCGCCAACTGGTGCCAAGAGCACGGAATTCACAAAAGCTTCTCATCCGTAGCTTATTCCCAGGCAAACGGACAAGTCGAAGCCGTCAACAAAATCCTGAAAACTCTGATAAAAAAGAAACTCGAAAAGTCAAAGGGCGCTTGGGTGGATGAACTCCCTACGGCACTGTGGGTTTATCGCACATCTTTCAGAACATCGACGGGGCATACTCCTTTCTCTTTGGCATACGGATCGTAATCTATGCTCCCAGTTGAAACCATCGTGCCTTCCCACCGTAGGATCCACTATAACCCAGAAGAGAACGAAGAACTCCTTCACATGTCTTTGGATCTAATTGAGGAGAGAAGAAATGATGCAGCCCTCAAAGCAGCAGCCCACAAGCAAAATGTGGCAGCACAATACAACTCCAAAGTCAAGCATTGTACCTTACAAGAAGGGGATCTTGTCCTCAAGCGAATCTTCCCTCGCCCCGGAGCACTGGATCCAATCTGGGATGGACCATATGTAGTTCATAAAGATCTCAACAACGGAGCTTATATTTTGTCAACAGTGGACGGAGAGGTGTTCCAGAGGGCATGGAACATCCAACACCTCCGTCGATACTTTTCTTAACTTGTACTGCCCATATGAAGTAAATTAACAAAGAGAATCAGTGGACGTAGGCATTTTCGTGCCGAACCACTTTAAAAAATCTTGTCTCTTTTTTAACTTGTTCCTTTATATCTTGGCTGCTTGTTAAACTTTATCTGTTGAACAAAATCCTGTGCATATAGCATTTCCATTCAAGGCACTCCGCAGCGCAACTCCACCTGGACAAGACCTAACAGGTACTACGCGAATCTATGCCCTCGCCAATGAGACACTTTTGCTCCGGCATCCCTCTGCTGCGGGTTAACTCATTGCTCGCGACGGCCCTTAAAGCCAACTGTAATGAGCCGATTATAAGCCACCGAGAAGGCCGACTATAGCCGAGGCAGCTCATTACGGCGTTCGGCTCGCCGGCAACTGTGAACCGACTATAAGCCCCAACATAAGGTGTGGCCAGCCAGGGGTAGTTCACGGTTGACGATCGGCACCCACGCTAGCCGGCCACAGTAAATCGAATAATACCCACGATTACGGGCCATAATGGCCCGGGTAGTTACTGTGAGCGATCTCGGCTCCGATGTGTCTTAAGTGCGGCTGTGGTAAAAAAGAATTAACTCCCCGTGGAGGCGTAAGATGGGTGACAAATGTCTCCAAGACCCACAGCTAGGGAAAGTGACTACAAAGCCCGTTTGCCACGAACTTAAGCACATCGAAGGCCTTCCGTGATTGGAAGTTTTACTATTTCACATATTTCAATTTTATTTAAGAAACTTTTCTCCTATCCTCTGTAACAATCCCTGAAGTACAGGACACAGAACAAGAGACATTCGCTAATGGAAGCGGGTACTCGCAACGAGACACTGGACTGCATTCCATACTCGGTCACACAAGACATTCAAAGCTGCCACCTACAAGCAAAATATAAAGGGCGGTATTTCCTTCTTTCATGTGTAAACACGTGACTATAATTTATTCACACATCACGCTAACATTGCAAGTCATGAAATTATGTTTTAAACAAGAACTTGACATCGAACACAATTTAATTACAAGAATATGCATAGCTATATTTCTCATACAACATGTCAAAATAGCGAAAACATTCAAAAGACGACAGAATCAGCTTAAGTTAAAAAATTACACGTCAAGAATAGTGTTGTTTATTACAAGTAGCATAATTACAACCTAAGAGTTACGTTACTGTTTTGAGACTAACATATACAACAATGTCAAGTCCACAAAAAGGTATCCAGGTCCAATCAAGGAGTCGGCTGCGTCGAAGTCTTATCCTTGTCCTGTTGCCCACCTGTCCGGTCAGAGAAAGAATTCATTAGTGATAAGCAACCAAGTTAACGGAAAGACTAGAAAGGAAGACTTACCAGCATCTGCTCCTTGGTCATCTTGATCATCATCCTTACTTGCACACCCGCCTCCTCAACTGCAAGCAACTGCATGCCCTCCTACACCGCCACCTTCTCCTCCTTGGTAAACTAGGCGGTAACCACATCCATCCTGAAGGCCACACCACCCTCCTTATCCGCCTCAGCCTTGGCCTCCTCTAGAGCCCTGAGATAGATCCTAGCCATAACCCGGGGGTAATCATCCATCCAGGACAAGTTACCCTGCCTCCAAGTACGGAAGTACATATCCTGGAGCATCCCATCCATCATCCCCTCGTTCTCTTCAAACTCCCTCATTCGGACCTCAGAAGCCCGCAGCTTTGCAACAACAGCATCCCTCTCCGATCGATACCGTAAACGGTCAACCTGAAGGGACCTCCTCATCGCCTCCATCTCCTCCTTCGACTTGGCCTGAGCAAGCTCCGCGGCCTCAAGTCTCCCCGATAGTTCCTCAACCCGCTCGAGGTCCGCTTGCCGAACCTCATCCACCGTGGCAATGGCCATGTCAATCCGCTCCTTACAGATGGCCTCCATCCTCCGCAACTCCGCCCTACTGGCCTCTTCAATAGTCTTCCTCAATTGTCTGGATGCGGCCTCATGCTGGGAGATTTGGATGGCTTGGTCGGCGAGTTGTTTAGCCTGGTCGAAAACCATCAACCGTAGCCAAATGTTGGTGCTTCCTATCTCTTCCCCAGCCTTGACCAATCGGGCATGGTGCCCCATCAATTTCCTGGTCTCCTCAGCAACCCGGTCAATATTTGCCTTAGCCTCATCCCCCAGAGTTACGATCCGGGTAGTAAGCAGATCAAGGTCCAGGGACTTAGCTTCGTCAAGCACCCGTACCATAGGATTACGAGGGAGGAGATGCTCACCAGTAACCTCGTCGAAGGAGATGTCATGAGATGCCGGGTCCAGGTCCGGATGACCTGCAAACGGATTGCGAACCAAGCCAGGGTGATCTATCGGGGTGAAGGTTGGATTCTCAGACGGATGTGGGGAAAGTATAAGCTCGGTGTCCTCCTCCTCAATATCATGAATAGGCTGGAGTGGGGCCGAAGGGCCAGGAAGAGATCCAAACGTAGACCGACTCCTCTTCCTCTTTTGTATATCTTCTTCAATAACTCCAAGAAGAGGACGATAGCCGACTACGTCTCCAGGACGGTTAGTGGGAGGCTTCGGCTTGGCAGAAGCTTTGAGGAGTTTGTATTGTTCAAGCCTGTGCCGAAGATCTGAGGTCTTGGCCGTTTGCCCGCTCCTGGAGTAAAAATCAAGTGTCACCAGCATGCATTGAGCCATCATTCGAGAATTAAAAAGAATAGAGAGAAATTCACCTTGAACCGCAGAAGTTGCCTCAGTAGAAGCACTCCCGGAAGATAAATCGACGCCGGTCCCAACTTTATCAGCTTTCTTGGACTTCTTTGTTTCCTCCAAACCTTCGAAGGCTTGGCGGAAAGCTTCATCCGTCCACTCTTGCATCTTGCCTACTTGCCCAGAAGACAAAGCCCCGGTACCATCACCGCCCTGTCCTTTGCCACCGTCATCGCCGTGACGATCACCGTCACCTTCTCCACCGCTTCCGCTCTCCACCTCACCTCCTTCATCCTTGCCTTTTTCCCCCTCCACTTTATCCTCCTCCTGAACATCTGGATGTGTGCTAGGAGAGGGTCCATCAGACTTCCTGAGCTTCTTCCCCCCGGCGACTGGATGCGTCGAGAAGGGTCTCCTTTTGCCGCTCTTCGCCGTGGCCCCTCCTGTGGCTTTGGCAGCCCTCTCCTCCGCCGTGTCTCTCTGCTTGACCACAGACTGATGTGGTAGGATCAGGTTGTACCCTAGAAGTGTAGCGTTCCTAATCAAATAAGAGGCCGACCTATCCCTTCCCGAGATGGCTTCTATTTCCGCAGCCATCTGAACCAGGCGGTCACTCTCTACGACCGCAAAGCCACCTGTCGCTAGCAAGAAACAAAAACACATAAGAAGAGGTATTGCAGTTAGAACGGAAATTATAAATAAGCTTAAGACTTACAACCAGAAGTGAAGCGACGGATGGAAACAGAGTCATCCTTGATAAAAACCATTCTTTCTTAAACATGCTGAACTTCGAGTATAAGTCCAGGACCGGCTTGAAAGATACGGCTGATTCCAAGCTAATATATGGAGACCCCTTCTTATAGCCCCTCAAGTTGTACAAATACCGGATCTCCCGGTTGGAAGGAGGATGCCCATATCTCCTCTGGAAGATAACAAAAAGGCTCACCAGAATGGCGTAGGAGTTAGGCTGAAGCTGGAATGAAGCCACCTTCAGATATGTGACAAAGCTGACTATCCAGGCATTGAGAGGCGGGATGGCACCACACATACAGTGATACCTGCTGTAAGCGAAATATCCTTCGGGGGGATTATATGGCACCACTCCTTCCCCCGGCAACAGCATACGCGCTCTGTCAATCCCGAAAGAGTGAGAAATAACATCAAGCTGCTTGTCTTTGAGGGAGCTAGGGAAGCAATCAGGAGGTGAGTTCAGAAGCTCTTGAGGACCGTACCCATCCACTAGCGATATCGGGGTGGGCCCATGTCGTTCTGGATTCGGCTGAACTGGGGGCACGACGGGAGATTCTCTTCTGTCCGTAGATCTCTTCTTTTCTGATCGGGTTTCCACTTTGTGAGACATTTATCTGCAAACACAGGAAAGCACGTTGTTAGAACAAGGGATATAGAGATTCAAACGAACAAGTGTATATTGTCTAGAGTTCCACTTATAAACACGTAAAGTCATTCGGCAGTTCAAAGTCATTCGGCAGTTCAAGGTTACAAAGTCATTCGGCATTTCCAGCATGAGATTCATTCGGTAATCGACATCATCAGTCTCATTCGGCGGCTCAAGGCTAAGGGACATTCGGCACTCACGATCTCAATATCATTTGGTAGTTCCAAAAACATTAAAATCATAATCATCCGGCAGTTACCTGGTTCGGTAGTCAGAAGGTTTCAGTAGTGTAATTGATTCGGCAGAAAGAAAAATCTGGTTCGGCTATATCGGATTGGTAAGGAACATCGAAAGTGTATAGCCCCTACTTATAGGCAGATATGGGATACCGGACCAATTGATTCGGCACTCAGGGACCGAATAGAGATGACCAAAAAACAAAGCACGCCATATACAGGCATATGCCCTACTTTGGGGGGCAAATGTTGGGTATGTTTCGACCGGCTCCTTCCCTACCACCGAATCAAACGTCTCTCTGGACCGGCTCCATCCCTACCACCGAATCAACGTCTCTCTGGACCGGCTCCATCCCATGCCCACCGAACCAGCTCTCTCCCAAGCTACCACCGGTCCAATTCCCCTGACTACCGAACCATCTCCTTCCTCATGACTACCGAACCATCTCCTTCCTCATGACTACCGAACCATCACCCCAGACCAATGATGTCGGACCAACCTCTACCGAACCAACCTACTCCACCCATCGCCGAACCAAAGCACCACCGGATCACTCACCACCGGACCAAGGCATACCGAACCAACGCTGCCAGGCCAGATCGCATCGGCCCAGACCCACCAGCAGCTATATACACCCAAGACCCCTGCCCCCAGCCTCACTCTATAAATAGAGGGGCAGGGGTACAACAATGGGGGACAAGTTTGAGAGCTCAAGCACGGATAGAACTTTCAAACAACTTTCATTTACTTGTATCAAATCTTTGTACTTGTAATCTGAACAAGAAAGGAGAAATAATATATAAAGTGGACGTAGGCACATTCTGGCTGAACCACTATAAATCTGCGTGTCTTTTACAGTTTAGTCCCTGCTTTTCATATACTTGCATTCACCCAAATCACTGAGAACAACATAAAATCATTTAAATCATACGACATTGAGGTGTTTGTCCATTTTTTGTGCAAACAGGTAGCGTTTCACTGCAAGTAGTTCGATATATACCGAACTATTGTCATAGTAAGGTCATCATGCTAAGAATTTAACTATAATCAAAGTATATACTAGTTATATAAGATCGCCAGTATCCTCAAGTCTGAAGACAACTATACGTCGTTACCTTAAGATCATCTATTTTGACTTAGTTATATTAACCTATAGAAGACTCTAGTCGAGCTGTTATGTGATTGTTCCAAACAACCACAAGTACATAACCCCTTGTTGTCTCCCACAGTCATTAGTAAATCATTGTCCATTAGATGAAGAGCATTACGTATACTAGTCTTAAAGTATGTATCGATTTCTTGACTAGGAATATTTAAGGAGTAAGTATTTACGTTATACATACATATATATACACATGGACACACACACACACACAAAAACACATATATGTGTGTGTGTGTGTGTGTCGATTAAATACCCATGGTTACGAGCACATTCGTAACTACGATCGATAAAATACTTATCCTTAGGATTTTCTACTTATATATGTTTAATGTACTTAATTCATTATTTATATGTATAACAACGTAGGTAAAATAAAAATAAACCAGATGCATACATCATTTCAAATAAGATTCTTTTATAAGAGTTAAGTTATGTAGTGAATTATATGGTTGCTCTAGGGAACATACCTAACTCTATATATATAAGGGTCAAGCCGATAGGGATAGGATTGAGGTTATTTGTTTATGTTTATATATATATAATCTTGTGCATTCATGAATATTATTTAGTATTTGTTAGGACATGTTGGAACTTGAAAGTGTAGTATTTATATTGGATAATGTGTTTATTGATGATATTGTGTTATCGGACATGTTTGATGTTGATAATTGGTTTGATTATTCTGCTTTCGTGGTTGAGGGAAAGCAATGAAGCAGCTATATAAAAAAATGTATGTAAGTTGTCGGAATGACGTCCTAGAATCTACTTGTTGCAATATTAACAAGTCTTTGGAATGGAGTCAATATGGCATTGGAAATAATGGCGTTGGTATGGTATTGAAAATAATGGCGTTGGAATGACATTAGAAAACAACCCACATATGTTATCGGAAGACACCCGACACATGGCGTCGAAAAACACCATACGCATGTCATCGAAAATGATGTTTTCTTTGAATATTTTTGTGATGCCGTTGTTGGTGTTGGAATGGCATCTTGAACTATGCAGTTAAAGCCCCACTAAAGCCTCGCAAAATCCCCGCTAAAGCACATACGATGTTCAACCGCTATACTTTTCAATTTACTGCTATTAAACAGTATATATGTTTTAAGCCCCGCTATTTTCCACTACACCCGCTAAATCGTGTCTTTTTAGCACCTGTTTTAACAACATTAATATAAAAGGGTTGATTTGACTAGTTTTCTTTTAAACCAAATCAACAAAGTTTGAGTAAAGACCTTATTTTAAGGAATATGTGCTCCATACAAGTTAGAAATCTATTGCAGTCACCAAATTTGGACTGCATAAATCATAATATTCTTCGGTTTTGTTATGTCAGATTAAACAATATTTGTTTTTCCTACATAAATGGTACGAGAATGAGAATAAATTAACTTTAAATATTTGGTTTTATATTTAATAAAATTGTTTGCAACTCCGTTATTGTTCGCTATATCCCTGCTTTATCTCCACTATAAATTTTTGAACCTCCACCACTATAGAACCGTTAAGCTCTTTAACTGCACAGGACCGGAATAAGTTTTCCAATGCCTTTTCAATGCCATTGACGTTAGAAATTGCTAGTAGCAATCATTTTACAAACTTATAATCCAAAAAATTATAACATATATAATTATTCTATTAATTTATTTAATTTATTGATAAATTAGTTTATTAAATATATTCTATTAAATCTATCAAATAATAGTAAAGCAGAAGAAATTCTAGCCCTCACATTGAGCATTTTTCTCAACGCTCATTGACTTTCTCTAGTATATTTCATTTTAAAGACCCATGCAATTTATTAGTTTTAATTGTTTACAATATTTTATTAATTTCATACTATCGTTTTACATTCAAAAACCTATATTTTCTGCTTTCTACTGTTATTTTCAAAGTTCTCAGCATGTACAATTTACATTTAAGTCTGTATATTTAAATTAATTAAATAATTTAATTATAAACTGTTTAAACAAAATTAATTAACCATTATTAATTTATCTAATAAATAATACAGATAACAATGTCGAATAGTATATCACGGTCCTTGTAACAAAATGGCATAAACTAAATTTTCATTCAAATATAAAACAATATGGATCACATAAAAGACAATAAAAACAATTTTAATTTATGATTATTTATTTTAATAGACTATCAATTAAATGATAGAAATGTTTTCAAATTACAAACCATCTTGCCTTATTAATTATAAAAATTTCACCCCCACTCCTCAACTCTCGTTGATTTTTTTTTCTTTTGAATCCATATAAATTACCATTTTACGATTATCCAAAACATTACATCGAGTTTTTCCATGATTTTATATTCATATACTGAGATTTTATAATTTCTACATTCATTTAGAAAGTTTTTATCAATTCTCCGTTATTATTTTACATTCAAATCCATGTATTTATACTAAACCAAACACTATAAATCCATACTATATAAATGAATTCAAGTAACTAATACTCATTAAGTTCTCCTATAATTCATAAAAAAATATTAATTTCAATTTATATACCGTATTCGTAGTAACAAAATGGTAAAAACAGATGTTTCTTTAAAATATAAAAATATATGAATCACTTAACAAAGTTATATGCATAAACAATAATAAAATATTTAATTTATGATTGATATATTGAACATTGCATAACAAAATTTTAGTTTAACAATATTAAAAGTATGAGTATTATATTTTAACAACATTGCGTGTGCAATGCATGCGATACACTATTACTTTTTTATTATTATCCACAATTTAGTAAATAAAAAAAAATTCCCTTAATGATCTCTATTTTTATCTTAAGTAAAATAATTGTTGTATTTATCATAAGTATGGTTTATTTATGTTATTAATTAATATAGCTTAAACCATCAAACTATAATACAACAACTAACCCACTTATCAACTCTCATGAAAATGAAGTCAAAGCAAAAGCTATTTTAAGTATGATCTATTTACTATTGTAATTAGTAATATAGATCATCAAATTTTGTTTTTACTTTTAATTTCAAAATCAAAAACCAATTAGCAAATGATGATGTAATTTGTGTTTACCTTGAATAAGAATAGTACATTTGCAAATGCAACATAAGCTCTCAAACCCACTTATATAAACTTACATCAAAATCCACTTTCATGAAGCACAAATAAAAGAGACCATAAATCATAGAAATGTTGAATTTACATAAAGTTAGAGAGCTTCATTACCCCTAAATCAAAGGGGTTTAGCTATTCATTTGTGTTATTAAATCAACACTTGTAAATTTCAACATTAAAAAGCAATGAAATAGAAACTAAATAAAGGAAGAAAAAGAGATTAACTACTAACTACTTGCATAAAAATAAAGCTACACTACTTGCATGAATGTAAATCTAAGCTATAAACATGAAATGAAAGAAAGCATAGAAATAAACATTAACATAAAAGTAAATAAAAGCATGTAGAGAAGAAAAGAGAAAAAGGCTAAGAAGACATTTTTATTTCATGAAACTTTGACATTACAACTTGCTTTCTTAATTTCCTAACTAATTTTAAAGAGTAAGAAGATATTTACATGTACATAAGAGGGCTATTTATACATGCATAAAAACCTAATTCAATTTTTAGGGTGCTTCCCAAAATGCCCTTTAGGAAGTGTGGCCACCAAGTAACCATTATCCACTAATTAACCCATCATCAAATATGCATGAAGCTTTAACCTCCACTTAGTTGTCCATTAGCTTCTAATTGTAGATTTGTAAGAGGGTAGGTGGGTTCCTTCATGATCATGTATTTGAATTATTTCCATCATCCTTCCTTGTATTCTCTTATGCATGAATATATCTTCATAAAACCCTCTTCCATATGCATCCAAATTCATATAAAAATCTTTAAAAATGTCCAAGTAAAAATTCTCAAATTGACACATGCACAAAAATGACCATTTTGCCCCTGTATGAAGATAATATATGATGATTTGAAAATAATTGAATTTTGATTTAAACATGTTAAAATACCCAAATGTGACATTTATTTAAATAAAAATAGATAAATTATGGATCAATATATATGCACATTTACGTGCACATCAAATACCCCCACACTTATCTTTTTATTCGTCCTCGAATAAAGGAAAACTAAGATAAATCCATTTTCGTAGGGAGCATGATTGCATTGAGCGTATGCAACAAGCCGTTAAACCTCTGGGTGTCCCCAGTAGGACGAGTGTTGTCTCGTGAGGGTTTTTAGTGGATACTACCCACAAAATACAAATGCAAAGTATAGGATTTATTTACAATAGGATGAATGCAAGTTTTTGAAAATATTTATATATGAATGATTTACTTTTAAATCGACACAAATAAGTTAAATATAAGTTTTGGTCATTATCTTGAAAATTCAAGTCATTTACTCATCAAAATTTCCAACGAAAATCAAGTTATCATAACAAATAGACTATAGTTTAACTCGTTGTTTCGGTTGATAACACAATGTAACTATAAAATTGATCCTTAGTTGATTATCAAAGTTTATCAAAGTGGTATTTTCATTTCTTTTGAATAACAAGTTAAATCAAACAAGTAAAAATAGTGCTTAGATTTCAATTGCTTACTCTCTCTTATTTGAAAATTTTATTGATATTAACAATATTTACATATGCCTAACTCAGGTAAACTGAGGCCAGATTTATTACCCGTGCACTGCCTTGCGGACTGATGTGAGGGGAATATAGAGTGTGGTGAGTGAACGCACAAGCGTGAACACTTATCGACTGTAGGCGTTAATCAAAAAGAATTTTTATATACAGACACCTAACTCAGATAAACTAAGGCCAGATATACCGATCGGGCACTGCCTTTCGGGCTTACGTGGGAAGGGTACAGAGCATGGCGAGTAAACACACGAGTGTGAACACATGACTATAGGTGTTAAAAATATATACATATATACAAATGTTTTTTTTACTTATATATTTTTTTGTGTTTTTTTTCTATTTTTTTCAGAAAGAGAGAGTTTTGCAAAATCATCTTAGTACCATTTAACTTAGAAGATAAAAATGTTATATCCTTTACTTTAAATTTACCACTTCTTTAAACAAAGATTTTCAATTAGAATATACTTCATAATTAACACATATGTACCTTCTTATATACTAGTTAAACCATTGTTATTTGTAATCAAACTTCATTCTTATTTTTGTCAAATAAATTTTCAAAAATTTAAATTTATTAACCAAAACTTATACTTATCCTATAGTGTTTCTTCAAAAATAAATCAAAATGCTAAAAAGAAAATGTTTTTGAGGTTTAGAAATTTGGAGATTTTTTTTGAGTTAAAAGAAAATGAAAATTCAAAAATGCCATGAAACTTTAAAAAAATGGAAATGAGACCCCCCCCCCCACACACTTAATTTTTACTGTGTCCCCACAGTAAGTGCATGATATAATGAGTGTAACGGGGGAGAATATGTACATATTTACAAAAGAGGGTTAACGTTCTTACTAGATGTAGCTTGGCTCATGAAGAATCATGAGCTCCTCCTCTTGGTTACTTGACAATTCCAAGAAAGGTTTCAAACGATGACCATTGACTTTGAAAATCAGTCCATCCCTAGGGTTTTGTATTCCTATGGCATCGTATGGAAAAACAGTTCGTACCACAATGGTCTGATCCATCTCGATTTAAGTTTCCCAAGGAATAAATGAAGTCTAGAGTCATATAAAAGAATTTTTTGGTTAGGCGAAAACGTTTTTCTTAGGATTGACTTGTCATGAAAAACTTTTGTTCTTTCTTTGTAAATTTTCTCGTTTTCATACGCGTCGTTCCTAAGTTCTTCTAGTTCGTTGAGTTGTAGTTTTCGGTTTTCGCCAGCTTTCTCGAGATCAAAATTTAAGTTCTTTATTACCCACAACGCTTTGTGTTCGATTTAAATAGGTAAATTGCAAGCTTTCTCGTAAACTAAGCGAAATGGGGACATCCCAAGGTTAGTTTTAAAAGCGATACGGTAAGCCCAAAGCGTGTCGGTCAATTTCTAAGACCAATCTTTTCGATTTTTGTTGACAGTTTTCTCCAAGATTTGTTTTATTTGACGATTTGAAACTTCAACTTGCCCACAAGTTTGAGGATGATATGGAGTGGATAACTTATGGGTTATCGAGTATTTCTTCATTAAAGTTTCAAAAGAACGATTGCAAAAATGGGTTATGTTTTCACTGGTTATTGTGTGAGGTGTGCCGAACCTCGAAAAGATGTTTTCTTTATGAAATTTCACAACAATTCTATGGTCGTTGATTTTTCATGGAACGGCTTTAACCCATTTTGAGACGTAATTGACAGCGAGAAGGATATACAAGTTTCCAAAAGAATTGGGTAAAGGTCCCATAAAGTCGATACCCCAAACATCAAAGATTTCAATTGTGAGAATGGGGTTTAGAGGCATCATATTTCATCGAGAAATTCGTCCAAGCATTTGACATCGATCACAAGTTTTGCAAAATTCGAATGAGTCTTTGAAAAGAGAAGGCCAATAAAAACCAAACTGAAGCACCTTTTCCGCAGTTTTTCGAGGACCGAAAAGTCCACCGCATGCTTAATCGTGACAAAACGAGAGAACACTCTTGATTTCGCAATCTGGGATGCGACGTCGAATGATTTGGTCGGGACAATACTTGAACAAGTATGGATCGTCCCAATAGAAATATTTCACTTGGGGCATGAATTTGCATTTATCTTGTTTCGACCAAAATGAAGGAGTTTCTTTAGTGACTAAATAGTTCACTATGTCGGCATACCACGAATCAACAGAGACAGAAAGAAGTTGTTCGTCGGGAAAGTTTTCATTGATTGGTAAAGGCGATGGTGCGTTGGGAAGATGAGACAAGTGATCGGCTATGACATTATCGGATCCTTTTTTTTCTTTGATTGTAAGGTAAAATTCTTGAAGTAAAAGGATCCAATGAATCAAACGAGATTTAGCATCCTTTTTGGCAAAAAGGTATCGAAGAGCAGTATGGTCAGTGTAGACTGTGATGTGTGAACTTATCAAGTAAAGTCGAAACTTTTCAAGTGCAAAAATGATAGCTAGAAGCTCTTTTTCGGTTATTGTGTAGTTGAGTTGAGCGTCGTTCAAAGTCATACTCGCGTAGTAAATGACATGAAGGATTTTGTTGAAGCGTTGTCCTAAAACAGCACCAACCATAAAGTTAGAAGCGTCACACATTATTTCAAATGGGAGATTCCAATTTGGGTGCGCAAATGATTGGAGCAGAAATGAGTTCGTTTTTTAGACGTTCGAAAGAAGAGATGCAATCAGAGTTAAAATCGAAAGGAACGTCTTTTCCAAGACGAGTCATCAAAGGACGAGCGATTTTGCTAAAGTCTTTCACAAAGCATCGGTAAAAGCCAGCGTGTCCTAGAAATGATCGAATGTCCTTAACAGATTTGGGAATGGGTAGATTTGCAATTACGTCAAATTTCGCTTTATCTACCTCAATGCCTTTATTTGAGATGATATGTCCAAGGACTATGCCTTGTTTAACCATAAAGTGGCATTTTCCCAATTCAAAGTCAAATGTTTTTCTTTACATCGATTTAGAACCAACTCGAGATGATGTAAACAATCGGAAAAAGAATCACCAAAGATAGAGAAATCGTCCATAAAAACTTCTAGAAAGCGTTCAATCATGTCAGAAAAGATGTCAACCATGCATCGTTGGAAAGTAGGAGGAGCATTACAAAGTCTGAATGGCATACGTCGATAAGCAAAGGTACCGAATGGACACGTAAAAGTCGTTTTCTCTTGATCTTCGGGAGTGATAGGAATTTGGTTATAACCGGAATAACCATCAAGGAAGCAGTAGAATTCATGGCCGGCTAAACGTTCGAGCATTTCATCAATGAAAGGAAGAGGGAAGTGATCTTTTCGTGTTGCAGCATTTAATTTTGGATAATCAATGCAAACACTCCAACCAGTTTAAGTTCGAGTAGGAATGAGTTTGTTAGCGTCATTTGTTATAACGGTAAGTCCGGACTTTTTAGGCATGACATGAATTGGGCTAACCCATGGGCTATCGGAGATGGGGTATATGATACGTTATCGAGGAGCTTAAGAATTTTGTCATGAACCGCATCTTTATTTTTGGGTTAAGCCTTCGTTGCGCATCACGAGTGGGTTTGGCTTCGTCAATTAAGTGAATGCGATGTTGAACAATAGCAGGGCTAATTCCCTAATATCGGTAATGGACCACCCAATTGCTTCTCTATTTTTCGAAAGAATAGAGAGAAGAGAAGCTTCTTGGTTAAGATAAAGATCATTAGAAATTATTACAGGACAAGTTTCGTTTTTACTTAAGTGTACGTACTTAAGGTGAGAAGGAAGAGGTTTGAGCTCTAGCCTAGGAGGTGGCTCAATCAAAGAAATCGGTTGAGATTCGGACTTAACTGTGAGAGGTTCGAAAGGAAGCGTGTTTTCGATCTCATGAGGAACATTTTGAAACAATTTCTCGTACTTGGCCTCACGTTCATCATTAAGATTCATCGATTCATTTTCAAAATTTTCTTGAATGGTACTAACTTCCAACGTGCTGTCGAATGGTTCATTCAATTGATTTTCTAAATTAAATATGTTAAGATCGATGGTCATGTTACCAAAAGAAATCCTCATTGAACCGTTTCAACAATTAATCAAAGCATTCGAAGTGGCTAAGAAAGGTCATCCTAGAATCAAAGGAATTTGGCTTGTCGGATTGTTTACAGGTTGAGTTTCAAGGACAATGAAATCGACGGGGAATATGAATTCCCCCACTCTAATGAGTACATCCTCGATTTCTCTTATTGGTTTCTTTACAGAACGATCGGCCAATTGAAGGGTGACGTTAGTCGGTTTAAGCTCACCTAGACCTAGTTGCTAGTAAACTGAATATGGGAGCAAGTTTACGCTAGCACCTAGGTCTCACAAACATTTGTTGATTCTCTTGTCTCCTATTGTACATGAGATCGTGGGGCAACCGAGATCTTTGTATTTTATGGGAATGGACTGAGACAAGACTTCGCTTAGACCAGTGGCTAAAAAGGCTTTCTTTGGCACTTGAGTGTGTCGTTTCTGAGTACACAAGTCCTTTAAAAATTTGGCATAGCTCAGGACTTGTTGGATGATATCTAAGAGAGGAATGTTCACTTTGACTTGTTTAAAGATTTCTAACATCTTTTCCATTTGTTTCGAATGTTTCTTAGGTCGAAGTCAATTTGGGAATGGGATTCAAAACTCAGTCGGATGGTCATCTTGAATTGGAAAAGAATTAGACTCAGAATTTGGATCAGGGTTCGATTCGATGTTTTGAATGGCATCGTTGGTGGTTTTCAAAGTGTCGAGTGGAACATCCGGTAAGTCGTTTGGATTGACAACTTGGTTATTGATTACCATACCGAATTGCAAAGTGGTGATAGCATTCATTTGATTCAAATTGCTATCTTGAACGACATGAGCTTGGCTCAAGTTCGCGTTTTGATTCCTAGGGTTTGTAATTGGCTGGCTTGGGAATGTACCTCTTTCTCGTTCACTCATGAGGTTAGCTAATTGACTCATTTGCATTTTGAGCTTAGAGATCGATTGGCTCGTATTTTGCATGTACGCATTTAACGCGTTCTGCGTTTGCGTTGTCGCGTTAGTCAAGGCTTCAATACTCTTGTCAAGGGAGTTCATTCGTTAGTCATCTTGAGGAACGAAAGATTATTGTTCTTGGTTTTGAGAAGGAGGCAAAAAAATTTGTTGAAATTGTTTCGGTTGTAAAGGAGGATTCAGATTTGAAGCACTGTTTGGAAATGATTGAAAAGATGGTCGAATCGAACTCGTGTTCGAATTGTTTTGATTCCAAGCGAAGTTAGGATGATTTCTCCAACCAGGATTGTACGTTGGAGAAAATATCCTGGTTGGAGAAAATGGATCATTCCTAACTTTATTAAAAGCATTAATTTGTTCTAACGGATATGGACACTGATCGGCGATGTGATTTGGATCGTTGCATTTGTAACATCGGACTTGAGAAGCTTGATTCATTTGATTTGAGGAAAGGACATTATCGAATTTGGTTATCATTGCATCGATTTTCGCTTCTAAGGCCAAAGAGGATCCTACCGAATGAGCGCTTGATCGGGAGTAAATTGATTTTTCATTCGAACGTTCCCATTGGGAAGACTTTTCAACTAGGTTTTCAAGAAATTGCCAAGCATCATCGTGAGGTTAAGCGAGAAAGTTGCCTTGGCATATTGATTCGAGCATTATTCAAGAATTGTTATCAAGTCCATCATATAGAATTTGGAAAAGAGTTCATTTTTCAAAGTTATGGTGTGGACATTTGATTAAAAGTTCCTTAAATCTTTAAAAGTATTTTGAAAATGATTCACCCCCAAATTGACGAAAGTTTACAATTTCATTTCGAACTTTTGATGTTTTTTCCAAGGGGTAAAACTTCTTTAAGAAGGTACTAGTAAATTCTTTCCAAGTTTTGATCGAATTCGAAGGCAAACTATACAACCATTTTTCAACGTAATCGGTAAGTGCGAATGGAATTAACCTAAGTTTAATTCCATCGTCACATAGTTGTTGGAGTTTAATGGTTGCACAAACTTGTTAAAATTCGGTTAAAAAGATTTAAGGATCATCTTGTTCAAGATTGCCGAATTTCGGAAGCGTATTAATGTGATTTGAATGAATCTCAAAGTGATTGCCCGTTGGGGCGGGCAAGGTGATGCAAGAAGGGATAGAAATTCGATTGGGGAAGATTCTATCCATAAGAGTTCGAGGAGCGTTCTCGTTTGCCATTTCAGGAGGATCGTTTGTTCTGGTTAAACGATTTGTAGAAGGGTCTCGAATCCTAGTATTCGTAGAAGTGTCACGAGTCCAAGTACTCATGCACTAGTGAAAGTTGAGAAGAAAAAGAAGTTATAATCGAGTTTAGAGAATGAAACAGGATTTGGAAAATGAAGTGAAAAATTATTTTTGTTTTTTTTTAAAAAGGAAGGAAACTATTTACCAAGTGAAGTTTATTTTTGAAAAGAAAAGTTTGAATTTTTTCTTTGTTTTTGATATTTTCTTTTGATTTTTGTTGTTCAAATTTTTATATGTTTTTGTTTTTGAATTTTTTAAATATTTACCAAAAGGATTTTTTTTTATTTTAGAAAATCGGAATTTGATTTTCGTTTTTGTTTTTGTTTTTGAAAAGTTTTTTTTTTGGAATTTTTTTTCTTTTTGATTGAAAATTTTCAAAGGAAAGGAAAAAGGATTTTTTTTTTGGATTAAAAACTAAGTTAAGTAAAATTTACAATTTTTTTTATTTTGGATTTTGGATTTTTTGTTTTTTAAATATGCACAAATTAATGCAACTAAATGAATGCAAAGTAATTAATTACAGTTTTCTGTCCTTAGTAGTCCTAACCCAAAATTGTATAATCACACTTTGTCTTAAATCAACAAAAATATTTCTTAGCCAGGTAACGGGCAGGGGTTATCGATGCACCACGAATCACCGTAGCAATGCAACCTAAGGTTTAAGTATCTTCAGAGAAACAACCACTATAATATTTACGAATCACCTAATATTTATAAATGGTTATTGCTCTGCCGTAGCCTAGACACCAAGAAATAAAATTGTTTAAAGAAAACAATTGTGAAGATACAATTAAGCCCTAGGTGAGCCCGCGACACCCTTAAGTCGAATGTCTAACCTTTATTATTAGTCAAATTCTACGATGAAATGCGATTTGTGGGCTAAGGAAAGGGTGATGAAATCCCTCACCTTATGTAAATTGGGGTATTGCCCTTAGAAAAGAAAATAAGATAAGATGAATGCAAAGCAAAAATTAAATGTGAATTTACAATGCAACTAAAATGAAGTTTGTTTTTGTTTTTGGATTTTGAAATTTTTTTATATAAATGAAAATGCAAGCAATCAACAATGAAATTCAAATAAAAACAAGGGAAAAGGCACGATACCAGAGCGTGCAGATTATTAGCAATTTATTTTTAAGCATCAATTTTTTTTTAGAGCAAGCAAGCAAGCAATTATTTTTGGCAAGCACTTCTTCTGTTTGATATTCTGCTTTGGCAACCAGAAAAATAAAAACAATATAGATATATATACAGCTTTATATATATATATATATATATCAATGGAGTAACTAAAACCAAGGAAAACCAAACAAATAAAAATCAAACAAATGAAATCAAAAGTAACTTAAACAACTTGTTTTTTTTAAATAGAGAGAAGATGGGAAAATGAAAAAAAAATTAAAATAAAATGAACTTAAACAAATTAGAAACTAAATAAAACACAAATAAATAAAAAATATTAAACCCATTCCAAAAGAAATACACCCGACCCAAACACAAATGTGACTTGCAAATATTATCAGGTAAAAGAACAAATCGAACTCGCAAATCCACAAATGACTTCACAAAATCTCAAATTCACGAATTCGCAAACTAAGTTTGATTGTCGCATTCGATGTGGATTGCGAGGAGAGGCGGTTGCAGAAGGATTCATGGCGATTGAGTTTGATTCATTGGTTAACGAGGCTTCGGAGGTTGCAGGAGGTTGCGAAGGGGATTCTCGGTCGCGAATTGAATTTGGGGATGAGGCGATTATGGATGGTTGTTGAGTCGTGGTTTCAGGTGATCAAAGACGCGTCGATTTTGAGGTTGAGGCGGTGATTGGTTGCGGCGGTTCAGAAGCGGCGATGGCTGGTGGGTGAGGTTGTCGAAGTGCTGAAGTTCGGTGAAGTATGGAAAGCAGCTGTCGATTGTGTGTGGTGGGTGGTGGAACGTTAGTGTCGATGGTCAGAGGGGGTAAAGCCAGGGGATGTTAGTATGCACTGTTTGGAGTGTTGATGATTTCTGGAGTTCGGTGATGGATTGGTGGTTCGTAAGGCTGTAAAACAGGATATGTTAGGTTGATGGTTGACAGTGATGGTGAAGGGGAAGTTGTATGATAGTGATAGCTGCTGTGATGGAATTATGTAGAGTAGAAGTTGATGTTTGATGGTCAGTGATCAGGAGGGGTGGTTTTTGTGTAGCTTGGTGGTGGAGTGGGTAATTTTGATTGTATGACAGTTTTCAGGTAGATGGTGGATGAAAAGGTATTGCTATGATGCTTAGAAAGGCAGTACTGTTGTTGTTGAAATGATGATGGGTGTATGATAGTGGTCTGGTCAGGGATGGTTGTTGATGGTTGATGAAGGTGGTGTGCAAGTTGTTGTAGTGGATGAACAGGTAGTATGCAGTTGTTTCGAAAGTGGCAGGCAACATTGTACAGGAGGCAGTGTTTGATGAAGTGAAAATGCAGTGGTCAAAAATTGTTCAAAGAAGACAGACAGTTTGAAAATGATGTTTATGAAGTATTGAAAATGAGTTGAAATGTTTATGTTGAAATGGATATCTAAAACTAATTATTGAACTAGTGATGTAGAGGTATTGAAAAAAATGTTGAAGACAAACAGTTGTATGAGGTCGGTGGGGGTATTTGTTTGTGATTGTGGTCAGTTGAGAAGGGGGTTTCTGGTGGTTGCATAGTGTAATTTGGAGTGGTGTTGTATGGGGTTGACAGTTGGATATGATATGTGGTCAAGGAGCGAACAGTTAGGTGGTATTGTGAAGTTGAATATAATAGAGAAGGGATGGCAACAGTTAGGTGGTCAGGAAGGTTTGTTTGTGTGGTGAACTGTGGAAGGTTTGGACAGAAATGTTACACTGATACAGTGCACAGTTTTGAAGACAGCAAAGAGGAACTGTTCTTGTGCACTGGTTTGTGCAGGTTTGTATATGGTGACAGTGAAAAAAAAGGAAAAAACTGAAATGTAAATTGTAAAATAAATAAAAAATGAATTGTAATTTGAAATAAAATATTTTTGTTTTGTTTTGAAATGCACTTGTATATGTTTTTTTTAAATATATGCAAATGCAATTAAAAAACAAGAAACAAGCACACAAAATCAAATCACACAACAAACATACACATAATTTTTTTTAATGCAAACAAACAAACAAAATAAAATCACAAAAAAATCAAACAAAAATAATTCGAAGAATAGAAAATTAAAATCAAAACTTCTCCCCGGCAACGGCGCCAAAAACTTGTTTAACGACAAATTTTCTATCGAGTTAGAAAATTGCCGAAAATTTTGAATTAAATTTTACCGCAAGCGCACGGCATACAATTTTAGTACGTGGCGAGTACGGGTCGATCCGCAAGGAATTTTTAAGATATTAAAATTTTCTAATCAATCAAATTAGACCAAAATGGAGAGAAGATTGTTAACAACAAATTATAAACAAAATAAAGCTAAAACTAGAATGAAAAAGAGATTAAAAACTATGAGATTAGAAAACAATTTAGAGGCAAATTCACTCTCATATTTTTGTAAATTAACAAACAAATAATTTATGATCTCTATTTTTTATCTTAAGTGAAATAATTGTTGTACTTATCATAAGTATGGTTTATTTATGTTATTAATTAACATAACTCAAACCATCAAACTATAATACAACAACTAACCCACTTATCAACTCTCATGAAAATGAAGTCAAAGCAAAAGCTATTTTAAGTATGTCTATTTACTATTGTAATTAGTAATATAGATCATCAAAATTTGTTTTTACTTTTAATTTCAAAATCAAAAACCAATTAGCAAATGATGATGTAACTTGTGTTTACGTTGAATAAGAATAGCTCATTTTCAAATGCAACATAAGCTATCAAACCCACTTGTATAAACTTACATCAAAATCCACTTTCATGAAGCACAAATAAAAGAGACCATAAATCATAGAAATGTTGAATTTACATAAAGTTAGAGAGCTTCATTACCCCTAAATCAAAGGGTTTAGCTACTCATTTGTATTATTAAATCAACACTTATAAATTTCAACATTAAAAAGCAAAGAAATAAAAACTAAACAAAAGAATAAAAAGAGATTAACTACTAACTACTTGCATAAAAATGAAGCTACGCTACTTGCATGAATGTAAATCTAAGCTACAAACATGAAATGAAAGAAAGTATAGAAATAAACATTAACATAAAAGTAAATAAAAGCATGTAGAAAAGAAAAGAAAACGAGGCTAGGAAGCCATTTTTATTTCATGAAACTTTGACATTACAACTTGCTTTCTTAATTTCCTAACTAATTTTAAAGAGTAAGAAGATATTTACATGTACATAAGAGGGCTATTTATACATGCATAAAACTCTAATTCAATTTTTAGGGTGCTTCCCAAAATGCCCTTTAGGAAGTGTGGTCACCAAGTAACCATAAGCCACTAATTAATCTATCGTCAAATATGCATGAAGCTTTAACCTCCACTTAGTTGTTCATTAGCTTCTAATTGTAGATTTAGGTAAGTGGATAGGTGGGATCCTCCATGATCATGTATTTGAATTATTTCCATCATCCTTCCTTTGTATTCTCTTGTGCATGCATATATCTTCATGTAACTCTTTTCCATATGCATCCAAATTCCTATAAAAATCATAAAAAATGTTCAAGTAAAAATTCTCAAATTAACACATGCACAAAAATGATCATTTTGCCCCTGTATGAAGATAATATATGATGATTTGAAAATAATTGAATTTTGGTTTATACATGTTAAAATACCCAAATATGACATTTATTTAAATAAAAATAAATAATATATGGATGTATATATATGCACAGTTACGTGCACATCACTTAATTATCTTATATTACATTAAAAAAGTCTTATCAATATCGGTTTTGCAATTTAACATTTAAAACATCATCATACACATGTGCGAGTGCGCATTCGCATAAATACACACTAGAGTACTTAATGTTACTTAAAAAGGAGAAATATTACATTAGTATTTTTCTTCAGAATTTATTACACAAATAAACACTTGCAATTGTTTCGCATACATAGGTATATCAATCATATTTAACATATAATTTCTTAAATTAAAATATAAATTGAACTTATTTTAAAAGAAGATAAACTATTTTAAAACAATTTTTTTTGGAAATAACAATAATATATCTTTATTTATTTACATTTTTTAAACGTATAAATTAATAAAATAATATGTTTAACATATAATTTCCTTACACTTTAGAATATTATTGTAAAACTAATTTGAAACAAAGTATATCATTTTAAATGGTTAGAATATGAAAATAATGAATATATGATTTATTTTAACTATTCAAAAATAATATTTTAATATATTTTATTATGAAAACATAACATTTAACATACTAAAATCAAAAAAGTAATGATAATTTTTCTATAAATTCATCTATATTTATTTAAAAAATATAAATTGGTGAAATATTATACTTAATGTTCTAAATTTCAAAATTAATTTATAATCCAGATATATTAATTTCGATATTTAAAATCTAAACAAAATATAGGTACTTATAATCCATTCTATTAATATATTAACTTAATTAATATATATATATATATATATATGTTTATCTATGTATTGATCTGTTAAATAGTAGTAGAATAGAACAAAATATATTTTTCTCCTTATCTCTTTTAATTTAAAATTTCCTCTTTATACTCTCTATTGATTTGTTATGAAGCTTCTCACTATTTCAGTAAGTCAAAAAAAATAGTATTGTCCTTGGTTTATATATGTATGTATGTATGTATTTATGTTACAATTTTATACCCTCGTCTAATTCTAATCTAAATATTTCATATAATCTAAAATATAACTTAATAAAACTTTAAAATATAACATTATTTTTAAACTAACTTAAAACTATATATTTCACTGTGAATATTTAGAATTAGAAAATAACATTATCTATAACTACTTATAACAATTTAAACATATAAATTATTTACGTATGATATTTAAAATGTAACTAAATTAATTTGAGAAATATGATTTTAAATTATTTTACAAACATATTATGCTAACACAAAGATATGTAAATAGAAATATAAAATTTCTGTTGATAAATATGTATACTCATTTACTATACATATAAATTAATTAAATACTTTACTTAACGTATAATTTATTTAAATTTCAAAAAACGTTTTTCTAGAATTATTTTAAATTTAGACGTATATATTTATAATCTAAAATAATAATAGATATAATTTTTGATAATTTATTCTTATGTACCTTAAATTATTGATAGAATGATTTAGTATATATATTCTATTAAATATTAGTAAGGTAGAAGGAATTATATCTCACTTAGGAATTTTGAGAATTAAAGTCTATTATTATTTCGATTTTGTATTTTATATAAAGATCGCTATTTTTTTATAGTTTATGATTTTTAAGATTATTAATAAATCTCTTCTTGATTCCGACCTATTATTTAGATTCGAGTATAAATTCTATCGTCTTTAATTAACTTCAACTATTTTACATTCAAGTTTGTATTTTTTTTCCTTGAATGATATTTGGTAATAATAAGCATGCGTAATAATGAAGGGTCTCTTCTTATTATTTTTCCTTACCTTATATTGAAGTATAATTTGCAAATTATTTGGAATGTTCTCTATAATTCCATTTAACTAAGCTACATTCAAGCTTATGTAGTTATTTTTCTTCCAAAATTAGTATTTTATTATAGAATAACATATAAATAATAATTAAAAACACATGACTTACACTGATATATGCTTAAAATTAGCATCTTACATTATACGTTAACTATTTAACTATGTATATTTGACAATTTCTTTTACAGCATTACCGTGTATAACGTACGGGTTACACACTAGTATAATAGTAAGGCGGATGTATTTATAACTCTCTTATGAATCATACAAATAGTTAAGTCTTCCATTATTTCGTTTCTCTGTATATAGAAATTCCTATAGTTTATGATTTCTATGATATTTAGCAAGTCTCTCCATAATTTTAATGTTCTATCTAATTTTTAAAGTATGATTTCTACAATCATTTAATTACCTGAAATATTTTATATTCAAGGTTGTATTATTATATTATTTTCCTAAACTGATATATAATTAAAAAACATATACAATAATACTTCTCCCTACTATTTTATATTAAAGTATAGATTATAAATTGTTTGAAAGATTTTCTTTGTCCCTCTTTAACCAATTTACATTAAGTTATTGATATTTTATTACAAACTAACATATATACAATAATTAATACATGTTGACCCAAAAAATGGACCAACCCTGGTTTGAATTTGAAAGCACCAGCCATGTTCTGACGGAGCAATATCACAGATAATAGATATTGAAAAGGAACAGTAAAAGAAAGTAGCCAGAGAATTTTTATAGTGGTTCGGCTGTTAATGAAGCCTACGTCCACTTTATAGTTTTATTAAAGACTGATTGCCGTTACAAGAAGTGTTTGATTACAAGACTTTCATTATCTTTAAGTAGACTGAATTCCTAGAGTTGGAATCCACTGGAGAATCATAGTGAATCCCTTTGGAGATTGTTGTGGGAGAGGTAGAGAGTGAAGAATAATTCCAGCAGAGCTTCAACAACCAGTCCGGAGAAGAAGCTCCTCTTTATGTTGCAGGTAGGGTAGTATATAGATCGGAGAGCTTCTAGGCCAGGCCACTTCATCATCTGCTCGTAGGTAGGTAGGGAGCGACCCGGGGGGGGATTTGGCTTGCAAAACGAGGAAAGAACATAGGTCGCTAGCGACCCATAGACTTGGCTAGTTTGCGAGCCAATGTCTTCGCCTCTTGTCTTTGTATCCTTTGCTAGCTTGTTTGAAGATTTGAAGAGAGGCATGGGTCATTGATGATCCAACACTTAGGATTTTCCTAGAGTTCGGAATTGAAGATATTTCTTTAGTCTTTTGTCGTCATCGTTCCGGTAATATAGCTTGGCTCTCGTTAATTCCTTGTCCTAGCTTTTCTGGTTAAGTTCCAAACCATCCTGTTAACACGGGGTTGTTCTGTTGCCTGTTGGTTCCTGTTGGGTTAATAACCCGGATAACATTTGCCCCCAGAGTACTTCTTCGTTGTAAACAAGGCGTGCTCTGGAAGCTATCACTCTCAATATCCGTTCGTCGATTTCCAAGAGATGGTACTAATGTAGCAAGTCATGTTGTTGGTCATCTAGCTTTGTTTCTGACTGTTATTCCTTATCACAATGGATCAAATTTCTTCCTGTAATTCCCTGGCATGCCTCAGAATGATGAATAGGCCTAGGAGATCAAGTTCAAGGAGAATAGGTGTTGCCTCTCTCTCTCTTTTGGGGGGGGGGAGGTTGCTAGTGATCCATGAGGGATGGGTTGCTAGAGACCTAACTTTGTGAAGGTAGGTCGCCAGCGATCCATGGTGGATCACATGCGACCTAACTACTTAACAAAAAAAATTGCTTTCTTTTGCTCGCCTATTAATATATGACCCGACCCAGTCATTCATTCGACCCAACTACTCTTGCTTTTTCATGCGATCAAACCTCTATGCGATTCATTTCTAGGCGATCCAGGCCCTTGCTCGATCTGATTCATCACTTCACTTGAATTCATTCACTGCTGATTCGATTCAGGCATTTGCCTCTTTCATGAAACCCTAGCCGACCCATGATTTCACCATTGATTCATTCGCTTGAATCTAAACCCTAGCTCGCTTTTGAACTGTTGTCGATCCATCTCCCAGCTCGCCAGCGATCCATTCACGTCTCGTTGGCTCTACGCCGTTGATTTCTCGAGTATTCTTGAATTCAGCCGGAGGTGGGTTTGCATAGTTGATTTGCTACTTACTGTGTTTATGTAATGATTTGATGATGAGTTCCCATTTGCAATGTTAATCGTGAGGAATTCGAGTTGATTGCAGTATAATAGAGGAAGATAGTAAATCGAGTCTCGAGTTGTTTCCAGGAATGACATTTGGGCTTCGGCTTAGTGCTTGACACGTTTTGCTATCTTCATCCATTAGACCAGAATTGACTTGTGTCCAGTTTTGCAGCTATTACTGTACGTCATCACCAGTCGATCACGATTCTTTCGCAGAATTTTGACTTATCCTGCTTGCTTGTTGCATGCTTGGCGTTCCTGTAGTGAGAAGAGTTTTCCGTGCCGCTTCGGACAACGGATTCGTTATCGATCATAGATCGATAACGGGTAAGTGTATAGGAAGTAGAAACAAAAGTAGAAAATGAAGTGACATGGGAAGTTCTTTACTTCTTCCACTGCGAGCGAACTATCTACACGGGATAGGGCGTTTGCAGTGTACCGAGCACCGAGTTTATCCCATATATATAGCATACTTCACTTGCCCCAGTTCACACTTGAAATCCAACGTGGCGATTACAAGTTAATGTTTCTTCGGAATTCAAGTGTGGCAGGGGAAGCTATTAGTTTAGGATAGATTTACCTGACCTTTGTCGGAAGCGGGTTCTATTATTTAGAATGAAGCAGCCATCCATGCGTTGTAAGTCAAACAGGGGAAGCCCGGCGCTCTCAGAAGCCGAATCATCATCCACTTCGCAAGCTCAATATGGCCAGTTAGTCCCAGTTGGGCCAATCATGGATCGCATGCCTCCCAACTTTAGAGTTCTGTTTAATCCGCCTGAGAGAGCTTCATCGGTTGTTTCTACCAAGGTCCTTCGTAACATGTGCGCGCAAAACAGAATTTCCGAAAAGGATGTTCGTCTGCCAGAAAAGGATGAATTCGCTCATATGCCTCTATTGGGGTACACCGCTTGCCACTGATACATGTGTTTGAACGGAGTCGTGCCTCCCTTTAATGATTTTCAGCGTGAGACTCTTTCAAACTTGGGAATTGCCCCCATTTCAGCTTCATCCAAATGGCTACGCCATCCTGACTTGCTTGCATGTTCTTTTCATGCGGGCATTCAACCGCGCTCCAAGCTTCGATGAGTTGCGATACTTTCTAGCATTCAAGAGGAGAGAGGATTGTCCCTCCTTGATTATAATCGAAGCCCAGAGAAATCAGAAAATCATCCAGTGCTTGCAAAGCAACTTATCGCAATTCACGATGCAATATTTCTTTGTCAAATGCCTCGAGGGGTTCAATCGTTGGTGGACGACGAGGGGTAAGCTTCTTTTTATTCATCGAGCTTTTGATGCATTGCCATGGAGTTCCTAACCAACCATATGTCTCTTGTCATTATTCGAAGACTGAATAGAGACGCAGCGCTAAATGAAGTTTGCGAGGCTTTAAAGGCAATCGATGTCGAGGAGAGAAGCATTAAAGTATTACTGACTGATGAAAACTTGCATCGCTACGGACTACTGGCTCCGAGTAGATCTTCCATTCAAGTTGAAATTCCCTCTCCTGCTCAATCTAGGGTTCATACGAGATATGTTTCCTCATCCCACGATTCTGAAGAAGGAGCCTCTCAAGAGAGAGAAAGCCCGTCCGGAGGATCCATCGACGAAACCCGTGAGGGGGAAGAGGTTGTTGCGACTAGATTAAGCGGCCTAGGTAGAATGCCTCTAATCCCGTAGGAAGCAGAAGAGGAGTTCAAACAAAGAGATGGCAAGGCCGCGGTGGATTTGGAAAAGGAAGAGGGAGAGTTTGAAAGTAGTAGTGATAAGTCCACTGTCAGTGATTACTTCTCATCTAAATCCAACGGTGGGGACTCAGAGTCTTGTGATGAAACTCTAGGAATGAGTCCCGTTCTCCTGAGTTCACCTCTTCCCGATGCAAGTGGTGAAGGAAAAGCCCCTGAAACTGGAAGAGATCAAGATTCTCCGAATAGGGATGTTGTAGTGGAGTTCGGAGATTTTAGCAATGTATTTGTCGACTTCGACGCGCTTATGAAAGGAGACTTTAAATTTGACATGACGCTTCCCGATTCGGGTGATATTGCGCCACCAATTAGCCCGGTTTCGCTCATAATAACTGAAGTCAGTCTGATCCCTTCTACTACGGCTGTTCGTTCCGGTTCATGATGCCATTTTAGGCCCATATTAGAAACACACTACACGTTGCATTAGGATCTCACTCATTTCCATTCATCTCTTCAAATTTGTTGTGCTACACTCACTTTCATTCTTCTGAGACCTTTTATGTATGCCTCATTTCAGGTATGACGAGAGGACGAGGCTTTTATGACGACTTCGAAGACTTCACTGATTCATAATGGTATCCCAAGCGCTCCTCCAACCACCATCAAGTCCGAGAGACAGAGGAGGAATATAGGCGGAGAAAAGAGCTCGAAGCTGAAACCCGTCACCAAGAAGAAAGAGAACGGGTTCGATCATATAAAGGAAACTATGAGAAGAGAAGATCTCTTGAGGAAAGATATGAGCCGTCAAAAAAGTCAAAGTTTGAACATCGCCCTCATTCTTCGGGGCTCGCTTCAAAACACTCTTCCGTGGGCCAAGAAATTCCCATCACTTCTGCTTCGATTCCGCCTTCAACTCATGTATCATCATCTTCTATCGTCACTGTTGCCCCTGATGCTTCTCACCCTTACCGGAGACCTGCTTACCTCCTTCCTTCAGGTCCTCCTAAACTTGAGGTAGCATTTCCTGGTTGGTTCTTAAAGGGGGTCAAGTTTGACTTGGATCTCCACCCCATTCGTAGGGATTCCTTCATGCCGCATCTCCAAGCTATCCAGAGCGACCTAGAATAGGCCGAACGATGGAAGAAACTCTGTAAACAGCTAGCAGATACAAACAGAAATAATTATCAGAAGATCCTCTCCTTCGAATCGGAGAAAGATGACTTTGAGAAGGCGTTGGCCGAGCGTGATGCCAAGGTTAAGCGATTAGAAGAAGAGAAAGCAGCGGCACTACAGGATAGCAAGAGAAATGCCAACACGTTGAAAGAGGTGAGAGAAGCCCACAGCCGAATAGAAATCGTCTATAGAGACGAGATCAAAAAGGCTCACGCAGAGGAGGAGAAGTTAAACCAAGAAGTGAATGCTTACAGTGCAACGATTGAGGCTCAATGAAAGACTATCGCTGATCATGACCTCATCGTTGAGGGGCATAACAAAACTATTTCCAACCAGGCCGAGATCATTGCCAAGTTACAGGCCCACATCGCACAGCTTGGTACCAACAAGACTGCTGCTGAAGTTGAGAAACCTGTTGTGACAACGGATTACTTGGACCTCAAAAATGCTTTCGAAATAAAAATGGAGAAGTTGGATGCAACTATTCTGAATTTCTATGTCAACTCTCTGTTGCATCAAGGAAGTCTCAGCTACCTTGGCCCGAAGTTTCCGCACACTCTCGCTCTTGTTTGGGAGGAAATCTTATCTCGTTTCGCTGATATCGGTGACGTTTATTCTGATCACGAGTTGTGAGATGCCTATCTCAACGACGAATCCAAGAAGGCGTTACTTGAGGGCCAGGAAATTCTCCAAGTTGAGAGAGAGAAGGAGGCTACCGACGCTGCCTTAACAACCACCACCGACGTGCTTACCAAGCTTTCTACTTCTGGCATGGGCGAATTATCAGAGCAGCTCCACGACCAGCCAATGAGTTCAGGTCTTGAAATTATTCCTCAGGTGGTGGAGCCATCAAAAGAGGGCGAGGGTGGTGAGTACGAAGTAGAGATTCTCGAGCATCCCTCTGGCGCGGGTAATGTCCTTGCCTCCTCCGAATTTGGGAGTTTCCAATTTACGCCACAAGAGTAAGAGGATTTTAATGCTTTCATTTTTGATCTTATATGTCCATCTACTTTCCCAGTTGACGTTCCAGCTACTTCGGCGCCCGTGCCTGCATCCATTTCCACATCTTCTATGGTCGTTTATGTTCCTGTTACGGCTTCCACTTCAGTGTCTGGTTTGCAGTCGGGGTCGGAAGCCGAAAAGGTAGCTGCACTCCATGGTCTGGATGACCCTTTTGTGTCTTTAGAAGGCGATATAATAGCTATAGAGGCCAAGGAGCAGGAGACTCAGACGGAACCACTACAGAAGACTCACCATGAGCTGGTTACCATCAAGAGGGAAAAGGTCGAAGTGATCAAAGCCTCCAAAAGCTCCCGCAAATCTCGAAGGCGGAAGACGAAAGAAGAGGCTTCTGAGAAGGATTCGGAGGAAGATGAGGACATTGCCACCGAGCTATTCATTGACATTACCGACAGTAACACCACTCCTAAGAAGAAGCAGAAGCCGTCGATCAAGGGCGGAAAGGGGAGCGGCAGCAAGAAATGTTGAGTGGCTTGTGTGAAGGTTAACTTGATTTTGGTCAACGGCTTACTTGTTTTTGTTTCTTTTTTAGTCATTCTGTTCAAGTGCAGAGTCTGCACTTTGCACCTTTACTGTAGAGTCTGTATTTCTTTTTGTTGGCCGGTGTTGTGTGGGTACGGCCCCCACATTTTGACCCTGTGTACAGAAAATTATAAGCAATATATTGATATTTTGACTGTACTCTTATCTGTCAGTCCATCTGTGTTCTATGTACTTGTGCTTGTTTTATTTCATACTTTTCTAGTTCTGTGATTATAGCCAAAGTCCTTCGTTCGAAGCAACAGAACTTAGAGATTAACAGCACTTTGAGAGTTGATAGAACCTTTAGAAATTGCCAGAACTTAGAAAAATTTTGTTTAGAGATTCTTAGAACTTGAGAAATTAACAGAACTTAGAAATTTTTTGTTTAGGTATTCTTAGAACTTGAGAAATTAATGGAACTTAGAAAAAAAAATTAGAAATTCTTTGTTAACTTCTTTGTTCAAAAATTCTTTGGAAGCTGAAGCTCTTTGTTTGGAGTAACAGAACTTGTGAACTTATTGTTTTCACGCGTTTCTATCCAAGTACCGGTGTATGCCCCTAAGTTCATATGGCTGTTTACTTCAATTAATTTTTAGATAATCGGTGACTTAGAGTTTACATAATCTTTATTGAAAACTTGGCTAAGTTATGACTCGATTCTCCTTTTTTGGAAGTTTTGCAACTTTAGCATGCAGTCCAAGCTTCTTGTGATATTTCAATGAGTATGTAATACATGCGTATTTTAGAGGCGCACGGTTCATAGGTTGATTGAGGGCAATTTTATCCCTTAAGTGTCTATAGTTGAGGCTTTTCATTTGGTTTGTGGCATTCCAATCTTGTTGGAGTTGTGCTCATTATTCGTGAGCATGGGAGCAGTGGTATTCCTTGGTGTTACCTATCTTCGGGCCACGCGAGGAGCATGTGTTTTAGTTCTCCCCGATGGTGCCTATCTTCGAACAGGATGAGGATTTTAAGTTTTAAGAGTCAGTGCGCAATTTTTCATGCTCCTCGGAGTCTCCTATCTTAGGGCCATGTAAGGAGCTAGCGTTTTGGAATTTAGTGCGCGACTTACAAAGTATGCGGCTTTTCGCTTTTCCTCGGTGTTGCCTATCTTCGGAAAACGTGGGGAGTTATCATTTTAGTGCGAGGATTAGGGATGCGCGGCTTTTTGTTTTTCCTCGGTGTTGCCTATCTTCGGGCAACGTGAGGAGTAATTATTTTAGTGCACGACTTTTTATTTTTCCTTGGAGTTGCCTATCTTCGGGCTACGTGAGGAGTTATTATTTTAGTGCGTAGCTTATGGGATGCACGGCTTTTTGGCACTCCTCGGTGTTGCCTATCTTCGACCAACACGAGGAGTGTTGATTTTAACCTTCTTGATGTTGCTGGAGCAACACCGGTTTTTGGAAGGTCGAGATCGGGTTCCGTCGCTCTAACGGTTTGGGTCGATTTGCTTCCGTCGACCCGGCGGGTTATTATTTTGAACACAGTTTTGTTGGTTCAAGAAGCAAACTTTATCCAGGAAAGCAGGGCAGTTTTTGCCTATATACAATTCCCCTGGTGTCTCGGGATGGCTTATTTGCTGGAAAATAAAAAATACATAAGATAGCTTTTAGACAAAGTAACGGCGAAGCGATTCGCTATTCCATGCCCTGGGAACTTGAGCTCCATCAATGGTTGCTAGCTTGAAAGTCCCGTCTCTTAGCTTTTGATTAATGACATATGGCCCCTCCCAATTTGGTCCGAAGGCCCCCGGAACGGGGTAAACTCGCTTGAGGACAAGATCTCCCACTTTGAAGGTTTGATTGTGAACTTTGGAGTTGAAGTACCGTGCGACCCTCTTTTGGTGGGCGGCGGTTCTCAGCTCCGCTTCTTCTTTTTTTTCATCGACCATATCCAGCGATTCGAGTAAGAGCTACTCGTTTTTCTTTTGGTTGAAATTCTGCTTTCAGTGCAAGGGGACTTCTAATTCAACTGGAACCATTGCTTCTGAACCATATGCTAGGGCGAACGGAGTGTGGCCAGTTGCCACTTTGTGAGTAGTTCTGTAATCCCATAATGCGAGTGGAAGTTCATCAACTCAGTTTCCTTTGGCTTTCGTTAGTCGCTTTTTAATAGTGGACATGATTACCTTGTTGATTGCCTCCACTTGCCCATTTGCTTGCGGATGAGCCACTACGGAGAAGCTCTTTTCGATTCGGAAGCGCCTGCAGAAGTCTTTGAACTCCGCACTTTCGAATTGATTTCCATTGTCAGTGATGATTTTTTGCGGCACACCAAACCTTCAAATGATGTTTTTAGTAACAAAGTTAATAACTTTCTTTGTGTTTATAGTGGCCAACAGTTCCGCTTCGGCCTACTTCGTGAAATAATCTACGACAACTATTGCATATTTGGCCCCTCCTTTTGCTATTGGCAAGACGACAATCAAGTCAATCCCCCATATTGCGAACGGCCATGGACTAACCATCTGCGTTAGCTCCGTTGAGGAGCTCTCTTAATTTTGCTGAACCTTTGGCAGCGATCGCATCTCATGGCATGATCTGTTGCGTCGCGATTTATCATTGGCCAGAAATACCCATACCGAAGGATTTTCTTTGCAAGGGTCTGTCCCCTAGTGTGGTCTCCACATTCGCCTTCATGTACCTCCTTCAGGATTCTTCGTGCTTCATCATCGGTCACACACCTAAGGAGAGGAGTCATGAATCCCTTTCGATAGAGTATCCCATCATGTATTATGAACCGTGGCGCCTTCCAGAGGAGCTTCTTCCATTGATTTCGTTCAGTTGGAAGGGTTCCTGCAAGTAGATAGTCCTTTATTGGCGTCATCCATGTATTTGGTTCGGCGGTGGTCTCGAGAATCCAGTCTACGTCCATTTCGTCTATGCTTGAGTTGGTTAGAGTTTCAACCGAGACCAATCCTAACGACTGAGCTTCTCCATAACTTATCAGCTTAATCAAATAATCTGCCTTGATGTTTAGCTCCCGTGGGATGTGATTTATGGTGTAGTGCTCGATGTCGCTTAGTAGTTCTTGTACTTTGGACAGTTATGAGGCAAGATTTTCTTCACGCACTTGGTACTCCTCTTCCACTTGACACACAACCAGCCGAGAGTCTCTATATATGTGAATTGATTTTATTTTGAGTTCCTTCACAACCTTCAGTCCAGCGATCAGTGCTTCGTATTCGGCTTTGTTATTTGTTGCTGGGAATTCCAAGCGCAAAGCATAGCTAATGGCTTGCCCCTCGGAGGTTTCAAGCACTACTCCTGCTCCCGAACAGAAAATGTTGGATGCACCGTCAACGAAGAGTTTCCATTTGGTACTTACTTCTAACTGGACTTCTTCCTCATCATCCCTTACAGTAAATTCGACGATGAAGTCGGCCAACGCCTCTCCATTGATTGCTTTCCTATGGTGATATGCGATGTCATATTGGCTTAGCTCTATATTCCATTTGAGTTGTCATCCAGAAGTTTCTGGCCGGTATAAAACTTGCTTCAGGAGTTGGTTAGTCAATACTTTAATTGGATGAGCCTGAAAGTATGGCCGTAATTTTCGGGACACGATCAAAAGGCAGTACGCTAGCTTCTCCATTTTTGAGTAATTCTTCTCAGCTCCAGTGAATAGTTTGCTAATGTATTACACGAGCCGTTGGATTCTCGCTTCTTCCCGCACAAGAGCGGCACTCAACGCACGCAGGGAAACTACTAAATAAACGAATAGGTCTTCTCCATCCACCGGCTTTGATAAGATTGGGGGAGCTTCCATGTGTCGTAGCAATTCCTCGAAAGCTGTTTGACAAGCTTCACTCCATTCAAAGTTTTTCTTCCCCTTCTTTAGTGCGTTGAAGAACGGTATGCACTTGTCTATAGCTTTTGAGATGAATCGACTCAGTGCTGCGACTTTTCCATTTAAGCTTTGAAGTTTCTTCTTATTTTTGGGGGCTTAGACTTCCCGTAACGCCGTTATTTGCTCTGGATTCGCTTCGATGCCCCGGGCACTTACTATGAATCCCAAGAATTTCCCAAAGGCCACTCCGAAGTGACATTTGAGCGGGTTGAGCTTCATCCCGTATTTTCAGAGTATCTCAAACATTTCAGCGAGGTTGTCTAGATGGTTAGCAGCTACTCAAGATTTAACCAACATGGCATCCACGTAAACTTCCACAGTCTTTCCAATCTGTTGTTTGAACATAGTACTCACTAGCCTTTGGTATGTAGCCCCGACGTTCTTTAAGCTGAATGACATTACTCTGTAGCGGTACAGTCCCAAATCGGTGATGAAGCTGGTGTTCTCTTGATCTGGCTCATGCATTAGGATCTGGTTGTAGCCCGAGTATGCATCCATAAATGACAGCAATTCATGGCCCGCCATCCCATCCACAAGTTGATTGATTCTGGGGAATGGGAAGCTATTTTCGGTTAAATTCGAGAAGTCAATACAAGTTCGCCATTTCCCATTAGACTTCTTGACTAAAACTGGGTCTGATACCCATTCAGGGTACGTTGTATCCCGGATGAAGTCGTTAGCCATCAACTTGTCAACCTCCTCTGTCAATGCCTTAGACCATTCGGGGCCCAAGCTGTGCCTTTTTTGCTTTACCGGTGTGAATTTGGGGTCAATATTGAGAGCATGGCAGGCAATTTCAGGTGATACCACACACATATTGGAGTGTGTCCAACCAAATACGTCCAGATTGGCGCGAAGGAATTTGGTTAGTTCTGACCGCATCTTGTTTCCAAGTTGCGACCTAATTTTCAGGACCCGTGTTGGGTCATTCATATAAACTAGGATAGGCACCGTCAAATCTGCCAGTGCTGTCCGATCCTCCTCTGAGCTCTTCTTTCTAGAGTCCAAAGCCTTTTTGAATCGGCTATGGGCCCTAAGCCAGGGGCGGTTCTGTAGTTGCTATTCGGAGGGTTGACGGATGTGGAGGGTTTTCCCCACATTCTTTCCTTTTTCCTTTCTTCTCGACTCACGCAATTCTGCAATGTAGCATTCCTGGGCGGCGCTTTGGTCTTCTTTCACAATTCTGACTACGTGTTCTGTAGGGAACTTCATTGTAAGGCACCATTGGGCCACTGCTATTCTGAAGTCGGCTAATGCGGGCCGTCCCAAGAAGGCGTTGTATGCTGAAATTTCATCCACGATCACAAAAGTATGAATGAAGGTGACCCTTCGCTCACCCTCTCCAAGCTCCACGGGTAGGTCAATTGTTCCTACCGGTTGTTTGGGTTCACCAGTAAACCCCTGAATCTTTGTTTGGCATGCAGACACACTTTTCATGCCAATCTTCATTTGATCGAATGTGCATTTGAAGAGAATGTTAACGGAGCTTCCACTATCAATCAACACCCACCGAACTACAGTAGATCCAATTCCTACCGTCACCACCATCGGATCAAGAGTTGGAGCTTCGATCCCTTCGGTGTCCCGATTTCGAAATGTAATATCGTCATTCAAGATCCTTTGCATCTTAACTGGAGTTTCGCCTTCCACAGCCAAACATGATTCCTTCAGAGCATGCTTCAACGAACTTGCATACCGCTCCATTTCTCCCCAACTTCTTTGTGCGGGATAAGGTCCCCTAGATATTGTTCCGATGATGAGTCTCTGGTCAGTTCATTTCGACCCTTCTTTGCTAGTTCCTGCTTGATTCCTTCATTCTCTTGGGTGTTGAGGAGTTGCAGAATGATCGGGGTTTTGCGGTTGTCTTACATACTGCTGGAGCTTGTTGTTCGAGATCAGTTCCTCAATGAGATTCTTTAGGTGGCGGCATTCATTCGTATTGTGGCCGTGTGTCTCGTGGAAGCGGTAGAACTTCCTTGAGCGCTTCTGCTGCTCGGTCGCCTCCTTTCTGGGTGGCTTTTTTCATTTCTTAGTTCCTTGAATTGCGAGAAATATGTTTTCCAGTGTGTCACTCAGGGGAATGTAGCCTTCAGGCCTAAACTCTTTGAGCTTTTTATTGCTGCCATTTCCATTCTTCTTATTTGAGTTTTGACCTTTTCTCTTTGAATTTCCGTCTTTCCTAGTGGTTCCTTCAGTAGTTCAAGAAGCGTGCGTATTTTGATTCATTGCTACATCGCTTCGCCCGACGTTCGCCGGTTGTACACTAGTAGACTTCCTTTCCAATTCCTACGCTTCCTCCAACCGTAGGTACTGACTTGCTTTACGATTGAAATCTTTTCTGGTGGTAGGTTGCTTCATCTTAATCCACTTTCCGAATTCAGTTTCCGGGTGAATGGCACGGACTAATGCCATAAAAACCATGTTTGGGGTTGCTTACTTCCATCACCGTGGTGTTAAACCTGTTCATGAAAGATTTCAGTGATTCATGATGCCCTTGGAACAATCTGGATAGGGACATGACGTCTTTTGGTTATGCAGTATGGAGTCTAAATTGATCAAGGAACCTTGCCGCCAGTTGGTCAAAAGTAGAAATAGATCTTGGTGGAAGCCTGGTGAACCATATTGACGCAACCCCTTCGAGAAAGATAGGAAAGCATCTGCATCGAATAGTTTCAGAGGCATTTGCTCCATCCATATACCAACGGTATTTGTACAAGTGAGGTTTCGGGTCCTTTGTCCCATCATAGGACAGAATGGTTGGCATTGTAAATTTTTCTGGATATCTCTCATTCAAGATTTCATCGATGAAGGGAGTCTGACTTGGTGCAGATCCCATTCATCATCTCTTCTATCTTTACTCTCCTCCATTAATCGTTTAACCAAGTCCGCTATGTATGCCTCTGAGGTCTGGTAGTCCTGAGGACGGCAATCAGTCACTGCATCAAGTGTTTGACTTTGCAAACGGTCTTGGTGAGTGGGTTGAGACCTAGGCTCTCCTGTCTTCGGGAGAGCCACTCCTGCAGGGCTTGCGGTTGGTCTAACTGGAGAAGTTTGGGTATTCCTTGCATTATCATGCATTGGCGTTTTCTTTCGATTTGTCATCTGGCTCTCCGTCCTCTGAGTCAGAAAGATCCATAACTATGTCTTCTACGGGGGTTTTGCCCCTTGACTCAAATTTAGAATAGGTTGCCTTGTGGCAAACGGAGTACTTGCATTTCCATCCACGTTAAGTCATGTTTTCACCCTTTTTTGTGGTTGTTTTTCGTTTCTTCTATTTAGACCAGAAAAGGAGGAATTCTCTTGTTCCATAGCAGCCGCGAGTTCGGGCATAGTCCTTGGAGCGGGATTTGACTGTAGGGTTAGGAGAGCGTTAAGCTTATCCATTAGAGCCTGTTGGCTACTCTTCATTTTTTGGTTGATCTCATCAACCATTTTATTTAACTCATCCCTGGTAACAACTTCATGCTGACTGGAGGATGCTGGCGCTTGATTCCCTAAGGTAACGCCATTTACTTCGGTTTGTTGGGGATTAACATCTTCTCCAGCTACCGCTACCCCTATGGACCTTCCAGAGGCAGTTCTTCTTCTTCCAGGAGCCATTGATTCCAAACAGTGGATTCTTCAAGTAAATATTAAGGATCTAACTTTTGGACCTATGGGGTCCAAAGTAGATAACTAGATCTGGATCCTGAGTTGGAGTTCTCAGTGAAAGCACCAAAATGTTGACCCAAAAATGGACCAACACCCTGATTTGAATTTGAAAGCACCAGTCATGTTCTAACAGAGCAATATCACAGATAACAGATATAGAAAAAGAACAGTAAAAGAAAGAAGACAGAGAATTTTTATAGTTGTTCGACTGTTAATGAAGCCTACGTCCACTTTATAGTTTTATTAAAGGCTGATTGCTGTTACAAGAAGTATTTAATTACAGGACTTTGATTATCTTTAAGTAGATTAAATCCCCAGAGTTGGAATCCATTGGAGAATCACAGTGAATCCCTTTGGAGATTGCTGTGAGGGAGGTAGAGAGTGAAGAATAATTCCAACAGAGCTTCAGCAACCAGTCCGGAGAAGAAGCTCCTCTTTATGTTGCAGGTAGGATGATATTTATATAGATCGGAGAGCTTCTGGGCCAGACCACTTCATCATCTGCTCGCAGGTAGGTAGGGAGCGACCCGGGGGGATTTGGCTCGTAAAACGAGGCAAGAACATGGGTTGCTGGCGACCCGTGGTCCATGGGTCGCTGGTGACCCATAGACTTGGCTCATTTGCGAGCCAATGTCTTAGCCTCTTGTCTTTGCATCCTTTGCTAGCTTGTTTGAAGATTTGAAGAGAGGCATGGGTCGCTAATGATCCAAGCACTTAGGATTTTCCTGGAGTTCGGAATTGGAGATATTTCTTTAGTCTTTTGTCATCGTCGTTCTGGTAATATAGCTGGCTCTCGTTAATTCCTTGTCCTAGCTTTTCTAGTTAAGTTTCGAACCATCCTGTTAACACAAGGTTGTTTTGTTTCTTGTTGTTTCCTGCTGGGTTAATAACCCGGATAACAATACGCAAGATTTACACTTTTATATATGTTTAAGATTAGTATATTACTATAAGGTTCTTTCTGAATAAATTACCTCTCTTATTGTTTAGGATTAGCATATCTTTATTATTAGTTGGAGCAGAAGCGCGATCTTTTGGTCCGATCGTGAACTTTCCAAAATACCTCTATATATAACTTTTAAAATATTAAATTGTTATTTCATATGAACTACCCGATAAATTAGGAGATAAAATCTCTCTACAATATCTTTAGACGTATTCAAACCTAGATGTTGATTCCACCTAGATATAATTGTTCAAATGTAAATATAATTAGACTTCAGAGAGCGAGTCAAATATATATGGCTGCATTAGAATAGGTAATGCGAGATCTTTCTAGATAAATCAACCAATCTATAAATCTTTATTAATCTTTATTAATAGTTGAAATAAAAATACAATAATTTTGATCCGATCATGAAATTTCAAAAATGCTCTTCCATGCAAACAAGAGGTCGTGAATTCGAATCTCACCGTGAATAAAAATTAATATTTATCTTCAAATGGAAATTTTAAAACATAACCAAGGTTACAAGTTCAAACCCTATTCCAACAAAAAATTACATTTTGATATTTTTCAGTTTATTTTTATCAGACTATATAAAACTTTCAAATTTAATAATTTAATAAAGAGCTTATATACACGTGTCCAAATATCTCCTTATTGTGGTTCCTCTCTTATTGTCAACATTAGTCTCAATTATTCAACCATGAACACTTGATAATTTCTGTTGTCCAACTGAAATTAACTCATGCTAAAATCAATCTGTATGAGCGCACACACGAAGTACGATAATGCTAGTTCAACCGAAAATCAATATGTTATTTAGTGCGAAAACGACAGCAGCCCTTAGATTATTTAGCCCCTCGATTTCCTCCCATTCATTTTCAGATCTGCCCTTAAAATGACAGCAGCCCTTAGAAAATGCTTGTAGGGGATATACGGCTTGGTATTAAACGGAGTAAATCAGGGGGCAAAAATATTTACGCGGTTGTGATGGACCCCATATACAAACGCTCTGTTTTGAAACTCTTGCTTCTTTTTCTACAGAAACAGTCACTATTCCACGACCCGATGATTCGATTTCATCAAATGCATGATCAACCTGTGTTCCCTCAGAATTACAGCTTTGCCGTGGTATCTAAAGCTTGTCAGAGATTGCGCACATTGACATTGGAATTCTGATATTTTGCCGTTGTTTGGTTTATATCGTCTCGGATTCAATACTAAGAATTTAGGTGATGTGCACAAGTCGTTTGATGAAATGGATACAACAACTTTGAATTAGATTATACGTGAGTAAACAAAGCTAAGTAGTGTTTTTAATGAGATAATCAAACTTTTGAAAGAAATTCAATGTAGAAGATCGAAACTTGATGTTGTTACAATCTCTTATTGTGCTTGCTATATTTCTTATTCCTACATGTTACACACTCTATCCTCCACGACGCAGGAACTTTTTATGCTTAGACAAGCTGAGTTGCAATCAAGTGTCACACTGACATATAAATGATGATCTCTCCTTTTGTTTTACAGGAAGTTTCTGTACAAAATGCTTCTTCTCATAGGATTGAGTTTAAGCATACGCATAGGCATCTTCTTCAGTGCTCCTTGGTAGCTTCTTTGTGTGCAAAAATGTCAGTTCTCTCGGTTCTTAATTATTTTTTAGTTTTGTTAAACATGTTTCTGTTTTACTACACCACATTGCTCCACAGAGCGCGATTAATTTTGAATTTTTTAGTTTTGTTAAGCTTTGATGTGAAATATTTGACAGTTGGTAGTCTGTATCTAATTAAGGTTAAGAGTACTTTCTGGTTGACAATCATATGTTTGCCTATTAAATTGTGGAATAATGAGGTCTTATTAATGCTAATTATAGTCAATTTTACAGGACCAAATGTCAAGGAATTACCTGTAAAACAGATAACCAATGTATACCCAGAGGCTCTTGAGGTACCTTCATTGTCTTGTAACATGTTCATTTATCTATTTACTCTATTTTATTAATGTAATAAAACTTCACCAACTTCATAAGATAATCAGTCCACTTGCGAAACATGATTAAGTAAAGTCTTTTGAAGAAAGAAATATCAAATTGCAGCATAAAATGAGAAGTACAGAAAGTGGTTAATGATATTTTAGGAAAATGGTACAAAATTCGTTCCAAATCGACAAACAAGAGAAAAAAGCCTCATCATCTCAACATATACATAGAACCCATTCTTTCAAAATATTCTTGGGTTCCTGAGAGAGAGGAGGGCTATATACATTACACAAAACAACACCAAATTAGCATCTCATAGTAGCACATACCATAAAATTGAAAAAGAACAAAAAAAATAAAAAGTCAACAAAAATAATAATTAATATATTTGTGAAATGCATCTTCTATGACAAGAGACTAGTCTCTTAGCCTGCTTTGTTTCTTCTTTCCATGCATTGCTCAAATCCTTTGCTACCTTCACTGCATCATACGATGCACCAGCCAGTCCTCTTTTTGTGAACCCAACTGCATATAGCCCACTCTTCCCTTTCCATGAATTTGGAAATTGTGTTTTCGGGACTCCATTTTTAGTGAAAAAATCAGTTCCCTGCAAGAGTTTGAAACTATTGTTACTCATCAATGGATAATGAGAATGAACAAAAAGTAATATATAAAAGAAATTTACCTGTAACCAAAAAGGAACATTGCTTCTATATCCTGTGGCCATGATAACTGAATCAAATTCAACTATACTTCCATCACAAAATTCGACTTGTCCAGGCATAAACCTTTTGACTCCAGGAACCACCTCAATTTGGCCATTTTTAATTTTATTCAGTGCTCCAGTATCCAAAACAGGCGTTCTTCCTTGTGTATTCTTTAACTCTAAGGGACCAATTGAAGGCCTTTTCAATCCATAATTCTCTATGTTTCCAAGAACCAACCAAGCGAAAACAAGCATTATCTTGTCTACGCACCATAGTGGCAACCATTTCATCAAGAAAACCGCCAACTCAAATGTCGATTTTCCATATACTTCTCTTGGTAGCACATGAACCTAATGAATGCACCATGAAACAAAATAAGCAACTACTTAAAATAAAACGAGAAAAAATAAATTCTCAGTTAAATAATTTCCAATTTACCGAGTCACGAACAACCATAGAAGGAAATGCATTATGGTCGCAAAGATCAACGCAGACCTCCATTCCAGAGTTTCCACATCCGACAACCAAAACTTTCTTTCCTTGGTAAGCTGCACCAGACTTATAGTTGCAAGCATGAGTGATTGGGTCTCCAAATGAATCCAAACCTTCCATATCAGGCACGACACTCTCAGCATTCTCTCCAGTTGCAACTACCAGCCATTTTCCTATGTATTCAATTTCTTCATTATTGGAACCCACAGTTCTTACACGCCATAATCCACTTGTTTCATCATATTTTGCTGCTTGAACTGTCTGTCCATATTTTGGGCAGATGTCAAAGTGCTTTGCATATGACTCTAGGTAGTCCACAAATTGCTTTTTGCATGGGTACTCGGGATATGAATCAGGGAATGGGAGACCTGGAAGCTGACAGAACTTTTTGGGAAGGTGGAGTTTTAGGCGGTCATAAGTGTGTTTTTGCCAAAGAGATGCAATGCAGTCGGAACGTTCTAGAATAACATAGGGGACTCCATGCTCCTTCAAAGAGGCAGCAACAGCTAGGCCTGAGGGGCCTGCCCCAACTATGATTGGACCATTTACCCACATGCATTTTCTTGATATGAAGTCATAGTTATCGGTTTCAATGGAACCCATTGATCCTTTTTTTGAGAAATCGTTGGAATGTAGAGTCTAGAGTTTTAATTTATAATCGCAATTAAGAATGAAGTTGAATGTGAGGGAAATTGAAGGATCTAGAAATTTGTATTGTTTGAGTGAAGTGATGAAGAATGCTAGAGGAGGGAGGTGTTTATATAGAGTTGATGATAGAATTGATGCATGTGATTTGAAAGAAATATGGTGAGTTCTCAAATGATAAGAGTGACCAACTCCTTCTTTGTTTATATTAGATTATTTTGAATGCAATACTATATTACTTAAACCAATTAATTCAAGTGAATTTTTATTTTATTTTTCATGAGTTATATTGTATCCTCCTCTATGTGTATGATCTTTGTGAATACGGTTCATTGATATATCATTGATTTCTGGTCTTTAATTGAATTTTCACCATCTTAGTATTTACATCAGGCCAAAAGGAGTAAAAATAGAACAATTAATCATATTCCTAGTCCTTTTTATCATTTTAAATCATTTTTTATCATGCTATTTCTAGATCATAGTGTATTCACTTTTCTAGAAGAAAAAAATGCTTTCTTTTTTGTTTTTTTTTGTTTTTGCAGTTTCAGGGTCCGGGGTCTCTCTTGTTACTGCTTTCATACTTGCATTTTATTGGGGGCAAGTCTTTGCAGTGTTTACTTTCCAAGGTAATGTTAACTTCCTCTTTTGTGCTTTTAACCAATTACTTGTATAGCGAATTAGTTTATGTTATGTCTTTTTTTGTAAATGTTCATAACATTTAGATTATTATCATGCAAAGTATCACAAGCATAGCTGCACGAGATTTTACAGAATTCTATAACTATGACAGGTCCCAAAATTTACTTTAGAACCAACCTTTCTTGAAATGTTGTTCCCAAGTATATTATAATTTCAAAACGCGTATATTTTAAATTTGAATTTTGTTTTGCAACTAAGATGCTAATTAAGTGACTGTAGGCCAATCTATTAGAGGGTTAGAACTTTACAGCATTAACTGTTGATCGCTAACTCGTATGTATGTGCAGCTACTATTGTTAGGAAACTTCAGTCGCCTATTTGATAATATAATTTAGCATCAGCTTGCTATTTTTAATACAATGCAAGGTGTATCAAAGAAAACCCATTGTGTATATACTTGGATTTTAGTAGCAGTAGTATTAGTATGAAATGGTGTATTGGTCCTGTACTCCACTAGAGTTTTGAAGAGTGAGCTTTTTAGTTGGAGATCATGTGAGATACACTTGGTTTTGCTAAACTCTCTTCTTTTGATGGTACAAAAATGAGAGGGTTTAGATGCATACGCGTAATGCTAAGACTATATTTAATCTATGGTCCTTGAAACGAGTAGAGCCATCTCATCGTCGTCTGTTTTTCTAATTTTATTACATTTCTTTTCCCTGAACTTTATTAGAAAGGTGATTGGAGAATATTTGCATATAATTCTTCTTGTTATAATAAGTAGCATGGGTGCAATTCCTAAAATAAAGGTTACATGGATGAAGATTGATATTACCACGTAGATTTTACTGTCTACTTGCTATTTTTTATTTTAATATGTTAGCTTTAGGTTTTCTATTTCTACATAAATATATGTTGCCTGTTTTGAATTGTACGAATATATGTGTTTGAAATTAATATTCGGCCAGCCATCAACGATCGCGCACCCTTATTACATTTATGCTTCTTAATTATGATGTAGAATATAGTTACTCGTCTACAATATATATTAGTTGTTTAATTTAGCTTCATCATTAGTATTTTTAACAAAAGATCAACTTTTTTAGCTAGGGCGGTCAATTTTTAAACAAGAGTAGTGATTTACAGCACAAGCAAGTTACTAATAAATGAAGAATCATGGACTAATGATGAGCTTCTAAGTAGCTTCCCTTATTTGAAATTGGAATGTTTTTGTTAGCTTCTTCCATATCTTTGTTAGTTCCTTAGATAAGATCAGGCTTAAAATAATACTACCATTATAAGAATAAACTAAGATTCAACTTTTATGTATTTGAAGTGATGGAACCCACATACAAAGTAAATTTAATTAGCCTTAATGATGATTAGGGAGGCCTCATGGGATTAGTTTAGTAGTCAGAATTTATTTAGTTATTGAGAGAAGGACGGTATGGTATAATGATATACCATGTGAATACTAGTATCTAATAATTTCAACCGATAATTGAGTCAAAGAATAGAAAGTGATCATTATCAAAATATTATAAGAACTTGAACGTTAAAAATATCCAAATAAAGAAATTAGGAAAGCCCCATTAGTTTATCAACATACTGTATAATCTAAAAAAGAAGAATCTTGATATTAAAGTGAGAAGATTGCCCAATTATTAGCTAGGATTTTCAATCATTATAACAACCTCTACACTATCAGAACCAAGGTGAATACGGCGATGAAGAAACATCACTGATATAACACCTAACCTAATAACCGAAGAAGAAAAAAACATAGAAACGGATTAATTGCTTCACTTGAAAATATAAATAAATATTGAATGAACTTAAACTATAAATGTGGCGTAACTAACATAAACGGCGGTTTATTGGTCATCTTGACCAAATAAATGCAAGTAATGCTCTACTAATAAAATATCAGTAAGGTATTAGGCCATTGATTATCTTCCTCTTGTTAAAAGCCATAGGCTCGTTTTGCTCTTCGACAAATTAGAATCAAATTGTTGAGTCACATGGCAACATGGCAATACACAAGAATCAAATCATTGGCTGCACATTTGTTTAATTTTTTTTAAGAATCATTTCTGCAAATACCACTCTGAACCTTATTCAACTCTTGAGTAAACAAATATAATTGTAACTGTAATAACAGAAGAACTCCAGGATTTTCTATTTTAATTGTAGTATTACACGTGGAATTTTATGCGTTATTTGGTTTAAAATGTCGATCTCTACAGGAATTATTATTCATGAGGAGTTTGGTTGTGGAATGGTGTGATTGCATCATATAATGTAACTTCCTAACATTTAATTTATCTTCATAATCTTAAGCGAAAATGATACACGTATGTGCATAGATAAATACCCAAATGGTCGGTTGTAAAATGTTTAACTGCCATGTTATAAGAGAATTGTTAATATTAGTTCTCGAGGAAATAAACAAGAACAACATAGATTTCTATTATTGTTTATCATCAAAGTAAAAGATTTCTTGATCAAAGAGCGATTTGATTACAAGTGACGAGGGAATTATGGCATGTGATGGAGTTTTTTCTGTGTGTGTTTTTAGAGGAGCAAGTCTTAAAAACCATTTCCTAGATGAATCACATGCTGATTAAACTAGTCTAATTCTACCAATATAGATTGTGGGTTTATTTAGACGATTTTATACTAGATTTTATTGATGACGTTGCTATTATTATAGTTCTAACATGATCGCAAGGTCCTTAATCATCATTGTCTAGTTTTAATAGTTCACGGAAAATTTGTTGCAGTACATGAAAGCATATAAGAGTCATGATAAATGCATATAATTCATTATTGTCTAGTCTTAACAGTTCACAGCAAATGTTGCAGTACATTTAAGTGTATAAGAGTCATGATACATGCATATATGCTCATCTATTACGTAAATTTGTGCTCTACAATCTATACTATAATATATAATGAGTGTTCTATTTATGTATATTTTTTCAACATTGGCTATTAAATATGTCTGGTTTCAAAATCTAAACCTCTATCATTAACTCAAGTTAGTTGTCTAAACTGGTGGTTGTTATTGTCTTGATTTTTCTTAGGCACTTATGTCTTGTCCAATGTAACTTATTTTGATCATATATTGCTGGACAGTACGCGCATACAGCAAAAGATTTAACAAGTCTACTGTGATTCAATGGTAATGCAGAACTAAGATATTCATAGGGGAGTTATTCATGAAGAAGAGGAAAAATAACACTTGTAAAAGCAGGTTCAATGCACCATGTCAAAATTTAAAAATATGTTAGTATGTATTCCAAGATGAAATACGAAATGTTAGCATATGCATCTGTGATATTCTCAGGGGAAATTATTGATGTTAAAAGGTGAAAATTGACAAATGTGAGCAGATCTAAAGCGCATGTTAAATTCAATGCTATGTCTCAATGTAATGCATACATTGACATATAATTGTACGTGTTCCATAATAAAATACGAGAGTATTATAGTTACAAGTAGATAACAGAAAATTATGCTTATACCATGTACAAATATAGTTCCTATATGGAACAGGTTTTAACTGAAGATCACACATAGCATTTTAAATGCATGCATGAGTACATGATTTTTGAACGACCTTCATTGGAGAAATACAAAACAAAAGTAGAAATTATCTTAATTTATGTTATATTTATAATAACACAGCGCCCATAGTGTGATTAAATTAGTAGAATTTACACGCAAGCTTTCATTTGAGTGAAATGAATCTGTACATGTCTTCACCCAAACAGAAGACTGGAATCACCTGCCACATTCATCTTCTGATCCATATTTCACGTTACATTTAATTTAACCAACCCTTCACTCCAACATAACTGCCCCATTAAATTTTTATAATCGTACATCGATGTGATATGATTCACAATTTATCCAAACCTGAAATTCAAACTTCCAAGGTTACACTTTATGCTTTGGTTGTGTAACAGTAAAATATATACAAAAAGACTAGTCTGCATATCAAAGCATATAACAGGCAATAGCTTCGTCAGCCAAAAATTCGTGCACAAACTAAAGGGTAACCAACTGTCAAAGGAGTCTTACATGCAAAAATGATCACACTGATCCTGGCATATAACTAAACTTTACATGTTCTTGTCCGCCGTGTTGAATAGTTACTACATTCCATTAAACATCTTGTTATGCTGATTTATCATTGCATAATAAACAGCTTAGGCACAACACAGACAACATGAGAAAGCATCCCATTCAAAAAACTAGGATGCATGCCTATCAGAACGGAAGTATAGCATTACATTTTCCAAGGAAGTCCCTTCCTTTTTCCCATTTGTAATTAGCAACCTTTTGAACACGGTATAATCACAGAGCTCGGCCCATGTGTATATTGCAGAGCTTGACTTGGTTCCAGTATGAGAAATCTATGTACTCTGTACATGTTTGCAAATCTACAGATTCTCGTATGTTGATAGCTGGGAGTCGGTTAGAACCGAGAATAGTTGTGTGTCTACTAGAAGCTGCAAAAGCAAATTTCATGCATCAATATAGTATAGATTCTATAGAACATAAAATTTTCTTCAGTGCTTGCTTGTATGAAAGCAAACATGATTATCTTACATACAAAAACCTAAACCCACTTCTATTTTTATTTTATTTTTTGGTTAAAATTCTAGCGCAGACTGTTATTTACAGATACCACCAAACAGGTCAATATGAACAAGGGAGACCAAGTCAGTCATAACTCATAAGAGGTACTAACTTTGCAAAAGAAACTAATCTAGACATTAATTTATTAAGTTGTTATCATCAGATCTATATTGAGTATTTGAGTATCTCCATAGCAGTCAACTGTGACTGGATGCATATATTGCAGTCAGGTACAATCCAGTTTCCAGACTAAATGGCTTCGATCGTATAAAGAAACAGAACACACAAAATGAGATGGAACAATCTGCTCCTCTTCTAATTCTACTGCAATATATTACCCATAAAACTACTTCATATAAACATAATGTTATGAATAAATAGTTTAGAAAGAAGAACAAACAAACCTTAACAAATGGCTGGTCCCTGCTAGGAAATGAGTCTATGAAACTGTCTTTTAATAGCAGTGATACCTAAATTAGCAGAAAAAAAATATGAGAACAGTACAGCAATAACAGGTTTATGAGGCAACTGTTGCATGCAAATGGCAAAATGGAATGTTCCAGGCAGATTCAGGTTTGATTTTATTGGGCTAAGAACCTACTAAGGTATTGCTGCAATTTACGCCAGTTTGATGGAACAAGCATAAACTTCCCATAATAGACATCAAAACATCTAAAAGTTCCTAACCTTGTCGTTGTTTGATTGTACATTAGTGATTGAATGAGCGCGTAAATCAGAACAAAGTGACTCCATATAGCGCCTCATAACATTTAAGAAATCCGCAGCAGCCTCAACCTGCTATGTTTATACAGTTACTATACATGAATGAATACAATGGTATAGCTTTACACAACCACAATTAAACATTAAAATGAAATAAGAATGAAAGGTCAATTTTCTCTTTCCTAAAACATATAATTGTGATAGAGCAGATGCATAATTTAAAGTATGTGTTTCTACTTTACGAATAATTATTAATCTGTTCTGGTTGAGAATTAGTACCTTGCACCTTCTATCAGAAAATATTACTAAAACAGAAGTGGTGAAATATATCAAGTTCCATATTTTCCACAACGGACTAGATATACCCAGGAGAAACTTATAAGCATATAGTTTTATACAAGGATTTTAACCAAAAGAAAATACAAGAAATACTCGATGGTTTTCGTATGTATCCTCTGCAGAAACAGTTGAATATCATGTTCAAATTAACCTAAACATTTGAGTAGAAAGAAAAAAACGTTGAAAGTATACAACTTAAGTTTATATAAATTAATATATGGATCCGACAAGTGACAACCCAACAAACACGAACCCGTATAACATGTAAAATTTTACAGTCTACAACCTAGCTAACCCAAACCCATATCTCATGCTGGAAAATTGGATGTCTTACTTGAATTTCAGGCTCAACAGAGATAAAAATCGAAGCTAGATGAACGATTTCAAATAGATTTCAAATTCGTATTTATTTTATTTTTGTTGATTTTACAATGTTATTGCCTTTTTGAAGTTTCTGGCTATGATTTTGAAGTTAAATGTTTGTTTGTATAAGTTTGATATGCTTAAAATACAAAAAATAAAAATAAAAAATTTATCTTTTCTGGATATTTTCACCGAAATCAGATTTTACCCATGGTTTCTTTCTAGCTCCCAACCCCTACCAGTCCAGGATGGCAGAATTGAGAAGTTCCGAGACTTGGAAGCATGTCTTTTTAGTTTTACTCTCCAAATTTTGACTTCTTATTTGGACTGATTTTTTTATTGGAACTGTTGATATTTTAGATTTCTTTATTTTCTGCTTTTTTAAATTTATGTTGACTTCAAAAAAAAATTGTATTTTTAAATTTTGAAAAAATAATAATTTGATTAAAAACATATTTTATAATTGTTGAAAACAATATATTATTGGACATCCAAATATGATGAAAGGTGGAAAATGATACATGTTTGCAATTTCATGTAAAAAGAGATCCCAGAAAAGAAAATTTCAACAAATATCAATGAATTTGTTTCGTTCACGTTCAACCAAAGAATGGAAGAAATTTTGTTTTGAAATGAAAAACTTATAGTCCCACAAATTTAAAATAAAAAAACCAGTGCACAAAAGATTATTGAAGTCCATGGATTGACTAATAACTTAGCAAAGAAATTTGGTACATTAAATATTTCGTTTTTTAATTCAGAATTTAAAATTTAAAATGCTCCGTTCTAAATGACTTAGGGTCAAGGTAGTTAAGGTGACGCAAAAAAGCACCAAGCCTGTGCCTTGGGCCTTTCTGCGTCTTGAGCCTTTTTGTGCTCCTTTTCTACAATTTTACGTTTTTTTTTCTGCTCTAAAAAAACTGCACTATAAATTAATATTAGAAATGATAATTTAGTGTTAAAACATATTTGTAAACAATCTATTTGCCAATAAAAAAGCACTAGCTACTAGATACAAACACAAACGATGTCAAATTCAAGTCTGTAACGCAAAAAAAAGAAATTGCAACAAAAAGCTAGAAATAAAAAGGATATTTTAAGTCAAGTGTCCAACACAACACTTGAAATTTAAAACTTCTAATCATTGACATCCAAATTTTAATTTAATTAAACTTTAAATTCAAACTAAAATTAAAATAATATTAACTAAACTTTAAATTAAAATTAAATTAGCATCAACTAAACTTTAAACTAACTAAGATTAATTAAACTACTCATTTTCCAAACCAAGGAACCAAACCCTAATTGAGGCTGCTTTTTAGACACCTTGGTGCTTCGCCGCATTAGCAAAAGGCACGCTTTTGGGAGCATTGGATAGGTCGAGTACCTCAGCTTTCAGAAGGCGCAACTGCTGCGCCTGAGCCTTTCTACGCCTTAGGCGCGCCCATTAATAACACTGTTTAGAATGCGCTCTTGCGCAAAAAGAAAAGGACATGAGAAATGGGTATTTGAAAGGGGAATGGAAGGGAAAAATTTAGCAAAAGGGAAAAGCGTTCTTGTGTGGTGAAGGGACTGTTAATTATTTTGTTATTAATATTTATTTTTGTTATTGTTTTTATTTTGTTTTGTGTATGATAATATAATGTACTAATTGAATTTAAGTTATTTTTAAATTATGAAATACTAGAAAAATTACAATAAAAAAGATGATTCCTATTTCTCGGTGATATTCCACGATCAAGACAATTGGTTGAATCTCATGAACCATTTTCATAGACGTTAATTGGTATCTTCTTTTTATAAAGCAAATCGACTTTGATTCTTTAATGATCTACATCACTTCTAGTTCTATTGTAACAAAAGATTCCCTAATAAATACTAGAACATCAGAATTCAAATACAAATACAATATTGCATATTCTCCTGAAATTCTCTATAGTTGCCTAAGCTCCTCCAACAAATACAATATTGCATATTCTCCTGAAATTCTCTATAGTTGCCTAAGCTCCTCCAACAGAGGATGGACAACTCTATAGCCTAACTCCCAAGTCGTCAGAACGTAAATGACTTCTCATTCGAAAATGGATCATCATTCTGCCGCACAGTCGTACACTTCGTAATGTTGTATACCATCTATGTGTCACTCAAAGAACATGCATCCGTACTCATAGCCGACTAGTGTTTCTGAAGCGCGGAAGCTGTAGTACATCGATATGGATGTGAAGCAATCCGGCGAGTAGTAGGGAACTCAATATTGTCACCCATAAAAAAGTTCGTAATCATCTGCGTATTGAAGTTCATACTTGCAGGTGGAGCCTCTTGACGCTTCGTACTTGCACGATAGAGTTCCAATACAGCCATTAAACACTTTATTCAACTCCCTAAACTTTGGAGGCAATTTTTTTGAATTTTTTATATCTTTTAGCCACCATATTCCACCAGTCGTCTCCACCAACCATCTTTCTACACATTCCAGTACCCTCCTTCAATCTATAGCGAAAGGTTTCAAGAATTCCAAGAGCGTTTCAGATTATGTCATTTGTTTTTCTTCTAGGTAGTTGTATATTCCACACCCATATCGTTATTGAACGCGGTAACAATCTCCTCGTACTAAAATCCTATACGTCCAAAACGAGAATCGAGGTCGTATTGTATATCTATGAAAGCCAACGTCCGTTCAGGAGTCTAGTCCACAATGCTTTTGGTCGAAGAGCCGGACGATTTGCTAATAGACATTCTAGAAAAAAAAATTAAAAAAAAAATCAAAGAAAAAAATATCGTAGATAAAAGCAAAAGAATACGTTGAAATTAATTACATCAATACATGATCGTTTAGACGCCACCAAGGTTTTAATTTTCAAATTTTGGGATTTAGAGAAGTTTGCGAAGAAATGAAGAGGAGGTTGGAATAAATGGGGGAATTAAGCAATGAACCGTTGGCTAATGAACTGTTGGTGTCAGACGCATCCGGCTCTTTTTCAATGGTTCATCTGAAAAGAGCAAATGTGTGGGCAATATCATTGACGCGTCAGACACGAACGCGCACTGGCCTTAATATGGTTGCGAATGGACCCTTGATATGCTCTTCTTTGTCCAAGCAAGTGAATGCTTGATAGTGCCCAAAACATAACCATTATGCTACATTTTCAAAGGAAACTTAAACATCCCCTACCCCACCTACATGCATGTGTGCCTATTATAGCTATTTGTCGATTCATTTGAAGAGCATTTAGTTTTAAACTCATTCATTCATCATCTATTATCTAAAATATTGCCCTTTATAACGAAATTTTGAAATGAACCAACAATCAAATGGTTTGGCACATGTGCTACACTAAAGCATGTTTTTCTTTTCATTTGAGCCGTAATTGGATTTCGAATGGACCGCCCCAGATGGTAATGTAACAAAGTAGAAACAAGGATGTTGTCTTTAAAATGGAAAGTAACACATAAAGATACCCCCTTTTCAAAAAATATAATCACTCCATATATCAATTTAAGATGGTTTTAAATTTTTAATCTCAAATTAATCTAAAAACTGTGATATGTTTTTGTAATGAAATTTTATATTCATTAATTGATCACAACTTTTAAGCCCGTCTTAAAAGATCTATGTCTCGTAGGGCTGTTATGGTAATGGTTACCGTTACCATTTCACAAATACCGTTACCATACCATTTTTACTGGTAAGCGAAAATTGCTTACCGTTACCGTTACCGATAGGCTGGTATACCGAACACTGGTATACCGATAATCTGGTAACCGTTACACTGGTAATGGTAAATTACCGTTTGTCTAAAAAATGTTAGTAACATAACACGTATTCACACCATAACGATGCTTCATTATACAATTTATAGTGTTACTTAATAAAAGGCATAAATGAGAAAGAAGTGAAGTGTATTTAACATTATTTCACCTGGTTAATAAACTAAATTTAATCATTTGCTTGGTTCTAAATGCCTATAATAAAGCATGTTACATGAATATACATGTATTATAAATTGACTGGTAAAATTACCGTTACCGCTGGTATTGAATAAATATTACCGATAATTTACCGTAGAAAATGGTAAATTTACCATTACCATACCGATTAAACTGGTATACCGATTTCACTCGAAAATGGTAACCGGTTGGCTGGTAATGGTATGGTAATGGTAAATTTACCGTTACCATAACAACCCTAATGTCTCGTATAAAAACCAATCAAATTTTGTGCAATATTTTTTTGTTGGTACTTGCAATTTAAAGCAGACAACTATTTAAAGCGACGGTGCAAATACTCGTACAATATTTAAATTTCGAATGGACCACCCCAAATGGTAATGTAACAAAGTGAAGATAGGGACGAAGTCCTTGAAATGGAAAGCAATACCTATAGATACTCCCTTTCCAGAAAATATGATCGCGTTCTCATTTTCATATAATCACTCCATATATCAATTTTGGATGGTTCTAAATTATTAATCTTGTGATATTTTTCCATAAAATAAGCGGATTGAAATTTTATTCCCCTTCTTAAAAGATCAATATGCCTCATATAAAAACCAATCAAATTTTGTATAATAGTTATTAGTGCAAATACTTGTGCTTCGAAGTAGACAACTCTTTGAAGCAAGACAGTGCAACCTACATTTTGAAACATAGTGCAAAATCTACGTTATGCATTGCACAAATCTACACTTAGAAGTAGGGTTGTTACGGTTGAACCATCAACCGCTCAACCGTACTCATACAGTTACCATCTACTACAGTAATGGTTCTAAATTTTGGGAACCACGGTAAAACATATCAACCGTACATGATTTTATATTGTATTTTACAATAAAATATACAATTTAGTAATATAAGTTAGAAAAATAACTTTCACATTAATAGAAAAACATTTATATCATCAACAATTGTTGTTATGGTTGGAGGTAATAACGACGATTATCGCAATCATAACACCCCTGCTTAGAAGTACGCATTAACTTGAAACAATGCTAATATCGTTTGCGTTTAACAACTTTTTAAAACAAACGATGCACAATTTTAACCTTTCGGTACAAACATCCGCAGTTAACTGCACATTGAGATGGACAATGCAAAAGTTTAATCCTTCAATGTAAATATTTGGTATGTCAACATAAAATAACTACTAACATCCTACTAACAACAAAATATGCTTAATATACATAAACAAAACAATATTTCTAATTGTACAAAAAATCCTCTTTGATTTACTGCTTCTTTTTGTTTTTACGTAAATTGAAACCTTTATTCTTGTCAATTATTCATAACCTCCATTTGTTGTAGGAAATTCTAGTTGAACACAAGTTGGTGATGCAATAGATTCCGAAGCAATAAGTTTGATTGTGACTTAAGGGGCGGTGTAAATGTTTTAACTATTTCTTCTCTATCTCATTCGAGATCTTCTCCAAGATCTCATTTTCACATTTATACAAAACTAAACATCAAAATTCCTTATCTCGTTTGCCACTCATTTCAATTGAAATATCCAAATCTCACGGTCAATTGAAATCTCAACCTGAGATCTCATCCTGAAGTACATACTACAACTCGATCCAATTACTATTTATCCCAATAAGTCACTACAAACTTTATTTTATTTCAATGTACAAATAAAAAGATATCGATCAGTTGCTACTAAATCTACAAGGCTAATCAAACCATCACTCTTCTTAAAAAAACATTCATATTAATTCTTTTTCTATGTAAATCAAGTTCAATCTTTAACTTTTACCTTCTAGACAATTCCTGTTAAAAGATCATTAGACCATCAATTTTAGATTATATGATTTACTTTGCAATAGTCCTAAGCTGTACTTTAAGATTCTGATATGTCAATCCGAGATGTACATTCGAGGTACACTCATTTTATTCAAACTCATTTTATTCAATATGAGATATCTTGTCTGATATCCCAAAATGAAAAGTGAACTGAATCCAGGGCTTGAAACATTGGTTTTAACCAAGTTCCCTATAGAATATGCCAATGTGCAACCACAATATTTTGTTATGTTTCACTGTTGCTACGCTAAAAACTCAAGGTCCCAATTGACCTCTCATTCTACTGCAGATGATCTCGAATACTCTTCTATCCCAACAAAGTACGATAAGTTCACATAAAATTTTATTATCAGAATCATCCTTAACTATAGCCAAATGATATTGAAATATGCATGGAAGGTCTTAGGCTGTGATTTAGCATAACATCAAAGAAGTGACGTTTTCTTACAAAAGGATAAAAGGCAGTTACGTATGAAAACTTAGTCCCTTTGTTCTCAATCGTGGATCCATACAGAAGTTATTAGTGATTTCCATGGATCTTATCCTCCGGGACTCTGGTATTTTTGTTTTTGAATTATAAACTTATGATTTCAAATGTCTCTTCTAAATGACTTATTGCTTTATATCCTAGTTCCTTATGCATAACACTGCCCTTACTAGAAAGTGAAGATAATCCCTTCTCCTGGTATAGATCAGGAAAACGTCTCTCCGTTTATGAGACGAAGTTTGGTAGTAAACTATGATTTTGGCATTTGCAATCATAAATAAGGAAAATTAAAGGGGATTCTAGGATCAAATGCAGAACAGCTGTGGTTGATCCATCATGAAAGGATTTCTTGGCCTCTTCTTCCTCGTTGCTCATGTGTTAAAGATCCTTCAAAAGGTTCAAAAAGTACTCTACTGGCAGTTTACGAGAAAACTCTTGTGATTTTGTAATCAAGTTCATGCATAAAAAGATATTTGCACAGTGGATGTAAGAGAATTCATTTTCTGAACCACTTTAAAATGTTGTTTGCTTTTTTTTGTTTTTCTTGTACTGCGTTACTTTTTTCCTTGCTCATGTTTTACATTTGGGCTAGCTCACTCTCAAGTGACTATTCACCACTTTTACATTCGTTAGGATTAAATCTAGCTCTAACAAAAATCATAACTTCTCATCAATTATTCATAACCTCCATTTGTTATTTTAATTGCTTTGAAATCAATTTTTTTTTATTTTGAATACTCTTTATAATTGCAACTATTTTCTCTAAAACAATTGTAATTTATATTGTTTATTTGAAAGTGCAAATGCATATGTATGCATTAGCAAATATCACATGTAATTTTTGACTACTTTTTCTATGTGATATATGAATCATGTTGTAAATAACATAAAATTTATCCATTTTCAACTCGAGTTCTCTACAAAAACATATTAATTATTTTATATTTGAATAATATGATATCACAGTTGATGAAAAGAATAATGGCATGTATGTAACATATCTTGGTGAATTCAAAAGTAAGGACCAACATTTTCTGCTTATGAAAGATGTTTTATGTATTTTGATAATGAACAATGACCACAACAAAATCACCCCACGGCAAAATGGTACATCGATGAATCCAACTTGTTACTTGCTGCCAAAAATTTATTGTTTTATGCCAGCAGGAAAGGGTAAGAAACACGTCTAGAAGACTATTTGAAAATGGGACCATGTACCAAGATATCAATCTAGCCTACAGTAAGATAGAAAAAAAAATCACTTAACTGATGTGGACATAAAAAAAATCAAGTCCAACCTAGTAGGACCGACGTGACAATTAGAGGGAGAAAGAGCCATCACTCCAAGGAAGCAACATTAGAAAGGGTCCAAGATAGAGTAAATAGCACATCAAATAAGCATATTTGGTAGGCTAAGCATATTGCTTATCCACCACTCAGAGAAGAAAGTAAGATCTCATTTTAGGATTTCAAAGCTGTATGTTTGGTTGACTTAGGTTAAGCCTTAAGGAAATGTGTAATATTTTAGTTGAAGTTCCCTATATAATAGTCCAATATGCAATCATGATATTTTGTTACATCCCACTGCTGGTACACTAAAAATTCAAGGTTTCAAATGAGCTCTCATTCTGCACCTTCAATCTCAGCAAAGAACAATAATCTCAGGAATCATCCTTACTTAGAATCAGTAGTCTTCTTAGATAGAGAATATTGCTAAATAAAACTGAAACCTGCATTAAAGGTCATTGATGATAACCGCGATATCAAAGCAGTGGTGTTTTCTTACAAAAGCGTACCAGTAGTGGAATCAAAATTCAAAAAGCATGTGTAGCAGTTACAAATGAAGACTTGGTCACTTAGTCCTAACACGCGGATCGCCACAAAGGTTATTATATTGACTTCCATGTCTAATTTATTGTTCAGGGTTTTGTATTTTCATCTAATAAATTTCAAGCTTATGATTTCAGATACCCTCTTCTAAATGACTCACTGCTTCATGTCGTTGTTCCTTCATGTTCAGGTGCATGTTAAATAGCGAAAAAAGAGGGGGGGGGGGGGGATTTAGAAACCACATACGCCAGTACGCATAAAACACCAATCAATTGTGGGTTTCTAGGAAGGTGGTAACATTTCATTGTAATACTGCTCTTATATTAAAAAAGGGAGATAATCTCTTCTACTGATAGGGATTATAAAAAATTCTCTACATATCTGAGATGAAGTTTGGTTGTAAGCTGTGATTTTAGCATTTGCAATCATTGATAAGGAAATTAGAGGGGATCACTCAAGGATCAGATTGCAGAATGGTTGGGGTTGATCCATGATAAATGTTGGTTTTTAAATTTGTCTCAAGGTTCAAGATTTCTGATTTCGTTTTATTTCCATTCATTTGTGTATTTTGAAATTCAGATCAGTTTCAGAAAAACAGAAATTTCATTTACGAATATGATTTCAAATACCGCATTTTGATACATTTTTCCACAGATACTGCATGCTGTACTTCTGGAATCTTTCGTATTTTTTTCTGCTGAATCGAGTCGGAATTGGCAAAAGATCCACATTTTTTTATAAAACTATTTGGTCTTTTGTGTATTTTTGGTATTTTCATGCCTGGTTTTGTTGTTTTATTTATTACTTTTAAATATTTTCTTCATTAAGAAATCTTTTCTACTATTTTTTTTAGCACTTGAAGATAGAAACCGAAATTTACGAAACACTGAAAAGGTAGGAATTCCGATGTTCATGCCAGAAATGGTTTACCCTATCTTTCTCGTGGTACTAAAATTTTGTAATTAAAAAACTTCAAAAATGCTATTCACCACCCACCATGAACCCTTCCTCTGTCTCACTGCCTAGTACTAGTCATACCTATATTACTGCTAGTCATAAACATCCAAATATCAATTTCTGCCCAATTTAGTTTACTACTTGAGAGAGGGGTTATCTGTTCCATTTTAATCCTCATTCACTAGTAAGACCTTTGCATGACAAGGTTACCAAGGCTTATCTTATATGCCAAGAAGTGTTTACATATATATTCCGGTTATGCTCCATGAGATTGATATCAGATTAAGTAATAACTGCATAAGGAACTGCAAGAAACAAACAATGAAATGAAGGCATTCCCAAAACTGAATGAAGAAAGGAATCTAAACAGCACCTGAACTTCACTGCATTTGTATATAGGATGCTTTTTAGCTATTAAATTTTCACATGACAGTCTAGCATGGATAGGACCCAGCTCCGACACAAGTTTACTCTGATGCGGAAGTAGAGGTAAAGGGCGAGCTTTTACCTACAAAATCAGAAGAAAAAGGTTCACTGGAGGCAGAAACATTAATTAGACTAGATGAATCATTGCAGTGCAAGTAAACTGATTTAATGCAGTATAGTGATAGCTGTACTTTTACTGACATTACTCTAAAATATCACAATTTTGATATAATATTGACATCGATGAGGAAAACCATCTACACATTATATTACCACAAATTTCAGATTCCAAGCTCAAGCTATTAACCTGATCTTTGGACACGTTGATTTGAATAAGGCTGGGTGCCCTCGTCTTCATTTCAACGGGCTTATGCTGAATTCCTACCTGTGTGCATGCCATGAACGAGCATTAATAACATTTCAATATGATTAACGTAGTATGAATCCAACTCCTCCATTACACGCATTCATGCAAGACCTTTACATGTAAAATGAAAATGAAGATAACGTGTGTGTGTGCAATTAACAAATTCAGACTGTTGCATACACAGTCAATAACATAATAACTAATAACTATGTATCAAAGATAGATTATAATAAAATTAATCTCAGTGCTAAAAAATTTACTTTATATTATATGCATAACATGTTTATTGAAGACTGCTCGACAAGTTGATTCTATAGTCAAGTATTAGTAATTTAATATGCTCGAAAATATTTGTTGACATTTAAAAACATATGGTTAGAAAGAGTATGATTTAACCACCAACCAACATTTAATTAGGATTGAAGTTATGATAATGCCGATAACAGGTGAATAAATGCATTCTTCAAACATATGAAGAAGGACCACCTCACTTACAATATATGGTACAGGAGCATCAATAAAATCTAGCATTTTTCTTGGTAGTACCTGAAAAGAATAGAGACAATTGTTAGAAGAGGATTATAAATCAATACAAAGTAAATGTATATGATATCAACATTTGCATAGCCCACTACTATTTCAGAATTCATGGACCAAAGAAGCAAATTGTTGATAAAAAAATTTAAATCATCTTTTAAATTGCTTAAATCAAATGTCTTGCCTATTTGGAAGATAAATATTAACACAGTAGGTTGCTGGTAATACAAATTTATGCAGGCGGCCAAGGACAAGTATATATATTAAGAACATTTCGAAGATAAAACTTTACTACAAATTACAGTAAAGATTGTATAGCCAAATATATTTGCATTGTTGATTATGAGGTAAATAATCGAAAAAGTGAATTAGCAAAACTCACAGGAAGCAGCAAACTTTGCCATTGGAACGGTCGAATCATGGGTATAATTGACAGGGTGATTGCAGATAGAACACCCTACAACCAATATATTGCATACATGAGAATAGCTGTAAATAATAGGCGGTTTGCATGATAATCAAAATCAGTTAATTTCATAGGTACTAACCAAATTCGGGGATATGACTACCACTTGCTTCTCCAGCAAAACTCCCGAAATTAGTGTCATGACCTGAAAAATACTTGGATAATATTTTCCACTGAATGAAGCTCATGTAATGGTAGCATAATTTGCATTATATAAATTAAGATTAAGGTTAAGATAAAACTGGTACAGGTAACACCAACTACCGTATAAATGAAAAAAATTGATAGACGGAAAATAAATAAATGTCAGAGCGTTACAGTTTCTAAAGATAGAACACGACATATAGTAGCTACAGTCCATATTGATAATGCAAGAGCTTCTTCTGCAGCAGCTAATTGTGCATTAACCTTGTTCAAAAAAATATAGAGTAAGAAAGGCGTTCAAACTAATTACGGAAAAATTAAATCCAGCACTAACCTCGTTAACTTCCATGGAGCAAGATAAATCATTATGATTTAATCCCAATGAAGAAACATCAGGTCTGCAATATTTGATCGACTGTAAATGTTCTGAAGGTTGAAATATTACCTCACCTCCTCTATTTGGTATGGAAAGAAGATGATAACCACAAACGATTTGCAATGGTTCGTTGTTATGTAACTATCAAGATATAATGAAATGTGTTAGAGATGTGTTATACACACACAAACACACGTGCGTGCACGCTGCACGCACGCACGCACATACAGAGAATGGAAGTTGCAGTCGTTGAAATTACCTTAGCCCATTCCATTACTCTTTCATCACCAGCAGCATCATGTTTAGAATTTGTATCTTCACCTTCCTCCTCTGATCCCACACCTTTAACTGAACTGTCACAAATAACTAAGCATCATATTTAGGTGAAATTAATTATCACAAATATCAAATTAACACCATGAATGTCAAAAATAAGATAAATGAGAGTGTGCAAGTGCATGTGTGTATACCCCTCCAATCCTTCATCCATCCTTTTGGCAACGAAACTCCGGAACAAAAAAAAAATGTAGGTCTGTTACATTCATTAGCAAGATCATCTACGCAAAATTTGGAATTATTTCGAAACTTTTAATTCATTCAAAATTGCAAGTCAACATGAACCGTAGAAAATATTTATTTTGACTGTTGATTTGAAATATAATTTTGAAGGGGTTAGAACTTTCGGATCGGTTTCAAATTTTGTAATGATGATTTTGTTAATGAACTTAACATGTGTAAAAAAAGAAAATTTTATTCCGACTTTTTTTTTTGAACAAAAAAAGGGAGGGAGAATTTATAAGAAAGGGAATCTAGATCACATACGCACACATAGGGATGGATTTTGATTCCCATCGTTTAAATCCCCTCTGCCTGCCTTTTTGTGCAAAAGAAACGGATTAAAGTGAACTCTTGTAAATATATTATATTCGTTAGCAAGGTCATCCATGCAAAAATTTGAATCATTTCAGAACTTCTAACTTCTTCAAAATCACAAGTCCATATAAACCATCAAAAATATTTGTTTACCCATCGATTGGAAATGCAATTTTGAAGGGTTTAAAAAGTTTGGAATGATTCAAATTTTTGCATTGATGATCTCGTAACAAATAGAACATACATTAAACTTTTTTGCATAAAAGACGGAGGTGATAAAAGGGGATTTGATGAATCAGCATCTGGATCCCTCTCTATCCACTATTAATAAAGAAATTTGTTTTGCCTGTGATCCAACCGTCGCATCATTTCAACCATTATTCAATTTAAATGAACACATCGTTCATCTCCTCGATCCATCACACAAAAACATCATAAACTAAACTTTTATTTCAATTGAAAAACATCAATCATCCATCTTCTTCACGTGTGCACGTGTATGTATATGTGTTTGTCAATACGCTAGTATATATAATAAAGGAGATATGTGGTACCTGTAGACAGAGTCCAAACTTTCTATGCGCTTTAATCTGTGAATAGAACTATATGGGGAGTTGATATCTGGTGATGTCAGACCATACTCGACGTTTCCATTACTTCTTTCAAAACTATCAGAGCGAGATCCGGATGTCCCAGACGAATAATCATCAAAATGACCCCAAGATTTTCTAGATTCTCTATCAATGTCTCGTAAATGACTCAAGTCTGAAGCTTCACTTACAGAAGCACTTTCAGGGGAATAAGGTTCCAATTGCCTGATTAAACATGATGAAACTTCTCTTTCTGCAATTGAAGGTGAAGCATGACCAAATACACCATCAGCTGGTATGGCATATCCCATCCAACCATTTAGTACTTGTGAGTTTGGAGAATCGTAGTTCTCATCATGTTCATCATTTTCCGATATTACTCTAGGAATAGAATCATTTAACGTCATGTCACTAACAAATTGTGTGATCCTTTCCAGTCTCTCCTGTGCTAGTATGCTGTAAACGAGAGATTATTTACAAACATGAGCACCTAAACGACATGCATTAGAGATTTCTGCTACTTGCTGGTAAAGAATACCTATTTAACATCTCATAGTGTAGCTCAAAAAAAGGAAGTCTTGTAAGTATGCAGTAACAACGAGGTGCAGAAACCAAGAAGCGTCCCAGTTTGCAAGAAGAGTTACTTAGGGGTGATATCGCACCTAATATACTAGGTGGTCTTTGAACTATCTCCTGAACATGTAGGCAAACACCATACAGTGTAGCATTGTCTGACACCTGAATATACGCAGTTGTCAGTGAAGTGTTACTGATCTAGAAGTACGAAAGTTCCAAACAAAAAAACGTGTTGAATATCAAAACATCAGAAAAGAATCATGTTGAACGCAACATGACTGATTTCAATTTATTCTTCATAGAACATAGAGACAAAGAACGCAAAGCATACCTTCAACCGAAAGATAAAAGATAAATCATCCCGAGCTAGATGTTCCTGCATTAAAAGTTAAATGTTTGGAATTATTTCACTAGCGTGAGGGTTTTGACAAGGTATAGCAGGTGTGCTTGAAGGAATGTAGTTTTTTTTTTTTATGAATCAATTCTAAAGCTAAAATAGTTCTAAAAAATTAAGGCATGGGTAAACTTTAAATACCTGACCAAAAACCAGTTCATTCAGATCACTCATAGAAGGAGTTCTCTCCAACATCCGAGCCTGCATAGTAAACTCACCAGTGAAGAGTGGAAACATACAACAAAGAGCTTATACAAATCATCATTGGAATATATATGACAAAGGCAGGATTCAGAATATCTAAAATGCCCATAAACGCAAAGTAGTCAAGGCGAAAGGCACGCCTTGCGCCTTTTAGTGCTTCATAAGCATCAGATTTTGGTCCAGGAAATAAGCAGTAGGAAGGAGGTTAAATCGCAGCAATCTCATCCAAGAAATTTGTGATCGGCAGCAGGCACAAGTGGAGCTTATGCTTTTTCTTTTCTTTTTTTTTTGTGTTAAATGAAATTGTTTATCATCTATGCCTATTTTGAACATATCGCCTAAGAAAATGAACTAGGGTTCGGGTGCTATCACCTTCTACTACAATGCATAATGCTCCTTAAAGAAAGAAGATGGTAAAATGTATCAGCTTTGTGATTGAGATATCAATGTCACGAGAGCTTATGTTCTTGTCACGAAGGGAGATTTGGGTTGAAAGCCAACATTTTTCTCCACTCAATTTCGCATCCACAGCACGCTTTTCTAGGCTTTGCACCTTACATTATTTTGGGTTTTTGCGCTTTATTCGCGCCTTAAGGATCACCAGCGCCTTTCTGCACGTAGGTGAGCGCCTGATAACACTGCATAAAGGATGCAAGTTCTAGATCCGCCATGCTTTAAACCCCACTCGATCCCCCTCCCCCTTGATTTGAAATGTAATTTTGAAATGATCATAAACTTCAAGATGATTCGAATTTTTAGAAAGTTATTCTCCCTTGTGATTAGAGAATATCTATACAAAATTGTCTTGATTTATTTCCAACAAAAAGATTTGTTTTGGGGTTGGTTTGTGGGGGGGGGGGGGGTTGGGTCGGGGTTTGTGATAGGATAGACTCTCTCTCTATGTGCGTGTGCATGCGCGCGCATACATACATGTATGTATAAAGGAGTGTTCCACTATACCCACAGGATATTTAAAGCTACGCAATTTGAAATCCTTTCATTTAATTTTGAATAGTACAGCACTAAAAACATATGCGTATATGCGTGTAAAATAGGTAATGGGTGCCTTAAGGTATCAAACCCAAGACCTATGGTCACATTGCCAAAGATATGCATGTGTGTTTGTGTGTGTTCCACTTGACATGTGATAACATATGCATGTGTGTATGTTTGTGTCCACACATGTGTGTGTACGCGCGTACGGACACACTATATGTTTATAAAATGTGTCATAACAGTGAAAGTAAATCCAAAGCCAAAATCTCCACTAATGAAGCATATAGGCCAATTCTAATAATGGTAAACGTCTTTATGCCAATACTTCAAAAGCTACCCATATAAAGTATTTATTTAAACATTGAAATAATAAAGAGCACTTTTCCTCTTTATTTATTTTTCCCATTGCTTACGGGTAGACTTACAAATATCCAAAAATACACTCTTTGATTGGATAATTGAGAATATGGATTGATTAAGAGCTCAGATGCAATGCATGACCATAACGGTAGCCTAGACTAACACACGCGCACATTTGTATGTATAAGCCTAGTGTTACGTGCATGCCTGGAATAAACGAGGAATTGGACCATGGTTTGGGGTGTGGAGGGGTGGGGGGGGGGGGGAGGGGACAACCATAGAACACAAGTTCGCAAAAAAAATAAAAAATAAAGAAAGTAAGTACGTGAAATGGTTGTTCTTTATCTGATTTTTTTCCCTTTTAAATGGGAACTTATATAACATGCTACTTATGTACTGCTGAATAAATAGTCCTTTAAAAACATTGAAGCGGCTAGTTGATTTTAAAAGTCAAGCTCATTCCTCTTCATTTATTTTTCCCATTGCTTACGCGTAGACTTACAAATATCCAAAAATACACTCTTTGATGGGATAATTGAGAATATGGATTGATTAAGGGCTCAGATGCAATGCATGAACATAACGGTAGCCTAGACTAACACACACACATGTGTGTATGTATAAACCTAGAGTTACTTACGTGCAAGTCTGGAATGAAACGAGGAATTGGACCATGGTTAAGGGAGGGGAACAACCATAGAACACAAGTTTACAAAAAATAAAAATAAAAATAAAAAAATAAAGAAAGAAAGTTCGTGAAATGGTTATTCTTTATCTAACCTTTTTTTTTCTTTTTAAATGGGAACTTAGTAAGCTATAACACGCTACTTATGTACTACTAAATAAATAGTCCTTTAAATACATTGAAGTGGCTAGTCTACCTTAAAAGTCAAGCTCATTTCCCCACTAGCTCAAAACAATCAAGTGACTAGATCAACTTCAATTTGGTCAAAACTGCATTAAACGCTCAAAATACTTCATCCCCTTCTCATGCTTCTTCCTCCTTGTGTATGCAAAAGCATTAAAACCCATGGCATCTAAGAACTTCAAATTACATTGTTGTTGTTTTGTATTGAATCTTCCAATCTTCCATAATCCTAGTGACTTTATCTCTTTGTTACTTCGCGGTATACTTACTAGTATTCAGTTTTTTTTCCTAAACGAGAGGGGCTATGTACACCACTTGCCCCTCCTCCAGTTCCGTCCCTGGTGCAGGTTATTTACGTGTAGGTTCAATAGATCTAGCACCCTATTTGCACCTAAATGTAACAAATATAATTAATTTAATTAATGGCTTAGTTGAATGGATATTAACGAGGAAAACTTTGTCAAAAAGTAATTGTAAAATAACTTACATAACTATATTTGTTTGTTGATTTAATCAATTGGACCACATTTAGATGCAAATAAAATAATGATGGATTTCAGGGTGCTATTTATATGGCTGGAATGAGTAGCTTAAATTAGACTAGAAAGACATCATTAAAAATATTTTCTTAATGGTAAATGATGTAAAGTAAAAATAGCTAAACTTTCAAAAATGCTATAAACAAATGAATGGTAGAGTATGCATATACTAATATTAGTTTCCTCCTTGCAAGTACCACTACAAATTACATGCCGTGAATTGCACATATATCGTAATAATTATAAATATTTTTGAAAAAAATCACTCCATATATGTTTCCGTCTCTTTAAGAATAAGTATATAATAAGATATCCTCACAGAAGGGAGCAAGTGAAAACATGAAAAAGAATGAACCTTTACACCTTCAGGGAAGCAGAAAGGTGGTATATCACTTTCCCTCATTGCTGCTTGCTTTCCAGGAGGATACTTAAAAAGGATCTGTAAAAAGAAGATAAAGATATTAGCTTATATATACACACACATGTGTGTGCACGTATGTTTATATCTGTGTATATACATATGCATATGTAAACGAGAAGTGTGATGTGTGCATAACTAACATGTGTTAAGTCTACCGTAGAGCACCACAAGAAAAGGAAGGTTCTTCATTCAAATATTTTATGGAAAAAAATATTTCCATGATTGTTATTTTTAATTTTAAATGTCTTTAGTTATAGAGGAATAAGAACATGAGACAAGAATTTTATATGTTTAGACTAGTCATTTGACTGCAGCCAATGCAGATTGCAATGGGATAATTAGACTAGGCAAAACTAAATGCTACATTAGCTTAGCAAAATTTCAATCTCAGAGAAATTTAAGGTTTTTTACTTTTGTCCATCTCAGCATATATCTTGTTTTTGTGAGCAGGATGATTCAAAACTATGAATTAGCTCAACTCACCTTTCACCTAAATCTTGACCGATATTTTCAAATGACGAACGAAATCTGAAACAATATTTGAGAATGAGTTCTCAGCCAGTTTTATGTTTATTGAGCAAAAAAAAATTTGTCTAATTGGCTCGGGCCTATTGGTTAACTTCAACTTTATATTGGGTTTTCAGTCTTCTTTTTCTAATCCTATTTTTTCTACATTATTTCATTTCTTTTCCCTCTTTTTACTGCGCTAGTTTTTTCTACGTTTTTCATGCATGTATTTTATTTAGTTGTATTTCATGATTTAATTTGATTTGGTAATGATTCAATTCTCTCTTCGTTTTTTTCTTTTTTTGGTATAACCCCAATTCTATTTGATTCGATTTCTACTTCATTTTTTGTTTGTGCTGAAATCGAATTTGGTGAATCAGCTTTTTGTTATTTTCATTTTATTTACAAACTTGTGGCAGTAGCTATTACAATTCTGTATGTTGTAAGTAATCCATGAAGTGTTAAAACTATGTCCTTTTTGTTGATCATTTTTTGTTCAAATTTTAACTTGAACGGCAATCCAAAAATAGGTTTGTAATTGATGGACCTGTAATCAGCCCATCTTTGGTTTAACAAAATATAAAAAGTACTAGTAACAATTCCGCTCAAAGTTGTCTTTTCTCTTTTTGAAAGTTGACAATATAGTGTAATACAGTATGAAAAGCTACTGTAACCTGTAATTGGTCCTTCATTTCTATTATTTTTATATATATAGATTTATCACTGTACTTCTATTTTATTTTCTGAACTTTTATGGTTATTGTCATGAAAGTCAAGATGCAGTTATGTTTAATCCATACAAATTTAACTAATTAGTAGAGAACCAGATTTCATTATATATATAGGGTAAGGATCGGCTACACCTCATTCTTGTTACGCCTCTGTTCCCCCGATTTCAGCACATTCCGATTTAATAATATAGTTTCTCTCTCTTGTCACCTCGTTATATTATTTAAATCGGAATGTGTGGCTGAAATCGGAGGAATATAGGTGTAGCAAGAATGAGGTGTAACCGATCCTTGCACACACACGAGAAGCGCTCCATGGCATCCTTGTTTCGGAGCACCTCAATTGCCCCTTTTTTCCAGCCACGAGTCTCTATTTAAATAATAGTTCGAGGGGAGAGAGAAATAATGGGAAGAAAGAGAAACAGAAATATAAGGTGGATATCGAGGATTGTAGGAATGCTGTACTGTTTGGGATGCAGTACTATAGGGATACACTTTAGAAATGTCGACATTAAGATACCATTGTAACTAAGAATCATAACATCGAATAAAAAGAAAGAAGAATACATGAAAGGATGGGCATGATAGTCTTAAAAATTAGGTGAAAAAATCTAAGAAATGAAAGTATATGTGCTTTTACGAGTTACTAATGATAAGGGTGTGATACTGCGATTTATTTAAATCAAGTTAAAATTGTTTTTTAAGGTGGTAATTAGTGTTTATAAATTTAATTGTATGAAAACCAATTTTAGACATCCAAGATAGCACCGAGTTGAACTTTAGGATCCATGATGTAAATCTGAGATATACTAATTTCATCCAAAATCACACCTCAGCAGCAGTTGCTCTCTAGAATTTTCAAGACAAGACATGATCAAAATTAGAGACTTAAAACCTTGTTGATGATAAATTTTACCTTTCTTACTACCTATCCTTTGTCCTTTTCGAAATAAAAAAAAAATGACATTAGGTCACACACATATTGAAACCATATGACTCAAATATGTGCCAAATTATATGTCGAATCAAATAGGAGATCGAAATCTTTGCAGAGGAAGAAAAGAAAGATCAATCAGACTTATGATTCAAATATATGAAGATTTGAAGTTTGAATGAAAATCAAATTGAGCTGGAAGTGTGCGACACGCACACAATAACCTCAATGGTTGACTGCTAGGGCCCCAATGGTCGACCGTTGGAGGTGCTAAATTAAAATTGACCAAAAATTTAAGGGACCAATCAACTACTTAACCCCATCAGTCGTCCTCCCTGCTCTGGTTTGGCCAGGCGTCGATTGTTGATTGTATTTTTGGGCTTGGGCTTCATAGTTTCAACGTTGATGATTCCTCTTCATTCTAATCCTACGATTGATGCTAGTTGAAGCAATTCAAAGACCTAGCCTCCACTATATTTTTCATATGAGAATTTCCACTAAATCAGATTAGAGATTGAAACCATAATTTCATTGCTCATTCAAAATTAGGGATTTCAATCGAAATCAAGTGCTTCTATATGTTCCTACTTCTATTTGATACTAAGATATTAGCTCTAAATAATGTGTGTTTTAATCCATATTTGGGTAATAGACTATATCACTTCCTTGTAATATTGTAGAGTGGAATAAAATAGTTTATTGAATTCGTTGATGCAGATCATTGGGTTGAACCACGTTATATCTTGTGTCCGAATTTCTATCATTTCGATTTATTTGGTGATTGAGTAAGTTGTAATGTCATTGTTGGAATTTATAGTTAATCTGCAGGCAAGATCAAGGTTATCCACATAATTTTCACTACCAAACAAACAAAATTCTTTCAAATATCATTTAACGACGATCATTATTAACCCATATTACTATAGTAAAGTAGCAAGGAAATAGTAAATTTTCACGAATTTGTTAGCGATGTCATTCTAGTCATTTAACAACTTAAGTCACATTGAACAAGCTTGAAGATACTAGTTGGGGGCACTAACAGTCCAATGTGAAGAACAGATTTATACACAACTACAAATCAGCAATATCAGTTTTATAACATAACAGTCAATGAGTTGAGTAAGTGTATGTAGAAAAATGCAACAAAACAGTAGCTGTGCTTGAATTGGTACCTGAGGTTCCAATGTAGGCTTTCGCACTTGATTCTGAATCTTCTTAAGATCTAATAATTCAGATTTAGCTACCTCTGTTTCCCAAGTCTTTCGTTTTGCAAACGCATCCTCGATAACTTCAACATTAGCATGTGAATGAAGGCCCACAATGAAGAAGTCCTCGAATAATGATGTTGGTTCTCTATAATGTTTATTATCCTACAAAGGTGAAACTGTGTTACACGAAATTCATATCAATACATTCTAGGACCAACTCTCTAATGGTTAAACAAAAGACCAGTAGAAAACGATCTATGAATAAACAAATCATGTTACTGGTAGATTTATAGTTACAAATATATGGCAGTTACAGAAGAAGTTAATTCTCTCTGAGTTTATCATAAGTTCCCACAAAGAAAGTGATGTATTCTGTGAAGTAGGTGGATAAGCTGTCACCTAACAGATATTGATCTCACCTATGCTATTTCTATAAATTTATCACCTTTACTTGAATATTCAATGTATAAAAAACACAGAATAATGTATCCAAACTCTGAAATTCAATTTACTTTCCAGGAATAATATGCAAACAGCTTTTACTGTTATGTAACGGCCTAACAGCGGTCGGACCAAGCTCACCATCTCCAACATGTGGCGTACACATATGAGTTGGCACATACTTTATTGTAACAAAAGAAATCATCAATGTTATGTGTCTACCAACTCATATTTATACACTTCTCCAAGTTATTTAGCGATGTGGGACTATTAAAATTCCAAACCGTCGTTCATCCTTGCAACATGCGAGACAACCCTAACATTTAGAACACTCTAGTTTTGCAAAAATTATGAGTGACAAGAGATAAGTAAACAGACATGCATGAGGATCAATCAGCTGGAATAAATTGGAACATAGGAAATATATAGATGTACTATTCTACCAGACCAAAATATACATTTATCAAATTATTGGGTTATATACAATTCTTCTATCTATACATTCAAATCTTTTATGTTAGTTTATGCATCGAGATACTAATTATTCTTTTTTCCTTTTCAATTCAAAAACTCTGCATTTTGATTCTTATAATTTTAATATTGTATGTCCAAAAAATATAAATCCACATGTAATGTTGCATTTTGTGTGTAACAAATCATTAATGTAACAACAAATATTCAATTTAGTACCCAAAAAAAATACTAGATATATTCCATTGAAAGCCTTATACAAGAGTCAGCTGTCATTGCCGGTGATTACCAACAAAAATACTGGCAATATTCACTTTTAACAGTTAATACTTATTGATTACCTGGAATGGAACCATTTTCTAAACGTCGTTTTCAACGGTTCGCAGTATCCCAATTTCCAACCAAAACATTAACTAGACACTGTGAACAAAACAATAGTAAAAAGCGTGCTGCTCTTATTTCTAAACCAATTTCCGTTTATCAAATTTAGCGCTTCAATACAGTAAATCAACAACAAATACAAGGAGCCACTCAAATACAAGTATACCTTAGCTTTGGACTGGATCTGATACCACTGACGCTTTTGATTGGCCAACAGTTCGAGATTCTTAGAACTCTTAATAAAATTACTGCTACTGTAATGGTTACTGTCATCGTTACTATAATCGTTCCTACTATCATTATTATTAGTAGGCCCCCACCGCCACGCCTTCTGCATCTGCTTCCGCCATCTCTGAAAACTGCTGCCTCTCGAATGCCTCGCCGTTGCCGGAGAATTTGGCGCCGTTGCGTAAGAAGGCGATGAAGGCAGCGTGGTTTGGTCGCCGACTTGAGAGTGGGTGTCGTCACCGCCTTCTTCGTCTTCTCTGCTCATAATAATTAACTTGATTCGAGTGTGAGTTTACTTATGAAATATGCATTTTAGGAATTTGGTGGGAAATGATGATGAATGCAGAATTGAGAGGCGTGAGGGAATTGATCTGGAGAAAGGGAAAGGGAAATTTAGAAAAGTGGGTGTAATCATGACGTATGTTATTATGTTAAAAATGGGCGAAGAATGGGGCACGTGGAAAGGAGTGTGTACGTAGGGGTGCCTTCCTAAGAAACGAAAATGGGGTATTTGATTTTGAACGCAAAGTTTAAAATGTGAATTGCGAACAAAATATTTAAGTAGAGTGTTTAAAATGTGAATTTTAATTTATTTAATTTGTAGCTAAATGGCTATTTATTTTGATGTGTAATATACGTTTAATTAAAATGGTAGAACAGTACAAAAATTTAAATAAATGAAAATTAATTATACAATAGTAGTAAGGACATATAAAATTATATAATTTTTCAGTGCAGCCTTACTGCAAAAATTTCATCTCTTATGATATATTGAATTGTTAATATTTCATGGCATACGTATCGTTGTATCAGTTCAGTTGCTCTGTTCGGTGCAGTTCTCATGCTATAATATTTCTCATGGTATTCCTCTGAAATAAGATCGGAATTATCATCATAAACCATAAAATCTGAATCACCGTTATTGTATTTTCGTATGAAATTGTGTACGATCATTGTAGATACGACAACTTTTACTTGAGTTTCAAATGAGTATGTTGGCATATTCTTCAAAACGGCAAACTTTTTCTTTCATATTCCAAAAGTTCTCTCAATTGACATATGTAAATTCGAATGATAGAAATTAAAAATTTTATTTGCTGATTTTGGTTGATTAGCGGCTTCACGAAAATGAAGAATATAATATCTAATATTACATAAGGTGGTAAATAACCAGATTGAAGTTATCTTTAAAATCTTTCACTTATTTGTCTATTTGAGAGCGCTGCAACTAAGATGTGTATGAATATGACAATTGTTTCTCTAATACTAATTTCTTCCGTTGTAGTCAGACCATGATTTTGCAGTCTATCACTTAATGAGAGAAAATAAAGTCTTTTCATTCGAAAATTTCGTTTACAACGTCCTCGATGCACGTTTAATATGTCCTCCACCCACATTAAATCGGTATAATCTGACGTGTGAATTCGGATGATATGACCCCTTCTTCTACGTAGATACACTGATATAACGATCAACTTATGTACATCTTCATAGCCGGAATCTGTTTTCGAATTAGACATTGTTGGTAAGGAGTAAATATGTAAGTAGAGAGGAGAAGATGGAGGAATAATTGTGTGAAGAAGATGAAGAAGGAAGAGGTTAACGTTGGGGTGTCCGATGCGTCGGACGCGTCACCAACGGAAACGGGACAAAGTTTTACTGCGAATGGCACCAATGTTTTTTTATGTTACAAATGAAAATGTTAAAAGCGGTCCAAAGTTTGTTTAAACTAGTGTGAACCCTTAGTACACATACGGATTAGGACTATATTTTTTGCAAATATAGTTAAGTACATTTTTGTACAACTAACTCAAATAAAACCATTATTTCCAAGATACATTTTACATTTAAATATTCTTTGTATTTTGAATATTCAAAATTAGTTATCCAAAAAACACGTTTGTATGTCATTGTGTACGCTGTACAACTACATTTATGCACTATAGAAAAGAAAACTACAATAATTACATAATACACCTATAAATAATTATGTTGATGTGTGGATCAAATTCTAAACTGTAAGGCTAAAACATTGATTTGCGAGATCAATATGAACAAAATAACTTATACATAATGACTCAACTCAAATAACCATGCGCATATATAAAAACATAAAAAAGAATTGCATTACATAATTTATAATGGAGAAAATTATGAATTAGTCTACATACATTAGTAGACGTGAAAGGAATAATGTCAAACACCCAAAAAATTTGAGCTATAAAACATATTAAAGCAAAATTAAAAATCTTAGGAATATCCAATGATAAGACATAATTATCTGGTTGATTCTTCCAAGCATTGTTTCATATCTCACAATTTCATTTACTAAGAAAACAATTATTGCTAGTCACCAAGATGAAACTACATGACAAAGATTGATATTACAAAATAAAGTATTGGAAATATTAAAATACGAAAGAACAAGTTAAATGGGAAATAACGATATTAGAACTTTTCATATCCTTAAATTGGATCATTCTCTCATTTCTCCTTTACTACTTCCTGGTCTTTATTAGTATCAAGTAAACAATAAAAGAATTAGAAAAATCTATTATTGGATAAAGTGAAATTGGTAGAAAGTTATTCAATATTTAGAATTGATAATATTCATCACAATCTTATAGGAAAGTCTACAACAAAAAGTATGTAAGTAATAGACTTGGTGTATATGGTTTTTTGATGAAGTCCATGTCTAGCTATGGTTTAACATGGTCACAACGTAGATTATAATCTAGAATTTATGTATCTAATTAGAAGTTTAATTTTTATTAGGATTGTATACGTGAAAAATATTCCATTAGGTAACAAAGGTATTATTTGAATTTGTTATTCTTTTTATAAAGCTTTTACTTATTACGTGAATGTTATCATGTTATTGTTCAATTTAAATCTATAAATTATTAATTTTTGCTGAAGTATATTTTCTAAAGTTCTAAATTTGAAGACACTTAAGTGAAAATATCTATAATGATTTTGAAGTGAATGGATAAGAATTTAAAATATGAAGAATTAATTTTAAAGAAATTAATGGGTGGACAAAGAAAAATGTAGAATTTTTGGAAATATAGATGATGCAAATGAAAATATTATGAGACAATTAGAATAAGAAGAGTAAGTTATTTTATTTCATAATTATATAATAGATTTGAGTTAAAAGGCACTACGAGCACATGTGTATAGGTCCTAAAGCATAAAAACAAAATCAAATAATATTTTGAGTTGCGCACACACCCCATTTAAAATGTAATTTTAGAAGGAATTAATTAGTTTTTTATAGCATTATGGATAGCAAGGTCATTAAACCAACTTAAATATATTTTTTTCTTTAAGAATTATTCATTTTTTTCTTTTTCACATACAAAGTCTATGTCTTTTACTTCTTTTATTTTGTTTTTTCAAAATACTTTGTAAAGAAGTTAAATCAAAATAAATGGAAAAGCAACTCATTTTGATATTAGTTACCATATTAATTACATTTATTAATAAATTTATCAATTGCATTTATGCCCTAAATTTAGTTTGCTTGAATTTAAATTAGTGATAACTCACACTAAATCAAATTTAGCTCAAATATTAAAGATTATGTCTAATTTTCTCAAATAATAACCCTATTTTCATCAGATAGTTCTTACCTAACCATCAGCTAAAAGAATGATATTATAAAAAATGAATAAGAATGAAATACAGATCCTTTTAATTTTTTTCAGAAAATTAGGTACCTATTATTTTGATCCACCTACTGAATTTAGCTATTTTACCAAATTAATTTCTTTGGCATATTATCCTGTAAAAATTAAAAAAACTATATAAAAAAGGAATTGCCAAACAGAGAATCTCCAAACATAAACTTATAACTCTTTATATCAACAACATCCTTCGACCATTTCAAAATCTCATACCTTAATTTAATATAAAATTTCATACCTTAGTTATTCAATTAATGCGAAAGATACTAAAATTCCTCTAAAAACATATAATTAGAATCTTGAACCGAAGGAAATAAATTATTACCCATGTTACTTTGTCTATTTTAGATTTTGATGAGTATAAAGATTGAGATGATTTTTCCTTCTCAGTCATAAAATCAAATATATTTAGGGTTTACGATTTGGAGATAAAAAAAAAAATTATGGCGTAATAATGTATATGAAATGGAAACTAAGAAGAAAGAGAAAGGTAGAATATATAACAGGAAATTTTCCTCAAGGACAATTTTTAGGGCTTTTTTTACCGTAAGGACAGGCCGCTAATTATTTTCTCACAAGGACACACGCACGTATTTTCCTTCCAGCTCACTTTCACGCGCTTCTTCCACTTCTTCTTCTTCATTTCGATCAAATTTTTCTATCGCGATCCAATTTACTCTCGCAATCAAAATATCGATCAACCTTGTTTGGTCATTTCAATTTCATTCTTCTGAAAATTATAGTTCATCTATTATATTTTTCTCATGCGCATTTGTCGACCTCTTTCTTTTCATATTTCTACCGTGATCTCGTTTTTTTTCAAAGTTTTGATACAAAGTTATTTGGGTTGTATATAAAGTTGTGATAGAGTGGAAAAATATCATATTTTATGTTCAGTTTTTTGGTTTCATTTTTATTTTTTTCTTTTTATTTTTTTGTTTATTATCAGGAACTAGGTATCAGTTTTGTATACGGTAGGTATCATTTTTGTGAAATTGAATAATTAATGTTCTACATTGAACATATTTTTACTAATGTTTATTTTTTATTTTTTATTTTCAGTGGGATAACAGTCTTCTTTGTCTGTTTGTGTTGAATAATAACACTTTTAGCACTGGATGTCTATTGATTGCTCTTTGTATGATTTGAAGAATGAGATATAAGCTTGTGATGATTGGAAAAGTATCATTGATTGAGTTGTATATAAGCTTGTGATAGAGTGGAAAAGTATCATATCTTAGGATCAGTTTTCTGGTATCATTTTTATTTTTTCTTAGTATAATTTTTTTTGATTATCAGTAACTAGGTATCGGTTTTGTATACCTTGGGTATCATTTTTCTGAAATGGAAAAACTAATGTTCTAAACTGAACATGTTTTTACTACTGTTTTTTTTGGCATTGGTGATAATGTGACGCAGGTAGACCATCAGCTAAGTCTAAAGGAGGATTTTCATATTTTCAGAACAAGCATAATAGATGTGGCGAGTGCAAAGCAGCTTGGTTATAATAAATGGAATTGTCAAGCTTCGAAGAGGATATGATTTGATTTTTCATTTTGAATTTGTTCAGATTAATAAGTGGATGTGTGACTTGTTTTGGTGGTTTATTGTAATTGGACCTTTTGTTATTAATTTGTATTGAGTATAGCATGGAATTTGTTATAAATGGAATTTGTTATTAATTTGTGTTCAGTTTATTGTAAGTGGATGTATTCAGTTTTAGTATCAGTTAAATGTTTTTACAGTATTAGTTCTGGTGTATGTTTTTACAAGTAAGAGCAGCTTTGTTTTAAGAACATAACATCATTACTTCATAAGTATCAAATTGCAACAGAACATCATTACTTCACAAGTACAAATTTCAACAGAATTACATTACTTTACAACCATCAAATTTAATTGTGAAACATCAAATTTAATGGTACAAGCATATAGTATGTTTTGAATTAAAATATTTAACAGTTTTTCTTTTATGCAGGTATCAGTTTTGTTTTTGTAGGTATCAGTTTCTCTTATGTGGGTATCAGTTTTGTTTCTGTAGGTATCAGTTTCTTTTATGTAGGTATCAATTTTCTTTCTGTAGTAACGGTTTATTTCTGAACTAACTGTTTTTGAAATTGAGAGAACATCAAATTTAATGGTACAAGCATATAGTATGTTTTGAATTAAAATATTTAACAGTTTTACTACCACACTTAGTATCGATTTGTGTATGAATTTTTGCGTTTGTAGCTATTACTTTAAGATATATTTGCTAAATATTTTGTTTTATTTTTTATTATGTAATTATCTTTTTTGTTTTCGTAGATGTCAGTTTTGTTTCTGTAGGTACCAGTTTCTTTTATGTAGGTATCAGTTTTGTATTTATAGGTATCAGTTTCTTTTATGTGGGTATCAGTTTTATTTCTGTAGGTATCAGTTTCTTTTATGTAGGTATCAATTTTTTTCCTGTAGTAACTGTTTATTTCTGAACTAACTGTTTTTGAAATTGAGAGATAATATTTTTCAATATTTTGTTATGAATCATTTTTTTCAAGTAGGTTGCTCAACCTTTCTGCATATACAACAAATTGCTTCTCTGGCTTCACTGCCCAAAAACCCAACTCATCTACCATGGCCTGACTCCAATCCACCTTCCTCGACCAACACAATCATCGCCAACAACTCGCGACCTCAACCTCGACCAAACCGCGACCTAGTCAAAATTTTCTCCTCGCCGCCTCCTGCAAAACACCAACCACAACCGCGGCATCAAACACAGACTCATAGAAATTGAAAATTGTAATTTTGGTTTTGGGAAAGTGATTTTGGTTTTGGGGAGACTGTGGAAATTGATTTTGCTTCTGAGCAATTGAACGAGAAATCGATTTGTTTTTATTTAATTTTATTTTTAAAACAAAGTTCGTCGATTTCTGAGTGAAAGCGAAAAGGAGGAGACGAGCAGAATTCTTTGTTTTGTTTTAATTTGTATCTGGACTTTGGGCTTTGTCCTTACGGTAAAAGTTTTTTGCGCGTGTCCTTCTGAGCAATTATTTACTTTACTTTGTCCTTTAAAATTATTTCCCCATTATATAAATGACAATTTAGCAATTTTAATAAGATTTTATAAGAGGAGATTGTGTTGTTTGATTTTTCCCCGAACAAGAACTTTTTAATTTAACATTTGACTTTTTCCATTCCACTTGGTCAAAACGATTTACTATTTAACAATTCACGGTAAATAATTGTTGCTACTTCTACCAACATAACAAATTATTACTTCTATTAATCTTATTTAGTAAAATTATAATGCATTCGACTCATAAATAAAAAGTGGGAATATGAATCCATATCTATTACTAACAATGTATGTAATATTTTATCTTTAGCGCAACATTCAACCACCATGGTTAATTTTGAAATCCAACACCCTAAAAATAGAGCACTACAACAAAAATACCCTTTTACAACGGGCAATGCCCGTTGTAATAATAGTTTCGCAACGGGCCAAGCCCGTCTTATTAGGTGATGTTGTAATAGATCCAGAAGATTTTACAACGGACAATGCCCGTTGTGAAAGCCCGTTGTAGTAGACTTTTTTACAACGGTCCCTAGCCGTTGCAATAGCATCATTTACAACACATTTTGGCCGTTGTTAAAAATGCAAATTAAAAAAATTCACATTGTTGTGATGTGCACCTATAGATTTAATGTCATTTCACAATTGTGTACTAACAACAATTAAAATCATTCATATTCATTAAAAATAACACGATATTCATTAAAAATAACACGATAGATTCACACTCTAAAAGGCTAAAATGAATCATATATTCGCATCATTCATAAAGTATTAACATAATTACAAACCATCATGTTTCATGCTTAAACTAATATAAAAAAGATAATACAACACAACTGCATTATAACAACTATACAATGATAATTGTCTTGTTTTCTAGTCTTTAAGCAAACCTCATATTCAAGTTTGACATCCGTTTCTTGAGATACACGAGCAACAACACTCATAACAACAACTCTTCTTGAGATACCTAAAAAAGGTATTAAACATCACAAATGAATTCACCATTAAATTCATAAAAGAAAAAACAGAAATTGCGATAAAACGGTACTTTGGAGAATTTTGTTTAATGTGATGAATCGGTACTGTTGAACATTAAGTTAGTAATTAAGACCCAAAGATACTTTTGTGCGTTATTTTTCGGTTTAGTCAAGGATTAATGAGCTTAATACAGGGAGATAATTTTCTATGGGTTTTTAGCAAGTGCTGGAGCAATGAGATGTATATGTATGCATGTCTAGATGTGTGTACTAACAAGTATGATCATCATAATGTGTGTGTGTTTGTGTGTGTATATATTCTCTATATCTATACGACTTCTTTTCATTTGGAAAACAAAACTAAAGAATGTAAATGTAGTAACTTGCCTCTTTTCTGCGGCACATCATTAAGACTAAAAGTGGAAAACCAGAAACATCAAACGACTATCATCTTACATTCATTAGCTCCATACAAGGGTCCTACACACAAGTAACCCACTCATTATTTATCATCTTACATTCAAAAGGTATGTTGTGAACTAAAACGATCACAATAATCTCATACAAGCAACTTCAAACGACAATCAGCTACTGCTTAAATGGCCTAATTCATTGTTATGAACTCAATGTAACCAAAAGGCCTTATTATATAACTCATACTATTATGAAGGATCCTATGTATGCTCCACCAATAAGTTTAAAGCCCAACAATACCATAGAAAGAAACCATACTAAAGGATCAAGGTATAAAAATAAAATAACAAATAAGTTCATCCCAAAAGCAGTGCTAACATTTTCTGATGCAGTGAATAATATTTCATGCTTCCATTTTGTATTGTTAATAACAAGTAGTGCCTAACATATTAAATATAAATATACTATTTCACAACATTAAGTGTATGAACGGTGACTGCAATTCAAACACTATCTTTGATGTACAAACAAATATAAAAAAATACTCTAGAATCTATAATAGTCCTAGTGGTTACCAACTTGAACATTTCAAATGATGATTCCTAATATTGATATAGCAAGATATTGGGAAAATGACACGTTAATCTTTGGCATCAATATGGAAAAATATGAAACTGGCAAAGTGGCAATAGGAAGAAAATGTAAACATACCGCCCATCCAGTCTCCATAAATGAGTTCTTTTTGTTAAATAATGAAACTGAGTTTAAGCTCCATTTGTTTCCCTCAACATTTATATTCCAAATATTTATTGGTTTTCGGAAAGAGGCTGATAGCATTTAAGGCTGATAGTTCGGTGGGGCTTTGGTTATGCTCTATTTCAAACTATACAATCAAATTTGTTACGGTTTCAATTTAAAACACTTTTTTTTTCACTATTCAATCAAGCAAATTTAAAGTTACTACTCAAAACTTTAAAAGATTTAAAATATGTCGTAGCGGGCTCTAAGTACAAAATTCTAACTGCAATTAAGCTTGCTAATATAGTAATTAGCAGTAAGTGATGAAGACCTTTTATTGCAACAAAAAAAAAGAAACAAGACGGAAACTTTATAACTTATATTTAGGGTTGTCAATGAGTACCCGAAAAATCCGAAATCCGTCCGTATCTGTTTCCGAAATATGAAAAATTATCCGATATCCGAAAAATGGATACGGATATGGCCATATCCGTATCCGATAATTATCCGTTTGGTTTTTATCAAGATTATAGCTATTTTTTATGTATTTTAGTACATAAAATGATTGTCGTTTACTATTATATCCCGGTAAAAAAATTAATATGTATGTAAAAAATCAATTTTTACCGCTTAAAATTATTTTTCTTAGTGTATTTATTATTTCTATATATTTAGTATAAAAACAAATTTATGATAAATCAAAATTTTCTATTTATTTGTTTAGATTTATCAGTTGTAAACTGATCGAAGAATATCCGATAAATATCCGATATCCATCCGCATCCGCGGATACGGATACAGATATAGCACTATCCATATCCGAAAGTATCCGTTTACAGGCCTACTTATATTAGAAGAAAATTATCTAATCGACCAACCCAACTAAAAATGCTACGATTTTTCATAATTATAAATTTAAATTGTAGGAATAACGTAGATATTTTTCAAATTAAGGATAAGGCTAACCTCATCAGCTCCTTTACCTTCTTCAATGTATGAAAGGATCTTAAATTTACAAACCCTAAATAATCTCGTGTAATTGCAATATCGTGCCAGGGAGGTTGGAAATCTAAAGCTGTTTACTAATTTTATGAATAGGAATAACTTTGAACTGGATCGCGTTTCTGAAACTTGCGAACTAGGGAGGAGGGAGGGATAAAGAAAACTTACTGATTGTGGAGCGGCGGCAGAAGAAGAAAACAATGAATGATGCTAGAAAGGGAAGTACGGTGGATCTGATAACAAAGGAGGAAAGTAGGGGGCTGAGATGGTACGTGCGTCCATGCGGAGGTTGATGTTGTTGAGTATTGCACTGCTCATTGGGACGACGAATTGCATTTCGTACATTGCCGGGACATTCAGAGCCATCACTGAAACTTGGATTTGGGGGAAGTGGATCTGGTGATGAACGATTTGGGGGAAGTGGAATATAAAATGGGTGAGTGGGAATAGTCAATGGGTGATGGACGATTTGGGGAAAGTGGATCTGGTGAAGGAATAGTGAATGTGTGATGGACAATTTGGGGAAAGTGGATCTGGTGAAGGAATAGTGAATGGGTGAGGAGATGGTAAAGATGAAAATGGGGGAAGAGGAATATAAAATAATGGAACGGAAGCAATTTGGATTGGAACCAAATTTTGGAGGAATGGAGCCCAAAATTTTAAGGAGCAGAGCCAAAAAATTCAAAGAGCTGAATAAAAAAATTAGTTAAACAGAAAAAAAACCTTTATGTAAAAGAAAATATCTAGATGTGTATGACAATATTAATTTTTATTATAAATTTTTACTTTTGAATTTTCGAATTTAGCTGACATTGCTATTAATTATAAATTTGAATAACTTGTCCTACCGTTGTTTTTACATATACACAATGCCAGTCGTCAGAAAGATAATAAAATTTGTGATTTAATGGTGGAAACAGTTTGTTAATCCGTCGTTTCTACAAAAAGTTATTGCGTTTTAAAGATTGACAAGTAATGGGGTGCAAAATTTAATTATCGATGTGAGAATAACATCCACATATAAAGAATCAACGTTCAGCAATGGAGCAGAGGGGTATTTTAGGGAAGAAAATTGCAGTGTTTGAAAATAGGTATGTAATTTATATCTATTTTTTGGGGAGGATGTTTTGTGTATTAAGTTTGATTCTAGGGATGTATCCCTTATTTTCACTATATTTAGATTTATTTTAGAAAATTTCAAAATTTTAAATAACTAGTTAAATACTAGTTATTATGTATATATTATTAATTAGTAATAGTAATTATTAATTACTAATATATTACTAAATAGTAAATTAATCGATAATTATTGATTATTAATTATTAATTATTAAACTATAGTAAATTATTAATAATTATTAAAATTATAAATTAATTAAATATAAATATTAAACTTTGATTATTAAATATCAATTATTAAAAGTTAATTATAAATTATAAATTATTTAATAGCAATTTTTAATATTAATTATTAATTATACTTATTAATTGTTAAATGTAATTAATAGATAGTAAATGTAACTTACTAATTATTAATAAATGTAATTACTAATTATAAATTATTTATTAGTAATCATTAATTGTGATAAATTATAAATAATGACCTATGGACGTTATCATTTATTATTAATTATAAATGATTAATATAATATTATTAATAATTAATTATTAAATATTAATAAATAATATAATATTATCAATGATTAGTAATTAGTAATATAATATTATATTAGTAATTAGTAACCTATGATTAATATAATTTTATTAATGATTAATTATTAAATATTAATTTTAAGAAAGCATTGTAATTATTAATTATTGATTATCGAAAATTGGCAATGGACATTTATTACAACGGGCATTTTACGATCGTTGTAAAATTGGCACCTATTACAACGGGTATTTTCTGACCGTTATAAAATTGACACCTATTACAATGGACGTTATGACCGTTGTAAAATTGGCACCTCTTACAACGGGTATTTTGTGACCGTTGTAAAATTGGCATATATTACAACGGGCCTGGAAGGACCGTTGTAATAGCATTCTATTACAATGGGCAAACATTGCCCGTTGTAAAAAGGTGTTGTATAGGGCATCTATTACAACAGGCCTGAAAGGATCGTTGTAATAGCATTCTATTACAATGGGCAATCAATGCTCGTTGTAAAAAGGGCGTTGTAATATGTTATTTTTGTTGTAGTGGAGAGAGAAAGAAAAAAGGTTTTTTAATAACAATTAAAATGCTTTAGTATAATTAGAATAGATTATATCAATCACTAAACCATGCTCATAAGCTTTGTATTTTTGGTGCAACATTGAACCACCATGGATAATCTTGAAATTAAATACCCTGAAAGAAAGAGAAAAACATCAAACCATCATGAACAATTAATATATAATTATGATAAAAAAATATAGAAGCAAATAATATAAGATTCAAATTTATGAAAAATAAAAGTAAGTTTTATCATAATGTAGAAACGTACTCATAAGTTATAATTTTAATAGGGGCAATTTTAATATTAGTAGTATCAATGAAAAAATTACTAGGGTGTCTAAATAGATGTTAGGCAATATACAATATAAGTAGAATAAATCCTTCCATTGTGATTATATATTGGATAAATAAATTAGAAGATAATAAAATAAGTTAAATAAGATATAAATCATAGTTTGGACTAACATAAAGACGGATATTACAATAACGGAGTATGAAGATGAATGAGCTTGATATGAAATTAAAATAATGGAGAAATGGATTTGAAATGGAGTAAAAGGAATGCTTAGAGTGGCATTAATCCAAAAGGTTTAAGAAAATAAAAAGAACGATGAATATGAAAAGGTAGATGTACTTATGGTAATATGTAATAAAAACATATTAGAAAGAGACTGGATGGCCAAATGAAGCGAGTATGTTACAAAGTAATTATAAATGTGGTAATTAATGTAAGGATGAGAAATATGTAAAACAAAGAACTTAATTGACAAATATAGGATTCAACTCTCTTATTTCTGACAAAAATAAGAGTGGTTAAACATTAAAGTACCTATATTATAGTATGGATGGTTAGTATTATAACAAAAATAACATATATTTGACGGGTACATATATAATATGTCGCAAGTTATATTTGATTGATACAAAAAATTATAACAACCAAAGTTTTCGTAATTTCTTTAATAATAAATAGTGTGCTAATGTACTATTCCATTGAACGTGAATATTTTTATTATCAATTGCAATGAATTTTCTGAATGAGATATAATGGTTACAAATGAAAGGAATAATATAATCAAACAACAAACCATTAAAATCGCTTTTGTTTAAAAATTTACCTTTTTGCACAATCACAAAAAATCATACTATCAATTGACTTCCTTTCCATCCTCGTATCCTTTGATACATATCAAATGTCTTGCCAATAAAATCTTCTAGAGTTATGGGAACTTAAACATCAACTACACATTGTATAGTTTTACTGATTCCAACCGCTTCTTAGAAAACGTGCAAATAATATGAGTATGTTTTACATAATATGATCTAATAAGGATGCATTAAACATATAATTAAGTAAAATTATAAAGCAATGTTAATGCATCACAAAATTAAAAGTTATTTGAATTTATGTAGTTGATTTTCCCCCTAAATTGAATTTCAATGAATGTAATTTAATTGTAATTAGTTCTCTAATAATTTAAATTTAAATTAAATGAAATCGATAACTATTTATTCTTTCTGTCCGTGCATGGCAATATCAATTGATATGAAGCTTTACATTTGAAGTTAGTTTACTTATAAATGTTGTTCTTGTATGCATCTTCAATCCAATATTACATATTATAAACCAGAGTAAAATTTAAAATAGCATGACTTCTAACTGACTCTGTAGAAAATAACATATAATTACCTCAGATATAAGATCATTAAGAATTGAATAATGATCAACCAAACATCCAATAGATTATACAGGACTGAAGATCATTTGATGTCTACCTAGAAATAGACCGGTTATTACATCCAAAACGAATATAGAAAACAAATTTCATATTCTTACTGAATGAACAAAAATAAAACAAAATTTGATTTATGTATAAATTTTAAGAGTACAAAATAGTTCTACTTTACCTATAACTGTTTTTGTAAACAAAAGATTTTATAGTGTCCACTTATTTATAAATCAAGTAACCTCTTACAAAATAAATGAAGGAAATAAACTCGTAGTCTTACAAATTAAACAAAAACCAGAAGAACACAAAATTTGAAGCAAAAAACCATAAGCAAAGATATGAAATCGGTAATTTAAAACAAAAGCAACAAATTCAACATCGAATTAAATGAAAAGAAATATAAGAAAATAAAAGTCAAAATTCTTAATAGATCTCAATGGAATAAAAAAAAAAACAAATTGAACACCGAATTAAATGAAAAGATAAATAAGAAATTAAACTTATTAATCAAGCTCAATTGAATTAAAGGTTGTTTTGTATGTGAAAATAAGATTGTTATAAAGGGTAACATATGAAATAAAGAATTATATGATACAAAAATAAGATTTTATTCTCAAAATAGCACTTATAAAACAAGCAACCTACTACAAATAAATAACCAAACTTAGAATCTTATAAATCGAAACAAAAATCATAAGAAGACAAAAATTTAGGCATACAACTCAAAGAAAAGATCAACAATTTCGAATAAAAACAACAGATTCAACATCGAATTAAGTGAAAAGACAAATAATAATATACAATTCAAATCTTTAAATCAAGCTTGATCGATCAAGTCAGCCAAAGTTTTGAGGGCTTTTTAGATCGGTAACCTTGAAAGCAAGGTAGAAATACAATACATCGATAAAATCATAAATAATTTAAGATGATTGCAAAATTAAAAACTATTGGTGAATTGAATCAAATTATAGTTAGAGCGAAAAAGTTCGAAAGACCGATCAAAACATGTATATCGGAGTTACCTTGGAAATAAAATCAAAATTTCTTAAATGCAACCAAAGAAAGATGATTGGAGTAACTTTTTGAAAGAATGATATCTCTTAACCCGATTTTTCCAACTACGATCTATAAATAAGACCAAGTCAACTTTATTCAAATTAATTTTAGCGTAATACATTAATTATTTAAGATCAAGAAATATTTTATTTTACGTATTAATTTCTTTTTATGCTAATACCAAGTCAACTTTAATTCATATTAACCAACATACGATCAAATTAGAAAAATTACATACCCAAAACCATGTAGTACATCATAAAACATGGAAGAGGGAATTTTACGATTATAGTCAAAGGAGAAAATTTTCAACTTGGCTTCAAATTGTAAAAAATAGGATATGCTAATATTTATGGATTTAAAGTAAGAAGAGAAAATGAACGTGGAACATTTTTGAATATCTGAAATAGAAAATGATTTATTATAGATAAAAAGTTAAAAAATGAAATTAAGAAGAGGAAATAGCGTGGAACATTTCTGAATAGCTGAAATAGAAAATGAAAGGGCATATTGTTATTAACATAGAATGGATATTTAATTTGGAGCATAGAATGGTAAATAATTATTATAGGGATAAGTAAAAAAATTCTCTAAAATCAACTAGAGAAGAGATTGAGAGTAAGAATGAATGAGAAGCAAGAATATATATGGTCTCCTATTATCTTTTATACTTAATAGAATAGAACTGATCATCAGTAGCAGTCTGCTCTTTTTTTATGATTTCGCTGAAGGAATGAAAGACTTTATAAGATTTTTTTTTGAAACTAACCATACGAGAATTCTCTATATTTAATCCACCAGATTAATCACGTTCAGTCTATGTCCAATCCTTCAATTTATATCTCCAATAAACCATGCATTTTAATAAAGTTATTTTCTTTAATAATAAGATGTGCATAAATTGGTTACCGATTTAGTCCTGATCAAAAATAGATCGATGGAACGTAATCTATGATAGTAAAAAAAAATACTGTACTGCAAAAATAGAAGGATCTAAGTGTCGATCAATCACCAATTGATTCAACAAATAAAAACAATATGTCCAATTACCACAATATCAAACTGATATAAAATATAACATAAGATATAAGGTGGTTCAGTCAAATGATCAACACGCTTTATTCGTTTCACCATGATTATAAGGGATTACAACCAACTACAGATTAAAGATTACAAGATGTGGAGCTAATCTCTTTGATCTCAAAATAGAAGCAATTTCAAAACAAGAGCACTCAGTTTTGGTTGAAACCTCTAATTTTGAATGACTAATCAAATTAGGGTTTATCCTCTTATTTGATTTTATGAAAATCTCTCATAAAAAGATGGATGAGGTCTAGATTAACTTATGATAGTTGGAATTATCCTCAACCAATAGATTAGAAGATAAGATCATTCAAGTATAAAAAATGAGATAAAAGGTCCAGTATAGCTCAAAACCATCAGAATTGTGCAACTTCATCATCCGTGGTATCCATTGAAACTAGTTAGTGATCTTTCATGTAACAACCCATATTTAAACTTAGTAATTAATATAATTAGTTGTTTTAATTTGATCAAACAACTTATCGAATGAATGAGTTAAAAAGTGAATTTCCAAAGATAAATGAATTAGGACTCGAGACTTATTTATCTTTACATTTGAAAAACATATAAAATTTGTTGAAATTGTATAATATGGTAAGAATTGGTGAAAAGAGAAGGTAGAGGCAAAATGGCAATTAAATCTGAAAATTGCTTTATGATTTATTATAAAACAAAGCCTTCCAATTCACTATTTTCATTTTCTCTTCTTCTTCTCCAAAATAAGAAACTAGGCTTTTCAAAATTATAATCTCCATAATGTCTTCAATTATTAATATAAAATTACAAATAAATTCTCTAAATTCAAGCTGGAAGACTCTCTACAAAAATTTCCATTCAAGTTGGCAATTTGGTGAGGATTGAGTCCATATTTTGAAATAAAGAGTGCTTCAAAAGTCGGTTGACTTAGAGTTTGAATTTCCTTGGATTTGGTGAGTGTAATATGTATTCTATAGTCTGTGATAACTATTTATGATATATATTATTGTTAAGTATCTAATGTTAGGTTATGGCTTGATCAATGAACTTGAATTAAGATTTTAAAGACAAGAATCATAATAAATGAATATTTATCTGCGTTGAATCATAAAGTGAATGTATTAAAAGCTTAAGAATGAATGAATTGAAATATCTTGATTGATGGTTTGGATGATCTTGATTGTTGTTTGGTTTGGAAATAGTTGTGTAAGTGGAAAATGAGATGACATTTGAGAATGACATTGTTGGATAAATGTAGTGGTTGGAATGAACTTATAGTATTTATACTCGAATGATGTTTGAAATGGTATTCACCACCTCAAGGATGTTCATCAAGTATGAAGAAATACTTATCTGAATGTCAAATAATAAGGGCATGAATCTGGGTGTTGAGATGTAAATGCAAAATGTCTTGGTGAGACGGAGTGAAACATTGAAGAGAAAGATAAGAAAGATGGAAATATAAGAAAGTGTGACGAATTTCCACCAAAGGAAATTCTCCAATCAGAATTAACTCCCAGCCATAACAAGCGTTAAGAGAACTAAATTTTTAGGGATCAGGTTTTCCGTAATATTTTAGTGCAAATCGAGGGAATTCAAACAATTGGATTCCTTGACCAAATGTTTGAAATTAAGGTCAAATGCCTAAATTCCTTGTTTAGACGTCTAGTTGGCTATTGTTTAGAGCAATTAAGCTAAATGTTGAATGTTGAGGTTTTAGAAGTTTGGGTCCGATGGGTGGATTTAGGAGATGCTCGGGAAGGTCCGGAGTTACTAAGGAGCAATATGATGAGTCCTCAAATGGTGCGCCAAGTCTTGGAAAATGGCTGTTGATGCTAACTGATACAGATACTATGATGATGGTTCTGGATGTGACTTGATCCGTGTGGTGGTTTTGTAAAGTCATCTGGTGACTTCGAGACACAATGACTAGGGCATTATGATGTACGATTCCATACAATTTCGTGTATACAAAGTTGGTATGTTCCCCTTGGCCATGGCCTTGGGATTTGATATTTATAGACCATTTTTTGAATAAGGCGTGGTTTTATCAATAGCTCATGTTAGGCGGCATCGAATCAGAGAGAGGAGACATTCTATCTTGGTAGCAAAGGAAATAGACTACGGGCTATGTTGCAACAACAGTTATTGGTCTTAATGTACTTTTCCTAAGTCCTTTTGATAACTAAATGACAGCGGTTAGGCACGTGCATATCAATTTGTGTTTGATATATACAATCATAGGTGTTGGATGTCGTGGTAAAGTGTTATGGTATTAGTGTAATATCCCTCATTCCAAAATCCAAATATAGAACCCAAATGTGCTACAATCGCATTAGAATTATTTTTTGGCACCAGAGATGAGATCAATTATATAAGGCAGTCTTAAACAGAACGGATACTAATTAAAACATAACATTACAAATTAAGTTTTACAACATACATTTTCAAAGTCGGGCCGACGCAGGGGTCAAAAATATAATACACATAGTTAATAGTGTCACGTCCAACATATGAAAATGCTAATACGAACACTTAATACAGTAGAAATAAAAATATAAATGTTTCCTGGAGATTTGACCAGGCAACTAAGTACTCGACATTAGCAAACGCTCGGCATCCAGGAGTACTCGGCATCAAGGAGTACTTGGCATCCAGGAGTACTCGGCATCTAGGAGTACTCGGCATCCAGGAGTACTCGGCATCCACGTAGCGCTCGGCATTGGCAAGCGCTCGGCATCCAAGGAGCGCTCGGCATCCAGGAGTGGTCGGCTTCCAGGTTCGTCCGGCATCCAAAGATTGTTCGGCATTCATCTAACCTCAGTCAACTTCAATCACTGCTCGACATACACTCCCCACTCGGCACCTCACTTCTGTCCGGCATAAGAAGATTGTTCGGCATTCTTCCCAGCTTGTCCGGCTACAATTATTGCTCGGCCCATTCTTCCCACATAACAAGCATCGTTCGGCATGAGGAAGATGGTTCGGCATACGACCGTTCGGCCTGTTTGGTTCGGCATATAGGGACCAGTCCATTTGGGCCAGGGGATCCAGCTGCCAGGCCTGCTTGGGAAGTCCAACCCATCTTTATCTATAAATAGAGGGGCAGGGGCACAGTGAAGGGGGACCTTTTTTCGGGAACACTGGGGAGACTCTACCGCTTTGAAGACTCATCCTCTTTACTTAGCAATTATATTCAAGTATTTGATCTACGGATTGTATCTGTAATCAATCATCAAGTAAAGCAATAAAGTTTAACCTCAAAGTGGACGTAGGCAATTACGCTGAACCACTATAAATCCGGTGTTCTTACTTTCTGCATTCAAATTAGCGTATTCTTCTTTGTTTAATTTATCTTCATCACTTATATCTCTACACAATCTTTCTCAACGAGGTTAGTGACCAATTTTGGTGCTAACACTTTGGTGCTTTCACTGAGAATTGAATTCTCAGACCTCAAGGATCTACTTTGAAGCTACTGGATTGAATAAATCCCCCAAAGAAGATCCGACTCATTGATAGGACGTCCATTGATTCTACTCAGAGTTCATACCATTAACTCTACAATGGCAAGACCACGTACCAGATCAACTTCTCATAATGCGGACGCCCACGAGACTGCTAGCATGCAACAAGCAGGACCTAGCAATCAGCAAGTGATTCCAGGTGTAGGGACTACCGCACAGGACCAAATACCGGTTGTCACCAGAATAGAGTTCAACGACTTGATGAGAGAACTCAGGGAAAGCAGGAGACAACTCGGAGAGCAGATGCAAGCCAACGCCAACCTCATGGCACAACTCACTCAACAACAGCACCAGAATGCTGGGGGCAATCCCGCTCCATATTCCTCATCCGATAGCTCAACTTCATCCGATGAACCTCCCAGGCGTAGACGCCGTAAGACTGAAACTACGCGAGCAGGTGCTGCTACCCGAATAATTGGAGACCGTGACCAAGCCGGAGCTGGAAACTTAGGAACTGGAGTGCAGGTGGAGGCTGGAGGTCCAGACCATCTAAACGCTAACGATGTCGAACCTCAAGATGCGCGTTTGGCAGATCGCCAGCAGAGGAGGCATCAACATTATCAGTCACGTAGAATAGACTCTAACCTTCCACCTTCCATACAAACACCAGATCTGACAGCCATGGTCAGGCAATTGATGAAAGAGAATCAAGGCTTATCGAATGATGATTGGGGAGTGTCAAGAAGTCATACTCCGTTCACAGACATTGTACTACAGGTAGCGTACCCCAGAAAGTTTAGTATGCCAACTATCCCGGCATATGAAGGAAAGACTGATCCCAGACAGCATGTCATGAGGTACGAGTGGATGATGGATTCAGCTAGAGCAAATGATGTAACCAAGTGTAGATGCTTTCCAATTACTCTATCTGGGATCGCTACTATATTGTTCACCCGACTTCCTCCGCGGTCCGTATCCAGTTTCGAGGAGTTGGCGAAGAAGTTTATAAAACCGTTCAGGATACACACTACTCGTCCAAAGGACGTGATGTCTCTATCAAGTGTAATCCAGACTCCTGGTGAGTCATTGAAGGAGTATTTACAAAGATTCCATGTTGCGGCAACTGAAGTCAGTAATCCCAATGATTATGCAATTCTAATGGCTGTGATGCGAGGTGTGGATCCGGATTTTGAGTTTGGAGACTGGCTGGCAGAAAAACCTCCGACTATGCTAGAGCGTTTTTACTCAAAGGCACACCAGTTCATAAGAAGAGAGGAAGCCAGGTGGATAAGGCGAGATAAGGTACCAGGACCTGTCCAGGAGTCCATGAAAAGCAATATTGCTGTGAAGCAGTCCAGAGATAACTCGGGAAAAGTCCAAGCCAATGTCCAGAACAAGCCCGGGCAGCCTAAGGAATCCGGAGGAAGAAGTCAAGGGAAGAAGAGAGAAGCGGGGAAGTGGAAGCCGAGAATTCCAAGCTACAACGAGTATACCCCGCTGAATGCATCTCTTGAGAACATTTACCTATCAACCTGCAATACCTTTCAGTACAGAAAGCCACGTCCAAAGGAGTCAACCGAGGAACAGAAGCAGAATGGGAAATACTGCCGCTTCCATGAGACTTATGGGCACAATACGGAAGAGTGCAGACACCTACACGACGCTATAGAGAAGTTAATCAGGCAGAGAAAGTTACAGGAGTTTGTGAAGGATCCACAGGAAGGAGGACAGGGAATATCCAACCCAGGTCATGCACCAGCTCCGCGTCATCCCGAGGAGCCTGCCCGGACTGTGGGTAGACTAGTCAAAATACGATCATCGGCGGGCCTCACCCCGCGGATAAGAATTGGCAAGAGATGGAGCGGTATGCTAGTTCCCTGAAGCACGCAGATTTCGAGTGTTGTTCCAACATAGAGGATAGGACCCCTGCTAAACAGCTGCGCGTGATGACAGAGGATATAGTATTCAGAAACAGAGATGCTGACCAAGTGGAGGCTCCTACCATCGACCCGATGGTCATATCTGCGACAATCGGACCGGCTTATGTGAAAAGAATTTTGATTGATTGTGGAAGTTCTGTCAACATCATCTTCAAGAAGGCTTATGACCAGATGAAGATGGAAACGAAGGATTTGAAACCGTCCAAAGCTCGTATACATGGCTTTAATGGCACAGCGACCGATGTAGTGGGGTATGTTGAGTTACCAGTTGAACTGGGACAAGGCGAACGTCGGAGTGTGCGAATCCTACCCTTCGTAGTTTTGGATGTGGATTCTTCGTACAATGTGTTCTTGGGCCGACCGGCCCTAGCTGAGTTTAGGGCAGCATTGGCCCTGTGGTGCTTAACTTTGAAGTTCCCAACTGACAAAGGAGTAGGTGTTGTTCATGGCGACCGGGCGACTGGTCGTGCCTGTTATGTGGCTGAGCTCCGAGAGGCCCATCGGAGGGAGAAAGGAGAGGTTGCGGACAATTCCATCCGCATCCATAATACTGATAATTGACAAGTAGTGCCCGAGCCTTGGCTCGGGCATAATTCTTGGATCTTCAGAGACATAGATCCGAGAGACGACGATGAGAAACCCAGGGAAGAAAAGGCAGCGCCGGCTGAATTAACAGTTGACATTTCAGTCAGCCGAGACGATCCATCGCGAGTACTGAAGATCGGATCACAACTTGGCCCCGTAATGACTGAAGACCTTAGTGATTTCCTCCAAGCGAATCTTGATGTTTTCGCCTGGATGCATTCTGATATGTGCGGGATTTCTCCTGCCATTACGAGTCATATGTTGAACATAGACCCGAAATACGTCCCGGTCAAACAAAAGAGGAGAGGAATGGACCCAGAGAGGTCCGCTGCTCTCAGAGAGGAGGTGGACAAACTCAAAGCCAATGGGTTCGTCCGCGACGCCCTCTACCCTGAATGGGTATCGAACCCCGTGCTGGTGAAAAAGGCGAATGGGAAATGGAGAACTTGCGTAGACTATTCCGATTTGAACAAGGCATGCCCCAAGGACAGTTTCCCATTGCCAAGGATTGATCAGTTGGTCGACTCCACTGCAGGACACGAGCTGTTATCATTCATGGATGCATACTCAGGCTACAATCAAATCCCGATGCATATTCCGGACCAAGAACACACCAGTTTCGTCACAGACGTCGGGCTATATTGCTATGTAGTAATGCCTTTCGGATTGAAAAACGCAGGAGCGACTTATCAGCGTTTGGTGAATCGAATGTTCAAAGACCAGCTTGGTAGAACGATGGAAGTCTATGTGGATGACATGCTCGTGAAGTCACGACAGTCAAACGACCACATTCGAGACTTAGCAGAGATGTTCAATATACTCAGATATTATGGGATGAAGATCAACCCTCTGAAGTGTTCCTTCGGCGTTGCGTCGGGGAAGTTTTTGGGGTTCATTGTTAACGCAAGGGGAATTGAAGCTAACCCAGAAAAGATTCAAGCTATTCGAGATGTGCAAGTGCCCAGAACTATAAAACAGGTGCAAAGCTTGAATGGAAAAGTGGCTGCGTTGAGTCGATTCATATCTAGAGCCACGGACAAGTGCATTCCTTTCTTTGATATAATAAAGAAAGGGAAGAGGAATTTCGAATGGACATCTAATTGTGAGGAAGCATTCCGAGATCTGGTGAGGCATTTGGAGAGTCCTCCAGTGCTGTCAAAGCCAGTAGACCACGAGATGTTGTACGTATACTTGGCCGTATCCCCACATGCTATAATTGCGGCCTTGGTCCACGAGGAGGACCGAGTCCAAAATCCGGTGTATTACGTTAGTAAACGTTTAACGGGGGTAGAAAGAAATTACCCTAAAATTGAAAAATTGGCCTATTGCTTGGTGATTGCATCACGTAAGCTGCGCCCATACTTTCAAGCACACTCAATCAGTGTTTATACCGATCAGCCCCTACGGTAGGTACTCCAACCACCAGAAACTTCTGGGAGGTTGTTAAAATGGAATATCGAGTTGAGCCAGTTCGATATTACCTACTTGCCACGATGAACCATACAAGGGCAAGCATTAGCTGATTTCATCGCTGAGTTTACCGTATTTGACGAACCAGGTAATCACAGTGTCATTCCCCCCGTTCGATGGAAATTGTACACCGATGGGGCATCAAACGACCGTTGCTCCGGAGCTGGCGTAGTTCTAGTAACTCCATAAAATCGATCGATCTGTTACGCTTTGAAGCTCAATTTCCTGGCTACGAATAATGAAGCAGAATATGAAGCACTGGTTGTTGGCTTAAAACTCGTTGGAGAACTTGGGGTTAAATCAGTTGAGATCTTTTGCGACTCGCAGCTGGTGGTGTACCAAGTGCGAGGAGACTACCAAGCAAGGGGACAGAAGCTTTCTCTGTACCTTGTTCTGGTTCAGGAACTATTATCGAACCTCGAACATTATGACATTACGCATGTCCTGTGTGAACAAAACAAAGAAGCCGACTCATTGGCTAAATTCGCAAGCACTGGCGATGCACAGCAAATGTGATTGTTTCCCGTTGAAACCTTGCATGCTCCAAGCATCGACGCGATGAAAGTTGATTTTGTGTTTGAAACAGGAATCGAGAGAGAATCATGGATAACTCCATTCAAACTATACCTGACGACCGGGACTTTACCAGAAAAAAGGAGCGAAAGACGACAGGTCCTTCGAAAGGCCACGCGATATGTGATGCATGATGGACTAATGTATCGAAAGGGGTTCTCGGTCCCCTTATTACGATGCATCGCTCATGATGAGACAAAGCGGGTCTTGAATGAGGTTCACGAAGGAGAATGTGGCGACCATACTGTGGGGCAGACACTAGCAAAAAGGATCCTCCGCTATGGATACTATTGGCCAACCATAAATCGGGACGCTGTAGACTACTCAAGGAAATGTTACAAGTGTCAAAGATATGCGAAAATTCCCAGGGCTCCACCAACAGAACTCACACAAATGGTTAGTCCCTGGCCATTTGCAATCTGGGGAATCGACATAGTCGGCTCTTTGCCCATATCCAAAGGTGGTGCGAAATACGCGATAGTTGCAGTCGATTATTTCACAAAATGGGCCGAGGCAGAACCTTTAGCCACAATCACCTCTAAGAAGGTTATTAATTTCGTTGTATGAAACATTATATGCCACTTTGGCCTCCCTTGAACCATCATTACGGACAACGAAACGTAGTTTGAAAGCAGAGAGTTCAAAGAGTTCTATTTAAAGTATGGCGTTGAGAAGAAGTTCGCCGCCATTGCGCATCCAAAAGCTAACGGACAAGTCGAGGCCGTAAACAAAATAATCAAGTCCATACTGAAGAAGCGTTTGGAAAAAGCCGGAGGCAAGTGGGTAGATGAACTCCCGACAGCATTATGGGCTTATAGAACTACCCACAAGTCCACGACTGGCCACACTCCATTCGCCTTGGCATACGGCTCGGAAGCCGTTATACCCGTGGAACTTGAAGTTCCATCGCATCGAGTGACATATTATGATCCCAGGACGAATCAGGATCTCTTGTTGGAATCACTGGACTGCATCGATGAAAAACGTGAAGAGGCTGAATTAAGGGCGGCAGCACATAGGCACCGAGTCAAGCGATATTACGACGGCAGAGTCCGCCCAAGGATTTTTGATGTGGGTGATCTCATTTTGAAACGAGTTTTCCCGGTACCATCACGTATGATTCCCAACTGGGAAGGTCCATACGTCGTTGAACGGAAGCTTGGAAAAGGAACATTCAAGCTAGCGACCGTTGATGGCGTGACACTCCCCCGAGCGTGGAACAGTGAACATTTGCGACATTATTACATTTAGCCTGTTTCTTTCTTGTTTTAGGCACAATTATTTCCTGTATGTTTTCATTCCATTATCGCTTAGTTTCTTTTTGACCATGTAATCAGTCAATTTAGTTGGTTTTCATTAATAAAGGCTTGAAGCCGTCTTTCCCATAAATTACTGATGTTTCTATATCCCACAGTCGGGTGATGAATTACTAGAGTTACATTATTCTATGCGATGTACGAACTCGTATAAACGACTTCAATCTCCGAGTCCCCTGAGTGCGGACCGGAGTACTCTAAGTCCACAGAGCGCAGACTAGAGTATAAACGACTTCAATCTCCAAGTCCCCTAAGTGCGGACCGGAGTACTCTAAGTCCATAGAGCGCGGACTAGAGTATAAACGACTTCAATCTCCGAGTCCCCTGAGTGCGGATCGGAGTACTCTAAGTCCCTAGAGTGCGGACTAGAGTATAAATGACTTCAATCTCCGAGTCCCCTGAGTGTGGACCAGAGTACTCTAAGTCCCCGGAGCGCGGACTAGAGTATAAACGACTTCAATCTCCGAGTCCCCTGAGTGCGGACCGGAGTACTCTAAGTCCCCAGAGCGCGGACTAGAGTATAAACGACTTCAATCTCTGAGTCCCCTAAATGCGGACCGGAGTACTCTAAGTCCCTAGAGCGCGGACTAGAGTATAAACGACTTCAATCTTCGAGTCCCCTGAGTGCAGACCGGAGTACTCTAAGTCCCCGGAGCGCGGACTAGAGTATAAACGACTTCAATCTCCGAGTCCCCTGAGTGCGGACCGGAGTACTCTAAGTCCCCAGAGCGCGGACTAGAGTATAAACGACTTCAATCTCTGAGTCCCCTGAGTGCGGACCGGAGTACTCTAAGTCCCCAGAGCGCGGACTAGAGTATAAACGACTTCAATCTCCGAGTCCCCTGAGTGCGGACCGGAATACTCTAAGTCCCCAGAGCGCGGACTAGAGTATAAACGACTTCAATCTTCGAGTCCCCTGAGTGCGGACCGGAGTGCACTAAGTCCCCGGAGCGCGGACTAGAGTATAAACGACTTAAATCTCCGAGTCCCCTGAGTGCGGACCGGAGTGCTCTAAGTCCCCAGAGCACGGACTAGAGTATAAACGACTTCAATCTCCGAGTCCCCTGAGTGCGGACCGGAGTGCTCTAAGTCCCCAGAGCGCGGACTAGAGTATAAATGACTTCAATCTCCGAGTCCCCCGAGTGCGGACCGGAGTGCTCTAAGTCCCCAGAGCGCGGACTAGAGTATAAACGACTTCAATCTCCGAGTCCCCTAAGTGCGGACCGGAGTACTCTAAGTCCCCAGAGCACGGACTAGAGTATAAACGACTTCAATCTCCGAGTCCCCTGAGTGCGGACCGGAGTACTATAAGTCCCCGGAACGCGGACTGGAGTATAGGCAATTCGAATCTCCGAATCCCTTGAACGCGGATCAAATTACCCTAAATCCCTGGAGCGCGGGTTTAGAAAAAATTCTAAGTACTCAAAGAATGTTCGAACAATGTAAGAACGGATTGGGAAATTATGAAACTCATAAAAACTTGAGTTTTGACCACAGTTATTCAGAAAACTAAAAAAGCAAAAGAATCGTTCAAGTGACAAAGAAACTAAACTTCGTTTAATAGTCCAAAATGGGGTTACACAATTATTCCTCCAAAACTTGGAGTCAAAAATCTATCTACACAAACTACGGAAACGAAAAAAATAAAAAGTAGTTACAAGACCTAAGAAAAATCTCGTTGAACGAGTATAGCGACTATTTCTTCGGTTTTTTCTTCTTGTCTTCCTTCGTTTTCTCAGATGATTCCTCTCCCTCACGCTTCTTCTTGGATTTCTTGCTTGCCAAAGAAGCGGAGTCGGGAGTGGGAGAAAGAACATCCAGCGGTTTGGATTTGCCAGGGAGAATGATCTTCAAAGGTCTATTCCGCGGGTCGGTAAGTTCCAATATTTGAGGCTCGACCTTGATCTCGACCTTCTTTTTCTCCTCTTCTGCGAGACGCTCCTTCATGCTCATCTTCGAAGTATGTTCGGAGGTGCCAGTGATCTCGATTTCATCACTCCCTTCGACGGGAGATGAAGTGTCAAACTTATCATCATCTAGCGCCCCGATCACTTGAGCGTCAGGGCCAGGAGTTACTCCCGCATGAGCAACACCGCCTGTTTTCTCTGCCTCCTCCTTGGCGTCGTCGCTCCTCGGAGTTGGTTCAGGATCAGAGCAGCCTGCATAAAAAACATAAAGAATGGGCGTTAGGACAAATGACCGCTACTTGAAAATGACAGATCTTTTAACTTCAAAAGGAAGAGTTTTATACCGGGTTCTGGCTAGCTATCAGTTGCGCGTGGAGTTTCACCCTCTAGAATAGGGGATAGCATATGAACGCCAAGCCTGGGATCTTCTGGATCATAGCCGGCATGCTGCTCAAATGGATCAAGTGTTGGACGACCGGCCGATTGAGCAGAAGGAGGAGCAACAGAAGGAGGAACTACAGCCTTAGCCCTAGACGGACCAGCTTCGTCGTCTTTCTCTTTTGATGAGGGAGAGCCTTTGCTATAAAGAGCTAAAGCCGCAGATAAGTCCGCTGGCTCATTCCCCCTGAGAAATTCCTTCACCAGAGCATCCTCATCGACTTCCTCAGAGCCCGACTCGATTTTTCTGATCTTTATCAAAGTCTCCTAAGCTTCAGCTAGAGATTCAAGATAGCCCTCGCCTAGGAATGTCAAGTCGCGGTGCATAAGGACGCGGGCGCCGTACTCGGCGATCAGTGGGTCAAACATGCACTTGACCTCTTCCCTACCGGCCTCTGCAGCTGCTTCGAGGCGAGAGTCAATCTCCTCAGAAGCTTTCCTCTTGCCCTCCTCACGGGCTTCGTCTTTCATTATCTCAACCCTAGCAAGTTCATCATCGAGCTTTGTTTTTAAGAGTCATGTAGCAACGATTTCGTCGCAGTATCGTTGGGACTCTTCTTGAGCGGCTGTTTTCTCCTCTTTCTCCTTAGAGAGTAATCTTTCAACTCTCTGACTTGCAGGGCGAGCTCGTCCCTTTCTTTCTGGATAGAATCTTTTTCTAAGGCAAGGGCTCCACTGTGTTGGACTGCTTCATCAAGTTCCTTTTTATGGGTCGCCTCTAGACGAGTGACGACCTCGGCAGTGTCTTTTGCACTTTGCTCTGCGGCTTCAAGTTTCGACTTATATAAGGCAAGCTCTTCATCTTGATTCTTGATGATGTCCTTGTCAAAGCCAGCTTCCAACTTCAAACGGTCAATTTCATGTTGTCGCTCAATAGATACCTCCGAGACTTTTTCGACCAAGTGTACAAACGCATCATGTTGAACATAGACGTCATTGTTGCAGGCGATGGCACTCTGCTTGACGTGCCCTGGGATGTGATGAATAGCTGGGAGGAATTTCAGGCCGTCAAAGCAGATTTTTGGGAATTTTGCCTTAAGATCGACCATCTTCTCTGCTATCGTTGGGTCAGTCGCAGGAGTAGGGGGAGGAGGCTTTGAAAGTTCTGTTCTTTTTCGATGCTCCTGAGTTTGCCTTGTGCTCGACGAACCAGAATGTTGTTCTCGGGAGACATCGGGTTGAGACCCCTTCTACGAGAGTTTTTCTCTATCTGGCTCAATTTGAGGAGGGGGATCACGAGAATATGAAGACTGAGAACATGTTTTTTTTCGATAAGACGAATCGCGAGGACGGTTGTCTTGATCCTCGTAATCGTCTCTGTCCCTGCGTCTACCTGAGCCTGAATCCCGTCTGGGATGGTGAAATATAGAAGAGCCGTAGCGGCGATCGAGTCTGTGGGAGCGCCCCATGTCACCTGCAAAGAATAAAAATAACAACGAGTTAGGAAAAATCGAGGTAATGGAAAAACTTGAAGTGTATGGTGAAGTGCGTGTGTGTCCTAGTGTTCCCCCCAACGGACCGGTTCCTTTATCTTTACTGATTGGAGTGTTATCTCCCTGGACTGGGGGTTGAACTCCCGCGTTGCCTCTAGCGGGCGAATGAAACTTAAGGGCTTCCGGATCGTCGAAACCATAATTGAGTATATCGTCGGGGATGGTAAGGTTCGACAGACCCTTTAAAGAACTTTCCATATGCTGTGAAGAAGCCTCTTTCTCTGACGGGATGAGCGTAACTTTGGAAGTCCCGCCAACTTTCTCCTTCCGTATCTTGTACGTCAATTTCTTTTTCCCCTTCGAAGGGGAAGATGACGTTTCAATATCGTGCACTTCGACCGCCGGGTCCCAAGCAGGACCCACATTCTCGCCTTGTGTCTCAGGAGCTTCATCCCCTTTGTTTTCTCCCCCTTCGTGTGCATTAGGGGTATGGCGTGATGACGATCCAGCTTGTTTTTTCCCTTTAACGGATGCAGACTTGGGAATGGAAACGCCCTCAGGAAGGCTAATCCGGCGACCTCCTGCTAACAAACCGAACCTCGACAATGATTCATTTGAAATGATGGTTCGGATGTCCCGATCCTCGGCAGGAAGAGCTCTAATGGCTTCGACGGCCTCAGAATATCCTCGGCCCTCGGGACGCGGGTTAATACCTGAAAAGATGAAACAAGGAGTTAGAAAAAGCATAGCTCCGATCGAGCGTGAATGTTGACTCAGGGAAGAGACTTACTGCCTTCGACCCATCTCCTCGCGAAACCAGGAGGGCAACGCACATAGAACCATTCCTGTTTGTACAGGGCGAATTTACTACATGCTCCGGTCAAAATCTGGCATTTGTGGTACGGCTCGAGGAACATAAAGGAGGGGCTATCTTTCCGTTTCTTAATCATATAAATATATCTGATGTCGCCGGAAGTTGGAGGCCTAGAGAAGACGGCCATGAAAAGTAGGTAGGTCCAGTATATGAATGCGTGACTGTTTGGATGCAGCTGCGACGGGGCGATGTCTATGTATTGCAACACGTCCCGAAGAAATAAATTGAATGGAGGCACGCTGCCCATCCAGCACATGAACTTATTACAAGTAGTATATCCGACTGGGGGCAGATGAGGACAATCATGTCTCGACGGGACCAACACATCGGCAAAAGGGATTCCGTGGATGGAACATATTCGACGAAGCGCGACTTCGTTAATCTTCGAAGCCTGTGAGTCGATCGGATTGTCCAAGAGAATCGATGCCTCCAGGGCATCAGGAGCTAAGTTATGAGCAGGGGAAGTCGACGGATTTGAAGTGTCTGTGACTTCTTGCCTTGAGGACGGCCCAGGCCTATCAGATATAGTGGCGGAGCTAGATTTTCTAGACATCTCCAATAAATAGTGAATCTGGCTAAGCGCCTGTGAAAACTATACTTGAAAAATGTTCAACGTTAGAATTAACAACACGAATATTCCCCCCACGTGGTGTGTGAACTAGTGTAAGCAATCGTGTATAAGCGTTAAGAATTTGAAGGTCACAAAGTTACTGATATAAAACTGAGCTTCAAATCATCGCCTTCGAAGACCGTCATCGCCGACCGTCTCCGAAAACCAGCCTTATAATGTTTTCAATTTTGGATTCAGACATTGGCACTGCGTGTTAAAAAATCACGTCTGTGTGGTTATTGAAACTAGGAAATTATCAGTCCAGATTAGTTCGATATGCTAGTATGCTTAGGTCCTGGTCCTTGTTTTGTTATATGAATAGGCAAGGTTAATAAGTGTTCGGCCTAATTCCTGCTCGGCTAAAAGTATCTTTCGGCATGTTCGGTTAAGTTTTGTTCGGCCATAATAGGTTTCAGCATTCACAATCGTTCGGTTAAGTTTTGTTCGGCCAAAATAGGTTTCAGCATTCACAATCTTTCGGTTAAGTTCTGTTCGGCCAAGCTAGGGTTCGGCACTCATGACTATTCGGCCTAAGACCTGTTCGGCCAGAATATCGTTCGGCCTCCTATCCATTCCCCTCTTCCTTTTAGTTTTGCCGCTCCAATCTTGTTCGGCATGAAGAGACCATGCCGAACCATAGCCATACACACCGCTAGGACTTATCAGTGACTCTTCCATCTCTCTCGTCCCCGATCCATCCATTTCAAAACCACCTGAAATCACAACTACGTGCCCGCCTTAAAACTCGCCCGAACCCCAACTCATCTTCCTCGTCCGCAGGACTCTTATGCACTATAGCCTATGGGAGATTCATGGGTACGAACTTTGCGTTACTTTTCCTAATACGAAAGAAGCATTCAGACAAGAGATTATTACCAACAAGGGTAGTAGGAGCTTGAAGGACTGTGGGCTTTGAATTGAAAGTCGTTCGGGCTCGATTTATAAAGGAGTCGTGGAAGAGGCCTGATCGCTTCAGGGAAGAAGGGATTCGAGGTCGAGGTTCGAGGGAAGAAGTTTACGAGTTCTCGAAAAATGACGAAGGTAGAAAGTAAAAAAAAAGAGGAAGGGGAAAACACCGGCCTTTATAGGGAAGAATAAGAAGTCGAAAAGGCTATATCCGGTGGAACCGGTCAAAGCCGCAGCGTTCGGCATCAGCATACAAGGTCGTTCGGCACATGAGGAGCGTTCGGTTTTGACTGCCTCGTTCGGCATTTATACCACGCTCGGCACACACCTCCACCACTGATATTCTCAAGAAGGCATCTCCAAGAAGAGTTAACCAAGATTCGAAGCGAAATATATGGGATATGTAATTCAAAGCGTATCACGATTCGGTCACGTAATACACTTTGGGGGGCAAGTGTTTCCTGGAGATTTGACCAGGCAACTAAGTACTCGACATTAGCAAACGCTCGGCATCCAGGAGTACTCGGCATCCAGGAGTACTCGGCATCCAGGAGTACTCGGCATCTAGGAGTACTCGGCTTCCAGGAGTACCCGGCATCCAGGAGTACTCAGCATCCAGGAGTACCCGGCATCCAGGAGTACCCGGCATCCAGGAGTACCCGGCATCCAGGAGTACTCGGCATCCACGTAGCGCTCGTCATTGGCAAGCGCTCGACATCCAGGATTGGTCGGCTTCCAGGTTTGTCCGACATCCAAAGATTGTTCGGCATTCATCTAACCTCAGTCAACTTCAATCATTGCTCGGCATACACTCCCCACTCGGCACCTCACTTCTGTCCGGCATAAGAAGATTGTTCGGCATTCTTCCCAGCTTGTCCGGCTATAATTATTGCTCGGCCCACTCTTCCCACATAACAAGCATCGTTCGGCATGAGGAAGATGGTTCGGCATACGACCGTTCGGCCTGCTTGGTTCGGCATATAGGGACCAGTCCATCTGGGCCAGAGGATCCAGCTGCCAGGCCTGCCTGGGAAGTCCAACCCATCTTTGTCTATAAATAGAGGGGTAGGGGCACAGTGAAGGGGGACCTTTTTTCGGGAACACTGGGGAGACTCTGCCGCTTTCAAGACTCATCCTCTTTACTTAGCAATTGTATTCAAGTATTTGATCTACGGATTGTATCTGTAATCAATCATCAAGTAAAGCAATAAAGTTTAACCTCAAAGTGGACGTAGGCAATTACGCTGAACCACTATAAATCCGGTGTTCTTACTTTCTGCATTCAAATTAGCATATTCTTCTTTGTTTAATTTATCTTCATCACTTATATCTCTACACAATCTTTCTCAACGAGGTTAGTGACCAATTTTGGTGCTAACAATAAATATAACACCCAAGCCTCATGCTTCATTGTGATGACCGTGGGAATCGAACCCCTACCATCCCGAAAAGAAACATCACACACTAATCACCATGTTAAAAGATCTTTGTGTTAATTTTCTGAAAGAGATGTTGCAGACTACCCCCTTAAAGAGCCCAACATGCTCGTTGGCTCATTATCACACATCACCTAGGTATTGTGCTTGTAACTAGCATTAGTACTACATCGATTGACATCCGCAGCATTATAACACACAATTTCGATTGGGTATAGACTATGATACCAAATGTAAGGTTCACCCTATCTAGGTGGTAGCTACAAACGATAACCTCAACAGCTGATTTTATGGCTAGCCTCTCAATTTCTCAAGCAAACCCACCCTGGGACGTATAGGGGTAAGAGATAAAGATTCGCCATAGATCACAATGCGAGAACCCCTTATCACACTTCAACTAGCTCTGATACCAAATGTGACAACCACGGAGTTGAACCCTTACCATCCAAGAAAGAAACACCATGCACCTATCACTGTGCTAAAAGATCGTTGTGTTAACTTTCCAAAAGGGATGTTACATTCAGCTTTGGCCTGTGTAATCATCCATCCTCAATAGCAATCTGTCCATGCCCCATAAAATCAACCTACTCGAAGAGTACCCATGAGTTTATAAGGAAAACAGGAATAAAACATGGATCAGTAATAAAGTCTGGCATGAGTAACATATTACCCTAAACAGAGAAGTTAGTGAGACCGTGCCACAAACATGCGGGATGAGTTTTTTACATTACTATACCAAAGTAATAAATTACCCAATTACAAGTAAACCTAAGTTGTTGGTTCAAACATTAACTATCAAGTAATATTGTGAAGCCATAACTGAAAGCAACCTCTCAATTTGTTCCATAGAAATATTATAGTATTTCAACAAAACTGAAATACGCTACCCTTGACTATCCCTAAGGCCTTACATTCTTTTGATGTGTGTGTGTATCATTAAATTTCTATCGTTCGACTGCCACCAAGACCTTATGCCTTCCATAGAAAAAGTATTATAAGTTAACCTTCGGCCGCCACTTAGGTCTTATGTTGCAAATTGGTACAACACCTCAATCGAACAAAAGCGAGATTAATCAAGTAAAAATTAAAATACTAAGGATCAAAAGGAGAGAGAAAACATAGGATTTCTAAAGCGGTTTGACCTTAATTCGATTGCCTACGTTCACTCCCAACTTTATTGTTGATTACTTATGCGATTATAGTCGGATTACAATGATTCTGATATTCAATCTTTCAAGTAAGATTTTTGGTAGAGTATCAATGCAAAAAATTAGTAAGGACCAAGAAGATGATCCAAGATCCCTTTCTAGTTGCAATATAATTGATATTTATTGATGAAATTGACCACAAAATCACAGGAGTCGGTTTGAACAAGTTCACACATTCAAATCCAAAGTTTCAGCAAGGAGAATTAGTCAAAAAACATAGTAGCATGATTAAAGTTATTTGGTATCGGTTGTTATGGGTCTATACCGATCCATCCTTTTGTCCCTCTTTGCACTTCTTTCCAACTTCAAACGTATCTTCAATAATACAAAGATGTGCCCACATTAGGAACCATGATGGTTCAGTACCAATCCTTATGTATCGGTATCGATCCATTCTCTTGATTGAGGTTTCCTTCTTCTACCGTCTTCATGCTTTGGCTCCTAAAATGAATAAGTGCGTCGACTCTACATAAGGTTTGGTACCGATCCATATGGATTGGTAACAATTCATTTGATCTTTTCCACAGTAGTCATTTTTCTTGCATCCTTTATTCTTGAAATTTTTGCTTTTCTTGATCCATTTCTTGATAATATCAAAGTCCAAATCCACCAAGATGTCTCTAGGCTCAAGTTCAGGATAAGACTTGCCCTCCCCTCCCAAGTATGCCTTTGTAACAACAAAACATGTTTTGGATCAAGACAAGCAACTGAATCCAAATCATAATCTATAGATATGCCTCCATCTTCCATACTGTCTTTGTTAAATGTTGTATCCCTTTTGTATATCGGCACACTGCTTCAAACGGTCGTATAATCGTACTTCTTTGGCAAATATAAGAGTTGAAGTTTCCTACTTGAATTCTCCATACAATTCTCAGATTCTTGAAAGCTACTCTCTTCCTTTGGTCTGGTAGGATTCTATTATTTTTTCATTGTCACTTCATTCATTTATTTACATATTTTTATATTTCATAATGATTGGTACCAATCCGTATGGATCGGTACCGATCCATATGCATTGGTACCGATCCTTTCGAGGTGCTGGTATATAAGCAATACTTAGTGAAATCTCGGCCTTTTTATTACTTTCCACTGCCTTTAGCTTCATCTTTGCTGTAACGACCTGCCTTTTCGAACCCCAGAAGTCGACACTAATACATACACGACATTCATGTACCGAACAACTAAGTGCTAGAAAGACATATTATTAAGGGAAAGAAAGGAGATAGAAGATAAGAAGAAACTAAACAATCCAGAATATCACAACGCAATGGAACAATATATATTACTCAATATAATATGTTACATAGTCATTTCAAAAATGTTACATCAAGGTCATACTAATACTGTAATACAATTCTACCCTGGATAGTTATAACTACCTATCCCTACATATCAGATATAGGATACATATAATATAGCGGAAAACAAGGAAATAACCAGCTATCGATGAAGCCTCCTGCTTAAGCTCCTCCAAAATGCATCCATAGGAAACCTGAACTACTTAGCTGCCCATAAAAATTTGGGCACCCAAGAGTTTTAGGGAAAGAAAATAAAACTATGGATCAGACATGAGTCTGGTATGAGTAAACTCAAAACAACTGAATTATTATGTTTAAAACCCTTTTAAAATCAAAGGTGTCTCGTAAGACTACGCCGCACATAAACATGGATGGGTTTTTACCTTACGATAACCAAAACACTTTTTATAGTAAATCCAGTGATATTATAATAACGTCTAAAGTACAAATACTTATTAATCACAGCCGAAATTATTACACTAATTAAATTCCAGCATAATAGGTATCAACTAAGAAGGTAAAGGCTCATATTGGAGAATAGATTCCATACAATGACTGGGCTACTAGGGTACCGCCCGTCATGGTGCATCTCTAGATAAAATAACACCGAGGATATGGCTAGGATCCCTTTCCAACACAAAATTGCCCTACCACTTGACTACTAGTATCGAATATGATCACCCCTTAGTTAATGAGCCCCGAATCATACAAATGAGAGATAATACCAACTCTAGATAGGGATGATCATACCCTAATTGGGAGCGACCCACTTAGCCCTGCTGCATCTCCCATGTTTTAGTCATTCCCGATTGATGAGGCTTGAGGCTAGATTTTACCTTTTATATAGCACTTCCCACTTGGAATGCTAATACTGCCCTCCACGCATCAATGCAATGCCAGCATTCATCCATACAAGTTGTTTAGGACATGAACAAATCGAATGCACTACTTTTATTACATCTATTTAGGAATAATCCTCAGGATTAATAACAAGAAGCCCTTGCACTTCAATGGCTCCATCTTCGGTTCCATACTCTTCAAGATATCTTCAGTTCGAAATGCTTGAGTTGGATCAGAGTAGTTTTCAGATAACATATCCGATCCCGGTCTCCTCGAAAACAACTTTCGATAATTTTCGGTAAACTCAACCTCGTTTCTTTAGGAAATAAGCAGACAAAAGATATGAGCGAAGTTCACCTCCTAACCGTTAGTGAGCGGATTTCCTTATCATTTACCCTAGAAGAATGAAATGAGATTTATACGCACAGTACAACATCATTGGGAATGACTGTGCCATATAACTCACGTGTTTCTCCTAGATATTTCCAAAGTTATAATTTTGGTCTTGATTTGATAGCCGGTTATTTAACTATCGAATAAACAATCATTCAACATTGATTTAGTTCCACATGGGATCCACTAAGCCTTTATTAATTAATATTTAATTAATAAAATCACTTTATAAAACTTGATCAAAAGATCTTTACACAACACTGTTCCCAAAACCCCTTACATCCCTTTTATACTTGGAAACATTTATACTTATCTTAGCGGTATAAGTATATCATCAAAACATTTGGAAAATTCCTTCTTTCAAATTTCTTTTTGAAAACATTACTTACTATAAACTAATCCACTTATCCTTTATAAAAGTTCCTTTTTAAAAGCTCCCTTCATAATTTAAATAACTTATAAATTCCCAAAGTCAATTTATAAAACACTTTTATACGCCTACAAATCAATTTACAAAACCTCTTTACAAACCTCTAAAATCATCATAAAACATTTCTCCATTTAAAACTCCTTTGATAAATCTTCTTTAAGAAAAATCCTTTACAAAATATCTTTTGCAACTCATCCTTTTAAGTCATTTTAAATAAACCCTTTTACTTAGTAAAACCCATTTTATAAACAAGTTATTATTTATAAATACCTTTATAAAATAATAATATAACTTGGAAAATCATTTATAAACCTAACCCCAAATTGATTAAAGAGTTAATTCAAAACCATACTTTATAAATTCAAAAAGAGGCTTAGCAATCCCAATGGTACCGGTTAAAGTTAACATTTAATTTCAATTTCACTTTCAAGTCGTTCAACAATTTATTTCCATAAGTCAACATATATGTAAATATACTTCATATCCAAATAAGGAAATAACATGTCAATATAAACTAACAGCATAAACATGTCCAAATAATAATGATAGCAGGATGGTGATTTGTCTTGCTAAATAGATGTCCAAACAATTTAATCAATTTATAGCAGAACGGGAATTTATTCTACTTAACACATGTCCAAACAATCAATTTATAGTAGAATAGGGTTTTATTCTGCTATCAAATGCCCACACAATCAAACAATCAATTTATAGAAGAACATGGTTTTATTTTGTTAATAGTTGTCCATACAAACACAAACAATCACATCATAACTCATTCACAGTCATTTGTCTACTTAATAGTACCAATATTTGAATTCCTTGAGTTCAAAACCATCTTTGAAAACGAAGTACCTTTAAAACAATTTGATTCTTGGAAAACAAAGAGTTTAAAACTTAAAACTCCTTTTTAAAATAATTATTTACAAGTTAAACCCTTATTTAAATCATAATAAATTATAATCAATTCTTAACTTAATTTAATTATAAATCAAGAAATAATTAGACCTTTAATAAATAATGAAACAATAATTAATAAATAATTAATCCTTTATTAATTATTAAATAATAATTTAAACCTTCATTAATAATTAAATATTCATTAATCTCAATTAATAAATTAAATAATCTTTAGTTAAAACTTAAATAATACATTAATCCTTTATTACACAGAATTAAATCATAATTAAGTTTTAATTAAATCCTTAACTTAAATTTAACTTGATTAATAATTAATTAATAATTAAACCCTTTATTAAATTAATAATTAATTAAAATAAAGTATATACTTAACTCGTAAATAATTAAAATTTAATTAACTTAATTAATAATTAATTAACATTAATTTTAACTTTAAAATATAATTAATTAGTAACTAATCCTTATTTAATTAAACTTAATAATCCTTGTTTAATATTTAATTAATTATTAACTACTGAACTTAATTAATTAATAATTAAAAACTTAATTAACTTTCTAAAATACTTTTTTTAGTTTGTAAAACATTTACAAAACTTTTACAGTAGAAAACTCAAACTTTTCAAAAATTGAATTTTCATCGAAACTACATCCATAGCGACCATCGCCATGGATGCCGTTTTCTTAGAATTTTTCTCTTGCTTTCTTCTTTGAACCCTCCACTTGGAAATTTACTAACTTTTTGAAAAGCCAAGTAATTATTTGAAAACTAAAAACAAGTTACTAACTTTAAAATGATTTTTATTTCTAAATCAAAACTCGTATTTTCATATAGGAATTCTTCGTCGATGAACAAAACCAAAGTGCTAACTTACTTAGCAAAGCTACACAAAACTATTTCTACAACATCCATAACCAAACCACAATCATAACCACAAGCAAGAATTAAACTTTACCATCATTCATAAATTAGGTTCCAAATCCAAGTCTAATCTAAGTACATACGAGAATCCACATACATACACAACATCACAACATGATTTAAACCCAACATTCAACATCATTAGCAAGCACATGTAATACCACAAATTTATGCAATATACCAAAGTTTAAACTTTTATTTTTAAAACCAAAAGTTTACTCACCAAAAATCTTTGAAAACTTGAAATGCTTTAGAGCTTGTAAAGCTTGGAAAACCATACAAAAATCACTCGAAAATGGGTCATTTTCTCTTCAATTTTTAGCCATCTTACTTTCGAAATTTGGACAAGTGGAAAAAAGAATTTTTTTATAAAATTCTTTTCTCTACAATTTAAAAAAAGAGTCACTCAATTTTGGTTTGTTTGAGAGAGATATGGTCAATAGAAGGAGTGGTATTTTCGGGCTTGAAAATATGAGTGTAAAAATGTGTCAAAAAATGCAATTTTGACCGAAAAATATTCGAAATTTGAAAAAGTGGTATAAGTAAAAGTAGTAGCCACTAGAATTGTACATGGTTTGAAAAAAAATCCTGATTTGAAGCAGTATGGATGAAGTTATGGCCGAATGAAGTAGAAGGAAAATGAAGAAGTTTTTAAAATTAAAAGGAGGAGATTAAACAAGTTTGAAATCATTTTAAAAGTTTAAAATTGGATTTTTAAAAACTTAAAATTATGAATGGAAGCCATTAAAAGGTTTCATGAAGCTTTTAGGAAGATGAGCGAATAGGAAATGAGAAAGAAAAGGTGAAAAATTAGTTTTATATGAAATAGAAATAGCAAATTACCATTTTACCCTCATGTACTCTACCCTCCACACATGCATGCCACATCACACCCTCTCCTCCACCTTACCCTTTCAACCCACCCCTAGCCACCCTCCCATAAAATCAAAGCCAACATGTTAAGTACTCTAATGTACTTATGTCTCATAATGATGCGACATTCTTTTTTTTTTAAACTTAGTATACTAAGGTATAAATGCATACATACACATACACTAATACACAAATATATACATATACTAACTTATCTACAAGTGTGAATATGCTAAAGAGTTCATAACGTTTTCGATAACTTTTAGCCGATGAAAAGTCGAAAATTTGGAAAATAGTTTCCGGTCACATTTTCGACTTTTCTTTAAACTAAATATTTTTGTAAACCAAATTTGAAAACTAGTTCACCATCATTATTTATTATTAAAAAGAGTTTTATTTTCATTATAAAACCTATTATTTAAATATTTAAAATTAATTAAATATTTGCAAATCAAACAGTGAAATTCAAGGTCATTATATTTTTATTTCACTTAGACCTTGCGACCTTTTCTCTACAACCTAAACAAAGTCGTCGAAGCTCCCAAGCTTTTAAGATCGTCAAATTTCGGTAATCTATTAATGCCGATCCATCTGAAGCATCGCCTGTTAGTCCATGAGTTGATGGTTTTGATGACAACAACCTTAGAATAAGATTATAAAATATAAATACTAACATTATAGTTTAGATATATATGTATATGCGGGATTTAACCATGCAGGTACCAAGAATGAAGACTGTACAGTATAGAGATTCAAGATATCAAGATTGAAGACTCATGAGTATCAAGATAATCAAGAGTTCAAGATTTCAAGATAAGTATTGAGTCTAGAATTATGTTAAAACTTCACAATAGCACTGAAATCTTCGCTCCATTTTTCTTTTGGGATGGAACCCATTTCTACCTTTTTAGTGGCTTACAAACCCACGAACATCCTGGTTTTGTACAAGTTCTCGAGTCCTGTCATGATGAGATATTATGCAGGAAGAAGCTTGCAAAACTACTTCAAAAATGATTTCAAAGCTACTTCAGAATGATTTTCAAAATTGTTTTTCAAAATGTTTTAGCCTTAAAAATTATATTTTCAAATGATTTTCAAAAAGATGTTTTAGCCTTAAATATTCTTGTTTTTAAACTTCGGTTGTTTTAAACTGTCTTTTAATTATAATATATTTATACTTTGATTTAAATATAAAATTATAGTAAAATGTTATATATATTATTCTTTATATTCATCTATGTATTTTATCTATAGTCAAGTATATTTATAAAGTTTAAAATAGTTTTAATATAAGATAAAGGTTATTTTCAAAGAAAAACAAAACATCAAAATTTCCTTTGGGATGTCGACATGCCCTAGTACCCCATGTCGACATAGTGTCAGTTAGATTCAAAAATTTAAATTTCAAAAGAAGTGTCTATTCGCCATAACCTTTCATGAATGGACATGACTGTTGTTCTTCTATAAATAGAGGTTAGTTTCAACGAATTTTATATCAGATTTTCTGGTTTTTCACTTCTCTTCTTCTTCCACATTTTCTTATTCAAAATCCTATCATTACTCTGCCGAAATCAATATTGAATCTAACTAGATTATCTCTGGTTTGATTTTCTATCACTATCTCAACAAGATCCAAGTGCTATTCAGAGTTATAGGCTTCTTTGTAATCTATCTAGCGAGAAAAGGTGTGATTGTAGCCTTGGAAATCAATCAAGCGAGAAAAGGTGTGATTGTAGCCTTGGAAATCAATTGGGTGAACTTGTTGCCCCGGAAATCAAGTATCTCTACCCAGAGGATTGTGATTCTGGAGGGTGTACCTCGTAGCCTTGAAACCGAGGGTTGTAATTGTTGAATTGCTTTTGAAAGGAAATCCGTACTTAGTTGTGCGGGACTGGATGTAGGGTAACCCCGAACTAGTATAAAATCCGGTGTGTTCTTTCCTTTACTGCATTTACTTTATTTCTGCATATGTGATTATATCTGTGTCTGAATATTGCATACATTTGTGTACAAATCAACAATAACTCAAAAAGATTTAGTAATTTCTTAAAAACACTATTCACCCCCCCTATAGTGTTATTCCTAGCCTTAAGATCCATATTCTGCATTCCTCACATCGCCATCGAACCATTTGAGCTTCATCTCCAAACTCGAGATCTTCTCATTCTTTAACGATGTTGCCACCCATTCCAAATCTCGACATCGATTTCCTAGGTGGACGCCGCCGTTGTAGATCTTGATTCCAGGCCATTGGTCCATTCGAGGCCATCTTAATCTTCATCACCTTAATCATTCTATGGCTGAAGCGTGCCCATCATATCACTAAAGTTGGTGGTAGTGATGTCCTAGAACAAATTCCATTCATGTTAAACAATTCTTCGCGACTCAAGATAAGGATCGACAACATTGAGCTCGAAACATATAAGGAAATCACACAAAAGCATTCACATCGAGTCCAAGAGTCATTGCATTCTTGGATGTCCATCCACGACACTTTCAATTTGACGTCGCACTCCTACAATCATGTAGAAAGAAGTTTCATTCCTATAACGCCCCACTTTTATACTCATACTAACAAAGAACATTACATTGTAATATTGTTAGTGAATACGAAGAATAAGACTGGATAAAAGCAACCAAACACGAATATTCTCTTGGGCTAACACCGACACATTTTACTTTAACTCATAAATCATATACAATATGTATGGTATCGGAATAAAGCAATAAACATTTTGGCCAATAAGAACATAATAATATATAATACATCGCAAAGAATACTGAATCACATAACATAGTGGAATATATAACATAGACATGGAGATACATACATAAGTGTGTCCACGAAGTGGAAATACTAGACTCACATACTACATATACATACTAAAACACATGACTATTTTCAAAAGAATATACATCATGAGCCACTATCTCTGCATAAAAAGTACACAACTACAGAGTCTATAACAAAAGATACATATAGTATAGATATAGCTATCTTCAAAGCTAATCCAGCATCCATGGTTAATAAGTCCCAATACCATGAATGTCTCAGTCTGACCCGAGTATTATAAAAATATAAACATGTTAGGCTAATTCTAATTCAACAAATGTGAGATCGTAGGTGTAATATAAGTAAATTTGAACAATATAGTCATAACTATATAATATGCTAACATCCAAACGATAAACGACTAACTAAAAAATAATTCACCATATCATAAAAATATATCATGCTTATTATAAGCAATCATCTCAAATCTGGTGAATCAGAATTTCTTACAAAACAGAATCAAAAGACAGGCATGAAAGCAAGTTAAAAATATAAGAAAAGCAAGAAGCGAGCCTAAACTAAAAGACGAGTATGAAAACAAGTCAAAACCAAAAGAACAAGCCTGAAAGCTAGTCAAAATCAAAATCTTACAAAAGAGTCCATTTATCTTTTATAAAAAGATACAAATTCAAATTTCTCCATATTTCAGTATTTGAAAAATCAAATTTCTCATTTAAATCTCCAAATTATATTGTTATTTATTTTATTATGGTAAATTAAAAATCAGGGTTGTTACAGACTCCCTCCTTAAAGAAATTGCATCTTCGCAATTCCATTTCAGAGAAAAGTCTATAATACATATACTACTATTAGCAATATACTCATTTAAAAATATATATAAAATACTTACACAACAATCAACCAATTGAACGATCACCCAATAGAAACATTTTCAACCATAACTGAGAAAATTCTATATTACCATCTCGGTTTAGCCCGTATCGGGATCTCCCTTTACCCGTCCAGTAAAATGGAGCACTCAAAACAATTATTAGACCTTTATAATGATGGCTTTGAGAAACTTATACCCATTTTCCATGACTACAAATTTTACATAAACTCATTTAAAAGATACAACTACTTGCAAAGAAATCAAAACATTTATTTTTTTCAAATTTCGAGATTTTTGGAAAAACCTTGTAGTTGTCTTTTTGGTACGAAATGTATTCTGAAGATCCATGACACTCAGAATATACTGTAAGCCCATACATTTCTCCACAATAATCTCCTTTGCATTTATTCTTATAGAATCTTTTAATTACATTTCAAAATATTAGAACATCTAACTTACATATCATTCCTTTAAACTGTAGATGTATAATGGTCCATAAATCTCCTTTTATTTCCAAAATATTTCTAGGAATTTAATTTCCCTCAATTAATTTCTTACCTTAAAATCTTAATATTGATTAATAATTAATTAATTCCTAATGCATTTAAAATTTCAAAATTACTCCTGAAAAACTCATAATTTACAAGATCCATCCATTTTAGTGGAATACCAATTATAAAAACTAAAGGAGCCCCTTTATCCTTAATTTTTATATCAAAGTCTTCTTTTATCAAAAATCAACCCCTTTTAATTAAAATTTCAAAATGCTTTTCTTAAATTCAAAAACACTTCAACTTAGACAAATCGTTTTCTAAAATAATTTTCTCAAAAATTTGAGCTTTTCCAAATGGTACAAATATCTTCTATTTAAGAAATTCTTTCAATATGAAATTCATCATTTAGTTTTTTCACCCTTTATTCTATGTTCATTTCCAACAATTCATTTTTTCCAAATCCTCCTTCATTATTTACTTTATAAATAAGCTCCACTAATATAAAACATTCTTTCAAGATTTTCATATCAACTTGCAAAATTATTTTCCTTTATATACTTCCTTATTCAAAAATTTGAAAATTAGTTTACACAAATATTTTACATCTTTTTTTCCAATATAAACACCTTTTACAATTTAAGATACTAAACACTTTATGGTGTTTAAAAAATTCAACTTATTCAATCCCCTAAAATAAGGATATGAAATAAATTAAAAATCTCCATTAGTTTAAATATTATAACTTCATAGTTTTAATTCGTTTGATCAACATTCTCATAGAATCATTTTCAACAATATAAAAATCATAAGAATCTAATCATTAATCAACTTTTTAATTCCTTTTAAGCAAAATTTCTATATTTGAAATTCAAAAATTAGAAAGGCCAACTTTCTAATAAGAAGTTGTATATATAAAAAACGCTAAAGGATTTTCTTTTCTATTACTAAAATATTTATCTTATCAAATTTCATTTTAAATACGTTTTGAAGACTTTCTTTCATACACATAAAACTTAATTTAGTACATATCATATATTTATGCTAAAATTCAAAACTCATTTCACAAATCTCTTTTCTTTGCTTTATAAAAGAACCTTTATATCTCAACGTATTATTCTATAAAACCATACGAAATCAAAATTCAACGACATATTTTAGTCATACAAAATTAAAACTATAAAATTCAATCTTTTTTAATGGAAAGACTACTAAAAGGTTAGATGAATTTCTTTATTCTTGATTTATTCTAAAGGTTCTTTTATGATAACTTCCACTTTCAACAAAATTTCAAAAGTACTTTTAAATTTTTAGATATCTTTGGATAAATTTCTTTTTCAATAATAATTCTCTAAACTTTGCATTTTGCAAATAATACAGTTGCTTCTCAAATTATTCATTTCTACCAAATCATATCTATTCATTATTTTAAAATAAACCTAATTAATATAGTCTATTCTTCTACTTACAAATCATCAAAATACAAGGTTTCATTTTCTTTAAGTATTTCCTATTTTGCAATTTCCAAATATTTGTTTACATAATTACTTTACATGCTTTATAACACAATTATTCTTTTTTTTCAAATTCTTTTAAATTAGGACTCACATATAAAATTTTAACATTCATTCAAATCATAATATATTATGCACAAATAATCAAAAACATGACACACAATTCATTTTAGCATGTACCTTATAAATGAAGGTACACCAATTTACATATGCCCAATAATATAATGATGTCGCTTTGTCATCCATTTATAGCGAGTTGCTTTATCGATGGACTGCAATATTGATCGTGCAATCAACATCGCCTCGCTACTGACCTTTGTTATCACTAATGTTCAGTAGTTGTACTCGTCATCTTAAATGTTAATACATATAATATATCCATATTGTTTCACTATGATTACTTTCAACCATCAAAATTTTAGAATATATATATAACTATTTCTATAATGGATATATTTTCTTTTTGATTTATTTTCTAAAACATCTAAAATATATAGCTCGTAATTATTCTTTAAGATCTTATTCGTCTTCAAGATACGGTCTTTCCAAATCATTACATAGGTATATATTTTTTATTCCAAACATTCATTTCATTTGTAAATAATATTTAGCTCACTTCAAAACTTTATTTCCTCTTTAAATATTATTTATAACACTTTCATAAACATTTATAGTACTTTCAAAACATTATATCTTAAAGCACTGTATCTGACTGTCTCATCCTAGTGTTTAGGAATCCATATGGAGAACGTTGGCCAAATGCCTCCCAAAATTCTTAAAGCACCCAACGGGAAATTTAACATGAAATATATTTCCAATAAACCTTTATATTTTATATAAATAATAATTCATTAATACCAATTTAATAATACACTTATCCATCCATGCGTACATTAAGCATCCATCAAGTTTTAAATCCATCTTAGTATTTAGTTAACCATACATTTGGATTAGTATTCTATTTTATACAAAAAAAACTTTCAATATCCCTTGTTGTAACTTCACCACCGAAGACGCCGCAAGGTCTTGTTATTACTATCGAGTAGGTTCCAAACTCTCAAGGGTTGATTCCTACTCAATATAAATTTTTAATGGTTACTAAAAAAAATTTAAAACACCCAAACATTCATCAACCAATAAAGCATACAAAAAATAAACTAATTAATGTGCTTAGCGGAAGGCAGTCAACCAGCTTCTTCTACGCAACTTTGATCACTAACAGATTAGGACACAACAATATCATTTTAAGCCATCTAAGATCTAATCCATGCTATCGATTAAATCTCACTTTTGACAAGAGCAAGTTTATCTAGGTCAAGATTTGTGTCTCATATATCGTATATTATTATGAACCTTTGCTTTAATACTAAGTTATATGCCTCACTTCTAAACCCATACTAACAAAGAAGTCTGCTAATATGGAGTATAAGGCTAGATAGGAGCAACCAAACGTGAATATTCCCATGGGCTAACACCGAAACGTTTTACTTTACCTCATAAATCATATACACATTGTACGGTATCGCCATGAAGCAATAAACACATTGGCTAATAAGAACATAACAATATATAATACATCATAGAGAACACAGAATCATAGAACATAACGGAATATATAATATAGACATGGAGATACATACATACATGAGTCTACAAAGTGGAAATACTAAACTCACAGAAAACATATACATACTAAAACACATAACTAGTTCCAAAAGAATATACATTATGGGTCACTATCTCTACACAAGAAGTACACAACTACAAAGTCTAGAACGAAAGATACATATAGTATAAATATTGCTATCTCCAAAGCTAACCCAACATCCATGGTCAATGAGTCTCAGTACTTGAAATGTCTTAGTCCGACCCAAGTATTATAAAAATAATAAACGGGTCAGACTAATTCTAATTCAACAAATGTGAGATCATAGATGTAACATAAGTAAATTTCAATAATATAGTTACAACTATATAATATGCTAACATCCAAATGATAAACGACTAACTCAAAATGTGACGCCCCACCTTTATACCCACGATAACCAAGAACACTACGGTGTAGTGCTGTCAATTAGCACGGAGGATAAGGCTGTTGAGGAGCGACCATCCGTGTAACTTCTTTGCGCGAGCACCGATATGTCAGATAGAATAGAATGCATATCTTTTAAGGAGGAAATCCGACATACCGATACAAACACAAAGCTATCACACGGTGGCTATATATGATCTTCGGAAACAAATATAGAAATAAACGTAACACAAATCAGTCACAGACAATTCATATCACAAAGGCGGAAAGAGATATGAATATAACACATGAAAGTGTACATCAGAGTGGTGGTCAAATAAGATCCACAATAACACAAGTGAATAGATATAAGTGCAAGATAATAGAATATGTATACATCAAGGAGTCTAATCTCAAATGTATACAAACAAAACTACTAAACTAGAGTAGTTAGCCAAAAGTCAGAAGATGGCTCCAGATAAGAAGTCATGAGGAAGCACCTGTAAAATCTCAGTCTGACCCGAGTATTATTTAAGAAGAAAATAATAAACGGATCAGTCTAGCTATAATTATCAGATAAAATGATATAGAACAAGAGATATGGCATAAACATATAAGATATCCATAAAAGCATACTACTACAAGTATGAAAATGATAATCAACAGGAATTTAATCAATATCACAAGAATCTTCTCAAAGATTAAAAGAATGTCATATTCTTAATTTAATTCACCAAGCCACAATAAAATGACATACTCATCGATGTCAATGGTAAAAGCTGGTGAAACATAAAATCCAGAAATCTCAAGAAAAGAGGATGACCAATCCCATAAACTGAACATCGACGCACCTAGAAAGATATGCCCCATGTAAAGTCTAGCATCGATACACCTAGAAAGATGCACCCCATGCAAAGTCGAACATCGACGCACCTAGAAAGATACGACCCATGCTCTAGCATTGACGCACCTAGAAAGATACGCCCCATGCATAAATAAACATCGACGCAACTAGAAAGATACGCCCCATGTAATGTCTAACATCGATGCCCTAGAAAGATACACCCCATGAAAAGTCGAACATCGACGCACCTAGAAAGATACGACCCATGCATAGACGAACATCGACGCACCTAAATAGAGACGCCCCATGCCCCGACTTATTGAGCCGATTTCTCCATGAAGTAAATAAACATCGACGCACCTAAATAGGTACGACCCATGCGAGAAATAAACATCGACGCACCTAAATAGATACGACCCATGCGAGAAGTAAACATCGACGCACCTAAATAGATACGACCCATGCGAGAAGTAAACATCGACGCACCTAAATAGATACGACCCATGCGAGAAGTAAACATCGACGCACCTAAATAGATACGACCCATGCGAGAAGTAAACATCGACGCACCTAAATAGGTACGACCCATGAGCCTAAACCATAAAATGATCGTCATCGATCATAAAGAAGTGTCGATTACACTAAGCTAGTAAATATAAGAGTTTAGCTTCATGTCCCATAACCACTTGCTTAACTCAAATATTTACGAACAGATTGTAAATCTGCACTAGAAAATTGTCACAAGAGTTTCAATATGTGTGAATCGAAATCACACCAATGAGGCATAGACTAACCTTGAAGATAAAGAGATATGTGTGAATCGAAATCACACAAATGGTGTCTAGTCTAACCTCGCAAACAAAGAGACATCGCACAAACGCTAGTCTAAATCACAAGAATGATCATCATGATCATAAGGAAGTGTCAATCACACCAAGCTAGTAAATATATGAGTTTAGCTTCATGTCCCATAACCACTTGCTTAACTTAAATATTTACGAACAAGCTGTAAATCTTCACTAGGAAATTGTCACAAAAAGGGTTCAATCGAACAAGTCCAAGAGCTAACCGACGAAGTGAACGCAAGCGTTTCATACCACTCGTTTTACTAAGTCGTTTAAGTCGATTTCTCATTCGAGTGAAGTAAAGGCTTGTATATACTAGTAGATTGAAAATCGGTTTGAGAAAACGAACTTTTGATATTTGAAATAGTGTTGAAATCGCTTTGATGAAAGAGTTTTGATATTTACTATTAGTATTGAAACCTTCATATATCTTTAAAGTGACAAGTTATAAAATGATTGTAGAAACAAATCAAATCACATCAATTCACGTTCGAAGACGAGAGTAAAGTCCAAAGAAGTCAATCCCAAAACCATCAAAACCTTAGGTCGCGGGGGTCCAGGGGGCAGCGCCCCGTCACGGTACGACCTAGAGGAGGCAAGCTGGTCAAGCGACCTAAGGAAAAGTAGGTCATACGACCTAAGAGTTCACGCGACCTAACAAGACTAAGGATAAGGTCGGAGACGACCTACAACTTAACAAAGTCCTGCGTCCTAAGTGGGATGCGACTTAGTGGGGCATAGGTCGGAGACGACCTACGACTTAAGGTCAAGCGACCTAGTGAAATAGCAGGGGAAATATTAGGTCGGAGACGACCTACGACTTAAGGTTTAACTCGCGAATGACTTACGACTTAAGAGGGTTACGCGACTTAAGGTGATTCACGACCTAAGGGTACGCGACCTAACGTGGTTCGCGACCTAAGACTCGCGAGTTAAAGCTTGCGACCTAAAGTTTGCCTGGGTGATTATAGGTCGGCAACGACCTAAGACTTAAGGGCGAACGACCTAACATTTTGCCTGGGGATTATAGGTCGGCAACGACCTAAGATTTTGCCTGGGGATTATAGGTCGGCAACGACCTAAGATTTTGCCTGGGGATTATAGGTCGGCAACGACCTATAACCTAAAGCTGTTTCGACCTACGACTTATTTCCCTGCGACCTAAGCCAGAACGACCTAAGCACGCAAGCGACCTAAGTCTTAACTCGTGAACGACCTAAGAAAGTGGAGACTTTTCAACACGCGAGCTAGCAGCCTGGACGACCTAAGGAGGGCAGAACGACCTAGGGCCAGATTTTGCAAACAACACTGAAACTTGAGTTTCTCACCAATTCAATCCAAACCAGTTGCAAACATTAATGCTAAAGTGATAGGAAGTCATTTCCAACAACCCAATGACAGTTATAGGCGAGATGTGAGATTAAAAATCTCACCTTTTCACGGAATTTGATGAAGACGAAGCTCGGGGGCAAAGCAAAGATCAACCACAAGCTTGAATCAATGTCTTCACTTTGAATTTGGAGTTAGATGTTGAATTTGCTAAAGAACTTGAGCTTGGAATTTTAATTTCCTATTCCCTCCACCATTTTTGCTAAAGCTTCAAAGTTGATGCAAGTAGATGAAGTGATGAAGAGAAGGAAGGGGTTGGGCTGAGTTAGAAGAGGTGCAGCCCAAAGCAAAAGCCCAACACAAAAAGTGACGAAAATTTCACCATCTCCAAACATATCGAAGTTTACACTCAAAAAGATCGCAAACGTCATTTTGAACTCAATGGGGGTGGTCTCGAGTCCTAATTTGACCATATGCAAAAAGTAGCTTTTCGGACTAACATCCGACTAACGATAAAATATTTAAATATAAAATCGATAAATATGCGGGTTGTTACACAAAATGATTCACCATATCATAAAAATATATCATGCTTATTATAAGCAACCATCTCAAATTTTGTGAATCTAAATATCTCACAAAACAAAATCAAAAGACAAGCATGAAAGCAAGTTAAAACCATAAGACAAGCATGAAGCGAGCCTAAACTAAAAAACGAGTATGAAAACAAGTCAAAACCAAAAGAACAAGCCTGAAAGCTAGTCAAAATCAAAATCTTACAAAATGAATCATAAATCAAAGGACACGCATGAAAGCGAGCCATCCATAAGATGGGCACGAAGGCTACGCTGACCGAAATACGAGCCTAAAGACTACGCCAAACATAAGATAAGCTGTAACGAATCGTAAATTTTCGATAGTTTAAATTGGTTAATTTAATAAGATTCTATGATTAAATATTGAAAGAAATAAAAATTTGTAATTTAATAATGAAATAATAACTAAAATGAAAGGTAACAATGTTAATTAAAGTAAATTATTAACAACTTGAATGGAATTCCAATCAATTGAAATAATGTAAGGTTATACTTGGTTATAAAGTAAATATAGGCAAACAAATGTAAATATGGAATTAGTTAATAATAAATGATAATTGAATAAAATCAATATTATGTAAGTAATTATAAAGGTTGAAAGTAAGAAACCCTTACAAGTCTGACTAAGGTTAATGGTAACAATTATATGTTACCTGTTTAATTAGTCTATTAAACTAAATTGGAAGTCAATTGAAATTAAGTGTAGTTATATATTACATTTACGTGAGTTAAGACAATAATTGAAATTTGTGAACGTAATAAAGTGAATAGAAATGTTATTATATTCATAATGTAATAATTGATTTAATAAAATAGTGAAATCAAGATAAATAAATTAATTTGGGGTTTTAAATTTTAATAGATGTGAAAAATTGACAAAAATTCAATATAAATGGAAATATAATGGTTAATACAAATAAAAGATGGAAATTGAGTATATTAATGTAATGAAATATAAAACAAATGTTAACTATGTTATTTGATTTATAATTGATTGAATATAAAGGTTGAAATCGAGTTAAAGCAATTTATTGAAATTAAATTTTAATAAATGGGATTTAATTGCAATGAAATTGAACACGGTAATTTATGTAATAACCAACATTGAATTGTCATATAAACCTGAATTAAGTCATTGTAAATGTCCAAGTGATTAAAAATGATGAAATAGGTTAATTTATAAATTTTGAATTAAAAGGGTGACTAATTAATTTAATATTAATTTATTTAATTAACTGAAATATAGCCATTTTGGCCACTAACTCGGATTTCGACGAAACTAGTTTTATCGGATCCGTAACAGCGAATTATTGTAGGGTTTCAAGTTTCGTAACGATCGGACTTGTCATTTGATCGTACGGGCTCGAAACGCCTTGAAATCAATTGAAATCAATTTGAAATAAGCTGATTTTAGCATAACTTCTTCATACGATAGAATTAGGATTGAAACCTGTTCCATTGAATTTGAAATTATCAAAACCATCTATTTTGATATATGGGATGACCCATTTTCGTTCCGGAGACAGAACGAGCTTTTTGGGCCATTTATCGTTCAACGTGTAAATCAAATCTTGTCCGTCCATTCTACTTGCAGCTTTGTATATAAATAGCCCATTATAAACCCTAGCCACTCTTCATTTTCATTTGTCTGTACGTACATCTCAGTCTTCTCCTCCTTCTCAATGGAAGATAAACCAAAACCCTAATCCCCAAATTGCAAATTTCAAATTCAATTCCAAAATTTAAACTCCTCAAACCCTATCAAATTATATATCGATTTGAAGCTCTTGACGAGCGCAAGTCAAATATGTGATTCATTTTTCGATTTGGATCATAGTTTTGCCAGAATTGCTCGATATAGTCATGAGCGTTCATTTCGTCGCGATCGACTTCAACGGATCGTCGAGCCGTTGGTGCTGGGTTGTAGAGGGTATTGTTCATCGGTGGTGTTCGCTTGGAGGTTCGACGACTAGATCGTCGTAGAAAATTCGATCTAGGGTTTCAAATTTTGGCGGCCGGATGGTGTTCGCGTCGATCGAGACGATGTGGGGGGGCTGAGGTCTGGTGGGCTACGCGTGTGGTGGCGCTCGCCTAGGGTGGCGTAATTCGTCGACGGCATAGGAAGGTATAGGCGCGGTGGCTCATTTGCATGCGTGAAAATGTTGTTGCGTGAGACGATGGAAGCTTGGGGTGACATGGTAGCTCCTCTTCTTTTATTTATTTATTTTACTTTATTTTGTTTTATTTAAATTCAAACGTTCTAAATTTAATAACTTTCGCATACGAGGTCCGTTTCACACGCGGTTTGATCCGCTGGAATCGTATCGAAATTCTGGACATTTTGACGCTAGTTTGGACGAATTCTGAGACCGTTCAAATTTTGGGCTTTAATTGGATTTAAATTCGATTTAAATTCAAAGGTGAGTGTTTTAACCCACTCACAACTTCTAAAATTTCTTATGTTTGTTAAATTAAATTTATGATGTGATTAGAAATTTATTTATGACTGTTTGGTATATTTTGAATCATCATCTCAGTTAATTTGAATTTATTTGAATTAAATCGTTATTTAATTTATTATTGAATATAAATTTGCCAGTTAAATACCTGTTATTGATTATCAGTTCTATATTGATATTTATTGATTGATTTGGATGATGTTTGTAATGGATGTTGATTGTTGATATTGGATGAATGGATGTTTTATTTTATATCGTTATAAACTGCAAGTTCACTATGGGTTGAAATGATACATACCCGAATGATCAATAGATTAAGGAAAAATCGTTATGGGTTGAACTGATAGACTCGAGCGATTTTATGGATTTTATTATTAATTCGGGATTGCGGTTTGAAATGATATATAACCGTAACATTTTAAATTACGGATTGAAATGATAAATATCTGTGTCACTTGACCCTAGGGTAGAAAATTATATACGGACACCGGATTGGTTAAATTTAATGATTTTGAACTTCTTAAATTTTGAATCAATTAAATGATACCTTGAAATAAAATTTGATGTATATAAATTGAAGTATTATTGAAAAATCAAGTTTATGATGAAATGTGAAATGGTTTAAAATGAGTTGCTTTAAGAAATTAAATTGGAAGTTTAAAGTTAAACTTTTAAGTGTAAATGAAATTCTATCGAAATTAAGTCATTGAAGTTGTTTGAAAATAACTTTGAAATATTTTGAAATTGGAGTAATCCGAATTGAGTTTTGAACATAGATTGAAACGATTTGAAATTCAATAGTTAATTGAAATGTTAAATTGAAAGGTTTGGAATTTAGTTTGTCGACTTGGAAGTTGAAAATGGTCCAAATGCGTTGAAATGAAATGGATAGTTTAATTTGATATAAATTCCAAATTCATGTTTTAATATAAACCGTTTTAAAAATATATTATTTCAAAATTTCTAATTATTAAGATTTCAATGTATTAAACTATTTTAACCTGTATTAATTATATTAAATCATTTTAACCTATTTTAAACCATTTAATTTATTTAAACTAATTAACCTGTTTTAACTTATTTTAAATCTAATTAATATATTTTAAAGCTATTTTATCTATTTTAATTATATTTAATCTATTTTAAATCTATATTAACTATTTATAACTATTTTCTTCTAAATTCCAAACTAAGTAAAATGGATGGGTTTATATTCAAATCCTTGATTTTTAAAGTGAATGTGGTTAAGAGACATTATAACCTAAGTTGGGATTTAAATAGCATATTTGGTTTAATATGATAATTTTGAAATGAGAGTTTAACCTATTTTGGAAACACGACTTTTGAAAGGAAATATAATTTCGAACTATGATTTCAATGTGATATAATTTTGGAAGTAAGTAATGATTTCGAAAATGATATGATTTGAATTGAATATGATATTTTGATATCAATTATGAAATGATTTTGGAAATGTAAAAGAGCCATCCGGTGTGTAATAAGCGATTGGTTGTTAAAGAGACCGGGATCAGATATGGACATACTCTCTGTCGATAACGAAAACCATTTTGACAACTGTGTACGCGGTGGAGATTCCAGAATGAAGTAGGATGGTTGGCGACGATCCTATATGAGGTATATACGTGGACCTAACTCCCGTGAGTTAGCATAAGGTGGCTAAAACAGGAGCAATCGACGGGCCAAGTGAGGTCATTCCTCCGATCGGGCACACTCCTTCGATACTATATTCTGGCTTTGTGATTGATTTGGTGGCCACCCTCGATTTTTGATTTGGGAGTGTGTTCCGAGGTGGGCGGTAGTAGCTGCTATGCATTACCACTAGTCCGGAAGTGTAATTGGTATATCTACCCTGGCATTGCCTAGTTGTGCCGTGTCACCTACCCTAGCCCGCCTTCTACGAGTTTTTTTTGTACCATACCTATGGAGTGCCCTCTGACGGCGTCCAGTATGGGCGGGATTACGGTACTGTATAGACTATGAGAATATATAAAAATGTGTTAAGGGGGAAAATGTAACGCCTTAACGCTATTTTAATAGTTTATCCACTACAAGAAAAATACCTTTTTATAGCATTTAAAAAACGCTGTAAAAGGATACGATGGCGTTTTTATAAACGCTGTATATCAACAAGTTGTAATATGTCAGGGATCTATAATAGCAACCTCGGAATCGCTATAAAAAACATGCTATAATTGACGTTACTTATAGCGTTTCTGAATTGCTATTAAATGGATGGTTCATGACATACAAGTACCTTTCTATAGCAATTGTAAACGCTGTAGATATATCATTACCTGATTATTATAGCAATTATAAATGCTATAGAAATATCATTGCCTGATTATTATAGCAACTATAAATGCTTAAAAAATGCTATAGAATGTTTACTTTAGTCTTTCATAGCATTATTTACTTGCTATGAAAACTATTTAATCGTTGCAGAATATTTTTATTGCACTAGCATAATGCTATAATATGTATAGCCATGACAATTTTTATTCCTAGCATTAATATAAAAAGGATGTAATATACGGTATCTCACACAGTATTAACAATTAAGCATAAAAAAATATATGTATAAAAGCATTTCGTGCACAATATTAATCATATAAATATTAGTAACAATTCATACAATCGTAGCTAACCAAAACAATACATAATAAAAGTAACAATCCATACAACCATAGCTAACCAAAACAATACATAGTAAAAGTAAAGATGTAAGAACATCGACACAAAATACATTTGAAGGAGAATGAGTGCGGCAACATATTTTTTCATGCCTTCCACCATAGCGTAAACCCAGAGCATCATACACCACCTGTCAAAAAGCACATACGTCTATTAGTCATAAAAAGTAAACATAAATTATCATGAATACCGAAATATGGAAAAAAATATGTGCGGCAAACCATTATCTCTAATAATGTTAAGCCTCTGTATGAAGCTGTTCAATCTTCTGAATTGCTACCTGTTCCTTTTACTGGTCCTAAGTACACCTACTCTAATAAAAGCAGATCTAATGTTAGAACATTATCCATATTAGATAGAGCTCTATTTAATTTTAATGCTATGTCTACATGGGGCAGCCTTATATGTATTGTAGGTCTTCTTAGTTTATCCGATCATTGTTCTCTAGTGTTAAATTGGGGGATTACAGACATCCAAATTAAATCATCTTTTAAGTTCTTTGATGCCTGGACTAAACATGAGGATTTCTTACCTATTGTTGAGTCTGTTTGGAAGCACCATGTTATAGGGAATCACATGTTTGTGCTTCAATAGAAGCTTAAAGCAACAAAACTTTCCCTTAAATATTGGAGCAAGTCTAAGTATGATACAGGTAATAAGGTCTCTGATGCCTTAAGAATTGATCTTCATCTAACATAGCAAAGTTTATTTCTTTCTCCTGGTGATAGTCTTTTATAGACAAAGGAATATGATCTAAGCAAACAGTTATCTGATGCATTGCTAATTGAACTAATTATGATCAGGCAAAAACTCAGAGATAAACGGGATTCCTTAGGTGATAAGAATACAAATTATTTTCACAAATCCCTCAAGTGCAGTAACTTTAGAAAGAACATCCTTGAATAAAAGATTTGGATGGTAAAAAAATTTCTACCTAGGATGAAATAAGTAAATGTTTTGTTGATTATTATTCCAATCTATTGGGTCAGGACCATCAAAACTGCAACATGTTTATATTAGATGATCTAAATCTGCCAAGAATAAATGAAGATCAAGCCAATGAGATTTTTGAAACATCACACTGCCCTGTCTTCCCACTTCCCCATCTGCCATCAATCTGTTTCCACCAAACTTCCTCTACCTTGCAAACCCACCAATATCAGTGGACTGTGCCTTCCCCTGAACAGTGATACAACACCCATCTAAACCACTTTCTGCATCTACATCAACTTCTACAACCGTGCTGCCACCTCTCTTAACAGATCATCCATACATTCCCCTGCACAGCGCAATTGCACGCATACACACTTCATTACAATCTGATCACCAACACTTCCAACATACCCACAATTCAAGCAACAACTCCACATCTACATACATACTCAGTCCCTACTCCATACTCTATACATGCATACAACTACTACTGCCAACGCTACAGTTTCAACTGCCACTTGATCACTTCGATTCCCTGACCAATACATACTGTGTATTCTTAATTTCCCTTTTAACTAGGTTTTCAAGGAAAAGAAGGAAATGGTTAGAGCATCATGTAGAGATAGTTTTATCTGTGGAGCTTGTGGTCAGGTTTGTGATAAAACACTAAGCATTTTTTCTCTCAAAAGTATCCAGTAAAATGCTTTATATCAACAGCAGACTACAAAGTCCCAATATGTTATATATTACAAGCATACCGCGATTTTTATTATTTATTTATTAATTTAATTTGTTTATTTATGTGTGTGTAAAATGTAAATAAATATCACTGGGCAAAATCTTTTCAAGAACAGTAAAAATATAAACAGTGTCCTGATTTGAAATAGTTTTAGACACTGATAGAACGTAATGATAGAACGTTCATATTCATTAAACACAAAACTAAAAGAAATGTGTGTGAGTGCATCGTGTATATGGCCAATACTAGACAAGAAAAATCGAATCCAGTAACTACACTAACGCAAATTTGAATTATACTTACTAGAAGTTGATTCCATTATAAAATTAGCAGCAGGCCAAGCTATCGTAGTACCAAGAGCATCTTCAATGACTTCTAAATCGGATGTTGTTCTCCATAGACGGGCTTTTGGAATTTTTACAAGATCTACCCAAACTTTAATTGCATTTCTTCCTAAAGGAACACAATGAACCATTGTAGTTGGATCGGCCGAAGACACGCGTCCTAATGCAACTATTTCTCTCTTTCCCGACCAATCGATCAGCTTGCATTTATCATTTGCCATATAATTTGAACTCTATCAATTAAACAAATATGTTATATTATTATGTGCATCAACAATTTGTACGATGAAAAAAATAATACAGTGTTAATTATAAACAAGTTTACCTTTTCGATAACTCCGACATTACTCGTATGATTATCCGATAATGCAATTTAGTTATATTCATTTTTGTGCTATTTTATCTTTAATAGTCAAGTCATTCATGAGCAAACTAAAATAAGATTGTATTTTCTTGTGTCTCGGCTTCGTAGCTTGATTCTACCATTGAGATACATTTTTCATACTTGATTTTTCAGAAGCATGCAGACCATCGCATCTAATTCTGAAATTTTGTTATGCATGTCGGCCGTCTGTTTATCCTTTATGTGTGACCATACTGCCTTTGTGTAAGTTATACCCCTTCCCATGCCTCTTAATCGTCCGGGTCTGTCTTGTCCCAAAACTTTTGCAAGCGCATCTTCTTTGTAATTAGATGTTGAGCTAGGATTTGATTCTTTCTCGATTTGTTTAATTTTTTCCTATACATGTTGTCATATATGCATATTATACACAACTTAAATATCACAATAGAAAACAAATTGTTATATAATAAAATATCAAAGTACTTACGATAGCATCTGCAGTAGTCGCATTTACCGGTTCGCCATTTTTTCGAGTATGGGATTTGATCCAAACGTGAGTTCGTGAGACGGAAGATGGATGAGGACTCGTATTTTTCTATGTTTGAAGAATATTTATTACAGCACAACACATTAACTAACTAGTTAATAAATATTACGGTAAATAAATTGACAATTCTTACCAAATCATCAGCTACTCAAGCCATTCCTTTACGGCTACATGTGTGTGGTATCTGATTTTCTCTAATAGCTTTGAATTTCTGACTCAATTCCTAAGAATAAAAAATATATTATTTATGCTCATTCACTAATTCAAACTTCACAACTTTCAACAATACTAAAATACCTTAAACTCTGGCGTTGTTTTGGACTTGACAAACTTCTTCCACTCATTCATACTTAGGTTATCGGGTTTCAACCGAATTCTTTCTTCTTCGTTCTTTGCGTCTGCTATTTTGCGAACTAATCTAGCTTTCGAACCTCTAAAAATGCACCCCATTTGCTGAAATATGGACGATTTTTGGCATTCCTCGTCCAATTTAAATCTAGCCTGCAATATCAGCATTAGCTAAGAAGAAAACTTTTATAAACCAACACTAATACCAATTAATTAACAGTTGTTTACATTCTGTTTTATAGTCAAATGGTAGCAAAACTAAAAATAAATGACATGGATCATACTACTGAATCATACTGTTTTATAGTCATAATGCACAAAATCATTCTGGGCAAAATCATACTACTGAAGAATGGCATGGTATCTGATCCTCTAAATAAATGACATGGTATCTGATTCTCTCTAAAAATGACATGGATCATTCTGTTTTATAGTCATAATGCACAAAATCATACTACTGAAGAATGGCATTTGCTAGTTACAAACGAAACAAATGCATATAATTCAAAGATGGCAGGTTCTAAATACAAATCAAACAAAAATAATGGATCAATCAGAGATAATGTTTAACTATGGGGCTTTTTAACTCAACACTGAAAGCTAAGTATTGAAGAGGGTAGCATGCAAAGAATTGTTCAAGTTAAAAGGCAGGGACTGTTCAAGTTTAATTGACAATGTTTTAAATTCCTAAAGGCCAATATTAATAAATTAATTTGTAGTGGAATTTGTAATAGTCTGTAATTTGAAATTTGTAATAGTCTGCAATCTTTGAATTTGTAATTACAGACTATTACAAACTTTATAAAACGTTTTAAATAAAATAAAGACAAGTGTTAAACCAGGTTTTCATTTTCTTGCCACTTCCAAAAACCTGGAGATAAAAAAAAATTTCTAACATCTGCCTGAAATCAAACAAATCATCAAGCAATTTCAGATCAGTTTTGAAAACCTTAAATCATCTCAGCAATTCACTGATTCCTGTAATAACAAGATCGAGTTTTCCAGTTAAAAACTAATCGGGCTTCAACAATTCAAGTTTTCAAAGTTTCCCAGTAAAAAAATGTTTGCATGTCTGTTAATATGTATGGGTTGATTATGCATGTCTGTATATTGATATAAATGTCTCTGTTCTTAATGCAACAGCCTTAATAAATTACAAAAATTAAAATCCCTTCACCTGATCACTTATAACATATGATGTTCAAAGGAAACTTGTCTGCATTGATGCATTGATGTTCAAATTGCAGACTATTACAAAAATGTTTAAAAACTTACCCATACCCGAAACCACATCTCAAACATTCTTGATGTCATCTAGTGGAATAATGCATCACTCATGTCTATAAAACACCCAGCACAACAAAGTTACAGTATCAAATGAACTCTTGTATTTTCAAAACACAACTCCTCTTTCAGCATCATAATACTTCAACAAACATGCAATCCCTTACTTCCTCCAACTCAGTCCTAACAGTTATAGAATTTACTTCATATAGTTTTGTGTAACAGTTATTGTAACAGACAACAAAGCAACTAGTTTCAGGAGATTGAGACACTGTTAAAACTGGTAATATAACATGCATCATTTTCATATATACTTTAACTAAATTTAGAAAAATAAATAAGACATATATGACATAAAAATGGTATATACCTGAATGCATCCCCACAAAGCAACTTGTAATCTGTCACTTAGTTCCTTCCACTTATCAAGTGTAACAGGAACATGTTCCCTTACTAGCGGGCCTAAATATGAAGATAGTTTGACAGACCCATCTCCTATTGGTTTTCCATCTGCATTAAATTCGACTTCAATGTGACTCAATAGATTTACTGGAAGTCTTTTCACTTTAGTTGGACCTCTACGTTTGCGCTTCACTACCGGATTTGCGGTGGCATCTCGAGTGGTTCTCTCATTCATGTCAGCTTCAAAATCTTCTTCAGCTTGCATTGTATCTTCGTCAACTACTTCAGCGATGTCTTGAATTCGAGCTTCATTGTTCTCAGAATTTCCAATTTCTTGCGAGTTGTCTTCAATACCAACGTCGCTATTGACCCTATTGTCCTTGTGTTTTGCATTAGCCGTGGATTTATCAATTGTTTTTAGCCATTTTAAAGCAGCTGCCTTCTTTTTACCCATTTACTGCATGTAAAAGAAAAAACTGGATGTTAAAATGCATTCAAGGTTGAGAACTGCATTTAAGAACTGCATATATTATTTCTAAAAGTAAGTGTTTTCACTGTATATTTTAATTTTCCAGAAAAAATCAAACATATTATACATAAAAATATTTTTTAAACTTAGATCATGTTAATTCAAACATATCTTGTTTAAATATCAAAGCCTATAAGAGAACAAGTGAAAAGATTTTGATTTTTGAATTTGTTTTAAAACCTTAAACTTAGAACAGAGCAAGCACAGACATGCACACCAATATCATCATAAATATATACATGCAATCATATTTACACACTTATGCAAAGCATATTTCACATCATAACTTCAAGGAGTATCACATGAAATCAAGATATAAACTGATTTAAGCTTTTAGAAAAATGTTTACTCACCGTATATATATATGAACAGAGAAGCCTGGAACTTAATAATTGATCTTTTAACTTTGAAAACTGGAGATTGCTTTGACTTTGATCTGATCTATTTCTTTGATTTTGATTTGCTTGATTAAATCGAGTTGAGTTGAACTTTGCTTGATTCAGGTTTTAGATTGAAAGAGGTTATTTGTTTGATTTTCTTTTCTGGTTTTAGCTTTCAGGTTTTTGTTTTGAATATAATTTGGAATTAAAATATACAGTGAAAACTCTAAAATATACAGTGAACTGCATTTAAGAATTGCATTTAAGAAATTTGAAGTCACCGAAACAACTGCATGAATTATTAAACTGGATGTCAAAATATTTTCAAAATAAATTTCTTACTAAAACAAACAACTTGCATTTTATTGGGTTTTTTTCACAAAACCATTTACATATATTTTGAAATACCGATATGTCAAATCACCTTATTCAAGTTATTTTAAACTTTTCTCAAATATGCCTTCACAATCTTCTCTAACATAGCTACCATCTTCCACATAATCCACATCCATCATGTTTTCTTCGCAATCTTGAATAACATGGCTTGTGTCCTCAATATAATCATCTGTCTCTAATTCATGATAACCTCTTGGTGGTGCCTTCATTACAACATACCAATTAGAAGAATCATTCTCTCTTGAATAAAAAATTTGTTTCGCTTGAGATGCAAGAATATATGGATCCCTCGAAAATGAAGGTTGATTTTGATGCAAATTAACAAGAGTAAATCCATCTTCAACCTTCACCCCATTTCCAATGTTTGCCCAATGACACTTAAAAATTGGAACATAAAATTTATGATAGTCTAATAAGATTATGTCAGTCAAAATCCCATAGTACGTGACCACATCAACTACTTGAGAGACATCTTTTGCACTTGCTCTACACATGGTAGTAGCATCATAAGTCACTCCAGAATTCTGAGTTTCTCTCTCAACATCTTTTGTATGAAAACGTAACCCATTAATTATATATCCTTTGCAGGACGAAGCATTACTACTTGGACCATATGCAATCCATTTTAATAATTCATCGTGTTCACTTGAGTTAATAGGTATCTGAAAAAACCATATTTTCAAATATAGATTCAATATAGATTCAAAAACAATATTTTCAAACTTATACAAAAAAATTTAAAGAGCTGATTAACCTTCTTTTTAATCCAATCAGCAAAGTTTTTTGTGTGAATTTTCCATAGCAATGTAGCATTTCTTTCCATGCGCTTGTCCGAACTTTGTAACTCTTCCAAATGCATACTACCATAATATAAAAGATATTAAGTTACATTTATAATTACGCATATTACGATAAATCTGATAAAGAAAACAATATGCGCTTACTCTAAAAATGGCTCGGTTATAGCCATATTCATTAGCACAGCAAGGTGAGCAGCTTCTTTCTCATGAGTTGTCAATGTAATTGTCTTGTATGTTGATATCGGACGTCCTTCGAGTATTGCATCATCATTCTCATAATCTCTGTTTCTACCCTCTTTCTCCTCAAATTGTGATGATTTCTTTAGAAATTCGCCAAAAAATCTTACGGATTCTTCTGTAAGATAGTTTTCTGCAATGCATCCTTCTGGACGTGCATAGTTCCTAACATAATCTTTAAGCGTTTTCATATACCTTTCGAAGGGGTACATCCAACGAAAATGAACTGGTCCACACAATCGAGCTTCTTTTCCAAGATGAATTGTTAGATGTATCATTATGTCGAAAAATGAAGGTGGAAAATATCTTTCGAGATCACATAAAATTGTAGCGATCTCATCATCGATTTGTTGCAGCTTCTCTCTGTCAAGAACACGCTGACATAGTTTATTAAAAAATAAACACAAACGAGTTATTACTTTCCTTGGCTTTTTTGGAAGCAGTCCTCTCATTGCAACCGATAACATTTGTTGCATTAAAACATGGTAATCATGCGACTTCAATCCACTAACTTTGCAATCCTCCAACGACACACATCTTTTGAAATTTGAGCAATAACCATCAGGTCCCTTGAAGTCATACAATCTTTTGCAAAATATTCTTTTTTCAGAACTAGACATAGTATATGGAGCCGGTGGAAGATATGTTTTCTTCCCACGAGGTTGTGCATATAGAGCAGGTCGGATTCCCCAATCCTCTAAATCCTTTCTAGAATTAATACCATCTTTCGATTTGCTATCATGCAATATTGTGCTGAGTAAACTTTCGCCCACGTTTTTCTCAACATGCATCACGTCTAAATTAGGCGTAGTGGAAGTTCCTATAAACATCAACAATATGACCGCTTTAACATTATATAATTTTATAATTAGATTATTGTGAATAAAATATAATTTGAACACTAACCTCCCAATATGGTAAGTCAAAGAAAATCGATTTTTTTTCCACCTTGATTGCTCTATTTTTGCAGGACTGTTTTCATCTTCATGGTTGTCAGTACACTTCCTCTTCCTACACGTAATCTTTATAATTTGCTTCTTATTTAACTTCTTATTCTTTCTCTTCTTGGCTGTTGCTATTTCTTTATTTTTAGCTTTTCCAAAATCATTTGAAAAATCTTTCAAAATAACAGAAATATCTCTACCTGTAGGAATCCTGGGTTTGCTACCTTCCTCCACGGTGTTATCAAACCAAGCCTTTTGTTTTCTTTGTGGATCTGACAGAGGTAAGAATCTTCTATGTCCCATATAGACATTTTTCCGACTATGATTTAGCCATCGATGATGAGTATTCACGCCACATAATGGACAACCTTTTTTTCCTTTTACACAACATCCATCAAGATTTCCATAAGCTGGAAAATCGTTTATAGTCCATAACAAGATTGCTTTCAAGTTAAAAAGTGTCTTGCTAAATGCATCATAAATCTCCACCCCGTTACTCCATAACTGCTGCAAATCTTCTACCAAAGGAGCTAAATATACATCAATATCATTCCCAGGTTGCTTTGGACCAGGAATCAATAATGTTAACATAATATTTTCCTTTTTCATACATAATATAGGCGAAAAATTATATGTCACAAGCATCACTGGCCAGCAACTATACTTGGTACCCTTAATGTCAAATGGGGTAAAACCATCGGTAGTAAGACCAAGCCGAAGGTTACGTGGATCACTTGAAAATGATTCCCATTTATCATCCACCATGGTCCATGTCAAAGAATCCACAGGATGACGCATTTTATCATCATTACTTTTATTACTAAAATGCCATCTTAAATCTTCTGCCGTCTGTGGGGACCTAAACATTCTTCTGAATCTTGGAATAATTGGAAAATATCTCAACACTTTGACTGGAATACCTTGCATTATCTCTTTCGTCCGCTCATTTATCTTCCATCTCGAAGAACCACATTTCGGACAGTTATTCAAATCATTTTACTCTTTTCTAAAAAGACAACAATCATTCTTGCATGCATGAATCTTGTCGAATCCCATGTCAAATACTTTGAGGAACTTCTTTATTTCATATAAAGTTTTCGGAAGGACGTTATTTTTGGGTAATAACATTTGTTGCACATTTAGAAGCTTATCAAGACCAGTATCAGATAATCCAGTTTCGCATTTAAGATTGTACAATGCAGTGATAGCAGATAATTTTGTTTGATCTACGCAACCAGGGTACAGTGGAGTTTTTGCATCTTCCAAATTTTTAAGAAAATCATCCATTCGCTTTTGTGCATCATCATTATTTTTATCATCGGAGAAAAAAGTTTGGTTGACAAACGCTTCATCTTCAAAGTGAACGGCTTGAAGTAATTCATACGTGTCATCCACCTCCACCTTTTCAGTTATATTCATTTGCTCACCATGACTGTACCACTTACTGCACTTGTATAAAGGATCCATTCCTCTTATAATCAAATGCTCGACAACAATATCACCATTTTGATGAGTGAGATTTCGACAATCTAAGCAAGGACATAAAATTTTTTCCAGGCTTCCTAAGTTTCTCTTTGCGGCATGCACAAAATTCCATGCTCCTTGCTCGTACTCGCTACTAGTTCTAAGGTAAAATTAAAAACAAAGTTTTCAACATAAAAAATCGAGTTATTATTTTAATTTTTAGGTTAAATTTTAAGCTAAATATTGTATTATTACCTGTGTAAATGCACCCAATCTTTTTCCATCGCAAATTATCTGCAAATTATGTATAGGCTCCCTTGAATTCACTATCTGCAAATTTGATTTATAGTAGGCTATTGAAAATAGAGAAGAGTTGCCTACTTTGCTTGGTATTCATGTGTAGACAAATTTGATTCTCATCAAGTTATAAAAACATCCTACTATCCTATATCCATTAGGATCATAGGCAGATCCTATATCTATTTAACTTCAAATAAAATGAGCAATTTCTACTCCTTTTTTAAGAGGTAAATGTTTGATTAAATTCAACAACTAACGGGCTGATTTCAAATTGTTATTATAATTGTGATACATTATTTAGTACCCCTGCATTAATGGTCATGGAGTCGCTTTCTGTCTCCTACTATAATTTTTTTTGAAGTCCTCCGGTACATTCATTTGTTCAAGTAATTAACTTAGTGTATTAATTACAAAACAAATGTATCACCAAACCTATAATGGTTTTTTTAATCAAAAGATTATAGTCTTATCATCGCCTTAGCTAATATAATTTTATTTAATAATTTATCCTATTTCTAAGCATTTTGTTTTTTCTCAGTTTGTTTGTTTTCTCCACCATTTTTTTCTTTTATGGTTTTTTATTAGCAACATCATGCCCATCTCCTTCAATAAACAAATCGGTCTTGAAAATAATAATAAGATAGAGACAGTAGAGGTTTGAAGTGAACAAACAGTAAGTGAACAAACCTATAATGGCAAGAGTTGTTTTAATACTAAACAAACAGTAATTAAATAGCATTGATAGTTAGTGGCATCCTAATTTTCCAATTGTTACTAACACTTAGCATTAGGAAATATTTGCAGCAGAGGAATTCATATTGTAGAAATATTTACTTAATTTTCCAATTGGCACTAACACTTAACATTTGCAGCAGAGGAATTCATATTGTAGAAATATTTACATTCTTAAAAATTTCATAACACTTAGCATTAATTGACTAATGAAAAGAAAACTCATAACACTTAGATTTAATTGACTAAATGACTCTGACCTGCAAAAACAAATATTGTTAAAAGAATTAACAAATATTGTAAACAAAGAGAATTCCCAAATAAGAAAATCCATCAGCTCTATTGAATTCTTGTCAAAAAAAGCAACAGCATTGACAGAGAGAGGCAAAAGTAACAAGAAATAATTATACCGCAACCTGTATATAAATAATGACATAAAAATATACCTAATCCTCGCGCTTGACGAATTGAACTTCGGACCAAATCGCGCTTCAACGATGAAGAATTGAGTTTGAGGAATTGGGAATTGCGTCTGGACCAAATCGCTTTAACTTCGGACCAACTTCGGATCGACTGAGTTTGAGGATTCAACGATGAAGAATTGAGCGGCAGAAGAGGACCGATGTTAAATATAATTGCAGAAGAGGAATTGAGCTTGAAGAATAGCTTGACCGATGTTAAAAAGAGTGTGAAGAGGGTGAAGATGAGAAGCCTAAGGGGGAGAAAACGAAAATGAAAATGAAATTTTGGCGGCCAAAAAAAAATTAGAGGGAAACGAGAGAGTGGAACGCAAATTCACCGTGAACAACATTAATATAATTGCATACATTTTAATATAATTGCACTTGAAGTTTTGTCTTTTTGAGTTGAATAAAGAATAGCCACTTAACTATAGCAAATCAAGTTTTCGTGCAATCCACGCTTGCTATTGATATAATATTTTCTTGTAGTGATCTTACTGTAGACATATTATAATAGCGTATTGTACTACATAGTAGATAGTTTAACGGATCCTTAGGAGATGTGAATCCCGAACATCTCTTAAGTTACTGCACTCACGTTAGACACTGGATAGGAGATGTCAAACCCCGTAAACATCTCTGATGCCATTTACACTCATATTTATTTACCGTTAATTTGACTTACATAAGATCTTTTAGTTCTGACTCGAGTGTTTTGTCTTTTCAATTCGCTCGGGTCAGCCTGAGCATTTCAGGATTTGAAGACCTTATTTCTGGAGGACGAAGATGAAGATTTGTACTACTATTATTTACTATATTTATTCCACTGCATTCATACTATTCCACTGCATTATTTGTTTTTCTCTGATATGTGTAACTCTGATTTTGTATTGTATAAGTATAATCAAATGTTTTATATACAGCTTCATGAACTGTTATTTGATTATTATATTTTGTCATTCCGCTGCGAGATTCTATTTTGTTTTATTTCTTTCTCTTTTTCTTATTTACCCCAATAACCATCTACCTCTTTGTATGGTTTGAGTCGGCATGTGTGTCTACTTAAAGCGTCCAAAAAGGTGAGATGTTACACAAGCACGAAGGTTACGCCGATCGAAAGACAAGCATGAAAGCTACGCCGACCATAAGACGAGCCCGAAAGCTGCGCCAAAGTGATCATTGTTGATCAAAAGTGTTAAATACTTTTAACTAGTAATCAAACGAGTATCACCCCAATGTCCGATAACCACTCGGTGATACTTGAATAATTACTAAAAGATCGTAGATTCCACCCAAGTAAAATATCTATCAAACAAGTCAAAGAATTAAGCGATAAAGAGATACGAGTGTTCCATACCACTTGTATTATTAAACTGTTTAATTTGAGTTCTCATCTAATAGAAGTGATAGTTTTTTATATAGAAACTACTTCTTTCTAAGTCATTTAAATATTGATCTAATGACTATAAAATTACTATATTTTTAAAATATGCTACTTATATATATATGTGTGTGTGTTTTATTACCATCTTTTAGAACACTATTACTATTAAAAACTCTACAATAATCATTTTTCATCAAAATTATTCTTTAAATATGAGATCAGAATCTATATTTCGAAATCTTCATTTTGAAATCAATAATATATTTTGTATAAACTCCAAATTGATTTTTAATGGATATATTTTAACATAACCGCTTAAAAATAATTTTTCATACTATATATATATTTAATATATATATTATTCTAAATAATTTAGAATAAGAAATTCCCCAAAAATGTGATATCGTCAAAATTCCAGAAATCGCAGAAATCAAGTAGAAGAAAGAGAAAGAAGAAACAAAAGAAATGGAAGAAAACATGAGAAATAGGAGATTAAAAGCCCTGGAGCTTTTCGACCAGTCAACCATGATTTCCCATCGGTCGACCATTAGCGATCGATCGGTGGAACCTACTGGTCGAGCAATTAGCGCATCTAGGGCCTGAATGCTCCAGGCATCATCTTAGGCGATGATTTCACCCAATTCTGTCCATTGCAATATAAGTATTAGCACTTAATCAACCATAAATTCATGCCCACAAACTATATGCATCATACATCCACAAATTGACACGCTATGGTTTAATGTAAGCAATTCAAAAGTTTCAGATATCACTTTTCACAATAAATTTTAGACAAACAGTAATTAAACAAACCATCATCCGATATTCACAACCATAACTCAGATTAACAACGTGTAATCACAAATAGAATTAGCAGTGAGTTTTATTCACCCTGTCCTTCCAAATGAGCAGCAAAATCAACTACTGTTGCTAAATTATCCAACCAACAAGCCCTGAAATTATTAGCTTTACAAGATGTTTAATTTGTTAGAATTTGAAGAAATTTGGGGTTTTGCTTCTAGTTTTACAAAGAGGAGAATGTTTTTTGTTTACTATAAAAGTGATGAGCGTAAATTGAAAAGGAGAAAGAAGTTTTCCTTTCTTAATAGCCTAATGGGCTTTGTGTTAGGGAGAACTTAACCCAATATCCAATATGTTATTTCATTTTCATTTTTTTCCTCCTCTTTTAAATTTATATTTCAAACAAAGCTTTCAACAAATTTCACTACACTTCGAATAACCTTTACTAATCAAGTCTCCAATTCATTATCTTTTTATGATATAAAATCCTAATTTTAATAAAATTATTAAAATCAAATTTCAACATGCACTTTAAATTGATTATTTACAAAATAACCATTTCTTATATTATTCTTAAAAATAATTGCATTAATTTAACAAATAAAATATCAATGTATCTTTTAGAATTAATTACTTACCATTTAACACTTCTTAACTCCTTTGATAATAATTAAAAGAATTTTAAAAAATAAAATCTCTACTTTTCTTATTGAATAGATTTATATATAAATTTCTACTTACTAATTTCATATATTAATTTTCCAATATTATATAAATTTAAAATTCACATACCAAAAGAATTCATTATCTTTTATAAAAGAATACAAATTCAAATTTCCTTATGTTTCAATATTTGAAAAACCAAATTTCTCATTTAAATCTCTAATTTAAATTGTTATTTATTTTATTAGAGTAATTCAAAAGTCAAGGTTGTTTCCACTTTGGACAATGGTTCCATTATCGTAGCGCTTACGATAATGAGTAACATCTGATACACGGTTCCATCGCATGTCGGAGCTCATTTGCTAGCACAAATGGGCTATCTACACAGAATGCATCTGTCCATTATGCCAAGGACACCGGGCACATACCATATGGTCTGAATCACGTATCACTAACCCGATCAATGTACAAAACATGATTATTCAACACACGTCGACATCCCTTTGGATTCTCTACATTGGTTACATAGGATTTAAGTAAAGTACACACATTAAATTCAAATCATACCTGACCATGCTCATGTACCAATTTAGTAAATTATGGATCGTGGATGCTCCCAGCATATCTCCGCCTTGGGTGTAGGTCCATTTACCTTTGAGTTCACTCCTCTGATTGCAAGTTCATCTTCTACCTTGGTGTCAAATTCAACATCCTCCAAGCCTTGGCAATCTCATTGTAAATTCAAGCAAACTCTTCAAGTCTTCCTATTTGCCACTATGGAAGAACCTCACATTAGTGTCACTCCTAATGTTAACTTAGATTGCATAATGATGCTCAATGATCCTCCAGATTCTCCGGCCTCTACACTAACTACTATGGATGTTAGAAGGATCTATGATCATCATGGAATACCTATAGAAGAAACTATTATACTCCAAATTTCCAAGGATGAATAAAGTGTGAAACCATCGAAAGTTGACAATGTAAGAGCTATCGCAAGTTGATAGTAATGAGTAGTCGTAGGTTGAAGCAACTGAACTATTGAAAGTTGATATTGTTAAGACCATCGCAATTTGATAATATAAAGCTATCAGAAGTTGATATGGACAAAGCTATTGCAAGGTGATGTCATAGAGCTATCGCAAAAGAGAATAAAGAAAGCTATCGTACGTTGGCAAATGGAGGCTATCGCAAGCAGAGGTATAGACAAAGCTTTTATATGTTAAGGTAGAAAAAGTAGCCATCGTAAGTTAAAAGACATCACATATTAAAGGCTATCACAAGATAAAAGCTATCATAGATTGAGATTATATAGTTGTCGCAAGATGAAGGCCAGGCTATCATATGTTAATAACATATTGCCATTGCAAGTTCAAGACTGTTGCATGATAAAGTGTTGTTGCAAGTTGGTTATGAGGGAACCCATCAGATGTTGATGGTTAAAGAAACTATTACATATTAATGATGTGAAAAGAAGTCGTAAGTTGATAAAGAAGGAAGCAATTGCATGTTGACGATCAAAGGAGGCTATTGCATGTTAATGATGTGAAAAGCTATCTTAAGTTGATAAAGAAGGAAACCATGGCATGATTATGGTTAAAGGAAACTATTATATGTTAATAATTAGAAGGGCTGTTATAAGACGATATAAGGAGAAGCCATCGCATGTTGATGATTAGAAGGGTTTTCGCAAGTTGATGACTAAAGGAAGCTATCACATACTGAAAACTAAGGGAAGCCATTACATGTTGATAACCGAAGGTATATTGAGAATTAGAGATATCGTGTGTTAAGAATGCACCCGAAATCGACACCCCGGCTGGCCACGTGGCATTTCCCGATTGGATTAGCCATGTCACATCATCATGGAGAAATTAGAGAAGGATCGTGTCATATGTCATCCTGAGCATGTGCAAGTTCAGCAAATCATGATCATACATTTTTACAAATTACACGTGTCATGAATCTTAGATTCCCTATTAGTAGGCATGTAACCATAGTAAAAATGGGTGGTGAATTCTAAATTGTACTTCTCTCTCATTTTTCATTTCATCTTGTGCATAACAAAAAACTTGAAATTAGGACTTTTATGGCCATTTGGTCAAATTGAAATCGTGACTTCATGAACAAGGAATTGAATAAATCTATATTTGCATAGATGACTTCATATGGACTTAAGCCACACATATTTGACTAGGTAATTTGCCTTACTCAAGTATCATTGATTCCCTTTGATTAAAGAAGATAGGTTGAAACCAAATTTTTACCCAACAAAAACCTTGACCCGAAACCTCACCAAAGGGCACACAACCCTCCAGAAGGTTACATAGAGTGCGATCGCTACATGTATCTCTCTGGAGGAGTTCGATCGTTTAATCACTTCATCCAAATAATTATTCTATTTATGAAGCTTGCCCCTACCCAGCTTCACCCGAATTGGTATGCCGTGTTAAACTGCACGTACATGATTTTCTTCATGCACTTGGGCTAGGTGCATACACTCGAAGGTTCAAATATCTTTACCAGCTTCAAGAAGAGAAGCGACCATCTACCCCTCACCTTCTTAGAATACTCCAAAGGCTACCAAATTGTTGATGGTATTTACAACAAGCCCAGCTAATTTAAAGATGAATACTTCTCTGTTTGCTGCCAAGAGGGCTTTGCTCAAAAGTGGTTGTTAGGACGTAAGTTTGATCATTATACTCTACACTACTAAACTTTCCTTCACTCCATGCACCAACTCATTTCTTTTTGAATCTAAAAGATATTCCCTGAAGGATTACTAATGCTTCTTTAGCTCAAACGCTCCAATAATTGAAGTGTATCCCAATCGGCGAGCAAAGAATGAAACTCCTCTTAAACAATTCTCAAATGCATCACTTTCGGTTACTATACAATGGTCGGAGTCTTGACCTCATTCCCTCCAGATAAAGAGCTACATGGGCCACTCTAAAGTTGAAATCAAAACTCCATCTCCCGCTTAACGAAATGTTTTGCATGTAGTAGGACATCCCCATTCAAAGGGAGGAGGAAAAAGATAAAAGTGAAGGTGAGGATAAAGACGAGGATGAAGACGAGGATGATGACAAAGACATTAACCATGCATATGAGTCGACCGGGGAGATGGTTGGCGATGCAAGAACTCCATCCCATGCCCCTTGGCCAAAAAGAATAAGGATGCGATCTCCACGACAAATTCTTGAGCCACACCAGACTTCTCCCAGAGAGGAAACTACACCCTTGGGCACCGACAATATCTTTATCTTGCTTGGAAATCTTGGTAGCATTCCAGATTTAATTCCAGAATAGGACATTGGAAGCTTAAGTCTCTCAAGCATTTCCTCCCAATATAAACCACATCCGATTTTCCCTTACCTTTGAGGGGAAATAACTCTGATTAATTAACCCCATGAACATGGTTCATGAAATGAGTAGAGCACACCAACACCTTGCATGACACTTAGGATTACCGCATGCTCACTTCATATGTGTCGTTATCCACTTCACAATTACCAACTCGATTCCATTTATTTTCAGGTGCAATAGAACACTCTGATCTTTTTGGGGATCTTGATAATGATTCAGTTGGATACCTATGCTGCAAATCCTTCAGTTCTTTATACCATAGGCATGATTCATCATAAGAGACAAATATTGTACGGTTTTGAGGACAAGAGAAAGAAAGATAAAAGGGAGAGACAATACCATGCAAAAGGCGAGCATGATTCATGCGACTGCTCTAGGCCAACTAGGTGATCATATTCCCCACGGGGTTATCGTTCCCCACTTTTGCAATCTCAGGACCGATACTCTTCATAGCCTAATAGTCCTCCTCCTGCCTCTAGAGTTCCTACAGCTGTCATATCAGTTCTTCCACCACACTATGTTCTAATGCCCTCACACAAGTCCAAGCACACTTCTAAGCTTACAAGCTCCTCGATTTCCGAAGTTATTCAACATATATCTGGCAAAGAGCACAATCCTGCAGCTTGCGCCATGCATGTCACAATTGCCTTAGTCTTGGTAACAAGCCCTAATATTACCAAGATGCAAAAAGCCTTCCCACACTTGTACTTTACTGAGTCAAGTTTGATTATGTTTTAAAGAACGTTCCACGAGAGGTGGCCACTCGTATAAACGTAGTCATTCACGATGTCTTTGAGTAGTACTACATGTGGAAAAGGCTCACTCATGTCATGTCTTATACGAACAAAGCTAATCAGTTGATTATTAAGAAGCTTGAGATTGAGAAAATGGACCACTAAAGAATTTGCGAGTTCTACACTCAAGAAATTGGTCAACTAAAAAAGCCACTAGAGGACTCCGAAAGAAAGTGCCAAGATGAGCAGAAAACTTTTGAGGCTAAATACGAGCTATAGAACTAACAACTTCAAAATGCCTATCATAAGAGTGGTGAACTAGCCAAAGAGAAGATAGTACTGCAGATCACCATTGACAGTTAATCCAAAGCGATTACAAACTTTTAGGCCAAGGTGGAAAAGAAGAAGAAAGAAATGATGCTCTCACGCTGGTACAAAGCACATAATCAAAGCCCTCGATGCTAATGGGGAAAAGAAAATTTTGGAGACCCGAGCCATCGAGGCCGAGAATAGAGAGATGGGACTTCATGAGAAAACATCGCCATCTTAGCATGCTTTTACACAAATGTAATCAAATTTGGGAACCTCAAGTGGTTGGATGACGAATACCCCAAAGTGATGGCCCTGGCTTGGGATGGGATTCTTAGGCCAAGAGAGAGCACGTTGGCAATATCGATGAAAAAGAAATCAATGCTGACCTTCTCAACGAGGAAGACTTGGAGACCCTTGACAAGGGTAGGCAGAGCAGCCGCTCAATGCTTCAATTTCCACCTAGGTGCCCGTTGGAGTCCTTCCTAAATCCAGCACTAAGGATTTGGCAGAAAGCTCCGTTCCTACCCAATAGGAACCCCAATTAGAGATCGTTACTTCAACGACAACCAACTCTGATGTTGTCGTAACCCGTACACCTATGCCATCCATACCCGTCTCTACTACTCTTACCTCCACAACCTCATACAATAGTGGCTACATCAGAAACGACCACTACAACTGCCGCGTAATCTCATCTTTTAGGGCATATGGCCTTGAGGATTCCATAGCAATCCCACCTAAGCTTTCCATTTTATCGCATGCTCCACAAGAAGAGCCAAATAAGACTCCTTTCCCAACTCTAAGTCATGACATGGAGGTCTATCACCGACCTCTCCCATCTTCGAGAAACTTTGGATGCTATTGGAGATGTCTTTGACCATTTCCTTTTTATCTGTTAACTTCCAAGTCGATCGCTCATTGCTCCTTTGCCGAGTGTGATCGTTGTCCTAGGTCACAAAGCCCCCGCCACCGAGTGTGATCATTGTCCTAGGTCACAAAGCCCCCACCATCGAGTCTATCATCGTTTCTGCACCAGTCCTCATCCCAGTCTCCTTTGTTGGGTTTGTTTTTGGTCTCGATGCAGAAAAGATCGTCGCTTTGAACGATGAAGGCGTTAATGATCCCGAACTTCTAGCAAGGGATGAGGATGTGATTGTTGCGAATGTCAAGGGGCCTGAAGTTGGACCATCTTTGGTAAAGAGGGAGGCCATCTACCCTTCTAGGTTGAAAAGTATCAAAAGGAGCTGGGCTTAGAGGATATTCCACCTCCACTCTCTATATCCTTACATATTCCCACTTTCCCAATTTTAATTCCCAACTCCTTTGCTGTGGGGGTTTCTACTGAAGCTCCCAAGCCATAGACGACTACAACCGAGGTAAGGACACAAGAGCTGACTCATACCCCCTAAGGATGTGATACCAAAAATGGAAAACACTAACCCCTAGGAAGGACAAGAAGAAGCCGAAGAGGGGGAAGCATTGATAAGGATATCTCATTTTGTCCTCTTACCTTTTGGATGTTCTATACATATGTCATTCATGCGTGGGTTTAGCTTCCGGTTTTTGCATATGAAAAAGTGAAAGTAATCAAAGTCATTTTCTTTTCGACTCTATCTTGTTTGCTATACCACACTTTTCATTTTCTGGCTATGTACTTTCCTACACGTATAATATTTAATTGTTTGTAACTCGATTACATATGTATTATACCTGCCTACATTTATGATCCATGCGATGCCATTATTTAGTGTAACTTGTACAAATAAATAAATTTCTACAATTTCTCGGTATCATTTAGGTTACATGGATTTGTTTATCATCGACCAAAAAATCCTGCTTGGCTAAACAAAACCATTTCACATCGATCGAACTTATTTATCATCACCGAACTTGTCCCATTTGGTCTTAAACAATGTCGTCTTATTAATGCAAATTTAATTATATAGCTTGTCTACTTATGTCAACACGAGCACCGATATATTCCAATAGTGTAACTGCAAAATGATTCAATTCCACACCGTTTCCTACCTTTGAGAATCAGTGTCTCCAATGCCTATCTCTAGGCATCAATGTTTGACTTTGCCTATCCCTTTGCATTGTCAAAAATAGATGTGTGAGGGTGAATTAGCTGATCGACCCCGGTATGATTATACTTTAGTGACCAGATAGTGGATCAAAGGAGTCATCAGTACCTATCTCAGGGTACCCAAACATTTGATTTCAAAAGATAGATTGTTTGATTTGTGCCACGTATCATACAACACAAAGTTAGACTTTAAGAATGCAGTTCCATTGATTCAAAAAGTCAACTTTATTTATGAACAAAAAGACGACAATCATTGCCTTATAACATCAAATCCTATAATATGATATCTTATTTGCTAAAAGGAATTTAAGTTAAATAGTGCCATAAGTGCTCGCTATTCCACACCGCAGAATCGGGATCCCATCAACAGTCGATAGCTTGAAAGTTCCATCCTTTAGCATCTGTGCAGTCATATAGGGACCTTTCCAATTTGGATCAAGTTACCCCCGTTTTTGGAAAGACTCGTTTCAAAACAAGGTTTCCTATCTCAAAGGTACATATTTTGACCTTAGCATTGAATTGCTTTGCTACTCTTATCTGGTTAGCAGTTATCCTCGGATTAGCCACTTCTCATTTTTCTTTAATCAAGTCAAGGGACTCAAGCAAGAGTTCACATTCATCTTGGGATCATAGTGCAATCTTCTATGAGATAGACTTCGGCTTCGAGTCGTATCATGGCCTTAGTTTCATAGGCCAAAGCAAATTGCATATGGTCAGTCGTAGACTTATGGGTCATTCGATAAGCCCATAATGTTAGTGTTAACTCCATACACCCAATTACACTTGGCTCTTTCCAATCTCTTCTTAATAATGAATTTGATGATCTTGTTTAGAAACTCCACTTATCCATTCGCTTATGGAGGTGATATTGCCGAGAAGCCTTTCTCGATTCGGTACCAATCACAAATTTTTTTGAACTTGAAACTTTAATCACTTTCTTTGAAGTAATCATTGTCAACGAAGTAGTCCACAACCACTGTCGCATATTTTTCTCTACCTCTCAACATTGTTACAACCAATGATATTTATTCCTTATACTGCAAATGGCCAAGGGTTAATAATTTGAATAAATTCAATGGATGCAGATCTCGATATTTTTGCAAACCTCTGGCACTTATCACATTTTCTAGAATAATCTGCTGCATCTTGGTTGATCGTCATCCAGAAGTATCCATAGCTAAGAACCTACTTCACTAAAGTCCACCCTCTGGTGTGATCACCATAACTTCCTACATGCACGTCCATGAGAATTTTATTAGCTTCATCTTTGGTGACACATCTTAGCAAGAGTGTTGAGAATCCTCTCCTGTATAACACTACTTCTTGCATGATGAACCGAGATACTTTATGTAGGAGTTATTGTAAATCCCTAATGTTTAGGCCCAAAACTAACCGTTGTAGATGTTGCAATCATCTATAGTATTAATTTCCGGTGATAAAATGCGGTAATGTTAATGGCATCCATAATATCAGAAGCACAAGAATATGAAATATTTCAAACAAAATTTCAAAACGACTTTTCTCGTTACATTTTAAATCAGCATTTCATACTCAGTACATAATCCCATAACGTTGCCGAGGTTCAGATAAATATAATTATTATAAAATACGTCAAGAGTGACATATGAAGATTCACCCTTGGATGATAAGAGTTACTAAATAGACAGTAATAACATTTTGCATTACATTCAACATTCAATCATAGGGGAATAGATAAATAAATAATATCATACATAGCTAATTTTTGCTTTCTGCACATCTTTGGAAGCTTTATTCGCTAAAACTTACTGAACCTGAAAACCTTAACTCTCAACCTACTTAAATTAAATTTTGAGCACCCCAAAGTTCAAGGGGAAAACATAAACTTCGAGTCGGACAAAAAGCCTGGTGTGAATAATGATATGACATCTCGATTTATCGATATTAAGTGAGACCACGCTGCCCAATAAAACGGGTTTTCCCCTCACTAATATCCTTTAAAAGCATGTCTTTTGCAATCAAAATCCTGCAACCAAACTGATTATAATAAAAAATATAACAATAACATGTATGCCTACAGAATATACAATAAGTGGACTATCTGTCCCAACATCATAGTTTTATCAAGCTAACTATAAACCTATGGCTGACTCGGGCCTACCAAACTTAAAAAATATTCTAACTTACTGTTAGAGAAAAACTGGACGGTCTGTCCGTAACTTCTACTTCTAAGGTCGAATGATCCTAATGGTTTTGCGGGCTCACCAATAACCTATCTATACTTTGTGTATCCCTTCTATGTGTAACCTTCTTTTAGTCTTACCCACGTTAAAGTCCTACACATTAGAATTTTGGACCTATATTAGCTAGGGGCAACTAGTTAAAGTATATGACATGATCCTACACCAGTCCCATCTGGTTTTTTAATCTCTGAGTCATTCTGTACCCTTTCCATATTTCCTTGAAAACAAAATCTTTGTAAATAACTTAACCCTTGAAATCATTTGTAAAACAAGGAAAACATTGGTCCTTTACTTTACTCAAAATACTTATGCTATGATATAGTTTTATAAAACACTGTTGATGAAACTCGAAATCATTAGGGCTTCGACCCTCTTAAAACTTAGGCTGCCAAAACTATATAAAACCTTTACAACTATAAAACTCGGCGATGTCATCACCATTAAAGATATTTGACCATTCTAAAGCACGTTGAAGTCTTTTATTTGAAAATATATGGAGATGATGTCGAAGTTATTACTTCATCTTTATCTTTACTACTAATAATGAAAGTTCTATGAACTAATTTCAACCGTGTCTTTTTGGAATGCTAAAAATACCCTCAACCTAATCTTCTACCCTTCGTGTTTTCTTCCATTTCACATTTCGCATCTCCAATTACTGCTTAAATAATCCTAACCAGCCAAACATTAATGTCGCCATTGTCGATAGTCTATTATCTGTGTCTCCTGAACGCCGAAGCTATCCATTGCCAAAAATTATAGCTCCTCCACTGCATCGCAGTTTCCAATCGAACGAGTGTCGTGATTTACAATCAAATATTCTGCAAACTAGGTTAAACCTACCATGGTCAGATCCCTCAATTTTGCCAGCTTATTATCATTCGATTCCTTGATTGCGCATTTTTTACTCTATTTACTGCTTCTTCATGAAACTAAAAAAACCCTAACTCTCATTCCTTCCTCGCTGCAAATCGATTTCATCTCCTTCGTCTCCATGCATCAACCGATTCAAGATTTAACGTCTCACCCTGCAATTATCGAGCATCTCCATCAACAATTTCATCTCCAACTCGATTCCAGATCTACTGATTATCGACCGATCGGTTATCAGCCAACATCAGTCCATTAAACTATGATTTCTGATCTTCTACCAACCAAGGTTAGATCTGAACCAATAAATTACATGGTTACAGTTCAAATGATGTTAACCTCATGATTTTGATGAACTGCTCATCTGATCTTTCTTTACATTACAATAATTTTGGAAGTATTACCTGCCCGGCTTGGGATTCACGATATAAGGCATATTATAATTTTTCAAGCGATGTACAAGATGGTGTTTGGAATAAATGCAAGTCAGTGGCCATCATTCCCATAAATCAAGCTTTTGTGGTTAACTTGAAAAATAGTTATATAGAAGATTTTATGGGAGTACTATTAAATACTAATTATTTCAACTCTGATGCAATGCATGTTTTCAGGGTAGGTAACATTGGTTACAAGTTGGTTTCCCATGGACTTAGGAAAAGAAAATTGTAATTTTTTTTACACAAAACATAATAATTGGTGGACTACAAATCTGAAAAATAATATCTTTAATCTAATGGTTTCACGTAATTGGGTTAACCCTGCATTATTAGAGCAGAGGTGATGCAAGACATTCATAACTCAGTTATAATTATCGATTCATAATAATCATCTAACAAACTACAAATAGTATATGCAGTAATATTATATATTTATACTATACAAATAGCATGCCAGCTGTGTTTTATTTGCTGCTTAAATTATTTATGATTTGTTAGATTTCTTTTATGACATTTATCTTGGATAAGGATGTTATCATTTAGAATGTCCATTCTCATCTTGGTTCATGTCTGTCCATGCCAACTGATGAGGCTAACATTTATTTAGCTCATAATTCACATGATGTTCATTTCTTCAATGCAAATGCTTAAGAAAGTTTTGGAAAGACCTGACAACACCGTTTCATTTCATTTACTGAGTGCATGAAAGTTTTGGAAAGCTGATGGAAAGATGGCTAACCATGAGATTCAATATTGTGTATTTATTTTAAAGTACTCTGCAATTTACGTAGATGACAGTTTTGGTCAAACGCATATGTTATGGGATTTTTTTTGACTAATATACATGTCTAAGTTGATTAAACCTATCAAGAGTTTTTTAAGGATGTTATTGCATGATTTGGTTGAATTCTTTACAGGCAAAACATGTAGGTAAGCATTCTATTTTTACATCCTTTAGTTATATATCTGTGTTCAAGATATGAAAAGTTTCGATCAAATTAGTTGAAATAAAAGAATATAAAGCTTTTGGGCTAAATAGATTTCAATTTATTTAACTTGATAGGCTAGACAATGAAAAACGGATGTGTAATGTGCATGGTCTTATCAGCTTCTATTTTTATTTTGAGCAGAAACAAATGCTTAAGCTTTTATGATATAACTTGCCACATATAATACATATGTGAAAGCTGGATAATACTTAAGATTTATGAAAAAAGTTTAACTCCTATAATTTTTACCACTGTTCTGAATTTGATTCAAAACTATGGCTATTAAACAGAGTATCGAGTAGGCTTTCTACTTAGAAAAATATATTGTTTAGCTTCTGTACCGAATTGACACGGTATTGCCAATAAATCTGTTCTTACTTTCATTTTAAAATTATGATTTGTATTTCTGTACCAAACTGACAAAGTGACGACATACATATTTAGGAGCGTAGATATATATTTTAAAAGGTTGGTGGAAAGGATGAGCATCAATATGTGTTGTAATACTCTTTAGTACTAACAATTAGTACCTTTCTACAATATTGAAATTATTCAATGTGTACAAAATAATATTGTAATAGTACTAGAGAAACCTATTAATAACGGCAGATGGAAGTTCAAACTCTTACACTGAAAAATTGTTGGCTTAAAACTAGAATCACTATAGCCCTAATTGATTAATTGTTTACTTACTTTTGTTCTTTGGCTACCTTCCCTCGAGAAGTAGATCAAAGAATATCATATATGATTAGTACACTTATTTGCTTATATTTATTCGGTTTTTATAATGCTTATGTGCTTAATTAACTGAAATTTATCAGAAGTTAACGAACCTGGAGTGTTATCTTTTTCCTGATTCAATTTTATCATTAGTTCATTCTCTAAAAATTTATCTTTTTTGCTATAAATTTTATATGCTAGATTAATATTATACATCAAACGGTACTAAAATTTACTAAATCAAAGTTTTTATTTATTTTAATCCAATTATATTTATTTTCCCTACTCTCTACCTAATTTTAATAACCAACTATGTCTATAAAGTTAAATTGGAAAGTTTATCTTTGGTATTTATTTTTAGATCCATTTATATCTAATGTAAATAAATATGGATTCTGTGATATTCAATTTCTCTAAACTTGCTTCAGTTTTATGTACTGGAAAATTATTTTTATAATGCTTTGTTTAGTTTGCTTGAATATGAACTTAGTTTCATTTTATTACAACTTTTGGTAATGCCTCAGCAACACCTTTTGTACAAAGAAATCAGTTTTTCCTTATACTCAACTTATATTTAATAAATTGGCAAGTACTTCTTTTGTTTCATGCTTTTAGTTTATTGCATTTTTATTGTGTACTAGCATATAATTGTAATTTTAATAGATTTAGAGTCTATGAACTGATTTTACCCTATTTAATTTATCCAATTTATTAATTTTATTCCAACTCTAACTAATTGTGATGCATGTTTTTGTTTTCAAACTTGCTAATCGCTTTTTTTTGTATCAAACCAGATTTTCAAATCTCTTCTTAGATTTTGTTTTCTAAATTTATTTAATCACACAAATTTTATGTTTTCTTATAATGCAAATTTTACTGAATGTAAACAGTCATTTTTTCCATGTGTAAGTTTCAGTTTAAGCATACTGTTAAAGGTGTAGCTTTTAAAGCTCCAATTGCAGAAGGATAGAATTGCTTTGATTTCTTAAAAGCATAGATTGCTATCCAAATATGACTTCGGAAGCTCTTTGTTTTAGTTCCGATGTAGATTTCAAACTTTATGAATCAGTTACAAAATATAGTTACAGAACTTTCATTTAATATTAGTGCACTCAGATTTTTGTATTGAACTAAATTTACCACTAATGACATAATATGAGAAGTTTCCTTAGCAGCGTAGTACACAGTTGGTCTGGAACCATTTTCTCATCTTATGTTTGTAATTCAATACTTATTTACATACAATTTTAAATATATAATTAATATCTCGAAACATAGAAAATCTTTGAACACGTCGAAATACTGGAGGGTAGGTGGGTGTGTGTATCATTTGCTCATATATTGGTGTTTTACATTTATGAATTGAAAAAACATGCATGTGATGTAAAAATCAATGGTTCCATGAATAATCAATATAATTAAGCCACTACATGAGTATAAAAATATCAATGTTAGCAGTATCCTACCTAATGCAATCATTTTCCAAAATAGTAAAACAAAGCAGAATATTGCAAGAGTATCCTTAAGAAAGTTATCATGGTAATCAAATATAAATTAAACTTAAAAGCCAACCGGGATGAAATACAAATCTGACAAAATTGGCCATAGAACTCTGGCTAAAATGGACCTATAATTTTAATGATATGCTAAAGAGTTATGAATAACATAAATTTAAAACTTTTAAATATTTGCATGTATAGTATTTAATTCACTATTTTAATGCTATTTTAAATATTTGATTGAACTAGGTTGAGTGAGATACTGTATTCAATATATCAGTTTAATACATCAGATGGCTCAAGGAATAACTAAAATAGTATGGCACCACCATAGTCAACTGAACCTGAGCACATAGTAAACAAAAAAGTGAATACATTTCTCTCATGAGCAAATATAATAGCACACAAAATTGTAACCTCTTGAAACTATAAATTTTGGATAATGCAAAATAAAATACGAACTGAACATAATTTTTGGAACTATAATTTGTGAGTTGAGCACATTAGTAGGTAAATGCAAGCATACAAAATTATTGTTGATTGTGCTACGAAATAGAAGCTTTCACTCAAGTTTATTTTCTTTTCTTTTTGCATGATTAAGACATTGTTAGAACATGTTTTATTTTGAGTTTTTGACCATGTTGTCATACAATCTACATCAATCTAACAGAAAATATCACTACGCGAAGACTGCAAGGAGGACGACATTGCATGCTGCTAAGCAGGGTGCTAAGGCTAAGAAGTAGAAGCTCAATAAGAAGAGGATCAAGCTCACCAAGGAGGAAGCTAAAGCTACTAAAACCACATAAAAGGCGTTTTACAGGACCATGATCGCCAATAGTGACTACACTGAATTTGAAAGCTTTGCCAAGTGGCTTGGAAACAAGGGGGAGACTGCAGTTGAAGCTCAGTAATTCAGTATTGTTGGTTATTTTCATGTTTTTTGTATCGTTATGCTCCCTTATGTTTTGAATTTCTACCTAGACAACCTTACTGTTGGCTTCTAAATTTTGTTGCTTTGCTTAATGCACTTTTATGTAATTATGTCGCTGTTATTGTTCAAAAAAGAATATGATTATTATGATCAGACAACTTTTCATGCTCCGACTACTTCCGCCCTATGCTGCGTTAGGATACTTGACTACTCTATGTTGTTGTTGTTTTTGTAGAACCGCTTCTTTAGATTATTATATGCTGCGTTATGATTATTAGCATGTTTGTTTCTCGAATATTTGATATGGTACATGGAATTTGTGGTGATGTTTTGAACTTTGACTGTGTAGAGAACAACAAAAAGCAGAGTACACATAATGGTTCTATGTTTATATACGATGTCTGCTGTGTTTTATTGGGAAAATTAATGATATATAATTACTATGTAAATTGAAAATGTTAGTTGTTAGAGTAGGTGGTGCTGCAAACTTTATTAATGATGAGTTTAATATTTTAAGGTTAGCTTGCATGTTCCTTATTTGGTACATTAGAGGAATTTGTAGACTTTATATTTTGGTTGATATTGTTTGTTGAAGGAAAATAGAACCCTAGGGTCCAGGCCATGCACTTTTCTACCGAACAAGAACTATGCAGAAGCTCTATCATAAAGTTATTAAAAACTTATATATACTGCGAGAAGGTGAATTTTGGTTTGAATTTATCATGAACGCTATCTAAATAATTCTAAAATTATAATAACAAATAACTTATGGAAAAGCTTAATTTTGGGTTTAAATTCACCAAAACCAATAAAATCCTAAAACCATAATAAAAAATATGCATAAAGCTTAATTTCATGTTAAAAAATCGTTCACGTTGCAAACAAAAAGAAAAAACTGATCCAACACTCGAATACAAGTCCATCTGGACGTGCGTATACACTCGTAAGTCATAATGTTAAAACTATAAAAATTAAACTTCGCCGGCTCTCAAAAAAATTGGCATCAATGCCTTATCGAGGGTATAAATAAATTGGGATAGGTGTAGCATCGATATCAATGACATCGAAACATCTAAAAGCACTATGGGTTAAGCTCGATAGCTAGTTAAAAAGAGGCATAGGCTAGGCTCGGTGACTAGTTAAAAGCGGCATTGACTAGGCTCGACAACAATATTAAAAAGCGACATAGGGTAAACTCGATGACTAGTTAAAAGTGGCTTGGCTAGGCTCGACGACAGGTTGAAAGCGACATAGTGTAGGCTAGATGACTATCTGGGTCAACAAGGCAAAAACATTAAGAAGTGTATGCAGCATCATGCTTATTATTAAAATGCGGCATGCATGCGCCTCGACACGCCCATATCGAAGACCCATCTTCGCCTTTTCAAACTCGACGAGGTCCAAACCAATCTGCTTCATGCCAAACTCATTGACACCATGTATCATTGCTTTGTTCCACGTCGATGACACTGGGATGCGGTGAGGTGGGCTCGATATAGCCAGTAGCGACATGACAAAGTTGTAAATATTTGGAAAACTGCAAAATTACTAGAAAAAGTGTTTTCTTTTCACCAGACCTCTATAATTTGTCAAAATCTTATTGGCTATCAAATTCTTTACTAAGGAAAACTGCCGCATGCCATCATTTTAAATGCTAAATATTTTTACAATTTAACCCTTATTATAAACATTTTACTTGTGAACAAATAAGCCTTTTAGACTTAAACAATTTATTTGTCATTCCTATACACTAAAAAATTTCAAGGCCAAAAACTTATATTAATTATTTTTTATAATTAAAACTTGAAATTCACCAATTTACTCACTTAGAAAATTCATATAAAATCCATAATTTCTTGGAAAATTATGAAATTAAAAACCCACTGCTAAAATGATACTTCTAACATCATATCAAAATCTCAAGTCATTTAGGTATCATATAATAGTTTTCCAACTCAAACATATCACTAGATTTCATATTTAAATTCTATAAAATTATCAACAAGCATGTAATTATTCAAATTACTAAAACATGGCATAATACTGGAAAAAGAAACGGGTTTACACTTTAAACCAAAACAAATCAAAAACATGAGATGTATATTCATTATTCACCTTGATTTGGATGAGAAAGATGAGTTTGGTATAGACTTGATTTCTTTTAGCTTTGATTCCTTAATCTTTTAGTTTCCTTCTTATTTTCCCTTCGCTATGGCCGGCCTCTCTCTATGTTTAGTTTGTATGTGTGTAAAATGAATAAAGGTAATGAAGATGGAAGGGTTTAAGGGGTAGGAATGAAAACTATTCCCATTTTTCCCTTATCATTTTCCTCCTTCTTATCCTAACCTTTTATTTCTCTAATTAGTTTATTAACTAAGGCACGACCTTAACTTAGTTACCAAATCTCAATTTTCTTATGCCTTTACATTATTTTATTTAGTTTATCTTTTTAATGTTCTAAATAACGTTAGTCAAAATTAAGGTTATTATAGTTATCGTCATTCGTTCATTCCAATCGGGAGAGTCCCCTTTAGCAAATATTCTTTGGTTACAGTCATCCGCGATCCAATCAACATCCATCTTGATGCTTGGAACTAATCAACATCCATCTTGTCGACACTTGGAGCCTTCAAAACCTATACTGAAATGATTCTCAATAGCCGCACATCCCTAAGCTAGCCAGTTTGACTAGTGAATCAACTTTCATATTCTCTTCTCCTAAGGATGTGCTTTATCGTGTAATGCTCAAAATCGTTCAGTGTTTCCAACGCTCTGGTCAAGTAAGGGGAAAGTCTCAAGCCTAAAATTCCTTCTTCACCTAGCAAACCACAAGTTGAGAGTTGCTGAATATATGCAATATTTTGACCTCCAGTTCTTTCGCTATCTTAAGTCCCACAATCAACGCTTCATACTGTACTTCATCATTTGTGGCTTGAAACTCTAGCATCAAAGCATAACATATCCTTCGTCCTTCTAGGGTCACGAGAAACATTCATGCCCCGAAATCATGTCCACCGAGGGCTCCCTCTTCATACAACTTCTATTGAGATATATGGTTTAACATCCCGTATCTGGAGGCCAAAAGTTATGCGCTACAGATGCTGTAGTCATCCATAGTATTAACTTTTTTTAAAAGAATGGTCAATTTATTGATAATGAGAAAAACATTACAAGCACTATTTACAAAAGAATCAGCCCAACACGGCACTGTAACAATAAAAATGCAAACCCACAAACAATGCCCTAAACACACTGCGACAACCTAGCAAATTTGTCTAATCATGGCAGCTCATTTTCTCTTCCAGGCAAGTCTTCCTCTCTGTCAACATTAGCGATAAAACTATCAGTGCGTCTGGACAATCTAGAGCTCACAGCTTCATCTTCTTCTCCATCAATCATGTATCTCGAGGATGATGCAGTGTTTGGGAAATTAGGGTTCAAGGTCAAGGTAATGTTAAAAGGGTTGTCAACACGCAGAGGTAAAATCTCCCATCTTTCTAAGATATCGTCAAAATTGTGTACACTCTGACTGTAAAACTTGGATCTATTAATGATGAGGTCACGAACATTAGATTTTATGATATTGCACACTGTGATTTTGTCTATTTTTCCATTGTTAAAAATGATAGAATTTCCGCTTTTCCAAATGGTCCATATAGATGAGCTAAGCGCAGCTGTTATGATGTCTTTCTTAATATTGTTAGCTGCAAACCTCTGACTTATGTAAGCAATGGCATCTAGGAGAGAAGTATGGAAGTTTCTATGTGTTATAGGGTCACCCATCATGATTCTAATCCAGCACCACACATGCTTAGAAAAAGGACAGTTAAAAAATAAATGTTTGCAAGTTTCCACTTCTCTTTTGCACAGAACACAAACATCATCTACAGTCACTCCTTGCATTTTTAATTTATCCTTTGTAGGTAGGAAATTGAAAAAAGCTCTGTATAAACATACATTCATTTTTGGGATTGAGATGTTATTCCATATGATTTTGTAGTCGCTGATTTCCTGTAGCTTGATTCTTACTTCATTCAATACATCATGGAAAGAAAAAGGCCATTTTTACTGTTTTTACAAAACCAATAGTCTGCAGTTTTGTCATAATGAATGGGTACTTGCTTTATTTCCTCACTTATATTACCAAGATATGAGATGTTTTCAGGCCTCCAAATATTTCCAGATATAATTTTCTCTACCTTGTGTTTGTGACCTCTTGAGTAAGATAAAGTTTCTTGCCCCAGTTTCTCCAATAAAGTTGAACCATTAATCCAAGGTATGAACCATAAGCTTGTAGATTTACCATCCACAATTCTTCTGTCAATTAGTTTTTGTGCATCTTTTCTATGGTATAGCATTTTTTTCCAAGTGCATGAGAAATTGTTATTAAAATTAGATTCCCACAGTGTCTCATTATTAGCATATTTCACATTCAGCCACTTAGCACTATATGTTGAATTGTTAAGAGTCTCCCAAATTCTTTTGATGCAGAAAGTAATGTTTATATCTGACAATTTTTTCATCCCCATTCCACCTTCAGATTTAACACTTGTAACTGTTTCCCATGGAACACTACTCTTTTTACCCTTCCAGATAATTTTTTTGCATAACTGATTGATTTTTTGAATAGTTAAACTAGGGAGCATAAAACACTGCATCCAAAAACTGACCATAGGGTAAACTACAGCCTTAATCAATTCTATTCTTCCTGGAACTGTGAGAAATTTTCACTCCCAACCTTGCATTTTCTTTAGCACTTTGTCGATCAGTTGCTTACAATTTGAGTGTTTGATATATGTCACAAATAGGGGTAACCCAAGATATCTAACAGGTAATTCTCCTTCCTGAATGTCCAGGATGTTAAGCATTTGATCCTTGTTGTTGCAAAACTTATTGAAAAATACTTGAGTCTTGAGATTATTCATTTCCAAGCCAGTGACTCTCTTTAATTTCTTGAAACAATTCTTAACAGTTTTAGCTCCAATATCAGTTGCATTTATGAAAATTAGCAGATCATCATCATAGATTAGATGTGTTATGTTAGAATTGTTCTTGATAACTGATTCCACTTTTCCTTTAATAGCTTTAGCATCCATTAACAAAGTGAAATATTCCATGCATAAAGTAAAAAGATAAGGGGACAAAGGATCTCTTTGCCTTAAACCATTGCTGCCAGTAAGATATCCTTTATGATATCCTTCAATAGAAAATGAAAAGCTAGGAGTACTTATCATTTCTTGAATAATTTTTATCCACTTTACTGGAAAATCCATGCTTCTCATCATGTGTAGAATGAAATGTATGTTTACTGAATCATATGCCTTCTTAAGGTCTACCTTTATGCACATTTTATTACTACCATGCTTGTTAAAATTTCTGATATGTTCATGTGCAATTATTATACCATCTTTAATCTGCCTGTTTGGTAAGTAGGCTGTTTGATTATCAGATATCAATTCTCTAAGCACAAACTTCATTCTGTCACATAACAATTTAGATAAGATTTTGTACAGCATGGAACAACATGCTATGGGCCTGAAATCTGCAACAGATTCAGGGATTTTAACCTTAGGGATTAAGGAGATTATGGTGTGATTAATTTCTCTTACAATTCTGCCATTGTCAAAAGAGGTCTGCATAGCTTCCAAAAGGGTTTTTTTAAATTCATTCCAATGTCTTTTATAAAATTTAACATTAAAGCCATCATAGCCTGGAGCAGTATCATTATGCACACTGAAAATGGCTCTTTTCAATTCTTGCTCATCAAATGCAGCAGTAAGAAAAGTTTTTCCCCAATCATTTAGTTTTCTTTTTGGGATGATGTTAGGAAACTGATTCATCATGTTGCCTATATTGTATATGTTGGTAAAAAACTTGATAGCTTCTTCTTCCATCTCCTTTTGAGATTTGAACACATCTCCATTTCTTTCTATAATGTTGTGGCAGCTATTAACAAATCTTCTATTTGATTGTTTTGCATAGAAAAATTTAGAACAGCTATCATCCCACTTGATCCATTGACATTTTGATTTTTGTTTGTTATCAATAGCTAACAGCTCCATACTATTAGCCAAATTCACTTGAGCGTCATGCAAATTTTGTGCATTTAAGGAGTTACGATCTGATTCTAATATCTGTAGAGCAATGTTGACCTCTTGCTTGCATTTTGAAACTTGTGACTGTAAATCATTTTTTCCCCTGCACCACTTTTTAATTTCCTTTTTGATGTTTTTCTGCATCTGAATAAGGTTGTATAACTGATTTCCTTCAGGGAATACAAAACACTTTTCAACTGTTTCCTTGTACCCCTCACACATAACCCAGTGATTCATGAATTTAAAGGGTTTTGGACCTTCATATGTTTGAATGCAATTAAAGTGGAACATAATAGGTACATGATCACTTGTTGATAATTCTAAATATTTTGCATGAGATTTTTTAAACATGTGAATCCATTCAATATTGCAAAAAAGTCTATCAATCTTAGTAGCAATATTCTTGGTAGGCCCTAATCTCCATGAAAAATTAACCCCTGAAATGGTAATTTCTTTAACCCCTGCAGAGTTAACAAAGTTGTTGAGTTCCTGAATGTTTTTGGTCGTCAAATTATTTCCTCCTATTTTTTCCTTTAAAAACTTGACACAGTTAAAATCCCTTATGATGCACCATGGAGTGATAAAAGTCTTTGCTTCTTTTACCAGTTGTTTCCATAAACTTTTCCTTTCAGATTCAAGGTTTAGTGCGTAAATGACAGTTACAATGCATTGGGCCCCTGCATTGTTATTTAGCATACAAGTAATGTGTTGTTTGCTCATAGAAATTACATAACTGCTCCAAATGTCTGAATTGATCATAATAAGGATTCTGCACTTGTGATGATACTCAATGTTATTTATACAAGTCCATTTACTTCCCCAAGATTCCATATAAAGCTGAAGTTTATTGCTTCTCAACTTATTTTCGACTAAGCAAAATATAGAAGGTTTTTGTGAAAATACAAGGTTTTTTACCTCCAAAACATGTGCTGCCTTGTTGAGGCCCCGCACATTCCAACACAAGATAGACATTATTTGGATGAATTTGCTTGACTCCGGGTCCTAATGGGAGTCACACTTTCATGGATCAATTTGTTCTTTTTCTTTTCTTGAATATTCTTGCCTTTCATATCTGCAACTGCTTTTTCAAATTTAGGGTTTATGGAGGTGAGGTTTTTAGGCAAGATGTTGAGGGGTTATCGGTTGAAGGGTATGTGGGATTGATACATGATTGAGATAGAGAAGATTCATCCACAGTTGAGCCTGTCATGTCTTTCTGCACCTGAAAAGAATTAAGCACTGCAGTTGTTAGATCAGAAACTTGAGAATTTAAATTATTTAAGACAGGTTTACTGTGATTTGACAACTCCCTGCTGAAATTTTCCTCCGATGATGATAAAGTGACTGAGGCTTTTGTCAATGATGTCTGAATAGTTGGATCCAGAGTAATATTGCTCATAGGAGGTCCTTCTACAATGTTTTGAATATGAGACATATTAGAAAGTTGAGTAGAGGATCCCTTTGCAATTGTAGCAGCCATGCTGATTTGTGGAGGCAAACCAGATACTACACTTTTATCTATATCAGCTGATGGCGAGGCCGCAATTGCAACTGCAGGCTCCTTCAAAGACTTCTGAAAAATCTCAGCATTCAAAGCACTCATATCTGATGGAGGAACATCGTTACCCTTATTAGAGTTATTAGTAGAATGAACTGAGACCTCATCAATTGTAAAAACTTCCGGAGGCAAATCTACAGCAACAGCTGATGGCGAGGTTGCGAAAGCAACTGCAGATTCCATTAAGGATTTTTGAACTGTTTCAACAAACACAACACTCATATCTGATGGAGAAACATCTTTACCCTTATTAGAATTATTTGTGTTTTGATTCCTGAGAGCTTTATCAAATGTTGTATGAACAAGGACATTTGACTCATCAATTGTAGTAACTTCTGCATTGTTATACACTACTCCTTCTGAATTGATAAGAAGAGTCTGTTGAGTTATATTATCCTCTGAAATAATACCCATGCTATTAGTTTCATTATTATTAGTTGTAGATTTTATTATCCATTGCTGCGAAAATGATATAGGGCACTCTTTATCCACATGACCAAAACATACACAGTTATGACAAACTGGAGGTATAAACTCGTATTCAACCTTTTGCATAACAAAATCACCTCTAGGTAGTTTAATTTGCACTTCTTTTTCAAATTTAAATGACGTATCCACCTCAATAAGCATTCTAGCAAAAGCTATTCTGCTCCTGTTTTTAGTATGTTCATCCATTGCAATAGGTCTTCCAATGGTGTTGGCAATTTTACACAAAGAAATGTGGTTCCAATATGCAAAATTGAGATTAGGAAATCTCACCCAAATAGGAATGGATAGTAATAGATCTTTCTCATATTTGATATTACTGCTCCACTTCTTCATAATGATGAACTTCCCATCCATCATCCATGGTCCGCCTTCTAATATTTTGATACAATCTTCATCTAGTTCAAATTGAACCAAATAGAAACCATTGTCTTTGGCAAAAACTTCAAATTTACCCTTCGGAAGCCACATTCTCCTGATATATGCTTTGAAAAACATATAATAAGGTCTTTTCCCTACCAAATAGATCAGAATCAAATTAGACCACATCTTCTCTGCAGTTAACAGCTCCTCCTCTACAATTATTGCAGTTTTTCTATCATTAACAATTTCAGGATCAAAGAATTGCATGGTTTCACTTTTCTTCTTTTCCTTTACCAAATCACACCAACTTTTAGGTGTAGCCTTTGAATTAACAGCAAATACACCCGATTCATTCTTTTTAACAAACGCATCACGTGATCTAGCATGGTAAGACCCAGATCCAGCTGAGAGATTTTGAAAACGCGAAGTCCTATTGTTCATGCAAGGAAAACAGGGATCCGCCTTATGCACTTTCGCTGCTGCGCCAGAAGCCTCCAGCCTCTTCTTCCGATCCATCACCTTAGTCCAGCCCTCCTCCTTTGCATCCTCCCCTCCGAGATCTGAACTATGAACGCCGGTTGATTGTGACGCCATTGATAAAGTGGTTTATATTTGCATTTCCATAGTATTAACTTTTGGTGACAAAATATGGTAATGATAATGGTATCCATAATATCATAAGCACAAGAATATGAACAAAATCACAGCTTTCAAAAACAACATTTTGCTAATTACTTTTCAAAACAATAATTCATATCCATGTTACATAATCCCTTAACGTTTCCAGGCAGTGATAAAATATATCATTACAAAATACGCCAAGAGCGACATATGACGATGCCCCCTTGGTTGATCAGAGAAATATTGTCATATCTGACTTAATATACACAGCGGAAAATAAACAGAATAATCTGTAATCCTAATTAGTTATCCGTTAGCCACCTGCTCGTCTTCGGAGGCTTTATTTGCCAAAAGACTAAAACATGAAAACCTCAACCCTCAGCCTACTCAAATCAATATTGAGTACTCGAGAGTTTAAGTGGAAACAAAAACTTTGAGTCAGATTTAAAGTCTGGTGTGAATAACTCTTATACCTCTCGGTTTACTGATATTAAGTGAGACCACACCGCTTAGTGGAACTGGTTTCCCCTCACCAAGATCCTTTTCAAAGCATATTTATCTTGCAAATCCTTTCCTGCAACCAAACTGGTTAATCAAACTGATTATATCAAAATAGCAATATCCTTTATGCTAACAAAATGGACTATCTGTCCGTAAAACAGGAAATATGTGAGCTATCTGCCCAAAACATAATAGCAAGGTACGTTATGCTAACAAAAGGAATATCTATCCAAAAAACAATAGCAAGGTCCGTGATGCTAAAATGGACTAACTATCCATAATACTAGGCTATCTGCCACTAACTGGATGAACTGTCCGAATCAAAATGGACTAACTATCCGAAATTTAGGCCGACTGGCTGCAAAATGGACCTAACTGTTCAAAATATTTTCTTAGGGTTAAGTACCCTTTAAATTTTCCTTGAAAACTTTTTTCAAAATGATTTAGTCCTTCAAATCATATATATACACAAGGAAAATATATTTTAGCTTTACTCTAAGCCATTTTGCCATGATATATATATATATATATATACTTTACTCAAGATAATGTTGATGAATTTTAATAAGGATTAACTATCCTTCCAAAATAAGTCAAAACCCTTTTTAACTTGAAAATACTTAGGCTATACTGCCTATTCAATACATTCAAAACTCTTGTTTAAAACCTTTAAACACCCTTTCGAAACCCGTGAAGGTAACCCCTTCGAAACCATTGAAAGTGACCTTTTCAAAAGCTTTAAAAATCTTTGACATCTTTCTTTTAAAAACCTTTAAACATTGCCTTTCGAAACCCTTGGAAAACCTTTTCTTTCGAAACCTTTCAAAACCATCAGAAAACAACACCTTTCGACTTCTTCGAAACCTCTGGGGAACCACCCCTTCGAAACCTCTTTTAAAACCTTTCGAAAGCATTAAACTTAAACCTTTTGAAAGCATTTGGGTTCAATTTAAAACATGCGGATACCTTTTGAAACCCTTCCAAGTTAACTCCTTCGAAACCCTTTGAAAACGTCTCGGTCGAAACCATTGGATTATGCCTTCAAGTAGAGCAAAAGGACATAACCCCATTAAAGTCGAAAGCACTTCCTTTTGAAATCATTCAAATCATCTCTTTCGAAACCAATTTGTGTTTTACTTTACTTATAAACAAAAGGTCTTAAAACATTTGAGTTGAAAGCAACTGCTTCAAAACCATTTCCTAAGTAATGAAGTGACGGTGTCGAAACGATCCACTCGAAAGCATTGGAGAGATGGGCAGATTTTTAGAAAACATAGACAACCCCTCGAAACCTACTGGATCGAAAGGTAAAAAGGTGGAAGCTAGGTTTTTCGACCTAGTCGAAAGCATTCATTTAAAACAAAGATGCAACCCAATCGAAACCATTTCCTTTTAAACTATTTGACCTAGTCGAAACCTCAACCAAGTTGAAAGCAAGCAGGCATATATTTTTCTTTAAAATCAAAACAAAGCTTCAACCCTTTCGGAACCCTATGGTTTTGACGCTATACCTTTCACCCACATCCAATTCATTACGTACCAGTTACCTGATACCATATGCATTGGTTTCGACTATGTCGGAGGCGATAGTATGGAGGCGGAACCTGGTGCCGAAGGAGAAAAAACAGTGAAAAACCTATTTATTTGTACTTTTAAACTATTTCTTTTGCTGATTGGTTGCCATATTACTTTTTCAAAAGTGCTGCCATTTTCCAGAATTAACAAATTCAAATTATTTACAAAAAGCCCCTTCTGCATTTTAAAACATATAAAACATTTAAGTCCCATACCTTGAATAATTTTATATACCTATCAAAACTTTTACGAAAAATCTGGAAAAATTCTAGAAATCTCTTTTAATATGTTTTCTAACAGATAAAAATTTCAGACCCAAACCATTTATTATTTACCCGTAAATAATTTATAACCCAAATTATCATTTTCTTTACTAGAAAATTCATATAAAATCCACATTAATTCCTAAAATTCTGAAAATTGAAACCCATCTGCAAAACATTATTTTCGATCTTTATAAAAATTCGCAAGGCAAAACGATGTCATTTAATAGGGTTTTTACCTTAAAACATATCATAAATTCAATATGAAAAACCATAATTCATCAACAAGTATATATAAACATTTCATCATTCAAAAACATGAAAAATAATTGCAAAATATTCGGAATTCATCTTAAAACCGAAAGCACAATCAAAAAAGGAGATGTATACATTATTCACCTTAGCCTTTGTGATCAAAGAGATTGAGATATGAATAGATTTGATTTGCTTAAGCTTCTTCCTAGCTTTTCTTCTTCTTTTTCCTTGTTAATGGTGGCCGACCTTGAGCTTTCAAAATTTAGAATGATAATGAACGTTTATATTTTTACACGGCCAAGGTTTGGAGGATATAGGAATGGCCTCTTTCCTATTCTACCCCTCCTCTAATTCATTTTAAACACTTATTTTAATTCATTGTTAAATGGCACGACTACCCCTTTAATAAAATCAAATCTCAATCCCCTAAGCAACACATTATTTTATTTTATTTAGCTAATTAAATATTCTAAATAATGTTAGCAAAAAATCTGGGGTGTTACAGACTACCCTTCTTAAAGAATTTCGTCCTCGAAATTACAATAAGGTACACAACAATCAAACAAGAAGGTAAAACATACCATCAAACAAGTCAGGATAAGTATTTCTAATCCTACTCTCAACTTCCCAAGTATGGTCCTGTCATCGTCACTCCACTGGACTTTGACTAATCTGACCGTCTTGGTTCTAAACCTCTTCTCATCTCTCGCAACAATGCGAACTGGCTTCCTCGCTATGGTCAAGCCCGGTTCTACCACTAAATCATCTAGCACAGTCGGTGCAATAGTAGTCTCTGGGTCTCTAACACACTTTCTGAGATGAGAAACATGAAAAACATCGTGGACCCCTGGCAAACTGCTCAGTAACTCAACCCTATATGCGAGTTTCCCAATCCTCTCAACAATAGGAAAAGGTCCAACAAATCTCGGTGATAGCTTCCTCGATTTTCCAAACCTAATCACACCCTTCATCGGTGTCACTTTGACGGAAACTTGGTCTGCAACTGAGAACTCTAGATTTTTTTCGTCTCTTATCTGCATAACTTTTCTGCCCAGACTGAGCCTCCTTCATTCTAGCTCGAATGACCTCAATCTTTTTTGCAGCTTCTTTGACTAAATCTGGACCAAGAACCAACCTATCCCCAGTCTCTAACCAACATACAGGAGATTTGCATGGCCTTCCATATAAAGCTTCAAACGGTGCCATCCCAATACTAGTCTGATAACCGTTGTTATATGAAAACTCGACTAAATGTAGATGGTCTTCCCATGATCCCCCGAAATCTAGAACACAAGCTCTTAACAAATCCTCTAAGATTTTATTAACCCTTTCTGTTTGCCCATCTGTCTGCGGATGGTAAGCGGTACTCATCTTGAGCTTGGTTCCCAAAACTTCCTGCAGACTCTTCCAGAACTCGCTAGTGAACAAAGGATCTATATCACTAACTATGCTACTAGGAATTCCATGCAGTCTAACCACATTCCTCATAAACAACTTTGCCAAAACAGGTGTCGTCCTGATTGACTTAACTGGAATGAAATGGGCACTCTTGGTCAACCTGTCCACTATGACCCATTTACTATCATTTCCCCTGTTCGACCTTGGCAACCCGTCAATAAAATCTATGGATATAGAATCCCACTTCCATACTGAAATATTTAATGGCTGAAGCAACCCACTTGGCTTCTGGTTTTCGGCCTTTGTCTGCTGGCAAACCATGCACTGCTTCACACACAAACCAATATCTCGCTTCAAGCCTTTCCAGAAGAAACTCCTCCTCATATCCTAATACATCTTAGTACCTCCTGGATGAATGGTGAACTTCGAACGATGGCATTCCTCCAAGACTTCTTTCCTTATGTTTCCTACACTCGGAACACATAATCTTCCTTTCTTTCTCAACCACCCATTCTGGTCAAGACTGAAATCTTTCAAGTCATCGCTCTCAGTTCTTTCTCTTAGTTTTCTGATCCGTTCGACTAATACTGGATCCTCCATCTATTTAGAAGCAATCTTTTTTATCAACACTGGTTGAACTTCTAAACAAGATAATACAACTGTATCTCCACTAGACCCAGCCCCGGATCTCCACTGCACTCTGCAATCGTCTAATGCTTCCAAACCCTTCCACTCAGCAATCATTGCCAAAACTGCATTATGATGTTTCCTGCTAAGTGCATCTGCAACCTTGTTGCCTTTCCCCGGCGTGTACTCAATCCTAAATCATAAGCAGCGATAAACTCTGACCACCTCTGTTGTCGCATGTTCAACTCCTTCTGAGAGAACAAATACTTCAGCGACTTATGATCTGTATATAACTCAAACCTTTCTCCCAAAAGGTAATGTCTCCACACCTTCAAAGCAAAAATAACTGCAACAAATTCTAAATCATGTTTCGGATATCTGACCTCATGCGGTCTAAGCTGTCTAGAAGTATAGGCAATCACTTTACCCCTCTGCATCAGCACAGCTCATAATCCTATTCCGCATGCATCGGTATAAACCACCAAATCCCGATCCCTTCCGGAACAATCAACACAAGTGCATGGGTCAATAAGTGTTTCAAATTCTAGAATGCTTCCTCACACTTAACGGTCCACACAAACTTCATATCCTTTCTTGTTAGCTTGGTCATCTTGCCGTTATCTATGAAAAATCTTTAATGAACCTCCGATAATAACCAGCCAATCCAAGGAAACTCTTTATCTCGGTTACCGTCTCGGGTCTCTTCCAACTATTTACTGCCTCGATCTTTGTAGGATATACTGACAACCCTTCCTTTGAGACTACATGACCAAGAAACTTCACTTCTTTCTTCCAGAAGTGACACTTCGAAAAATTCGCTTTCAGTTGATACTGCCTCAGCGTCTCAAGCACCAGTCTAAGATGAACTTCATGCTCTGTTTAATCCTTAGAGTATATCAAGATATCATCTATGAAAACCAATACGAACCTATCCAAGTGCTCTTGGAAAACCCGGTTCATCAAATCCACAAAGAAAGCTGGCGCATTAGTCAGTCCAAACGGCATGACTAACCATTCATACGACCCATACCTGGTCCTAAACAACATCAAAGGTATACTTTCCTCTACTACCCTGAGCTGATGGAAACCTGTCGCTAAATCCAACTGCGAAAATACCTTAGCTCCACTCAACTGGTCGAAGAAATCTTCAATCCTTGGCAATGGAAATCGATTTTTTATCGTCCTCTCATTCAACTTACGATAATCGATACAAAGCCTCAACGATCCATCCGGCTTCTTAGCAAACACTACAGCTGCCCCCCAAGGCGAACTACTCGGCCTGATAAAACTCTTGCTTTCTAAATCCACCAACTGCACCTTCAACTCCCTCATCTCTGAAGGGGTCATCCTGCTTGGCGGTCTACTCATTGGTTCTGCTCTCGAAACCAAATCTATCCGAAACTCAATGGCTTATCTCGGTGGCAATCCAACTACAGGCTCAAAAACATTTGCGAATTCTCTAACCATGAAAACTCGACTTAACTCATCCTCCGACTCCATAGCACCCAACAAGGCATACATCTCACCGCAAAAACCTTCTACGGTATAAACTATCTGATCACTACAATCTGGGTGTCTAAGCGATATTTTCCTATCCTGGCAAAATATCCTAGCATCGTACTCACTTAACCAATCCATACCAAGAATGATTCCGGACCCCACAAAATCAAACACATGCAAACTGCAAACAAAAGTATGACCTAACAAGTCAAACTCTAACTGGTCACATCTCAATCCTAGAGTTGTATACCCTCCTATTGGATTCGCAACCCGTAAGGAAGTAACTAAATATATGGGTTCTAGGTTAAGCTTATCTATCAAACATCTAGATATAAAAGAATGTGATGTGCCAGTATCAAATAGAATGCTGACAGACATACCATGAATCCGAAGCATACCTCCCAAGACAGCCTTTCCTTTTTCCTAAGCTGTTGGCTTAGAAGCAGAAGGCTCCAATGCATACACTTTGCCCTTTCCATCCTTAGCGGGCTCCTTGCATTGGCTCTTATAGTGGCCTATCTAGTCACAATTGTAGCACCTGACATTCTTCCTCCCAGCCACTTCCTTTGCCTTCCCAGCACGACACTTGTTGGCAAAGTGCCCCTTCTTATCGCACTTGAAGCAGACAATCTCAGACTTTCCCTTCTTAACTGCTCCGCCCTTCTGAGCACCTTTCTTCGGAAAGAACTTCCTCTTCTGACCTTGCCCAATTGGGACTTCTTTAGCCTTACTCTTCTCTAGAGAATCAAGCAACTCCTCATGCCTTAAGGCCATCTCCACAACAAAATCAAAAGGATCTCTAATATGAGGAAATGTAGCCCTGGCTAACTCATGCTTCAACCCCCTGATAAACTTCTCGTTCCTCTTCATGACTGTATCCATTGAAGCATACCCATATCGGGCCAACTCTTCGAACTTCCTAGCATACTCCAGAACTGGCATCTCCCCCTGCTCTAACTCAGCAAACTTCCTAATCAGAGCAGACTGTGCCATTGCAGACATAAACCTCTCCTGGAACCTTCCCTTGAAATCTTCCCAGGTCATTGACTCCTCATCCACTGCCATAGTCACACTATTCCACCAGAACAAAGTAGCTCCCTAAAGCTGTTAGATGCTAACCTCCTCTTCTGCTCATCATTGAGCCCTACGTCTACAAAAATCCTTTCGTCGTGCAACAACCAGTTCTCTACCTCAATGGCATCCTCCGTCCCAACAAATGGCTTCCCTCCAAGCTTGTTGTAGTCCCCACTCAACCTAGTATAGTTGTTAGCAACCGGAGCTCCCAGAACTCCTCTTCCCACTACTCCAGCAGCAACACCTGCCCGCACCATATTCACGAAGAACTGATACATAGCTTCCATTCCAACCTACGGGACTTCAACACCAACATTCTCTGCTTGTGCCTGACCTTGACCTCTTCTCACATTAGGCCTGACATTCCCTCCAGTGCTTTCCCCTCATGGGTTAACTCTTCCTCTTCTTCCTTCCATATCTGTATTCAAACCTCATGAGATACAGAAAAATAACCTAACAAGGATAGGATACTAGAGATAAAGCGTATACTTATATATATAACATATACAAGTACGTTACTATAGCGTTATCTCATACCCCATTTTTACTCTACTTCTTTAGGATTATGTTTTAAAAAGAATTTTTAGTTAAAAAATTTCATAAACCTATGCACTGATACCAAGTTGTAACATCCCGTATCTAGAGGCCAAAAGCTAAGCGCTACAGATACTACAGTCATCCATAGTATTAACTTCTGGTGATAAAATATGGTAATGATAATGGTATCCATAATATCATAAGCACATGAATATAAACAAAATCACAGCTTTCAAAAACAACATTTTGCTGATTACATTTCAAAACAATAATTCATATCCATGTTACATAATCCCTTAACGTTTCCCAGGCAACGATAAAATATGTCATTACAAAATATGCCAAGAGTGACATATAACGATGTCCCATTGGTTGATCAGAGAAATATTGTCATATTTGACTTAATATACACGGCGGAAAAATAAACAGAATAATTAGTAATCCTAATTAGCATCTGTCAGCCACCTACTCGTCTTCGGAAGCTTTATTCGCCAAAAGACTAAAACCTGAAAACCTCAACCCTCAGCCTACTCAAAACAATTTTGAGTACCTGAGAGTTTAAGGGGAAACAAAAACTTCGAGTCAGACTTAAAGCCTAGTGTTAATAACTCTGTTACATCTCGGTTTACTGATATTAAGTGAGACCACACCGCTTAACGGAACGAGTTTCCCCTCACTAATATCCTTTTCAAAGCATATTTATTTTGCAAATCCTTTCCTGCAACCAAAATGGTTAATCAAACTGATTATATCAAAATAACAATATCCTTTATGCTAATAAATGGACTATCCGTCCGTAAAACATGTAATATGTGAGCTATCTGCCCATAACATAATAGTAAGGTCTGTTATGCTAACAAAAGGACTATCTGTCCAAAAACCAATAGCAAGGCGTTATGCTAAATTGGACCAACTGTCAATAAAACTGGGCTAACTGCCGCTAACCGGACGAACTGTTCGAATCAAAATGGTCCAACTGTCCGAAATTTAGGCCGACTGCCTGCAAAATGGACTAACTTTCCAAAATCTTTTCTTAGGGTTAACTACCCTTTAAATTTTCCTTGAAAACTTTTTTCAAAAATGATTTAGACCTTCAAATCATATATATACACAAGGAAAATATATCTTTAGCTTTACTCGAAGCCATTTTTCCATGATATATATACTTTACTCAAAATATTGTTGATGAATTTTAATAAGGATTGACTATCCTTCAAAAACAAGTCAAAACCCTTTTTAACTTGAAAATACTTAGGCTATACTGCCTATTCAATACATTCGAAACCTTTGTTTAAAATCTTTAAACACCCTTTCGAAACCCATGAAGGTAACCCCTTCGAAACCATTGAAAGTGACCCTTTCGAAAGTTTTAAAAACCTTTGATATCTTTCTTTTAAAAACCTTTAAACATTGCCTTTCGAAACCCTTGGAAAACCTTTCCTTTTGAAACCTTTCAAAACCATAAGAAAACAACACCTTTCAACTTCTTCAAAACCTCTGGGGAACCACCCCTTCGAAACCTCTTTTAAAACCTTTCGAAAGCATTTGGGTTCAATTTAAAAAATGTGGATACCTTTCGAAACCCTTCAAAGTTAACTCCTTCGAAACCCTTTGAAAACGTCTCGGTCAAAACCATTGGATTATGCCTTCAAGTAGAGAAAAAGCACATAACTCCATTAAAGTCGAAAGCATTTCCTTTTGAAATCATTCAAATCATCTCTTTCGAAACCAATTTCGGTTTTACTTTACTTATAGAAAAAAGGTATTAAAACATTTGAGTCAAAAGCAACTGCTTCGAAACCATTTCCTAAGTAATGAAGTGATGGTGTCGAAACTATCCCTTCAAAAGCATTGGAGAGATGGGCGGATCTTTAGAAAACAAAAACAACCCATTCGAAATCTACTGGATCGAAAGGTAAAAAGGCGGCAGCTAGGTGTTTCGACCTAGTCGAAAGCATTCATTTAAAAAAAATGCAACCCAATCGAAACCATTTCCTTTTAAACCATTTGACATAGTCGAAACCCAACCAAGTCGAAAGCATCTTAGTAGAAAGCAAACAAGTGTATTTTTTTCTTTGAAACCAAATCAAAGTTTCAACCCTACCGGAACCCTATGGTTTCGATGCTATACCCACCCACATCCAATTATGTACCAGTTGCCTGATACCATATGCATTGGTTTCGACTGTGTTAGAGGCGAAAGTATGGAGGTGGAACTTGGTGCCGAAGGAGACGAAACAATGAAAAACCTATTTATTTGTACTTTTAAACTATTTCTTTTGTACCTAACCTGCCTTGTTTGTCTAAATCTGATTGGTTGCCATATTACTTTTTCAAAAGTGCTGCCATTTTCTAGAATTAACAAATTCAAATTATTTACAAAAAGCCCCTTCTCTATTTTAAAACATTTAAGTCCCATACCTTAAATAATTTTATATACCTTTCAAAACTCTTAGGAAAAATCTAGAAAAATTCCAAAAAATCTCTTTTAATATGTTTTCTAACATATAAAAATTTCATCCCCAAACCATTTATTATTTACCCGTAAATAATTTATAACCTAAATTATCATTTTCTTTAGTAGAAAATTCATATAAAATCCACATTAATTCCAAAAATCCTGAAAATTGAAACCCATCTTCAAAACATTATTTTCGATCTTCATAAAAATTCGCAAGGCAATAAGATGTCATTTAGTAGGGTTTTTACCTTAAAACATATCATAAATTCAATATGAGAAACCATAATTCATCAACAAGTATATATAAACATTCCATCATTCAAAAACATGGCAAATCATTGCAAAATATTTGGAATTTGTCTTAAAACTTAAAGTACAATAAAAAAGGAGATGTAAACATTATTCACCTTTGCCTTTGTGATTAAAAAGATTGAGATATGAATAGATTTGGTTTGCTTAAGCTTCTTCCTAGCTTTTCTTCTTCTTTTTCCTTGTTAATGGTGGTCGGCCTTGAGCTTTCAACATTTAGAATGATATGAACATGTATATTTTTACACGACCAAGGTTTGGAGGATATAGGAATGTCCTCTTTCCTATTCTACCCCTCGTCTAATTCATTTAAACCCTTATTTTAATTCATTGTTAAATGTCACGGTTACCCCTTTAATAAAATCAAATCTCAATCCCCTAATCAACACATTATTTTATTTAATTTAGCTAATTAAATATTCTAAATAATGTTACCAAAAAATCTGGGGTGTTACGTTTGGACCAAATCTTCTTCCACGTCATCATCCTTAACAGTGAACTCAACAATGAAATCTACCAATTCCTGTCCTAGAATTTCCTCCTTGGGATGGTCTGATATGTCATACTGAATTAACTCGATGTCCCAATTTATTAATCATTCCGAAGTCACGGGTCGGTATAACACTTATCTCGGTGATTGATCAGTCAACACCTTTATAGGATAAGCCTGAAAGTATGAACACTGCCTACTTCAGCACCAGTAGCTCATCCATTTCCACCAATCACAACATCATCTCTGACCTCGTCTTTCGAATCACTCAATACCACTTGGTATCGATCATTGTTGTTCATGATTTTCTATTCCAGCATTCAAAGTTTCTTTCCTTGATGTCCCCGCATCCTTCCTCCTCATCGTTTGCCTTCCATCAGTTTGATTTCGATCCGATGAAGACAAACTTTGTTCTTTGAAGTCTGAAGATGTTGAATCTCCATTGCTCTTTCTACGCCTTTGAGGCTGCTGGGGCATCAAAGCAATACTCTTCTTCGTTTCCTCCACGAGGGCCATTTGGCTCTCCATCATCTTTCTATCCATCTCAATCATCATCCTATCCAATTCAGCCTTTGCCATGACTTCCTGCTAAGATGAGAATTCTAGTAAAGTAGTCAAAGGCTAATTCATTTCTTTTTCGGCATAGTGACCTCCTTCAGTATCACCTTCAATGATTGCAGTAGATCCGGTTTTCTTTAGATCCATATTCTATAGATCTTGCCTTTGGCCTATTCTAAATGCAGAGTGAAAGTACAAATCTATTCCTAAGATTGATTGTTCTCAATGAAAGCACCTAAAATGTTGAGCCAAAAAATGGTACAACACTCGAATTAGAACAAAAACGAGATTAGTCAAGAAAAACTCAAAATACTAAGAATCAAAAGAGAGAGAAAACATAATATTTTTATAATGGTTCGACCTCAATTCAATTGTGTACATCCACTATCAACTTTTTACTAATTACTTTTGCAATTATAATTAGATTACTATGATTCTAATATTCAAACCATTCAGGTATGAATTTTTGATGCAGCGCGATCTACTGGCGCATCTGATTTGAATTTTTCAAGGCTTTTGGGTCATTCACGACCTAGTGACATTTTAGGTCGTTCACGACCTAATGAATCGATAGGTCGCTCACGATCTAGGGAAGGTCGTCTACGAGTCAACAGAGGCGATGTTGCGACATGCGAACGACCTAACGAGTCAAGAGAAAAGGAGTTATGGCTTATCAAAGGTTTAGGTCGGCCACGACCTAAGGGAGAAGTTTTAGGTCGGCCACGACCTAACGAGGTACTGGAGCAAAGCGGTGAAGCGAGTTATGCAGAAGAAGGAAACCAACGACCTATGATAGGTCGCGTACGGTCTAACGAAGGATGCACGCAGAGTTGTTCAAAAGGAGTTAGGTCGCTCACGACCTAAGTTAAGTCATTCTACGACCTACGACCTAGTTAGGTCGCGTGAAATCCTTAGGTCGTGAACTCTATTAAATCGCTGAAGAAGATAAGTCGCGTAATGTTTCTCGTGAAGCTGTTTTCTTATGTCGCTGCTGTTTTTAAGTCGTTGTACATATTGATAAGTCGTATGTTTTTAGGTCGTTCTTTTATAAGTCGTATGTCGTTGGAACTATGTTGTAATGTGCTTGTAATTCGTCTTAAGTCGTAGGGTGTTCTGTTGAGTCGTTCACAAGTTAAGTCGGCTGGGGTGTTAGGTCGTGTTACTTAAGGTCGTGACCGACCTAAGTGTTGTACAGATTTCAGTGTTGGGTTGTAACTTATATAAATAGGCCGTTGGTGCCATTTGTAATAGTTAAGTTGATTTGAATGAAAACTTTTGTTTGTTAGCTTTGTGCTTGTAATGACCCTAAAATAAAATAAAATAATACATATATTTATATTAGAAAATTCTGAGATATATATAAAAGTATATATATATATATATTGCATTAAAACAGAAAAGAATTTGGCAATGAATAAAATTAAATGAGAGCTTCTGTTTGATAAAATGCAAGGAATCAAGGTAATTAGAAGAAGAATTGGAGCTCAAAATAAATATAGTTTTATGTTCAAAGAATTATGTAAATATATATACATTTAATATATATGGGGTGTTTGCTGTTTTATATGAAGATAAAAATAAAATGAGGTTTAATATAAAGGTTTATATGTCTTATAATTGTGCCAGAAAATAATTAGCATAATATATGTGATTTTTAATTTAAAAAGGGAGTTGACTGATTTGACAAAAAAGGCAGAAATATATATATACATATACAGAATCAAATAAAATTTCCATACCATATTTATTCCAAGCAAATAATTTGGGTAAATGATTTTTACATTACAAAGTATGGTAGTATGTCTGATAGAAAGGAGGTAATGGATAGGTAGAAAGAAAATATATACAAAGTAGATTTTCAGATTTCCTTAAAACTTATAAAAAATAATAATAAACTAAGGGTCACATGCTTATGGCATGAGTAGAAAGGAGTCATGAAAATAGTATTGAGTGTCTAAAAATGTATGATCCCCGAAATGGCTAATTAAAGTATGCATTTCCAATTTATGATCACACAGAAATATGATGTGTACATAAACATCTAAGGGTATCAGGGGAATTACCCATTTTCTAAAACCCTAGAATGGATTTATAAATAACTGCACATAGCCAAAACCATCACTCTCTCGGGATCAAAACAAAAATAAAATAAGCAAGGAGAAACACTAGCTTGAGGCTTTGGGGGATTTGCTGTTCTAAGAAATTAAGGCAGTGAAAGAAGAAACATTATGTGAGTATTTATCTTTTGTATGCAATGGCATTAAGTCCTATTGCAGGCAGCCTAAAAATACTATGAGTTATTTGAATCTCTGAAATGATTTGTTATGGGTGATATGGGTGTTTGTTTGTGCATTTTTGTTTGGAGCATTGATATGTAATTTGGCTTTCAGAGTTAACATGTTTTAAGTATTCTTGTTCTATCATCATTAAACATGGATCAAGATTAATAGGGGAACATGGGGTTGAGTCAGAAAATATATAGGCAGTCATATTTCTCTGATATAAAAAAAGAAAAACTAAACTGGTCACTTGGGGGTAGTCAATGATCTGCTTACTTCAGGTGGAAGCAAGTATGTGCATGGTGCAACAGCACCCTGAGGCCTTTGTGTGTTGGAATAATTTAAACAACCTGGGAGTTTCCATCACAATGCATACATAGTGTTCATTTGACAAGGAGTTAAAGACCATGAAATAAATGGGGGTAGGGGTTTAAAAATCTGGGTTATAAACTTTCAGATTTGGTGTTAGATTTAATCAAGTTAAACATTGTTCATTGATTAATTTGCTAGGTGGAAATTTGGAGTATAAAACAGAGATTACTTACCCAAGTTTTGATGAGGATGAATTAAAAAATTTGTACACATGCTTAATCTTAACTGACTGTTGTGCATTGTTTGATTTGTTGAATGTGGTATTGTGTCTTTTTGAATGAACCAAAACATGCTAAGTATAAGACCTGTTAATCTAGGAAGGCATTGCAAGATTACTACAATTATGTACATATATACAAAATTGATAAATGCTCATACCAGTGTAAACTGACCCTTTTGGTTGCCCTTGCAATCATCTGGGTGTCTCAAAAATTATTTGGGGCAGCTAAATGATTTGCTTGCAGGAAATTGAAGTTGGCTTGATGAGTAAAGAAGGCATTGGCTGCTAGTATAAATAAGAGAGACTTGTTTTAAATTTTCAGTTGCTTTGTAATGGAATTACTAGACAAATTCTATTTTCTGCAATTGAAGTACTTGTAGGAAACTTTCTAAGTATTTGAGGATGAAAACTTGTACTTAAGTAAAATTCATTTTGAATGATAATTAATGGAGTTTGATTTTTATTGATGTTGTGATCATCTGATTTGGAGAAAACAAGGGCATGGGTATAACACATAAATATAAAATGTGAATGTAATGATCTCTGGTTTTATTGCCTGAGTTTATTCTATGATTTTCTTTAAATAAAATCATAATAGTTTTGACAAGATTTGAATAAGAAATATCCAAGTGGAATAAATGTATGCATGTCAGATAGTTGATACTGATATATGTATATGTATATATATTTGAACCTCTGATTTCTATTGTTTATATTTTGTCTTATGGGAATTGAACTGCTAAGGGGATTTAATTTTTGAAATGAACTCTCAAGATTTTTGTAGAATATTCAAGTGAAATGAATTTGTGTATGACAGGTAAATGATACTGGCATGTGCATGAATTCTGGAAACTTGTATAAATTTGAGTATTTAAATTTTCAGAAAGATCTTTGAGAATAGTAGACTTGAAAGGTACTGAATTTTTGATAAATGATTGAACACCTATAAGAATGATTTTTCCAGAAAACTTGAACTGGACATAAAAAGGCTTGGAAATTTAGGAGTAGCACTTTGTAGAAGTTTGTTAACATGAGGGATATGGGTTTACAAGTGGTAAAGGAGGGACTATGGCCGGCCTAGATGGCCATGAGTCAAACCCTTGGATGCCTGGAACCACTTCATTTCAATCAGTGAAGTGTAATGTGCTTTCGGGACAAATTAAAGAAAACACCAAGCAGCCCTTATATAACTCCAAGCATATCTCACAAACCACCAAGTTTGTAGGTCTGCATCATATTAAACTTTAAAATGCTAAAAGTACTCTCCTAATCAACCTAAAATGATAAATGGAAATAACTTATGAGTAGTGTTATGTGTATACCTGATAACACTGATAAGATTAAGGAAACACTATGTTTGTGTTAATAGAATTATTTAGGCAGATCAATATTTATAGTCAGATAAAAGGTTTAAGTGTTGTAATTTGCTAAAATACACCTCTGGCAGTAGAACAAGATTCAGAAAGGAAATAAATGGCTTGTCAATAGATTGCATGATATTTTGTTTTCACTTTGATTTAAATTGACTCTGATATATATATATATATAATAATAATAATAAAGGAACAATTGTGTATCATCAAATATATAATTGGTTTAATCTTTGTATACTGATATGATTATATTAGTAATTCCAGGGTCTTGGGAAAAATAATTGGAAACTATATAAAAATTTAAATATAAAAGTATTTGGGGTTAGTGGTGAGTTCCTCTTGTATATAAAAAAAAAATTCTAAGCATTTTAGGATGAGGGTCACCACAGTGCTTTCAATTAAATTGGTAGTTGAGTGTAATCTCCTATCTCCACTTTCGGTTAATCGAGTGCGCTCGATTCAACGATTGCTGAAGCCGATTCACGGTATCTAGTGCGCTAGATCAACGTACGGAGAATCGCAGATCTTTAAACACGGTATAGTGCGCTATCAACGTGTTTGGGATAGCTAGAATTCAGCATCTTCGGATCAACGAATTTGGGTCATTCGGTATTCTTCATTCCATCGATCGCTACTTTCACAGAATCATCGTTTTGTAATTCCGCTGCTGCATCAATTTTGATAGAGTACCAATGCAAAAATCAATAAGGAGAAAGAAGATGATCCAAGATCCCTTTCTAGCTGCAATAGGATTGATATTTGCAGACAAAATCAACCACCAAAATTGCTGGAGTCAGAACAAGTTCACGCCTTCAGCTCCAAATTTTCAGCAAGGAGAATTGATCAGAATACAAAGTATCGTGATTATAATGGTTCAGTACTGTTCGTTATGGATTAGTACCAATCCATCCTTTTGTCCCTCTTTGCTCTTCTCTCCAGCTTCAAACTTGTCTTCAATAGTGCAAAGATAGTCCCACGTCAGGAACCATAATGGTCTTGTATCAATCCTTATGGATCAATGCCGATCCATTCTGTTGATTGGAGTTTCCTTCTTCTTTCCTAATTTTATGCTTTAGCTCCTAAAATGACTACGTGCGTCAGCTCTTCATAATGTTCGGTATCAATCCATATGGATCGATACTGATTCATTTAATCTTTTCCATACTTAATCGTTTTTCTTGCATCCTTCATTCTTGATATTTCTTGCTACTCTTGATCCATTTATTGATCATATCACAGTCCAAATCCACCGAGATATCGCTAGCTTCAAATGCCGGAACACCTTATGTCTTTATACCGTATTAAAATCAAGATTTTGCTTTCGGCAGCCACTAAGGCCTTATTCCTTTTGATTCATATTCTAGTTGCCATTCCAGACTTTACACTCACGTTTTCAAATCGCGGTTGTGACCATAGGCCTTACACCTACTTCGCCTATGGTTCATATATAGCCATGCTAGCCTTACATCTTCCTCATTCCTTTGGTCATCGCTCTAAGCCTTACACCAATTGCTTTTGTAGCACATATAGTTACTTCTTTAGGCCTTACACCAACGCTCATGTGTCTCGGATGCCATATAGGCATTACTCCTTTGCTTTCGACTTCGGATGCCACACATACCTTACTCCATCACTTTTGGTCCCCTGACCGCCGTGAAGGCCTTGTTAGAACCTCGTATTTTGATGTTTTGATCATGACAAATATATAAGTAAATATTAAGTGAACTAATCTTATTTGCAGGAGAAGATGCTATTTTACTCGACAATAGATTGCAGACCAAGAACTCAGAGAGAAGTTTCAATATTAATAATGGTTTGTCTATAGTCTTGTATAGTAGTTGATTGTTGTTAAAATCTCTCCTAGGTGGTATATGCACACACACGAATATTTAAAATTATCTTCAAATCATACACACACAAGTACTTCATTTACTTCAAGTTCACGTTAATGAAAATTATCAAAAGAACCTTTTATATGGTAGAAACAAAGTATTCAGCCGACTGAATCAGGGGGTTCAGTCGACTGAATATCTGTGCACGTGCATAGTGCATTTGAAGGTTCAGTTGACTGAACTACCCTATTCAGTCGATTGAATTGGATGTTTTATGCACAATTCACTTTTTAATTCGAAATTTTTTAAAATTTCAGTAGACTGAAATCTTTTGTTCTGTCGACTGAAAATGTATAACGGCTATTTTCTAAACGGTCACTTCCATTCAACGAACATAAACAACCCTTGATTCAAGAGTTGTTTCCGTATCTTTTGACCATAACTTTTCACGAAGAATCGCAACACTTAAACTCTATATATATATCCTTTAACTCGTTTGTTTTAAACACCTAATTTTTGATTCTATTCTCATATACTTATTGTCTAAAATATTCTGCCATTTTCTTTCAAATCTCATTCTAATCACTTGCACATTCAAGAACAAATTCATTTGTGATTAAATTAACTTCCAATCTTCACGAACTACACTGTATACCACAAAGGTGAAGATTATAGGAAGGGTGTACTCTAAAGATTTATCTGTGCTATTGAAAGAGCACAATTAGTCAAGAAAATTTTCTGTATTGTTGAAGTCTTGTTCGGTTGCTCAGGTGGTAGAAGTCCTAATCAGTTGTCTAGGCGGTAGAAGTCCTGTTCGGTTGCTCAGGCGGTGTAATACCTATTCCTCCAGGTTAAGTGAGGGTTGATAGTTAAATTCTAGAAGGAGTCTGGGACTGAACGTAAAACGGGAAGTTCGAACCGGTAAAAAAAATCCCTGGTGTCATTTATTTTACTATTTACTTTTATATTTTATTTCGCACTAGTAGATATAGTATTCCATATTATGATCCTTAGTATCACTTTCATTTGGTATCAGAGCAAGGCCATTATATAACCATAACACAATTATTTGATATTCAGTTAATATGGAAAATAACACTAACACAAGTTTTGTTGACGGTCAATCCACTACACGACCACCACTATTTAACGGTTTGAATTATAATTATTTGTCAACTCGAATGAGAATCTTTATGCAAGCAAATGGATATGATACTTAGAATATCACTCAAAGTGAATACACTGTACCTACTGCACCATTTGCAGAATGGTCAAATACACAGAAGTTAGATGCTACATCAAATGCAAAAGTCATGAATATGCTATTTTGTGCCTTAAATAAAAATGAATTTAATAGAGTTAGCATGTGTAAAACTGCTTATGAAATTTGGAGAACTCTTAAAGTCACACATGAAGGAACTAACAAAGTTAAGCAAAGCAAGATTTCTATGCTCAAAAATCAGTTCCAAAATTTCAAAATGAAACCGAATGAAACAATAAATGATATGTATTCTAGATTCTAAGACATATATCATTCATTATTGGCACTAGGAGAAAAATATACATATTTTTATGTTTTATCAAAGATCCTAAACTCTTTAACGAATGAATGGGAACGAAAAGTTTTAGCAATCGAAGAAGCTAATGACATTTCTACCATCAAACCTGAAGAGTTAATAGGAAATCTCATGTCATATGAAGTGAATTTGCAGGCAAAGCGAGATCAAGCACAAGATAAAAAGAATATTGCCTTCAAAGATGAACAAGAAGATTCAGATTTAGATGAAGATGACATGGCATTGATTGCAAAGAATTTCAAAATGTTTTTAAAATTTAGAAAGAACAAGAAGTTTGGAAACAATAGGAGAGACAATTCCGCCAGTTTCAAATCTCAAATGTTATGAATATCATCAGAAGGGTCACATGAAGAAAGACCGTCCTGATAGAAAGAAAGTCAGATTCAAGAATAAGAAGGACAAGTACAAAAAGAAGCAAGCATTCTTTATTACATGGGATGATTCAGAATCATCTTCATCATTAGATAGTGACACTAACAGCGATTCTGAACAAGCCAACGTCTGCTTTATGGCTTCAACTAATGATGTAAGTGATTTAACTTACTGTTAGATAAACTCAAAGAAGTTAAAAGGAAACATAAAGATGCACTAGAAAAATTAAACAGAAATAAAATAGAAGTTGATATGCTAAGAGATGAAAAGAAAATTCTAGAAGAAGAACTTGTTAATACACAAGAATCTTTGTCTAACGTTTCTTCTCAAATCACTATGCTATCAAATGAAGTAGAAGTGCAAAAAGAAAAGAATATGACATTAGCTTCAGAAAATCATGATTTAAAATCAAATGTCAAAATTCTTGAATTGAAAAATGTTAGTCTCAAAACTGAGTTAGAGAATATCACTAAAAATGTAACTAATTTTAATAAAGGAAGAGAAAATCTTTCTAAAATTATCAGTAATTCTCAAACTACTACTAATAAGAATGGATTAGGATATAAATTTCTTCAAGGACTAGTTCAAAGAAGAATAGCATACCATATAAAAATTTCAATTTACATAAGAATTTTGTAAAAGCAAAACCAAAACCAAAGTTTTTCACTCAAAAGAAAGAAATTTGCAACACAAATACTATAAAAATTTGGGTTCCAAAAACTAATAATAATTTAATTAGAAATAAGTATATTAAATCTTTTATAAATACAGTTTATAAAAATAAAGATTTCACTTATAAAGGGAATTCTAAACCCTCTTGGGTTTGGCTTTCTAAGATCTAACTCTTAGGACCCTGATAAAAAGTGGGTACCAACGTCATTCCTATATTTTTTGCAGGTACCAACTAAGAAAAGAGGAAAGTGGATACTTGACAGTGGTTGCTCAAAATATATGATAGGAAACAAAGATATGCTGACTAACATTATCTACTCAGATGAAGGATCTGTCACATTTGGAGATAATTCCAAAGGCTGTATCATCGGCAAAGGCAATGTGAGCAATGATGGTACATCTAACTTACCTCTTATTACAAATGTTTTACTAGTTAAGAATTTAAAACATAATTTACTTAGTATAAGTCAACTATGTGATAATTTAGAAAATAAATGCAACATATTTGATCAAAATAATAATATTATATTTGAAGGAACCAGAGAAAGAAATATTTACATATTAAATATGAAAGTCAATCATAATACAAATATGTGTCTAGTAGCCAAAGAAAATTATCCTTGGTTATGACACAAAAGATTTTGTCATATAAATTTTAAAGCAATAAACAGATTATCTAAGAATAATTTAGTTAAAGGTTTACCAAAAATGAAATTTAAAGTAAAAAGTATTTGTGATGCTTGTCAATTAGGAAAATTAACAAAATCTTCTTTTAAATCAAAGAAAATAATTCTATATTACAACCACTTAGCTATTACATTTGGATCTTTTTGGACCAACACAAGTTTAGTCCATAAACCATAATAGATATGTTTTTGTAATAGTAGATGATTTTTCAAGATTTACTTGGACAATATTTTTGAAAAATAAAAGTGATACTTTTGAAAATTTTAAAATATTTGCTAAAAGAATCCAAAATATTAAAGATTTAAAAATTAAAAACATTCGAAGTGATTACGGCGGTGAATTCGAAAATGAATCTTTTGAAAATTATTGCAATAAGAAAGGAATTGTTCACAATTTTTCATTTCCTAGAACTCCGCAACAAAATGAAGTTGTAGAAAGGAAAAATAGAACACTTCAAGAATGTGCAAGAACTTTATTAAATGGCAGTACTCTACCAAAACATTTTTTGGGCAGAAGCTGTAGCAACTGCTTGCTATGTTTTAAATAGAGTTTCCATTAGACCATTAACAAAACATACTCCATATGAGCTTTTTAATGGAAGAAAACCCAACATATCATATTTGAAAGTTTTTGGTTTAAAATGTTTTCTATTAAATACAGAAGATTAGCTTGGTAAATTCGATCCAAAATCTGATGAAGGAATATTCATTGGATATATGAAACGAAACAAATCTTACAGAGTTTACAATAAAAGAACTAAAATAATCGAAGAAACACTTCATGTGTCATTCGATGAAAATTTCAAAGTTAACCGTAAAATTGAAGATGAAGAAATTATTTCTAAATCAAATGACCCAGAAGATGATTTTGAAAATATTGAAAACAATATAAACAACAATTTACCAAGTAATAATGAAATAAGATCCCCACCAAGACTTCTAAGAAATCATCCCGTTGAAAATATCATTAGAGATGTAAATACTAACGTAAGAACACGAAATCAACTAAATCAAATGGGTCACGTAGCTTTTCTTTCAAATATTAAACCCAAAAATGCTAAAGAAGCTTCAACTGATGATTACTAGATTATAGCTATGCAAGAAGAATTAAATCAATTTGAATGTAATGATGTTTGGGATTTAGTTCCTAATCCTAGTAATCAAGCGGTTATCCGTACAAAATGGGTTTACAAAAATACAGCTGATGAGTAAGGAAATATTATTAGAAATAAAGCTAAGCTAGTTGCTCAAGGTTATAATCAAGAAGAAGGAATAGACTATGATGAAACATTTGCACCTGTAGCTCGTCTAGAAGCTATACGTATTTTATTAACTTATGCATGTTTTAATAATTTTAAACTATATCAAATGGATGTAAAAAGTTCTTTCTTAAATGGTTTTATAAAAGAAAATGTATATATAGAACAACCTCCTTTATTCGCACATGAAAATTATCTAGATCATGTTTATAAATTTATATGGTTTAAAACAGGCACCTCGTGCTTGGTATGACCGTCCTAAAAATTATTTAATTAGTTCTGGTTTTAAAATTGAAAAAGTAGATCAAACTTTATTTTTAAAACAAGATAAAAATGATATTTTAATAATTCAAATCTATGTAGATGACATTATTTTTGGTTCTACAAATGAAAAATTATGTCAAGAATTTTCAGAAATTATGACAAGGGAATTTGAAATGTCTCACATGGGAGAACTTTCATATTTTCTTGGCTTACAAATTAAACAATTGAGTAATGGAATTTTTATTAATCAAGAAAAATATTGTAATAATCCCATAAAACGATTTGATATGGAAAACACTTCTGCTAAACCAACTCCTATGAGTACTAAGATACATTTCGATAGAGATGAAAATGGCAAAAATGTTGACCAAAAACTATATCGTAGTATGATTGGTTCATTACTATATCTAACTGCTAGTTGACCAGATATAATAATGAGCGTATGCTTATGTGCACGATTTCAAGCAAATCCCAAAGAATCACATTTGCGGGCAGTGAAGCGAACTTTGCGATACTTAAGCAAGACTAAAGACTACGGTCTCTTTTATCCAAAAGAATGTCCTTTTGAATTAGTATCATACAGTGATGCTGATTTTCGAGGACGTTGAACGGATCAAAAGAGTACTAGTGGTACTTGTCATTTCATTGGACGATCTTTAGTATCTTGGTTTAGTAAGAAACAAAATTGCATTTCACTTTCGACGTGTGAAGCAGAATATATCTCTGCTACTTTGGCATGTACTCAAGTAATCTACATGTAGCAAGCACTACAAGATTTTGAAATAAATCTCTCTAAATCAACAATTTACTGTGATAATACAAGTGCAATAAATTTATCAAAAAATCAGATAAATCATTCTAGAACTAAACACATTAATATTAAACATCATTTTTTTCGAGATAATATAGAAAAAGGAAATATATCATTAGATTTTGTTCTTTCAGAAAATCAGATAGCTGATATTTTTACTAAATCATTAAATGAAAATATTTTTATTAAATTACGCCGAGAATTAGGTATTATATCATTGCATGATTTATAATTAAAATTTACTTTATAAAATTTCATTTGTAAATTTACAAAATTAGTTTTTTACAAAAAAATTGGAGCTGCTGGTACTCGATCTCAGGTCTATAGTGAGGAAGGTGTATGCTATTCCAGTATGCTATAATGTTTTCTCGTTTTTAACACATTCTTAACCTATAATTACCTGTCCGGTCATTATTTCTTATGTTTACCTACCTCTCATTTTTCCTTGGTTAAGAACATTCAAACGTTCTGCTCCTCACCTTGCTTAAACCATAAAATAGTGTTTATTACCAGTATATACGGGCTTCATTTCTCAATTGCTCAACTCACCTTTTTCAATAATCTTTTACATTCAAACTCTTTTGGCTCAATCTTTTTCAAACTCTTTGACAATCTCCACAATGTATTCTCAAGAATGATCTAATCAATCTTCTATAGTTTTCAGCACTCCAACTTCTGAATCATCAAAAAATTCCAACAACTCAACTCTTGTGTATATCCCAGTCAAGATTACACCTTCACTGAAACATCACACTGGGTATACGCCATAGGGAAAAAGAGCTAAACGTAACTTAGGTTTTGGCTCTCTATTTATTAAAGAAAAGATTGATGATTTACATCATTATCAAAGAGAAACTTTATAACTTCAGCGCGAGATGTACTACGAACAAAAGGTAAATGCTAAACACTTGAACTTCCTAGAACAAATCACTTTGAAGTTTTACGAATCATCCTCAAAGCAATGCGTGCATCAACCATCACCGCAACATCCTCAAGTGCCACCAAACTCTTGAGAACGAAGCCCTCAACATCCTCAGGTGTCGCCAAACTCCTGGGAACGTAGTAATGTATGGTCACCTATCCATCCATTACAAGAAATTACGAAGGTTGAACCACATTTGGATGATTCAAAATCTTCTGAAAACTAAGCCTTCTTGTATATTGTTTTATATTAAAATTTATATATGTTGTCTGTTTTTCTATTAAATAAGAATAAATTTTTGGTTTACAAAAGATTAAAACTAAAAAACTAATACATATATTTATATTAATTAGTTATGTTATAGAAAAACTTGAAGTAAAGACCAATTCGGAAAATATAACAGTTTCAGTCGATTGCTCCGTGCAAACCAGTCGACTGAACATTCAACCAAAATATTTTTCAATCTAGAAAACAGTCTACAGAAGTAATAAAAACAATCGACTGAAATGCCATATTTTCCAAAACACACGACCAAATTTTTCCTGCATATTAGTCGACTGACCTAAGATTTCAGTCGACTGAATCTTCATATATAGTTCAAATTGCTTCAGCAACCAGTTGACTGACCCTATGAAAATAGTCGACTGAATTGCCCAAATTTGAACTGAAAAGATGCGGGTTTGAATTTCCTGCATATCAGTCGACTGCTAGCTTCATTTCAGTCGACTGATTCATGTAAATTTTGTTTTTTAAAAAACCTGCCTACACACTTCCCCAAACACCTTTTCACCAACCCTATATAACTATCTCTTCTTTTTATTAAACCCTTACTTCTTTCAGCAAACAAAACCCTAGCCTCTATTTTGTTTTCAAATCAATCTTTTTACCTCCAAATCCAATTAATTCAATGGCCCTCAGAAGAAAAAGAGCGCGTAAATCCTCCGCCGGGCCTTCGGAAAGCCAAATTCGATCTTGGCTCCATAAAGAAATTGCAGTTACAAGATTCAATGCTATGAAAAGCTCTAGAATTTTCGATGGCTCCATTGTGAAGTTCCCGATTTCAACGGCTATGCCATTCGCGAGATCGTTGAAGCTAGTGGGATCGATAGCTTAATTGGGTATGACGCCAACAATGTTAATATTTATCCCCTTTTCATTGAATTATTCTTTGCAAATATGAACTTGGATCACCAAGATCCAAGAAATAAAGATGATTGTATATGGACGTTAGTTTGCGTCGTCAGGATCTTCCTTCCACTTCAACGACATTGATGTCGATATGAATAATAAAGATGAAGTCTCACATCGATTTCTTTTCGACGACTTGACCATGCTAAAATACGTTGCCTTGCGACCAAAGGCACGTATTCTACACCGTGCTCTTATTCGTTCTTTTCAACCTCGTATTGGGAGTTACGAGAAGGTTTACAAAAGAGATTTTCAAGCTCTCTATGCAATTTACTCTTCTCAAAAGGTAAATTGGGCCAAAGTTATCTTGGACGAGTTCCTCACCGTTAATCATAAGCGGAGCTATAAGACCATTTTCTATGGAGCTTATATAATGCGTATTCTTATGAATTTTGGAGTCACCTTACCCAATCTTGACTTCATTACTATTGGCGAACTAAATTCTCAGACCCTAAGTCTCATGAACCTTCCCAAGTACCCTCAACCTCAAGAAACCATAACTTTCCAACAATGGGCGGCTAATCAAGAGCAAGGGATTCCACAACCCCGAGATACGCACATTGCCTCTTCCTCAACACAACCTTCCCGTCAAATGGGAGAAGTAGAAGAAGACGGCGAAATCCACGAGCTTCATGGTGATTTCAATATAAAGCAAGCACTTGTCACACTCCCCCGCAACCAAAGCAAGCTCGGACGACGATTGGTCACCGTCGAAAAGAATGTCGTCAAGATCAATAAGAAGCTCGGTTCCATCAAAGGCTTATTGAACAAGTTATGGGAGAAGATATTATGTACAGGCTCTACTTCTACAGGTATTGTCGAGAATCACGCTCCCTTTTCATGGTCTACATCTGAAGAGGAAGAAGAGGAGGAAGAAGATTCAGAGAGTGAGGAGGTCTAGTTTTTCCTTTACCTCAGCCTATGCCCACCTTATTTTTAAGACATTAATTCATGTTGTTTGATGTTATTCTGCTACATTTTATCTATGATGTTGTTGTTTTGCTATTTTTGAAACTGATTCATCTATGATGTTGTTGTTGTTTATCAATGCATGTGTGTCTATGCTCATATACTTATCATGCTATATATATTCCTTTTTGTCGATGACAAAGGGGGAGAAATATAATTGTTCAACATGTAGAAAATTTATTCAAGGGGAGTAATAATTGTTTTTATAAATTTTTAAACTTACATAGCTGTCATCATCAAAAAGGGGGAGAATGTTAGAACCTTGTATTTTGATGTTTTGATCATGACAACTATATAAGTAAATATTTTGTGAACTAATCATATTTGCAGGAGAAGATGCTATTCTACTCGACAATAGATTGCAGACCAAGAGCTCAGAGAGAACTTTCAATATTAATAATGGTTTGTCTATAGTCTAGTCTAGTAGTTGATTGTTGTTAAATCTCTCCTAGGTGGTATATGCATACACACGAATATTTAAAATTATCTTCAAATCATATACACATAAGTACTTCTATGACGCCCCACCTCTATACCCACCCTAGCCAAGGACACTACGAGGTAATGCCATCAACTAGCACGGAGAATAAGGCTGTTGAGGAGTGACCATCTGTATAATTGCTTTGTGCGAGTACCGATATGCCAGATAAAAATATAACTTTTCATCTCAAGAGGAAATCCGACATACCGATACAAACTCAAAGCTACTGCAAAGTGGCTATATATATAATCTTTGAAAACAAATATAGAAATAAGCATAACACAAATCAGTCACAGACAATTCATATCACAAAGGCGGAAATAGACATGAATATAACACATGAAAGTGTACATCAGAGTAGTGGTCAAATAAGATCCACAATATCACAAAAGAAAAGATACAAGTGCTAGACAACAGAATATGTATACATCAATGAGTCAATATATCGAATGTATACAACCAAAAACTACAATGCTAGAGTAGTTAACCCAAAGTCAGATGATAGTTCCAGATAGGAAGTCATAAGGAAGCACCTGTAATATCACAGCATGACCCGAGTATTATTTAAGAAGAAAATAATAAATGGACCAGTCTAGCTAAAATTATCAAATAACATGAGATAGAATATGAGATATGATAATAAAACGTATTATAACAAAAGGATGTCATACGATGATAAGTATACATTAGAAAACCCACAAAAGTCATACAATATCTCAAGAATCTCAAAACACAGAAAAGAACGTCATATTCTTAATTTAATTCACCAAGCCACAAATAAAGACATACATATCAATGCCCACCGTAAATGCTGGTGAAACATAAATTCCAGAAGTCAATATCCAGAAATCACAAAAGTTAACGACACACAAATTCTAGAAATCATCAACAAGAAATCCAGAAAACACAAGAAAGAGGATGGCCAATCCCATAAACTGAACATCGACGCCCTTAGAAAGATACGCCCCATGTAAAGTCTAGCATCGATACACCTAGAAAGATGTACCCCATGCAAAGTCGAACATCGACGCACCTAGAAAGATACGACCCATGCTCTAGCATCGACGCACCTAGAAAGATGCGCCCCATGTAATGTCTAACATCGATGCACCTAGAAAGATACACCCCATGCAAAGTCGAACATCGACACACCTAGAAAGATACGACCCATGCATAGACGAACATCGACGCACCTAAATAGATACGCCCCATGCCCCGATTTATTGAGCCGATTGCTCCACGAGGTAAATAAACATCGACGCACCTAAATAGGTACGACCCATGTGAGAAATAAACATCGACGCACCTAAATAGGTATGACCCATGCGAGAAGTGAGACGAAGCTCAATAAAACGAGGAACTGTCCTCCACGTGGACAAAGAGACATCGCACATTGCTAGTCTAAACCATAAAATGATCATCATCGATCATCAAGAAGTGTCAATTACACTTAGCTAGTAAATATATGAGTTTAGCTTCATGTCCCATAACCACTAGCTTAACTTAAATATTTATGAACAAATTGTAGATCTCCACTAGAAAATTGTCACAAGAGATTCAATCGAACAAGTCCAAGAATTAACCGACGAAGTGAACGCAAGCGTTTCATACCACTTGTTTTACTAAGCCGTTTAATTAGATTTCTCATACGAGTGAGGTAAAGGTTTGTGTATACTAGTAGATTGGAAAACGGTTTTATAAAAGAGTTTGATATTGAAAATAGAGTTGAAATCATTTTGATGAAGAAGTTTTGATATTTAATACTAGTATTGAAACCTTTATATTTTAAAGTGACAAACCACAAAAATGATTGTAGAAACAATCAATCATAAAAATTCACATTCGAAGACGCGAATCAAATTCAATTAAACCGATAAAGAATCCATCAAAATGGATATTCAAAAATCCCGAAAAAGGAGTCATCAAAGTCTTAATAAATGATAACAACAAATAGGATCATCACGAATCGATTTAAATTGAAAATTCAATCCAAAAAGGCAAACTGGACTGAAACAGCAGGTTCAGTCGACCGAACAGAGTTTTCAGTCGACTGACCATGTACCTGGAAATTTTCCAGGTTCAGGAAACTTTCTGTTTCCAGGTTCAGTCGACTGTGCAGATAATTCAGTCGACTGAATCATGCCTGGAAACTTTCGGATACTAGGTTCAATCGACTGAATCATGCCTGGGCTATTTTTAAGCCTATACAAATAAAGAGCAAACTCTTCCAAAATGCAACCGGACGAACATTGGCTCTAAGGGTTTATGCCAATCAGCAACCCGGCCCTATATGCTCCTCGGTGCATCACCAAAAGTATGATCAAACATCCATAAAAGGATTTTCACACAAATTTGACTTCAAAAACCAAAAATTGGAATATTCACAAAACCAATCCAAATCAAGGGCAAATGCACATGAAGAAGTGTTAGGAATTCATACCTAACAACCAAAGATAATTATAGTCATATATGTGAGATAAAAATCTCACCTTTTACACAAAAACAATGAAGAGGAAGCTATAGAGCAAGGCAAGGACAATCACTCTTCAATTCCAACTCAACAAGCTTGAATCTAAGCTTAAAAGAGAATTATTTCCTAAAGTTAGGTTTAGGAATTTCTGAGATTGAAAGGAGAAAGAGTTGGAGAAGAAGAAGAGGATGCTTACCAATAGCTTCTCTTTGAATTTGGAGCTAGAACTTGATTTGCAAATGGAAACTAGGGCTTGGTAATTCTAATTTCCAATCTTTTCCCCCATTATTCTCTTTAGAGCTTAAAGTATTAGGAAAAGAAAGTGAATGAAGGGAGAGGGGTTCAGTTTGGATATTGAAGGTTGATGGGCTGAAACACAAACCAAAGCCCTAAGTGGAAAAGTAGCAAAATCCACTAACTCCAAACATATCAATATTTATACTCAAGAAGGTCGCAAACGCCATTTTGAACTCAATGGGGGATGGTCTCGAGTCCTAATTCAACTGTTTGCAAAAAGTAGCTTTTCGGACTATAATCCGACTAACGATGAAATATTTAAATAAAATATTTAAATTTAAAATCGATAAATATGCGGGTTGTTACAGACTCCCCTGCTTAAAGAAATTGCGTCCTCGCAATACTTAAGAAGAAAATAAATAGTAACAACCATAGAAGCATATCAATATAAAAGAAAATTTTGAAATAAGAAGTTCACCATAAAGAGCACGAAAGAGTAAACCCGGACGTGTTCGCTCGATGAATTCTCTGGATTCCCAAGAGAAATCCTTAGGACTTAAGAACCATCGGACTTTCACAAAAAGAACATCTTTATTTCGAAGGCACTCAACCCCCGAAGAAATGAATCGAATAGAATGTTGCTCAAAAGTCAAATCTGGTGAAACTTCAATCCCTTACTATAACACCAGGCTCAAGAATAAAAATCGGAAACCCTAAATCATTTCCATAGTTAAAAGACGTGGAAAACTTCAAGAATAGCAGAAAATTGAGTCGGTGCAACGGCGTAGTACTGTAACGACCCGAAATTTTCGATCCCGAAAATTCCAGATAGTTAGTAAAGAAGAAAGAGATAGAAGAAAGAAAAACAGAAAAAACAAGTCACAGAATCTCACATTCGCAGCGGATCAAAATATAATATCATATAATACCATTTATACAAAGAAACTGTATCAGTTAAATTACACTTTAATACATTAGAGTTACAACATATATACAATCACTAGACATATATAATCAACATGTCCCAATATACAACAAAACATCATAGCGGAAACACTCCCTACGTTCCTGCCATCCAGCTCGCCTCCTGAGCTCCAGAACGTCCTTACCTGAAAATATGTAATACTCGGTCTGACCCGAGCATTACATCAAAGTAACACCCGGGTCAGGCTGGAAACCAGCGTGAGTAAACCCATATAATTTGAAGTACTAAGTTCAAACCATAAAAGAAAACCCGAGTAACTCGTATCCACTACGAGTTCATTACTTGTTATATTCAACCCTTATTGCACAAATCAAATTCTATGTATTCTATCTTGGTTCAAGGGTCCATATTATTCCATTCAAGTCTATTGGTTTCACCCATCCAATCCATATAGAATCATGTAGATTTTAAATCGAAGTGGTTTCGGGTATTTACTGATACCCGACCCCAGTCTCTTCGAACCTCATGTCATCTTAACCAGGGTTATTCAAATGAAATACTATTTAAACTTAAATGCAGGATGTTACCTTACATAGCAATTCATCATCGATAGTTAACCACATTATCATATTCCATTACAAAACATTTCATATCAGAGATATTAATCGATTCACAACATTGATCATCATGCTATCTTCCATAGGCAAAATTAATCACTTCCAAATTAATTTAATTTATCTCTAAATAAATAAATGAATTGCTAATCTTTAATTACTTAGATTATCTTTACTTGACATTAATTAATTATGAATCAATTAATTAACCCTTTAATCATTTCTCTTGGTTGATCACCCTTGATTTTTTTTTTATATATATTCTTTAATTACATTCAGTAATTAACCTTTAATTACTCGTATATTAATTAGTCTCAACCTTCAATTTACCTCTAATTAAATTACCTTAATAAATTAATTACACTAGGTAACTAATTTTTTTTTAATTTACTTCCATTAAGAAATTATCCTCTAGTTACATCATTAAGTAATTTTTGCTTTAATTAATTCCATCCAGTAATTATCCATTAATTTCTCCATTTAGTAATTATACTTAATTATTTCATAATTAAGTGATTACCTTTAATGAATTGGACTAATTTGATTAACCCAAAGTTAATTACATTAATTAATTAATCAATACTTAATCCCTAGTAAATGATTCAACCCTTAGATATTCAACTTAATTTAATTACATTATAAATCAAGTAAACTTAAAGAATTAACTTCCTAAGTTAAATTTAATAATTCAACTTAATAAATCAAACTCTTAAATAATCACATTATATAAAAGAATGATTAGGTAAATTATTAAAAGCTTAATTATGATATTTTAACACTTGAAACATAATTATCTTTACCCTATACAAGTTCAGTACTTCCCTATTAAAACCGAGTCTCCTTCTCCTTTCCCGGAGCTTCACCCTTTTTTTTAAACTCAATTTAAATTGTTAAAACTGTTAAAGGTTGTTAACAAATCCAAAATTTTAAACCTAAACACAAACTAAACAAACCAAGCTAAACACCTGAGACCCCGAGACATTCACGTGTCCCTTCTACATCTACTTCGAGTTTCACAAGTATCAACCCGAGATCGAAACCGAGGGAATCAACATTTTCCCAAACGAACTCAACCCCAGTTGCACAATCGTGCATGGTGCACGTGCACCAACGAACCGCGACCCTCCGACCATCAACACTGGCCTCAACACATCGCCTTCGATTCCCACTCCCCTTCAGACCACCCAGATCGGTACATCACGTCACAACATCGAGTCGAGCAAATTGGAACACCCAGACCCCAACCACCTCGACAAAAAGATGCTCGCCACGACGATCAAGACGACCGGAGTCCATGTCGTTCTGACTTTAGCCTTGCCATTTACCCACTCAACTATCCCATCACTCGCGATCATCCCCGATTCAACGACGATGCTGCAGCAACCCAAGAATCACCTCGATGGAAAACTCAACCTTAAACCCTACATCGGTCTCGCCTAAGGTCCACGACGAACTATAAAATCAACGAACATTTTTCTGGTGATCCCAGACCTTCCAGCAAGCTACGGCCCTAATCTCGAGGTCTAGAAACCCTCTGATCACCAGAATTTTGTTAAAACCCATATTTTGTTCATCTTACCAATTCTCGCAATCTACTAAGCTAAAAATCATAAATTTTGTTTCATAAATCATGGGTTTCCAAGACGAATCTAATGATGTAGAAGAAGCTATGATTTATGTAATTCGAATTTATCTTATTTAAAAGCTCTTCTGTATTTTTTTTTCCAATTTCCTGATAGATTTTAACCAATTCTTCTCAACATATTTTTAAGACCTAGATCTAGGGCAAACAAACAAATTCCATATAGATCTTGAAGTCTAACAAGAACTTAGAAAGAAGAATTTGATCTTTCTGACATATTTTGAAACCTGGACTAAGAACAGAAATGTCCCTATTTCCAAATATGCACAGTCATTTCCATTCATATATACACTTATTTATATGCATACCAAACCATTTTAAATTTGCACTTCCATTAGGATAACTATAAGTTATAATTCAAATTAGGAAGAGTTTACTCACTGATCAATTGGAACAGAGAAGATATATCAACATCTTGTGCAGGCAACTACCTCTCATATCCAGGCAAATAGTACTTCTATTTTCCAAGTAAAACTATAAAATGTTTTGTTGCTCTTATAATCTTTCACTTATCTATAGATTTGTTAAAAGATATTTGGATTTAAAAGTCGTAGCTTACTCACCTGTTTAGAAAGGATGACCAGAGTTTATTTCTTGAAGACTGGAAATGATCTTGATCCAACTTTATTGATCTCTTGATCCTAGACCCCCTTTTAAAGATCTAGACTTCTTTGATTTAGCAAAACTTGCTTGCTTTGTTTTATCTTTACTGGTATTAGTTTCGACTGAATGGATAAAAATAAAGACAAGGTGGAGATAAAAATATCAGACAGTATACTTTAGCCTTCCACAGCAAGCATCTTTATTTTTTTTTTTTAATTTTTTTTTTTTTTTTTATTAGAGTAAGATGCTGATTGCTTCAGATTTAAGAAGGGTGCTCATTTCAGATTTTCTCAGTGTTGATGCTCGAACTGATATGAATAGATGGATATATATATATATAAATTTACAAGTTGATATAATTTCTTTTTAGTACAACATAGGCAGAGATATTTCTTTGCTTCGGTTGACTCAGTTGATTCTCTTTCTCTTGGTGGCTGGAATGTCTATTTTGTGTGCTAGCATTAATGGTTATTGTCACTTCCTTCTTTTTTTATGTGTGTACTTACTTAAATATAGCTTCTTATGCAAGCCTACTTAGATAATATATATTTATGTTGCTTGTTTATTTTCAAGTTTACAACTTGCAGGTGAATATATGTTAATCTTTCCTCTTGTTTTGTCTCATACTTTGTAATATGAATGAAGTTCTATATTTTGATGTTATAATTTGTCTAATATGTTTTACCTAGATATTTATTTCTTGTTTGTCCATATATAGATTTATTTTATAAGTATATATTTGTTTGGTACTTAAGTTTAAATATTGATAAGATTTATTTATTTATTTTTATTTTTACTATACAATTCTTTCATACTTATGTTTCATCTAACAATGTAAATCATTATCTACTTTTATTCCTATTTATATTTTAACTATCAATATTAATATTATATTTATAAGCGTACTTACTTATCTATATATTTTATCAAATGTTAATAGTATAAAGCATTTTAATTAAATTATATAAGATAAATTTGATTATAAATATCATTAAGAGATTTAATTTAAATTTACAATCAAATTCCCTCGCAAAAATTAAAAATCTATATAAATAAATGGCAAATATTTCCAAAAGATTTATTCATTTTAAAACGATGAGTTTACATTTTATTAAATTGGAATAAATATTTATTAAAATAATATGGCCAAAATACCGGGTCATCACATTCCTTCCCCCTTTGAATCTTTTCGTCCTCGAAAAGGAACGAAGCCAGATTTATTAAAATGTTTAAAATCAGATAAATTTTCTTTGATCATTTTAAAATCACTTTAAAAATCTATATAATATTTTAAAATAGTTTTTATAAAATACTTTTATAACTCGATGTTTGCGACAAGTCCGTCCTTGTTCTTACAGAAATTCGGTCATACGTTGATCAAGCGTAGGACTGAAAATCTATAAGTACTTGGTAAACCCGTTTCAACACCCAGTGAAAATATTCTGAAAATAATTTTATTAAAGATATAGGAAGCAGTTTTTGAAAATAGAGAAAATATCTTTGGTAAAAACAAAATGCTCTGGAAATCATCACCCCCATCCATGGTCGCAGTTAACCCGATGGTTACGTTGCCGTCCCGGCAAAATCCACAGATAACTGTAGGTCTCCGCGCTCCTCGATTACGCCATGGAACCCGCTACAGATCGCAGTTATACCCGGGCCTTACGTTGCTATCACAGCACAAACCCATATAACTGTAGGCATCAGCGCCACCGAATTTCGCTGCCAAAAGAATGAATCTCCTCCACTTGACCATAGATCGCAGTCTACCGATGTTGCGCTGCCATCCCGACAGAATCAAGTGTAGACTGTTGGCACTCATCCTCCACACGATTTTCGCTATGGTCCCCACACAGTAGATCGCAGCGACATCGAATTACACTGTCGTCGCAGCATAACCCAAATGTCCCTGTAGGCATCAGCGCCATCGACTTTCGCTACCAAATAATCCTCAGGAACTAGTTTGTCCGGACTCCTCACAGGATCAACTTTAGAACCTCCCCTTTAGAGGCTCAAGGCAGTACCACTCAGTGGCACTCCTGAGAAGTTCATTCAAGGGAGCGCCTTTTTCCCCAGAGCCACTTTCAAAACACTTTATACTATACACATATAGTATTTTCCAAATCATACACCGAGTATGAATCACATATAAGTGCCTTTACACAAAATCGATTCCCAAAATCGATAATTCTCCAAATAGGCTTTTCCAAATTCAAATATTGATTTTACTCAAAATCAAAAGTCTTTCCAAAATTCAAAGGTTCCAAAAACCTTTCCTCAAAATCATTTTCACAAAATCCTTTTTATATATATAATAATCTTGGAAAAACTTTTGAATCAATTCTTATTTGTATAAATTTTATACTTCAAATCTTTTCAAAAATCTTTTCTTCTGGCAATCGATTCAACAAGGGAAGTTTTATCTTATTTAACAAAGATATACAACTTTATTTAGTCCAATTTAAATATTCAAATTTGATTTACTCTTTTATAAAGTCATTTACCCTATAACTTACTTTCATAAAGCAAATTTTATTATAGAAATATCAAATTTTCACTTTTATTCATTTTATATTTCCCAAAATATACCTTTTTATTTTAGAAAACCATTTTACAGTTCTTATGCAAAATTTCAATATTAATTTCATCCCAAACCGTATGATGTACACATATCATCCGTACGCTATATCAATCTGATCGCTCACTCGATCACACAATTTCACTTCCGAACTAGTATCGTCCACCCGACTTCCTAGTGCGGACTCAGATCTGGTTTCTTGATCAGAAACCGTCATTCTCCTTGCATAGTCACACCTATGATAAAGAATATCCAAAACCAATCAAAAATCCATATCCAGGTTCGCCGTCGAAAATCGAGCGAAAAATCCCAACTCGGATCGATAATACTATCTCGAAATTCTGTGCTCGAATCTGGATCAAATCATTATGCGAATAGAATAATATACGTACATTTTACGTATTTTCCTTTATTGGTTATTAGCCAAATCAATTCTCTTTACTATTCACATTTCCTTTAATTTCATTCACTTATCCACATTTACCATAATCCCCATTTGGATTATCACTTCAATTCTTATCTCAGTTGGGTATTTAAACAATAACAGTTTGAACCCTGACTAATTTAGAAAATAGCTTGAAAATGTAAAAATAGGTAAGTAATTGAAAAATAATTAATAGTTTGCAAAATAGCTGTAAAATAGTTAATTAATTGTAAAATAGGTGGAAAATAGTTAAATAGAAATTTTAGATAATTACAAAATAGTTGTAAAATAGTAATTAGTTTGTAACATAGTTGAAAAATAGTAATTAGTTTATAAAACAGTTGAAAAATGGTTAAATAGCTCCAAAAACAATTGTAAAACAAGTATAAAATAATTTGACTTTAAGAAAGAAAGGTTGTATATATTTAATAGCTTGGAAAAATAAGTTTATATTAAAACGATTTATATTGGAAATAGTCCAGAGTCAAAACCGTTCACTTCCCCAACGATTCAATTTTCATCAATTCAATTTAAATTTCCATTTAAATTGACCCAATTCAAATAACCCCAAATTCCATTGGACTTGATTTAATTCCAATTCCCATTTGAATTAGAACTCATTTAATCTTCACTTTTATTTTAAATTAATCCAATTCAAAATTTCCCATTAATTCAAATCAAATTCAGTTTGAACTAACTCAATTTAAATCTCAATTTTAAACCATCTCGAATTATATATATTCGAGTTAAATTTTCAAATGTTGATTTAACCCCTTAAATCAAACTAACCTTTATTTTTAAATCAATAAACCAAATCTTTAAACAATTTAATTCTGAGTCGAATTCTAAAAATTCCATTTTAAATTATCTTTACTTAACTTATTTCAAAGTTCAAATGAGAGTTCAAAACAATTTTACACATTTAATTCTTAAGTTCAAAGTGATTCCATAAATTTTCTGCAATGGATGTATATTACCTCAATCCATTTCTTAATTTAATTAGAATAATCCAATTCACAGTTTTCATGGATTATTAATAACAAAAGGATGATATCGGGATAAGCCAAAGTAAATAAACATCCAGATTATTTTAAACAGCATCCCTCAATAACACACATTTCCCATTTCCAGATCTCAAATCCGTTTGAGATCTCACATACTCCCAATTCAAAACAACCCATTTAACTTCACTAAGTAAAATTTTAATTTCATCTTGAAATTTCCCATTTAGGTTGTTCTTATTTAACTTCCCCTAAGTTAAATTCAATCCATTCATTCATTCAGTCAACCTTACTCAAATTTGAATTTCTACTTCAAAATTTCAAATTTCTAATAATATTCATTCTTACTCATTAGTTCAAACTTATACCACTTTGGGTTTCACATCACTTCCAAGGATTATTCAAAACTCAATCTTAGAGTTTATTTCAAATATACACATTTATTTCTTAGCCCACCAGGCTATACTTTAAAATTTAAACCACCTTTGGTTTTAATTTAAGACAGATCTCTTTTTAAGTTTTCAAACAACTTCTTATTTTAAAATAAGATCACATTCAAGTATATTCTGAACAATATTATTTATTCTTTTCTTTTAACACTTTGAAATAATTCAAATATTTCTAAACTTAAGTTTAAACTTCAGAATTTAAATCCGTTCTAATTTACAAGTTATACTCATCTAAGTATATATCCTTAACACATTTTATTAACACACATTCCACAACCATTTATGATAATAACCAAGATTGTCATATCTGGAAACCAACTCATTATCATCTTTATCCTGAAATCATTTCTACAAATTTAGGATTTTAATTTCGGTTTGGATCCATTTCAATTTATCTTTATTCAAATTTCAGTTTGGTTGTATTTCTATTACTTCTTAATTTAATCCTAATAATTTAACAACCAGTTACCTTAACATTTGTTGGTTAAGGAATATTGCTTTATATATATCAAATATAACTTTATATAAAATCATTTACGTTTAAAACCATTTAAAATCTTTATATAAGAAAATAACAAGTACGTTCTCTCATATATATATATATACACTCAACTCATCCTAGGGTAATACTAACCCTATCTCTGATGAGTACACCCACCAGAGCCAAGGTTCTCGCTTAACCTTCGCTCTGATACCAACTGTAACGACCCGAAATTTTCGATCCCGAAAATTCCAGATAGTTAGTAAAGAAGAAAGAGATAGAAGAAAGAAAAACAGAAAAAAACAAGTCACAGAATCTCACATTCGCAGCGGATCAAAATATAATATCATATAATACCATTTATACAAAGAAACTGTATCAGTTAAATTACACTTTAATACATTAGAGTTACAACATATATACAATCACTAGACATATATAATCAACATGTCCCAATATACAACAAAACATCATAGCGGAAACACTCCCTACGTTCCTGCCATCCAGCTCGCCTCCTGAGCTCCAGAACGTCCTTACCTGAAAATATGTAATACTCGGTCTGACCCGAGCATTACATCAAAGTAACACCCGGGTCAGGCTGGAAACCAGCGTGAGTAAACCCATATAATTTGAAGTACTAAGTTCAAACCATAAAAGAAAACCCGAGTAACTCGTATCCACTACGAGTTCATTACTTGTTATATTCAACCCTTATTGCACAAATCAAATTCTATGTATTCTATCTTGGTTCAAGGGTCCATATTATTCCATTCAAGTCTATTGGTTTCACCCATCCAATCCATATAGAATCATGTAGATTTTAAATCGAAGTGGTTTCGGGTATTTACTGATACCCGACCCCAGTCTCTTCGAACCTCATGTCATCTTAACCAGGGTTATTCAAATGAAATACTATTTAAACTTAAATGCAGGATGTTACCTTACATAGCAATTCATCATCGATAGTTAACCACATTATCATATTCCATTACAAAACATTTCATATCAGAGATATTAATCGATTCACAACATTGATCATCATGCTATCTTCCATAGGCAAAATTAATCACTTCCAAATTAATTTAATTTATCTCTAAATAAATAAATGAATTGCTAATCTTTAATTACTTAGATTATCTTTACTTGACATTAATTAATTATGAATCAATTAATTAACCCTTTAATCATTTCTCTTGGTTGATCACCCTTGATTTTTTTTTTATATATATTCTTTAATTACATTCAGTAATTAACCTTTAATTACTCGTATATTAATTAGTCTCAACCTTCAATTTACCTCTAATTAAATTACCTTAATAAATTAATTACACTAGGTAACTAATTTTTTTTTAATTTACTTCCATTAAGAAATTATCCTCTAGTTACATCATTAAGTAATTTTTGCTTTAATTAATTCCATCCAGTAATTATCCATTAATTTCTCCATTTAGTAATTATACTTAATTATTTCATAATTAAGTGATTACCTTTAATGAATTGGACTAATTTGATTAACCCAAAGTTAATTACATTAATTAATTAATCAATACTTAATCCCTAGTAAATGATTCAACCCTTAGATATTCAACTTAATTTAATTACATTATAAATCAAGTAAACTTAAAGAATTAACTTCCTAAGTTAAATTTAATAATTCAACTTAATAAATCAAACTCTTAAATAATCACATTATATAAAAGAATGATTAGGTAAATTATTAAAAGCTTAATTATGATATTTTAACACTTGAAACATAATTATCTTTACCCTATACAAGTTCAGTACTTCCCTATTAAAACCGAGTCTCCTTCTCCTTTCCCGGAGCTTCACCCTTTTTTTTAAACTCAATTTAAATTGTTAAAACTGTTAAAGGTTGTTAACAAATCCAAAATTTTAAACCTAAACACAAACTAAACAAACCAAGCTAAACACCTGAGACCCCGAGACATTCACGTGTCCCTTCTACATCTACTTCGAGTTTCACAAGTATCAACCCGAGATCGAAACCGAGGGAATCAACATTTTCCCAAACGAACTCAACCCCAGTTGCACAATCGTGCATGGTGCACGTGCACCAACGAACCGCGACCCTCCGACCATCAACACTGGCCTCAACACATCGCCTTCGATTCCCACTCCCCTTCAGACCACCCAGATCGGTACATCACGTCACAACATCGAGTCGAGCAAATTGGAACACCCAGACCCCAACCACCTCGACGAAAAGATGCTCGCCACGACGATCAAGACGACCGGAGTCCATGTCGTTCTGACTTTAGCCTTGCCATTTACCCACTCAACTATCCCATCACTCGCGATCATCCCCGATTCAACGACGATGCTGCAGCAACCCAAGAATCACCTCGATGGAAAACTCAACCTTAAACCCTACATCGGTCTCGCCTAAGGTCCACGACGAACTATAAAATCAACGAACATTTTTCTGGTGATCCCAGACCTTCCAGCAAGCTACGGCCCTAATCTCGAGGTCTAGAAACCCTCTGATCACCAGAATTTTGTTAAAACCCATATTTTGTTCATCTTACCAATTCTCGCAATCTACTAAGCTAAAAATCATAAATTTTGTTTCATAAATCATGGGTTTCCAAGACGAATCTAATGATGTAGAAGAAGCTATGATTTATGTAATTCGAATTTATCATATTTAAAAGCTCTTCTGTATTTTTTTTTCCAATTTCCTGATAGATTTTAACCAATTCTTCTCAACATATTTTTAAGACCTAGATCTAGGGCAAACAAACAAATTCCATATAGATCTTGAAGTCTAACAAGAACTTAGAAAGAAGAATTTGATCTTTCTGACATATTTTGAAACCTGGACTAAGAACAGAAATGTCCCTATTTCCAAATATGCACAGTCATTTCCATTCATATATACACTTATTTATATGCATACCAAACCATTTTAAATTTGCACTTCCATTAGGATAACTATAAGTTATAATTCAAATTAGGAAGAGTTTACTCACTGATCAATTGGAACAGAGAAGATATATCAACATCTTGTGCAGGCAACTACCTCTCATATCCAGGCAAATAGTACTTCTATTTTCCAAGTAAAACTATAAAATGTTTTGTTGCTCTTATAATCTTTCACTTATCTATAGATTTGTTAAAAGATATTTGGATTTAAAAGTCGTAGCTTACTCACCTGTTTAGAAAGGATGACCAGAGTTTATTTCTTGAAGACTGGAAATGATCTTGATCCAACTTTATTGATCTCTTGATCCTAGACCCCCTTTTAAAGATCTAGACTTCTTTGATTTAGCAAAACTTGCTTGCTTTGTTTTATCTTTACTGGTATTAGTTTCGACTGAATGGATAAAAATAAAGACAAGGTGGAGATAAAAATATCAGACAGTATACTTTAGCCTTCCACAGCAAGCATCTTTATTTTTTTTTTTATTTTTTTTTTATTAGAGTAAGATGCTGATTGCTTCAGATTTAAGAAGGGTGCTCATTTCAGATTTTCTCAGTGTTGATGCTCGAACTGATATGAATAGATGGATATATATATATATAAATTTACAAGTTGATATAATTTCTTTTTAGTACAACATAGGCAGAGATATTTCTTTGCTTCGGTTGACTCAGTTGATTCTCTTTCTCTTGGTGGCTGGAATGTCTATTTTGTGTGCTAGCATTAATGGTTATTGTCACTTCCTTCTTTTTTTATGTGTGTACTTACTTAAATATAGCTTCTTATGCAAGCCTACTTAGATAATATATATTTATGTTGCTTGTTTATTTTCAAGTTTACAACTTGCAGGTGAATATATGTTAATCTTTCCTCTTGTTTTGTCTCATACTTTGTAATATGAATGAAGTTCTATATTTTGATGTTATAATTTGTCTAATATGTTTTACCTAGATATTTATTTCTTGTTTGTCCATATATAGATTTATTTTATAAGTATATATTTGTTTGGTACTTAAGTTTAAATATTGATAAGATTTATTTATTTATTTTTATTTTTACTATACAATTCTTTCATACTTATGTTTCATCTAACAATGTAAATCATTATCTACTTTTATTCCTATTTATATTTTAACTATCAATATTAATATTATATTTATAAGCGTACTTACTTATCTATATATTTTATCAAATGTTAATAGTATAAAGCATTTTAATTAAATTATATAAGATAAATTTGATTATAAATATCATTAAGAGATTTAATTTAAATTTACAATCAAATTCCCTCGCAAAAATTACAAATCTATATAAATAAATGGCAAATATTTCCAAAAGATTTATTCATTTTAAAACGATGAGTTTACATTTTATTAAATTGGAATAAATATTTATTAAAATAATATGGCCAAAATACCGGGTCATCACAAGTACAATAACAATACGCCCGAGAAACTGGAAACACAAATAACTCCGAACATCGACGTAGTACAATAACGGTACGTCCAATGAACGGAAACTCAAATAATTCGGAACACCGACGTAGTACAAGAACGGTACGTCCAATGAACCGAACACCATAAAAGAACATCGGGCGCTTGTCCATACAAGAAATGAGATAAAACTCAATAAAACGAAGTATATCAAAACGTCCGATGAACTTGATAAAAAGATAATTCCATTCAGACATCATCAAAGAATCAGCCACTTGTTGCTTACGACAAAGCGCATTGGCAACACGATTTCCCTTTTGGGACTAAAAAGAATATCAAGATCATAAGATGCCAGGAACTCGAGTCAACATGAAGTTCCTTATGAGAAAATAAATATTCCAAAGATTTATGATCGAGGTGGAGAACAAATTTCTCCCCCAAAAATGATGATGCCAAACTCTAAAAGCGAAAACAATAGCCGCGAGCACTAGATCATGAGTGGCATACCTAGTCTCGATCGGCTTTAATGATTTAGAAGCACAAGTGATAGCACGTTCTCTTTTGCAAGAGAAGGCATCCAAACCAATACGATTAACATTGGTACAAAAGATAAGGTCTTGGTTCCCTTCGGGAATCACAAGAATAAGAGTATCGAAAAGAAAGAATTTCTTTTAAATAATCTTCTTTTCCGAAAAGCTAAAATTTTCAAAATTACATTTATCTTTATGTAATAATCTTTCTAGAGAAATTTACATTTTTACAAGTCAATTTACTGTGTCTGATTGTCTCATCAAAGCGTTTAGGAAATTCCTATCGATAACGTTGATCAAGCGCACCGACCAGAATTCTTAAAGCACTCAACGGGCAATAAAATCACAAAATCATCTTCTATATGATAAACATGTTTCTTAAAACCCTTTAAGAATATTCTTTGCTCGTTTAAGAGCAAAAATCAAATTGTACTTATAAATAAATCTTATGAAAAAGATTTGCAAATTTTTTAAATTGCTAATTCCATCCAAAATCAATGAATACAAGAATGGTCTCATCGAAATATTCATAGAATACTCGATTTACAAAATGGATGAAATAAACTGGATAAACTGAATGACACAATAAATCATTTATAAGGATCATAACGAGTGCGGAATGCGGTAAATTGAATGCTAACTCCCGCAAGTCGTAGCAAATGAAAATCGGTGGCAAGGTCGAGCTAAAAGGACCTTAACACCACTCAAAAGATTGCTTAGGTGATAATCCGAAGATAAACTCAAAAATACCGGAAAATTCTCAAACTACATGAATGAGAGAAACATAACTTTCCTCATCAAGTGGGCTTAAAGAATAAAATGATTCCATCAAATTGGAATCAAAATCACAAAGGAAAAACAGAAATCTGCTTAACAAATAGGAAATGTCGAAGATGAATAATCTGCTTGGAAAAATAGGATATGGGCTTCACAATGATTAAGCCAATCCTTTCACAAAGATTAATTCCGAAGCCTAAATAAAAATCGGCTCGGAAAGAAAAAATCACATAAAATAATTTCGACATCAATAAAAAAAAACAAATTGACTGTTGCGCATCCACTAATCCGGATTCGCAATCCTCAAAGAAGTCATCAAGCCCAGAAATGTTTAAAGAAAAGGAATCACAAGTTCTTTTGATATAAAAATAATGAGATGAAACCCATATAAAAAAGAACTCGAATAAGATAATCACAAACAAATACCGTCAAGGATAGAAAATACCTTGACCAAGAGAAGTCCTAGTAGAGGCTTGCACAACCTTTAGCTTTCCCTCCTTCTTGATTGAAGTATGGGACACGCAGATATATGATGACTCAAACTTTTGCAATAGCGACAATAGAGGGGTTGCGGACACTCCTTTGCATAGTGGTCCATAGAATCACAATTGTAGCATCGTCCACGACTAGTGGTGGAAGTCTTTGCTACAGAGGTTTCTTGCTTCCCTTTCTTGTCGGGATTGGGGCCTTTGAACTTAATAGGCCTCTTCATGTTATTGTTGTAGTTCTGTTTGGCACCCACAACTTCAACATTACTTTCATTATCGGCCTCTTCAAGACGAAGAGCGATATCAATAAACTGATCGAAAGAAACTTCCAATTTCAGAAGTAATGGCTTCTTGAGATTCTTGTTCAAGCCATAAACAAATCTCTGATTTTTCTTCAATGAGGTATTAATGTATTCAACCCCGTATTTAGAAAGAGATTCAAAAGATGCGACGTAGTCCGTCACAGAAGATTCACCTTGAACAAGGTCGATAAAACGCCGGGCCAAAGTTACTTTTTCAGCCTCCGGCACAAATTTCAATTCGAATCTTTCCCGGAATTGCTCCCAAGTGAGATCCGCTTCAACGATTTCAGAAATAAGAAGCTCATACCAATCCAATGCTCTTTCTTGGAGCATGCTAGAAGCCACTTGGACTCGGTGGAGATCAACAAGATTCATGCGAGAAAAGATGCGGTCGCATGATCTAAGCCAAGCTTGGATTTCAATGATACTCTCGGATCCCCGGAATGGACTTCCACCCAAATCGGTATAATCGCAACACAAGCGTGCAAAACCGGATCTAGGATGAGTAGGCTCTGGAATGGGTCCGATAGCTTGAGCATTCTTAACAAGATCTAGAAGCTGCTGGGCAGACATAAATAATCCCTCCTGAGGAGTAGCACTGGATTGACCGACGTTGGTACGGCCAGATCTAACCATTTCTCTTCTTTAAAAAAGAAAGAAAAGAGAAAAAGGTTACTCTCAGAATGAATATCAAACAAACTTGATTGATAAACAAGGAATCATAAAATGAAATAGGATAGAATGGTACGAAGACCCGAATCAAATCCTATGGCACGATTCCTAAGAAAGACTTAGGACAATGATCCTTGCTAGATTATTCTACATTGTTCCGAAGTTTGGCTCTGATACCAAGCTGTGACGCCCCACCTCTATACCCACCCTAGCCAAGGACACTACGAGGTAATGCCGTCAACTAGCACGGAGAATAAGGCTGTTGAGGAGCGACCATCTGTATAATTGCTTTGTGCGAGTACCGATATGCCAGATAAAAATATAACTTTTCATCTCAAGAGGAAATCCGACATACTGATACAAACTCAAAGCTACTGCACAGTGGCTATATATATAATCTTCGGAAACAAATATAGAAATAAGCATAACACAAATCAGTCACAGACAATTCATATCACAAAGGCGGAAATAGAAATGAATATAACACATGAAAGTGTACATCAGAGTAGTGGTCAAATAAGATCCACAATATCACAAAAGAAAAGATACAAGTGCTAGACAATAGAATATGTATACATCAATGAGTCAATATATCGAATGTATACAACCAAAAACTACAATGCTAGAGTAGTTATCCCAAAAGTCAGATGATAGTTCCAGATAGGAAGTCATAAGGAAGCACCTGTAATATCTCAGTCTGACCCGAGTATTATTTAAGAAGAAAATAATAAACGGATCAGTCTAGCTAAAATTATCAGATAACATGAGATAGAATATAAGATATGATAATAAAACGTATTATAACAAAAAGATGTCATACGATGATAAGTATACATTAGAAAACCCACAAAAGTCATACAATATCTCAAGAATCTCAAAACACAGAAAAGAACGTCATATTCTTAATTTAATTCACCAAGCCACAAATAAAGACATACATATCAATGCCCACCGTAAATGCTGGTGAAACATAAATTCCAGAAGTCAATATCCAGAAATCACAAAAGTTAACGACACACAAATTCTAGAAATCATCAACAAGAAATCCAGAAAACACAAGAAAGAGGATGGCCAATCCCATAAACTGAACATCGACGCACCTAGAAAGATACGCCCCATGTAAAGTCTAGCATCGATACACCTAGAAAGATGTACCCCATGCAAAGTCGAACATCGACGCACCTAGAAAGATACGACCCATGCTCTAGCATCGACGCACCTAGAAAGATACGCCCCATGCATAAATAAACATCGACGCACCTAGAAAGATACGCCCCATGTAATGTCTAACATCGATGCACCTAGAAAGATACACCCCATGCAAAGTCGAACATCAACGCACCTAGAAAGATACGACCCATGCATAGACGAACATCGACGCACCTAAATAGATACGCCCCATGCCCCGACTTATTGAGCCGATTGCTCCACGAAGTAAATAAACATCGACGCACCTAAATAGGTACGACCCATGCGAGAAATAAACATCGACGCACCTAAATAGGTATGACCCATGCGAGAAGTGAGACGAAGCTCAATAAAACGAGGAACAGTCCTCCACGTGGACAAAGAGACATCGCACATTGCTAGTCTAAACCATAAAATGATCATCATCGATCATCAAGAAGTGTCAATTACACTAAGCTAACAAATATATGAGTTTAGCTTCATGTCCCATAACCACTAGCTTTACTTAAATATTTACGAACAAATTGTAGATCTCCACTAGAAAATTGTCATAAGAGATTCAATCGAACAAGTCTAAGAATTAACCGACGAAGTGAACGCAAGCGTTTCATACCACTTGTTTTACTAAGCCGTTTAATTAGATTTCTCATACGAGTGAGGTAAAGGTTTGTGTATACTAGTAGATTGGAAAACGGTTTTATAAAAGAGTTTGATATTGAAAATAGAGTTGAAATCGTTTTGATGAAGAAGTTTTGATATTTAATACTAGTATTGAAACCTTTATATTTTAAAGTGACAAACCACAAAAATGATTGTAGAAACAATCAATCATAAAAATTCACATTCGAAGACGCGAATCAAATTCAATTAAACCGATAAAGAATCCATCAAAATGGATATTCAAAAATCCTGAAAAAGGAGTCATCAAAGTCTTAATAAATGGTAACAACAAATCGGATCATCACGAATCAATTTAAATTGAAAATTCAATCCAAAAAGGTAAACTGGACTGAAACAGCAGGTTCAGTCGACTGAACAGAGTTTTCAGTCGACTGACCCTGTACCTGGAAATTTTCCAGGTTCAGGAAACTTTCTGTTTCCAGGTTCAGTCGACTGTGCAGATAATTCAGTCGACTGAATCATGCTTGGAAACTTTCGGGTACTAGGTTCAGTCGACTGAACAGACTTTTCAGTCGACTGAATCATGCATGGGCTGTTTTTAAGCTTATACAAATGAAGAGCAAACTCTTCCAAAATGCAACCGGACGAACATTGGCTCTAAGGGTTTATGCCAATCAGCAACCCGGCCCTATATGATCCTCGGTGCATCACCAAAAGTATGATCAAACATCCATAAAAGGATTTTCACACAAATTTGACTTCAAAAACCAAAAATTGGAATATTCACAAAACCAATCCAAATCAAGGGCAAATGCACATGAAGAAGTGTTAGGAATTCATACCTAACAACCAAAGATAATTATAGTCATAGATGTGAGATAAAAATCTCACCTTTTACACAAAAACAATGAAGAGGAAGCTATAGAGCAAGGCAAGGACAATCACTCTTCAATTCCAACTCAACAAGCTTGAATCTAAGCTTAAAAGAGAATTATTTCCTAAAGTTAGGTTTAGGAATTTCTGAGATTGAAAGGAGAAAGAGTTGGAGAAGAAGAAGAGGATGCTTACTAATAGCTTCTCTTTGAATTTGGAGCTAGAACTTGATTTGCAAATGGAAACTAGGGCTTGGGAATTCTAATTTCCAATCTTTTCCCCCATTATTCTCTTTAGAGCTTAAAGTATTAGGAAAAGAAAGTGAATGAAGGGAGAGGGGTTCAGTTTGGATATTGAAGGTTGATGGGCTGAAACACAAACCAAAGCCCTAAGTGGAAAAGTAGCAAAATCCACTAACTCCAAACATATCAATATTTATACTCAAGAAGGTCGCAAATGCCATTTTGAACTCAATGGGGGTGGTCTCGAGTCCTAATTCAACTGTTTGCAAAAAGTAGCTTTTCGGACTATAATCCGACTAACGATGAAATATTTAAATAAAATATTTAAATATAAAATCGATAAATATGCGGGTTGTTACAACTTCATTTACTTCAAGTTCACGTTAACGAAAATTATCAAAAGAACCTTTTATATGGCAGAAACAAAGTATTCAGCCGACTGAATCAGGGGGTTCAGTCGACTGAATATCTGTGCACGTGCACAGTGCATTTGAAGGTACAGTCGACTGAACTACTCTATTCAATCAACTGATTTGGATGTTTTATGCATAATTCACTTTCTAATTCAAAAGTTTTTAAAATTTCAGTAGATTGAAATCTTTTGTTCAGTCGACTGAAAATGCATAACGGCTATTTTCTGAACGGCCACTTCCATTCAACGAACAAAAACAACCCTTGATTCAAGAGTTGTTTTTGAATCTTTTGACCGTAACTTTTCACGAAGAATTGCAACACTTAAACTCTATATATCCTTCATTCATTTGTTTTAAACACCTAATTTCTGATTCTATTCTCATATACTTATTGTCTAAAATATTCTACCATTTTCTTTCAAATCTCGTTCTAATCACTTGCACATTCAAGCACAAATTCATTTGTGATTAAATTAACTTCCAATCTTCATGAACTACACTATATACCACAAAGGAGAAGATTATAGGAAGGGTGTACTCTAAAGAATTATCCATGCTATTGAAAGAGCATAATCAGTCAAGAATTTTTTTTGTATTGTTGAAGTCATGTTCGGTTGCTCAGGCGGTAGAAGTCCTATTCAGTTGTCTAGGCGGTAGAAGTCCTGTTCGGTTGCTCAGGCGGTGTAATACATATTCCTTCTGGTTAAGTGAGGGTTGATAGTTAAATTCCAGAAGGAGTCTGGGACTAGACGTAGAATGGGAAGTTCAAACCAGTATAAATGGTGTCATTTACCTTACTATTTACTTTTATGTTTTATTCCGCACTAGTAGATTTCTTAGTTACTATTCCATATTACGATCCTTAGTATCACTTTCAGGCCTTACATCAACTATCAAAATTACTGCCTAACCATTCACTATTAGGCTTTTCTCTTTAGTTATTATTAAGCTAACATTTTTCTAACTACCTTCCGTTAACCATATTACTCACCACATTATCATAATGTTCTAGTACTAGTTTCGGCCCTCTTAAGCCTTAGCATCCACCCTATCTTCGAAAGTTACTAGTTTCGGTTTACAAACTTTACCGAGAGTTAACCTACTCTCGGTAATCACTACCCTCGGTCATGTCTGGGATTGCCTGCCTTAGTTTATCTTTAGTGACTTATGAAATTTAATCTTTAAATTTCTGAAACCTTCTCCTCTTCCCATAATTCCTTAATTAACCACCACCGTATCCTTAGTCTTCGACCTAGGAATACCTACTGTTATTTATGATAACTTCAACATTAAGGTTCTGAAATCACCTCCTCTACACTGCACTCCTTTTAACCACCTTCCTACCATCATACCCCTTCGATCCTCTTGTACGCTTTCAATTACGATCTTATGTGTCTACTACTTTGAATGCTTACTTGTTTAAGTTTCTGTTTAGCACTCTCGATTGTTAAACGTTGGGAACATCCTTCTACATGTTTGACACTTGCTTTACACGTGTCATCTTTTAATTTGTTTGACTTAGTCTTTTCCGACCATTGGTAAGTACTTTGCTGACATATTTAACATAACAAGTGAATTTGGTCTATTGATCCAACTTTAATTGCTTTATTTAATTAAATTACCTTCCAGCCTTAACTGATTGCCTTCCAGTTCACTATTGAAACCTTCGGCTAAGCATATTTTCTTTCGAAAATTACATAGTTTGTTTCCAGAAATCTATAGTAAAACTAATCATGCTTTCTTTTCCCTATAACTAACTATTTTTTCCAACATACAGATCTTAATCAATTCATAACAATATATTTACTCAAGGATAAACTCTATTAATCAAAACAGTTCTCTAAAATGGTGTTATTAACTCATATTAAATGACATATTAATTAAACAAGCAAAATGAAGGGAATGGCTAAAATACCATATGATCATGAGGAATTCATGGAGGGAAGCAAGAATTAGAGGAATATACTACCCGCCTACTATTTTGATTTTCGTTTATTTAGAAGCTTTATGTTTCCTTTGCTTTGATCACCTTCTTTTCCTTCTTTTCTCCTATTGATGGCGGTCAATGGGGGTTCTTTTAATTTTGATTAGAAAAGAATGAAAAGTGAGGTAGAGAATATGTTTGTGGCATCTATATAGTAAAGATTTTGGGCTTTCTTACCCTCATTATATTTATTTGTCTACTTTTTTACAAAACCTCACTTTTCAAATTTCAAATGTAAATTGATTACCCTTTTATGGTCGCAACTAATTATTTCCCATTTATGTTAAATTTTCAAATTTTGATTTTTCTAGTATCACTTGATTCACGCATGCATAATAAGTAAATAAATGTTCCATGAATATTTACTCTTTTTCCTTATTTTACTTTCTTTACCCTTATAATCACAACACTAGAAATAACTTTTCACTTGTCCGAAAAACACTGTAATAAGATATTACAACGTTATTAGAAAATGTTGTATAACGACATGCTGTCATAGATACAGAACTTGTAACAACATAAGCAAAAACACTGTGGAAAACCCTATTTTACAATGTTTATAACAAGTGTTAATAGTTTTAAACAACGTTTCTTAGCTTGTTATAAATTGTTATAGCGTTAATATTTTGGTATAAAAGATTTTTACAATTTTGCTTCCCATTTTCAAAAGCAGTTGATAAATGCTGATATTAATATATAACAGCGTTTACAGGTTGCTGCCAAAAGCCCATGCATGTGTTTTACATTTTTAATAAGTAATCTATAAATGTTGTTACTAATTTTTACAGCGTTTTGTTTTCGCTGTCAAAATTGTTTGTACATATGTTTTCTACATTTTCATCGGCATTTCATAAAGGCCGGTATGAAGTATTAAGAGCAATGACAGCACTTAATAACCGTTGTTATTATGTTTTAAGAGAACACTAGATAGATGCTGTCTTTTGTTATTTTGATTTTTACAGCATTTATATTTTGTTGTACTATCGCAATATTTATGTGCATGCATATTGTATTAAATATATTTGAAGCAACCGATATCCATAATATGTTCAAATCAAACACAGAAACTATCATATAAATACATAATTATTAATCATTTACATAAACTCTTTGACACAATATTCATAAACAAAAACATCATATGTAAACCAAGTCTACATAATTTCCATAAACAAAAATAACACCATAAACCAAGTTCATGCAATATCCACTAAACAAAGACGCAACATCTATAGACAAAACAAAACATCCATAAAACAAAGTTGCACCAAATACTAACAAAAAAATGGACAACCAAAAGTTTCATATGCTTACTGCGAAAGAAGAACAAGTCTTGTACATTTTTGCACCAACATTCTTTAATTACCTACGATGAAGAAATTTATAAGTTAGTAATCAAATACAAATTAAAAGTATTATAATCCTAACAGGCATCCACTATATAAACGTAGCAATAATATCTTCTAATTAAAAAAAGAATTCAAATTACAAAAAAATTTAAACAAAAACTACAATACAACAAGAAAATGCACTTAACCACCCAACAAATAGCCGAAATTTCAAGCTAGTCTAAATCTAACCAAAATGGCTGAAACTCATGTCATCGTCACTCTCTTCTTTGGGCTCCTTCGGGAAAGCAAATAAATTCACTAACCCATTTAGTCAGTAGCATTCAAAGTTTAACCCATTTAGTCAGTAGCATTCAAAGTTTATTCTAGCTAAATCATGTGCCTAAATCAAGATTAGTGGGTGCCAAAATGCTAGAGGCATCGCGGTTGACGGTAAATCGTTGGCTGAATATTGTTTGCTCGGCGATTGGCTACCGACCACAATATAAAAATGAATATTTTGAAAAATTCGGTGCCCCTAGCATTTTACGTGGTTCCTTTAGGACAACACAAAGATTAGTTTGCAGTCTATAAGCTTATAAATGTTCCAACCAATAACGGTGATTATTATTAACCCTGCTTGATGTACGAAAAGTAGATTTGTTATAGAAACTTAATTCAACCAATAACAGTTTATAAGGTAATTTTGTAGTCTAGAAGTTCCTAGAATTAAATGAAGCATAGTAGGGGTAAAAATTATAGCTAGTTATATAATCTATCCTTAAATAAACAAAGAAACAATGAAATTTTTTCTCCTTAACTACAGGAGCTGCAGTAGCAACAACAACTAGGCTGCAGAAGGTGCATCAGCACCACCACCACTTCCTAACAAATGGATAGAACTAAGTTTTCAAATGTATTAACAAAAAGCTTATAAATATATCATATCAATAATAAAGAACCAACTCCAGAAATGAGATCATCAACACGCTTCTTCTATAAAGAGCTTGATAAAGTGTGCAGGTCAATATGACTCAACCTTGATGTTTACTGCCTTCACTACAACCGAGATCTTATCAGCCTGATTGAAATACCATTACGAAATTGTTTTATAAAATATTCTAACAAGCATTGCAACAGACAAGACATACATCTTAACAATTGTCAATGTCTTTATAATGTAATACCCTTCTGGAAATGTAACTCTGTCCCAAATAATATGCTAGCTCCACTGTTGAGTATTCAACATATAAGATCAGGCCAAACTACAGTAGTATATTATGAGTTTATCATTATTTTTCCAAAAGGATACAAGATAAATTTTCTATATGAAACTAAGCTTAGTAAAATACTGTTTGCAGAAAAATCGTTATTCTTCTCAATATGAAAAACTATTACGTACACTGTTGCCTACTTGTTCTATGGTATCATAAACTAGCCCTTATTTTCATTTTTCATCAAGTAACAATCGAGGACATAATACAAAAGTTAAAACAATTGAAAAACTTGTTAGGGTTGTCTCGCATGTTTAAAGGAGGAACGACGGTTCGGATTTGGAAAGTCTCACATCGCTAAATAACTTGGAGAAGTGGCTTATAAATATGGGTTAGTAGGCATGTAACATTGGGGATTCCTTTTGTTACAACAAAGTGTGTGATGCATACGCCATGTGCTGGAGATGGGGAGCTTGGTCCGACCGCCATTTACATAACAAAACTATACATCCATTAAAACTGGACAAAATATACTACCAACAATGAGGTCCATAAGCTAGTTATTAGTTTATTTGACCAACTGGGTATTGGTCAACATTTCCATATGAAACTAGGCTCTAATAAAATGTTCCACTTAGAAAAACTATTATCCTTCCTGACATAAAGTATTATCATTGTTGGATACTTATCTTGAGATGGTATCATAAGCTAGCTATTAGTTCTCTTGCTACAAACAGCTGAGGGCATGATAACAGATTTTGAAACAGTTGACATAGTACATATTCATAAAAACGAGACAAAGTATACTATCACCAACAAAGCATAATTATTATTATACAATTACTACCACAAAGCGGTATATGAAAAAATAAAGGATTATTAAAGGGACTATAATTGTGGATGAGGGCTATTTTAAAACTTAAATAAAAATTAAATTGACAATTTATATTAAGGAAGAATTAATTTAAAGGACAAAAATTTGTATATTTTTAGCCTCAAGAACACGACCTCAATATTTTAACCACAAGGACAAACATTCTCATAAAAATTATCCATAAGGACAAACATTCTTTCAAAATTATTCATAAGGACAAACATTCTTCCAAAACTGCTACCGAACTAAAAACCGATACCTTAAAACTGCTACCAATAACTACAAACTGATACCTAAAAACTGCTATCAATAACTAAAAACTGATACCTAAAGAAAGTTGTCCTTGAGGCTAAAATATTGAAGGTCTGTCCTTGAGGCTAAAACACTGAGAAATTTTGTCCTTGACAATAATTTTATGTTATATTAATTCATATACTTATTTATGATATATATATATATTATAATTTATTATATAGTAATTCAAATATAACTTTGTACTAGTTGCATACATATATTCTATGATAGGTTTACTTAATAAGTTTATCAAAATAGTAAATTTTAAAGATTTTCATGTGTGTGTGTATAATAGTTTATACAATACATTATACACACACACATACATACACAGTAATTTATATGCTTATATATTATATGTATTATATAATTTATTATGTAATAATTCATATATAATTTTGTATTATTTTCATACATATAATTCTTTGGTTTACTTTCACTAGTTTAATAAGTTTATCAATACATACCACCACCACCACTAGTTACAACAATTACTATTACTGTTTGTATAAGACGACACATGCATACACATACATGCACATACACACACACGCAAAAATGTGTGTGTGTCTAATTTACATATATAAATTATATGATTACGAGTATATGTATAGATTTATGATATAATTTATCTATATCATTTATATAACGTTTATTTATTATATATACAATTTTACTAATTCTTATACTTCTTATACACACACACATTATATAGTTTGTTATATAATAATTCATATATAATTTATATTAATTGATACACGTAATTCTATAGTATTTTTCCAAGCTTTGGTTAAGTTTATCAAGATATTTTTATTAACTACTACTATTATTATTACTAATTATTTATATAACATATATATACACACACAAAAATAAATCAATAGTTATATGATATGCTGTGTTTTTTATTTGTGTCTGTGTAATTTATATTTATTTATATACTTATTTGTTGTTATATATATTATAACTTATTATATATGAAATCATATATAATACATTTTCATGCTATAATTTAATAAGTTTATCATTTATCAAGATATTATAATTATTGTTATTTATATTAATTTATAGGTAATTCACTTCAATGTAATTTAAATAGTCTCGTATTGTTTTATATAGAATTTACTTATAATTCCCAATGATAAGTGTGTTCCAGTGGAAATGCATTATACTGCATCCTTAATAGTCCAATTTTGCACCTACTCATATATAAATCTAGAAATTCTCAAATTTTGCACGTCAACTATTACTATTTTTCCTCTCTCAAATGCATAAGTTTATGCATCTTGTGTACACGCAGTCTAATAAACATCAAACTCATGGTTCAATATATGGTGACCAAGCTGCTGCTCATATCCCTTCCACGACCGTAACCCTTTATGGTGTAGTCCATGCAGATCTAACTTCAATAGAAATTGCATTACGTGGTTTGCTTCTACTGCTTATTGACTTACCCAAGCAGCTCCTACTCAAATTCAAAGTGCTCCAGTTCATATTGCCCCCCAATCTTATGGCTTCTCCTAATGCATAAATGCATCTACAACATGCTTCTGTTTGTAAAACTATCCAACATAATGCCATGCTATATGCACATGCTCAATCATATGTTGTGCTTCCATGTTGTATACCGAATGCCGAAGCTCATCAGGTTGTCTCTCAATCGCTACAAAGCTCATTCCTATCAAGTTTTCACAGCTCTAGCTCCTAATGCTCATGATCAATTAGCTGCAATTCACCCCCACCCAACTGCAGTTATTCTTGCCCAAGTTGATGTGCATCTTGAAGTCTAATTGATAGCTCATCATGGCCGACCTGATGTGGTTAGTGACACTCAATGATTTCATTGTTCATTCTCCACTGCAACAAGCTTCTGTTCAATATGCTAAAACTAATGCCAACCCAGGCTTATTGTTATGATAAATTTGATTTCTTTTTCATTGGTCTGATTTGTTTAACTAAATCAAACCAACAGTTTAAATTTCCCAATAAAACATGTTGCTCTAGCTTATCAAGATTGTCATTCATATGACGAGTGCTTGTAAATTCACTTTAGCAAACCATGAATGAAATGAATAAGAAACTTATTTAACGAATTTTTTTTGAATTTTCCAATAAAACATGTTGCTCTAGTTTGAAGGGACTCCAACTTAGTGACTTAGTTTCACCTGGTCGTTTATTGTCAGTTATGTTATACATTTTGCTTTCAAACTCTAACAATATAAACAACAACAACAAAACCATTATTCCCAAACAAGTTAGGGGTCGGCTAGAGATGGAATCCAAAACTAAATGACAAAGTCAATTTAAAAGTCATAACAATAACAATAATAATAACAATAATAAAATAAAGTCAAATAAGTAAATTAATAATAATAACTAAGTAAAACAATATATATATATGTGTGTGTGTGTGTGTATGTATATATAAAGAAAAGAGAGAGAAAAAAATGATAATAATAATACTATTAGTGATAATGGTACTAATAGTAATATTGGTCAAAGACCAAATGCTACGTCTTAGGCTCTTGTTCCCTAGTTCTATAATCTAAAACTTATAAAACTCATAGCTCATGGTTCCGGTACGTGGATCACTAACTTCCACGCGCTCCTGTCCGACACCAGCTCTTCGGATATACTCCAATCCTTTAAGTCCCTTTTTACTACTTCCTTCCATGTCAACCTTGGTCGACCTCTACCTCTCTTGAGCATTCGATGCGGCCTATAGTTCCAGCACGCACAGGTGCCTCAGGCGGCCTCCATTGAAGATGTCCAAACCATCTTAAGCAATGTTGAATTAGCTTCTCCTCAATTGGTGCTACTCCAAGTTTATCACGTATATCATCATTTCTAATTCGGTCTCTTCTTTTATGACCGCAGCTCCATCGCAGCATACGCATCTCTGCTACGCTCATCTTCTGGACGTATTGGCTTTTAGTAGGCCAACATTCTGCACCATACAACATCGCAGGCCTAATTGCCATTCTGTAGAACTTTCCTTTAAGCTTCTGTGGGACTTTCCTGTCACAAAGAATGCCAGACGCTTGTCGCCATTTCACCTATCCCGCTCGAATTCTAAAACTAACATTTTCATCAATCTCACCATTATACTGCAATATTGATCCTAAATATCGAAAGGATTCCTTCTTGGGAACTATTTGTCCGGCCAGAGTGACATCTCCATCCTCTGACCTGACACCGCTGAACTCGCACTTCGTATACTCTGTTTTAGTTCTGCTAAGCCTAAATCCTTTTGATTCTAAAGTCTGTCTCCGCAGCTCCAGTTGTCTATCAACCCCAATCCTACTTTCATCAATTAGCAATACATCATCAGCAAATAACATACACCAAGGAATCTCACCTTGTATACCCTTCGTAACCTCATCTATTACTAGGGCAAAAATGTAGGGGCTCAAAGCTGACTCTTGATGTAATCCTATGTTAATGAGAAAGTCACTGGTTTCACCATTGCATGCTCTGACACTAGTCACAACATCATCGTACATATCCTTGATAAGGGTAATGTACTTTGTTGGGACTCTCTTCTTTTCCAGAGCCCACCACATCACCTTTCGCAATACTTTGTCATAAGCTTTCTCCAAATCGATAAATACCGTGTGTAGATCCTTCTTTTGCTCCCTAAACCTCTCCATAAGTTGTCTTATTAAGAAAATCGCCTCTGTGGTCGACCTTCCAGGCATGAAACCAAATTGGTTTTTTGAAACGCTTGTTATTCTTCTTAATCGATGTTCAATGACTCTCTCCCAAAGCTTCATTGTATCACTCATAAGCTTAATTACTCTATAGTTTGTGTAACTTTGAATATCTCCTTTATTCTTAAAAATTGGAACTAATATGCTTCTCCTCCACTCATCTGGCATCTTACTTGATTTGAAAATATTATTGAACAACTTAGTTAGCCAAGCTATCCCTACATCTCTAGGGCATCTCCACACCTCAATGGGGATGTCATCAGGCCCTAATGCCTTGCCTGTTTTCATCCGTTTTAACGCCTCCTTTACCTCGGATTCTTGAATTCTCCGAACAAAATGTTTACTGGTGTCATCAAAAGAGTCATCTATCTCGATCGTAGTGCTATAGCCTTCTTCATTAAATAGCTTGTCGAAGTAATCTCTCCATTTATTTTTTATCTCATCATCCTTCATCAAAAGTCTATTATTGTCATCTTTAATGCATTTAACTTGATTGAAGTTTCTTGTCTTCCTCTCGCAGAGCTTAACTATCATATAGACATTTTTTTCACTCTCCTTCGTACTTAGCTTAATGATATAGGTCTTCATACGCCCGACCCCTTGCTTCACTCACTGCTCTCTTTGCGTTCTTCTTTACCACTTTGTACTTTTGCATGTTGTCCTCACTCCTGTGATGATGTAAGAACTTATTACATTCCTTCTTCTCTTTGATAGCCTTTGCACATCACTATTCCACCACCACGAATCTTTAGGTTCACGTTTATTTCCTTTTGTTATCCCAAACACCTCAGTAGCCACTTTCCGAATGCGCGTTGCCATCTCATCCCACATGTGATTTGCTTCTCCTTTCTTATTCCATGCCCCTTCTCCCATCACTCTATCCTTAAACACCCGTGAGGCATCTCCTTTGAGCTTCCACCATTTTGTCCAACTAATTTTGGTTCCTCTATCCTGTCGAACACATATTCGAAGACGAAACTCGGATATCAAAAGCTGATGTTGTGAGATGACACATTCTCCAGGTATGACTTTGCAATCTACACAAGCTCGTTTGTCATCTCTTCTAGTAAGGACAAAGTCAATCTGGCTAAAGTGTTGACCACTACTAAAAGTAACTAAGTGTGATAGTCTCTTTCTAAAGAAGGTATTGGCTATTATGAAGTCATAAGAAATAGCGAAATTCAATATTTGTTCTTCTTCTTGGTTCCTATAGCCATATCCAAAACCACCATGCACTCTCTCAAACCCCCACTAGTTGTACTAACATGGCCGTTGAATTCTCCTCCTATGAAACGTTTTTCGCTACTAGGCACATCTCTAACCATGACATCTAGCTCTTCCCATAAATTCCTCTTGACGGCTTCACTTAGACCTACTTGTGGGGCATAAGCACTACTGATGTTTAGAATTATATCGTCCACTACCAGCTTGACTAGGATGATCCTGTCCCCTTGTCTCCTAACGCCGATCACTTCGTTTCTAAAGTTCATGTCAATTAAGATGCCTACCCCGTTCTTGTTACATTATTTTCCCATGTATCATAACTTGAAGCCTGTGTTCTCCACCTCCTTTGCCTTCTGGCCCATCCATTTGGTCTCTTGAACGCATAAGATATTTACACGTCTCCTAATCATAGTATCAACCATCTCTCTTAGCTTTCCTGTTAATGATCCTATATTCCAACTACCTAACTGAATCCTACTTTCATCGACTAGCTTCTTTGCCCCTCGCATCCGCCGAGTAAAGTGCGAAGACCCTTGCTCATTTATCACTACATCGGGGCGTCGATGCAGCACACCACTAAGGGAGTGACGACCCAGCCCTTGCATGTTTATCACCATACCCAAGCCTCGATATGGCGCACCACTAAGGGGGTGGCGACCCAGCCCTTGCTCACTTTTCACCATACACGAGCCTCGATATGGCGTGTCGCTAAGAGGGTTACGCCCCAACAAAATATAATTAGGTTCCATTTCCATAAGAGAGGCTGTGGTTTTTACGTTGGCTCGCCAAGCCTGTCATAAACTTCCTCCTTTATCCTGGCTTAGAACAGGTTGCATAGAAAACTACATAGGCAGAGACTCCAACAAAATAAACATTTAACAATTTTTGTTTCACCCACTAAAAGAAACGAATGATGTAAATAGCTTAAAAGTGACAAGTTGGTCCCCTTCTTGTTTTAAGTTTTAACAAATAATACACATATTTCTTGCAAATACAGAAAAAGATAAGGAAAAAACAACAAACTAAAAAGGATTATGCCAGTGCAAGAAAAAGACCACAACTGCTACAGAAAATGAAAACTAGGATAAGTAAACGTAGAGTACATTCTGTTTTATAAAATAAAATTCAAATATAATATCATCTTTTACCGTATGTAAGCTTGATTAATTTTTTTAAGTATTGTTTCTATTTATGGAACAAAGTAAAGAGAGAGAAAGGGGGAAAAACAAATAAGCAAATCAACCAAAGGGGATGAAGATAAGAACCTATTGCAGATTTCCCAAAAAGTAGTTCATCTCATCATGATCCATTTGTTATGGAATTGATACGTCCAAGTAAAACTAGGCATTAAAACAACATGTAATTGGGCTATTATAATTTCAAAATGTACATGCATACATGTGCAGTTTACATTTACCTATGAGCAATATTATTTCAATCAATCAATGTGTTAGTTTGATTTCCATCATTCACTCATCACATCGTTTTGGGTTCTAAGATATTTAATTTCGACAGTGCATTATTTGAATAATTGGACTAACTAGCATACAAACCTGCAAAAACTAGCATATAGTCAACTTGTTGATTCGGTTTTAGTCCAGAGTTCCATCGTCGGAATATGCTTCTAGTAATCAAAATAAAGGGCAGAGCATAAAATAAATGAAACTGATTCCCTATACTATAAATGAAAAACAACCTTTTTCTTCACATGATAGATAACAAAGTAACCCTTTTATGCTTCCCACTATAAATATCGAACTTGCACAGAAATATATCATATCTAAGCTCCGTTTTGCTTGTTTCCTAAATTACAGTTTTATAGATTGAAAAGTTTCATTAACTAGTTCCCATTAAAATGACCAACACTTTTAGAATTTTGACATCCTACAGTCCCTCTTATTACTATTTTAGCAAAACTTCTCCACAATTCAAAGCTGCTAGTGGTATAGGTTGTCAGTTTGTGGCATTCCACGTAAAATTTTCTATATACTATAGACCATATTCTCACAGCCATTTTGTGAATGGTCTACGATTAATGTTTTCGCTTGTTGTTTATGAATTCTTTGGCCACAAAGAATTATATTTTCT